>CAWUFW010000497.1:0-2400000 GCA_963921515.1 Calotriton arnoldi
ACTGATGCCTGCAGAAACATGACATACATTGTTTGTGTCTCCCAAAAACAGGTGATGATAGGGACACAGCAGCAGACGCTGAGGAGTCCCAGTCCCAGGCTCAAGAGGATGCCGAGCTCACTGGCGTCGTACAGCCTCTGTCCTCCTCGGACGATGAACAACCTGGCACATCCGGTGCAAGTCAACATGCTGCACCAGCAGGACCACCAGCTGCAGCACCAGCAGGTCCACCAGCTGCACCCCTGCACCCACCCCTCCAACGACTGTCACCACGAATACCATCCCTGCCGACATGGACGGAATAAGGAGCAACACCAGCGCAGTGACCCTGGACCAACCTGGGGCCATGGACACCACCACCACCACCAACCCCCAAGGTGGACCAGGGTCATCTGTGCGTGCAACTGCACACACTGCACATGTCAGCAGGGGTGGTGGGAGGGGTGGGAGACAGAGGTCGCTGCTTGCAGACGTTGCTGGTGTGCATGAAGACCCACAACTGGTACGCATAGCTGATGCGTACCAGTCCAGCACCGGAGAGCTCAGCCAGGTAGTGGGGCTCCTCAGAGACATCAAACAGCAGCAGGCTGCCCATCATGCCCGCTTGGACTCCCACATGTCCCACGTGGAGTCACACATGTCACGTGTGGACTCCCACATGTCCCGCGTGGAGTCCAAGTGGGATGTACTACATGAGATGACGGCGGTGCACAGGGACATTTTACAATGCCTCCGCCAGATGAACAGCAACCAGTCCACACCTCCCTGTGTGCCAACAACATCTGGTACAGAACAAACTGCAACTGCCACAGGGAGGGAGGAGGACTCTGGCGGAGAGTCCCCTGCACCGCAGCAGCCTGCACTTGAGGGCCCCCCCCCAAGAAGAGGGGTCGTCCGAGGAGGGGAAAGTGAGAGGCTGATGGCCAAGCGCAACTCCCAGGAAGCCTGAACCTGTTCTGGATTTTCGCCTTTGTGCACAGACTGTTCACCCTGTTGATGGCAACACTACTCCCACACATTGCATGGGGAGTACAAGTTGGAACAATGTGTCAGACAACTGTGGCCCCGATACTGGGGATCCTGTCTACCTGGACTTTCAATTCACCTAGGAACTTGGGATTGCAAGATTCATGTACAGCACAACCCATCCTATGCACTATTAACACAGATGTATCACAATAAACACACTAATACACCATACTTGCCTCTGTCGTGATTCCAACGTGGGTGCTGTTATGGGGATGATGAACTGCAAAATTACACTGTGTATGCGAACTGCAACAGCAAGGACAACACAGGCATGTGAGTACAGGCAACGTGACACATATGAGGGAGACACACCACCAGGGGTACACAACACATACACACCTAGGCCATCTGACTCATTGCCTACACTGATGTTGCCAGGGAAGACGGTGCAATGCACAGACACCACACCCATTCCCAGTTGTAGTCAAGTAGCCCACAGGTGCAGTAAGCAAATGGCAGTCAAATGTGTGACCACAGACAACGCACATCACTAAGTGAAGCACAGGTTTATTACACAGTAGCAACATGCCGTAACCACTACAGATGCAAGGTAACCCCACCTGGTAGCGGGCACACAGTCAACAACTGTAGACGGAAGGAAGTCCATGGGTGTGGCGCACATCACCTGTAGGGACACAACAGCTACCAGCCTGGATGTGCAATCACGTCGTCGGTGGACACAGTTGACCAAACGAATCTGAAAGTACCCTGTGAAGGACAGAAATGACACACAGTCAAAAGCAATGCAGTACAGGACAGATCAGCAAAACTCATGCACAATACATGTTACAAGATACCCACCCAGAACCAAGTTAGCATGTCAACACTGTTGGGGAGTACAGCCCACCTGTCACCACACATCGCAACACACATCCTGTCAAGTAGCCCATGGACACACTCCAACAGCACCAGAGCACCACCCACACATCATGCCAACTCACATCATTCACATGACACCTCAGGATACTCACATTCAGCTAAAGAAGTTGGTGATGAGCTGTGTGCGGACATCACCATCACCATCATCATCATCATCATCGTCACTGGCATCGTGGTCCAGGCCAGGATCCTCCACAGGTGGCGGATGTTGGTCATCGTCATCCTGGATGAGAGGCAACTCCTTCCGCACTGCCAGGTTGTGTAGCATGCAGCAGACGATGATAATCTTGCACACTTTCGCAGGGGCATATGGGAGGGACCCTCCGGTCTTGTCCAGGCAGCGGAAGCGGCTCTTCAGGAGACCAAAGGTCCGCTCAATCACTCTCCTGGTCCGACCATGTGCCTCATTGTAGCGCATCTGGGCAGGTGTCACAGGGTTCCTGAGGGGTGTCAGCAACCACGGCATGTTGGGGTATCCCGAGTCACCTACGGACAGACAAGTGCACATCAGCTGACTTGGAAAAGTGGGCGGAATACTACAGATCAGATCACACACAATGGCACAAAGTCAGTACACACCGACAAGCCAGGCACGCTGGTTCTGCATCTGTGCCATCAACCTGGGGATGCGACTACTCCTCATCACAAAGGCATCGTGTGCTGAACCAGGGAAACGGGCACACACGTGTGTGATGGTCATGTCTGCAAGACACACCACCAGTGCATTGACCGAGTGGTAGTGCTTGCGGTTCCTGTAGGCCTGCTCCTGGGCCTGTGGTGGTACCAAAGCCACATGTGTCCCATCAATGGAGCCAATGACATGCGGCATCCTCCCCAGGGCATAAAAGTCACTCTTCACGTCAGTGAGTCGTCGCAGTCTAGGGAAATAGATGTACCGGTTCAGGAAGAGCAACATTGCCGCCAAAACATCGCGGAGCACACGGCTGAACATGGTCTGTGACATCCCACCAGCAGACGCCACAGTATGTTGGAAGGTACCGGTGGCAAAGAAGTGTAGGGCTGCCATCACCTTCACCTTGGGGGTCAGCGCTGTAGGATACGGCCGGCCAGGCTGCAAATGTGGGGACAACTGCACTGCCAAATCCTCAATCAGCTGCCTGGTGAAGCGGTACCGTCGGATGCTGTCCCGTTCCACCATCGTTGCCAGGTCTGGGAATGGCCGATGGACAGCAGGAGCCCTGCAGTGCAGAGGAGAAGTAAGCAAGATCGTCAGTCACCCCACATATGCGGCATTGAACACACTCAAGATCCCAACATACATCATCATGAGGCACAACTACATGAAGTGTGCAGTACCGGAACGACATGTATGGTACATACATGGCCAACATCTGTCAACACGGTCCTACAGGTGGCATCAATTTGTCCCAGGTTGGCCCATTGGATATCATGATGCTGTGTCACAGTCACCCCCCACAGTGACATGTGAGGACAGATGTGCCCCAGGCACCACAGCTCAACGACAGGCACATTCCCAGGGACCCTGTAATGCCACATGGACACTGGCATCACCTGGAGTATCATGTGTACACCACAGCAAAACAAACATGACCCCCACAGGTAGTGGCCACACTTGCCATGGCAGGACAGCCATGGACGTCTGTGACACACACGCACAACATCAGAGTCCATGCACACACAACGTGGATGTGGAGACTGTCTCCCATTGTGCACATGAAATCAGAGACATTGTAAACACTACATGCACAAAGACTGTGGAGGGCCATCACTATTGTGCCACTGGGACACCCTGGCTCAAACATACCGTCCCACATGGGACTCACGGGGTATGTGACATGACATACACAAACACCACTGTGAAATGTGACCATGACACATGCACAGATATGAACAGTTGCACATCACAGTGGTCACGTACACGTAACACCCAGGATCCTGTCCCCATGAACACGTGCACAGCCTGGGGGTGGCTGCCCACAGGTGACACCCACAGGACAACATGTACACCAACATACACACAATAGGAAATGCAGCCTTACATGCCTTATGATAAGGTTTGGACAGGCTGTCGTGATGTAGGTGTGCCCCTCACTCCCTGGGAGCTATCTGTGGCTGGCATATGTCCATCTGAGACAGGCATGCTGACCTATGCCAGTCACATATACAGTGATGCGTTGAACCGCAATGGACCGATCGTGCCTCCGGCCGGCCCATTGCTTTCAATGTGTGCGGGTACGCGTTGTACCCCTGTGCGCGTTGAACTGCAATGGACCGATCGGTGCCTCCGGCCGGCCCATTGCATTCAATGTGTGCGGGTACGCGTTGTACCCCTGTGCGCGTTGAACTGCAATGGACCGATCGGTGCCTCCGGCCGGCCCATTGCTTTCAATGTGTGCGGGTACGCGTTGTACCCCTGTGCGCGTTGAACTGCAATGGACCGATCGGTGCCTCCGGCCGGCCCATTGCATTCAATGTGTGCGGGTACGCGTTGTACCCCTGTGCGCGTTGAACTGCAATGGACCGATCGGTGCCTCCGGCCGGCCCATTGCTTTCAATGTGTGCGGGTACGCGTTGTACCCCAGTGCGCGTTGAACTGCAATGGACCGATCGGTGCCTCCGGCCGGCCCATTGCTTTCAATGTGTGCGGGTACGCGTTGTACCCCTGTGCGCGTTGAACTGCAATGGACCGATCGGTGCGCACCCATTGACAATGGGCTTGCCTGGCAACGGACGCGTTTTCGAATTTCGAACGAGTCGGTTGCTGGAAAATCAGTTGGTCACCCACAACAATGTTGCAAAATCATGTATGTCATGAAGTTGAAGTTTTGAAGGATGCTGTGGGCGTGTTTTGGTGCTGCTATTCCATGGATTGGCCAGATTCAGAAGATGCAAACGACTTGGACCTATCACTTTGGACACAAGGGACAGTATCTGCCTCTCCAGCACATATATATTGCTGCCTGTTCCCCTGAGAGCCCACTTGCCTGCACTACATGCTCCAGGACGACATCTGCCACTGCACTGCTGCTGTCTCTGCCCCTCTGGACCCTGCAATGGCACGTACTGTGGAGAGAGCCCCAGCCTTCAGCCTTGAGGAGAACCAGGCCCTGCTGGACAGCCTACTTCCACAGTACAGCAAGCTGTATGGGACACCAGGGGAGCAGGTGAGTGTTCTGTGCACTGCCTTTCTGAATGTGCATTTTGTCTGACTAGCAAGGCTGAGAGTCAGCACGCCACTGGCTAGCAGGCTCACTGAGTAGTTGTCACCCCCCATAGTGTGTGGTGACTTGCACTGGACAGGTATGGTGCAGTGACAGTGCTTCTGAACAGGGTTTTACTCCCCATGCAATGATACCATGTAGTGACTTCTGGAAAACTGTCCATGGGCAGCCGTGCACTGCCTGTGTACACCATGTGCCCCTGTGATTGCGACATGTATATGCAACTGTGTCATGCACGGATATGTTGCATGTGTAGTAATGGCCTTATCACTTTGTCATCCTGACAGGCTTCTGCCCATCGGAAGCATGAGATATGGAAGGACATCGTCCGGGCTGTCCGGTCCGTGGGGGTCTACAAGCGCCGGATCCGCAACTGCCAAAAGAGGTGGCAGGACCTTCGGGGCTGGACCCGGAGGATTGCACGGGTCCAGCTGAAGCTGTCGCCTCCTCGCAGGAGGGGCGGAACACGGACCCTGACCCCCCACATGCTCAGGATCCTGGCGGTGGTCTTTCCAGACCTGGATGGGCAGCTGAAGGCCAGAGAGCAGCAAGGAGGGGGTGAGTCAAAGACTGCACTGTGTACTCTGTCTAACATGCTATGTGCCCTCCTCGGGCCTGGTTAAACTGCCACAGTACAGCAGTCATGTTGTCCAGGAGCCATGTCCCTCTATTGTGCACTGCCCACTCCTCATCTGATACCCAGGTGTGGCCCTTACATGCAGGGAAATCTGTCACTTAGGACTGTGTCCTTGCAGTTTGCTTGACTCAAGGTGGGAGACAGCATCTGTTTCCCTGACTCTGTGGTGGGCATCATGGGTGGGTCCATTGCTTACACAATGCCTGTATTCTGACATGTATTCAGCGTGTTACTTTGATCTGTGGTCCAATTGCTGAGCTGATCCACCACATGTGGCTGGGGTATCTGGCACACACCCATGCTGCGGGTGGGAACAATGTTTGGGCCCCAGGAGTATGTATATGACGTGTGTCACACATACTTAGCCAGCTGCCTACAGTCCAGGGCTCATCCCTCATTCATGTGGGGCTGGACAGTCATGCCTACTCCAGGCCATACAATACACTCTGTACTCCCACTCCCGTGTATCAGCGGACACATTGTGCACAGTGATTTGACCCCTCAGGTGTCTGCCTCTGTGTCAGTGTGCTGTAGATTAGTCGCCAGGACTGCTGTGGAGTTTCTTGGTAGGGGCTCAGCATGCCACTGGAGATGTGACCATAGGAGACGATACTTGTGTGACACATAGGTGTCTGATCAGCTGCCCATGCAGACTGGGGCATGTAAATGTGAAGTTCAGGCAGCTGTTCCCCATGCACAGCAGAGTGTGAGGGGCTCAGGTTCAGAGGGTAGTGTCACAGGTCTCCCATATGTCCAATAGGTATGACCTGGACAGATGAGGGTTAAGAGGATGTGTTGTGGGGGATGTACATGTGCACTTGTGCAGCTCCAGGACTTGCATTCCCCATGACCTACTATTGTGACACAGTGCAGAGTGTTGTTGTCTGGCTGCAAAGCCATACATCACTGAGACAGTGATGTATGACTTTGCAGGCATGCCTCCGCCATGGCATGTGTCTACTGATTGGTGAGCCTGCAGGGGAGTGACATGTGCTACATGCACACCATAGTGGCGCTGGCTATCAGGACATGGGTGCATCATGGTGTCTGTCGCTGGTATGCATCACATGCATTTCCTATTTGACTCTGGGCATCCCTTTCATCCGGAAACCTGTACTGACTCAGTGGCAAGAGCTGTGATGTGTCCACACCGTGTCCTCTGCACTGTCCAACTACTGTGTACTTGGTGCATGTGTCAACACTGGGGTGTTGCAATCCAACAGACACCAGACAGATGGGTGCAAGGCCATGTGGGATGTGAGTGCCATGCTTGGCATCAGACTGACAATTGACTTCTCCTGTTCAGTTAGGGCACTTTTAGCAATGTACAACTGATGATGCCAGGGCTTGCTCTGTGATGTGCTGTGCTCACAGTGGTGTGTGCGTTATGTGCAGGTGACTGATGTCTGTCTGTATCCCCATTGTTTGCAGATACATCCACGGCCACGGAAGGGGACAGCTCCACGGACCAGGAGGAGCCGGAGAGCCAGACTGGGTCAGCAGCCGAGGAGTGGTCGGAGGGACCCAGTGGCACGGAGGGCGAGGGGAGCCACACCGAGGAGTCCTCAGCAGCATCCACCTCAGCTGAGGACCAGAGCAACTCGGAGGATGACTCCCTTGTGGAGGCGGGTGTCAGCAGCCACCACACCCCAGCTAGTGTTGCTGTCCCCGCCACCACCAGCACCACCACCGCCCTCCCATCGGCTCCCATTCCCCAGGTCCGTGGAGGCTCCCATGTCCGGGAGCGTGTTTCCTTTGGGCCAGGCACCGCACCCCTGCCCCTGTGTCCCCTGCTGCCCTGAGTGAGGAGTCTGTGTACCTCCTTCGCCAGCTCCATGTAGGGCAGACAGCCATGCTGAGTGTCCTCCATGCGCACACCGCGCTGTTGACTCAGCTGGTGTCGTTCATGGAGGGCATCTCATCGGGCATGTCTGACCTACAGAGGGGCAATAGGTCCATGGACTCCTCCCTGACGGCAGCAGTGTCCCTCCTCAAACGGTCCCTCACCCCTCCTGCCTCTGCTCCATCCACACTCCCCAGCACCTTACCCGTCCCAAGCACACACACACCGGCACAGGCACACACCAGCACACACACATCCAGCACACTGACACACACGCCAATGACAAAACGCACACGCACGCACATTCAGGGGACTGAAGCCAGACTCACAGGGGATGGGGCCCTGGAACACACACACGCATCCACATGCACTGCGCAGTCCTCAGTTCCCTCTCCCTCCAAAGCACCCTCCCTTGCCTCACATGCAACCCCAAAGTCACAGCAGCTCTTCCTCTGTGACCTCGGCCTCTTCCCCACCGATGAAGCTGCTCCAGCATCCCGGGGGAAGAGGAAGCCCACCCACACGGAGCAGAGTGCCCCTCGCCCCCGGACACCCTCCCCCAGGCGCAGACGGACTGAGGCCCCCACCCGCAAGTCCCCCCGGAGTGGTAAGAGCAAGACCCCGCCACCGCCCTGCAGCTCAGGCACAAGGTCTCCGTCCTCCATCCCTCAGGCCCCCACTGCACAGGTGCCCCCACCACACCCTGCCCCAGGTTCCCCCACCCACAGATATACCATCCCCAAGATGCTCCGGCCTTCTCCCCCTGCCACTTGCTCTCCCAGCACCACACCCCCCGGTGCGCTTGTCTGTGCCACTGATGTGGTGAGGGTGTCCTCCCCCTCTGTCCAACCCACCTTGCCTGTTCCCCATTCTCCTCCCCTGGAGGTAGGCACTGCAGTGGAGTCCACTACCGCCCTGTCTGACTTGGGCACTGCAGTGGCGGACCTGTCCACCCCATCTGCAGGGTCCACTGCAGTTGTGCCGGCACCCACGACATCTGAGTCATGCCCCCAGTTGTGCCGGCACACACCATGTCAGACACCTCCACTGCAGTTGTCAGTGGCTCTCCAGCACCCACCACCCCTTCCCTGACTCCCCTGGTGAGCCCTGATCCTGTCCCTGCGGTGCCTGGCCTGCCCCCGGTTGCCCCTCCTAGTGGATTGTCCCTGGTTTTGTGCAGGCATGCGTAGGGTGACATCTGCCAGTGTCACCCTGTTTGAACTTTGACAATGGACTGGCCATTGGCCTTTGCTCTAATTTCTTCTGGACGTCGTTATCAAACAACACATATGCTGAATAAAGCAACTTTCTTTTCTCTAGTGCTCATGTTTCAGATGTACATGTTGTTGGTGCAGCTAACCATGCCCTTGCTGCAGTGATGGTGATATCTGGTATCATGATTATGAAGTGTTACTGTGCAGGAACCCATGTGGTCCAGGGGGAATGTGTCCTATCATGTGGTGTATCCATGTCATCAATAGCAGCATCTGAGGGTGTCATGTGTTCAGTATTTGGCAATGGGTTTCCTACTTACATTGGCAATTTCATATCTGTGGCTTCCACCCCTGCACATCTGTTGTGCCTGCCATCGTTGCATTTGTCTACTTCCCTGACCGTGTTGCCATCTCCAGTGGACATGCAGGTTTGGGCATCAATGGGGAGGGACTCATCCGTGTAGTCAGTGCAACATTGCTATACAAGTGTGTTGGATCTGTGCTGATGATTCCGTTGGCACATCCATGACCAGGCTGATGTGATGGGAGCCCTCATTTGGTGCTAATTGTTGATTGTGTGACCAAGTGCTCAGCTGACATGATGGGGCCCTACTGAGGCAACATATGGCACAGCTTTCCTCACACAGGAGTGGAGTCCCCTCATGGCAGTGTGTACACGTGTGACATTGCCTGCGCCCAAGGTGTGTGTTGTATGTGCATGTCTGTGTTCACTTTCATTCATCTGCGCATGCTGTGATCCCTAGTGTTGTACCTGTTTGTGATGCTTGCTGACTTGAGCTATGTTCCCCCAAATTCTTCTCCCTGTGTTCTCTGTGATGTGGGTGCATGGCACATTACTGGTCATCAGGGTGTCACCCATAGGTGTGTTTGCTGTCAGGGCTGAGTTTGTGTGCAGACGCAGATGGGTCACAGTCAGGTTTCCCCTTGGCACTTGTTGTTTGCCCCTGTCATGTGATTTCCAGTTTGTGTTATCTTTCAGTGATTGTGACACGTTGTGTGTGTGACTGCTGGCACTCCTCAGGGTCCGGGCTGCAATGTTGGTTGTTGTCTATGTGTGTTCTTTGTGGGTGACCTTGGCTTCTTCATTGGTGTGTGACTGTGGCTGGGATCCCATTGGTCGGTGTGGTATTGCCGTCATGTCCATGTACAGCGTAGTGTGCAGTGTGTCAGACATTCAGGAGTCTTGTTGAGTGTCCATGTGTGATGTGTTTCTACACCTTGGTTCCCACCCACCACCCTGGAATAGTCATGGGTGCATGTGCAATGTCACCAGTGCATGTGTACTTCACTGCTGCACATTGTTGGAGGTCGAGGGGTGTGGTGTTGAGTGTGTGCAGATGAGAGTTGTTGCCCGGCTAGGCCCCTGCCTCCATGTTGGCCTTGGCTTACTGGCCATGCTGATTGATTTGTGCTTGTGTAGGTGTGATGGTAGTTTGTTGCTCAGGACACCTGACTGTGGTTCACAGTGTGAACGACATTTAGCTTTGTCATCACAGTGGTATTTTTATTCAGCCCAGGGTCACCACATTGTGGGGGCCCTGGGGGTGGTGCTGTGGTGTGTCTGTGACTTGCTGTGTCAGTTGTTGTTCCTACGTGCCTGTGTGACATGTGTGTTTTGTGCTCCCTCTCACCTGACAATGCCTGCTTGCCCACATAGGGGATTTGGATCCATGAGTTACCTTAGTGTGGCAGTGTATGCACATCTGTATGATTGGTATTCAGCTCTCCTCATGTGTTGTGTGGTTGCCTGGGGACACTGGCACCCCCACCCCTCACCTGCTGTGTATGATGACAGTGTTGGTCTGCCTGTTTGTGTTTGTGCATCTGCACCACTGCATTGGCATATCTTGGGTGTGCCATTGGCTGTATGTTGTTTGGTGTGTTTCCCCTGCTGTCCCTGGGACTCCTAGGTCATCGGTCAGCACAGTGATCATGGTTTGTGTGTCCCATTGCTGCCATGGTATGGTATCTGTTCACCTCACATCTGCTGTCTCCACAGGGTATCTGCATTTGTGTGCCCATTGGTGCAAATATGTGGTTCTGCATTCTGATGGTCACTTCTGTCATTGTGTCATTGATGACTGTTGACGGTCTCAGCCCCCATGGGTGTTGTTTGTCTGCACATGGCCAAAGGAATGTCTCATTTGCACTGCAGTATTTGGCTCCCCCAATTTATGTTGCAATGGGACACATACACTACTTTGCCACGGATGAGTTTTTGGTTCTGTGACCAGGAATGATCCATGCAGTTTGGCAGTTGCAGCTCTTTCTTTGTCAACAATTACCTTTTGGTCACTGTGATGATGAGGGTGTAGACCCCATTGCCACAATGGTCAAAATGTGCTTCAGCTATGGACCCCACACTTGCCTTTTGGTCACTGTGATGATGGGGGTTTAGACCCCATTGCCACAATGGCCAAAATGTGCTTCAGCTATGGACCCCACACTTGCCTTTTGGTCACTGTGATGATGGGGGTTTAGACCCCATTGCCACAATGGTCAAAATGTGCTTCAGCTATGGACCCCACACTTACCTTTTGGTCACTGTGATGATGGGGGTTTAGGCCCCATTGCCACAATGGTCATGGGCTGCTTGCATTGTGGGTGCCACACACATATATGTGTGGCACATGTGCTAGGGGGTCACATTGTATGTTGAAAGTCATGTTCGGTGTTGTAGGCATTTGACACAGCCTACACACGCTTGTCATGGTGGTGGGGGGATGTCTTAATCTTGCATTCCCTAGGTTGTGGTGTGCTTGTTGTGTCATGCATTGTCCATCCTATGAGTGGGGGTGGTAGTAGTGGTAGGCATCCAGCCCCCCTGGGTGAGGGTGGTAGTAGTGGTAGGCATCCTGCCCCCTGGCTAAGGGTGGTAGTAGTGGTAGGCATCCTGCCCCCCTGGCTAAGGGTGGTAGTAGTGGTAGGCATCCTGCCCCCTGGCTAAGGGTGGTAGTAGTGGTAGGCATCCTGCCCCCCGTGGGTGAGGGTGGTAGTAGTGGTGGGCATCCTGCCCTCCTGGCTAAGGGTGGTAGTAGTGGTGGGCATCCTGCCCCCTGGCTAAGGGTGGTAGTAGTGGTAGGCATCCTGCCCCCTGGCTAAGGGTGGTAGTAGTGGTAGGCATCCTGCCCCCCGTGGGTGAGGGTGGTAGTAGTGGTGGGCATCCAGCCCCCCTGGCTAAGGGTGGTAGTAGTGGTAGGCATCCTGCCCCCCTGGGTGAGGGTGGTAGTAGTGGTAGGCATCCTGCCCCCGTGGGTGAGGGTGGTAGTAGTGGTGGGCATCCTGCCCCCTGGCTAAGGGTGGTAGTAGTGGTAGGCATCCTGCCCCCTGGCTAAGGGTGGTAGTAGTGGTAGGCATCCTGCCCCCGTGGGTGAGGGTGGTAGTAGTGGTGGGCATCCTGCCCCCTGGCTAAGGGTGGTAGTAGTGGTGGGCATCATGCCCCCCTGGCTAAGGGTGGTAGTAGTGGTAGGCATCCTGCCCCCCGTGGGTGAGGGTGGTAGTAGTGGTGGGCATCCTGCCCCCTGGCTAAGGGTGGTAGTAGTGGTGGGCATCTTGCCCCCTGGCTAAGGGTGGTAGTAGTGGTAGGCATCCTGCCCCCTGGCTAAGGGTGGTAGTAGTGGTAGGCATCCTGCCCCCCGTGGGTGAGGGTGGTAGTAGTGGTGGGCATCCTGCCCCCTGGCTAAGGGTGGTAGTAGTGGTAGGCATCCTGCCCCCTGGCTAAGGGTGGTAGTAGTGGTAGGCATCCTGCCCCCCGTGGGTGAGGGTGGTAGTAGTGGTGGGCATCCTGCCCCCTGGCTAAGGGTGGTAGTAGTGGTGGGCATCCTGCCCCCTGGCTAAGGGTGGTAGTAGTGGTAGGCATCCTGCCCCCTGGCTAAGGGTGGTAGTAGTGGTAGGCATCCTGCCCCCGTGGGTGAGGGTGGTAGTAGTGGTGGGCATCCTGCCCCCTGGCTAAGGGTGGTAGTAGTGGTGGGCATCCTGCCCCCTGGCTAAGGGTGGTAGTAGTGGTAGGCATCCTGCCCCCTGGCTAAGGGTGGTAGTAGTGGTAGGCATCCTGCCCCCGTGGGTGAGGGTGGTAGTAGTGGTGGGCATCCAGCCCCCTGGCTAAGGGTGGTAGTAGTGGTAGGCATCCTGCCCCCCTGGGTGAGGGTGGTAGTAGTGGTAGGCATCCTGCCCCCGTGGGTGAGGGTGGTAGTAGTGGTGGGCATCCTGCCCCCCTGGCTAAGGGTGGTAGTAGTGGTAGGCATCCTGCCCCCTGGCTAAGGGTGGTAGTAGTGGTAGGCATCCTGCCCCCGTGGGTGAGGGTGGTAGTAGTGGTGGGCATCCTGCCCCCTGGCTAAGGGTGGTAGTAGTGGTGGGCATCCTGCCCCCTGGCTAAGGGTGGTAGTAGTGGTAGGCATCCTGCCCCCCTGGCTAAGGGTGGTAGTAGTGGTAGGCATCCTGCCCCCGTGGGTGAGGGTGGTAGTAGTGGTGGGCATCCAGCCCCCTGGCTAAGGGTGGTAGTAGTGGTAGGCATCCTGCCCCCCTGGGTGAGGGTGGTAGTAGTGGTAGGCATCCTGCCCCCCGTGGGTGAGGGTGGTAGTGGTGGGCATCCTGCCCCCCCTGGGTGAGGGTGGTAGTAGTGGTAGGCATCCTGCCCCCCCTGGGTGAGGGTGGTAGTAGTGGTAGGCATCCTGACCCCGTGGGTGAGGGTGGTAGTAGTGGTGGGCATCCTGCCCCCTGGCTAAGGGTGGTAGTAGTGGTGGGCATCCTGCCCCCTGGCTAAGGGTGGTAGTAGTGGTAGGCATCCTGCCCCCCGTGGGTGAGGGTGGTAGTAGTGGTGGGCATCCTGCCCCCTGGCTAAGGGTGGTAGTAGTGGTAGGCATCCTGCCCCCGTGGGTGAGGGTGGTAGTAGTGGTGGGCATCCTGCCCCCTGGCTAAGGGTGGTAGTAGTGGTAGGCATCCTGCCCCCGTGGGTGAGGGTGGTAGTAGTGGTGGGCATCCAGCCCCCCGTGGGTGAGGGTGGTAGTAGTGGTGGGCATCCTGCCCCCTGGGTGAGGGTGGTAGTAGTGGTAGGCATCCTGCCCCCCGTGGGTGAGGGTGGTAGTAGTGGTGGGCATCCTGCCCCCTGGCTAAGGGTGGTAGTAGTGGTGGGCATCCTGCCCCCTGGCTAAGGGTGGTAGTAGTGGTAGGCATCCTGCCCCCGTGGGTGAGGGTGGTAGTAGTGGTGGGCATCCAGCCCCCCTGGCTAAGGGTGGTAGTAGTGGTAGGCATCCTGCCCCCCTGGGTGAGGGTGGTAGTAGTGGTGGGCATCCTGCCCCCTGGCTAAGGGTGGTAGTAGTGGTAGGCATCCTGCCCCCCGTGGGTGAGGGTGGTAGTAGTGGTGGGCATCCTGCCCCCTGGCTAAGGGTGGTAGTAGTGGTAGGCATCCTGCCCCCCTGGGTGAGGGTGGTAGTAGTGGTAGGCATCCTGCCCCCCGTGGGTGAGGGTGGTAGTAGTGGTGGGCATCCTGCCCCCTGGGTGAGGGTGGTAGTAGTGGTAGGCATCCTGCCCCCCTGGGTGAGGGTGGTAGTAGTGGTAGGCATCCTGCCCCCTGTGGGTGAGGGTGGTAGTAGTGGTGGGCATCCTGCCCCCTGGCTAAGGGTGGTAGTAGTGGTGGGCATCCTGCCCCCTGGCTAAGGGTGGTAGTAGTGGTAGGCATCCTGCCCCCGTGGGTGAGGGTGGTAGTAGTGGTGGGCATCCTGCCCCCTGGCTAAGGGTGGTAGTAGTGGTGGGCATCCTGCCCCCTGGCTAAGGGTGGTAGTAGTGGTAGGCATCCTGCCCCCTGGCTAAGGGTGGTAGTAGTGGTAGGCATCCTGCCCCCGTGGGTGAGGGTGGTAGTAGTGGTGGGCATCCTGCCCCCTGGCTAAGGGTGGTAGTAGTGGTGGGCATCCTGCCCCCTGGCTAAGGGTGGTAGTAGTGGTAGGCATCCTGCCCCCTGGCTAAGGGTGGTAGTAGTGGTAGGCATCCTGCCCCCGTGGGTGAGGGTGGTAGTAGTGGTGGGCATCCTGCCCCCTGGCTAAGGGTGGTAGTAGTGGTGGGCATCCTGCCCCCTGGCTAAGGGTGGTAGTAGTGGTAGGCATCCTGCCCCCTGGCTAAGGGTGGTAGTAGTGGTAGGCATCCAGCCCCCGTGGGTGAGGGTGGTAGTAGTGGTGGGCATCCAGCCCCCTGGCTAAGGGTGGTAGTAGTGGTGGGCATCCTGCCCCCCTGGCTAAGGGTGGTAGTAGTGGTAGGCATCCTGCCCCCTGGCTAAGGGTGGTAGTAGTGGTAGGCATCCAGCCCCCTCTGGGTTGGGGTGGTGGCGCGCATTCAGGCCCCTGTGTGCATATGTGGCATTGGTGATGGGCATCCCGCCCCTATGGTGCTGCTGTTGCTGGTGTAAGTATGTTCAGATTCCCCGTGTATGTGTGTGATGTGTCGTGTACGTGTTGTATGTGTTTTGTGGTTGGTGTCTGACTTACCTTCTGCGCCGTACGCGTCCGTGCCTGTTCCGGTAGTAGATGTAGAATATTGGTATGATCGGGACGAAGGGATTCATGGTTGGTTCGTGTCGTTCGTCCTTCTCGTTGCTTCGCGTCGTCCTCGTCGCTTCGCTTCGTCCTCGCCGCTTCGCGTCGTCCTCGTCGGTGCCGTGTTCGTCTCGTAGCCGTGGATCGTGTTGTGGCGCGATTCGGAGCTTATGTGCGCCTCTCCCGGATGCTTTGACGTGCCGTGCGTAGCGACGGGTTCGGCGCGTACGGGAAGCGCATCGTACTTGTCCGGCCGGACGGGGCTGCATTTTCCCTTCCGTGCGACTCGATTCGGCGTTTCCGGATTCGCCTCGGTCGGAGAACAGGACCTGGTTTGGGTGAGTACGGCTCGGCCGGAATTTTTGCTGTTGTGCGCATCGTACTTGCTCGTTCGGTGTGCTGTACGGATCGGTCGGGAAACTGGCTTTCGCATGGCTTTTTTCCCGACCGAATGGTATTGGGTGCGCCTCCGACCGAGATCGGAATCGGCCCCAGAGTAGTGTGCGGTGGTCCCCCCAACCACAAGCGATTTACAGCCTTCTCTGGACGTAAAAAGTGCTATATATGTGGAAGTGCAACGTAGCACAATGCAAGGTTAATGGCTATGCCAGGTCTAGCAAAATAATTATATAGGAGGCTCCCGGGCGTCCAGGAGTTAGTTGCCCTGAATATTCCATGCACTACTGAGAAAATTAGAGCGCCTCCTCTCCAGGTCAACGTTTTGTTAAACTCCTTCTTACAACTCTTACCTGAGAGCCCACCGTCACATCCCATTCAAACTCTTCCTCCCAGCACAGAGGCGGCTATGATTTTCAGTATCCAGGCCCTATGTGCTGAGAGGACTTAACTCTCTTCTGCTTGTCATTACGGAGGGGCTCATTTGAATTATTTCTTGTTTTTCGTCATTATCCAGTGGTCTCTAAAGGCTTCCATTTGTGCTACTCCCAGCAGTGCTTGGAAAACACAGTCCCCTCCATCTCCGTCCCCAGGGCAGAGCAGGGGACATGTCAGAGGGGAGACAGCTTGTCACAATAAACTCTGGGTGAAGCAATCCATCACATCTATCACAGAAATAATGCTGCAGCATTTCAAAACTCTTTTGGTAGACTTTGATTTTATATCCTATTTCCAAAGCAGCTGGAACTATGCGATTGTGTGGCCAAATGATTTTCGCATTATTATTGATTTGCTGCATTTGCCACATAATCCATCATCTGCCTCATAATCTGCAGATTTTAACAAAAAAAAGGTTGTTTCCAGCTCAAACAGTTCAAAAGATAATAAAATTCCAGTTACATGTGTTGCTGCCCAGTGGAAGGCCCTTTGCAGTGCTGGACCGATCACGTTTCTGTTGCTTAAAGTTATATTTGGGTGTTAAACTGATACTAATGAGGAGCAATCAATGCCCATACAGTGTTATCAAGTTTTAAAATGACAAAATAATGAAGTAACATTATTTCCTAACATGCAGAAATATGCCCCATAATTTGACTTTTCTTGCCACAAACTTTACTCAACCCTGCTGCGTAATTTGGCACTCTCCTACTGCATGATTCCAGTGGCCCTGCCTATTATATTCCGGCTTCGTGTAGACTTAATGAACTGTTGCCATGTCTACTTTGGATTGGAATACTCTCTCTTGCTCTCTCTATCTCCTCCTTTCCACACACAGTCTATATTTATTCCACTCAGTCTCTTCCTTTCTCTCTCTTTGGAGCACTTCTCTCTCTTCCCACAATCTCTCACTTCATCCACTCTCTCATTGACTGCCGCTCTATAGTCGATCTATCTATCCACTGATCTAACTGTATTGTATTATATTGTAACATTTATATAGTGCTTATTACCCCTATGTGGGGCGCTGAAGTACTTGTTTTTTCTCTGACAACTATTTTAAAGCCTAATGGTTTTTAAAAGTGGAGTTGGCCAGTTCATGCCTCTGCCTACAGATGCACCAGTTTTAGCACTCTAATGTTAATTGGTCAGAGAAAGTTTATAGCACCAGTATACTTTTATATTGTGAAAGGGCCAGGCCCATAAATTCTAGATCGGTTCTAGAGCTCCAGTCTGATGGTTCTTTTTAGCAGCATGAAAGCGTGGAGGGGAGAAAAATCGTTAACAATGTCAATCATTTCAAAAGAAATGAATTACAAAGCCGAAAATAAATGGACATAGAGACACCTCAAAAGGAGTGTGTAGAAATACATAGGAATCAACATAAAGTCAAATCTGCGAATAAAGTTGAGCCAGTGCAGCATGCACAAGACAATTAACGCAAGGAACAGGATGTAGAGGATCAAAAAGCATGAGTCCAAATTTCCCTGCATTGAGTGTTGATGATTATAGAGCATCAATCTATCCCTACACTTACGCTAACGTGACATTCCTACCTAAGCATTCTTCAGGGCAGGATAAAAGAAAGGTGTCAACACTGGGAGTCTTCCTAAGAAGTCTCTCCACCATTAGTGGGTCAGACTGCAAAGCTACTGAGACAGAGCTCGTTCTCGGATGCTCTCTCTCCAAAGGCAGAGAAGAAGTGGGCCTCTTTCCCTACATACAAGGTCCCAATATTAAAGGTATCTTCCCAAGATTCCTCGTGGGTCACGGCATCCGCTCATAGGTACTTTTCCACATGACAGCGATGCTCCTGAACAGTAACATGGTGACCTTGGTTCCCAGGCCTTCTTCGGTGTGAAACAGTTCTCCTTATCGGCCTTAGCTCGTGATGTATCTTCTTCTCTCCTTGCCTGACTCCTAAAACCAAGACATTATTCTAACTAACAAGGGCGCTTCTTCCACTTGCAACAGAAACATGAGAAAGAACGAAATCCACAGCACACGTGATATCTAAACTGTTAATTCCAGGGAAATGCATTTCAGGCTTACAATTTCAGCTAACATAAGAAAATGGCACATGAGCTTTACGAGTTTGCATAACAATTAAACACATTCAATTAATAATGTTACCTACATCTAAATTAATACGTTCATAAGCACATTAGATACATGGATAATTGTCAGTGGCACAACACGATTTCTTCATGATAGTGTTTTCTACTAGTCACATTTGCCTTCCACATTGATTCTTCAAGTTTTCTATTTAACGGCCTAAATACATCACATTCTATGTTATTACGTTTCAAGACCCTAACACCTTATATTAACATGACAAAGGATTATATGTGTTCTACATGTGTGATTATAATGCATCCCTACGAAAGAAATGCGTTTTCTGCTACATCAGTCCCCCCCTCTATGACCTGTGCCACCACAAACGCTTTTAGTTCCCTGTAGAGTAGACCAATCTAAACAGATGTCGTAGCTAGTCTCCTCTGTCTGAACTCCTCCAACCGCTTCAGATTCTCATAATGACTGTCCTGCTGTCTTTCCATCCTCCTCTCTCTCTCCCTAAAGGAATCCTCCCTTCGTCTTGACTTGTGCCATTTGTATGCTTTTACCATACCAAGCAAGATGATAACGCAAACCACAACAATAACTATCAGCTTCAAGATATATCCCAGAATTCCCTTTCCTAAGTTAGCAAACCAACTCCCAACTCTTTCAAATCCTTTTCCAACCTTATCCCAAATTCCCTCTGTTGCAAGGTCATGTATCTCATGGTGTATCTCAGTGATGTTACTTATATATCCCCACAGATCCTTACTATTGTCAGGTATGTAAGTGTTGGACCTTCAGCATTCTACAGACTCCGCCCTCTTTTGCCAATAACACATCTAAAGCAAGACGGTTTTGCATCACCATCACCCTTATCGAAACCATCTCTCCATCTACAAGCAACAATGACTGAGCTGAGTTAACCGACAACTTGTCTACAATGGTAGATAATCTCCTAATCTTGATGTCACTCAATACTACGCCCAAACTAGGTATCATCGCTCCAAATATGTCTCCCACAATCTCACCAGCACTCAGTCCACATTTCTCCCTATGGTTCGAGTTTCCTTCTAGACTCCCCAGATCTTCCACATGGTATATCTTTGGAAACACAACAGCCACATAATAAGTGCCATACCAAGTATTTGGAAGCCGAACATACGCGTTCCTTCCACACACAAAATACACACTTGGATCCAGGAGCAGGACGCTACCCACATGCATCACTGCTAGTGCGTTTCCTCCGGTTACACCCCCAGAAGTGGCAGAGAAGGTTGGAGCTACGGGCGCGATGGCGGCCTAGTCGGCTGGGAGTGGGCGAACGCCCGAAGCTAATGCTGATGCGGGTGCCAAAGCTGTGTTCGCGGCTGCGTTCGGAGCACCAGATGGTGCAGGAATGAGAGAGAGTGCTGCTGAAAACTCCTGGCAGACAGCAGAAGTGAGGTCCTACAATCGAGTATGGGACAATCCCAACGGCGATTCACCAAGGTGCGTGAAGGTGAAGGTGAAGGTAAGGCCGTATAAGCTTGGGGAGCTGGGCTGTACGGGGTCCTTGTCCTTCCCCCCAGAAAGTTTGCCAGCTTGCCGGTGGGATCATGGCACCGTGCGCAAAGTCTGCGGCTCATAGACAACAGTAGCAGGTGGAGAGAAAAGGGATGAACGAACCTTAGAGTGGCATCGAGCACTCTCATAAAGTGGACCCCCAGGATAATACGATACCGGCCAGTGGGACTAAGTCGAAAGAGAAGGGGGAAAAAAGGGCCAAAAACTGAAAGAAAGGGATTGCAGAAGCATGCGCACGTTGAAGCGTCAGCCTTTAAAAGCAAGCTCGGCATCTGGCAGTCAATCAACTCCGGTACAGAAGCTATGCGATAAAAACAGTTTGGAGAAAGTACCCTGTAAAACTCGCGCTTTGCGTAACGCACAACAAAGGATGGATCTAAAAGTGCAGCAGCTGTTGGAAATAGATATACTACAGTCCTCTGACGTTCTGGAGACTCTAGTCGTGAGTGAGGCAGGAGGTGGCCATGAGGATAGTTCAGAAATTGTGAGGACACAGAGGCCGAGTCTCCCCATGACTCTGCAAAGAGTGGAAGATCTGGATAGTAACATCGAAGTTGGGGGCCTTCAAAAATCATCCACTGCAGAGCCTTTCTCCACTCCTATGTGCTGTAAACAGTACCCCTTGTTTTCAAAATCACATTTGGCAACAATCGCTACAACTACTTCTGGCCAGTTGTTAGAATCAACGTTAACTCAGGCCTTGCCGGCTTCCGCCTCGCAGCAAGATGAGACAACAGTGTCAACAGTTCGATCCCTACTGGTGCCCTCATTGGGGATCATCATCATGGCAGGTAATGAGGAAACTCTTCAGGAAATAGAAATGGGGAGTGAAAGGGAATCTGGACAAATGATTAAGAATATGTTTGAACAGATCTTGTCAGAGATCAAACAGCTTTGGATAATACAATCACAGCAGATTGCCTCACTGCACGCAAGGTTATCACAAATTGAAGACACAATGGGAAAAATACCAGAACGTTTAACAGAAGCAGAGGAAAGAGTATCCAGCCTGGAGGATAAGGCAATATCTTTTGAGCAGGAAATAACACAAATAAGGCAAAATACAGAGACTCTTGAGACTAAATTACAGGGCATGGAAAATTACAATACATGGACCAATCTACGGTTCGTAGGTGTGCCGGAAGCCGTTGAGGGACCTCAGGTTCGGGACTGGGTTGAATCCCTGCTGAGAAATGCAATACCTGAATTAGCGGGGGATCCAACGATTACTAGAGCCCACAGGGTACCATTTCAACGCCCAGCTAATTTGAAATACCCTCGCACTATTTAAAGTGAACTTTGTCGACTTCCGAGTGAAAGAAAAAAGAAAAAATCCTTTCTAAGGCAATTGAAAAAAAAAATCTGTCAACACAAGAAGTCCCACAGTTTAAAAAAATTTCAGATATGTCTGCTCTGGCAGCGAAGAGGCGGCAGGAATTTGTGCGAATGATCGACTCCTTTAGGTCTAAGGGAGCACAGGCAGCTATTGTTCAGCAGTCAAAGCTAAAGGTTCTCGTCAACGGCAAATTTCATTTATTGGATAATGTAGCAAAGGCCCAAGAACTACTAAAGCAGATATCTAGCTCTTCATAATAAGACCAGTGATGTATGATGAATAATGTTCGATGGGGGGAGAAAAAAAAAATAATAATAATTTTTTGAGATAATTGTATAGCTTTTTGTGCCATGACTTAATACATGTAGGAGTATGTAAGCCACTTACTGGAGGAAACGCACAAGGAGGGGGCTGCAGAGTCAGCGCACCCTGTTTCTTGAATAGGAAATGGGAGGAGATGTGGGCGATTCTCCCACGGTTACAAAGTGGGGGTGGTAGGGGGCACAAGGGTGGGGAGGTTTGATTTAGCGGTAGGACACGGGGTGTTTGCAGGGCAAAAACTTGGAATACTTCTTCTAAATATTGGTACAAGAATATTTTTGTTAAAGTTGAGAACCAACAAATTGCAAGAAAGGTTAGAAAGGCTGGTTTGGCTGAAAAAAGTTTGGTTGGGAATGAGAAGAGGAAAAAAAGGGGGGGAAGCTATACACTTTATGCGATATGCACTGACACTTTTTTCGTTAAATGCACTTTATACAGTATCATGATATGCACAGACACCTTATTGGTTATTCCATGTATTGTATAGCAGGTCTTAGTAGGTATTTTTTCAGAATTTTTAAGTATGTACTAGCACAGTGCACTTTGATAGACACTCTTTTCCATGATGACTCCCCACAAGCAAAACTATAAGGATCCTGTACGTATTTTGTCCTTGAATGCTAACGGTCTTAATAATAAGATGAAAGCTCGGGCCATAGAGGAGTGGTTAAAAGGATGTGCCTCCGATATAATACTGATCCAGGAAACGCACTATGTGGATGGGAAGAAACCTTTATATAGTATGTTTAGACAGTGAGCTGGCAACAGCTATATCTCGTCAGGATCTGTAGCACAGAGGGATAGCAATTTTCTTCAAAAACTCCTCCCTTTTCAGGTTACATATTCTCAGGTTGATAAAGATGGGAGGTGGGGCCTGGTGTGTGGTCTAATTAATAATAATAGACTAACCATAGCCACAATTTATGCGCCAATCGAAGATAACCCCACTCCTCTGTTGGACCTATGCCACTCACTTCTGCAAATTCCTGGATCGGTAATATTGGGGTGTGACTTTAATCTAGTGCAGGATCCGGTGCTAGATTCATCTTCCGGAGTATGGAAGCAGGATAAACCACATGTGAAAAAGGTGCTAGTGGAATACATGCAAAAACTAGACCTGGTAGATGCATGGCGGACCAAATTTTCAAATAAAAGAGAACATTCATGTTTTTGAGCGAAATACAAGTCAGCCACTAGATTGGATTTTTTTTTAATTTCTCAAAATCGAAATATAGTTAATTATTCACACACTCAAAACAGCTTTTCTGATCATGCTTTACTAAAATTGGAGATTTCAGGAGTTGGGGTGGGCAAACAACCTTGAAAATGGACACTTGAAAGAGTCCATTTAGAGGATGAAGATTGGTGTAGGGAAACCCAAAACGAAATAGAAAGGTTCTTTCATCTAAATAGGAATACAGCTAAAGTAGAAAACGTGTGGGAGGCTTTGAAAGCCACCAGTCGAGTATATATAGTCACCAAAGATATAGCGGCTAGACGCCGTTGAAACGCACAAAGAGCACATATGGAAGCAGAAATCAACTATGCAAATGAACAGTATTTAAGGGAGAAAACCAAAGCGAATAAACTAAAATTAGTGTTAGCACAGAAGGCCATGCAAGACTACTAGTATGCTAAAGTCTAAGTGGCTAATTCTGCTTATCTCCATCGGGTATAAGAGGAGAGTGAGTTCTCAGGCACATTTTTAGCCTGGCAAATAAAAGATAGACAGGCACAAAATAGAATCACTGCCCTGGTAGATAAAACGACAAAAAGCTGTATCATAAATGAAGAACAAATACAGAAGGAGTTTTTAAAACACTATGAAATTATTTATTCAGTTAATCAGGAGGTTGACATGTTTAAACTAAGGGGCTTCTTCAGGAGATTCCCTACAACCTAATCTACAGGCGAGTCAGAGTCAGAGTATGGTTGCGGTGGTAACGTTAAAAGAAATAGAAGATACAGTGCAATCTCTGGCCAGAGGCAAAGCATGCAGGGAAGATAGGCTGCCGGCGGAATTCTTTAAGAAATTTAGCTCAATAATAAATCCGAAACTACAAGTGCTTGCCAACCATATCTTACTAGGGGGAGAGATACCAATGCTCCTTCCGGACGGCAGTCGTGGTTAATTTTTTGAAAAAGGCCAAAGATAAGGAGGATTTGAATTCCTATGGGCCTATAAGCCTCTTAAATACAGATTATAAAATTATAGCTATGTTACTGGCCAATAGACTAAATAAATGTTTAGGGTCAATTATACATACAGACCAGAGTGGATTTATTGTATGGTGACAACTTTCTTTTAATACCAATTTTTTAGCTGAAGCCCTAGACTTTTTTTAGTCAAAACAGAATCCCTGTGTACATTATTTTATTAGACGCCGAGAAGGCCTTCGATCTGGTCTGCTGGGAGAGCCTTTTTTATATTTTAAAAAAATTCGGTTTTCATGCCGAATTCATTAATATAATCTCTAAATTCGATAAAGGGGCATCGGCGCAAATCATTATCAATGCAAATAAGATTGGTAGTTGTAAAGTTAACAGAGGAACGAGACAAGGCTGTCCTCTGTCGCTGCTGCTTTTTGCTTGTTTTATAGAACCTCTGGCTATTGCTATACGTTCCATTAGAAGCACAACGTCTCCAATTTCTGGAATGTCGAATATTAAGCTATCTGCTATTTTTAAAACCCGATTTAGAAGTTCAAAAACAAATATTTAACATTTTTTATGACTCTCAGCAAATTGGAGGGTATAAAATAATCGACCCAAGAGGTACCTTGGCATACTTTTTTCTGAAACTGTTAATGATCTGTATGTTTTAAACTATGCCCCTCTAATAAATAAGATAAAAGGACTGTTTACAAAATGGAAGAAATTCCTCATTTCAATACTAGGTCGAGCTGCTCATATCCGTATGTCGATTTTACCACTATGCAATTTTCTATTTTTAGCTATTCCTAATGCAATACAAATGACATTTTTTAAATGAAATGCAAGGTTTGTTTTCTACTTTTCTTTGGGCAAACAAGGTATCGAGACTAGCTATAGATATTCTGTCCAGACCAAGCAATGAAGGAGGCATAGCCCTTCCTGATTTGAAAGAATATTATTTTGCGAATTTTGCACACACTACATATAGATCAACCAAACCTTTACATAGCAATAAGTATGATAAATCTTTTTAGATATAATTTATCAAGAATATGAAATTATTGATGTTATGCTTTTAACGAAAACCCCTAAAAAGTTTGATATAAAACATTACAATGGAGTTTTTATCGTAAACCACAAATGTATCAACATTATGCAATCCCTAACATCAATGGAGCTACATTCTTATCAGATATTTATATAGGGACAGATCCTTTGATAGATAAGACTAGTATATTCATATGGTCGAGCCAGGGCTATGGTAAAATAGGGGATTTCTAGGAAGTAGACTGGACAAATTGGAATGAAATAGAGACTGATATTAAACATTGGAAAAAAAGCATGCATGGGAGTTGAATCCTATACGCATAAGGGAAGCAAGGGAGCTTGCTGACCACCTGCTAAATCCTAGAATTCGAAAATCAATCAGTAACTGAGCTTCTCTCCTACACAGTTATAGAGCAGATAAGCCATATACGAAAGTGGCACAATAATGGCAATCAAAAGAAGGTCTCTAAATATCAGCTTTGGCTTGGGATTAGATTGATAAATTTAACTTCACTCTATTGAAAGCGGCCAATTTACGACGAATGCAATATTATACTAAATGGCTTTTATATAGAACCCCAAACTTCCTCCATAAAATAAATCCCAGATTTCTGCTAACTGTTTTCGATGTAATATGGAAGGAGGTGGGAACTGGACACATATTGTATGGAGTTGCTCGAGGTTAAGTAGATTCTGGGGAGAAATTAATCAATACTTGGGATCAGATTAATAAATTTAACTTCACTCTATTGAAAGCGGCCAATTTACTGACGAATGCAATATTATACTAAATGGCTTTTATATAGAACCCCAAACTTCCTCCATAAAATAAATCCCAGGTTTCTGCTAACTGTTTTCGATGTAATATGGAAGGAGGTGGGAACTGGACACATATTGTATGGAGTTGCTCGAGGTTAAGTAGATTCTGGGGAGAAATTAATCAATACTTGGGATCAGATTAATAAATTTAACTTCACTCTATTGAAAGCGGCCAATTTACGACGAATGCAATATTATACTAAATGGCTTTTATATAGAACCTCAAACTTCCTCCATAAAATAACTCCTAGATTTCTGCTAACTGTTTTCGATGTAATATGGAAGGAGGTGGGAACTGGACACATATTGTATGGAGTTGCTCGAGGTTAAGTAGATTCTGGGGAGAAATTAATCAATACTGTGCTAACAAACTGAAAGTACAGCAGATGCTAGATTTCCAGACTGCTGTCTTTGGATATTCACCTGATCTGACAGCTGGTTTATGGCAAAAAAAGCGGTTGTACATAGTGGTTTTATTAGCACGATCACTAATACTCAGAGGTGGCGAACAGATGAAATTCCGACTTTTCAGCATTTACATTGTAAATTGAATAAGATTAAGGAACCGGAAAAAAATTTTGCTTTAAGATCGAGTTTGTACAGAAGGTTTCTGAAAGTATGGGCACCATTGGAATGTTCCTCTCCGCCCCAAAAAACAGGGTGTTGAAATATGTAGGTCACGAAATTCGAAGGGTTTTATCTCTATCTTTGCTCTAGCCACTGCACTTTAAGTATTTTAGACATACTTGGTTGATTTGGTATAATGCATAAGGTTTGGAAATTTTATACATGTTAGAATGATCTGGAATGTGCAATATTTGATTATCTTTTCCTTTTCTGGATGTTTTTAGCTGTTAATGTGCTGGTCTAATAATTTATTATGTATTAACAAATTGATGAACTATTCCAAACAAAAAAAATAAAAAAAATAAAAGAAATACACACTTGGCACCACTTGAACAGCCTCTTGCAAGAATTTCTTCGAAGAAGCATCAATTGTGAAGATGTGATTACACATAGCGGGTCTATACCTGTTGAATGCAAAGCTTGCCTCGTTGTTCCCAATCTAGAGCTATAGGACCAGAACCTCCCTTAGCCTTGTGAGCTAACTCTTGGTCTACTCAAGTTTTTCCTCCTTACTGTTAAGCCTAACTGTTAGACCTCTATGTCTATCCTCTACTTGATCTACAAATTTCTTTTCTATGTCCGTTAGTGTGCAGGTAAGTTGTGTCTATGTGCATAAGCTGTATCTAGCGTTACTGTGGGTATGAAATACTTTCCCATTCTCTTTTCTTGTTTGTAATAATCGTATTTGTTCAGATGTTTGTAGCCTGGAACATCTGACAGCACCAAATCATAATTCAAGAAATAGTAGTTGTAGTGACCCTTCCCATAAAACATACTAAGGAGCAAGCTACATGTAACGCCATACGTCAGGGAAGATGATGATATCTAATACCTTCCTTGACTGATGCAGGTAACTGCATACACACATAACAGTCTCTCACCTCCATAGTATCTACTTACTCGTACAACAACTTAGCATAAGCATTCAACGTGTAATCACCCGTGGACAAATCTACATGCAACAAGCGAGTAGTTTCTTCTATTAAGCTTTTATCACATCCTAATGTACCCTCTTTGGAGGCAGCAGTGGTAGGTGTGGATGTCCCGTGTACCCCCACTCCCTGTAACTCAGCCTTGTATAAACTCAAAATGGACTCAACGATGACTACAGCTATCACTATGATTACTCCTACAATAAGTGCGCCTATAATACATTTGTGTCTACGGTTCAAATCTCCAAACTCCATCTTCAAAAGTGGCTCGGATTGTAGCTGTATGAGGATCAACACAAAGTCTATTTTCTCTGCCTCTTATTTTTGTACAACAAAAGTCTTTAAGAAGCTTCCTTTTGGGATCTTGGAAAGTTCTTTAACAGTCTTTGGCACAGTATTTACACGGCTTGGAAGACTTCCCTGGCCCTCTTTCTTCTTCTAAAGGAAAAGTCCCTATTTTTATTCTTCTTCCACTCGGCCTAGGTTATCTTCTTTCAAGCAACTTTTTATTTACAGATCAAAAGTTCAATTTACATTCCTTATGAGATCAGAGCCAATCTCGTCGATAACTCGCTGTAACAGTTCTGCTCTGAATGCTGCAATCTCCTGAGGCGGTGGCTGATTTCCAAAGCTCAGGAATTCAATGTTCTCCAGAATCAGAGTCTCTAAGCCACTCAGCCTTGGTGGATAAGGCACAGTCAATGACAAAATTGCACTTGCTTCTATTCCAGGAACTCTCAACAGGATCTCGACAATCAGGATCGAAGTCCTGGACCTCGTTCTCCCTGGCTTTGGTAGCTACATAAGTCCACTCAGGAGATGAGTATCTCTGACACAACACTCTTGCTCTCCTCGATTCACCCTCCTGTTCCTGAGGC
Organism: Calotriton arnoldi; assembly: GCA_963921515.1. Classification (NCBI taxonomy): domain Eukaryota; kingdom Metazoa; phylum Chordata; class Amphibia; order Caudata; family Salamandridae; genus Calotriton; species Calotriton arnoldi. Next base: position 27,923 of record CAWUFW010000497.1, read on the forward strand.
CTGCTCCGACTCACTCTATTCTGATTCAGATGACTCTCTTATTGGTGCAAGTTCTTTTTCAGATGCAAGTCTCAAGTTCCTCCTTTTCTGTCTCCCAGGCCACGATTCATTAGCAGCTTCTCTCCATCTTGTCTGCACATGACCAATTTCCACGCCAGTTTCTTCAGCTGAGTCAGACTCTATACCACTCGCAACATTACCATCTCCCTCAGAGTCTATACTTGGGTCTTGTGTAGCTTGACCCCTCTCAACTTGACCTTGTGGGTATCCAGCCTCTTCAGTAACCCCCACAGCTTGGCTTGCCCTCTCCGGTGATCTTGAGATCATGGCTGGAATCATTTCCAGAAGAGGAGCTGTTTCTTCGGCGGGACCTGTGACCCGTGTGTCCAGTTCCGCAGTCCAACACACTTCACAGCACTATTCGTTACCAGTATCACTTGGTAAGGCCCACGCTACCGAGGGTCAAGCCAGTTCTTTCTTACATGCTTCCAGACTAGCACCCAATCTCCGGGGCTTTGGTGGTGGCAGAGGTCTTTGGATGTCTGTGCAGTCGCTGCTCCAACCTGGTGAGACACAGAATGAACCACATCAGCTAATCCTTTGCAGTAGTCAAGGATCATGTCATCTGATATGTTTATTAAAGCTGTGGAAGGCACTGTAGATAAGCGCATCACCCTTCCCATGAGGATCTCATGTAGAGATAGCCCAGTACTCCTATCAGGAATGCTGCGCAAACGCATCAGGACCATGGGCAACACACCAGGCCCTTTCAAGGATTTCGAAGCACATGCTTTTGTCAGCTTCGCTTAAAGCGTCCAATTCATCTGCTCCACAATGCCTGAGGCCTCTGGCCTGCAACTACAATGCAGTCTCTGATCCACACTTAAGGCGGTACACAACAGCTTTATGATCTCACTGGTGAAGTGTGTTCCTCTATCCGACTCTGGTGTAGTTGGAAATCTGAAACAAGGCACAAGTTCTCTCAACAATAACTTTGCTACTGTGAGACTGTCACACCTTCTAGTTGGATATGCTTCCACCCACCAAGAAAAGATGCACAATACAACCAAAATGTATCTTACACCATTACACACAGGCATCTCGATGAAGTCCAACTGAATCCTATTGAAAGGACCCCCGACTTTCCACTGTGGCTCAAGGCAACAACAGTTTTCTTCTGAGCATTCATCTGTTGACAAGCAGCACACCAATGACACACTGCCTCTGCAATCACACAACACCTTGGATTGAACCAAGTCTGCCTGAACAATCGCACCATCGCATCTCTTCCTTTGTGAGCTGATCCATGAATCTGCCTTGCCATTGGGCTTAACAAGCAATCTGGTAACACTGCCCTACCGTCAGTTGAAATCCATATATCGTTTTCTCCCTTCTCACAACCTGCTCGTATCCAACCCGCTTGTTCCTGGTCTGTTGCCTCCATTTGCAAACACCTAACTTCATCCCAGGTGTCTGCAACAGCTAGCATCATTCTGAGTTCAGTCTTCTCTGGGCTCTCACCAACATAGTCCCCAATAAAAATGCATGGGTGCGTAGCGCAAAAACTATCAACTTCATCTGTGTATCTGTTCCCAACCGTAACAAAGTCATTCCCCTTCATGTGGGCTGCACACTTGACGGCAGTCACCTCCTTTGGTAGTTGTAATGCTTCTAACAGTTGTCTCACATATTCCTCATTCCTTATTGGTGAGTCTAATGACGTTAGGAACCCTCTCTGCGACCATAGATGTCCAAAGTCATGAACCACACCGAAACCGTACTGTCTATCGGTATAGATGGTGACTCGGATCTTTTCAGAGACAAGACACGCATGGGTCAAGGTGATGATCTCGGCCACTTGTGAGGTGTTTACTCCCTTCAGACAAGCAGCTTCCACTACTCCTGAGATGGTACAGACAGCAAACACTGCTCTCAAATTACCTTCATTGTCTCTTAAACATAAGCCGTCAACAAATAGAACTTAGTCACAATCTGGCAACGGTTCATCCACAATGTCAGGTCTTGGTTTGGTAGCTCAGGACCATCCAGACAGTCATGGTCTTCACAATCTTCAGCATTTGGAACAGGCAACAAGGTAGTTTGATTTAACAGAGAACAGCGCTTCAAGGTAACATTCTCTGCGGCAAGCAAAATTGGCTCATATCTTGTCAGCCTGTTATTCGTCAGATGCTGTGTTTTGGTTCTCGTCATCAGGAACTTACTGAGTGTGGTACGTACACAGTAAGTGGATGACCCATCACAATGTTTTCACATCGTTCAATACTGAAACCTTTTGCAGCAACGGATTTGAGACATCCGGGCAACACTGAAGCTACAGGATCTAGTGTAGCTGAGAAATAGGCGACTGGTCTATGAGCTCCTCCATGTGTCTGGGTGAGTACAGAAAGAGCACAACCCTCCTTCTCATGACAGAACAGTGAAAACGCTTTGTTGTAATCAGCCATCCCCAAAGCTGGAGCGCGACAAAGGCACTCTCTCAGCTCAAAGAAGGCAAGTAAGCAGTCATTGTCCCAGGGTACTGGATCACTCACATCCCTGTGCATCAGCATCTGAAAAGCTTTTGCCATCAAAGAGAAATTCGGGATCCATTGTCAGCAGTAGCCAACCATTCCCAAAAACATTCTGACCTCTTTCTGAGTCATAGCCGGATTCATTTTCATGATCGCCTCCACTCGCTCAGGTGACACCTTCCTCTTGCCTTTCTCAATTCGATGGCCCAAATACTGAACTTCAGTGAGACAGTACTGACGTTTGCTCGAAGGCACCTTATGCCCGTTGTCAGCCAGATGGTTCAGTAAGGCGATAGGATCGTCCCTACAAGCCTCCTGTGTTTCAGATGCAATGAGAAGGTCATCGATATATTGGACTAACACTGAGTTTCGGGGCAGAATCAAGCTCTCAAGGTTCTTCTTCAGGACTTCGTTAAAGATGGATGGACTTTCAGTATACACTTGAGGGATAGAAATTGGCTTTCCTCATGCACTGGAATGGAGAAAGATGCCTGACAAAGGTCAATCACTGTCAACCAGACAGCTTCACAAGGAATCTGGAATAGGATTACAAATGGATTCGGTACCACAGGACAACATGGAATCATGATATTATTCACTATTCTAAAGTCCTGAAGTATGCAGTACTTTTTTGCTCGGTTCTGCAATCCCACAATAGGTGAATTGCACTGGCTTCCTATGATCTCCTTCAGTACGCCCTGCGCGATCATGGACTCAATCACAGGTGTGATCCATGTCACCATTTCCGGAGTCAGGTTGTATTGAGGCATTCTTGGACATTCTGCATTAGGCTTGGCCTGTATGCGGACTTACTCGACTCCTCAAATCAGTACGATTTCCTCCCCCGTGAAGTCCCATACCACTGGTGAGACGATGCCTCTCAAGTCCAATAGCATGTCTTACACTGTAAGTAAAGGAAACATGTCCACACAATGATTCTGATTCCCTAGTTTAAAGGCAATGTCATCATCGTTAGTCTGTAATTCGATTCCCTTTGGTGTGCAATAGATGGTGCAATTCAGTTTGTCTTCGGGGTTCTTCGTGAGAGAGAGGATGAGCTGGGTGTCATCGGCGTAAGATACTATGCTGAGCCCATGCTGTCTAACGATGGCGGCGAGGGGGGCCATGTAGATGTTGAAAAGCGTGGGGCTGAGTGAGGATCCTTGGGGTACTCCACAGTTGATCTCCGTAGGTTCGGAGAGGAAGGGAGGGAGTCTGATCCTTTGGGTTCTGCTGGAGAGAAAGGAGTGGATCCAGTCGAGGGCGGTTCCTCGTATACCGGCATCATGGAGTCTGGCTGCGAGAGTGCGGTGTGAGACGGTGTCGAATGCCGCGGAGAGGTCTAGTAGGATGAGGGCTGTAGTGTGGCCCTGGTCGAGTAGCATGCGGATGTCATCGGTGGCGGCGAGGAGGGCGGTCTTGGTGCTGTGGTTGCTGCGAAATCCGGACTGGGAGGTGTCGAGGATGGGGTTCTCTTCGATGAAGGTGGTCAGCTGGGTGTTGATGAATCTCCATATAGTGTGCTGGAGTATCCTCAGGTGGCGCTTCTTCGCCCACTCGAGTAACAACCCCTTGATCACCTCTGAAGAAATCCCACAACACCCTAAAACATCGCATAGTTCAATAACAAGTTGTTCAAGATTCAATGACGAGCAATTTCTTCAACCCCGACTTCCCGGTGACTACCAGCCAATCCCAGCGTGGCGCTACACCAACTGACCTATCGCAGCGTGGCACGCTCTGACGTAACCTTCAGTCCTAGCAGCGGCTCACCCTCCTTCACAATTTCTCCGTACACATTCACTCACACAATCGTCTTGAACTCCGTAATTGTTTGCCATCTAAAGGGTCAATAGAATTCAGTTATCCAAGAACATTCATGCATGGCAACCCTCGACCTACGCTGGTCACCTGAATCAGTATAGTTCACCTCTGTACACAAGATTTACTAAATGATTCTAATACGTCCCATTCACACAAAGTTCCATGTCTTAGGGGGAACTGTCGATGATGTCTCACGACAACTCCGCAATTCCTCGGTCAGGCAATCACAATAAATCTCGGTGTCTTCTACAGCATTTAATACATCCCCGGATCTTAGGCTGCTCCTGGACCAGAAACTCAAATCTCAATCCTTGGACCACATCCAACGATTGGACCCGAAACCACATTCACTCGACTCTCACACCAAGTCCGCCAGACATCACACAATCAATTCAATCCCGCAGTCTAACACACGCCATACACCCTATTGATACTCACTCCTCCGTTCGCCGCTGATCTTGCCGCACCATCCCACTCCGTCAGTCTCCGCCGAATTCCGTCGCTCTCCGTTCTCAATCTATCTTGGGACTCTGGGGTTCTAAGTTCTACTTTTCCAGATTAGTTCTAGATTCTCCCCTCTTCATGTGCAAACCATCCTACACTGCTACCAACTGAAAGGGCCGGGCCCATAAGTTCTAGATCTGTTCTAGAGCTCCGCTCTGATGGTTCTTTTTAGCAGCATGAAAGCATGGAGGAAAGGAAAATCATTAACAATGTCAATCAATTCAAAAGAAATTTCTCTGGACACATAGAAACCACGGACCACTACGTAGGGTTAGTTAATTTATTACACAGCCAAAAATAACTGGACATAGAGACACCTCAAAATGAGTCTGTAGAAATACATTGGAATCAACATAATGCCAAATCTGCGAATAAAGTTGAGTCAGTGCAACTTGCACAAGACAATTAACTCAAGGAATAGGATTCAGAGGATCAAAAAGCATGAGTCCAAATTTCCCAGCATCAAGGGTTGATGAATATAAAGCATCAATCTATCCCTACACTTACGCTAACGTAACATTCCTGCTTAAGTATTCTTTAGGGCAGGATAAAAGAAAGGTGTCAGCATGTGGAGTCTTCCTCAGAAGTCTCTCCACCATTAGTGGGTCGGACAGCATAATGCTTTCGAGACAGAGCTCGTTGTGAGATGCTCTCTCTCCAAAGACAGGGAAGAAGTGGGCCCCTTTCCCTAATTACAACGTCCCAATAGTACAGGTATCTTCCCAAGATTCCTTGCAGGTCACGTCATTCACTCCGACCACGTTCTCAAGGGTACTTTTCCACATGACAGCGATGCTCCTGTATTGTATTGTAGTATTGTATATAACATTTATAGAGCGCGACAAACACCCTACGGGTACCCTGGAGCTAAAGATACGTGAGCACAGACCAGCGTGGAGCGAGAAGGACAGACCCTAAAATAAACATTACTCGAAAACGACAGAATCAGTTTCTGGGGAACAGCCACGTTTTGATCCTTTTCCTTAACAGGGACAGGGTACTACATTGTCTGATTTCGAGTGGAAGTTCATTCCAGAGTTTCGCGGCGGCAATACTAAAAGATCTTCCTCCCAGTCTGGCCCTGTTGAACCTGGGTACCTTTGCCAGACAGGCAGAAGAGGAACGGAGGCTCCGGGTAGGAGTATACCAAACCAATTTCTTCTGTAGTGGCTTAGGACCGAGTCCATGCAGAGCCCTAAACCCTATGCACAGGGATTTGAAATGTATTCTTTGCTGCACAGGGAGCCAGTGTAGCTCAGCTAGGCACATTGAGGCAGAAAAGCCTCGTGGTCTAGACAGTGCTAATTTCGCAGCCGTATTCTGAACACGTTGCAGTCTCTGAATCAGATATTTGGGGGACACCAACAATAAGGCGTTGCAATAGTCAAGTCTGCTTAAGATAGCGCCTCGAACAATCAAGGCTCTGACCGAGATTGGAAGCAACGGAAGGATCTTTCTCAAAGCTCTAATAAGGCCGAAACAGCACCCCACCATCTTATTCACTTGCGTCTCCAATGACAGGTTGGCATTGAACATGACTCCCAAGTTTCGCACCATCTTAGACGGCGCCAAGGGAGTAGATGTACCAAGAGGCCAAAAGTTGTGAGGAAGAGGCAGATGGACCTTCCCAACTGTGCAGTGTAGAATTTCGGTCTTATCCGAATTAAATTGTAGAGAATTATTTCGTAACCACTGCGCAGTGTCGTGCATGCACGCATGAAAATCCTCCAGGGCATTAGGTAGGGTTCCATCAAGAGATAGAATGATCTGGGTGTCATCAGCATAATTTACCAATTTCACATTATGAGCCCGAATGGTATTGATCAATGGGCTCAAATAGATGTTAAATAAAATTGGGCTGATGGCAGATCCTTGTGGGACCCCATGGCAGATGTTAGTGAAGGCTGACTGGAACGGTGGAAGAGCCACTGCCTGACACCTGCCAGATAGATAGGATCGAAATCAATCCAGGGCAGTGCCCACTACTCCTACCTCCTCTAGACGGGTTAGCAAAATATCATGGTTGACCGTGTCGAAAGCGGCAGACAGGTCAAGCAAAATAAGTATTGCTGATTGTCCCCTGTCTGCCAACAGACGCAAATCGTCCATCACGGTCACCAAGGCAGACTCAGTTCCACGTTCTGGACGGAAACCAAATTGTACATCTGCCAGGCAGTTGTTACGTTCTAAAAATGCTGACAGAGGTTTCCTAACCAAACGTTCGAGGATCTTCACTGGGTAGGGGAGGAGAGAAATGGGCCGGTAGTTACCGGGGCAGGTTGGGTCAAGAGTGGCCTTCTTCAAGAGTGGCGTAACTACTACCTGTTTCCAACCAGATGGTATGACTCCACTGGATAGTGATTGATTACAGATCTGTCGGAGCCTGGGAAAAAGTTCTGAGGCAAATTCCTTCCAGATTTTGTGTGGAAGGGGGTCCAGTGGGGAACCCGAGGAGACACTGTTGTATTCCGCTTTAGGGGTCCGTATATAGGTTTTCCTGAATCATGTCCTTATATAGGCACAATTCGCCTTGCCCTTATATAGGCATAGAATCCCTGTCCTTATTTAGGCATTAACCGTGCACTCCAAATACTGGCATGGTCACCGACATCCGTCCACCCTAACGTCACATCGAGCTCTTAGAAACCAGACCCTTAAGCTTCGGGAGTTCCCCCAGCACAGGACTATTGATTTCTCCAAGAACTCATCTATTATGTATGAACCGTTATACCTTAAGGGTTCATTCCTGACGTCTTCCTCTGTCCGACTTCACGTCAATGCTAACATTCCTCGACACCTACCAGGTATAAATATACCTTCCCTTGCCCAAGCAAGTTAGAGGAGACCTCGACTTCAGAGGAGCCCGTATCCCGGCCTGACGCACTGAGAAGACGCTGTCATTCCTGCACGCAGACAAATCCAGCTTCCAGTGTTCTGACTCCCTTCGCGGGGTGTTAGAGTTCCAAGATCCGGCAGGAGATTCCCACCTCTCTCATTCTCAAGGTATGGAGCTGACTAGATCCTAGAGGGACTCTTGGCATACTAGACTTAACATACTCTTAGTCTACCATACTAGAGAATACTCCACCTACTTCTACTCTTCCCTACACCTAGACTAGGTTAGGTACACTGGGGTAGAACTAGCTTAGAGATGCATCGTATGAGTACTCGCATTCTTAGCTCATGTTATTTATGTACGTGAATATATGCTAAAAGATAATGCTAGCGCAGTATTGTTTATTTCTACTGCTTACGCTGTACATTATTTATCTTGCATACTGTCTTGTGATTATAACAGCACATATCTCTTACGCGAGAAACAAGACTGTTCAATAAAACCCTTTTTATTGAAACGCCCGTCTTTCCTTTCTGTGTAACTCTGCAGAAACTAAGCATGCACGATTGAATGAGTGAAACTGTTATCTATTGTTTCCACGATTCTGAGACGTGTTCCGCTTCTAAAGGGAAACAAAGTTGTCATGTTTTTCGGTTGCCAGAAACTACTCCCTTCTTGTTCTCAAGGAGTTTCTAGTGGCCTCTGAGCTAGCTGGCACAGGTAATTAAGTTTAATATAATCGATAGGGACATACCGACCTTAGTCCTATGTCAAACCTATAGGTTATATTATTCCAATGCGCAGAGCCTATTAGGGAAATAGGAACTACACTACAACACCCAGGGCGAGCCTGCTAAATTCCTCCTCCGAAAGGGGCTCAAAATGGTCCAAGAGACTCGATTTTCCAGTCCCTTCACCTGTCTGTGTTCCTACACAGGGCACCCCTCCCACACCATCAGTCGAGGTGGCTACCCCATGAGTCATGACTTCTACCCCCCGGAGAGGTTGGTTTTAAGCCCAGTGATGATAGTGCTGATTTTTTCATCAAAAAAGGTTGCCAAACTGTCGCAGAGATCTTGAGTAGGCTGGATCTCATTTTGTAAGCACTGAGGATTAGTGAAGTCATCAACTATTTTGAAGATGCATTTGGACTTATTCGACGAGTTCAGAATGATCTCTGCGAAATATTCCTGTTTAGCGGCAAGAATTTCTGAACAGTAAGATGGTGACCTTGGTACCCAGGCCTTCTTCGGTGTGAAAATATAACATTTGTCCTTATCGACGTTAGCTCGCGATGTATCCTTTTCTCTCCTTGCCTGACTCCTAAAACAAAGACATTATTCTAACTAACAAGGGCGCTTCTTCCACCTGCAACGTAAACGTGAGAAAGAACGAAATCCACAGAAGACATGAAATCTAAACTGTTAATTCTAAAGCGAGAGCTTCCAGGGAAATGCATTTCACGGCTACAATTTCAGCTAACATAAGAAAATGGCACATGAGCTTTACGAGTTCGCATAAGAATGAAACACATTCAATTAATAATGTTACCTACATCTAAATCAACACGTTCGTAAGCACATTAGATACATAAATAATTGTCAGTGGCACTCCACCAATTCTTCACATTAGTGTTTTCTACTAGTCACATTTGCTTTCCTCATTGACTCTTCATGTTTTCTATGTAGCGGCCTAAATACATCACATTTTATGTTATTACGTTTCAAGATCCTAAAACCTTATGTTAACACGACAAAGTGTTCTACGTGTGTGATTAAAATGCACCCCTATGAATTAAATGTGTTTTCCGCTACATCAATTTCATGTTTTTATAGAGCATCTCAAGAGCCTTCTGCAGATTTTTGGTTTTGATTTCACTATGGTAGAACACCTGCTAACATTTACTGGGGGTGGTATCTGACGCAGTTATCGTTAGTACCGGTGTCAGTATTTAGTGTGTCTTATTCAGTTATCATTGCTTTTTAGTTCCCATAAATGGCTGGAGGTGTGTTTCTAGGGTGTGTGAATTTTTCTGTCCTACCCTAACATGGGTGTAAACGTTAATTTAAGCGTTTCACTGGTAGCGAGGCCAAAATGTCAGGTCTTAATCTTGGAGGTTGGTTGTGGGATAGAACATTAACCCCAAACAGCACAGGCATTGTTCATAATAAAATCAGTGATGAGGCAATGTTAGTGTTTTTCAGAGAACAATGAGACTTTGTTTTTTTATTAAATATATTATGCTTAGTAATATAGAGTATAGCCCTCATATGCTAGAGTCTGCGTCAGGGGCATAGGATACATTTTAGGTCGACACTATGCTCCCTACATTACACTCCACAATACTACACGCCACTACACAACACACCAAACCACTCAACTCTACACCACTCTACACCACGCCACTCCATATGCTACACTATACTCCACTTTAGAATACTTCTTTCCACGCCTCTTTGCATCAATAACATTTAGCCCTACTGAATAGCAGCCACACTATTGTACAACATGGCTAAAATATATTGGCAAAGCCATAGGCGAGACCTATTGGCTATACCAATGCTTGTTTAAAAATAGCCCCATGAGTCACAAATGATATGCATAGTACTCACCGCATACCCAAATTGCACAACCGGAATTCATACTTAGGTAGCAGAACCTTTTTGGTCACCCATAAGGTGTTATATATTCACTGCATCCACCATCATATTAGGCAAGCTGCTTGTTAGTGTAGATATCATGCCCAATTATAGCCTATATTCTCATGTATGGAAGACTCATGCTTGCGCACACAGTAGTTGCCACGGATTTAAGCATGAACTGGAATGTCTCCTTCTTGCATACAAGGGGGTATATTTACAAAGAAATGATGAAGCGCTGCACTGTGTCATTTAAAAAAGGCAGCGATGCACTATATTCACAAGAACACAGCGCACCCCGTGTTTTCCCTTGCGCAGGCACTAAAAAAGCTGTCTAGTGCCAATGCAGATACCCTTGCACCATGGTGCAAGAGTGCCTGAGTTGCAGGGATGTTTAATGATATTTTATGTGCAGGAAGTTGTCCCTTTTTGCATATTAACAATCATTAAAGGTGATTTACTCCTTCTATGTGTACTGCAGAATGCAGCACACATAGAAAGAGCAAAAAATGAGGATAAATAAAAGTATTTCTCCTCGTTGCAGTAATCTTAACGCCTACTTTTCAATGCCGTTAGTTTTCGGCACTGCCTCAGATTTACAGATCCTTGTAAATGTGGGGTAGCGTCAAAAAGCAATTGGTGTTGCAGTGGAACACCCAGAGCAACACCCATTGCACGCCCCTTTGATGCAGAAAACTGCGTGAAAGGGTACAATATTTACAATGCGGCGTTAAGCCACACAAAGTGGCTTAGCACTTCATTGTAAATATGGAGCAGGGCATTGCGCCACCGCAGCATCATAAAAAGTGACGTTCCAATGGTGCAAAGCCCTTGTAAATATGCCCCAATATGCCGAACATTGAGGGGCATATTTACAAAGAAATGACACAGTGCGGCGCTGCAAGCAATTTAGCAGCGCCACCCTGCGTCATTCCACAAATGCAGGGATGCGCCGTATTCACAAGAATATGGCACACTTGTTTGTTTTCCCTTGCGACTGCGCTAAAAAAGCTGCCTAGCGCCAACGCAGACAGCCTTGCGCCATGGTGCAAGGGTGCCTGTGTTGCAGTGATGATTGTTTATCTGCAGGAAGGGGCACCTTACTGCACATAAACAACCTTTAAAGGCGATTTGGTCCTTCTGTGTGTGCCGCAGAATGCAGCACACATAGAACAAGCAAAAAAACGAGGAGAAATAAAAGTATTTCTCTTCGTTGTGCCACGCTAATGCCTGCTTGTAAATCTGGGGCAGCGTCAAAAAGCAATGGGTGTTGCGGTGGAAAGCTCACAGCAAAACCCATTGCATGCCCCTTTGATGCAGAAAGGGTACGATATTTACAATGCGGTGTTAAGCCACGCAAAGTGTCTTAGTGCCGCATTGTAAATATGGAGCAGGGCCTTGCGCCACCTGAGTGTCATAAAAAGCGACGCTCCGGTGGCGCAATTCCCTTGCAAATATGCCCCATGATATCCCAACACAGAGATAGCACATCTAAATTGCTTACAGTGGCATAAAAAAAGCTGCCATTCGGTGACGAATTATATGTACGGATTTCTTATTACAAGAATGAACAGCAGCCTGCCTGTAAAAAAATAGGTAAGGCACTGATGTGCTGAAACAGATAATATTAATTTATACCATGCCAACAAACGCAAAGCAGGCACACATTCACTCACATGTTATTTGGGAATGACTTTGACATACTTGGAAGAGAGTTGGATATGCCATTCATAGAAGTTTTGATTAATCAGAGCTCTATTATTTGCTGGTACAACATATGGACCAAGACAGGCTCTAAATTCTCAAAAGATGTCATACTCGATTGCCTAAATCTTGATCAGTACCATAAAATCCCATGGCTAGGTTACATGAATACACTGTTAACTGAGTCAATTGAGGGAGTAACTATTAATGATCCAGCATGCATCCTGCAATTCAGTAAGAGAGAGTTAAAATTGTTTTTTAATAACCACAGGAGGGAGAGTAGAGAGAATGGCAATTCCTCTGTGACGAGATGTATGACACTTCAGTCCTAGTTAGGTTTACCCAAGTATTTATCCTTAGTAAAACATACCCAGCAGAGATTTTATCTGACACGAATGAGACTGTGCATATTACATCAGCTTGTGGATGCCCTAAGAGGGCTGCCTGGTAACCTGGTCTGCCAAAATGTCTTTGTGATGGCCGGTCAAATCAATCAACTATCCACCTTATGTTATTTTGCGGCCTATACAGAGACATTAGGAGTAGTTTGTTATGCTCACTTTTTCTCCCTTTTTTACCAGGATGCATTTTAATTGTTAGGCACATTGGAGAATGAACTAGTCTGTTACACTGTTCCAACATATATTACACGTTATTGCAAGAAGGAAACTATTAACAGAACTGGATTATCTGAAATATGAAGCACAGAGTCTACAGCACCTTGAACTCTTGTTGATATTTTGGTGCAACTGGTCTTAAGAAATGGATATTTATTTAATGGATTTTATTGGTATTCTAGCATTTTAGTTTATATATTTATGCATAGCGTAATATTGAGTATAAATTGGACTAAGACATTGACTGTATTAATTGTATAAACTATCCTGTTTTTATATTACTTTTTACAATGTATTCATGAGGATTCTTCTATGCTATCCATTTTAAAATTGCTTTTATGGATAAATAATTATCCGAATAAAGATTTTTGATTGATTGATTGATAACCAGATGCAGAATAAGTCCTCCATTCTGAGGAGTGCAGGAACACAGATGCAGTATTGCTATTCCCAGAATTACTAATGCTGGGAGTATTGGCAGTTCTGTAAGGCAGGAATACTGCGCACCAAGAATCCCATTGGCGTGTACAGCAAATCACAGAAGAAGAGAAAAATACTGGTTGTCAAACTAATTTGCCACATTCCCTGTCTCTTTGGCGCCAAGAAAGTGTATTTAGGGCCAGATTTACTACCTTTTGCATCAGGTTTGCTTCACTTTTTTGGCACAGCCCTGATGCAAAATGTATTTTGGGATTTAGTAAAAATCGCAAATTATGATTCGCTTGGCTTAGGAAAAAAATATAATGCAAGGAAGCGCATAGCGGGGAGGAGTTCCATGGGTGGAGCATGGGTATTCCTGTGCATCCACCCATCGATTCTGACGCAAACCCAGATTTACTAAAGTCTGTAAACCTGTGTTTGCGCCAAAATGGTGTGCATACCTGAGGCTGGCGTATCGCCTACCCGACGCAAAGCCACGCAAAGTGGCTTTGCATGGTCTAGTAAATCCCAGTTAAGGACTTGCATTGCCTTGTGAGGAGTTGCATCACGCAGGGACAATGCAAGTCCTTAGTAAATCAGCCCCTTAGTGTTTACTTTAGGAATCGGAGGCAGACATCCTGCCTTGGGAAAATTGCTAAATGGTCCACGACCCCAGAACTCTTTTTAGCTCTCATAGGCAAATAACGTGGCATCACTATGTAAAAACTGCGTCCTTGCTGAACATTAGCCTGTATATCAAAGTATAACTGTCAGAAATATCGAACATACACAAGATCTGGTGGGAAATATATAAGCTCAATTTTTACTGTATTTGTCCCTGTTATCTGTTTATTCCTATACAGTAATGTGAAGTACTTCTCGACGGTAGTTGTTGGATGCCATGATCTGTACCAGAGGGAGAAAGAACAGCAGACAATTCGAATAAAAGCTATCATTACTCATCCATATTTTGACAGACGAAAACCAATTAATTATGATATTGCACTGATCCTGCTGCAAAAGGAAATCAAATTTGGTAATATTCCCCTTTAATGAACATTATTGCTCTGAATTATTGCATTCAATATCACAGTGGTTGATGGCAAAGTATTCCAGGCTTTTGTGACTCAGTAATGTCAATTTGTATTTATTCTTCTTTTCAATCATGCTCTAAGTGCACAATGATGAATCAATGTTCTTCACTATAGTTATTCCAAGAGGGTCTAATCCACAAATATTTTTGGTCATGTACGTCAAAGCGGCATCTGCAAAAAACTGTACCTGTGACCAGGAATCGCAAATCCTAATCCATCAAATCAGGATCTGTGGAATTTCCAATACACCCCCACTACCCCCACCCTAGCCTCCTCCCCCTTACCAAGCGCTTCCAACCACAGAAATTCATCCACACTGGCATATTTCTGCAATCGTTGCAGGTAGGGACAGGAATCCTTTGTCTCATGCAAGTGCAATGGAGGATGGTATTGTAAATGCGATAAACACCCACAAACTTACACCTTTGTTCTTATTCACAAATATTTGTATGCTTTTAATTCATGCGATATTTCTTACAGTGGTCACCTGGGTTTTGAAGAAACCTACACACAACCCAAGTTAGCAAATTTTAGGCTTATTTCAAGTGATGCATTAAATGCTTTATACCCTTCTATACAAGACCCTCCTTTACCCCTACCACTTTCAAGGAAATCAGAAGTCTTCATTGTGGTCCAGACATTGAACCAAGGATTTATGTTGTTCCTCTGTAATAGGAAGTTGATGGAGAATTGGTGAGCCAATGAACGTGTAATGGAATGACCAATAGGAGGAAGTGGAAGTTGCATCACTGTTCGAAGGTTGACTGTAAAACATTTAGGGGACATTGCTTATATGCTGAAAAACACAGAGCACTTTTATAGACTGAAAATTCAGCTCTAGAAAACTGGAAGCCACCTACACAGATCAGAGGCAGCTAAAATTTAAATATCCTATCCAGACACTAGGAATGCAAGAACAAATGAAAAGGTGCTATCTGACAAACCGGAAAACAGTTGTTTCAGACAATTTATTCAACATAAGGCAGATGAAATAGTCAACAGGATTCCTGTTGCATACACCAGGTCCAGCAGGTCGGAGGGAGCATCTCCACGCATCATCTCTATGTTGTATGTCCCCAAAAAATTCTGAAGAGTGCTCAGGATCTCTGCAGTGACTCTTCCTTCCCAAACCAGCACACGCTGGTCCCACTCCCCCTCAAAAGAAACAGCGTCTGAAGGAGGCCACATTACCAATCTATGTGTGACCCATCACATTTCATTAGCAAAAAGAACAGATGATGGACGGAATGCTGAATATCAAACATTCACCCCCAGTCACAGATCTGGGTTTAATCCATCGCTTTTTTGCTCAACACTCTACCCCAGTTTGGACCAGCCATATGCAATTCAGTCTTGACCCTGCTGCCCATGGGAACAGTCCAGCCTGAACTGCCATGCCAGGTTCTCCCTGGATCGTAAACAAGCATCCTGGGACCAGTTTCGGGGTATCTCCCTACATCAGCTAGGCAGACTTGAATCCAGGAGCACATTGAGCACAGGACCCACGTCTGGGCTTACCCTTCCCACTTAGGGGGACAAAAGCAAAAAGAACTGATAATGAACGAAATGGTGAACAAATTGACCATTCACCCCCAGTCATATATCTGGGTTTAATCCATCATTTTTTTGCTCACCACGCCACCCCAATTTCATTGACACAACACTTTATGATGGTAAAACGTTGATTGAATCAGGTGAGGAGATACTCCTCTAGTGTTTATCTCATTATTTTCTGTGCAATGTGAAGGTGCTTTCCTGGTGCAAATGCCTTTGCAGAAAGGTGCATGGTGATGCAGGACTTACAATAGCTGGGGATTCGAAATTAATCGCATTATTTTTAATGGATTTAGAGTTGAAGAAGACTTTATCAAGATAACGTGGTTTCTCAGTGAATATATTTTCAGTGATTCTGTCCTGAAGGCATTTCAGCATGTGAAAAATGGAAGGTGCTTTGACCATCTCCCTCAAGACCAAATATTCAAATAACTGGTAACTGTGTAACATGGTCCTATACTTACATTGAGGGCTTAAGTGGACATGATAAGTCATGAACCTCTAAATGTACAGCCATAACTCAGCTTCCAAGCGAAACTATCAGAACCAAAGGCATTAAAAAAATAGGAGAAGTAGGCCGGATGATAAAAATGACCTAGTAGGCCCAGTACGTTATAATCTGCACTGGGCCAATGCCCTTCAGAAACCAATCTTTGAACTCATAATCAGCGGGGTAACAGTGCATCACAAAATCAATGAAAAACAGCAGTCTCCGCCCAAGATCTTTCACTAACCATGTAAACAATTAACATCAACAGATAGAGTTAGGCATCCACCACACGATTAGACCCGAATATAAGTGGGCATTGACATGCAGTCTACTAACCCTACTCAATCTGAATCAGCAGATACTGAACTAATGCCTCCTAAAGAACATCATAACTTGTTGCTATACTTTCACTCATCTAATCTCTATTGAACAAGGTAACATAACTGAAATGCACAAATAACTACTTTTAATCCTGTCTAAGGTAGCATTTTCAGACAGCACCGCAAACGTTTTGAATGAGCTGATCCCCAGAGCCACAACATTTTCCAAAACAAGCATTGGCAAAGCCAAGAGGTTTGACGTTAGCCTTTTGGCAGTTCTTTTTTTTATAACTCTTTTTTTATTGAGCAGTTGTTCAGAGACAATGAAATATAATTCAACAGCAAGTATAAGTCATGGTTTGTGCTAAACTTTCTTGTTTGAGAAGCTGCTAGGTCCTTATCAATCTAAAACAAATATTGGATAACAGTAAAAAATGTGTTTTGTTCTAAAAAAACACATTACCATAGTACCCCCAGACACTGAAAGGAACTAATTTGTGTACAGATGGGCTCCATGGGAAAGTGCAAGATGCTGTAACTCATAGTGAAGTCAGTCAATGACTGAAGAGGGCTGACACATAGCTCCTTGCTGCATTCTGGAGTGGGCATAAGAAAAATGTGACTGACACAACCACAGGCCAGTGGATGAAGTCTGGCTGAAAACTCTCATAAGTAACTATGTTCATAACTTTAGTAAAATCAAAAGACCGTGGCTAAAAAAGCCAATAGTCTGGCATTGCTGCCAGCCTTTTGCCTTTGAGAAAGAAGGCAAGAAAAAAGGAGCAACAGAAAGAAAGAGGGAGAGAAAAAAAGAAAGACAATGAATGAAAGGAAGAAAGAATGGGGAATGCAAGAAAAAAAGAAAGAAAGAAGGGAGGGAGGAAAGAAGGAAGGGAAGAAAGAAAAGAAAGGAAGAGGAAAGAAAGAAAAAGAAAGAGGATGTTGTGAAAGAAAGAGAAAGAAAAAGAAAGAAAGGAAGAAAGAAAGAAAGACAGAAAGAAAGAAACAAACAAACAAACAAACAAAGAAAGACAGGGTTGCAAAGATAGAGCACCCTCATGAGCTTATATTCAGAGTTTGTGTGAGTTGCTGTTTTCATTTCCGTTGCCCTTCAAAAGGCTCTTTTCTGCACAACGTTTTCAGACAAGCCCCAGAGTTGGTGCAGTTTTGTTATTGCAGCATTGTGATTTTCAAACAGACTGTCTATTTCAGAGATACATTATGACGCAAAGAATGCTGACCATTCCTAGAATGCACAGCACCAGAAGGAAACAGGTTGCATAACTTGAAACAGAACAGTTTCAAATGTACAATCTGTTATGGTGAGAAAAAGCAGCAGTCAGCTAAACAAAAGCCATTCAAAAATAAATGTACAAACATCATTGGCAGAAGACAGGATCTGATAAAGCTGGAATGTTCCCTGAGCTCACGCCTGGTAGAAAAAGTCCTGCTTTCAGATCAGCCTCTACAAATAAAAGCAACAATAAAGTAATAATAAATTAAGAGCAAAAACACTGGTACTGAAGGGAACTACCATGCGTGCTGATGTGCTCCTGTGAAGGGTTTAATCCTGTCATTCAAAGTGAAGTTAGCCAGTGGCTGAAGTAGACTGGCCCCATATTGTATGCTGTAGCGGACGGAAGCAAAATGGGAATGACACAACAACAGACCAATGGATGAAGAGAAGTGGTTGTAAGCCCCTTTAAAAAAGTATATTATTTAATTTTAGTAAAGTGAAAAGTTCTTGGCTAACACCAGACCTAAAAAGGGAGGCTGTAGATGATAAGTGTAGGTGGTAGAGTTGTAACGACCTGCTCTCAAAATCTCACTCATATTAAGATCAGATGCAGATACAGCACAGCTATTGAATATAGAACACAAATTTGCATGGTCATAATTACACAAACCAGGATATAACTGTATTTACTCTATCAGGGTGATGGAGAGTGGAGTGGCCATGCTCTGTATTTAGAGGTGTTTGTCGGACCTGAGGACAACTCTAGTCATTGACAGGAACTGCAGCCATGGCGGTTCCTGTCAATGTAAAAGTTTTGGGGACAGCTTCATCAGACATAACTGCTGCCTGTCAAAAATGTAACTTGTTTTTGTTTCTTCAAAAACAAAATCCCAAAGCATCACTTTGTTTTAGAAAAAACTAAAACAAATGACCCTGACATTCTGGCTATCTCTGGCATGAACGTGGCACATCCTTGGTATGTAACAGGCAATATTGACATAATGGTAGTGAACATCCATAACATATTATTGGTATCCTGGTATTTCTGACGTATACATCTTCCTGAAGATTCCTCACCTTAATAATATCCTCCAGGTGCTCGACTGGATTTGGATACTTTTTCCCAGCAATAGCTTTCCAGGGCCACCATGTGTATATTCAAAAGGGTGATTGGCCTTTTCAGAGATTGCAGAGTTGAAGAATACCTCTATTTAATCCTGAATCATGTTTTGAGTCAAAACATATACAATAGGCACGAGTATGTGTGTAAATCACTATCTATATTTTAAATGACTTAGATTGACTTGGACATATAAATCTATAAAACAAGAGTCACACAATCAAAATTGACTAATCTTGCAAATACATTGGATCAGCATTCAGGAGTCAGTCGAAAAATGAAGAGTGTCAATGCTGAAAACAGTGCAAAAGGTGTGTATCCCAATGTGAAAGGCTGTGATATATTTTCTTTTAACATGCAAAAGGATAGGATAAAAATTGTTTGAAGATAAATTACAATAAACTACCTTAAAGATTTAGAATCAGTCTAGTTTCCAAAAGCAGGAGGGAAGTTAATAATGTTGTTCCTTTTTACAGTTTGTATTGACTGCCAAAGTCAGAGATGTGTATTCTATTACAAGGGGCAATCAGTGTGAGTTGCACTGTAGATTCTGCCCAGAGGATGAGCTTCCTAGGTTTTGTCACTTACAGGTCTGCCAACTTATGAAGCTGATGCGTTATGACCCTGCTCTAAATTCTGAGAGTCTCATTAGAATGAAGACTGAAAAGGTGAGGTTATGTGGTTCATCCTCTAAGAAACTAACATGAAAATGTTTTAGAAATCTTGTTATTGTGAGATTAAAGGTGCTGAAAACCCTGTATACACCCAAGGCAACATGCTGTGTGGCATTCCTGTGTGCTGCTGAAGGTGGGGTGGAGACTACAGTTTGCTTGCTAAAACAATGGTTAAAAACATCAAAGTAAGTTATTTTACAGGTGTGATAAAAAACCTGTAAGAAAGCTACATTGCGAAGAGTACAATTTGTAGCCTCATTCAAAATTATTTCAATTCTGAAATTAATGATGAAATGGGCAGGTCTGGTCGGGGGTCTTCCGTGTGGCGGGACCACCAAGTAGAATCGAGGTATGCTTTCTTCAGTAGTTTACTGAAAGTGCTCTTCTTCATGCCATGCCATGCCTCTTCCTCATCTCATCTGCAAGTTGTTTGACTTCACCAGTTACTTGGCATGCTGAAAATACTGAGAGTGTTACTTGCTCTAAGGTTTCTTCACAGGAGTTAATCCTGTGTGGTAACCCTCACGCTTCTCCTTGCAGAATGTTTCTCAGATTCTGTATCTGCATACAACCATGGAAGGTCATGGACATGTGATGTAAGGACAATAATGAATGACCTACAAAGATGGTTTGGTTTCTGGTGGCCATTTTTGTGAGCCGAGTTTTTGTGTAATTGTTACCTATTTGAAGACATTTTAAACATCTAATCAATATCGAGTGAAAATACCCTTTTTAAATATGTCTGCCCAATCTGTAGCTGTACATGGACTATATGAGTTTTAGAGAGATTTTATTAAATAGAAAAGACAAAGAAAACAAAAACAAAGCCTCCATTCATCTTTTTAGTCATCTTATGTTTTGAAGTTCGGAAGCTTCATTAAGTCCATTGGTGGTAGTTTTGAAGCATATCAATTCTGCTTCATTAAATGTTTCTCTATTCCCACCACATTCATTTTGATTCATTGCAGCTAGGGAAGTCCATTTCGATTGTTCTTCATTATGGTTCTAATTGATGAATGAGATACCTGGGGTCTGTGGGGATTTACAGCAGATACATGATTTATGTTGGCCAATGATTTTTTTTTTAATCTCCTGGTTTGTTTTCCCAATATAGAGTTTGTTAAATGGACAAATAATGCCATAAATAACGTTCTTGGTACTGCAATTGGTGAAGACTTCATGTGTGATCCTTACTCCATGAATTCAGAGCCTGTGATAGTTTGGTTGCAGCAGGAGCATGTTTCACACATATGGTGTCTTATGGGGCCTTTTTTGGTGCCGCATAGCTGGGATTTCCCTCAGCTGTACATTTCTAGTTGGCGGATGAGCCCAGACTATGTGATCCCTCATACTTCTGCTGCTTTGGAGGAGAAACGGCAGTCCCTCAAATCTTCATTTCAAAGAGTTTAGATCATGCCATATTTTTTCCGATAATATTTTTGAAGTTGTTTATCTGTGGTGTCTGCGTTAATACACACACCATCGGTCCAGTGAAGCTGACTTACTTGCTCTCAATAAAAGTCTTAGTTGGTACCAACCGTGCCATCTTTCTGCTGTTTGAAGGAGCTTTTCATAGTGGACTCTAGCCTTAAGTTGATGTAGCAGGTTCTCATGAGCATGAAGTAGTCCTCTTTGACAGTTTCTACTGAGCCATAAAAATCATCTATACAGAATACTATCCCATTGACTCCTTGGACGAAAGCTGTTTTAGCATAATAGGCTGTTCTTGCTTGACAGTTTTTCTATGCATAAACGTGATGAGAATGCCCTGATCTGCTGTTATCCAATATGTTTGAGGTTCTAATTCATTGTGTATTTAATATCTGCAGAGTGATTGTTTAGCCAGTTGTTAAAGTCATATAGTGTTTTTTCAGTGCAAGGCCAAATGCAAAATATGTTTATTTATGTTTGGCACAATTGGCACCTGTTTAAATGAGTTGGGTTTGAAGATCCACCATTCTTCAAACTGTGCCATATGTAGAATGACTAGTTCAAAGTTAAAGGAACACTCCATTGCAACTCCCTTGATCTGCAAAGAAAACTCTCTATTGAATGTACAGAAATGTCCCCTGAACGGTACTTCAGCTAAGTTTACAGTGAAACAGGGGAGGACTCAAAGTGGTCTGGGACATCGATATAGATAAAATTCTATAATTTCAATGACCTCCTCTTTAGGGATATGTGTGTAGAGCAAGTCTATGTCAAATGTCACCAGAATATTTTCGTTACGATACAGATGTTTCCACATTTTTAATTTCAGACATTGCAGCTTTTTTAAAGTGATGATATAGGGATGTGGCATATTGTTCAGTGGTATGAAAGTGAATTTGTTCCAGAATCCTTTTTGGTATCGCTATCCTTGTTGTGAAAGTAAGATTTCAATCTCAGTTTCCAGAAAACATTCAGAGATTCAAGTTTCATAGTTACAAAGTTAGTTGATCTTAAAAGGACCAAAGATATGCTCGGGGACTGAACACTGATCACGTCTTTGGTGTGCTGATGTTTGTACACATTGATGATGGGACTTATCTCTTCTATGTATTTCTGCATGTTGGTAATTTCCTGGCTTCCTGTTCCTCTCTGTATCTTCTTCTCCCTCTGTTGTAGCCCCTTCCTTAAAAAGGAACGTTTGGTTTGCCCCTTTTGTTTTGTTTATGCCCAGAAGGGAAACTTTCTTCTGGTCTTTACTCACTGGAATCAAAGGAGTATTGTAAGAAAATGGGACATTAGTTGGGGGATGGGGGTAAGTACCCACCTGAAGTAGTAATCACAATTTTTGTTAGGGCGAACCACTAAAGTCACTTAATTAAACTGACCTCAACCCCTTGGTAACTATGGCACAGAGCAGGCAGGCAGGCTTAACTTAAAGGCAATGTGTAAAGCATTTATGCAGTACCAAAACAGTAATAAAGTCAAAACACAAAACAAGAAAAATCCCAAGCTAGTTTAGAAACATAGAATACATTTTAGGAAACAAAATGCCCCTAAAACGACAAAAATCCAATAGGGAAAAGTGAAGTCATTAATTCTTAAATTTTAAAGTTCACCTTAGTGCCAAAAATCATTAAGTGCCAACAAAAGTTTCTGGTTGCACTTGACTGGTGAATAGGTGCAAGTTAAGGCCGGCTGTGATAGTGCACAGTTCAGATACAGAAACCAGGTTCAACCCTGTTGGAATTTTTTTATTTTCTGACTTAAGGCCTGATTTAGATCTTGGCAGACGGGTTACTTCATCACAAAGGTGACGGATATCCCATTCGTCGAAATATAAATCCCATTATATAATGACATTTATATTTCAGCGGACGGCATATCCGCCACCGTTGTGACTGATTAACCTGTCCACCAAGATCTAAGTCAGGCCTTTAGTCTTTGAAAGGAAGTTAAAAATCCTTAGAGGGGCAAGGCAGCAGGCCTATTAGCTGTGAATCAATAAGGAGCTGGCGCAATTCTGTAAAACAATTATTCAGTATGTGCGCCTTCAGCATCAAATAATAAAGCCCATCATAATAATACTTTGCTGCCCTTCACCCAACCATCCAGTGCCGTACTTGAATCCACAGAGTCTACCCATGTCTGCTGAGACTGCGTCTGGCTATCCCTGTACTTAAGGTGATACTTCTCAGGGGTCAGACCAAACTTTGTGATAAGGGATTCCTTCATGGGAGCATATCCCATTTGGTCATATACCTCTCGGGCCAATAGGGTATCTGCAAGAAATTGGAGTTTCAGTTGAGGGTGGTGAGAATCCCACCTCAAATAATAATCGGAACCTTGTCATGGTGAACAGCTAAAGTCACTGAATAAAGCAGTGCTTAGCACTCGGGTGCCTTGGTGTCAGACCCAGTATTTTCAGGCTGGCTGAGGTGCATCGAAGCAAGTCAGAATCCACTGTTCCAAATAGGATGAGTATGATACAATTGTCTAATACCCTGTGCTGACCCTCTGGTAGCTTGGCACCGAGCAGTCAGGCTTATCTTCAGGGCTCAAGTGTAAAGTATTGGCACAACATCCCCTTTGCAACACAGTGCATTTGCCACAAAAAAGCCTCCATACATATGTATAAAAACACTTATCTTTGTATTCCACACACACACACTGAAATCAAAACAATATACACATTGTATATACACTTTACAGTTATATGCAATTGCCGGACTTTCTCATTGCAGAAAGGTCAAACGGTCGCCAGTCTCCAACTACGCCTCATGACCCAGCCCTTCAGAAGTTCAAGTCCACCAGCCAACAATACACGTTGCCCCAGCAGCCCTGTTGACTAGACAGTCAGAACCACCTAACAAGGAAAGAAACAGTTACTTAGTTTCATCCATCTGGATGAGACCTCCAGGCGTCCAACGGCACCTGAATGAGTGCGGGATCGCTATCCCTCCCATAGACAAGCGGTTGTGACCCAGGAAGCTGGCACACTTCCACATCTGGAGAAATCTTTTCCCCTCAGATGAAGGTGGGACCTGCTGTAGACTCCCGACAGTCAGCTGCAGATGCCCACAAGGCACACAAAACCCCTCGGGTTGCAAGCAAGGGTCCCTTGGACTCTGCAAGCTTCCCCTGCACTCCTTGAACTTTTCACGTCCCGGCACCTCAGATGGCTGTTACTCTTTGTGCACACACTCCTCTTGCACAGCGAGATGATGGTGTACGCCAGGACGGTCCTTGTTCCAATCATGATCACTTACACATCTCTCCGCCACACCCAGTCTGGTCCTTACAATCTCGTGGAGACAGTGAGATCCTTGGAATCTTGTGGACAGGAGGCCAGCTCACCAGCCCTTGGAGAGAACCAGGCCACAACAGTGGTCACTTAGCTGCCAGCCAGCAACGTCCAGGCAAAATCCACCAAGTGATAGTCCACTTCCTGGAGACACGACAAGCTCCAAGCCACCACAAGTCTGCGGATAGTCCAGTTGAAGTCCCTCCTGCCCTAATGATTCCTTGTGTTAATGTTTCAGTATCGAACAAGCGTAGTATGGTTCTGAATCCAAAAGTGTCTCCGCTTTCAGATGCCAAAGCCCCAGTAGTTATACCCACTATGGCCTTTGAAGGTATGCTCCGTTCAAAAGGCCACCTTTGAAATGCACAAGCACTCTCTAAATTTTCTCCTGTCTGCCATCCTATCCTGGGTGGTTTGATCACCATCTTAAGTAGGGTCAAGACCATGCCCCTTGGCATGCAGGTGCAATTCTGCCACCACGTAACTGTCCCAGAAAGGCCCCTCAGAGTCAGAGGTCTGTAGATTCACGTGGACCCCTAGATTATGGCCCTCTATCAGGAATGCCAGATGTGGATGTCCCCCTAGCACCCAGTTGTGAATTAGGAGACAGGCTGCCAGGCACACAGAGCCACGCACATCAAAATACCCACTTTACCAAAGTGAGATTTCCATCATTGTAATGTCAAACCCCCTCCCACTACCGGAGAGGATTCGCCATTACGAACGAATTGATACCAAACACTATACTGTTACTAGTCTGCCTGTAGGAAATAATGCTCAACAGTCTTTCCCTACAACTCCTCATGAAAATCCGATGTGAGAAGCTGGCGCCATCGTACCATCCGGTGTCATTCACGACTCTTGCAGGTAACGTATAAACATACCTGCCCAAACTCTTCCCAACACCACACTCTGTCACCAGGGAGAATTCCCATATAGCAGGAGACATGCAGAACCTTGGCAAGCAGCTTTCTAAACACCAAACCGAGTAACAGTAACTCGTGCACACAGACCCCACCACGGCAAATCTGTGGCGCAATCGATAAACTACCTCCATGGATGGCACAACCAGTGCGGCAGGCCCACGAAGGCACATTCGAGATACATGCCCCGGGTATAGGCCTTACTCCAATGCAAGGGACTTACAGCTAACTCGAATCAGCCAATCATATAAACACTGCTCCACAGTATGTATATGATGAGCACAGCGCTTTGACACTGCACGGTAGTGCCAAATGCTTAAGTCCTAAACCAGCAAAACAAGGTCAAAACATGAGGTTGGCAGCCAAAAAGGTTATGGGAGACCACACCAACAGAGGCCAGGTCTAACACTTGGTACAAAGGAACTTAGAGGCACATCATTTATACAGCATTCAAATAGTAGTAAAAGGAAAACACAAATAAAAAAAAATTCCAAACCAAAAAAATTGTCAATTTTATTAAATAAAATGACACCAAAACAACAGCAATCCAATAAGGAGAACCGGAGATATATACATTTTTAAAGTTTGAATACAAAATAGGGTCAAAAAGCATAAAGCACCAACCGTGGGTATCTGGTCAAGCTTGACTGGGTTGAAGTCAAAAGTTAAGGCTGACCGTGACGGAGCATGGATCAAATACATGGACTAGATTCTTCCCGGTGGAAAGTTTACCTTCTGATTTAAAAACTTTTATGTTGAAAACAAGGTCATCGACAAGTCGTCGGCGGGGCAAGCTGCAAGCTGGATCAAAGGCAGGGCTCGACTACAGTGGGCTGCTGAAGTGCAGGGCCCCAGTGCAGTTATCAACAAAGGCAGGAAAACTCAAAGCAGGCAAAGTCTGGACTTTGCGCCTATGAAGGCCTTAACGTCGATGTGCTTCGGCTCGGATTCGGTACTGATGAAGCCCTACATGTTGAGACTTAGAAACTTTCCTGGAAGTCAGATCTCCTTCAACAGGGCAAGCCGACCAGTTGAGGTTGACCTGTGATTTAACTTCGATGGCTGCGAGTTCGACAGTGGCCACAGTCTCTGTCAGTTCTCCTGAAGAAAGTTGGCAAAAAGTTTGTAAGTCCCACTTCTTGCAGTTTGGGGTACAGTAGGAGTACACTCTAACACAATATATATAGCAGGACCCCCCTGCTACTGTTAACAGTTACCAGGGCAAGGAACACACAATTGTATGAACAAATCCCTAAGCAACTAACCATTTACATCACAATATTTTATATGTTTATACGAAGGTCAAGGGTACTCAGAAGGAAAAAATATACTATCTTTATTTTTGCAAAATAACTCCAAAAACAGTGATATTTAATGACTGTAATATTACATGGCTAATTAAAAACAAAATAAATCACAACAGACATTCCTCTCATGCAGTCATACATACAATAATAAGAACAAATATTTGGTGACCTAAAAACAGGATTGTGTAGAATCGCTGCATAACCTTGGTTTAAATTCAACAAATTATGAAACATCTATTTTGAAGATTCACATCTATTAGCTGATATTCATCATTATTTTCAAATAGTGAGGCAAGAAATAGTAGGATATGACAATAATTCTACTCAATTTGAGAGGAAATATGGTGGCTTGAGTTATCGATGGATCTTCATGGTACCGAGTCTACATGCGTTTCGCCGACCCAAGCACCTTCATCAGGAAAGCCGCAAGCAAAAAAACACACCGATGCTGGTAGTATCGAAAACTGATGCAACTGAGAATCCTCAAACAGTCGCATAGAAAATGTAAATAAGGACAAATGATATAAACAGGAAGAGAAGAACTTGTACTCTATGATTCGGGTGGACAGAAATGTTTTTGAATTTCTAGTATTAAGTTTGATATTTGTCACATTCTGCTACAATTGGTCTTCAACTAAGTCCTTCCCTTTCCTGCTTGTGGATGCTGATTGTGGAGAGAGGTGCGCACCTGGGGGAGCAGTATATGGTGAGTTTGGCGCCGTAGCGCCCACCATATTTTTATAGTTGTAGCCACCACTGCTAATAGCACTATTTTAACTTTTCATAACTGTAACTCCCAGATAGATATCTACCCTATTAGCAGTCTCCATCATGCATCCAGTGATGCACAGACCCCTCCACAGAGTAAGTCTAACTCTATCACATGCATGCTAATCCATGTGAGATCTCTCGTGAAACATAAACTAGAATTTGCTGATTTTCTTGGTGCCCAGAATTTAGACATAATCTTTGTGATGGAAACATGGGCAGACCAGGCCTCAGGTTGTTGTAATACTATTACATGCTCTTTAACGAATGCCTGCATTGCTAGTTCTTAGCTCCATTCTTAGTGTGCTGCTGTAAGTGTTTTCCATTTGTCTGCAGTTCCTTGCTGAAAGGTGAAGGGGGCACTACGTCTTTGAGTCTCTGGTCTCTAAAATAAAAGACTGTTTCTACCTTGTTGTTTGTTCATTATCACTGCACAGGTTCTGACCTAGTCTCAGCTGTTCCTGCTGGATATACTCTTTATAGATTAGATAGACAGCAGAAAAGGGGCGGGGTCTTGTCATTCTTTACCATGACCATATATAAGCCTCCTTTCAGCCAGCTCTTTTTTTAGAATGCGAGTCACTTGCATTCAATGTTGAATTATCCAACACCCAGACCAGCAATAGTATGCTCATTTACCGCCCTCCGGGCCTTAGAAACAAGTTCATAGAGGAGGCTGTTACCCTCTTACAACCTTGCCTACACCACCCAGAATACACCATTCTGGGTGACTTTAATTTTCATTTGAATGTCTTAACAGAGTAAGACACAGAGTCCTTAACAGAGATGATGGCCTGTTCTGGTCTCACCCAAAGGGTCAATGTCCCCACCCATTCGGCAGGGCACACACTTGATGGCATTTTTATGAATAACCCTTCCTTAAATATTTTACCATTAATGTGGTCAGACCACAGTGCGATTCTCATTGATTTGAGTCTGGCCCAAAATAGCACTAATCTTAAACGGCCCCACACATGTCAAACGCTTAGGGCTTGGCATAAAGTTCAGACCGCTCAATTCAACCAGCCTCTAACTGAGCATCAACCACCCAAAACTGGTGACTTAGAGGGACTAGTTGTTGGTTATTCTCAGCCCTGGCACCAGCAAAGCAGATTAAGCACCACAGAGGGAAACAGTCTGCACTGTGGTTCTCAGACAGACTAAGATCTTTAAAACAAAAATGTAGGATACAAGAACGTAAATGGAGAATACACTACAATAACGTGGAAAAGGAAAAATATAAACACTATCTCGCAGAATACAAGGCATTAATAGTGGAAGAAAAATCACACTACTTCACTCAAAAAATTGAACTAACTATTTGACAAAGGGGCTATTCCTGACAGTTAACAAACTCTGCACCCCACCGTGTACTACTTCAGGATACTGTTTGTTTGAGCGGCCATTTTAGATCAAGATAATGAAAACATGTTGCTGACCATGGTGACGCGCAATCAGGGAGATCCATTGTTGACTTGGAAACTATTGGAAAAAATGTTTTACTCCTATTAACTAGCAAATGCTGGTGGGAGGTTTTCTGCAGTCAGAAAATAAGGTGTGTTACTTCACAATTTGGGGATGGAGGGTAGGAATGTACCTGAATGCTTGGATGAGATACGAATGGGTATGCGGAAGGTAAGACTAGTGACTTATTTGAAATGTCTGTTATGATATTTGAAATGCATTTTGGATCCCAGATTAATGTTGTTTGGTAAACACACACATTCTTTACTTAGGGTTCAGGGTAAAAAAAATATTGGGAGTTATGTAGCCTTTTTAAAAACATTGGCATGCACATGTGAATTTGAATCGCTTACTGATTCGCTGATCAGAGATCAGCTTGTAAGGCATACAAATCATCCCAAATTGCAGGAAAAACGTCTTATGAAAAATCCTGATTTAAAGAAGCTGTAGCTATAATTCAAGGGATGGAGAACACTATTTTATGGGTACCTGAAATGAGAGATGCTAAGTCCAATGATACTCAAGAAGTGAATGATTCAGGTAATTTACTGAGAGTTGGTGTAGTCATTGATGTATGTGTACAACAGGAGGGTGCTGTTCATTTAGGCAAATTTGTGGACAAGGAAAATAAAGAAAACAAAGACATTAAAGGGAAATGATATATGTGTGGCAGCAAGGGTCATTTGTCAAGTAGAGAAAAAGGGGCTATTACTCCAGTGTTTGTAGAGGTACCAAGATGCAAAGTGTGTTTTTGTCTGGAATGGAGAAAAAGATGCATCTGAGTGTCAAAAATGATGGCACTGTGGGTGGTGATCCTCTTGACATGCTGGAATGTGAAATTACAGTGGGAGAAAAAAATGTGTCCTTGCAGATTTAGGCTCACCATATACAATGGTTGGTGAGAAAATTTGGGAGGATGTGTTTGGTATGGATAACATTGAACTGTTACCATCAGATATCAACCCTTTAGGGTATGGGGATACAAATACTGATGTGTTGGGTTATACAGTAATGAGGATTGCTTTTCAGGGCAGAGAAATGGCGGGGAAAGTTAATGTTGCTAAAAGAGGGGACAATTTATTGGGTTGGCATCACCAGGGTAATATGGGAATAACGCTTAACCCCAATTCAGTGAACAAGGTATGGTTACTGATGCAGTCTGTGGATAATTCTGATATTTATCATGAATTTTCACAAGTTTTTAGTGACACGCATCGATTACTAAAAGGTATTGAATTCAAAATCACTCTTCAGAAAAATGCTGTCCCATCTGTTCACAAGATGAGGAAGGTACCCAATTTAATGTTACGTCCTTTACAGGATGAAATCAAAAACCTGCTGGGTGTGGATATCATTGAAGAAATAGAAGCTTCAGAGTGGATTGCTCCGGTGGTTTTATCACCCATAGAAGGTGGAAAAAAGATAAGGATATGTGTGGACCTAAACAGACATATACGGATGGACTGACAAACTCTTCCCAATATTTCAGAGACCCTAGCTACATTGGGTGAAGCCAAAATTGTTAATTTCATGGATCTATCTTCACCTTACCTTCAGATTCCTTTACATGCTGAGTCAAGGCACCTACCCTCTTTTGTTTCTCCATTGGGTACTTATAGGTCTCTCTCCATGCCATTTTCCCTTGCATCAGCAGCAGCATGCTTCCAGAGGGTAATGTTTTGAAGGGAATACCTAGAGCTCTAGTATTCCAAAGATCATATTGGACAGACCCCCTACCCCCGCCACATCTTCAACCTCGGGAGCAAGACCATCAGCAGTGAGCTCACCGCCATCCTCAATACATCCGTCACCACAGTCATATTCCCCGAAGAATGGAAGCATTTAAAAGTTAAGCCACAACTCAAGAAACCATTTGCAGACCCCAACAAACTCAAGAACTACTTCCCCATCTCTATGCTCCCCTTTCCCACTAAGGCTATCCACTGCCAACTCAGAGAACACCTACAGAACAATAATCTTCTGGATGCTTCCCAATCCAGATTCCACACAAACCATAGCACTGAAACCAGGCTGATTGCAGCCACAGATGACATCAGATTGCTCTGCGGCCAAGGAAAAATGGTGGCCCTGATACTCCTTGACCTCTCAGCAGGGTTCAACCCAGTATCACACCACACCCTGATCAAAAGACTTCACAACATTGGAATCCAAGGAGACACCCTCAAGTGGATCGCCTCCTTCCTCACAGGTAGAACCCAGAAAATCCACCTTCATCCCTTCATCCCCTCACCTCAGAACCCAAGAACACCATCTGTGGCATCCCTCAGGGTTCGTCCCTCAGCCCTACCCTATTCAAAACCTACATTATTCCCTTGGCCAACATCATCAGACCGCACGGGCTAAACATCATATCCTTTGTCGACGCTACCCAGCTCATCCTCTATCAGAAGACCCGTCCACCACGCTGACTAACTTTCACAGGTTCATGACAAACATCGCCGACTGGATGACAGACTACTGCCTACAACTCAACACAGACAAGACGGAAGTGCTGATTTTTGGGAAAAACACTATCCCATGGAACTTCGCCTGGTGGATGCCTGAATTAGGACCCTCACCCACTCCAATCGACCACGTCTGCAACCTTGGCAACATCCTGGACAGTAAGCTCACCATGAAAAGACAGATCAACACAGTCTCCTACTCCTACTTCTTTACCCTTCGCATGCTCGAAAAGATTTTCAAGTGGCTTCCATTGGCACCAGACGCACCATCACACAAAACCCGGTCACCAGTCAACTAGACTATGGCAACGAACTCTACATAAGAATCCTCTTGCACCTTCTCAAGAGACAGTATACTTTTCAGAACTCTGGGCCAGATTCATCCTAGGCCTCCCTAAAAGGACCCATATCACTCCCCACCTCACGAATCTCCACTGGCTCCCCATCCAGAAGAGATGTCAGTTCAAGATGTTGATCCACACCTTCAAAGTCGTCCACAACCAGAGACCCGCATACATAAACCACCGACTGGACTTCCACCTCCCCTCCAGGCACCTGGATTCTGCCTTCCTCAGCCTCACCAACACCCCCTGCATCCGTCACAGCAACAGTGCAGGACGCTCCTTTGCCTACCTCACTGCAAAGGCCTAGAACGACCTCTCTCTTCACCTACGGACCTCATCATCTCTACTGGAATTCAAAGGACTCAAGATCTGGATGTTCAACTGAGCCCCTGCAGCAGTACTTTCGGTGCCTGGATAACTCCACTGGTGATTAGCCACGCTTTACAAATCCAGATTGATTGATTGATTGATATTCTGATGTCGGGAAGGGACATATCTGAGCATGACCACATCTCACACTTTATACTAACAAGAATGTGAGATTTTGGTTTCACACTAAAACAAGCGTTGGCAAAGCCAATAGGTCTGGCCTTGGCAGAATGGTGCATTGGTTATTTTTTTTATTTTAAGTAAGTGCCACAAAAACAAAAAGGAAAAAGATAAAATCTGTCACCATTTACCCATGGTCATCATATTCTTGCAATAAAAAATAATTAAAAAAAACATTAAGTTATGTGTCTGTTTTACTAGTGATGTCTTTTTAAATAACACACCTTCTAAACTTTTGGCTTCTCTGTGCATTTTTTAAGAATTAGTGTTTATGACAGAGATAATAATAAATCACAGCCTAACAAAGCACTCAAATGATATTCAGCTACAATTTACAATGTCATTGAAACACTTTAGAACAGCATCTGAAAAAAGGAGACAGGAAATAAATCCTCATCTAACTGGGCAGGCAAAGCTGAGTTAAGATAAACAGCCAGTATATAATGTTAAAATAAAGAACAAATTAAAAGACCACACCTTGAACAACATTGTCATTGAGGTATTGTGCAGTTACTCAAATTGCTGGGAGCCAAAGGGTAAACTGGGCTGACCCATTGCCCCATGCTGTATGCTCTGGTGGATGGAAGCAAAATGTGAGTGACAGTTTACCACATTTATGGGTGAAGCTTGCTGACTAAAAGCCCTTATATGTGTGTGTATGTAATATATATATTTCTTTAAAAAAATAATATTCTAACAAGACAGGTTGAGCTCTCTCAAATGCCAGACCGAAAACATCCCATTGGTTTGTGGGAAAATGCCTACAACATGTGCTTTGTACAAATAGCCAAATCATCAATGTAGGAGTTGCGAGCCCTGGAAGAAGCTTTTAAGATGCCATATGACACCAACAATTAGCGCAGCCACCTTCAGCCCCACAATGTCAATGATCCTCTGTCTTTTAAAGCTGCAGAGTAATGCAGTTTCCAGTAAAATGCACAAACCACTTCAAGTTATTCTCAGCGGTGTTACTAGATTAGTAAGGGGAAAAACAAACATTCTTATGGTACAGCAAGATATAGACATCATAATGACATACTACATGTAGATTTTGTAAACTGTTCAGTATACTATCAGAGAAGTGTTTCATTACTCATTTTGGTGGCACAGTCTCTTGATTTCCAAACTTTACCACTCAACAGCTCAAATTGAAATGTAAAGCTTATGGTCATCACTTTAACAGTCATATAACACTTGTTGTTTAAGACATGTTCAGAGTTAAAGGTACAAATCAAAATTTTCCTTGGATCCCAAAAGTCATATGTACTTCTTTAGCAACAGGTGCCTGCAGGTGCACAACTTTACATTTAGCATGAAGTTTACCGAATACAGTCACAAAAATTACAAAGACGCATCCTTTGAATGCTCTGATAAAATCCCTTATATAATTTACCTGTATCTATGGGTTTTCTCACTGAGAATTTCTCTATCCTTGATAAACATAAGGATTTTCCAGGTCTAGTTTCAATATCGGACTGCCTAAAATGCAGTTTAGACTGAAAAGTCAGAACAGTGCTTGAAGGACCTCATTATTCAAAATAAATGCACATTTAGAGAGAGAGAGAATGTCCGTCAGATAGCCGAGGGGTTCACTATCAGAACTCCAAGGACCAGGGCCGTAGCTAGACGGGCTGGTTTTGGGGAGCATGTCCCCAGGTAAAGATAAAACCTAGGTGGATGTGATATCTTGTGACAATGTTAGCAATGGAATGCCATAGATTCTTGTGTGTGGAATATCACTTGCCTTGTTTCCATGGTGCTACCTTGGTTCGTTGTAATGTGTGTTTCTGAACCAGACAGTGAGAGCACAGGCGAATGGTGGCTAAGGTGATTGCCATCACCTTGAATAAACATCTTTATCTACTACCTGGAGTACCTACATCATTTTAGTATACTTTTAGTGGGTGAGTTTTTTTTCTATCTCTGGAAAGTGTTGCAATTTTAGTGAGATTTAAAATCACACAATGCATTTTTGCTGTTCACTGATTGTACAATATTTATCCCTGAGTGTTTCTGGGTGAAACTATCCTTTTAAAGAACATCAAAAGTGAATGTTACTTGAAAAGGATTATACATAGGCAGAGGAGGCTGTTAGTCTTATCCCAAGGTACTGTTAAGTTAGTATCATTAAGCTCATTAGGCAAGTATGTTTGGTAAAAGCCGGACTTGAACCCTCACTGCTCTGTCTATGTGGCTGCCCTCAGAAACATTGCAGAGGTTTTGGAAGAAGCAGATAGACTCCCAGTCAGCTGAACTCCTGGAAATCTACAAACAGAAATGTTTTTTCCACTCCCGGTTTGTCTTTTCAACTGTGTTCACCCCTAGAATGGGCACAAACTTCATTTCAACACATGACAAATACATCAAGCAATTTACAAGGAGGCCTTAGACACAATACTGCACGTTGTTATTTTAGTGGGAACCTGTTATGTGTGGTGCAGCGATCACGGGAAAAAAAGACCTCCTAATTCCCAAATGGTGAATGATTTCACATAAACATTTACAAAAAAATGATCAGCACACACTTATTTGCAGACATAAATTAATTTGCTAAGGTCATTGTTCTCATCAAGTGAAATAACAAAAACTTTTTTCTGGAGACGTGTAAAGTTTTTTAATAATCCTTTATTCTTTTTTTCTCTTCACGGTGTAGCCAACACGTTTTGTCCCTTCGCGGGACTTCTTCAGGGCTACAAAAACATAATTAACATATATACATTTTAAAACCAC
This sequence comes from Calotriton arnoldi, assembly GCA_963921515.1. Taxonomy (NCBI): domain Eukaryota; kingdom Metazoa; phylum Chordata; class Amphibia; order Caudata; family Salamandridae; genus Calotriton; species Calotriton arnoldi. Next base: position 62,769 of record CAWUFW010000497.1, read on the forward strand.
AATATAATACACTACACAACTCCATAAAAACATTTACAAATTTCCATATTTCCATATGTGAAATGAAATGAAATTTGTACTTGTAAAGCGCACCCATACCCCCAAAGGGGTGTCCAGGCGCTGTACGCATACCGCTGTGGAACCCTTCCTGGCTTTTCCCTGTGAAATGTCCACTCCTGGGCACCCCCAGGGTGAAGCCAGGCATCCCAGCGCGTTGGGGCCGTTGTGGAGATTAAGCAAGCTATTGCCCAGAGTTGCAGAGTGAGACCCATGATTAGAATAGGCACCGAGGCGAGAATTATCAGGTCCGAGGAAATTGAGCCCAAGACCCGCCGAGGTGGGAATTGAACCCTGGTCCCGGGCCAGATCTCTGCATCAGGGTCTGCCGCTCTAACCATTGAGCCACACTTCTCCACTATGTGGTGCTTTATATATATATATATACATTGCTTTGTTTACAAGACCACATATAACCTAATAAAAACTGCCATGGTAAGTAATTTGCTAATGTCATACATTTCATTACATCAAAGGAAACCATGCTTGTCCTAAGTATATAGATCTAGACGATCACCCTCCTGGGCTGATACCACATAGCTAAATTCGTAATAAGTCGAGTCATGATGTACAACATGACTGGCAGTACATTTATATACAGAAAGTTCGATAACGGATGGCAACGCTATACATAGAGTAAAAGAGTGGAATATGGAAAGAACAGAATTTGTAAAGGGTAATTAGTACCCTAATTATAATATTAAGAGCACCAAGTTACCTCAGTCACATGATATTTTCATATAATAGATGTATTGTCTCCAATATTCAACAAAATCAAATTCTCGTTCTAAAGAAATAGAATATCATTCATAAGCACCCTTTTCAAAATTAATGAATACATTGGTACTCCTTATGTTGTAACTAACAGCAAATTAAAAAATGTTAATTCACATACCTGCTTACTTCGTTGATGTTTGATGGGTTCAATACCCTAAATAAAGCTATTTCTTTTTCAATATTTCAGGCCTGTGTTGGCAACCGCATCTAGAGTGACATAGTTCATAATCAGAGCACAGCAGTTTTTTGCTTGCAAATTAACCTAGCTTTATACACTAGAGACAGAACGAGGAGGGTTTGTCTATACAGGTGACAAATGTAGTAATGTTTAAACTGAAGGGATGACCATAAATTAGGAATGAACCATACAGAGTGCGTATTCCGACAATATCCCATAGATGTAAGTGGGGGTCCCAAGCACATTAATTTGCTTTGTCATGAAGCAAACCCCAACTGTAACCCCACATAATATCTATAATCAGGGATGTGATATCTGTATCCAACTTTATTAACATCCACATAAATTTCAACATTTCACTTGTGTTGTTTAAATACCCTTGCTAGTCCAATCGCAGAGCCTATATTAATAAACTCTGCAGTGGTGAGCGTATACCAAAGTGATTTGAGCTCATTCGGTCTTTTAAAAACTTTGTTGACTGCTTAAAATGTACAGCTTTATTATTAGTTAAGAGTTTAAACAAGTATAACAGTCTCAATATACTGTTAAACAATAATATCTATAGTGTTTTCATATAAAAAATTCTCTTCAGTAAACGCTAAGCGTTTGCATTAATGGCACCGCAATATTAAGATAAATATTACAGCACCCACAGCGTTATTTGTCATTCACTACCACTCCTGAATATAATTTGATAACATTCCCACTTAATGGGTTTTACAAAATAGAGATATTTCAAATTTAAAATATTGCCAATATGGCGTGATCAGTACACTAGTCCGACTGGACACTGAGGTTATGGTCAACCAGAGACCAATTGGTTCACAGATTTTTTGGTCAATGCCATGTACATCCCGCATGCGCAATGCATAAAGGTGCACCACTTTCGTAGCTGTCATATCTAAGAGAGAGTCTGACCATTGATGTTATCCTGTTTTAGTCAGTATTAACTGCTCAATACAGAGGTTACATAATTGCAATATAGGGGTTCGAGTAATAATAATGAACAGTGCTTCAGAGCATATTTATTAAATTACACAGCCAAAAATGCAGTTGATTACACAAGTTACATTTGGTTACAGGCCCATACGCGGCTATGACAGCATCGCGGCGGCCATCTTAGAGTTGTCAATTGTTATTGAAATAGTCCTATCTAAGTTACAGATTCATATATGTACACGGTATTAGTTCTCCCCGCATAAAGGAAACGTTCGCACTATGAGTAACCCCATTTGTGATAATAAAAAAAACAGCAAGTTCTAATTTACCTTTTTCATGGAAAAATGGCACAGAAGTCCAAAGATCCAGCATGGTGACTTACCAGTAGTGCGCGATCAAAACGACCGTCCGCCCCCTTCAAGTGATCTCTGAAAATGGTATCTAACGGAGATCACTCGATAAGCGGGCTTTTATTCACAAATGCATTCTTTGCGCATGTGCAAAGTGCAAGTTCGATCCATTTTCTTAGTGGCCATCTTTAAAGGGTGATAACTCATGATGGATTTTGTTAAAGGCCCAAATTGTGGCGCAAGCGTGGTATGTTTAGTTACCCTGCTTTCACGACGGACATCTTGGAGAAATAATAACTTATTCAAATCGCGTCGTCATATTACTGAGTGTACATATTCTGAGTCTGCATTTTAGTCCTCAGCTGTTAAAATGCAAATGCAATTTAAAGATACTACCATATGACAGGAATACCAACATTACATCCCAAGAATATAGACCGCTCAATGAGCGGGCTTTTAATCAAAACCACACTCTTTGCTCATGCGTAATATGTAAGGCTAAAGACTATCATTTTGTCCATCTTTTAAGAGTGATTACTTGTAAAAGATTTAAATAGAAACCACATTTGTTAGCCCATGCGTGATATATTTGGTTATGTTGGTACCGCGGCAGCCATCTTTAAAAGAAAAATACCCTTTGGGAATTGCACTGTCTTAATTCCCAATGACAATATTTCAAATCCACATATTGGCCCTTAACTAATAAGGCGCACAAAATTATGGCATCCACCATAACATTCCTATGAAATAAAATTTCCTACAAATTGCACAAGCAACAGCAATATTATATATTAGGTGTGTTAGGATCACCACAGAATTTTACATGTGTGCAGTTGATGACACTTACCATCACATTCTCAGCCCTCATATCGTTATATGTTATGGGGAATTGTTGCAACCTACAGCATAAATGACTATAGTGTATTATCAATGATAGTCATTAACCAATGTGAAATCAAAACGTATACACACCAAGTATTTCTACAGGCACCTAACAACAAACGATTCAAAACATATGTTGAATGTGCTAGATTGGCCTTGACTTACAGAAAATGATGAAGTTCAGAATTGCTATTCAGACCCTGTTGGACTGACGTCAAATGGCATATCCATCTTGCCTCCGCCTGACGTAAAAACAATTCTCTATCGCCACCTCTTTCTTGTTTACCAATTTGCTCAATCGCATGAAACCAAATCTCACTCTTTTCCGGATGTTCCTGTTTGATGTGAACGGCAATAGGATATCTTTCATCACAGTTTTTGATAGCCCGTACGTGCTCTTGTATTCTTACTTTCAGACATCTTATACTGCTCCCTATGTATACCTTATTGCAGGCACATCCAACCACATATATCAAATGCGTTGTGTTACAATTAATGAACGACATAATGCAGTAAGTCACATCTGTATTGTACTTGAACTCTGTAACTTTATTTCTGCCAAAACGGCAGATAGAGCAATTTGCACAGGTATAGAAGCCATTAGGTTTAGTTGGCAACCAAGTGGCTACTTGATGCTCTGAGCCCTCTGTTCTTACATAACTTGGGCATAATTTCTGTTTGATAATATTGCCTCTCCGATATACAACCTTAGGTTTCTTTGAAATTATTTTGCATGAGACAGTGTCTGAGCTCAAGATGTGCCAGTTTTTCCGCAGTATATTAAAAATATGGCTGCTATACAGATTATAATGCGTAATGAATGCTACATCAACTTTCATTTTGATCTTATCATTTTTCTTTTTTTTGGATTGTCCATTGCTACCAGTCAGGGTCAGTTTTCTATTAAGACCCTTTGCCCTTTTCTCAGCCTACTCTAGGCACTGGCTATAGTACCCACGTTCCTTAAAATTCATCTTACTCTCCTTCAGATTGCAGAAAAAATGCTCATCTTTGCTACAATTTCTTCGTGCCCTTACCATCTCACCGTAAGGGATGGCATTGATCGTCGATTGAGGATGGGCACTCAACGCATGCAAAACACTATTGCACGCTGTTGGTTTTTTGAAAATGTCGCTATGAATGCTCCCTTGTTTCACATACAACCTGAGATCCAAGAACTCAATTTCCTTCCTGTCATATTGCATTGTTAACTTGACGTTAAATCTGTTGTTGTTAAGATAAGCATGGTAAGCCTCCAGATCCTTTTCATTTCCATTCCAGATCATAAGAATGTCTTCAATGTACCGACCATAGAAGATGATCTTATCCATCCAATTTTTGGACCCCTTTCCCCAGGTGTGCTCCACCTCATACAAACCCATGAAAAGGTTTGCATAAGATGGAGCAAACCTCGAGCCCATGGCTATTCCTTGTTTCTGGAGGTACCACGCTCCATTGTGTAGAAAGGCATTATTTGTTAGAACTATCTCTGCCATCTTGATCAACATCAAAGTGTGCTCTAGATGACTGGCACTTCGTCTGTACAAAAAGAATCTGAGGGCCTCAAGTCCACATTTCATCTGTATACATGTATATAAACTTTCAACGTCCAAAGTGACGAACAGAAGATCATCGCTATCCCAGCGGAAATCCTCCAGTTTGTCCAGGACATCTCGACTATCTTTTAGATAGGAGGGTAGATTTTTTACATGTGGTTGTAAAAAACTGTGTATGTATTCAGCTATGTGTTCTGTAGGTCCTCCATTTCCAGAGATTATTGGCCTCCCATGACAAATACATGCTACAAAGAATATTTTCTTTTCAGAGGGAGAGTGGATTTCATCTAGGAGTGCTCTCAGTAGAGTTGCATGAAGGGTGCAGAATCATGAAAAAAGATGATTACTCAGACTGGAAGAGTTAGCAAGGATCTAGCTACTTTAGCTACACCAATCAATTTAAATAATACAAATCCTCTAAGGGCATTCAAGCCAAATGAGTACAAATACAAGGACACAGTCTAATCTTCAGTGTAATGGATTTGGCTATGTAGTGGATATGAGAATCTATCAAGTGGCCAACTTCCCATTATCACTTCACAGGAGTTGTCAGATTATTTTGGGTGGGGAAGATGAATATAAGTAGCATTACATTTTGTATTATCACAAGACACAAAGACCAACAATTGGAAGTTGACCTTTGTGTGAAGCCCACATCTAGGAATACACTGCTACATTTTAGCAGTTTTCATCCGCAATCACAGAAAAAAGTATTCCTTTTAGACAAGTCGCACGATTACATAGGAACTTCACTAACTTGTCGGATTACTATTGCAGGGCCATTGGAATGAAGGATAAGTTCATCTCCAGAGGGTATCCTAGAAAATTGATCCAAGGCTCCTACAAAAGGGCGCGTTATAACGACAGACAGCATCTCCTACAAAATCAATGTCCTGAGAATGCACCAAAGTTGGTATTTGTCACACGCCACTCGGTACTTAATGAAAAAATACGTCAAATAACCTGTTCCAATTGGCATTCCTTGAATGCAGAGAAAGGAAGAGATCATTATATTCCTAGACCGTTGTTTGCACACCGCAGAAACAAGAATTTGAAGGATCACATTGTCAGATCTCGCATGGAACAGCACAAGAACTATTTACAAAAAAGTATTGATGGAAGTACCCCTGTAGTTGGGAACTTCAAATGTACAACTTGTAAAGCATGTGATTCTGCTCTTAAAACTGCAGTTTGTTTTTTAATTGATATAATATCAATCTTAAAACTTTCACCAATTGTAAAACCAGTAACATCATATATGTGCTGATTTGTCCTTGTCATTTAGGGTCTGTAGGTGAAACTTCCCGGTCATTAGCCACCCGGCTGACCGAACATTGTTCTGCTATCCTGACAAAAACATTTGTAGCACCTCTTGTAAAGCACTACTTGGAGCTATACCATAAACCAAAAGAGATTCAATGGTTAATTCTAGAGAAGATAGAAGCAAAACTGGAGACTAATAGTAATGAAATACGCAAACGTAGGGAAGTATTCTGGATTTTCACCCTAGACACATACACCAAAGGTCTTAATAGTGAAATTCCATGGGATCAAGCCATACGTTTCAATGCATAACTAAAACCACATATATTCTGTGAGACTTTTTATTCTCAATGCATGGTCTCCTTTAGCTTTAGGAACTACTTCTCACTCTATTTTATGGAGATCTGATTGGGTTCCAAACTTCTTTCTGGCGCTGGAAACGTGTTGTCCATTCTGGGACATACGGCACATATGTCTATATCCGTGTCGGTTTAGTGAACGTTGCTCTGTGATTTCCATCCAGTTAGGCCTCTGTACAGATATATATGGGGAGTTCGAGTTGAAGTACGAGATGTTCTCCACTTTTAGATGTAGCCACAACTGTGGGATCAACACCCTGTTGATTTGGTGACATCTGGATGTATTCTGAAACAGCAAATTCCTTTCCCTTACATAGTAGTGTGAGGGATACGCACACTATACTTTTTCTTTACCACTGCTGGAAACTACCTTCCCAAAATAGAGGATGCCTGTAGACACAAAGAAGGGAGGTCTCCACTGAGATCGGTGCAGTTGAGTGTGACCCAGCAACAACTTCCAGGCCCTGCACTCCTTTTAAGGCGAACGCCGAGCGTTACCACGGTTTGCTGTCCGAAAGTAGTGAGACGCCATGCGTTAGTCGAAATCCTGCATTTGATTTAATCAGTATGCAAAGTGCGAGAGGGCTCAAGGAGTTTCGGCATGTGAGAATTTACAAAACACACCCTCATTGTGACTTTATCATTCGCAGATGTGGGAGCACCCGGTCTATGCGATTTACACACGGTCCCCAAGCTTTTAAGGAAACATACAGATACTAAGTTTGCGCATTGTGAGTATTAAATTATGTGAGTGTGGTTCATTTCCTTTGCCTCTATACACTTCTCAATACCGTTATGCACATTATGGCAGGGCGCCACACTCATCGTATTTCTCCTTTCTGTTCTGTATCAATGTTGGGTATCTCTTGAACAGGTTGTTCGGTTCACTGTTTACATTTTACATCAATATAAGCACCATTGCCTCCATTGGGTAAGCAGAACTTTGGTCTGGTTTTAACCAACTTTTTTATTTATTCTTATTTAGCCTCTGGCGGCTGCTTAAATATAATGCTCCCCCCAGCACCTATCCATCTTTATGTAGTCGCACACCAACATCATGTTTGTAATAAATATTGGACAGTCACATTTGGTGTTGGTGTGGTTCTATTCCCTATTTTCCATCTTCCTTGCTAATTATATCTTTGTTGCCTTTTCTAGCACTACTAGGTGTCATCTTCATGTGCTATGCGGTAATCGGTGATTTTTGTTATGCTCTATACACATGTGGCATGTTGGTAAGTTTTGGTGCAGGAACTTTGGGCACATCAGGGCATGATTGTGCATGAACCGTGGTTTACAAATCGTTTTTAACCTAGTCCATATAAGTATGCATCCTGAGGGCACATACTATTGTAACAAAGATTTGTTATGTCCACAGAACCAGCACATGACATACAACCTGTGACTTCCTGAAGAAAGCTCTATGCCGAAACGCGCGTAGAGAAAAATATCTTATTCACTAGCCACTGATTTGTAAAAGTGTATGAATAATCTATTTTTCTGAAACATTTCTAAAGAAAAGTTGTTGGAAATTGTTCTTTTTTCATATATCGCATCCTAAATGTATCTATCATGACTATTACTTGAGCTTTTTCATCCCAACAATTCTGTGGTTGTGTTTTGATGTATGTTGGGGATGGATGAGAGGGTATGGGAGATTGTGAGCTATTTATTAATTCTCAAATTAGATACCTAATATTATATTTTTGAATAATAAATGTATCAAATTTCATATCTAACCACCTATCCCTCTGGTCATTGTATCATGTGCCCTCTATATTGTTATGTTGTATCTTATTTGTTATGAATGAAGAGTTGCCTAATATTTTTGTGCTCTTGATTAGATTAGCCCTGCCTTAGGAACCATATTCGTTAGTATTTGCATTTGCCTAGGTCATAGCATACATCAACATTGTTTCTACTGGTAACAACATTGTCATTTGTGCGTGGATTATGGCATACATTGACTTCGTTACTGCCGGTATTGACACTGTTGTGCGGGCATAGATTATGGCATACATTGACATTGCATTTATTGGTTTTGCCGTTGTCGGGACTGCACATATCATGGTGTTCATAGACATTGTATTTACCCATTCCAACCCTGTTCGCCCTCAGTGAAGCTCCTCTGATTGCTCTGATGACTAAACATAGAAGATTAGGTGTTGCATCACTTCCTAGTTCCAACCCTGTCCTTGTTTCCTTGCACAGTAATTCTAAAAGCTGGGTACACTTCTGGAGAGAACACCAACCAATCTCATTCTGCAAAGTGTATTGCAAATCAATCATAGTCCATGGGATCAAAAATCAGTCTATGGCATCTAAATTCTTTGCTCTTGCATTATGCTTAACAATAAAAACAACTAATGTATTTTGTGTCCCGTACCAGTAAAACACTAGTAAAAGCCCCAATAATGGACGACCCCGCAGAAAATGTACGATATCAGCAAAAATGAAAGTGGCCACGTAACACTATATATAGAGCAAGCGTACTAAATGATGAACATTCACACATTTATTACTAAAGTGGAAAGTTTAAATTCCATGTTATTACTATATCGCGTAACTAACCCATGAAAACAATGCTTAGTGTCTCAAGAAGCTATTAAGAAGAGGGGCAGCCCAAAAACCACCTGGAACCAGGGGAATGTCAAAAAGGTTTGAAGTGGAACAATGTACAGCAATTACATATTTTTAGAATTAATCAGTGCTAGAATCGATCATATGCATTAATAACAGAAGAAAGATAAGGAAAATACTTTACCCATGCATTCAGTATAAAATATTGCATGTGTTGGCAGTATGTTTCAAAACAAGTACTCTGTGCTCAGGAGATCACACAGTGAATAATACCAAAATAGTGTGGACATGTGTGCAAACATTACATTTATGGGCTGTTTGCACCTCTGGACCTGAGAACTGCTCACACCACTATTACTCGCAATATTGTTCCTTTGTCTTCTGTTTTTGTACATCCATGTCCACATTATTTTAATATTATTTACTGTGTGATCACCTGAGCACAAAGCACTTGTTTTGAAACATACTGCCAATAAATGGTTTATTGTATACTGAATGCAAGGGTCCGGCCTTTTCCTTTTCTTGCTCCTGTTATTAATGCATATGATCGATTCTAGCATTAATTAGTTTAAAAATATGTAATTGTACTAAGTTTCTCTTGGAAGGAAACTCTGTTTCTGTAGTGTATTCCAGAAAGCATTTTACAGCGGCTTGACAGACAAGGCAATTATGCTTTTAGCCACTAAGCCTATTCAGTGTGATTTTATCTGAATGCATGGATTTAACCCCTTGCATCATGATTCAGGCTAAATACCTTAGTTTATACAAAACAGCGTAAACAGTGTGGCATAAATCATATATGCACAGGAGTGGAAAATAATAGGCTATTTATCACCATTGTTTATGAAGGGGGGTGCCGATTAACACACTTGAGGCACTCCCTCTGAAGAGTCAGTCACACTCAATGCTATCAATAGAGAGTATATTACACGCTGCACAAATGCATTTATACTACATATAAACAAAATGGGAGGTGATGTGTTTGGTCTAATCACTTTCTGTGTGGTGTTCACTGTCCTCCACTATATTCAACTCATACTCTGGTTTACTTGACAGGTTTGCTGCACACCCTGTCTCCACTGTTCTATAGAGTGCTGTGTGTCCTCACACGACTTTAGTGCTGTGGCACTTAACTAGCCATAAACGCCCCCTGGACAGTTTCAGTACAATGCCATGCATCTCATGGTGTGATTGCATGTGATGTGAGTGCATAAGGCTGTGTTCTGAAGACCACAATGCAGCAAGCTGCAGTGCAGGTCTGAGTGAATGTTTGAAAAAGGTACTGGTGCAAGTATCACTCCTGGTGAGGGGGCGTAGCAAAGGACCTCGTAGCCCCCGCAGTGCAGGGGAGGCCCAGTCTTACCCATACTGGATGAGGCCTCCTCAGCCCCTACTGATGTGAGCTTGAGGGCCCCCTTTAGCATATCTTGCAGGGGTGCCCCCTCATGTTTTGTTACGCCACTATTCTGGTGTGAGTACTAGTGCAAGTGTGGGTGCAACTGTGAGGGAGGTTACTATTGCAAGCACTAGTGCAGGTGTGATTAAAGGTCTAAATGCTGGTGTGAATGCAAGTGCCAGGGTGGGTACAAATGCCAGTGGAGGTATGAATGCATGTGAAATTGAAGTTACTGGTACTAGTTCCAGTGCATATGTGAGTGAGGTGTGAGTGAGAGTATTGGTGCATGTTCCAGTACTTGTGCAAGTGTAGGGGTGAGGTTGCTGGTGCATGTGCCAGTGTAGGTGTGAGTGCAGATGTGAGTAAAGTTGATGGTGCATGTGCCCATGGTGGGTGACAGCAGGTGTAAGCGTGAGTGATTTCACAGGTGCAAGTGCTAATACAGGTGTTCCGGCATTAGCCAGTGTAAGTATGAGCGTTGTTGCGGGTGTGAGTGCAACTGCCACAGCAGGAATGATTTCAGGTGCTTGTGAGTTAACTGGTGCAATGTATTACTGCAGATGCAAGTGAAGTTACTTGTGTATGTATCAGTATAATTGCAGGTGCAAGTGAGAATGCTTGTGCAAGTGCCAGTATGAGTGCTGCTATAAGTGTAGGAAGTGGGTTTACTAGTGATACTGCAGGTGTGATTGAGGTGAGCAAGGTTACTGGTGCAAGTTTCATTGCAGGTATGTGTATGTATATGCAGTGGTGCACTCGCCAGTGAAGGTGTGTCAGTGAAGGTGTGAGTGCAGGAACCTGTATGAAGGCTGGATTTGCTACTGGTTTAAGTTCAATACTCTAAGCTGCACCTCTCCATCCCTAGAGTATATTTTGCAAGTTGGGCTACGAGATCCTGCCTGTTAGAGCCACAAAATTGTATAAAGAATGGCTTCTTAAAGCCTCCCACGTTACACATTTGGGAGCTTAGAAACCACACTGGCACTGACGGGAACTACCTTGCCTGTGGATGTGCTCCATGCTGCATGTTGTAGTGCACGGAAGCAAAAGGTGAATGACATAACAGCTGACCAATGGTTGAAGAGAACTGGCTGAAAGTCGCTTTAATTTTATTATACATATAATTTTAGTAAAGTCAAAAAGTCTTGGCTTACGCCAGATCTAAAGAGACAAATGCAAATTCAGAGTACCCTCTGTCGCATATTTGGGACACACAATTTCCGGGGAAGGTATAAGTCCTTAGCTTGAGTTAACAAAAAGTATTATTGAGGCACCCTCACCACAAAACAAAGATCAAGTGAGATTATTTTTTGCATGGTCCTGGGGCTGTTCTATTGCAAATTTTCAATGGTGAGGAAAGAGTCATTGATTTTGCCTCACACTCTATCAAGGGTGCTGAGGACTTGAGGAGACATATTCAGTGATCGAGGGTGAAGCATTGACTGAGTCTTGGGCAAGTCAACATTTTCCATTTTTTATGGGGCATACCATTTACTGTGAGGACAGATCATCGCCCTCAGTGCAGATTTTTACATGCAAAGGTAGTGTGAATTTAACACTCAGGATTAAAAGGTGGACTGAGGGTTTGGCGGCATTCAATTTCCATGTTGAATAGATCTCTGGAGTTTCTAACAAAGCTGCCGATTTTTTATCCAGGTTGTCTGTGGCTGATATGATATCCACAACTGGGAGAAATGAATTGGAGGAACCCTTTATGGTAGGATGGGTAAATGAAAATGCAGTGGATACTGCTGAAACGGATAAACATTATGAGGAGGTTGGAATTCTCAGAACTTTCTCTGAGTATCTGGCCAAAGGGTGGCCTGATGTTAAAGATTTGTCTGAGTTGTTAAGAGGTTTTTGGAATGTCCGTGATGAGTTAAGTCTTGTGGATGGGAAGGTTCTCAGGTGTTCCAAAATTGTACCACCTTTTAGGTTGAGAGATAAAATTGTAAATGTGACTCATGGGGGACAACAAGGCAGAAAGTTAACTAAAGTTCATTTGTGACAGTGGTACTGGTGTCCAGGTGTTGATCATCATGTTGAGGAGGTGATGAGGGATTGTTGGTTGTGTACAAAAAGTGATAAGAACAAGGTTACATAATCTTCGCCTCTGGGACCAGGAGAAGTTCCACTTGAACACTAGACTAAGTTTGGTTCAGATATTGCTGGTTCTTTCATTTTATTACCTCAGAGTGAACACTATGTTTTATTAATGGTAGATTATATATCCAAGTGGGTGGTTACCAAATGTGTGAGTATAGTGAACACAAAGGTTGTGATAGATTTCTTGAAGAACGAATTTGCTATGTAGGGAATACCTCATTTTTTTGGATACTGATAAAGGGGTTCAGTTTGTCTCGTGAGATGTGTGAGTTTTTATGTGGTCTGTTTATAGTTCATTTGAAAACCGTTCTCTATTCACAGCATGATAATAGTTAAGCAGAACGAATGGATAGGGTTGTAAAAAGAAGTGCCCTTAGGGCGATAAATAGGGAGGTGCCTCTGACAGAAGTTTTTCAGGAAACTTGGTAGGCTCATAGTATCACTCTGAATTGCATCACTTCAGAATCTCCATATTTCCACTCAAAGGCAGGTTGCCTGGTTCCAAACTTAATCCAGTCTGGTTAAAATCAGGTATGATGGTTGATAGCATGTAGGGTATTTTTATCACTGCATGCAACAGTGAAAAGTTTTATCAGTTGCCTATGTTTTTATCTTCCTTGTTGTTTTGCTTTTTTTTACTTTATTCTTTTGTTTTGTATTTTAATTATTAGGCCAGGGTGGAATTTCAATTACGCTGAAGTAATCGTAGGAATTTTGGTAATACTGCTTTACTCTTTGACGTGGAATTACTGATAATAATGCAATTATGCCCTGCTCACGTATTTAAAAGTAATTTTGGGGAGAAAAAAAATCGAACCGCTAGTGGCTGCTCACACTCGCTATTCGAGTTCTGTTCCAATTAGCACTATTTCTTAGCACAAATTGCATCTTCACATCCCTATTTGATGTGAAGTGGCATTTTTCACACAAAAATAGCGCTAAATGCAGAATTACTCTTCTTGTGTAACTCCGCGTAATCTTGCAGAATTTTTGGGTAATTTCAAGTGATTACGCTACACAGAATTACACAAGTTATGCCCACCCCTAGTAATTAATTATTTTGTTATTTGAGGAAAAGGTATGTTATGGTCTTGGCTGCTTGTGATATTTACCAGGTACTGTGGAACTCTCCTATAGCACAACCTACTGAACCTTGTCTATGTCATTAGAATCTATATGATGGAAATTCTAAGTGAGGCAGTTGCTGGTTAGAAGAGCTGTGTAATGGCTGGTGGTTCCTTTACTTCTCAACTACTGAAATAAAATCACCTTACCTCCAAGCTGGAATACTGCATGGTTATTTTGGATGAAATCTCAATATTAGGCCTCCTTGACATTAAATAAGTCATTGGGCACAGCCCAGATGGTCAGACTGCCAGAGGAACAAAACACCTCCCCACATCTAAGTGCAGCCTTTGTCTCCACTCTAGGAGCAAGTTCACAACTTATCAAAGGGGCTATTTGGCTCCTGGGTGAATGCAAATGGGCCTCTGGAGCCTTTAGGCAGGGTAAAGGCACCTCTTCCAAAATATTTATTACAAATACAACTTCACCAATAAACTGGGTTTGTAATAATATTTCAAACAGTCCAAAAATGATTTTTGTAGCTACTTCCTAGGAGGAGATAACAATATTAAATGTAATATTGTATTCTAATGCTTCCTTAAGGGACAGCCAACCCTTATACAGTGAAAATAGCTTTTAGGGCCTTTTCATTGTAAGGACATGTTTAACATTACACTGTTACATGTTCTACTTTTAAATACCATGCACCCTGCCTTGTAGGCAGTAAAGTCTACTTAAGTGTGATTTATTAATATTGTAAATGAAGGTTAATGCCTGTCAAAAAGGGTTATTTTGATAGGGTGATTTAGCATTCTATACCGCACAGCCAGGCTGCGCACAGCATGCCTGTAGTCAGGTTTATACTGCCACTGTAGTGGATGGCACAGTGGGTGCTGCAGTCCCCTTGTCACATTAACACTTTTATACCATTTACTGAGGACTTACAGGTAAGTTAAATATGCCAATCAGGTGTGTGTCAATTTCATCATGTTGAAAGGGGGAGCACAAACATTTTACCACTGGTTAGCAGGTTCTATAGTCAGCAAAAATAGTAGGAGCTGATACCACACAAAAGATGGTTTTTTCCAATAAGGATGTTGCAAAAAAAGTGATTAATCTTAATCTAGAGTAGACCATTCTTGGTATGTACATAATGCTGGTTGGTTTTCGTTTGTGGTGTAAAAATCAGTTTTAGTTGACTAAATTCCTGGTTTTCGATTGACTCCTTGAAACCATAGATCTGTTTTTCAATTTTTTTAAAGTTCTTTGCTATCTTGCATAGCATAATTGTTCTCAATTCTGTCTTACAATTTTACTATTTCCCCTGACTCTTTCTTGCTCAATTGTAGTGCAGTTTTAATGGATAATACCACCCAGTCTCTATTGCATTTCGTTTCTATGTAGCTAAAGTCAGTATGTTATCCAAGTGTTCTTTGAATATAATGGGTATATTTTTAACCCGCAGTCTCCATGGCATTGACTCTGCTCTTGAATATTCCAAGAGTATTTGTCCATATAAGTTAGTTGTTATTTGCTAGTCTAGTGAGTTATTCTGGTTCACATAGTGCTATCATCTGTCGAGAACAGATGGACGGAGTTTCAAAAGGCTTTTAGATATGTTTGTCTGTGTAGCTTAGCGTCCCTTTGTCTGACATGGTAAGCCTCTTATAATGTAGAATTTAAATCACTAAGTGAAAAACAGTTATCGCGAAAGGTCCTGTTTTATGTCCTAAAAAAAAGGATCTAATGGGTGTGGTATCCTCGCTCAATCTATATAGCTATCCAGCTGTCTCTGGCACATAGTTGACAGTATTGTGGGCATTATTGACATAACTCTGGCTTTCTCAGGCATCTTGGTGGTGGACATCGATTACATATGATAGGCATCCCTGGAACTTCTGAGATATGTAACTTTCTGCAGACTCCTCACCTTAACAATATCCACCAAACAGGGCTGGACTTGTAAATTTTTTTCACAGTAACAGAGAATCAATGTCGCCAGGTGGTGCCATGAGGCTTTAGCTGCAACTGCCCTACCAGATGTGACAACATTGAAGTTTATAAGGTCCAGGCTCGTGCGCAGGCATCATCATCAATGAGGGCCTGAAGCACTCTTGGTGCTTTACTGAACACATTCCTTGGCTTTTCGACAGTGAGCCCTTCACTGCACGCCAGCACTTTGTCTTTGCGGGGACTGCATTCCCCAGTGGGTCTTGCGGCAGGAGCCGCCTAAGCATTTTAAATCTCGCCAGGAGGCGCATAAAGCTGCTCCAGGCTCCCGCGGCGCGGGAGCCCTTCACTGCACGCCAGCACTTTGTCTTTGCGGGGACTGCATTCCCCAGTGGGTCTTGCGGCAGGAGCCGCCTAAGCATTTTAAATCTTGCCAGGAGGCGCATAAAGCTGCTCCAGGCTCCCGCGGTGCGGGAGCCCTTCACTGCATGCCAGCACTTTGTCTTTGCGGGGACTGCATTCCCCAGTGGGTCTTGCGGCAGGAGCCGCCTAAGCATTTTAAATCTTGCCAGGAGGCGCATAAAGCTGCTCCGGGCTCCCGCGGCGTGGGAGCCCTTCACTGCAGGCCAGCACTTTGTCTTTGCGGGGACTGCATTCCCCAGTGGGTCTTGCGGCAGGAGCCGCCTATGCATTTTGAATCGTGCCAGGAGGCGCATAAAGCTGCTCCGGGCTCCCGCGGCGCGGGAGCCCTTCACTGCACGCCAGCACTTTGTCTTTGTGGGGACTGCATTCCCCAGTGGGTCTTGCGGCAGGAGCCGCCTACGCATTTTGAATAGCGCCAGGAGGCGCATAAAGCTGCTCCGGGCTCCCGCGGCGTGGGACGCGCGCAGGTGTGCCCGGGCCGCGCCTGGGCCAAGGGCGGGCCCATCTGCACCCATCAGAGCCCGGAGGAGGCTGGGCTGGGCCCCCCCTCTAACGTGTACAGCAGTAGCTGTGAAAGAGACCCAGATTCAATTTATACGATGGGGAAACGGAAACCTACAATTTCAATAATGGAGGTGAGCCTACGAACACTTAAGACTCCTTTCTTCTAAGAGCCACTGATGCACTGGATAAGGAGATTTTATCTGTTGAACGTAGATTATCTGTGGGGGAAATGGGTGTGCCCGTTATTCGGACTGAGCTTTTAATTAAGGAGGACTACATTACGCCTGTATTAGAACCCTACTTACAAACTTAGAGCCTACTATTACGCGGTCTAAACGCCTGATTTCTTGTATACCCAATCACTCACCCTCCCCTTTGGGTCCATTAGAACCCCCCTCAAAGAAAAAAAAAGGTGGGGAGAGGTCAACAAAGAAAAAACTGTCGCACCTCAAGATTCTAATGCATTTTATTCATCCTTTTCGGACTCTTTGATTTTAAAGATAGAACAGTCATTTACCGTTTTAATCCAACCATTGATAGACAGACTTTCCAGAAATTAGGCAAATATAGAAGCTCTTCGATCTGCAGGGGGAGACCAAAATCATCCCAACGTCAGCTGCCATAGTAACTGTTCACCTAATCAAGGCTCAACGAGACCAAGGAGATATACGAATCTGGGAGAAATCCCATTAGATCCCCCCAACAATCAGCCGCAACCTGTTGTTCAAAATTCTAATCCCATGGCCTCGAAATTAACTAGTGACAACAATAGGATCGAACTGGCAAAAAGGGTCTCAAATCTCAACTATACGAAGTTGGCACTTCCCCCGGCAGCTTGTCCTTATGTTGTAATACTAACAAATGTTCCGAGACTACACCGTAACAAAACGGAGACCACAGAACAATTGATGTCTGAAGCAAGTCATTGGTTTAATCAATTCGTGGGGGTTAGGGGGGCAATTTTGCCATATATTTTAATGGCCAGAAGAGTGGGCTGGGTGGGGGACTCAGGGAAATATATTGAGGGCGATTGTGTGGTGGTAAATTTTAATTCTTCACAAATCGTCCAGTATCTATTACAGCGACTCCCTACTAGTCCAACACCGCTCACACAGATATTTGCCTTACCGTTGGGATATTTTTACAAACCCAATACACAGAGGCTGCGGGGTCGACAATCCCCTGTATTGGACCCCGCTCCATTCTCCCTGTTTATGCCTCCCCAACAACCTCTGGGTCCGTATCCCGCCCCCCTTCCTACACATAATAGATTCAATGTCCTAACAGATTTAGAGGGTTGCGATTGACATAAATTGAACAGGAGCACTTCTACTCCTGTTCAAAATCCCCCTATATGGGTCCCTGAAACTCACATACCTGTAATCAAAATATATGATCAGCCTAAACCAATCTCATTTATGTCATGGAATATTGCCGGTCTGAGTAGAAAAATGTTTGATCCAGACTGGATAAATATTGTAACCATGTATGACCTGATCTGTTTTCAGGAAAGATGGGAGACTGAGCCGACTAATTTGGATGGTTACCGTTCCTTTCACACTCCCGCCCTCCCATCAAGATCAGGAAGAGCTAGGGGAGGGATCTTAACTTTACTCAGAATCATACTACGATTGGAAGTTGTGTTATATCATAATGTCTCCCCCTTTTACCACTTACTATTTTTAAAAGGTCCAGATGAAGACACTATTGTTTTAGTTAACTTTTATAATAACAATTTTACAGGAGACATGAAAAACATTGTAGATCAGCTGTAGGTAGACATTAACAATAGCTTTAGCACTTTAAAAAATACACCAAAAATATTGTGGCTGGGCGATTTTAACGCACATTGCTGTCCGCTATCAAATTCAGCAGCATGTGGTTTTAATGACGATGAAGGTGACCCCTTATATCATTTTAATCATAATCAGTATGGGGAAGCTCTGAATAGACTTCAAGTGATTAATAACTTAGAGAATTGTAATCCGGTTGACATCTCTTCTGGTATGTTGCAAAAAACGTTTGGCACACCTTCTCAGGGCACCACAATCGACTATATAATCTTAGCGGAATCCCTTAAAAAACGTATTTCTAGCTACAAGATTAATTATCTAAATTTTAGCGATCACGCTGCCATTACTGGTAAACTGAACTGGGCAGGAACTCATTCGGAACAGATAAGGCATATTAAACCCATGATAGCAAAAACTAACGGGATAACCCTGAAATGGGCCTTAGTAGATAAACCATCCCTTGTCCCGAAAATAATCACAAAGAGCCAGAGTGATATTCTAATGTGCCGAGAACTAGCATCGAATCCAGCTTAAGTAACCATGGCATTTGAGTCTATACTAATGGAAGTCAGGCACCATTTATCCAGGAAAGAACCAACTTCCAAAACATCAGGGCTCAGATGGTTTGACCAAACATGCACCAAGTCCCTAACAGCTCTGCATCAGGCCTTGGCGTCAACGCCTAGAGATGCGACCTTAGTGAAGCAACCCCGTTTCCAATATAATGAGGCCAGGAAGAATAGAATCAAAATCTTAAAGGAAGAAGCGTGGGAACAACTCCACTTAGCGGCGATATCTAAAAATTCCAAGGATTTTTGGAGCATTATTAATGCCCCCTTTCTCAAACCACCATCAGCACTTACATTGGATTCCCATGTGGATGAGGAATCATGGGTCGTATATTTTTCTCGCATATTTGACCCCAATGCAGAGGGGGGGATGCCACAGAATGTACCCATGATCCCCCCTATCGAACTCCCATTGAACTTTGATTATTACGAGGTCAGAGAAGCCCTTACCCAGTGCTCCATCAATAAAGTACCAGGACCGGATTGCATCCCTAAAGATTTCTTCATTGATCAGCCAGATTTATGGGGCCCTGTGGTGACAAATGTTTTTAATGCTGTCGCAAAGGTGGGCCCACCTGATTCATGGAAGAAATCAATTTTAATTCCAATTTACAAGAAGGGAGATAAATCCGAATCCAAAAATTATAGGCCAAACTCATTGCTGGACAGCACAGCTAAACTTATGGGTAGGGTTCTACTGAACCGATTAGAGGAATGGGCAGCCAAAAATAAGGTTTTAATCCCGGTTCAATACGGCTTTAAAAAGGGAATGGGTACCCAAGATCAGTGCCTTAACTTAAGTCCACTAATTGCCAAGTATTCACAAGTAAAATCTGGTAGGCTATACATGGCGTTTATGGACCTGTCCGCAGCGTTTGACTGCGTGGCACACAAACACCTATGGAGGATAATGGAGGAAATGGGCATAGACAGGGCTATCATACTTTTCATTAGGCAACTTTATTCATCAATAATACCACATGTAGGCTCCAAGGAACATATCACTCCCTATCTAAATGTATAAACTCACTAAAGATATGTTCTACTGGGGGTCGGGTTGCTGGGCTGTGTTGGTGAGAAAGAAATGTCCTTAACGGACAAGAACCCTCACTCACCCAAGGGTGACATGCTTCATCATTGGGCTCCCTCCGCACATTGGGGCCAGTCGGTCCCCAATATGGGCTACAACTCCCCACCTAGTGAAGTGATGTGGGGAGGAGCTGATGTGTTTTAAGGCAAAGGGATGCCACAAAGTATCTCTGGTGAGTGAGGGACAGAGTGCAGTGAAAAAGTGTAGAGAAGTAAAACTATCTCAAGGGCTCAATTATTTTTATTAGGTAGTGTCCTTGGATAGGATTAAAAGAACAGAGGAGAGAGGTTCAAAACAAATATACCCCTACAAGGTCAACATGTTTCTGCCTTTCATTGACTCCAACCGGAGTTCTTAGGCATTCATCAGGACCAAAATGTAGTTATAAGTCACTCTGTGCATATGCATATATCTTACACTCAATTCTGATATATTAAGATGGCTATACTGGCCGTTTCCAAAAGTTTTGGTCATTATTCCGCCATCTCCATCTGTAACACAAGGAAGAGCATAAAACATTTCACCTTTATGTGTAGTAAGTTCTAAATCACCACTCGCACCCACTGGTGCAACCCTTAAAAATTAAGCTTTAAAGAAAAACAAACAATATCCAGGTCAGTAATGGCAAATATACGGTTACCTGTGGGAGAGGGTCAAGCTTATACTATCTGTAGCCACAAGGTACCCTTCAGCCGTCTTGGCATACTGAACTAATCTTTATTCATCAGCCACGGCCTGTGTCAGATACGGGAGAAAAGGGGAGTGCACCAGGGCGTTTCCAATTAACACGGGAGTCCGGCAGGGCTGCGTACTCGCCCCATTTCTTTTTTCTATTTATACTAATGGGGTAGAAGCTCCCCTGTGGGACTCAACATCAGACATTCCAAAAATTAACAACGTTCGCACCCCAGTTCTCCTGTATGCTGACGATGCGGTGTTAATTGCCCGCACGGGCCTCGCCCTGCAAAAGTTACTAGACATCTATGTAATCTACATGCAAAAATTAGGGCTTAAAACTAATGAGGCAAAGTCTTTCATTTTAATCACTGGCCGGAAGGACAGGAAGGTCCCGAGTTTTTATATATCTGGGAAAAAAATAGCCCATAACGATACCTTTTCCTACTTAGGTGTGACATTTAACAGGCAACTATCATGGTCCCATAAGCTTGCCACCAGGGGGTTATCACTGGAGAGAAGTATCATTGCTCTCCATTCGTTTATCAAAAAAGTGGGGGCGAAACCGATCGACATGGTAAAAAAGATCTATGCAGCTAAATCAGTGTTGGTCGCAACTTACGGGGCAGGCATATGGGGCTATACTAATCTGTCTGCCCTCCAAGTGATAGAGGACACTTTTTGGAAAAAGCTAGCGGGCCTCCCCGTAAGCTGCTCCAACTTTATTGCCCACACAGAATTGGATGTTCCATATTTGACCAATATAATTTCTTTGTCTCCAATTATCCTGTGGCACTCCATCTGGAGAAGGGAATCCATCCATATTACTCAAAAGCTAATCAAAGACTGCCTATGCATGGAAAACGTTCATAGGATCCCATGGATTTCGTATATCAAATCAACTCTCTCGCCCTTAGGCTTAGAGCGTCTATTTGTCGCCCCCAGGGAGTGTCTGAGCATCTCAAAACGGGAGATAAAACTCCGTTTCCTTAAACAAAGGGCAGATTCTAGATTTCAAGCAAATTGCACAAAGGTATCGGTAAAATCATATCTTGAAGGTCCGAAGGTTCAGGAAGGGACAATGTCATATTTATTTATTGTAACAAATTCACGCCATAGATTCTTTTTAACTAGATTCCGATTGAATTTTATTCCTTGTATGTTGGCACATCCTGCTGGAATCTATTCCATAAATGAATTACCATTTTGTCCCTGTGATGGTGTCTCTGCACAATCAAATTTACATATTTTTTTCTTTTGCAAATTTTATATGGAACCTCGCAAAAGATTCATCCTGCCCCTGATGCGCAAATTTCATTTTAAACAATGTCGTGTAGCAATGTTTTTTTTACAATCCCTGCCTAATCCTATGGTTTGCTTTTCAGTGGCGTCTTTTTTAATTCAATCATGGAAAATCAGGCGACTGTATAATACAAGAGAATGAATTTTAAACTGTCATAATATAACAGCTGTTTTTTTATTTATTGTCTCCTAACTGGGAATGATTACAACTCTGATTGTATTACTTTTAAACTGGAATGTATATAATTTTTATTTTTGTATTGATGTTTTATCCTGTATCCATCTGTGCTTTTATGATCTTATATTATGACTGACAGTGAGAGAGTCAAATATCTACTCCTCTGATTTCAGGGTTCAAACCCCATCATAGATGTTGCAAGAATATGTCTTTGCCTGATCCATTTGACATGTGTACGTGGTGTCTGAGCTATGACCATGAGCCCACAGCCTATGATTCCTGTTCACTGATTCACCTGAAGACCATTAGAGAACCAAAGGCCAAATTATTTCTGGCCAAGACCTACAGTAACACATCAAAACATGCCCCTTCCCCTTACCCCTTCAGGTTATTCTGACTGGAAATGACCTTTCACAAAAACATAAGTGCCACAGGAAAGGGAAATTCACAAAAGACATAGTAAGTGCCATTGGAAGGGGAAATCCTCCTCCTCCTCTAGAGAATGGTACTGATCCTTTGACTATTTAGATTCTTTATGTTGTACCCCAACTCTAGACTCTTTTTCATTGTGTGGGTAAATTACAACATAATAAAAGATGAAGCTGAAATTTAGGACTCCATCAGCCAATGAAGCTTTCTGGCAGGCCATGCTGGTTTTATCAAAATGGCTCTGGTCTCCTCTGGGCCACTCCCTGGCAGCTGGCACTTGCTTGTTTAGTGACTGGCAGCTCTGACCCATTGTCTCCAGACTACATGCCGACTCATACTCCAGACTGGAAACCTAAGAAACCAATGCCCTCTGAGATGTCATCCCCTATTTGATCACCCCCTGCAAAGGTGACTCAGATGTCACTCCCTGAACTGTCCACAGCACCACCCTCAAAGTCCTCTGAAATCTGAGTGGAGAGGATGTAGCCTTACGGCTAGAGCGGTCGACCTCGAAGATGGGGAACCAGGTTCGAGTCTCGGCAGGGACGCTCAACTTCATGTGATTCTGGGCAAATCACTTAATCTCCCGGTGCCTAACAAAAATAAATGTGTCCATCTGTAACGAAACTGGTGCTTATGTACAGCGCTCTGATACCTGATATCTTTGGCTTGAGTTTGCGCTATATAAAATTCTAAAAATTCTTTTTTTTTTAAACCGTAAGCCTTTGGAAGAACATCTTCCTAGAGCTTAGAGATTTTTCTGGATTGGAGAACTATTTGGGTCTGACCAGGGGCGTACCAGGGGCGTAGCTTAGTCAGTGAAATTCGGGGGGGAGGGAGGGTGAATCTCAAATTTCCCAACTAAAAAAGCAAGTGACCCACAGCGTGACTAGATGAGATGGCCAATGTTAGGGATGCACTGTTCCCATTCAGTACTGATCATTATTAAATAGACACCTGAGTCTAAGAGTTTGGAGGACAGGGTACTCCATGGCAGTGGTGACAGAGTACCTTGTCTGCCAAACTCAAGGTCCATCCACCTGATTTTGAGTCAGGTGGACCACATGTTTTAGGATGGCAGAATAAAAATTACACTTTTGGTTTAAAACTTCTCCACCTGCCCGATGGAGTAGTGGCTATCAGAGGTAAGTCATCCGACCATCTGTCCTATTTATAGTGGATGGTCAGGTGGCTTTTTTTTAACTCTCCATCACCACCAGATATAACCTGGCAGTGAGGGACAGTAGAACAAAGAAAAATGACCCCCCACGCCATGGGAGAAAACTCCTGGGATGTGGGGTGTCATTCGTATTGCCTGCTTTAAGAGTTTCCTTTTAAAGAAAAGTTTAATGGCCAGCCATCATGTTTGACGGAGCCATCTCTCAAATATTTCTACATTGATAAGGGACCGCCATGACTGTGGTTCCTGCTAATGTATAGAATGTTAGCAGATATCTGTAAATTTGGCAGCCAGAGTAAAGGCACCGAGGGTGGCTGACATCGAGTCCTCTGCCATCCTGTTTGCCTTTCCTTTGTCTTCCAAACCCTAAATCTGGCCCTCAGTCTAGAGTGGTATAGTGATCAAAAAATGATGGGTTGGAATCTTACCCCGAGTGATTACCAGTGGTTAGACTATTTGCAAGCATTTGTTCAATTACTTTTTGAGTGTTTGATTGCTAGTAGTATGTCTGGAAACCTGAGACCAGTGCTATATATTTAAGTTCCTGATCAAAACCCATGAACAGGTTAAAACCTCTTGGTGAAATCAGGATGAAGAGAAAAACCAATATAGGCATGGTAGGTCTGACCCAGGGCGCCTAGACCCAACCACAGATGCATATATTTGGGGAGTGTCACATCCCAAGCACCCCCTGAAGCAACGCCCTTGGATCTGACTCTGATGTTCTTGCAATGCCTGACAAGGATTAGGGCCATATAGAAGATGATGACTCAGAAGCTGATAACCTCCTTACAAGACTGATGCTGGCTTGTATCTTGATTCGGAAAAAGCAAGTGTTGTGTAAACTTCTCTAGAAGGACCCATGAACAGGTTAAAACCTCTTGGTGAAATCAGGATGAAGAGAAAAACCAATACAGGCATGGTAGATCTGACCCAGGGCCCCTAGACCCACCCACAGATGCATATATTTGGGGAGTGTCACATCCCAAGCACCCCCTGAAGCAACACCCTTGGATCTGACTCTGATGCTCTTGCAATGCCTGACAAGGATTAGGGCCATACAGAAGATGATGACTCAGAAGCTGATAACCTCCTTACAGTACTGATGCTGGCTTGTATCTTGATTCAGAATAAGCAAGTGTTGTGCAAACCTCTCTAGAAGGGGCTATCTGTTATCTCTCTGGCCCTCCTATGTTCACTATGGTGGTTCAAGCAGCAGCAAAAGTATTTGAGTTGAATCTACCGTCCATTAACTTAAAATCTAACATTTTAATAGAAGTCTTGCAACCCTCCACTACAGTTGATGAGCCATTTCTTCCATCCAATGAGCCACTTCTAGCCCTTGTTATGGCTGCTTTTGAAAAACCCTTCTTGGGCCAAGCGGCCCACAAACAAATAGCCAGAAGGCTAGGACCTGCCGCATTTGACTCAAAGTTCTTATTGTTCCATCCTTTGCCAGAGACTTTGGAGGACAAGGTTCATCCACAAAATTGAACCTGAATGTCTTTCTCTATATGAAGAGAGTCTCAAAGACTGTAATCTGTGAGCCATAAAATCTTTGCTACTGACATTCCCACCCTCCATACAGCGAACTTTATATTCTTCATAGGCCAATATCTCCATGCCTTATGAGAACTGGCAAAGCTGACTATTGTCAGTCTTCCAAATGACATTAAAAAGTTCTTCTAAATCTTTATCAATGATGGTTTAGACGTTATCACCAGAGCAAAGAATAATCTTCGTTGCTTTCTGGTTACCTCCTCTGCCATGCCAATACACCATATTTTGACTTCTTTTCTTGTATAAGCCTGTTTGAAAGGCAATAAAAATGTTTTTTTTTAAAACTCACCAGAGCAAAAAAATCATGGAAAAATAAGACACTGCATCATGCACACACTGGGCTTGGCACAGACTAGCTAAAATAAACATGGTAGAAAAGCTATAATCCCCGGCATTCCCAATAGATAACAATCCATTGTTACATGGATCACCTCTTTCCTCACCGGATAAACGCAAAAGGTCTGCCTTCCTCTCTTCAGCTCCAAACCCAAGGAAATCATCTGTGGAGTACCCCAAGGATCCTCGCTCAGCCCCACCTTCTTCAACACTTTTATGACAACAGTGGCCTGCATCGCCGAAACCCACAGACTCAACATCATATCCTACGCTGACGACACACAACTCATCTTCTCCTTCTCCGAAGACACCACCAACGCCAAGTCCAACTTCCACAACTGCATGGCAGACGTCACCAACTAGATGAAGGACATCTGCCTGAAGCTCAACACAGAGGTACTGATTTTCCGAAACAAAAGCTCCCCATGGGACGCATCCTGGTGGCCCTCAGAACTCAGACCTACTCCTAACCCCACTGACCTTGCTAGGAACATAGGCTAGGCACCTAGGCATCGTTCTGGACAACAAGCTAACCATGATGACTCAGGTCAACTACATCTCCTCCTCCTGCTTCATAATCCTCCACATGCATTGTAAGATATTCAAATGGCTGCCCCAAAGTTCAAGACGCACCATCACCAAGGCTCTCCTCTCCAGCTGACTGGAGTATGACAACGCTCTCTATGCAGGGATCGCAGCTCACCTCCTCCGATGACTTCAGACCATACAGAACGCCACAGCTGCCCTTTTATTTCCAGACCTTCCCATATCTTTCAGAGTTCCGAAAGTCCCTGATGACCTGGCTATTCAACTCGACCCTTTCAGCACCTGGATACCCTCATGGATGACAAGTAGTGCTCTACAAATCTACTGATTGAATGATTGATTAATCGATTGATTCCACTAACCCAAGACCCCAAGGCAAGAAACCAGTTACATAATAGGCAAATATACCAACTTGGAGATAACACAAAAAAGTTATCACACTACCAAATTGCAAGGAAACAGCCCCTTACACATCACTCAATGCATTTCTATATTATAGACTAAAGAGTACTGCAGCAGCTATGTACCAACATTTCCGAATGACCTGGAAGAACAGCAAATGTTATCATGACAACAAAATGACGACACAGCTCGGAGGGAATGGGAAACAGATCTAGATCTAGGATATCCTCTCATGGATGCCAAATGAACATTCTGCTGTCTACAAATCAAACCAGTACCCTTCAATGGCAGGCAAGGAAAATTAATGTTCAATTTTTGCTCAAATGTTATTACACCCCAATTGGGTGTAACAAAATAGAACTAAATATGTCTACAAAATACGAGATCACTTTGCCCAAATTCACACACTTAACCTGGGAATGCTAGGAAGTCCAAGAATTTTTGGGCGAGATGGTACAAAACTGTATGAGATGTTTGATACAGAGATAATACTAACTCAACTAGAGGCCTTTCTGGGGTTCATTGAAAACTTTTCAAAGCTGCATAGGAAACTTCTAGCAAAGAGAAGAGTGGCAATTAGATACGGTAGAAGTCCTGGCCCAGAAAGTGTGGACTAGTTCAAGGCCCTTCATTTTAGTAATGATCAAGTAATTCTTCCAAGCACCTCAAAACCCACAGACATCTAGGCCCTACTTATCTCGCTGACAGAGCGAGTTTGATAGAGGATACTAGCCACCCACGGATGTAAGTATGCAATGAACATGGTAATCGAGCCTGGAAAAATATTTGAGCAAGTTATGTTAAACCACTGTGCTTAACTATATCCTCCCCTCTGACATTCTGGAGCAATGGGCTATGGATTCTGGAAATATGTGCAAAAGCTTGTTGTCAATGAAGAGAGTACATTGTCTATATCACTGATGCAATGAAACATTATGTATTGTTGAAAACAACAAATCAATTTTGAAAAAGATAATGGTCTGGACACCGCTATTATCCTGGGCCAACATGATTTAATGGGTTCCACATGCCTAAGCTACTCTTATCAACATGCCCTTTGAAAGTGAGCAACTACTCAGCAAGAAGGCTGACTCCTTTCTGGAACACTTCTAGAACAGCTGAGTTACCTCTCATTAGCTGGACATAGCATCTCCAGCAAGACAGTTCCATCAGCAGTCCAGATAATGTTAATGCTATTCCAGGATTCAGACATCACAGCAATAGCAACCTTCACAGCTGAAGCAAATACTCCAGCAGATGTATCTCTGTTTTAGTAGCAGGGATGGATTTAGGGGTCTCATCACCAACAACAGTAGCAGCTCCAATCCCTGTCACCTTTCACTGACCCTAGTGTCTTAAAGCCCCTCTAAATCCCTCCACCCCCAAGCCGCAACTTCTTGTGGGGGAGGATCTCCCATTATTTCCAGTGAATTTGAAACAATCATGGCCGATCACTGGATTATCCAGCTAATCTACAAGTGGTACACCCTACCCTTCCTATGCCTCCCTCTGAACTGCCCTTCTTCAGCTCAGACACATGTCTCGGTTTTTAAGTCGGATATTCTTAGTCTGCTTAATGAAGGAGTCATAGATGTAATTGTAACATCTCTAGAAGAAAGAGACATGGGACTTTTCTTCTTGGTTCCCAAGAAGGATGGAGGACCGTGATCATTCCTGAACATCTGTCAATTGTACCTTTTCATTTGACAGGACAAGTTCAAAATGTTGTCTTGAGCCAACTTGTGCTTTCTTCAATGCAGGGGATTGGCTAGCATGCCTGGACCTCCAGGACACCTATTTTCATCTTCCAGTTCCCCTGTCCTGCAGACATTCAGATAGCAGCATCACGTGTTTTCTATGCCCGGGCGAATTTCTATTATGCTTTTGTAATCTCGTGTAATCCCAAACATTCTGAGTTACTATTGTTACTTGAAATTAACAAAAAAAATTCATTATGCCAGTTCATGTATCAAAACAGCTTTATTCGGTGACAATGAAACAAACACCATAAAAGCATACTAATACACATGTATCTAAAAAGTACTTTCTTACAATTTGTCATAAGCAATACTTAATACTAAAAATGATATTTACAAATTTGGGCTTCATGGGGAGGATAACATGATAAAGTAGTAAGTACATTATTTTCCGAGGTTTTAAAAAAAAATACAGGCCACAATTCATACGATAAAGTGCAAGTGCAGAAAGTGCAGGAAAGTACAATTTAAAAGAAATAATGTTATGCGTCTTCTTTTTCAACCAGCAATGCATCCAAAAAGGCGTAGTCATTTCTTTTTCTAATCGATTGTTGTATGAAGCGAATAACTGAGCCGATGATTTTCATAGTGTCCAGACTACATATAAACGCATCCTTATAGTTAAAAGGCATATTTTTTAAAAAGAGAGGTTTTAAAAAGGTTTTCCGGATACCCATATAAAAAGGACAAAAAAGGATAAAATGCAAGGTGGACTGTAAGGTTTTACCATCACACGGGCAGGGTGGCAATATTCGTTGCCATTTCTCTGTACTTGGAAATGCAATTAGATAATGTAAGGTGCCCATCCTTAACCTGGTGAGGTAAAATCTGTGCTGAATATTCCGAACCAAAATTAGGTATAACTGGGTACCCCTCATGAATGGACGTTCACAATAAGCTACCACAGTCTGTTTATTGTTAGCCTCCCTTTCCCTTTGTTAGTCTGCAGTGGTTATATATCTTAATTTCAGTTTGCTTTTACTATATTCCTGTATACATAGGGGGTTATCTATATTTACTTTGCATTTCATCAAAAGATTAAAAATGTGCCCTAGCCATGGTATTTTCATACTATGTTCTAGAGCTAGACAGCCTATAATTAAATCCTTAGAAAATTGTGTTTCTTCCTTCGTCCATATGCCATGCCAGAGGGTAAGACCAGCCATATTAATAGCATCATTTATATATGGGACGGACAGTTCTTTATGAACAATGATGTTTGCAGTTGCACTGGCAACAGCCAATAATCTTTTTAAAAACTTGTTTTCATCAGATTGTAGGATTGTCGTATTTGTTCTCCCCCATATTGCGGCTCCATAATTAACTGCTGGGACACACTTGTTCCTATACAAGGTTAAAATTTCTCATATCGGTTTGTTCCCTAATTTTGCCGCAAATCTAAAAATTCCCTCAGTCGTTTTTAAAAATTTCATTTTGCATAATTCAATATGTGATTTCCATGTACCGTTATTACAAAATAACATCCCCAAGTATGAAAATGTTGGGACTCTATTTATAAAAACCCCTCCCACATGATGCTGTCTACACTTTTGTCTCTTCCCCCGCACGACATTACAAATGTTTTCTTTAGATTCAGCTGCAAGTCTATGTCATTCATGTATTGGGCAAAATTTTCCATTAGACATTGCAGGCCATTTGCAGTTCTAGACATTAGGACAGTGTCGTCTGCGTATAATAAAACGGGGGTGGGGCGTGTTCCAACTTTCGGGCGTCTACAACCAATTTTTGTAAAAACGAGTCCACGTTATTTATATTCAATGAAAATAAAAGGGGAGCTAATACGCATCCCTGTCTGATACCACGCTTTACCACAAAGTCAGGAGTACCCTTGAGGTTAAATATGCAGAAGTTAAATATCCTTCTTATGCACATTTTGGAATGGGTACCACGTGCATTCAATGTCTGGAAGAAAAACAACATTCTATTGGAATCTGGATTTCACAAACGTTCCATTTTTCACATATGCATAAGTTGCTGCCCTATAAATCTGCAGATCTGCAGAACACTGAGTTACATTCTTTTGTAGACATGAACCTCAGGCATCTTTCCAGTGACTTCAAAACAACCTAGATCAAGTTAAATATCCAGAAGTCTCATCTTACTCTCATGCAAACGCTGATCTTCATAGGAGTGGTACTGGACATGACCAGAGTGAAGGCCTTGCCTTCGACTCAGAGGGTTGTGGATTTTGGGAGATGATTCTGGCCTTCTTGACTCAGACGCATATCCTGTTTCTCATGTCCTACACCTCCTGAGCGTAATGACTCTGTGCATCTTGTTGGTGCCACACACCAAGTGACAGATGGGAGCCTGAGAAAGCAGTGGCACAAACACTTAGGTGGGCTTTCACTCCAGATGCCGATTGTAGAAAATTGGGTTACTGGTTGAGTGGGTGAAACTCTACTCAAGCAGCAATCACTATTCCAATCAGGGTGAAGTCACAAGCAACCCCAAACTTACCTGTGCTTTACCCTCTGATAGCTTGGC
Source organism: Calotriton arnoldi (assembly GCA_963921515.1). Lineage (NCBI taxonomy): Eukaryota > Metazoa > Chordata > Amphibia > Caudata > Salamandridae > Calotriton > Calotriton arnoldi. The sequence goes on from CAWUFW010000497.1 coordinate 93,479, forward strand.
ACAAAAGCAGTCAGGCATAACTTAGAGGCAATGTGTAAAGTATGTACGTAGCACTTCAAACAGTAATAAAGCAAAAACACAATGCAAGAAAAATCTCATCCCAAATTAGAAAATAGTGTAAAATCTAAGAATTGATTTGAGCCCTAAATGACAAAAATCCAATCTGTAGATCCGCAGACATGCAATTTAAAGGTTTAAGTGCAAACAGTGCCTAGAACGACAAAGCGCCAACTGTAGTTTTTTGGTCGTGCTGGACTGGAACAAAGTAATATGTTCAGGCTGACCGCGATGGAACACGGGCTGGATATAGGGACCCATTTAGGCCCACTGAACAAAGTACCTTGAATCCTTGTTTGAAGAGTATTGTCAGGTCCCATGTCGAAGAAGCATCGCAATGAGGAGCTTCCGATAAACCTGTAGGGCTGAAAAGCAAAGTCCTGCATCGCCGTCAAGGATGCCATCGATGGGGAGCTTGCGATGCAAAGGTCTGTGAGGAGGATCCTTTGTGCAGCAGCGGTTCCGAGGCGACAGCGGGCTGCAATGCGTGTCTCGGCATTGGGAATGTTTCGCTCAGGGGCAGTTCCGAAGTGGAGCTGTGAGTTAATGCATCACTGCTTCCCACTTAGGGCAACAAAAGCGAAAAGAACAGATGATGTACAAAATGATGTACAAATCACACATTCAACCCAAGTCACAGATCTGGACCTAAGCCATAATTTTGCTGCTCACCATGTCACCCCAGTTTGGACCCAGCCATATGCAAATCAGTCTTGACCCTGCTCCCCTTAGGAATTGTCCAGCCCAAACTGCCTGACCAGGTCCTCCCTGGACCAGAAACAAGCATCCTAGGACCGGTTTAGGGGTATCATCCCTCATCAGCCAGGCTAGCTTGAATCCAGTGGCACTGTGAGCACGGGACCCACGTCTGAGCATACCCTTCCTATTTAGGGTGACAAAAGCCTTTCTAAAAGTGGCATTTCTTTAGACCCCAAACTCGTAATTCCTACCTGCTTCCAATTGAAAGTTATCTTTTAATAAATGTTGTAAGTTAACACAATGTTATCCAATGGGAGAGGCAGGCCTTGTAGTAGTGAAACTTGAATTTAAGAGTTTTTCACTACCAGGACATGTAAAAGTTACAAGCACATGTCCAACTTTTTAAATATACTACACCCTGCCCTATTCACTGTTTAGGGCCTACCTTAGAGGTGACTTAAAAAGGAAGGTTTAGGCCTGGCAAAAGGTTTATTTTGCCGGGTGGAAATGGCAGTTTAAACTGCACACACAGGCTGCAATGCCAGGTCGGAGGCATGTTTAAAAGGGCTACTTTAGTGGGTGGCACGATAAGTGCTGCAGGCCCACTAGTACTATCTAATTTACAGGCCCTGCATACATGTAGTACCATTTAACTAGACACTTACAAGTAAATTAAATATTGAAATTGGGTGTAAGCCAAGTTACCATGTTTAAAGGAGCAGGGCATTAGCCAGAAATCCAGTCTTCAGGGGGGGTTGCCCCTAGTAATGATAACAATATAATAGAATAGAACTGAAGGTTCACGAGCAGTGTTGGTCAGGGTTATGCAGTTGGGGTTTTCTACATGCACAGAGGTGTTTGAAAATATGTTGCTAAATGTGGTTAGGTTTTTAACGCACAGCACATTTTCTGTTGTATTTTTTAATTCTGCAATTTTTTCCAGGAGAAATTATATAGAATACTATGTGGCCATTTTGTTATTTTAACACTTATTAACATTTTTGTATTGTATTACCACTATTGTATGTTTTGAGTTTTATATGATCTCCCCTGGAGATATTTTGGTGAAATGAGTGCAAATTGTTGCCTTTTAATGCACATTGATTCATTCAAGGCAAAGGTAGTGCGGTGTGGTTTTGTTCTCAATTTTATGCTTGACGAACACATTGCATGATTCTAGGAGAATCCCTTTTTCTTCCTCCGACTTAAACTTCAAATACATGCCAGACCGGTACACTGTCCATATATGTGAGGATTCCATGCTAAGCACATGCTAGAGGCCTGCATGTGAGCATATACCTGAGCCAGGCTGATATATGCAAATAACATTGGAAATATTAACAAAAAATGTCTCTTCACTAACTATGGACAGCCATTCCTTCTTATGCACATTTTGGAACGGGTACCACGTGCATTCAATGTCTGGAAGAAAAACAACATTCTATTGGAATCTGGATTTCACAAACGTTCCATTTTTCACATATGCATAAGTTGCTGCCCTATAAATCTGCAGATCTGCAGAACACTGAGTTACATTCTTTTGTAGACATGAACCTCAGGCATCTTTCCAGTGACTTCAAAACCACCTAGATCAAGTTGATCATGAAGAAACAAAACCTCAATCCAGCCAGTGCATTTGACAACCAACTAATTCACAACATACTGTCTAGGCAAACTTATCAACTGAGTGGCCTTGGGCAGGATTTTATTGAAAGAAAGCAACCTATTCTCATTTCATCAAACTGCTTTCTGGCCTTGCAGAAGAACTTTCTTTGTTTTGATTTTCATCCAGGATGGGCAGAAGACCACAGTCTGCAGAAATGGAGTGGCTGCCCTATTACTAATGGACCCATCCACCGTCTCTGATGAGGTCCATTACCACACCGCAGATTAAGCTAGTAGGTATCAGATTTTTAAGGAACCGTCCTAGACTGGATCGCCTTTTACCTCACTCTCACCATACACATCAACTCCTTTGAGCACCAACTCCTGCAATGTTCTCTCACCTCTTCGCTCCTCTGCAATGCATACCTCAGCCCACTACTTAAATTCATTAAGTCCTTAACTCAAATCTGTTACAACTACGCATATGATAACCAGATCATCTTGAAACTCAAAGTGACCCTAGACCATTACCTTTGAGCCAGTGATCAATGAATACTGATCAACTACTTGGAACTTAACTCATCAAAAACTGAGATGCTCACCAGCTGAACTGGGAAACTTAGCACCCCACCACCATTGGCCCCAGGAACATGCTCTGAAGACACGTATGGGGCCTGGGAGTGACCATGGAATCAAGCCTAGCCCCAAAAGTGAAACAGGTTAACAAAAGTGCCTGCCTCATCATGTTAATCCTGTGCCATAATTTCTTTCTTCTGAGTTTCCTCAGATGCCTAGGCTACCATTATCTTGATACTGTTGCACCTGAATTATGCAAACAGACTTTAATTTGCTTCTTTATTTTACCAATTAAGAAGACTACAGAGAATTCAGAATGCAGTTGACAATTACTACACCTATGCAACCACAGCACTGTGGCATGTAAGCACTCCACTTGTTAGGCACAGCTAAGCACTCCTCGTTCTAGAAACTCTGTTTTACCCACAGGGAAATCCATGGCCCTGGACCATCCACCATCCAAGCGAAAGGTTGGGGATAAAAGTAAAATAGGGGCTACTCAAGAATGACACCTTCACTATTTGTTGCAAGCTGTAAGAAAACGTCGGTGGTATCATTACCTAGGTTTCAGTAAGGCAGCAAAAATGTGGATCTTTCTTTAAAAGATGACCGTCCTAATGTAAACAGCACCAAACTAGTACCAGACTATGACTACCTCTTGTAAGGAAGAATAAATCAGTCACATGCTACTAATGCGTCACCCGGGAAAGAGACATTTTCACGAAGGCTTTTGAACCGATAGCCTTTACAACAAAACCAGCAGAACCCATGTACTCCTACGCTTCAATCCATGATAAAGTGCAGGTAAAGTCTGCCATGACATGAAAGAAGCACCCAGTCAGTCCTCATGCACAGCATCAATACTCTTCCCACAATGTCCACACTGCAAACTTAACAGCCTACAAATTTAGCTACTTTGGTTTGTCATTTATTTGTAAAACTTTGTTGGTGCAGCTGCTGGGCATTTACCAGAATAAAAAGTAAAAACCATTGGCTAAAAGCAACAAGCATTTGCAATGCAATCGGTCTTACCTTTGGGACCTTAGATGTATTTAGCTTTGCAGCACATTAGCCTGGGTGCTGAAACATCTACTGTTCTTTAACATGGAGGGAAAGTAAGCACCAAACTGCGTGACACGCCAGGTATGGGAACACATGGAGAGAAATATTGCCTTTCAGCGGGAAATGGTATAGTCCAAAGCTCTGTTTTTAATATAAAATCAGGGCCTTCGGTGGTCATATCACTGAAAATACCAGATTTGAAAAAAATCTTATTGTCTAATGGTGCTCGTGGAAGACAATTTCTAAGGACTGGATTTTTAGAGAATGCTAAAGTGATTCTGGTATTTTACTGACTTCTGCTGGTCGTTTTCTATCAAGAAAGTTAAATAGAGGCAGTTGCCAGAAAAAAAAAAAAGAAAGTTCCTCAGCAGAAAGCAATTCTGGTATTTTACTGACCTCTACTGGTCGTTTTCTATCAAGACAGTTAAATAGAGGCAGTTGAACAAGCAGAAAGCAATCAATCAAAGATATGTTTATTTAGACCAATGGCCTTCAAACAAAACAGCATTAAAATATAATAGCAAGTACATATATAGTGATAATTTACATCTAATAAAACCATAATAAATTACCCATTTACAATATACATTCCAATAAAATCTGCAAGTAATTCTGTAAAATACATCTGCCCTCATGAATCTTCCAATTGCACATGCTGTGTCTAAAAAGCGCATATCAGTTAAAAATTCTGCGGCATGCCCTCACAATTTCATATTTCAGGAATATTGGGCGTAACCATTGTCTCCGCTGTTGTTTGATTTTTAAGCAATCCAACAAAATATGCAACATATCACATTTGGTATTCAGCCCACAAACACAATTCCCTCCTATACCAATCATTTTTGTTTTTACCATATCACTTATCTTACAAGGGTTTAGCCCAATTCTTACACTCAGCACTTCAGTTTCTTTGCAGCTGGTTTGGTAGGGTATCCACATATGGAGAGCTCACTCTATTCCGCTACGCATTTAACATGAAATGCTCAGATTTTTTTCTCTTAATCATATTGAAAGTCACTTACGTTGGAATATTCTTTGCCTAGTGCTTTTAGCTCCCACTTGGAGATTTCTATTTGTAAGGTCTGTGGGAGCAGTTTTACTTTCATATCTGTGTAAACAGCAACCAGGTTAGTCCTAACCTTTTTTGCCCATTTTAATTCACTTTGCACAATTTCATTCTTGCACCACTGAGAGATTTTCTGTCCATCCTCCCCACTCAGTTTCCCCCAGAATCTTATTAGGGCTTTTGAAGCCAACATATTCCATGAGGTCATGCCAGTATCTAATCTTATTGCTTGAATCATTGCTGAACTAGCTAGTGACAGTAAATACTTCTGGCATTTCCCCTCCTCTGCATCCCACCTGTATTTACCACTAATATATAGCAATTCAGCTCCATATTGTAAATGCAGAGGGATCATCGCTTCGTAGGCTTTTAGGGCTGGTCTGCATGACATTTCTCCAAAGGCCTTATAAAAAATGTTCAGCCCACTTACTGAGGCAATAGCCCTGGTCTTTAAAGCCTCTAGGTGAAATTTCCATTTCAGGGACCGCTCAAACCAGACTCCAAGGTACTTTTATTCATTAACTAATTCAAGTCTCTCCAAGCCTAGGTAACAATTACATTTGCTTTTAGTTTTTCCAAAGCAAAGCACTCAAGTTTTATCCATGTTTACCACTAATTTTTCCCACCTACAATAATTCTCAAATTTCCTTTGCAGGCCTATTTCTGTCTGGTCTAAAATCACAAGATCGTCTGCATACAGGAGGCATGCCACATGCTTACCATTCATCTTAGGACAGAAAGCAGAAAGCAATTCTGGTATTTTATTGACCTCTACTGGTCGTTTACTATCAAGACAGTTAAATAGAGACAGTTGAACAGAAAAAAGTCCCTAAGCGGAAGCAGACAAGTCCTAGGGCTGATTCCAGAGCCCACAAAGTACATACACATGTAAGTATATATTAAAGTATATGCAAGAGGTCTTGAATGCTCGACCTAAACAATCACAAGAGGCTTTTTCCTCTTTCTGTGTGTGCTGCAGAATGCAGCACACATAAAAAAAGGAAAAACAAGGAGAAATAAAGGTATTTCTCTTCATTGCGCCTGGGGAGGTGTAAATTTTTGGCGCTGTCTCAGAGTTACGATTCCGCATAAATCTGGGGCAGTGTCAATAAGCCATGGGTGTTCCTGGGAGCGCCCACGGAAACACACATAGCATGCCCCTTTACCGCAGAAAACTGCGTTAAAGGGATCCATATTTACAAGGCCCCATTAAGCCACGCAAAGTGGCTTAGTGCTGCCTGGTAAATATGGAGCAGATCCCTGCGCCACCGGAGCATCGCAAAAAATGACGCTCCAGTGGTGCAGCCTCATTTTAAAGGAGGCCCTTAGTATTCAACCATTATCATGTCCTGTCACTGCTATAGACCCAGCCTGTAGTGAAGCTATCCCTCTGTTATGGGCTCCCAATTCACAGCATTTTTAAGCATCCCACCATTCAATGATCTCAGTGGTTATCCCACATTGCTGATCTTCCACTGACTTCTAAGGGGCTTATTTACAAGTCCCTTATGCCACGGTGTGCCACTTTTAATATGGTAAAAAAAAGTGACACACCGGCGGCGCAAGGGGCTTGTAAATAAGCCCCTCAATAGTGTACAACACCATCTATTTATTGACCTTGTGCATATGTAACTTAATCTAGACCATGACTCTACCTTATCTTCTAAAGTGAAATTCGAACAGGTGCAGGCAATTCTAGTTCTCCCTTTTATGCCACCTCCCACAGACTTTCGTCATAGATGATAAAGGCCTACTACCACTCTTACCAAATCCAGCTAGTATTTTCCTCTAAATTCAGCTCTGTGGCCATGGTGTCCTTTGAGTTCCTCATCCCCCCACCCTTATTTTTTATGTGTAACTCCAGCCTCTTAAAAAGAAAGTCTACTTGAAAGGATGTAGGTCCCCTGACGCAGTCTTCTCACTAATGTGGCAGCAGCGAGCCTGCCTGAATGTCTTGGAGTCTTTGCTCTGTAAGTATGGGAAAAACGCGGCACAATCACATAATTCCCGTGGCCCTTGCTTTATATGGAAAGTCTGTTGGCACTGGAAGGAGTAGGCCATGGACCAATGGACCTTGGACCAGGACCAATAGCCGCTCTTTGAATGTGAGTATCACAAAGCACCACTGATGGAACCTTTAAGCCCTGTACATTTAACAACCTGGCGGTCACATCTAAATGATGCCTGGGGTATCATGAAGATGTGTGGTCGTGCAGGACACAGGCAGCTTGTCTATTTGTATGCAATTGTGCATTCTGAAGCACATATATTTCACTCAGAATTTCTCCAAGTTAGTGCATACTCTGATGACAGTCAAGATCAGAAACAATTGTACATTTTTGCTTTGCTGTTTTCGATCTCTGCTGTCTGCACTGCATGGGGAAATTAAGTATACCCACTTTAGAATATTTAATCACGTGAAAATGACACACTGCCGTTCCTTGGAAGAATGCTCGCCTTCATGATACTGCCCACTATTTCCCATTGGTGTTGCATTGAGAAACCTGAAGCCAGCATGGAAGACTTCTGTCCCGTGGAGGCCCATCCATTCTTTCGCAGCCCATTGCTGTAACAATGAAAACGAAATCCTGCATTATAAACTTATATGGGGAAGGACAGTGTCTCCCTCTCTGTAAACGAAGTATTGTCAAATAATCCAGAATTTTGGAGGAACTCAACGTAGCCCTGCACTACACTACAACTGCATTGGGCTTTTGGCAGCCTTCGTTTCTTAATCAGGCCCCTCATTTCAGCTTTGCGCAAAAGACTAAGGCCTGATTTGGATCTTGGCGGACATATTACCCCATCACAACGGTGACGGATATCCCGTCCGCCGAAATATAATTCCCATTATATCCTATGGGATGTATATTTCGGTGGACTGGATATCCATCACTGTTGTGATGAAGTAAACTGTCTGCCAAGATCTAAATCTGGCCCTAATTGGTAGCAAGACTAGTATGGGTAAGTTAATGCCTCGTGTCTGCTGCAGAACTCCTTCATTTTACCAACTACAAATATTTCTGACTTTGTACATGTTTATGTACCTAACACAGAAGAGGCTCATGTTGGGGAAAAGAGGTGGGAGAGGAGGTCGAGGAGGTGGGAAAATGGGGGACGACGGAGACAAATAGAAAAAAAATTAAAAAAGAACTTACCAGCCGCCCTCCAGCATTGCATCGCGCTCTTCTGCTCCTCTCCTCTCCGCTGCAGGCAAGCACAGGCTCCCAGCCTGCCTTGCAGCCTATCCTGAAGCTGCTCTCATAAATCAGAGCAACTTCAGGATTGGCCTGCGCGCCAATGATTTGTGCTCCAGGACAGACTGGGAGCCTGTGCCTGCTCTCTCCAACCCAGCAATGCAGCTGGGGTTGGAGAGAGCTTCACTGCGCATGTGTGTTTGGCTGGTCTCAGACCTCCGGCCAAACCAACATGCGTAGTGAATAGCAGTGCCCACCAGTCCCCTTCCAGGCTGTCATTACCCTGGTCCCGCCATAAGCCTCGGCACAAGAAAATAAAACAATAATACAATGGGTCTTAAACCTGTTTCATTATCGCTTTATTTTTCATGTTTTTTAAAGTGCTGGCGGGGGGGCGATGCTTCACCGCCATCACAGAGGAGCCGCCGCTGGCCCAACAACCTTCTCAGTTCAGAGTTTATTCGAGCAATCTCAGCTCTCAAGCCAGGTTTTTTTTCTAGTAATCCAGTTCTAATCAGGCCTCGATAGGGGAACATACACGAAATTTACATTTTAAAAAATCACAATTTGCTATGTTAACAATTAAAAAAACAAATGCATAAAAAAACGCATGTCTTAAATTTTAGATCCAAGTGTGCAGCCAGCGTGTCTACCAGCTCTGGATGAAATATTTGAACCCGGCCTTGTTTGCACTGTCTACGGATGGGGAAGGCTGTCAGAAAGTAAGCTTTCACATTAATGTCACATATTTCTTTCTTTACAGCATATATGTAAAAGAGCTTTTAATCTGACCACTGCTAAAACGTTGGTTCGCACTTTTCAAAAATAATGTTCTTAATCTTTATGGCCCGATTCACAGAACTAACTTAAGACAAAATCCTAAACTTACTACCATTTTGGTATTCACAGAAGGCACTTACTTACTCATTTTGAGTAACTTACTCATTTTGTGTAACTTACTCATTTTGTGTAACTTACTCATTTTGGTATTCACAGAAGGCACTTACTCATCAATGAGTAAGTGCCTTCTGTGAATACCAAAATGAGTAACTGACTCATTTTGAGTAACTTACTCATTTTTGTAACTTACTCATTTTGGTATTCACAGAAGGCACTTACTCATTGATGAGTAAGTGCCTTCTGTGAATACCAAAATGAGTAAGTTACACAAAATGAGTAAGTTACTCAAAATGAGTAAGTAAGTGCCTTCTGTGAATACCAAAATGGTAGTAAGTTTAGGATTTTGTCTTAAGTTAGTTCTGTGAATCGGGCCCTATGTTGCTCTTCTGCCCTGGCCTGTGACAAATTGTGGCGTTATCTCTCACTTCATCAATACATCACCACATTTTTATGTATTTAAAACATTCCCAGCGTAAAGCTTTTTGTATTAAGTTACTTGCTAAACACATATGAATAACATATGTAGTAAAGTACTAAATTAAAGATATACCATAAATGGCTTTCTGGAGGAACACAAGCAAACAAGTATAATCACTGGCAAACCCATACGTCTCAATCATAAAAGCCTGAGCTATGCACATGGATGCGACTGCATGGCTGGCAAGTTTGCACTGAGTTTTCTATTTAATGCAACCCATTTTAAGATGGCCGCCATTGCACATGGGTGTGCCGTGGCGCATGGAGGCTATTTTTATTTATGGTACTAACATGGTGGACAGCCATATCAAAATGGTAAATTAAAAGTAAAAATGTAAATCAAAGTGTGCATAAGTGTACACAAGTATTAGTAATTACATCAGGTTTCGCCTATGTGATTAATAATGAGCTTTTTGTTGTAAGTTGTAGCCTGCTGAGTACAATATAAGTTACAGAAAGTCTGTTAAAGTGTTATTACTTGTTTATATACAAAAAGGCAGTATATTGTGCTGTTACTAGTGGTATTATAAAGTGGGGAGATTAGGTAAATGGTGCAGGACAAAGATATAAAAAAAGATGTACCTGATAAGTAGGCTTGAAAGTGGCGCAGCTATAGGGATAATAGGTAAAGGGTGGAGGAAAAACCATACAAGTACAGCGTAAGCGCTGTTTTTGCAAATCCAAAAAAACAAGATTGCGAAAACTAGATGAAAAGGTGTTGTTTGGTTTTTGTCCATTGTTAAGATAAACAAATGAAAATTAACTTAAAATTTTTCAAATGAGCATTCGAGCAGTTGTGCAATATAAGTGAAAGAAACACACTCAAAGTGAGATTATTGTTTTATTGAGATGGGCAAGTTTTGTTTTTTTATTACAGATTTCTCTTACAAAGTTTTAAAATGTATTTTGCACTGCATAAGTTTTTTGATTATCGCGAAAAACTTAAAGATGAACATAAACTCTGAAACAATAATGAGCATATAGTAAATATTTGCACTTGCATTGTCATTGGCACTGTTTCCCGATGGTTTACAATGTTTCTTTATTTAAACACTACCCTGTGACATTTTCAATTATTGTGCTATATACTTTGTATGCTGTAACACATACTGTGTTTTTTCCCAAGGCATTTGTTATAATAAGTTCCGGTGCCACTGCACCTGCTGCACCATTGAAATCCTTACCCTAGTGCCTGCCAGATAACTGAACTTTGTCTGTTTTAAGAATGTGCAGTTGGTGTTCTTTATATTATATAACAACGAAAATACAGGAGGCTGTTTAAATTACTTTGGACAACCCAAATTCTTTTTAGCAATTATTAAGCTAAAATACCAGGAGTAAAGCGAGCTAAATTAGACAAAGCGTTTGCCTGTTTTAAGAAGGTGCAGTTGATGTTCTTTATATTATATAACAACGAAAATACAGGAGGCTGTTTAAATTACTTTGGAGAACTCATACCCTTTTTAGCAATTATTAAGCTAAAATACATGATAAAAGTATGCAAATAAATATGAATGCATTTTAAAACCACGGAAAGATGAACTGCATAATTCTCACTATTAGTAAATAACTCCTGCTGCAGTTTACAGAGTATCGCTCAATTACCACGTTGCTTATTCATAAGGCCAACGGAAAATACAGCAAACGATATAACATGTGTTTGTTGCTAGTGCCTTTGTTTGGACCCTTACTCCCCGAGCGAAGATATATTAAGTTCTTTTACTTCCATTGCCCAGGTAGTGTCTGACCTTTTATCTACACCGACAGTGAGGGATCCCCAGGCTTCTCACTCGTGGTTTGACCGTAAGTGCTCGCAAGCACTGAAGAGGTTAAAGGTAGCCTTGAAGCAGGTGCCCGGGGAGAAAGATAGTGTGACTCAGTGTGGCGTCTTTACAAGGAAGCAGTAAAGTGTGCAGGTGCCAGCGGCAAAAACAGGCTTGGGAGGGTCTATCTAAAGTGAGAGAGTTGAGGGATTCAACATTATTCTGGAAGACTATTGACAATCCCTGCTTTGCGGATACTGCTAGACCGACCGTGTGCCACCTTATTTCGCCAGATCAGTGGGTTTCTCATTTTGAAAAGGTCTATACTGCAGGCTCTCCGGTGTATTCTCATTTTGAAAAGTTCTATGCTGCAGGCTCTCTGGTGGATTCACGGGTAGACATACCCTTCAGCCCAGATTTAATCCCTATTAGCTTCTCTCTGGATGAGGTACATTCAAGTATAGAACTGCTGGCACTAAATAAGGCCCCGGGCCTTGATGAAATACCCCCAGATCTCTTCCGTGATAATATTGAGGTCTGAGCCCCCCTTTTAACTCAAGTATTAAATGCGGCAGCCGTAAAGGGGATGTTGCCCTCCTGGTCCACCACTACAATAATCCCGATTTACAAAAAAGGGGATAAGGATGATCCGCAATCATATCGCCCTATCTCCCTTATCAATGCAGTCCTTCTAGCCATACTTTCTCTGTGGGCCACAGACAATCAGATTTTATCGGACGTTCAATTTGATTTCCGTGAAGGCATGTCAACCACCGATCAATGTCTCAATCTTTATCTTTTGTCAGCTAAATATACACTGACACAACCAGGCGTTTTGTATCTAGCCTTCATGGACCTTAGGTCCGCTTTTGATCGAGTTGTCTGGTCCAAGCTGTGGGACATTTTGATTTCCTTGGGAGTGGACCCCCGTATTGTCAATTTGCTTTTTATCACTCCATGCCCAGACGACAGTGGCAGTGAGATATACACAGGAGGGGGCACTTACAAAGCATTTTATGTGTACTAGGGGGGTGCGCCAAGGCTGTATTTTAGCTCCATTTCTATATTCGGTTTATATAAACGGCCTTGAGGCGGCCTTATTGGCACTCCAGTCTGATTCCCCTAGAGTGGGGGAGGAGAGCCCTCACAGTTTTTACTTTACGCCGATGATGTGGTCCTTATGGCCCGCACGGCCCGGGGTCTACAGATATTAATAGATGGCTTTGTGTCTTTAATGGACAGACTGGATCTGTCTGTTAACTTTGCTAAGTCGTATGTGCTAGTTGCCGGCCGTCGGGGGCCCGATTGAAAAGCTTCAAACCAGGTACCCATATCTTTACTAAGGTTCAGTTTTTTTCTTACTTAGGTGTGTTATTCGATGAACGATTGCAGTGGAGTTCCCTCTTAGATGGAAAATTCAGTGAGTTAAATAAAGCTGTGAGGGCTATTTCCAGCTTTGCGAGCAGACTGGGCTCATGGGCCCCAGAGACTATTCTAAAATTGTATAAATCTAAGGCCATTGCGAAAGTGTTATATGGCAGTGATGTCTGGGGGTACGTTCCTTTCCTTAGGTTACAGGTGGCGTAAAAAAAGTTTTTGCGCCGGGTCCTGCGATTCCCCCAATGCACCCCAGCTTGGTGGGTGCACGAAGAGTTAGGGGTTGAGTATTTGACAGACTTGGTGGCTATGAAACCCCTACTTTGCTGGACAAAGATATGGACATGCGAAGCTAAGGGTTTAAACCGCCAAATCTTAGCAGATTGTCTGGCCCTGGAACATGGTAACAAAATCCCTTGGATACGGTATATAAAGAAATCCTTCAAGGCCATAGGGAGGCCAGACTTTTTTTTCGCACACGACACTTTAAGCCCCAGGGTTGTAACTATAATAAAAGACCTGTATTTTAAATTTGCTATTGCCCAGCGTGAATCTAGGGGTATTGGTAAATCCACTGTGAGGGCCTATGCAATCTTAAAGTCCATGCTGGGTATGGAGCCATATATTTTTTGCACTTTCCAGCGCCCATGACAGTTTTTTAATCACACATTTTAGATTCAATCAATTGCACCACCTTTTAGTATCTCCGGCTGGATTTCTCCCTCCAACCCAAAGAGGCCTTTGTGGCTGCAATCTCAGATCTCCACAAGACACACTTCATTTTGTTTTATTATGTAATCTGTTTTCAGTGCCAAGAAAGCGATATCTCTGGCCTTTACTAAAGAGTTTGAAGTTTAGGAAGGCTAAAGTGGCACTTTTGCACATGCAGCTGTTACCAAACCCCTATACCCTTCATGCAGTAATAGGCTTTTTGCAGGCAGCCTATAGATCTAGGCTATCCAGGATTGGTTGATTTCCATTGTTTTGTACTTATGAAGTTATTGCTGGTGCAATGGGGAGTATAGCCGCAGATCTTGGAGGTTTTAGTAGCTCATGTTGTTCTGTTTTATTAACGTTGTGCTGTTTTATCCGTATGTTATGATTTTTATATTGTATGATTGTATAATTGTATCTTTTATGGATGTGTTTTCATCAGAATGAAGAAAGAAATTATTTTGCTAGAACAATACAATCTGCACAGTAAAGGTCAGTCCAATAAAAAGCCAGTCTTACCCCCTACCTGCTTACTAAGCTAAATGCTCGGTGTTAAAAAAAAGTGGAGAACTCACACCAAAGAAGAAAAAACAGCTTTTTTGTTTTAAAATTATTCCAAAATAATAGATACCTTCCAAAAAATGAATAGCAGCACAAATCCCAAAGAGTCACCAAACATGCTTGCTCACAAAGACAAGCTTTGACACAATGCAACAACAATGCTCAGAAGCTGGAATGTATGAATTCACTGCTTTTGAAAATATACAGCCTCCCTTCCCGGCCAGTAGAAGGAATAGGCTACAATCACAAAACTCAAGGAATACCTTTAAAGCAGGCACATGATCGTGTTTACAATCTAAGACTCTGCAGCAGTAGTCTGGCGCTGTAATGTTATACAGAAACCGTTCCAACTGATAAAGGAGGTTAAACATTCCTTCATAACACCACCATGTAAATCACTGCAATCACTTTGTTGAGGTTTACGCTACATAATGCGTCAACAGCAAATACATGACACAGAAAAAAACCGATTTTATTAGCAACAAACAAATGACACAGAAGAAAATGCAATTTTATTAGCAGGAGAATATCATAAAGAATGTGAAAATTTGTTAAAAGTTCCACCCACAAAAGCAGAGTTAAACAAGCACATTATAAATGCTTGCAGCCAGGGGAAGATGAGTATCGGTAAACAGTAAACGCTGTGCAGCCTTAACAGAAAAAGTTCCACAACATTTGAGCCCAGTGCCACTGCACCTGCTGCACCATTCAAATCATGACCCTAATTCCTGCAATGTAACTGTTTAGTAGTAAAGTGTAGCAATATTAGGTGTTTAGTGGTGTGCCTAGAGCTTTTGGCCCCTGTGTCAATGCACCTGCTGCACCATTCCAATCATGACCCTATTGCCTGCAAGCTAACTGCACTTGTGACTGCCTGTTTAGTAGTAAAATATAGCAAATATTTGGTGTTTAGTGGTGTGAATTTAGCTTTTGGTCCCGGTGTTAGTGCACCTGCTGCACAATTGTAATCATGATCCTAGCTGCTTGGTAAATGCACTTGTGACTGTCTGTTTAGTAGCAACATTTTGCAATAATCTGTGTTTAGTGGGTTCCGGAGAGCATTTGGCCACGGTGCCACTGCACCTGCTATACCATTTAAAGCAAGCCCTTTTAACTGCAAGGTAACTGCAATTGTGACTGCCTGTTTAGTAGTAAAATATAAGAATATTAGGTGTTTAAAAGTTCTGTCAACTATTGGGCATGGTGCCACTGCACCTTCTGCACCATTCAAAACATGACCCTATTGCCTGCAAGATAACTGCACTTGTGACTGCCTGTTTAGTAGTTAAAAATATCAATACTCGGTATTCCCACAACTTTTTGCCTTGGTGCCAGGGCACCTGCTACATCAATCAAATCCTGACCTTTGAGGCTGCAAGATAACTCCACTGACCGTAGAGCCTGCAAGATAACTGCACTTGTGACTAGAGGTGGGCGGAGCTCGCAGAGTTGCACTACGCGGAATTCCGGGGAGTTGCATACTAGGGGGTCGATTCCGATCTCGGTTGGTAGGGCTCCGAATCGGATTCGGCTTTACCGGATCCGAGTCGGAGGCTTTGTTTCCGACCGATTCGTACAGTCGTCTGAGCGAGCAAGTATGATGCGAGTGAACGCGAAATCGCCGACCGACTCGTTTCCGTGTCCGACCCGCTCCGTCCGACTCGTTCGCACTCGATTCGTGGCGCGCAATGGAGACGTTTTACGACCGAGCCAGTACGATGGACGCGTCGGACAGCCGGATCGAGTCGGAGCGTCCGGCTCGAAAAAGCTCCCGGAGCCGGACTTGGGGGGTCCGTGCCGGACCCCCCTGCACCCGTAGCCGTACGAGTCGAGCACAGGCGGAACCCAAGGGTCCCCCCTATACATGCGTGTACGGTGCGGATGGCACCAACGCGTACCCACTACAGGGGGCCCCCTTGTTCGCGACGTACCCATTGAGTCACTGGGAGCCCATGTACACGTCGTATGACCGGCACCCATTGACTTCAATGGGAGTCCGACCGAATCGAGTCCAGCAGCATGCGGCCGCATTGTACTCGCTCGGTCGGACTGCAGGAGTCCGGCTCGGTCGGAAATCTCTCCAGATCCGGCTCGGTCGGAGAGTTTTCCGACCCAGATCGGAATCGGCCCCTAACTCTGTGGAATTCCGTGGAGTTCCGCGAGCAGGCGGAGTTGCTCCAGTCCACTCGCCCACCCCTGGTTAACAGTTATTCATGCAGAAACTCACCACCTGACGATAACTGGGCCACGGGGAATGATGCCATCTGACACCTGCCTCAGCCGCGGTACACCCAGGGTGCTCGGAGGGAGCAGACCCAAGCCATTCCACTAGAGGCCTCGAGAGACCGCCCCCCTCACCGGCCAAGAGTTAAAGCGGCGACGTCTGTTGAGAATCGGGCATTTGGAAGTTGCGAGTAAGGGCTAGACTGCAAACCCGCTTCTGTACTCACTTCCCTGCTATGACCATTTCTTCTCGGACCGATAAGGCTGAAGGATTATTAAAGCTCAGACTGGCAGCTTTCCATTTTTGTTGTATGGCTTCTCGTTCCAATTAGTCATTGCTGTTAACGCCCGGCCGCTCTTCGCCATGCTGCCCACCTAAAGCCAGTAATATTCTTCAAATGAGTGCAAAGTCACTTCTGCGGAGAAGGCGGTTCTGCCCCGAAGGGACGGCTATGAATGGAAATGGGAGCTGCTGACAAGCCCGTCCTTTGGAAAATATAGGTATCCATCTTATATTCTTTTTGATACTTAATTACGATAGCTGTCTGCGCACTCAAGTGCGTAGCAACAGCTTTGCATGCATGTATTAATATTTACTGTTGAGGGATGCATTTGTAATATGGCTAATTTTGGTAAGTGGTATTTAAAAAATATCAAATACATTAGATGTTTAACTCATACGGTATGACACGAACAGAGCAGAGCAATTGTAGAAATATTTGAAGCAACATATTTCATTTGAAGGTATCGAAAAAATTTGGTTTTTGTTGGAACTGGTACTTGATTTACTTGAAAATATCTTTTCTAATATAGTTGCTTACGAAGCATGCAATGGGGGCGTGAGCTAAACAGGGGGTTTTGCGGGTCCGAGTCCTATGTTCATCTCATTGTTAGCACCGCCCCCTCAAGGCTTTGCTAGTCACAAGATCTAGCTGCAAGTTTACATAAGAATGTAAGCCCCAAGAACGGGTTTGAACTAGACAACTGGTGAGTGCGGATAAACTCCGCTACGTGGCATAGGCAGAGTTTTTGCCAAACTCTGCCCTCCAAGCGGAGTGACAAAAACTTTGTGAACTCCGCTGGCGGAGCAGAGTTTACCGCCCACCCTTACTTGTAACTGCCTGTTTAGTAGTTAAATATAGCAATAATTAGTGTTTAGTGGAGTGCCTAGAGCTTTTGGTCCCAGTGCCACAGCACCTGCTGCATCATTGAAATCATGACCCTAGTGCCTGCTAGATAACTGCACTTATGACTGCTTGTTTAATAGAAAGAGTTTGCAATATTCTGTGTTTAGTGGGGTCCCTAGAGCTTTTGACCACGGTGCCACTGCACCTGATGCACCTCTCAAATCATGCCCCTTTTAACTGCAAGGTAACTGCAATTGTTACTGCCTGTTTAATAGTAAAATATAGCAATATTTGGTGTTTAGATTAGATCTAACAGCGTTTGGGCCCAGTGAAACTGCACCTGCTACTCCATTCAAATCATGACCCTGTTGCCTGCAAGGTAACTGCACTTGTGACTGCGTGTTTAGTAGTAAAATATAGCAATATTTGGTGTTTGGACGGGTTTCCAGAGCTTTGGGCCCCGGTGTCTCTACTCTTGCTGCACTGTTGAAATCATGACCCTAGAGCCTGCAGGGGAACAGCACTTGGGACTATATAGGGTTTAGAGGACTTCTGACAACTTTTGACCCTGGTGCCACTGCATCTGCTGCACCATTCCAATCTTGACCCTAGAGCCTGCAAGAGAACTGCACTTATGACTGCCTGTTTAGTAGTAAAATATAGCAATATTTGGTATTTAGAAGGGTTCCTAGAGCTTTGAACCGTGGTGTAACTGCACCTGCTGCACCATTGAAATCGTGACCCTAGTGCCTGCTAGGTAACTGCAAGTGTTACTGCCTGTTTAGTAGTAAAATATAGCATTATTTGGTGTTTAGAGGAGATCTAACAGTGTTTGGGCCCAGTGATACTGCACCTGCTGCACCATTCCAATCTTGACCCTAGAGCCTGCAAGAGAACTGCACTTATGACTGCCTGTTTAGTAGTAAAATATAGCAATATTTGGTATTTAGAAGGGTTCCTAGAGCTTTGAACCGTGGTGTAACTGCACCTGCTGCACCATTGAAATCGTGACCCTAGTGCCTGCTAGGTAACTGCAATTGTTACTGCCTGTTTAGTAGTAAAATATAGCATTATTTGGTGTTTAGAGGAGATCTAACAGTGTTTGGGCCCAGTGATACTGCACCTGCTGCTCCATTCAAATCAGGACCCTGTTGCCTGCAAGGTAACTGCACTTGTGACTGCGTGTTTAGTAGTAAAATATAGCAATATTTGGTGTTTGGACGGGTTTCCAGAGCTTTGGGCCCCGGTGTCGCTACTCTTGCTGCACTGTTGAAATCATGACCCTAGAGCCTGCAGGGGAACGGCACTTGGGACTATTTAGGGTTTAGAGGACTTCTGGCAACTTCTGGTCCCTGTGCCACTGCACCTGCTGCACCATTCAAATCATGACCCTAGTGCCTGCAGGATAACTGCATTTGTGACTTCCTGTTTAGTCATAAAATATAACAATGTTAGGTGTTTACTGGTGTGCCTAGAGCTTTTGGTCCCGGTGTCACTGCACCTGGTGCACCATTGTAATGATGATCCTAGTGCCTGCTAGATAACTGCACCTGGTACTGTGCTTTTAGTAGTAACATTTATCAATAATCTGTGTATAGTGGGGTCCCTAGAGCTTTTGTCCTGGTGCCCCTGCACCTGCTGCACCATTTAAATCAAGCCTCTTATAACTGTTTGGTAACTGCAATTGTGATTGCCTGTTTAATAGTAAAATATATCAATATTAGGGGGGTCATTATGATGGCGGGCGGATCGCCACCGCCCGGCCGGCGGTGGCGATCCGCCCGCCATCACAACATGATTTACCCCCCGCCATATTATCATGGCGGGGGGTACCGCAGCGGACGGAATGTCCGTCCGCCGCATTTCCGCCGGTTGGCAATCGTTACGATTGCCGGCCGGGCGGAGCTGGGACATAACATGGTGGCGGTGCCTCCCAGGCACCGCTAACCATATTATGTTGACGGGTTGACAAGGCCTTTCTATGGCGGCGATGCTGGCGGGAATTGCTTTGGGGGCCCATTGCGGGCCCCCCGGGGGGTGGGGGGCTGCACTTGGGGGGTACCCCCTTCATTGCCATGCACAAGGTGGCAGGCACCGCGCGGTGCCTGTCACGTTGTGCATGGCAATGCAGAGCATGCCTCTTTGGCATTGGGGCGGGTGCTGCTTACAGCAGCACCCGCCGCAATGTTGAAGATGCGGAATGCGACCGCCAGGGTGGCGGTCGCATCCTAATTGGCGATGCGGGACCGCCGCACCGCTGGCGGCCGGTCCCAGCACCGCTAGGGTGGCGGGCGGATTTAAGTCCGCCCGCCATCCTACTAAGCCCCTAGGTGTTTAGAAGGAAAGATAACAACATGTAAATAGTAAACGATATGCAGCGTTAACAAAAAAAAAGTTTGAACCAAAAACTTGGATGGGAATGAGTAATTAGGCCACGGGAAACTGATAAGAGAGAAAGAATATGGAGAACAGGGTACAACCAGTAGAAACGGCAGAAAGAAAACTGGCAAGCATACGGACCAATAAAAAGTGAAGGTCCTTTTTAAGATATATTAAAAACAAAAGATTTCATGTGGAGACAAAATCTAAAAAGAAAGTAAGCCGCCCTGTAGGACTATGCAGCCAATGGGTTCTTGTAAAAACTGAAAAGGGTAAAAAAAACTAAGCAACATAAATTAATTTAGAATGGGAGAAGAAGTGTGATGGGGAGTATCAGGGCTGGTGAAAGGTAGCAAAATGAGAGCACATGGGGAACACAGGAACAATCAGGGAAGAGAGCAAGGAAACACATGCACTCCTATGAGTAAGGATACCCTGCCACCCTAGGTCCTGTGGGGGGACTCAGAGGGGTCCCCCCCCAACTCAGGGCCCCCCACAAAATCTGAGATTTGTGCTGCGGTCATGTGGTACTCCTGCCCGACCCCGGCAAAAATAAAAAGAAATGGCAATCCAAAATGGCCAGCTCAATCACTGTGTCCCGAGGAGTGCATACCTAAGACCGAGTTGTTTTCCTGGCCTCACTAGCCCAGGTAGGAAAATATATGTTTGCTCCTGCCTGTCAGGAGCATTTTTAAATCTCCTGCCAGGCTGGAGCAAAAAGGCCTCCCCTCCCTGCAGCAGTGTGGGCAGGGAAGGAATGTTTGCAGTCGGCAGGAGATTTAAAAATATGACTCCCATTGGGTAGGAGCAATGCCGGCTCCTGCAACATGCGGGGAGCCGGCTTGGGCAGCGGGAGCCCTGGGGCTACCCATGTGGCCCCCAATGTGCTGATTGGTGCATGCCCCGGGTGGGCACCACTTTTGAGTTCAAAACATTATGTTGGCACTGACATATTCACCTAACTATAACATCACTTTAACCTTTGTTTTTTTCAGTGAATATATATATATATCTATATATTATCTACTGGCGGTCGCCAGTAGATAGTTATAGTTAGGACCTATTTTCCATAGGAAATTGACAACATTCTATTTCAAATAACTTTGGCGCCGGTTGACAAATCTTCGAGAAATTTTAAAAACTCGTGGGGCGCTCCGGTCCGCTCATATTCTGAAAGTTTCGGGGTGATTCAGCAAGCGGGGGCCAAGAAAAAAGGGGGGTCCCAAAACATGTTTTCCCCATGCAATTTTCCATAGGAAACTTTAGACACGGCTACAGCCCGAACTGCTGAACGGAATTACACCAAATTTGGCAAAGAGTTAGTTCTTGGTTCAGAAAGAACCCTTTTTGTTAAATGGTGTAAATCCGTTCAGTAGTTGCTGAGAAAATCAAAAGTAAAAACACATATATATCTATGGCCGCGGAGGATCCGCGCACCCTCCCGATCACGAGCTGTATGCTAATTGGCTGTCAACACTCCAAACCAGGAAGTGTTGGCAGCCATCTTGTGCCTCGGTAGAACCGAGGCACAAGAAATGAGAGAAACAAGTGCGCAAAACGCAAAAAGGGGGCAGGGTAGAAACACCCTGACCCCCTAGGCCTGCTTAGGGGGTCCCACAAGGACCCCCAGGGCCAAAAACATTTTTTTTAAATTTTTTAAATCGGCAAAATCCGCGCAGGGTGCGCGGATTCAGCCGAGGGAAGAAAAAAAATGAAGCGCGGACTCCCGCGCTTCGTTAATATTCAGCCCCCGGGTGGGCCAAATCCCGGGGGCAACAGTAGTATTGTGGGGACCGCCACCCCCGGGGCTTATTTTACATAATTTCGAGGGGGGCTCACAGCCCCCCCAGCCCCGGGGACCGCCACCCCCGCCGGGGCTTCATTTAAAAAAAAAAAAATACATGTGTGGGAGGGCTCGAGCCCCCCCACACGCCCCGGGGACCGCCGCCTCCCCGGGGCACTTAAAATGTCAATTTGAGGTCCGTTACGGACCCCCGAGCCCCGGGGACCACCACCTCCCCGGGGCTGTGCAACAGGTGGGAGGGGGGCCGCGTGGCCCCCCTCCTGGAGCCCTTGATGGCCCTGGGGACCGTCACCCCCCAGGGCCGGCTCCTGCAGTGTCCTGGGGTGCCCACCCCCGGGACACTGTAGTTTGCTATGGCAGGGCGGGAGCCTCGCGGCTCCCGCCCTGCCATAGCAAACTGCTTTGGTTTTTAGAAGAGAGAGCAGGAAACCTGCTCTCTCTTCCAAAAACCAAAGACTATTGCTTTTCCACACGGGGAGCTGCATCTTAGCAGCTCCCCATGTGGAAAAGCAATGCCGGCTCCCGAGGGACGCGGGGAGCCGGCGGGGACCATGGGGGGATAGGGGACCCCCCCACGGTCCCCAACGGAGAGGGTCAGCCCCGGGGGATGGGGTCCCTGGGGCTACTAGTGGCCCGGGAGGGGGGCCACGCGGCCCCCTTCCCCAAAATTGAAAGGAAATAAAAAAATAAAAATAAAAAACAAAGGCCGGCCCCGGGGGATGGGGTCCCCGGGGCCATAAGTGGCCTGAGGAGGGGGGCAACGCAGCCCCCCTCCAAAAGATTTTTTTTTTAAAAATAAGGCCATGCCCCGGGGGATGGGGTCTCCGGGGCCGATTAAGGCCTCGGGAGGAGGGCCACGAGGCCCCCTTCCAAATTTTTGGTTTAAAAAAAAAAAAAATTAGGGGGCAGGCCCTGGGGGATGGGGTCCCCAGGGCCAATAAATTAGAAAAAGAAGGGGGGCCACACAGCCCCCCTTCTTAAAAAAACAAACAAATAAAAGACCGGCATCGCGCCGGAGACCACGCCCCCTCCATGCAGCACTCTGCAAACGCGCCCCTGGCGCGTTTGCAGATGGGGAACGAATTCCCCTTGAATACTGGGGGTCCCTGAGAGCCAACTAGCCCACCAGGAACCTCCAGTATGCGTCAGGAGCTGCGTTGCAGAGAGGTGTTCTGAGGCCACGCCCCTTTTTACACCTCTCTGCAACGCAGCTCTGTGGCGCTTAATGGAGGTAGCTGGTGGGCTAGTTGCACCCCAGGGACCCTCAGGATTCAAGGGGAGTTAATCCCCCAACTTAAAACGCACCACGGGGTGCGTTTGCACAGTGGTGAAGGGAGGGGGCGGGGCCTGAGGTGACATGTGTGCAAACACGCCCTGTGGCGCGTTTTAAGTTGGGGGATTAAGTCCCCTTGAATCCTGAGGGTCCCTGGGGTCCAACTAGCCCACCAGGTACCTCCAGTAAGCGCCACAGAGCTGCGTTGCAGAGAGGTGTAAAAAGGGGCGTGGCCTCGGACCACCTCTCTGCAACGCAGGCCTGTGGTGCTTTTTGGAAGTACCTGGTGGGCTAGTTGGGCCCCAGGGACCCTCAGGATTCAAGGTGACCTAATACCCCAACTTAAATCGCTCCACAGGGCGCGTTTGCACAGTGGTGAAGGGAGGGGGCGGGGCCTCAGGTGACATGTGTGCAAACACGCCCTGTGGCGCGTTTTAAGTTGGGGAATTAAGTGGTCCAGGCCATGCCCCTTTTTACACCTCTGTGCAACGAAGCTCTGTGGCGCTTACTGGAGGTACCTAGTGGGCTAGTTGGACCCCAGGGACCCTCAGGATTCAAGGGGACTTAATCCCCCAACTTAAAACACGCCACAGGGCTTGTTTGCACACATGTCACCTCAGGCCCCCCCCTCCCTTCACCACTGTGCAAACACGCCCCGGGCGCGTTTTAAGAGGAAGTTTTAATCCCCCTTCCCTATAAAGTACTAGGGCCTTACAGAGGAGGTCATGCTAATCACAGGGGTACCCCAACGCATAGGGGCCGATTCCGATCTCGGCCGGTAGTGCTCCGAATCGGATTCGGATTTACTGGATCCGATTCGGAGCCCTGTTTCCCGACCGAATCGTACGCGGGTCCGGCCGAGCGAGTATGATGCAGGCACCCGCGAAATCTCCGACCGACTCGAACGCGGCTTCAACACGCTCCGACCGACTCGCATGGACACGACTCGCACCGCGCTATGGAGACGTTTCCCGGGCGGGTAAGTACGATGCGCGCCGCGAGCAGTCCGATCGACTCGCGCCGTCTGGCTCGAAAAAGCTGTCGGAGCCGGACTTTGGGGGTCCGCGTCGGACCCCCCTGCATGCGTAGGCGCGCGAGTCGCACACAGGGGGGACCCATGGGTCCCCCCTACCTGTGCATGTACGCCGCGATGCGCATGGACGCGTACACGCTGTAGGGGGCGCCCTTGACCGCCTCGCACCCATTGAGTCAATGGGAGCCCGCGTACGCGTCGTACGCCAGGCTCCCATTGACTTCAATGGGAGTCCGACCGAATCGAGTCCGATGGCATGCGAACGCATCGTACTCGTTCGGTCGGACTGCTAGGGTCCGATTCGGTCGGAATTCTCTCCGGGTCCGGCTCGGTCGGAGAGAATTCCGTCCCGAATCGGAATCGGCCCCATAGTGTTCCCTAGTGTATGTAGGTGTTTTCACTGTATTCTAAGTGTCTTTTAGCATAGCACTGGCTCTAGGCCTGGTTAGTCCGAGTCAGTTACCACCAGTACCCGTCTGAAAAAGTTGTGGGCACAGGATGAGTTTGCAACAAGGCCTCTTTCTGCTCCTCTGTTGGTTCTTTCTGCACATGTCTTGCTTCTTCCTGCTCTTTTCTTCGTCTTTGTGGACTTCTGTTGCTTCTTTCTGCATTTCTTTTGCTTCTTTCTGTGCGTTTTTCTTCTTTCTTCACATGTCCTACCTCTGTAGGCATAGTTAGAAACTAGCATTTAAAAAACCTTTGAAATTCACTTAAAAACCATAGGTTTCAGGCACATTATAGTTAGAAATTAGCATTTAAAAAACCTTTGAAATTCACTGAAAAAACCATAGGTTTCAGACACCTTATAGTTAGAAATTAGCATTTAAAAAACCTTTGAAATTCACTGAAAAAAACATAGGTTTCAAGCACATTATAGTTAGAAATTAGCATTTAAAAAACCTTAGAAATTCACTGAAAAAACCATAGGTTTTAGGGAAAGTTATAGTTAGTTGGACATTGCACTCGTACAAAACCCGTGAAATTCCCCCGTTATAGTTAGTTCAGCTAACTATAACTCCCGCCCCCGCAATGCACTGCTGATGATGTCACATATTACATCACTCATGACATGGTCAGTGACATCACTGAGATATTGTGCCAGCTTGCAGGTGCTGGCTTGTGACCACCCTCTCGGTCTGGAGCAACGTGTTTTTTCCTGCACATCTTGGGTTTGTGCATAAAACTGCTAACGCGTAGCCCCCCCAGTGCTCCACTTGGTGGTAATTGTTTCATTGGGGAGAGAGTAGGCAGAATTTATTCTGCCTGATAAGGGGGACAAACGAAGGACTTTACCTGCTGTATAGCTGCAACGGCGAGGGAGCACCATCCAACACTGTTTGGTGGCATCACGTGATGTTGTGCAAGTCCCGTCACTGTATTGGGCTCCATAGGTGAACTCCAATGCCCAGAATGCAGTACAACAGCAGGAGCAGCGTGAGGTGCCTTACAGCTGTGAGGCATAGGAGGAGCCAGCGATCACGTGATGGGGTGTGATCGTTTTTAAACAATAGAGCGGCGGATCTCCTTAAACATCGAGGACACTGAAATGGGGCACTGAGGAAAGCTATTTGAGGCTGAAACGCGTCTGCCCAGCGTTTCAGGGACCCTTGGAATGCCAACGCTTTGAATACCAATAAAGCCCTCTTTTTGATCCCCCAGAGTTGGTCACCTCTTTTCGTGTAGGAGAGAGACTGGTAGAGATATTGTGCCAGCTTGCAGGTGCTGGCTTGTGACCACTCTCTCGGTCTGGAGCAACGCGTTTTTTCCTGCAAATCTTGGGTTTGTGCATAAAACTGCTAACGCGTAGCCCCCCCAGTGCTCCACTTGGTGGTAATTGTTTCATTGGGGAGAGAGTAGGCAGAATTTATTCTGCCTGATAAGGGGGACAAACGAAGGTCTTTACCTGCTGTATAGCTGCAATGGCGAGGGAGCACCATCCAACACTGTTTGGTGGCATCACGTGATGTTGTGGAAGTCCCGTCACTGTATTGGGCTCCATAGGTGAACTCCAACGCCCAGAATGCAGTACAACAGCAGGAGCAGCGTGAGGTGCCTTACAGCTGTGAGGCATAGGAGGAGCCAGCGATCACCTGATGGGGTGTGATCGTTTTTAAACAACAGAGCGGCGGATCTCCTTAAACATCGAGGACACTGAAATGGGGCACTGAGGAAAGCTTATTGAGGCTGAAACGCGTCTGCCCAGCGTTTCAGGGACCCTTGGACTGCCAACGCTTTTAATACCAATAAAGCCCTCTTTTTGATCCCCCGGAGTTGGTCACCTCTTTTCGTGTAGGAGAGAGACTGGTAGAGATATTGTGCCAGCTTGCAGGTGCTGGCTTGTGACCACCCTCTCGGTCTGGAGCAACGCGTTTTTTCCTGCAAATCTTGGGTTTGTGCATAAAACTGCTAACGCGTAGCCCCCCCAGTGCTTCACTTGGTGGTAATTGTTTCATTGGGGAGAGAGTAGGCAGAATTTATTCTGCCTGATAAGGGGGACAAACGAAGGACTTTACCTGCTGTATAGCTGCAACGGCGAGGGAGCACCATCCAACACTGTTTGGTGGCATCACGTGATGTTGTGGAAGTCCCGTCACTGTATTGGGCTCCATAGGTGAACTCCAACGCCCAGAATGCAGTACAACAGCAGGAGCAGCGTGAGGTGCCTTACAGCTGTGAGGCATAGGAGGAGCCAGCGATCACGTGATGGGGTGTGATCGTTTTTAAACAACAGAGCGGCGGATCTCCTTAAACATCGAGGACACTGAAATGGGGCACTGAGGAAAGCTTATTGAGGCTGAAACGCGTCTGCCCAGCATTTCAGCGACCCTTGGACTGCCAACACTTTTAATACCAATAAAGCCCTCTTTTGATCCCCGGAGTTGGTCACCTCTTTTCGTGTAGGAGAGAGACTGGTAGAGATATTGTGCCAGCTTGCAGGTGCTGGCTTGTGACCACCCTCTCGGTCTGGAGCAACGCGTTTTTCCTGAAAATCTTGGGTTTGTGCATAAAACTGCTAACGCGTAGCCCCCCCAGTGCTCCACTTGGTGGTAATTGTTTCATTGGGGAGAGAGTAGGCAGAATTTATTCTGCCTGATAAGGGGGACAAACGAAGGACTTTACCTGCTGTATAGCTGCAACGGCGAGGGAGCACCATCCAACACTGTTTGGTGGCATCACGTGATGTTGTGGAAGTCCTGTCACTGTATTGGGCTCCATAGGTGAACTCCAATGCCCAAAATGCAGTACAACAGCAGGAGCAGCGTGAGGTGCCTTACAGGTGTGAGGCATAGGAGGAGCCAGCGATCACGTGATGGGTGTGATCATTTTTAAACAACAGAGCGGCGGATCTCCTTAAACATCGAGGACACTGAAATGGGGCACTGAGGAAAGCTTATTGAGGCTGAAACGCGTCTGCCCAGCGTTTCAGGGACCCTTGGACTGCCAACGCTTTTAATACCAATAAAGCCCTCTTTTGATCCCCCGGAGTTGGTCACCTCTTTTCGTGTAGGAGAGAGACTGGTAGAGATATTGTGCCAGCTTGCAGGTGCTGGCTTGTGACCACCCTCTCGGTCTGGAGCAACGCGTTTTTTCCTGCAAATCTTGGGTTTGTGCATAAAACTGCTAACGCGTAGCCCCCCCAGTGCTCCACTTGGTGGTAATTGTTTCATTGGGGAGAGAGTAGGCAGAATTTATTCTGCCTGATAAGGGGGACAAACAAAGGACTTTACCTGCTGTATAGCTGCAACGGCGAGGGAGCACCATCCAACACTGTTTGGCGGCATCACGTGATGTTGTGGAAGTCCCGTCACTGTATTGGGCTCCATAGGTGAACTCCAACGCCCAGAATGCAGTACAACAGCAGGAGCAGCGTGAGGTGCCTTACAGCTGTGAGGCATAGGAGGAGCCAGCGATCACGTGATGGGGTGTGATCATTTTTAAACAACAGAGCAGCGGATCTCCTTAAACATCGAGGACACTGAAATGGGGCACTGAGGAAAGCTTATTGACCCCCCCACAGTCCCCAACGGAGAGGGCCAGCCCCGGGGGATGGGGTCCCCGGGGCAAGTAGTGGCCCGGGAGGGGGGCCACGCGGCCCCCCTCCCCAAAAAATAATTTTTTTTTTTTTTTAAATGGAAAGGCCGGCCCCGGGGGATGGGGTCCCGGGGCCTTAAATGGCCTGAGGAGGGGAGCCACGCAGCCCCCTCCAAATAAAAATAAAAAGGCCATGCCCCGGGGGATGGGGTCCCCGGGGCCAATACAGGCCCAGGGAAGGGGGCCACGCGGCCCCCTTCCCGTTTTTGTTTTTTAATTTTAATTACAAAAAGAGGGTAAGGCCCTGGGGGATGGGGTCCCCAGGGCCCAAAAACATGAAAAAGGAAGGGGGCCACACAGCCCCCTTCAGGGACAAAAAAAACAAAAAACGATCGGGCCCGCAGGCCCCGCCCCCTTCCTTCACCAGGGGGCGCGTTTGCAGAGGGGGAGCAATTCCCCTTGAATACTGGGGGTCCCTGGGGCCAACTAGCCCACCAGGAACCTCCAGTATGCGCCAGGGGCTGCCTTGCAGAGAGGTGTACAGAGGCCACGCCCCTTTTACACCTCTCTGCAACGCAGCTCTGTGGCGCTTTTGGAGGTATATGGTGGGCTAGTTGGACTCCGGGGACCCTCAGGATTCAAGGGGACTTAATCCCCCAACTTAAAACGCGCCACGGGCGTGTTTGCACAGTGGTGAAGGGAGGGGCGGGGCTTCAGGTGACATGTGTGCAAACAGGCCCCGTGGCGCGTTTTAAGATGGGGAATTAAATCCCCTTCAATCCTGAGGGTCCCTGGGGCCAACTAGCCCACCAGGTACATCCAGTGAGCGCCACGGAGCTGCGTTGCAGAGTGTTGTAAAAGGGGTGTGGCCTCTCTACACGTCTCTGCAACGCAGCCCCTGGCGCATACTGGAGGTTCCTGGTGGGCTAGTTGGCCCATAGGGACCCTCATGATTCAAGGGGACTTAATCCCCTACTTAAAACGCGCCACGGGGCGCGTTTGCACAGATGTCACCTCAGGCCCCGCCCCTCCCTTCACCATTGTGCAAATATTCCTCTAAAATCAGCCGAAATACGAATTCTGATTTACTCACCTGTTATCAGGAGAGACCTCAGTGCTGCATCTTTCAGCCCAGTACTAATCCTGAAAAGTAATTTTAACCGTACTTACCAGTAACTTGAATTTCCTTCCATAGGCTAACATTGACTGGTTTCACTTGGAAATTCTTCTAAGTGTGGAGTTTTGGAACTTTAAAATATTCCTCTAAAATCAGCCGAAATACGAATTCCGATTTACTCACCTGTTATCAGGAGAGACCTCAGTGCTGTATCTTTCAGCCCAGTACTGATCCTCAAAAGTAATTTTAACCGTACTTACCAGTAACTTGAATTTCCTTCCATAGTATATAATTGCCTGCTTTTTGCTGAAAAAGTTTCTAAGTGTTGATTTTTGAAACATACAAATATTCCTCTAAAATCAGCCGAAATACGAATTCCGATTTACTCACCTGTTATAAGGAGAGACCGCAGTGCTGTATCTTTCAGCCCAGTACTGGTCCTGAAAAGTAATTTTAACCGTACTTACCAGTAACTTGAATTTCCTTCCATAGGCTAACATTGACTGGTTTCACTTGGAAATTCTTCTGTGTGGAGTTTTGGAACTTTAAAATATTCCTCTAAAATCAGCCGAAATACGAATTCCGATTTACTCACCTGTTATCAGGAGAGACCTCAGTGCTGCATCTTTCAGCCCAGTACTGATCCTCTAAAGTAATTTTAACCGTACTTACCAGTAACTTGAATTTCCTTCCATAGGATATCATTGCCTGCTTTTTGCTGAAAAAGTTTCTAAGTGTTGATTTTTGAAACATACAAATATTCCTCTAAAATCAGCCGAAATACGAATTTCGATTTACTCACCTGTTATCAGGAGAGACCTCAGTGCTGCATCTTTCAGCCCAGTACTGGTCCTGAAAAGTAATTTTAACCGTACTTACCAGTAACTTATATTTTCTTTCATAGGAATCCATTGTCTGGTTTTCAGCAGAAAAGTTTCAAAGTGTCGATTTTCACAAACTACAAATATTCCTTAAAAATCGCCTGTATGACTTAAACGCATTCTTTCAACTGTTTACAGGAGATGCACCAGTGCTGGATCCAGGATCCAACACTGAGTAAGAAAAAGTAACGATAACAGTTTTTACCTGCTAAGTGAATTTCCTTCCATAGGATAACATTGGTGATTCTATGAGAAAAAGTTTCTAAGTGTCAACTTTTAAAGTACAATAATATTCCTTAAAAATCACGACTGTAACCAAAACGCTTTTACTCACCTGTTTACAGGAGATGTACCAGGACTGAATCTAGGATCCAGTCCTGTGGTTAGAAAAGTAATCCATAAAGTAACTAATTGCATTTAACTAGAAATTCACATTGAGCTGAATGTTGCATTGTGTTTGAAAATGTGGTGCCCATTGCAACAACTGTAACTACTGTACTTAAAAGTCTATTGCCTATGTGCAAAGTATTTAAACTAAAGTAATTCATTCTGAGAAAGTATTTTTTGTAATGTAATGTATAATGTAATTACAATGTAATTTCAAAAATAAAATATGTAAAAAAAAAAATCTAAAAATGTAATAAATCAGTATGAAAAAAATTAATATAACAATTAATACATTTAAAAATTGTCATTTACAAAACCTTTGAAATTCACTGAAAAAACCGTAGGTTTCAGACATGTTATAGTTAGGAATTAGCATTTAAAAAACCTTTGAAATTCACTGAAAAAACCATAGGTTTCAGATATGTTATAGTTACAAATTAGCATTTAAAAAACCTTTGAAATTCACTGAAAAAACCATAGGTTTTAGGGACAGTTATAGTTAGTTGGACATTTCACTCGTACAAAACCCGTGAAATTCCCCCGTTATAGTTAGTTCAGCTAACTATAACTCGCGCCCCGCAATGCACTGCTGATGACGTCACATATTACATCACTCATGACATGGTCAGTGACATCACTGATGACATCACTGATGACATCTCAAATGACATCACTGATGACATCATCCACGTGATAATCTCATGCACCTCCTCACACCCTAATATAACCTTTGATACACCCACTCTAAATTACAGACTGCCATTCGCAAAACCATAGACACTCCAACACCAATAACTACATACCCACTCACTGATTCTTAGGTCTACGCACACATCCACTCACTCACCCGTACAGTCACTCATACTTACGGTCACTCAGTACAGGACTATCATATGCACTCATACTCCTATATAGACACTCAAACACCGCCACTCATCCATAGAGGTACTCACACACCTAGTCAGTCATGCAAATAATTAAACACACTACCATTTACTCACCTATACAGTTATACACACACCAGCTCACTTAATCATACAAATACTAGCACATTGTTACACTCTTATACAATCACTGATACAAGCACACACTCATCCATACAGCCACTATCACAATCACTCACTCTCGCTTATAGCTATTTATATACTCCAACACACATATATACTGGCTTTCACATATGTAGTTACTCACACATGTACCACTGGGACATACATTCACTCACTAACACACTCTTACACACACTTACCCACCCATACAGTCTATCACAGATGCACTCTTGAAACCATCCACCCAGTGAATCACCCACTCACACATCTATGCACAGAGTCGCACACACCCCACCCACACAAACACTCAGACACCCATACAGATACTCAGACAACCAATCAATAACTCATATAGACACTCATGTAGCTATTCACAAACCCATGCAGCCACTTACACAGCAACAGACAGACGGATACAGACATTCACCCAGTTTAGTCACTAACCCATGCATTCAGTAAGATACGTTAAATCACTCACTTATAGAGTCAGTCACGCACCTACTAAATCATCCATACAGACACTTACACACCCACTCATTCTTCAATACGTCTTTTCCTATATATATTAAAAATATTTCAACTTTACAGAAACACACAGTCACTGGATGATGTCATCAGTGATGTAATTTGAGATGTCATCAGTGATGTCATCAGTGATGTCACTGACCATGTCATGAGTGATGTAATATGTGACGTCATCAGCAGTGCATTGTGGGCGCGAGTTATAGTTAGCTGAACTAACTATAACGGGGAATTTCACGGGTTTTGTACGAGTGAAATGTCCAACTAACTATAACTGTCCCTAATACCTATGGTTTTTTCAGTGAATTTCAAAGGTTTTTTAAATGCTAATTTGTAACTATAACATATCTGAAACCTATGGTTTTTTCAGTGAATATATATATATAGGTTAAAATTACCTTTGAGGATCAGTACTGCTCCAAAGGTTGCCCACCTGGTGAGTAGCACTCGAGCACCCACTTCGCCATTTTCATATTGCACACCCACCAATGGGAAGCTCGAATGAGACTGTGCATTGTGGGAAATGTGGTCCGGATAGCACACAAATCTTGTCCTGTATGGACCCTGCAAGTGGACTCGTCCTCGATCATGTTTGCGGCTGCTGGTCCACATAGCCGACATGATAGTTACCATGTCGGGTGGCCCCCATAACATTACGGGGTGGTGCACACTCCGCGGCAGGACGGCCGCGTATTACATTCTGCTCCAAAGGTTGCCCACCTGGTGAGTAGCACTCGATCAGCAGCTTTGTTTATGATAGGTAGGGACGAGGATCCGCTTGTAGAAGCTGCTCCGTAATGGAAATGCCTGACGCGTTTCGAAGCTCCATATGCTTCTCTTCAGAGGCTTGAACGGAGGCAGTGTGTACAAACACTGAACCCACTTCGCCATTTTCATATTGCACACCCACCAATGGGAAGCTCGAATGAGACTGTGCATTGTGGGAAATGTGGTCCGGATAGCACACAAATCTTGTCCTGTATGGACCCTGCAAGTGGACTCGTCCTCGATCCTGTTTGCGGCTGCTGGTCCACATAGCCGACATGATAGTTACCATGTCGGGTGGCCCCCATAACAGTACGGGGTGGTGCACACTCTGCGGCAGGATGGCCGCGTATTACATTCTGCTCCAAAGGTTGCCCACCTGGTGAGTAGCACTCGATCAGCAGCTTTGTTTATGATAGGTAGGGACGAGGATCCGCTTGTAGAAGCTGCTCCGTAATGGAAATGCCTGACGCGTTTCGAAGCTCCATATGCTTCTCTTCAGAGGCTTGAACGGAGATAGTGTGTGCAAACACTGAACCCACTTCGCCATTTTCATATTGTACACCCACCAATGGGAAGCTCGAATGAGACTGTGCATTGTGGGAAATGTGGTCCGGATAGCACACTCCTCGTCCCTGCCTTTCATAAAAAAAGCTGCTGATCGAGTACTACTCACCTGGTGGACAACCTTTGGAGCAGAATGTAATATGCGGCCGTCCTGCCGCGGAGTGTGCACTACCCCGTAATGTCATGGGGGCTACGTGGGTCAGCAGCCGCAAACAGGATTGAGGACGAGTCCACTTGCAGGGTCCATACAGGACAAGATTTGTGTGCTATCCGGACCACATTTCCCACAATGCACAGTCTCATTTGAGCTTCCCATTGGTGGGTGTGCAATATGAAAATGTTATGTTATGTTATGTTATAGGGTATTTGTTAAGCGCATGGCTACTCCGAGGAGTGTCCCGGCGCTATCCTGACCCCAGAACAGAGCAATTGAAAGACCAGACAGCCAAAGCAGATAGTCTACTCTACTGTTGGAAAAGCCAGGTCTTTAAGCTTCGCCTAAAGCTGAGGAGATCACGTTCTTGTCTAAGTGAAAGTGGGAGACTGTTCCATAATTTTGCAGCTACTACTTGAAAGGAGCGTCCACCTTTGCGAGATCGACGAAACTTAGGCACAGTTGTCAATTGCTGGGTAGATGACCGCAAAGTTCTGGACGGTTTGTAGGGCTGAATTTTATTCCTGATGTACGGGGCCCCGATGCCGTTTAGGGCCTTAAAAGTCAACACCAGGGATTTGAAACTGACCCTTTTTTTCACTGGTAACCAGTGCAGAGATCTAAGGTGGGGAGACATGTGTGACCTGGATCCTACCATAAGCACGGCCCTAGCTGCCACATTTTGGACTACCTGAAGACGATTTAGTAAGTAGTCCGGAAGGCCCAGATACAACACATTTACGTAGTCCAGCCTAGACATAATCAGTGCTTGGACCACTGTTTTTCTATGAGGAATAGGCAGCAGGGGGAGGAAATTCCGCATCATTTTTAAAAGTCCGAAACAGGTGCCAGCAACCGATTGGACCTGGGACTTCATAGTCATGTCAGAATCTAATTTCACTCCTAGATTTTTTGCAATGGAGACTGGGTTATCAGGGGGGGATACATTTTTTGGCCACCATTGACGCCAGTCATCGCCAGGAGTTTGTCCCAAAAAAATAATTTCCGACTTAACAGAGTTGCAGAGTAATTGATTTTGCCTAAACCAATCAAACACCTTGGTTAGGCATACATTGACTACATTACCATTCAGCACCTCATCCTTCTCACAGGTAAACAGCAATTGCGTGTCATCTGCGTACGATATAATTTTTGCTCCATATTGTTCAGCTAAAGGAGTGAGGGGGGCCATGTACATATTGAACAGCATAGGGCTTAAAACAGAACCCTGTGGCACTCCTACATTTAGTGGGGGGATGAGGGCTGAGAAGGGAGGAGCCCAGACTGTTTGCTGGCGGTTATCCAGAAAAGAGGAGAACCATCTGAGCACCGTGCCCCCAATGCCGCTCTCCCTCAATCTATGAAGGAGGCGATCATGTGGCACAGTGTCGAAGGCCGCTGAAAGATCTAATAATATCAGCACTGCCTTTCCTCCTCTGTCAAGAGTGGTTTTTATCGTCTCTGA
Organism: Calotriton arnoldi; assembly: GCA_963921515.1. Taxonomy (NCBI): domain Eukaryota; kingdom Metazoa; phylum Chordata; class Amphibia; order Caudata; family Salamandridae; genus Calotriton; species Calotriton arnoldi. The sequence continues at coordinate 128,308 of CAWUFW010000497.1, forward strand.
GATTTCCAATAGAGCAGTTTCAATGCTGAAGTTTGCTCTGAAACCTGACTGGCTTGGGTGGAGCACCTGGCTAACCTCGATAAAATCTGTGATGGTGGCATTCACGTATTTCTCCAAAGCCTTGGAGAAATAAGGTAAAAGCGATATGGGTCTATAATTGCTGACTACCAAGGGGTCCGCTAATGGTTTTTTTAAGAGCGGAAGAATTTTTCCATGCTTCCAATTTTCTGGCATCCTTCCTTTTGACAGGGATAGATTCAGTATCTGGTTAACAGCTGGATTAATTACCTCGGCAATCGATGCCAACATTTTTGCTGGACAGGGGTCAGAGGGGATCCAGATTTCAAGGCCTTCATAATTTTAAGTGAAGTGGCCATGGGCATAGGAGAAAAGTCCAAAGGGTATTCTCCGTAGTGAGGCATACGGGGAGAGGCCTAACAGTATCGCTTTCCCTGTCCAGGGGGGCTACTAAAAGAGTCCTGAATAGTTTTAATTTTCCTATAAAAATATTGTGCAATTTCATTTGTCCATTCATCGGTAGGGGAAAGGGAGCTTTTAGAAGCATTAGGTGAGGAGAAACCCTTGACTATCCTGAACAATTCTTTAGCGCGATTTTCAGCTTGTTCTATTTTTATAGCCAAAAAACTTTTCTTTTCCACTCGGACTTTAACATAGTGGGCTTTCAAAGCCGCTTTATATGTAAGTTTCTGTATAGGATCAAAATTTCTCCTCCATGAACGTTCTAGATTTTTACATGCACTTTTCCTTTTCCTTAAGGACTCAGTAAACCACCGTGCTGAAGTTCTACCTTGTTTGGCCGCTCGTTTTTTATAGGGGCTAGCTGCATGGTCCACTCCTGAAGCCAGCCTTCCAAAGAGAGTACATCATGTTCTAAGTTATTGTTAACTGGTATAGGATAATGGTCCAGTATATCGGCTAAAGCCTCAGGGGTTATTTGATCGAAAGATCTAAAGCTTTTCGACCGACTTTTACAGTAAGACTGAGACTTAGCCTGAACCTTTCCTAACCTGAAGGTTAGCAAATAGTGGTCCGACCAAATAATTGGCAAGGGAACGATTGGCTCTAGCCCAGTTGTTGAAAAAATTTGATCTAAAGTATGACCTTTTTCATGCGTTGGGAGCGACACGTATGGTGTCAAACTGAAAATACTCAATAATTCACAGAGTTTCATAGCCTCTGGATCAGTCATTTGATCGAAATGAATATTAAAATCCCCCAGAATCAGACACTGGCTGTACTTGGAGACAATGGGCATGATAGCATGGCCCAGGGATTCCAGAAACCTTCCTGCGGGTCCCGGTGGGCGATAAATTATCGCGCCCGCGATAGACTGATGAGCCGAGATCGTCAAATGGAAACCGAGTCCCTCTGCCCCTTCTAGCTCTATCATAGGGATTAATTGGCAGGAGAGTGGGTTTTTATATATAATCGCCACTCCCCCGCCTCTACCGCCAGGTCTGTCCTTCCTGAGTATCTTATAATCTGATGGGAGGGCGCAAGTGATGGTAGGGTTTGAGCCCTCGTTGAGCCATGTTTCTGTTGCAAACATGACATCCGGCTGTGTCTCTGTAAGGAGGTCGAAAAGCTGGAGTTCATGTTTTTTTATAGATCTAGTGTTGAGGAGAATGGCTTTCAGCTTACTCCCGTCCCCCACAACCCCAGAAAGAGGAAGATCAATAGCCTGCCCTGTCTTGTGTAAATTACCGCCACTATCAGACTGTACGTGGGAGCTCCAATTACACTTCTTGCAGATAAGTGGTTCTAAATCTACTGATATAGGGCATTGGGAACAGCGACTAATGCCACTACCTAGCATCAGAAGTTTTTCTCTGCTATATACTTGTGTGGGTTTGTAAATGCTGGTATTACCTGGTAAAGAATCAGCAGCATAGCCGACGCCGGTCGCCTCCGGGTCGCGGACGGGCGCAGACGGGCTTGCCTTAGGCGCGCTCGCGCAGCGTCTCTCTTTATGCGTTCCAGAATGAAACACTAGACCGCAACCCGATCAAGAAAATGGCGTCCGGGAGTGTCGAGTGGCGAAGTGGGTTCAGCGTTTGCACACACTGTCTCCGTTCAAGCCTCTGAAGAGAAGCATATGGTGCTTCGAAACGCGTCAGGCATTTCCATTACGGAGCAGCTTCTACAAGCGGATCCTCGTCCCTGCCTTTCTAAAAAAAGCTGCTGATCGAGTGCTACTCACCTGGTGGACAACCTTTGGAGCAGAATGTAATACGCGGCCGTCCTGCTGCGGAGTGTGCACCACCCCGTAATGTCATGGGGGCTACGTGGGTCAGCAGCCGCAAACAGGATTGAGGACGAGTCCACTTGCAGGGTCCATACAGGACAAGATTTGTGTGCTATCCGGACCACATTTCCCACAATGCACAGTCTCATTTGAGCTTCCCATTGGTGGGTGTGCAATATGAAAATGGCGAAGTGGGTTCAGCGTTTGCACACACTGTCTCCGTTCAAGCCTCTGAAGAGAAGCATATGGAGCTTCGAAACGCGTCAGGCATTTCCATTACGGAGCAGCTTCTACAAGCGGATCCTCGTCCCTGCCTTTCATAAAAAAAGCTGCTGATCGAGTGCTACTCACCTGGTGGACAACCTTTGGAGCAGAATGTAATACGCGGCCGTCCTGCCGCGGAGTGTGCACCACCCCGTAATGTCATGGGGGCTATGTGGGTCAGCAGCCGCAAACAGGATTGAGGACGAGTCCACTTGCAGGGTCCATACAGGACAAGATTTGTGTGCTATCCGGACCACATTTCCCACAATGCACAGTCTCATTTGAGCTTCCCATTGGTGGGTGTGCAATATGAAAATGGCGAAGTGGGTTCAGCGTTTGCACACACTGTCTCCGTTCAAGCCTCTGAAGAGAAGCATATGGAGCTTCGAAACGCGTCAGGCATTTCCATTACGGAGCAGCTTCTACAAGTGGATCCTCGTCCCTGACTTTCATAAAAAAAGCTGCTGATCGAGTGCTACTCACCTGGTGGACAACCTTTGGAGCAGAATGTAATACGCGGCCGTCCTGCCGCGGAGTGTGCACCACCCCGTAATGTCATGCGAGCTACGTGGGTCAGCAGCCGCAAACAGGATTGAGGACGAGTCCACTTGCAGGGTCCATACAGGACAAGATTTGTGTGCTATCCGGACCACATTTCCCACAATGCACAGTCTCATTTGAGCTTCCCATTGGTGGGTGTGCAATATGAAAATGGCGAAGTGGGTTCAGCGTTTGCACACACTGTCTCCGTTCAAGCCTCTGAAGAGAAGCATATGGAGCTTCGAAACGCGTCAGGCATTTCCATTACGGAGCAGCTTCTACAAGCGGATCCTCGTCCCTGCCTCTCATAAAAAAAGCTGCTGATCGAGTGCTACTCACCTGGTGGACAACCTTTGGAGTAGAATGTAATACGCGGCCGTCCTGCCGCGGAGTGTGCACCACCCCGTAATGTCATGGGGGCTATGTGGGTCAGCAGCCGCAAACAGGATTGAGGACGAGTCCACTTGCAGGGTCCATACAGGACAAGATTTGTGTGCTATCCGGACCACATTTCCCACAATGCACAGTCTCATTTGAGCTTCCCATTGGTGGGTGTGCAATATGAAAATGGCGAAGTGGGTTCAGCGTTTGCACACACTGTCTCCGTTCAAGCCTCTGAAGAGAAGCATATGGAGCTTCGAAACGCGTCAGGCATTTCCATTACGGAGCAGCTTCTACAAGCGGATCCTCGTCCCTGCCTTTCATAAAAAAGCTGCTGATCGAGTGCTACTCACCTGGTGGACAACCTTTGGAGCAGAATGTAATACGCGGCCGTCCTGCCGCGGAGTGTGCACCACCCCGTAATGTCATGCGGGCTACGTGGGTCAGCAGCCGCAAACAGGATTGAGGACGAGTCCACTTGCAGGGTCCATACAGGACAAGATTTGTGTGCTATCCGGACCACATTTCCCACAATGCACAGTCTCATTTGAGCTTCCCATTGGTGGGTGTGCAATATGAAAATGGCGAAGTGGGTTCAGCGTTTGCACACACTGTCTCCGTTCAAGCCTCTGAAGAGAAGCATATGGAGCTTCGAAACGCGTCAGGCATTTCCATTACGGAGCAGCTTCTACAAGCGGATCCTCGTCCCTGCCTTTCATAAAAAAGCTGCTGATCGAGTGCTACTCACCTGGTGGACAACCTTTGGAGCAGAATGTAATACGCGGCCGTCCTGCCGCGGAGTGTGCACCACCCCGTAATGTCATGCGGGCTACGTGGGTCAGCAGCCGCAAACAGGATTGAGGACGAGTCCACTTGCAGGGTCCATACAGGACAAGATTTGTGTGCTATCCGGACCACATTTCCCACAATGCACAGTCTCATTTGAGCTTCCCATTGGTGGGTGTGCAATATGAAAATGGCGAAGTGGGTTCAGCGTTTGCACACACTGTCTCCGTTCAAGCCTCTGAAGAGAAGCATATGGAGCTTCGAAACGCGTCAGGCATTTCCATTACGGAGCAGCTTCTACAAGCGGATCCTCGTCCCTGCCTTTCATAAAAAAAGCTGCTGATCGAGTGCTACTCACCTGGTGGACAACCTTTGGAGCAGAATATATATATATATGTATATATATCAAAGAAGAGAGAAGGTTCCTCCTGGGACCGAGCCCGTCGTCAGGTGGTGTGCGGTGCAGGCGGAACCACAGCTGGACGTAGTATTACATAAATTGTTCAATAAAGCGCACACTCGAAGTCCTCTGCAAGTGCAAAAAATGGAACTTTATTCCTCAGACGTCTGAGGAATAAAGTTCAATTTTTGCACTTGCAGAGGACTTCGAGTGTGCGCTTTATTGAACATTATATATATATATATATATATATATATATATATATATATATATATATATATATATATATATATATTATCTACTGGCGGTCGCCAGTAGATAGTTATAGTTACAACCTATTATCCATAGGAAATCCGCGACATTCTATTTGAAATAACTCTCTTGCCGGTTGACGTATCTTCGCAAAATTTTCAAACTTTGTGGCCCGCTCCGGTCCGCTCCTACCCTGAAAGTCTCGGGGGATTCGTCAAGCGGGGCCGAGAAAAAGGGGGTCCCAAAACGCGTTTTCCCCATGCAATTTTCCATAGGAAACTTTAGACACGGCTACAGCCCGAACTGCTGAACGGAATTACACCAAATTTGGCAAAGAGGTAGTTCTTGGTTCAGAAAGAACCCTTTTGTTAAATGGTGTAAATCCGTTCAGTAGTTGCTGAGAAAATCAAAAGTAAAAAGATAGTGATATCTATGGCCGAGTAGGGTCCGCGTACCCTCCCGATCACGAGCTGCATGTTAATTGGCTGTCAGCTGGCTGTCAACATTCCGATTCAGGAAATGTTGGCAGCCATTTTGTCCCTCGGTAGAACCGAGGGACAGAAACAAGTGCGCAAAGCGCACAAAGGGGGCAGGGTAGAAACACCCTGACCCCTAGGTTTGCTCAGGGGGTCCCACAAGGACCCCTGGGCAAAAAAAAATATATTTAAAAATCGGCAGGATGCGCTCAGGGTGCGCGAATCCTGCCGAAAAAAAAAATTGAAGCGCGGTCTCCCGCGCTCCGCTTGTATTTTGCCCCCGGGTGGCCCAAGTCCCGGGGGCATGGTGGGGGGTTAATTTTATGTGTGGGGGCCTCAAAGGGCCCCCAACCCCGGGGACCGCCACCCCCGGGGCTTTTTTTTTTAAATGGTGCGGGAGGGCTCTGAGCCCTCCCGCAGCCCCGGGGACCACCACCTCCCCGGGGCTTTTTTTTTTATAATTCAAAAACCTGTGTGGGGGGGCTCCAGCCCCCCCACACGCCCCGGGGACCGCCACCTCCCCGGGGCACTAAACATTTAAATATGGGGGTCCGTTACGGACCAGCAGAGCCCCGGGGACCACCACCTCCCCGGGGCTGTGCAATTTAAGGGAGGGGGGCCGTGCGGCCCCCCTCCTGGAGCCCTTGATGGTCCTGGGGACCGCCACCCCCAGGGCCGGCTCCTGCAGTGTCCCGGGGTGCCTACCCCCGGGACACTGTAGTTTGCTATGGCAGGACGGGAGCCTCGCGGCTCCCGTCCTGCCATAGCAAACTGCTTTGGATATTGGATATTGGAAGAGAGAGCAGGGAAACCTTTAATTAAAAAAAAGGGGTAAGGCCCTGGGGGATGGGGTCCCCAGGGCCCATAAACAGGAAAAAGGAAGGGGCCACACAGCCCCCTTCAGGGGACAAAAAAATAAAAAAATAAAAAAACGATCGGGCCCGCAGGCCCCGCCCCTTCCTTCACCACTCTGCAAACGCGCCCCTGGCGCGTTTGCAGAGGGGGAACGAATTCCCCTTGAATACTGGGGGTCCCTGGGGCCAACTAGCCCACCAGGAACCTCCAGTATGCGCCAGGGGGCTGCCTTGCAGAGAGGTGTACAGAGGCCACGCCCCTTTTACACCTCTCTGCAACGCAGCTCTGTGGCGCTTTTGGAGGTATATGGTGGGCTAGTTGGACTCCGGGGACCCTCAGGATTCAAGGGGACATAATCCCCCAACTTAAAACGCGCCACGGGCGCGTTTGCACAGTGGTGAAGGGAGGGGCGGGGCTTCAGGTGACATGTGTGCAAACAGGCCCCGTGGCGCGTTTTAAGATGGGGAATTAAATCCCTTCAATCCTGAGGGTCCTGGGGCCAACTAGCCCAACAGGTACATCCAAAAAGCGCCACAGAGCTGCGTTGCAGAGAGGTGTAAAAGGGGTGTGGCCTCTCTACACGTCTCTGCAACGCAGCCCCTGGCGCATATTGGAGGTTCCTGGTGGGCTAGTTGGCCCCTAGGGACCCTCAGGATTCAAGGGACTTAATCCCCCAACTTAAAACGCGCCACGGGGCGCGTTTGCACAGATGTCACCTCAGGCCCCGCCCCCTCCCTTCACCATTGTGCAAATATTCTTCTAAAATCATCTGAAATACAAATTCCGATTTACTCACCTGTTATAAGGAGAGACCTCAGTGCTGCATCTTTCAGCCCAGTACTGGTCCTGAAAAGTAATTTTAACCGTACTTACCGGTAACTTAAGTTTCCTTCATAGGCTAACGTTGACTGGTTTCACTTGGAAATTCTTCTAAGTGTGGAGTTTTGGAACTTTAAAATATTCCTCTAAAATCAGCCGAAATCCGAATTCTGATTTACTCACCTGTTATCAGGAGAGACCACAGTGCTGCATCTTTCAGCCCAGTACTGGTCCTGAAAAGTAATTTTAACCGTACTTACCGGTAACTTGAATTTCCTTCATAGGCTAACATTGACTGGTTTCACTTGGAAATTCTTCTAAGGGGCCGATTCCGATCTCGGCCGGTAGTGCTCCGAATCGGATTCGGTTTTACCGGATCCGATCCGGAGCCCTATTTTCCGACCGAGTCGTACGCGCGTCCGGGCGAGCGAGTACGATGCGTATTCGCCGACCGACTCGTCCGGGCGACCCGACCGCTCCGACCGACTGGTTCCCGGATCGTACTGCTCCGACCGACTCGCTCGGACCCGATTCGCACCGCGCAATGGAGACGTTTTCCGGCCGGGTAAGTACGATGCGCACCTCGACCGCTCCGACCGACTCGCGCCGTCCGACTCGAACTCGCTGTCGGAGCCGTACTTTGGGGGTCCGTGTCGGACCCCCTGTACGCGTACCCGTGCGAGGCGCACACAGGGGGGACCCATGGGTCCCCCTACCTGTGCGTGTACGCCGCGAAGCGCTACGCGGCGTACTCGCTGTAGGGGGCGCCCTTGTCCGCCTCGCACCCATTGAGGCAATGGGAGCCCGCGTACGCGTTGTACGACCGGCTCCCATTGAGTTCAATGGGAGTCCGACCGACTCGTGTCCGGTGGCATACGAATGCATCGGACTCGTTCGGTCGGACTGCACGGGTCCGATTCGGTCGGAAATCTCTCCGAGGCCGGCTCGGTCGGAGAAATTACCGACACGAATCGGAATCGGCCCCTAAGTGTGGAGTTTTGGAACTTTATAATATTCCTCTAAAATCAGCTGAACTACGAATTCCAATTTACTCACCTGTTATCAGGAGAGACCTCAGTGCTGCATCTTTCAGCCCAGTACTGATCCTGAAAAGTAATTTTAACCGTACTTACCAGTAACTTGAATTTCCTTCCATAGGATATCATTGCCTGCTTTTTGCTGAAAAAGTTTCTAAGTGTTGATTTTTGAAACATACAAATATTCCTCTAAAATCAGCCGAAATCCGAATTCTGATTTACTCACCTGTTATCAGGAGAGACCTCAGTGCTGCATCTTTCAGCCCAGTACTGGTCCTGAAAAGTAATTTTAACCGTACTTACCGGTAACTTGAATTTCCTTCATAGGCTAACATTGACTGGTTTCACTTGGAAATTCTTCTAAGTGTGGAGTTTTGGAACTTTATAATATTCCTCTAAAATCAACCAAAGTACGAATTCCAATTTACTCACCTGTTATCAGGAGAGAACCCAGTGCTGCATCTTTTAGCCCAGCACTGACCCTGAAAAGTAATTTTAACCGTACTTACCAGTAACTTATATTTTCTTCCATAGGAATCCATTGTCTGGTTTCCAGCAGAAAAGTTTCAAAGTGTCAATTTTCACAAACTACAAATATTCCTAAAAAATCGCCTGTATGACTTAAACGCATTCTTTCAACTGTTTACAGGAGATGCACCAGTGCTGGATCCAGGATCCAACACTGAGTAAGAAAAAGTAACGATAACAGTTTTTACCTTCTAAGTGAATTTCCTTCCATAGGATAACATTGGTGATTCTATGAGAAAAAGTTTCTAAGTGTCAACTTTTAAAGTACAATAATATTCCTTAAAAATCACGACTGTAACCAAAACGCTTTTACTCAACTGTTTACAGGAGATGTCCCAGGACTGAATCTAGGATCCAGTCCTGTGGTTAGAAAAGTAATCCATAAAGTAAGTAATTGCATTTAACTAGAAATTCACATTGAGCTGAATGTTGCATTGTGTTTGAAAATGTGTTGCCCATTGCAACAGCTGTAACTACTGTACTTAAAAGTCTATTGCCTATGTGCAAAGTATTTAAACTAAAGTAATTCATTCTGAGAAAGTATTTTTTGTAATGTAATGTATAATGTAATTACAATGTAATTTAAAAAATAAAATATGTAAAAAAAATTGTTTCTAAAAATGTAGTAAATCAGTATGAAAAAAATGTATATAACAATTAATACATTTAAAAATTGTCATTTACAAAACCTTTGAAATTCACTGAAAAAACCGTAGGTTTCAGACATGTTATAGTTACAAATTAGCATTTAAAAACCTTTGAAATTCACAGAAAAAACCATAGGTTTCAGGGACGTTATAGTTACAAATTAGCATTTAAAAAACCTTTGAAATTCACTGAAAAAACCATAGGTTTTAGGGACAGTTATAGTTAGTTGGACATTGCACTCGTACAAAACCCGTGAAATTCCCCGTTATAGTTAGTCCAGCTAACTATAACTCGCGCCCGCAATGCACTGCTGATGACGTCACATATTACATCACTCATGACATGGTCAGTGACATCACTGATGACATCACTGATGACATCTCAAATGACATCACTGATGACATCATCCACGTGATAATCTGATGCAGCTCCTCACACCCTAATATAACCTTTGATACACCCAATCTAAATTACAGACTGCCATTCGCAAAACTATAGACACTCCAACACCAATAACTACATACCCACTCACTGATTCTTAGGTCTACACACACACACATCCACTCACTCACCCGTACAGTCACTCATACTTATGGTCACACAGTACAGGACTATCATATGCACTCTTACTCCTATATAGACACTCAAACACCGCCACTCATCCATAGAGGTACTCACACACCTAGTCAGTCATGCAAATAATTAAACACACTGCCATTTACTCACCTATACAGTTATACACACACCAGCTCACTTAATCATACAAATACTAGCACATTGTTACGCTCTTATACAATCACTGATACAAGCACACACTCATCCATACAGCCACTATCACAATCACTCACTCTCGCTTATAGCTATTTATATACTCCAACACACATATATACTGGCTTTCACATATGTAGTTACTCACACATGTACCACTGGGACATACATTCACTCACTAACACACTCTTACACACACTTACCCACCCATACAGTCTATCACAGATGCACTCTTGAAACCATCCACCCAGTGAATCACCCACTCACACATCTATGCACAGAGTCGCACACACCCCACCCACACAAACACTCAGGCACCCATACAGATACTCAGACAACCAATCAATAACTCATATAGACACTCATGTAGCTATTCACAAACCCATGCAGCCACTTACACAGCAACAGACAGACGGATACAGACATTCACCCAGTTTAGTCACTAACCCATGCATTCAGTAAGATACGTTAAATCACTCACTTATAGAGTCAGTCACGCAACTACTAAATCATCCATACAGACACTTACACACCCACTCATTCTTCAATACGTCTTTTCCTATATATATTAAAAATATTTCAACTTTACAGAAACACACAGTCACTGGATGATGTCATCAGTGATGTCATTTGAGATGTCATCAGTGATGTCATCAGTGATGTCACTGACCATGTCATGAGTGATGTAATATGTGACGTCATCAGCAGTGCATTGTGGGGCGCGAGTTATAGTTAGCTGGACTAACTATAACGGGGGAATTTCACGGGTTTTGTACGAGTGCAATGTCCAACTAACTATAACTGTCCCTAAAACCTATGGTTTTTTCAGTGAATATATATATATATATATATATATATATATATATATATATATATATATATATATACTCCATTTAGCATTATTTCATAATTCCAATGTGGTTTTATTTTAATTCCCTGCTTTCATTATTTTCTATGGCCATGTGTTGCAGTACCAATGGTAGGCCATTTGTGGTGCATGACTTACTCCAAGGCTGGCTCGACTACATTTAAGAATGCTATGACACTTTCAGGGCTGTAGTAGCTTTATAAGTGTATTTTGTAAATTATAGTAGCCTTACTCTTTTGTGAATGTGTGTTTTGTGTTAGCATATCCTTCCAAACTCCCCTACGTCCCCATTATTGAGTAATTAGTTCCCATGCTAACACCACATCTCATATATTGTGTGCAGATATCTCGGCCTCATGGTTGAGATCTCAACACAAAAAAGACAGGAGAGATGGAGGCAGTGGTCTCCAGCCTTAGGTTTACGGATTGCATTTTTGCAGTAAGTTGCCTTACTGTAGTACTATTTTACATACTAAAAAATGTAATTTGTGAATGGGGCCCAAAATGTTTGTTAGTGCGTATGTGTGTGTCACTTTCAGACAGAGCATGTTGGCATGTTTGTTAGCCTGTTTTTCTATGTATGCGAGACAGAGACTCTTACTGTTTAGGTGTGTGTGCATGCCTGAGAATGGAGGGAGTGTATGGTTGTTTATGTGTATGCGTGCATCAGAGCATGTGAGGTAGAGTGCATTACAAAGTGTAGCCATCCCTCCATGGGAGTCTCTTGGCGCTAAGATTGATTAAGAACAGGAAGAGCCAGAGGAGTGGATTCAAGAGAGAAAAAGCCAGTTTTAAAGCATTCCTAAACTTTGGCAGTTGAGGCTGGGAATGGATCTCCAGCTGAACCGAGTTTCATAGATGAGCATCTTATCCCGTTAATGCTCTGCCACCCAATTTGATATAATTGCATTGAGGGACTACAAAGCTGGCCTTGTTGCAAAATCTTACATTCCTAGTGGGATCACATTTCTTGAATTTCTCCACTTGAAAGCTGTTTGTGCAAATTTGGTACGTCAAGATGCTTTAAAAATGATTAATTTCGTCTTTCATATTTTATTTTACCGCTATTAACACAAAGGAAAAGATGACATTCAGAAGCAACTACACAGTTCACCTGAGGTCAGGGCTCTAGTCTTTCTCTAGGCAGTTCCCTGGGTCCTACTCCCTCCTTGCTACTAGTGATTTACTATAGGCAACATCCAGGGTAAGCCCCACATGTAGTCCGAGTCTCAAAAGTCCACTCTATTTTAAAATCAACAGTGTTTCAGTGCCACAGCACAATTTAGCAAGCAAGTTCCCTCAGTCTCACCTGCAGGATCCAAGCGATCTGAATTCCTGAGCTTGCCCCTTCCGCTGGTGCTAGAGTGGCAGCAGCTGATTCAGGTGAGTTCACTGCATGCTGCCCAAGCGTGCTGCAGTCGTGGAGTTCCTCACACGTTGTCACACCACCGCAGCGACTGGAGGTTTTTTGTGGCTCCTCCGTACAGGGTAAGTCTCTGGTCCGTCCCACAGTTGGGGGGACAGGGCTGCAAAGATCCTGGTGTGAATACTTCGTCCTGGTGCAGGTTCGTAGGGGTCCCCACGGCAACCTCATTTCTCTGGCGGTGACTCCAACTAGGTACACGTCTTGCTGGGCCCAGTGATCCCGGATATCATATGGGATCACCGTAGCTTCACTGTACATGGGCTCTGGCCCGATCGGCACAGTGAAGTCTTCGGTGGTGTCCCCTCCTGGCATACGGAGTTGTGGCTTACCACTGCCAAGACTTACAGCCCTCACAGAATGGCAATCTTCTCACAATGGTGCCTCCTGGCATATGGTGTCACCGGCTCCTCACTACGCACGGACTTTGGCCTGGTCTACGCAAAGATGCACACGGCTCACTTCATGGCAGCCCTCTTCTGGCACACGAGGTTGCTGACTTCGTCCTGCACATGGGCAATGTGTCGATCGGTGCAGCAGCTGTCTCCTCACACCTCTCAATGGGAGTCCACTTGACAGGGCTTCCCACTGGACCTCGCTCCTTCCGTTGCTCTCTTCTTCCCCACAGGGCACATTGGTCTTGGCAAGCAGGAAGGCGATGGGGCTCCAGGGAAAGTGGTCTTGGATTCCCTAGGTGATGTTCCTTCACCCAACAGGGAGACTAGCAGATCTGAATAACATCTGTTATTCAGCGCCAAGATGCCCATGAGTGAACGTGCGCTTTACAGATACACGTTATATTATCTTGGCCACCAGTCGTGGTCACAGGCCGAACTCTTGGAGAGCTTCCCCTCCTCACACAGCCCATCTGGCTGCTTGGCAGTTGACAAGTTTTGGGGTCTCAAGCTCCCCTTATAGTCCATTTTCAGACACCAAATGTGATTTAGAGTCTGAGTCTTTGAAGTTTATGTTGGGGGTCTGCTGTCTTTTGAAGTGCTCACACCTCTTCCCTCTTCTTCTTCTTCTTGAAAGCAGTCTGTCACAGCAGGAGCGACTCCAAATCTGACAGTCCCACAACACAGGCCATAAAAGTGACTAGAGTTTACACCTGGATGTCAGCCACAGCAATATGTGTATGAAAAGGTTACTTCAGGGTCTCAGCCTTATTCATTATGATTCCATTATCAGCCCCATCTCCTTCCTGAGATTTGCCTAGGCCCCTTCCTTGTGAACAATCTCTGAATCAAAGAGCACGCTTTGAAGTGTACAGGGGAAAACTTACCCCCCCTCTCCAATGTGTCCCACCCAGCTTACAGGAATGCAGCAGTACACAAATCTGTCTAGGGGGATTCCAGTGACACAGGTTAAAAAGCGGCTGTTCACTCCAACTGATCACTAAAAGGTATAATGCCAGCTCCTCGCTGATGCTGCTTAAATCATGCAGGATACATTCATTACTAAGAGGGTATTTGCCCCCAACAACCAACACATGGGTTGTAGCGCACATCAATTGTCCATGGTGACTCCACTCGGTAGGTTCAATTGCTAACAGTCATATATTTCTATTAACGCTAAAAGAATTACCCCATTAATGGCTGATTACTCATCCAGGTTGCAAGCACAACCAAGTGAGTACATTTTATCTATCACAATTTAGGTGTCACTGGCACTCTTATACATCCTAGAGAGTTATCTAGTAACTCAAGCCCGTTCCATTGTTCGCCTTCTGGGACAATGCACTAAATACCTTGATCTATCATACCTGTAGGTTCCTCCATCCAGTCACGGCCTTGTGTGACTACCTTTTAATCAGGTTATATTCCTACTATTACTCTAGCCTACCAAAAAAAAGAATTTCTTTCCTTCATTAACCATAATTTCATTGGTTCCTCAATGGTTCCTCACATAGGTGTGCGTTGTCTCATTGTCATGTGGGAGAACTCAACATTTTGAAAGAGTTTGAAACGCCGTCGACACCAAAGCACACTAAATATTGCTGGCTTAAAAGAATTTACCATTTTCATTGATTCGCATATGTGTGCCTCCTGTTCACTTCTATGTGGTTTTTCACTTTGGAAAAAAGTGCACATTTGTTGATTTGTCTGCTTATTGCACCTTGTATGTAACATTTGTACAATTTCTATGTGGCCTACAATTACTACTCTATACATGTAGTTACTATACTTTTTGGGTTTAATTAAAAGCACTCATAAGGCTAGAGCGTATTAGAGGTTTACATTAACTGTATGCTTAGAATATACTTATTTGCCTATCTACAAAGTTTGTGTGGCATAAGGGCTGCTCCTGTCATATATAATGTGTAGAAAAGGAGACCACAGCTCTGTACATATGTTAAAGAACTGAATCATCCGCCTCTGATGGCCAGGAGGCCTTTGAAAGGTGGTGCTGGTGGCTGAAGTCTTCCATTCGAAAGAGAACGAGCTGCCCAAGAACAAGGGGGCTTCTGAACAGTGCTGTTTCCCAGGAGTCTAACTTTCGTAAAGGGCCTGCGGCGGCAGGCCATGGCTTGATTACATGGTCCTGAGGGTTGCCAAGAAACAGAGGCATACAAGAAGGGCTTCACAGAGGACTTGTGGCTCTCATAGTGAGAAATGTAATGTAGCTGAACTCTTATTTATATTTCAGGTGAGAGCCCGTTTTTAATGGTAACATTAATTTTATCAGGTCTGACCATATTTAATATAGGTCTCTTGGTGAGGGAGTCATTGTTAATGTTTAAATTTGTTATGTCTACCTGAAGCTTGCCTTCTCTCTTTAAACAGATGCTTTAAATATGTGTTTCAATGTTGCTGAAGCTTGTTTAAGAAGTGTAAATGATTGTCAAAGGCAGAAGGCCTTTCTTTTTTCACGCCTACAACCCTGGGGCCGGCGGCTTGATATTAGGAGACACTTTACACAGCTTTGAGGCCAACATCCCAAGGGGCAGGCAGCATTACATATCCGAAATTTTCCAAAGGTCATATATGAATCATATCATTGGTGTACGAAAACCAGTTAACATAAAAAACCTTCATTGTTTACTGCAGTCAGGAACTTGTTCAACATATATTAAAACCTAACGGTTATAGCAGAAGAATGTTACCGATAGATATCGCATACCTCATATCAATTGTCTCCAAACCCATCAGATCTCCCATCTAAACCAGCTGCACTTTCTGTAAGTCTGGGCGCCCCTCTGAGCTCGCACTGTAGAGAGCACCGTTGCTTGCGTACCACAAACTACTAGTTATTGGGCTGAGGTGCTAATGGTCTCCTCAGGTTCTGCCGTTGTCTCATCGTCAAGCTTCTCAGCCCTACTAAGCAGGTATGTTGTGTATAGCCCCCAGAAATTCTTAGGCCTGTTCCGGGGCGGGAGCAGTTCACTGAAATTCTCCGATTGAGTACAGCAATAAAGCATATCATGTGACCACTGTGTTATAGTAGGGATGGGGCCTCTCATCCAACACATTGCGACCCTATGCTTTGCCATGAGTAGACCCATGTACACCAGTCTGCGTATGGCCTTAGGCAGCTTTTTAGAATATCCCAAAAGTGCGATTGCAGGTTCAGGAGTAAGCTCCATGTCTACGATGTTACCCAATTCCCGGAAGATGGCCTCCCAGTATTTAAATACTCCCGGACACTGCCACGCCAGGTGCATAAAATCCGCTGCTTGGGCGTGGCACCTGTCACAGGCTGAATCCTCCCTCAAACCGTACCTATGTAGTCTCTCTGGGTATAATACACTCTATTGACGTATTTGAAGTGTATTAGTCTATGCCTGCCATGTAATGAGATGCCCCTCGTGTTAGTGCAGCAGTAGTTCCACATAGAGTCATCTATTGTAAGTTGTAGATCTCGTTGCCAGGCCAGCCTAGCTTTAGTGTATTGATTCGCTCTGTGGGACATAGCTAACTTATATATGTTAGAGACCATCTTGCGGGGAGACTTAGTTTTTATAATATAAGACAGTTCCAGCACCTCTGGGGATTCGTTCAGATCCTCCCCCAACAAGTCGCGCAGAGCCCTACGTACTCTATAAAACTGAAAGCGCTGTAACAAGGTGCCTGCCTCTGCCGTGCCTGCAGCTTCCTCCCACGTCTTAACCACTCCGTCCTGAAACAGGTCTCCCGTCGTTGTAATGTTTATTGTGTGCATCGCTCGCGTAACCCCCCGTGCCTACAGGGGGCTAGCCAAAGAGTCCATTCAATCGGCATAGCCGGTGAGTACAGCAGTGCTCCCGCCTGCAGTTGCAACAGGTTATGCCAGGCGTGACGTGTCGAGTTAATAGAGTCTAGAATCCCCGTTCTCCGGTCTGTGGGTTCAAATATCGTGGCCGGGAGGGGGAGCAGATCAGCAAAGAGCTTCTCCATACGGATAAACGGTATGTCCCACGCGCCATGGATCCAATAATGAGCTTGTGCACCTTGTGCCGCTCTGTAATATAGATCAAAATCTGGCGCGCCCAGTCCCCCCATGTGATATGGTAATGTGAGTACCTGCCATTGTACTTGTGCTTGTTTAACCGCCCAAGCCAATTTTATCAATGAAGTATTGAGTCTGCGGAAAAACGAGCGAGGCAAAACTATAGGGATATTCGTAAAAAGGAACAGGAATCGGGGCAATATCACCATCTTCATAATGGAGACCCGGCCAATTAAAGACAACGGCAACCTGATCCAGGTCTCAACGTCATCCTCCAATTTAGCAACCGCAGTACCATCATTTTCTCTGAACACTATCTCTGAATCTGTGTGCAGTTGAATACCCAGATACCGAATCGCGTCCGTGGACCATTGTAAAGGGTATTCCATCTCAAAGTGTGCCGTCACCGGGGTGAGCGGGAAGACAATGGATTTAGGCCAATTGACCCGCAAACCCGATAGTGCCCCAAAGTGTACTACCTCCCTGAGGACTGAGGAAAGATTGTTTTCCGGGTCGCGAACGTATAATAATGTGTCATCCGCGGATCACTGACAGAATATCGATTACAAGAATATCGACCTACAACAATATCGAAGTAAAAATATAGAATGCCAAAATATCGAATCCCTATCTACAAACAGGTAAGTACAAAAATATCGAATCCAAAATATAGTTGTAAAAAATATAGTTAGTCAAAATATCGAATTTTTTAAATATCTTAAAAGTAATGTAAAATTAATGAAATAATATATATAATTAACTAAAACATACTTAAAAATACTTAAATAACTTTAAAATTAATAAATAATTAATGTAAGTTAAAAAAAATAAACATACAATTTTATTTTTTAATACATATATATATTAACGTAATATTTATAAAAAATATTCAATATTTTTAGCGTAGGATAGCGGGAGGGTAAAATTTACTATTACCACTCCAGTCAGTGCAACAGTAGGGAAAGCATTGGATAGCGGGAGGGTAAAAATTACTATTCCCACTCCAGTGAGTGCAACAGTAGGGAAAGCGTTGGATAGCGGGAGGGTAAAAATTACTATTCCCACTCCAGAGAGTGCAACAGTAGGGAAAACGTTGGATAGCGTAGGGGTAAAAATTACTATTCCCACTTCAGAGAGTGCAACAGTAGGGAAAACGTTGGATAGCGGGAGGGTAAAAATTACTATTCCCACTCCAGAGAGTGCAACAGTAGGGAAAGCGTTGGATAGCGGGAGGGTAAAAATTACTATTCCCACTCTAGTGAGTGCAACAGTAGGGAAAGCGTTGGATAGTGGGAGGGTAAAAATTACTATTCCCACTCCAGAGAGTGCAACAGTAGGGACAGCGTTGGATAGCGGGAGGGTAAAAATTACTATTCCCACTCCAGAGAGTGCAACAGTAGGGAAAGCGTTGGATAGCGTAGGGGTAAAATTACTATTCCCACTCCAGAGAGTGGAACAGTAGAGAAAGCGTTGGATAGCGTAGGAGTATAAATTACTATTCCCACTCCAGAGAGTGCAACAGTAGGGAAAGAGTTGGATAGCGTAGGGGTAAAAATTACTATTCCCACTCCAGTGAGTGCAACAGTAGGGAAAGCGTTGGATAGCGTAGGGGTAAAAATTACTATTCCCACTCCAAAGAGTGCAACAGTAGGGAAAATAATGATTTAATATTTTAATAAAAATAAAATAATTATCAATACCAATAAAAAATTAATTAAAATGACTTACCAATTACAAAATATTTAATAATTAATTCTAAATACCTATAAATATTATTTCTTAAAAATTAATTACCTATTAATAAAAATTAATTACCAATTAATAAAAATTAATTACCAATTAATAAAAATTAATTACCAAATGAGAATTAATTAACTATAAATTAATAATCAATACCAATAAATAAAAATAAATAATTACTGAATTACAATTAAATTACTTCCCACCCTATTCCCTATAAACCCACAACCCACTCTGAATAATAAATTAATACAATTAATATAATTATCAATTAAATAATTATTAAAAATTAATTACCAATTAATAAAAATTAATTAACAATTAATACAAATTAATGACCAATTAATAATTAATTAACAATGAATTATTTATCAATACCAATAAATAAAATGTAATAATTACTTAATTAAATTTAAATTACTTCCCACCCTATTCCCCTATAAACCCACAACCCGCTACAGAACTATTGCTCAAAATTAAATTAGATATAATTAATAATTCCTAAAAATTAATATTTAATTTACTATAATTAAATTACTTCCCACCCTATTCCCCTATAAACCCACAACCCGCTACAGAATTAAATTACGCAAAAATTAAATAACATAAAATTCATTACTTTAAAAAAATTAAAACATACATTACAAAAATAATACATACTTTTAACACATATACTAACACTTAAAACACTATAAAAAAATTCAATATTTTTAACAACTATATTATGACTGTCGATATTTTGACAATCGATATTTCTTACCTGAATTTCGATTTTCTTAACCACTATATTTTGGCAATTCGATATTCTGTCCATTCTATATTTACAACTCGATATTTTGGCAATTCGATATTAAAAATTCGATATTATGTCTGTTTACCGTCATCCGCATATGTAGACACTACGATCTTATAGTTCGGGAATCTGATACCTTTATGTCCATGATACTCTCTAAGTGCGCACGCCAGAGGTTCAGCCACCAAGGCATATAGTATGGGGGACAATGGGCATCCCTGCCTAGTCCCTCTGGATATAGCGAAGGAATCCGTAACCAAGTTGCCCAGCCGTATTCGCGCCATGGGTGCATTGTACAATACGCCAATCAATTGTAGGAAGACTGAACCCAGTCCCATCCTAGTCAATACTTGTCGCATGAAAGACCACTCGACTGAATCAAAGGCCTTCTCCATGTCAAGGAAGACCGCAACCGCCTTAGTATCTTGTTTAACGTGCTGCATAGTTCCGAACACTGTGCGTAGATTGTAAGTAAGGTTCCTGTCAGGAATGAACCCCGCCTGCTCCGGAGCTACCAGTACCGGAGCCAGGGGAGCTAAGCGATTAGCTAATATCTTAGCGAATAACTTGGTGTCTACATTAACCAATGAAAGGGGCCGGTACGACCCACATTCCTCTGGAGGTTTACCCAATTTAGGGATGGCGACTATAATCGCCTCCCTCATAGTCCGAGGCTTCGTGCCTGATACACACATATCGTCGAATAGTTCTGAAAGATGGGGGAGCAATAAATCAATAAAGGCTTTATAAAAGCCGACCGTGAGGCCATCCGCCCCTGGGGCGCTAGCAGTTTTCATTCCGGCCAGGGCCTCTATAATTTCGTCCTTTTCAATGGGGAACATAAGGAACTCTCTGTGCGTATTGGTGAGGAGTGGCATTTGATATGTTCTAGATAATCGAGAATTACATCGTCCGTGCCTGAAGAGCGGGAAGTATATAATTCCGAATAAAATTGTTTGAATCTATCCGCAATGTCTGCTTCTTCAGTCAGCGTCTCACCCTCCGCCGACCTAAGCTCAGTGATCAGTGTCTTGCTGCGCTTAGCCTTCAAAATTTGTGCTAGTACCGAACCAGGTCTGTCCCCCTCCCCGTAAACACGGGCTGTGGCGTATTTGCCCAGATGTTTGACTTCACTATCTGCAGCTTCCTGGTATTCACCCAACAGATCTTTTATTACGCTTGTGAGCTCCTCGCCCTCACCAGCCACTTGACGTGTTTCAAGGGCTTCCAATTTCTGTTCTAAGTCCGCCAGTCTCTGACGTATAGAACGGAGAACCCCCGAGTGCTTCGCCATGGCCACACCCCTTATATACACTTTGAAGGCCTCCCAAACGGTCTGGAAGCTGTCCACCGAACCTACGTTGGTAGCAAAAAATGTGTCTATGGCGTCTGCAAGCTCATCTTTGGAGAGGGGGTCAAGTAGTGAGTAAGGGGGGAACCGCCATGTGAACGGCGGTATATACTTCTTAGGTGTAGCAAGAACCAGCAGAAGTGGTGAGTGATCCGAGAGAGTGCGTGGGAGTACCAGACAGTTACGAATCTGCTCAATGAGTGATGTAATAGTTAACCAATAATCTATGCGAGTGTGTAGATTATAATAAGCGGAGTAATGTGTGAAACCTCCCTTGTCAGGGTGACACACTCGCCATACATCACTCAGGCCCATTCCAACCATAACACTCTCCAATGTTCTAGCAGCTGCCACAGGCCTCATTGCCGGGCCTCCAGACCTATCCAGATCGGGATTTCTGACCAAATTAAAGTCTCCACCCCAGAGGAACTGTGCATTCGGGTATCTATTTGTCGTATTTGCTAATGTTGTGAAAAACTCCGGGCAGTCATAGTTGGGTCCATATACATTCACTATGATCAGGTCCACGCCCCTACCCTGACATTTAGAGATCACAAAGCGGCCTTCACCATCTGAAATCAACTGCTCAATCGTGTAGTCAGATCTAGGGTTAACCCAGGTCAGCACCCCTCGGGCATGAGTCGTAAATCCTGAGATATTAATATTACCAAGCAGGCCCCTACTGCATAACATAGCGCTAGTCAGTGGGAGATGTGTCTCCTGGAGTAAGGCTATATCTATGTTCTGCCTATTCAAATAGCTCAACACCTTGCGTAGTTTACGGTGATCGTTGAGCCCTCGAACATTCCACGTCAGTGCGCGGAGGGAGTCTATCGTCTTCGGAGCGCGAACCCCACTAGGTGTCGTCATCTTGTGTTTCAAATCTCATAATGCATCCTGACCTGTGCAGCGTGTGTGCAATGTGTACACCATGTAATGACCAAGTTAAGATCTCAAACAACCAAAACAGCCTTACAACTTCCCCTCCCCTCCCTCCCCCCACCCACAGCAGACCACCCACAACTCGGTCGCGTAGCATCCCAGAAAATACCCACTCAGCCCCCCTCTACTCCCCCAGAACAAAAATTACCACTCTAGTGTGTGTCACTCGTGGGCAGAGGTTGCTCGACTAACAGAAAAAAATGCAAACATTCTCCTGTCCCATCCCTCGTACGCCGTCTTACTAAGATATACAGCATTTTCAACTGAGCAATCCTCAGCTGCTTCGGCTAGTGTAAAATAACATAGGCAATCCCTCTTCCTGGCTGGTGCCCAGCGTACTAAGTTACCATACTGTTGTATTCGTGCAGGCTGGGATATTCACAGTGGTACCCTCGCCTAGCTTTGTTCACCCCCCAGCCATACTCCCAAGCAACACTGCCAGGTATCCTTTACTGTCCGTAGGATCTCGCCCTGCCTGTGAGACGGATTCAGTTCCATCATACCACAGATGAGTCACTGGCATTATCCACCGGTAATAAAACGGATCTGGTATCCGTTTTATCCGTCAGTCAAAAAGCATTCCACCCTAAGGGCCGCCCGCCCTCCCATCACTCGACGCCCCCCTGTTATACTTATCGTCTAATGGGTGCAAGTCTGTTTCAGTCCTGTTCTTCCAACGATCCTCCGGTCGCTTCGTCAAGCAGGTGCTTCTCCGGGCTCCGGCGTTGCTCTTTGGACCAACCCTTTAGGGCCTTCTGTAGGGCCTTCGGGTCGGTAAAGATGTGGGAGCGGCCTTGTCGGTTGACTCGTAGCTTGGCAGGATACAGCATGGCGTAGTCGAAGCCCAAGTCACGTAATTGCTTTTTCATGGGAACAAATTGTCTGCGTGCCTCCTGCACACGTGTAGTGAAATCCGGAAAGAGCGATATCGTAGAGCCTTCGTACACCAATGCTTGCTTTTCATGTGCCAGCCGCAAGGCAGTGTCTCTGTCCCGGTAATTGAGCAGTTTTGCAATAATTAGTCGCGGTGGTGCCCCCGGAGGCGGACGGGGCCCCAGGGAACGATGCGCTCTCTCCACCACAAACATATTGGAGAAGACTCCTTCCCCTAGGAGGTTGACCAGCAGCTTCTCAGTGAATTGTTCCATATTACCAGTTGAGGTCGTCTCCGGAAGGCCTGTGATTCTTAGATTACAGCGACGCGAACGGGCCTCCAAGTCCTCTGCTTTATCTTGTAGATCGCGTATGACCCTCCCGAGTTGATTGTGTTCCGTATCCAACGTGGTGTGCGCCTCCTCTACCTCCGTAAGCCTCCGTGCGGACATATCCAATCGCTCCGCGTGTTTGTCTATACGTTCCACCATTCTGTCCCTCCTGTAGGAGAGAGCGTCCATTTTTGTGCCCAGGGAGGTGATACCACTTTGCAAACTCTTTTCCATGGACAGGAGCATACTATGAATGTCCGGGCTAGGGTCTTCGGCTACTGGGGTGTGCATCCTGGAGCGTTTCTGCTCAAAGGAGAGTTTGGGTTGCGCTCTATCCACTCTGCCCATAGTTGCCTCTGGTTGGGCCCACCAATCAAGAGCTCGCGATTCCTCCGCACCAGTGCCCCAGTCCCGGAGTAGTCAGGGTGATCGTGGTGTACGTCAGGCGGTCCCAACCCCGAGACCACTGGCTATCAATGCGGACGTCCCCTAAATCAGGGTGGTTCAGCAGGTCCGTCCTCAGGGGTCTACTCCTGCCGCCAGTCCCAGCCTCCCGGACCACAGGGTTGTGTGTGCGCCTGCAGCGCCCCAAGTTGCTTACCCTGTTCAAGGATTGAGCGCCAGCCGGATATAACGTTGTTGCTCCCAGGCTCTCTCTCATATCTTTATCCCCTTCTGGAAGTCACCTCCTGGGCCCCACTCCGCAGGCGGACTATGATCCGGCCCAGATTCAGCACCCTGCCTCACGAGTCTGAGCCTCCTGCCCCCAGTTCTGCTGCCCCGGGGTGTGCGTCGGCCCCTATTCAGCACTGTCCGAAAGCTCACCGGTTTACTTCGCCTGTGCGGCACTGCCAGATCCCCGACACCACAAGGTGGAACACCTCGGCCAAAGCTCAAACCGGCACTCTGCAGCGGGCTTCTTACTGCCGTTGGTCTCCAGGCGCAGGTTCAACATACACTGCTTCTGACCTCAGCGCCTCTCCTCCTGTCTAGGGACTCCTCGCTCCAGGCGCCGTACCGCGGCGCAAAATGGCGGACCCTCGGTGTAATGGGCCTCGCCCGGTGCACCGCGCCTAAGGTCTCTCCGTTTAGGGCGGCAGGCAATCTCCCTGGGTCCCGCAGCGCCCGCCAATACGCAGACGATCTCCAATCGGCAGCTGCATGCGCGCATATCCACGCGGCTGGGAATACCGATGCTATCGCTCAGCGCCGGTCGTAGCGCTGCCGTTGTCTCTCTGCTGCACCGGTTCTCAGCGGCAACGATCTCTTCAGTGCCGTTCCGAGTTTCGGAGCCCGCTTTGGCAGGAGATCACTACTGGTCTCCCGTTCCTCCACAGTGCCGGTCGGATCCAGTTGCTCTCGCGGCACGTCAGCAGACACGGCGCCGCCCTCAATGCTACTCGGGCTCAGGGATTTCAGGCCTTACCGACGACCAGCTTCCAACGCTCAGATCTCCAGAAAGGCTGGTCGGAGAAGGGCCAGAGTTCGTTCCCCGCCTCGCGGGCGTATTCCGACAGCCAGATCCCAGCAGGGAAGAATAAAGGCAGTGTAATGCTGTCGGATAATTTCAGGATAATTATACGGCGTTACGGAGCTAAGGGCTCAAGCGGCCATCTTGGTCGCGAGCAAGCTCCGCCCCCCAGAAGGTCTTTCTTATTGGTTGTGATTACCTTGATAAAATCTATAAGCCTGTGTTGATCATTCAGAATTCATGATTTTCCACTTGGCCTCTTTAAGGATATTGGTAGTTGTATGCATTAGAACGTGCAGACATGGACCTAGTTAGGGATATTGGTAGTTCTATAGGTTAGGACCTGTAGGCACACAATTGCAGAATAAAAAAACGATTTAGTGATTTAGGGCCTGCTTTAGATCTTGATGGGACTGCGACAGAGTGGGCTTTTTGGTGGTCTTCCCACAGCTGCCTTGGCGGTCCACTCGCCCGATTTAGATGCTGGCTGACAATGGGAAAGAAGATCGCTGTGGTCCCGCGGACTCCACCAGGACTTCGCTCCCCGCCCCTACAGCGGGATGGGCTGCAGCAGGCAATAGCAGGACTCCACCCAGGATTTCCACCCTCCAGATATGGATGTGGGCTGTTTCAAAGGGAATTCCAGTGGGAATCCCTCTTACTTCGAATTGGCGGAATGGGATGAAAAGGGGTGAAAATTCACCTTTTTCAGGGTACAGCCTACAATTTCGTCCTTTGTCCTTTACTCCTTCGCCCAGGTTCCCCCTTACCTGCTGCACCTTGACAGTGATGGACTGCCCTCCCTGTTTTGACAGACCCGAAGGTAGGTGTGTGCAGGTATACAGTGCATGGTGTGTGTAGGTTGGTGGGGTGCAATGCAAAATTTACAAAATATGCTCACTACACATAACCTACATACACATATGTACACATACACAACATAAGTGTGTTTTACTTATTATTATTTTTTTTACTTACCTGCCTCCCCACCACCACGGTCGCCCTGTCAGTACTCTGCCGACAGGACACCAGCAGCCCAACAGGAACATCCAAATCTGCTCAGTGGGACCCCGCCGTTGAGACGGTGACAGCGTGCGATTCACCAGCACAGAAGACCGCGGCGGCGGCAGTCTTTTGTGTATCGCAAATACATCTAAATACGGCAGGTGGAGGACCGTCAGCTCAGCAGAGTACTCAGTCCTGCCGCCGCCGCGGGCCAGCGGTCAGAATGCCAAGATCTAAATCAGGCTCTTAGGGGCCCATTACGATGGCGGGCGGAAGCACAACCGCCGTGCTGGCGGATGCAAAAACCACCAGTTACCGCCGGCACGCAGCAGTCCACACGCCCGCCCAATTACGATGCGAAAAGCAGGCCAAACACCGCCGGCAAGCCAGCAACACCGTCCGCCATCAAAGTGCGCCCGCACACGTAGCGGCGCAGCACAACTGACACACACCGTCCGACGAAACACGTCCCGCCCGGCGCATAAATTACGATGCCGCAAACAAACAGCTCCCACGGCAAAGAGACACCGCACGTGAAAGAGAGGCGGAAACACGGACGCAGAGCACGGACAACGAAGAAGCGGCACCCCGGGCATGAATCCAGCACTGCAGGCCCTTCCCATGCTTCTGCTGATGCACCACCAAGGACGCAACGTACCGCGGAGACGCAGGTAGGCACACACACAACAAGTGCACGCAAACAGCGCACACAGTGCAAGGGCGGAAAAAGCGGACAACCCCCCACCAGCGCGTGTACACTACACATCCACCATCGCATCCACATATGACACACAGGCCAAATCGTAACATCGCAGAACACATGTGTACACACCACCTGGGACTAGGAACCAACCACCCCGTCACGGCCCCAAAGCGCCGATGACGCCGCCACACATGCGCACAACGCAGAGGCCAACCGCAGCGCCATGCATGCGTCGCACACAGACACAGGGACACAACCAAGCAGCACACACATCAGCCCCACCCCGAACGCACATGACACGTGACAGGCCGGCCACAGTCATGTCCCCAACGCCCAATTCACGGACAACACCCAACGCCACACAAACGACGCACACATGTCAGTGAAGACACGCAACTGCAGGACACACCCCAGTGTAACAAACATGGCGTAGCACACAGCGGCGGCAACACCAACTAGGAGAAGCAGGGCTCCTTCGGGAAGAGGAACGCCAGTACCACACTGAAAAACCCATACCACCCTGCACATATGAACAAGACACATGAAACGGAACACCAAAGAGCCCGGGGACCGACAACAGGTGGCCCAAGAATTACATCCACACACAAGGCCCAACGCAGAGCGGAAAGGCAGCCTGCCGCCCACACAAGGGAGAGCAGACAGCACTGAATGACCTTCCATTCCAACACCGAAACCACAGCCCTACGACAGAAGCCGGTGAATACAGCCATTGTCCAAGAATAGACCAACACAGGCATGCCGAGGAGACCGACCACAGGGCAGATAGCGCATATCACAGAAGCACACAACGGACGGGGAAGAAAGAAGAAAACACTCCCCCATGTCGGCCACATGCAAGTTAATTGGAAGGAGTCACACAGCACTGACCTTGAACTGTCTGAGAAGCATGTGGGAAGAGGGCCCGTGTCCTCCAAACAAGCCAACAGAACACAAGTCCTGTCTCCCCACGACTACACAGAGCTCACAGCAACACCGGAGCGTGCACATTGCAGACTGCACACACAGCCGGAGCACGCCACCTCTACGAACCACTGCGAAATGGCAACCGCAACACACCTACCCAACTACGCCGAACAGCTCAAGCTGTACCAAACCAACACGATACATACATTGGGATGCGATCTCCTGTCCCTGCTGAACGTAAGTTACCGACTGACTTACCGCATCACATTGTTCAGCTGCGTCATGCCCGTCTTCTACTGTCGGAGGTGTCCCTACCAGCATCCCGTCGAGATATGCCTCTCCAACCCGGCATGTCTGAAGGCGGACCTGCTACCACTACTCCTCCCTCTGGACGCACACGACAGGGCCTGCTCTGCCTATGGGGGCATGGCGTATGTGGCCAACATCGCACGCGCACTGAAATGGAACCACTGTGCCTCCACACGACGGATCATCGAGAACAGCTACATCGAATGTCACCCAGCATGCCCCATCATGGTCCTCCAAGGGACAACCTACGAACAACACCTTGACAGCCACCATCCGCTTCATTGGCTGGCAAACATGTACACCACCAATGACATGGAAGCCCTGCTGGACGGCATCGCATACCTGACAACCTGTAAATACGTCGGACCACAACGCAGGTTCCCCGAGTGACCTATGAAGTCCAACCCCGCACCCATGCTCAGCTTCCGCACGGACTGGCCAGTCACCACCACAACAGCCATACCAAACGACCGGCAACTGTAACCACACCATCAACGACATCGCCATGACATCGGATATGACCGGGACATGCACACTGTTCCCCATCACATCCAGGAACACTGCATGCATCGTGGGAGGCAGTGGCATGGGCTCTGTGCATCGCACCCACATGGACGGAACTGCACGAACAACCAGGACACGACATGGATCCAGCGCACATGGACACACACACCGCTCAGTGGACATGAATAGGTCGCCTGGAGTCTGTGGGTGCTGCACCCCTCCCACCCCCGCCCCGGGAATCCCATACCAGGACCTTTGCATGGACGACAAGTGCATACAACAACAACACGACCCCAGTGACTGTGACATGTCCAGTAACCACCACAGTGCAACAACAAGTGGCACGCCGCTGCATGCACGCAAGCACATGCCCTGATGTCATCTCACATGCACGCGTGCATGAGGAACAACCGCAGCAAACCTGTCACATGGAACTGAGATGGACTGTGCCCATGATGCCGAGCGGTCTGGTAGGCTACATGTATACCGTCTGTGTCAAAGTCCGCAGTTCCGCAGCTATACGTAAATGTACATTAGCACAGCCTTGGCCAAGCAGATGTCACTCTGAAGCCCACATCCCACATGCAACAGCCAATCACATGTAACCCCACACCCTATCCCATTTGTTATCATGCTCAGTATATCCTCAACATGTATTCCGCTGCCAGTAGTGTCCACTATACTGC
Source organism: Calotriton arnoldi (assembly GCA_963921515.1). Taxonomy (NCBI): domain Eukaryota; kingdom Metazoa; phylum Chordata; class Amphibia; order Caudata; family Salamandridae; genus Calotriton; species Calotriton arnoldi. The sequence goes on from CAWUFW010000497.1 coordinate 156,677, forward strand.
ATCACAGAGGACAGAAGACTCAATATAATGTTTGAAACCAAAACTGTCTCTGCTGACTCATTTCACAAGTACGAATGAGAGAGGATGAGAGTATGTGAAGTACACGGCAGTCGTGACATGACCATGTAGTCCACTGGTATTGGATGTCAACGCAAATGAGTAGCACTACTGTGGAAGACACACATGTGTCGTGTGAAGTCGTATGGACGCAGTGCTCAGGTGGGTGGGTGCGACGGGTAGATGCGCACATGCCAAGTTGGAGCACGCCGTGTTGGGAGGGGTCATGATCAGTACACCACCGCTTCCCTGGGCATTGTGAGAGGACACCTGTCGGGGGGAGTGAACACGTGTGTGCACAGCAGCCGGGCACACGTACAAAGCGGTACCAGGCGCACCTCAGCCCACCCTCTGTGGACAAGCTGGATCCTGTTGTGCGCCCGCCATGCCCCTTGACAAGGCACACACAGCCCCAGTCGACCAGGTGCAACCCCAACATAGTCAATCCGCACAGGCGATACAGGGCACGGGATGGCAGTGGAGCATGGTGTGTGAGAGGTCTCCTCGCGCTCCTCCTGGTCATATCACGCAGGCAATAGAACCTCAACGTCTAGCATGGCACAAGTCAAATGGAAGTGTAGGGGGACGCACCACAGCACGAGCAGCACTGACGTCACGGGAGGTGGCTCGCACCATCCCATCCATTGCCCATCATACCAACCACGCCACATGCCATTGCGACTAAGTGCAAGCGCGTGCGCCACCACCCCCGAGCCCTCCCCAGAGAGGCCAAAGAGTGAATGTGTGGGCCATCAGCCACAGACGGACGCGGCCTGGCCGCAAGGGCAGCCACAGCCACTGGGTGTCGCAGGTGGCGGATCCGGAAGGCGAAGACTGTGATGCATAGTCCATGCAGGCCGGGTCTCCATTTGGGGCACCACGCAGGTGGACGGCGTCCCGCCACACATCATACCCTGAGACAGCCCACTCGTGCAACTGGACCCACACATACACTCCTTGCCCTCTCTGGTGCGAGCTTGGGGCTGCCTGTGCAAGCGCTAGCCTCGCAGGTGAGCATGCATATTGGGGGGCGAGGGGAGGACATGAGGGCTGGGGCGAAGATGACTGTATCACTGTCAGTTAGTACAAGGGATGACCCAGATGTGGAAAGGAAGAGACGTGTCCCGTGTGTACTGCAACTAGTCGCCAATCCAACTACCCCCCATGTCCGGAATGTAAGCCCGCACCTAGGCCCGCCCATCCGCCACATCGAACATACCACCAGCACGACAACCTTCCCATTCGAAACACTGACTGGGGGTGGCGACCAGTGAACAATCATGTGTAGCCTACCCACGCGTACATGTGGGCCCTCCATGATCCATGTCACCTGCGGCAAAGACATGACATGCGCAATGAGGGAAGTGAGGAGAGCTGTCCGCCCCACGCGCAGAAGGTGCATCAGCTCCACAGACCCAGCAGCGAGTCCAGCAGGGGTCACATGTGCAGGGGCAGCTGTGCCTGGTGTGAAGGCACATGCATATAGACAGCACATCGACCAATGTGTAGTCTGCCCACATCCACAGTCCATCATCATGCGGACATAGGAATCGAACACAGGGCAACACATCTTAGTTGGTGCACCCACCGTGACCAACAATGCGCAATCATCGACGTACCCGCCCTGTGCATGGCCCCCCACCCAACGGAGGCACATCCAGTGCCACCATCCCACACACACAAGCCTTCCACGGAACATGCTGTGTCCAATGGTCAGTACAGAGTCAGCGCCCATCTGGTGGATCCTGAACAGGAGACACATGCACACACATGCCAGCTCCCACTATGTACGTCTGCCACCTGGCACGTGCAATGTAACCTCTCACCTGTGACGTGTGACTGCAAGCACACAGCCGTCTTGGCATGGGGCTGTCAATGTGGACACCAGTCAATGTTTCGGGAGCTGTGATCCGTACAGTGCTGTACATAGGGTGCAGTGCTGACACCTACTACTGTCTCATATCCCCTTGTGCCACAGGTCCCACTTGTATTGGCCGCTCAGCCCGTGCCCACATCGTCGTCGTCGTGTGCCATACTCATCCAGCCTCGGAAGCAGTTCCATGCTCAGCAGACACTCATGTTGCCGTGGCGTTGCCGCTTGACGAATATGCAGTCAGTCCCCATCAGCACGCCCCGCAAGTCATTGGGGCCTAGATCCCCATGTGCATGCACATGGCAGTGGTATGTCTCACTTGCCATTGCCATTGTTGGGAGACCTGTGTAAGTGTATTGTGGCCGTGCCGTCCCAGCTTGACAGCTGGGCTGTGGCTCATGTGCTTGCTCAGTCATGTCAGTGATGTGTATGCGAAATTGCTATGTGCCGTGTTGCTTTGACATGTGTCCTCTGCCATTTAACCCAGGCGGAGACCGAACATTGACCGCCCATACCAATTGCTGGCGGACATGGACGATACAGAGGTAATCAGGAAGTTTCGGCTGGACAGGCCAACTCTGCATCGACTGTGTGCCATGTTAGAGCCCCATCTCCGTCCCCGCAGGGTGTATCCGACTGCTGTCACCCCCACGGCTAAGGTGATGGCCGCCATGCATTTCTTCGCCACTGGGTCATTCCAGCACACAGTGGGCAGTGGAGGAGGGATGTCCCAGCCCATGTTCAGCAAGGTGCTGAGGGATGTACTGGCAGCCATGATGCTGTACCGGAACAGGTACATCAGATTCCCCAGGGCTCGTGAATTGGCGGCAGTGAAGGGTGCATTCTATGCCCTTGGCAGAATCCCACACGTCGTGGGAGCCATTGACTGCACTCATGTTGGCCTTGTTCCACCACAGGCCACTGAGCACCTGTACCGCAACAGGAAGCACACGCACTCCCTGAATGTGCAAGTGGTGTGCCTTGCGGACATGGTGATCACCCACGTGTGTGCCAAGTTTCCAGACTCGGCACATGACGCACACATAATGCGCAACAGCATCTTGCCACGACTGATGGCCAATCTGCAACAGGATCGTGGCTGTATTGTCGGTGAGTATGTGGAGTGGTGTAGCGTGCTGGTTGTGCGATGCTGTCCCCTGTCCAGTTGGAATAGCTACGGTTCTCTGTGTCCCTCACACCCAGGTGACTCTGCGTATCCGAATGGGGCATGGCTGCTCAGTCCATTGAGGAATCCTCGCACCCCAGCAGACGATCGATACAATGAGGCACATGGGAGGACCAGACGTGTGGTCGAGCGTACCTTTGGCCTCCTCAAGTCCAGGTTCAGGTGCCTGGACCGCACCGGGGGTGCACTGGCGTACTCCCCACAGAAGGTGTGCCAGATAGTGGTGGCGTGCTGCATGCTGCACAATCTGGCCATTCGGAAGCAGATCCCCCTCATTGTGGATGACGGAGATCAACCAGGGCCCCAGCCCGCAGACCAGGACAGCTCGAGTGAGGTGGACAGCGGAGAGGAGGAAGCTGGGAATGTGCGCCAGCAGCTCATCGCCCGCTACTTCACTTGACGGTGAGTGTCCATGTACGACGGATGATGTGTCTGTATCTGTGCAGGTGTGTGTGTGCTGTGTCAGGGTGGCCGTATGTTCACTGCGTGCAGTGTGTCAACGCTCCATGGCCAGGGTAGTATGCCACTGTTGGTGACTGTGGCATTGTGCCCTATTGCTCCGTGCGATGTGTGTACATTGCTTGTAGTTGTTGACATGTACTGTGTGATGGGTGTGTGACACACTCATTGAATGTGCTCCTGTTCTGTCTCCCACCCCTAGGTCCCTACAGGCCCTCCGGATTCCATTGCCATGCCACGCATCAGGTGCCCTTCCGCCCAAGGTGGCCGTTGTATTCCGTACAAATAAAACACAGGGCACAAACAGCAGTTAGTGAAAAAGGTGCATTTATTACAAACTGTGACATGTGATTGTGAGTAAGGTGATGACAAAAGTGGTGCGTGCAGTGACAATGAGCTGTCGGTCATGGCTGCGTGATGATCAGGGTGTACCCACTGGTTCTATGTCCATAGTCCAACACACACATGCCATCCAGCTGGCTGTGTGGAGTGGGATCGTAGAGCAAGTCAATGCAGTGGCTGGTCAAGGAAGGCTGGCGGAAGGCTGGCTGGCTGCCTCACTTGCGACTGGAGCGTGCGAAGTCCTCCCGGGAGATCTGTTTCCTCTTCGGACGGCCCCTTCCACGTTTGGGAGGGGGTGTGTGGTGGCGACCTGCTGGTGGTGGGTGAGGTGTGCTCACTGGCTGTGGACGCAGGGGAAGTGGACACTGCTGGCCGACCCTGCGCCCTAGCAGGTGGTGGCGGAGGTGGTGTTGCTGGCCTTGCCTGTGACCCCACCGCCACCACCAGCTGGCCCATGAGGTCCACGAGTTGGTCCATACGGGACACGAATTGGCCCATATGGGCGTCCATGGACCTCAGCACCCCCAGCACCTCCCGCGTGTCAGTAGCAGACCTGGCCCATTGTCCTTGGGCCTCTTCATAGGCCCCAAGGACTCTGGCCATTTGAGGCAGGGCATGGCTCCCAGGGGAGGCTGGCGTTTCCCTGACCCTGCTCCTCCTACCAGTCCTGCTGCCACCGGCCTGCCCACTAGCCACATTGCACACCACGGTCCTCGCTGTGGCTCCCAGGGTGGATCCAGTCGGCCGGGCCACCACCTGCGCTGGGGCTGGTGCCAGCGAAGACGTGGTGGTGGTGGAGGCGGTGGTGGTCGGTGCGGCGATGGTGGCGGTTGCGGCAGTGGTAGTGGCCGCAATGACCGTGGGTGTGGCCGCAACGACAGTGGCAGCAGGGGACTGGGACTGTTCAGCATCCCTGGATGATGGGTTGGTGGGTAGGAGGGGTCCTGGGGAGCGGCTGGGCCCTGCCACGCCAGATGGGCCAGCTTGGTGGTCCGTGTCCGAAGAGGTGGACAGATCCTCCAGATCCGTGTGTCCTCGTTGGGGGCTTGTAGGCTGGCTGTGCTGGCTGCTGTCTCCATCCCCAGCATCCAGCAGTTCGTCACCTGTGGAGAGAATGAGATTTGTTATTGTGTTGCACCTGGCGAAGTATGTATTAGTCGTCTGACATTGGCAGTTCGTGCAATCTCGTACATGGGTTTCCCGGAGGCGAGTGTGTGGCTGTGGCATCTGTAGTTGTGTGTGCTAGGCAATGGGACTGTGTGCTATGCACATGTGGCATGGGACGGATTGGCCATGCCGATGGGTGTGTTGCTGTGCCCCTACTCATTGTGACTCTGGTGTATGCGGGCTCCTGGCCCATCCTGGGTCTGGTTTGTACTTTGCTTTTGGAGTTCATATGGAACGCTTAGGAACGCATATGGCAACATGGGGGCCATGCCCCAGATTCGCATTTGGGAGGGGATATGCTTTTGGGGTTCAAATGGAACGCTTAGGAACGCATATGGCAACATGGGGGCCATGCCCCAGATTCGCATTTGGGAGGGGATATGCTTTTGGGGTTCAAATGGAACGCTTAGGAACGCATATGGCAACATGGGGGCCATGCCCCAGATTCGCATTTGGGAGGGGATATGCTTTTGGGGTTCAAATGGAACGCTTAGGAACGCATATGGCAACATGGGGGCCATGCCCCAGATTCGCATTTGGGAGGGGATATGCTTTTGGGGTACATGCTGTGAGCCATGGGTGCCGAACGTGACATGTGTTGTGGCAGCATGACAGTGCATGGTCTGAGGTGTGTGCATGCCTGACATGCCCTGCATATTTGCTGTCTGTTGTGGTTACTGGACATGGCATTGGACGCATCGTTATGAGTGAGTGATAGTTGTGTGCCAGCCAACATATTGCAGTTGTCCCATCTCCTTGGTGTGCGTGCTGCCCTGTGCCATGTGCATCACTGCAGTGCTCGGGGGGGTGTGGCCCATGTTGTGTGTTGTTGCTCACAGTGTGTCGTGCGCTTAATTGACTTCTGGCACATGGTTGGTCATGGGCATGTGTCTTAGCGTGACTGCTGTATGTGTGGCAGCTGTGCGGATGACATGCCTTTCATGTGACTGGGGCTGACGGATGGGATGGATGGTATGTTGTATGTGCATGGTGTGTCTGTGAGTTTGATGGGTTCAGTGGTGTTCGTGTGCATTTCTGTTGTTCCGCTCTGTTGCGTCTAGTGTTGTTTGTCTTACATAGGCGTAGTTGTGGGGTGTGGGGTTGACAGGCAGTGGGGGCTACATGGACAGGACTTCAATGGTGTTTCGGTTGTGTGTGATGAGTTGCACAGTGGCTGCCGTGTGGGACTATATTCAGTGTGGCTTGTGCATGCAGACGTGGCTCCTTGGGTGTTGCTATGTCTGTGATGGGTCATGTGGGGTGTGAGTCTGTTGTTCATGTCCGTGTGCACATTGTTCACTTGTTCGTGACGGTGGGCGGTGCTGCGTGTTCGTGTGCTACGTGACATGTCCCATGTGTTGGTGGTGTTATGGTCCTCATGCCTCCAGTAATCCAGCCCTGTCCAGTTTCCCACCTGCAAGTTGTTCGTGCGTGCACTGTACTGGATGCCACATGGCTCTAAGCGGGGGTGCTCCATGTTGCAGGTCTGTGGGGGTGGGGGGTGTAGTGGGTCGTGGGGGTGGCTTTACACCCACTGACACCGATTGCTGTGGACCGTGATGTCTGCCTTTCGGCTGTCGTTGTGCACTGCGGTGGCTGACACGTGCGTGGGTGTGGGGGATGCTCCTCCTTGCTGTGCTGTGGGACTGGGGCCTGGTGTGTGTTGTACTTGGGCTGTCCACCGTCCCACCCACTGCACTTTGTGTTCCTGCCACTTACCTGTTACTTGTCGGTTAGTGCAGCTGTGGCGGACACATGGGTGTGGTGGGTGCTCGTTGTGGCGCTTCTGGCATATTTGGGGACCTGTTGGTGGTTACGTGGCTGGCTTAGTGTACACATGTCCCCACGCATCTTACAGTTGTTCGGTTTGGGCTGTGTGTGGTAGTGTCTGTTGCATGTGCGTGTGATGTGTTGTGTATTGTGTGCTGGACATGGGGGTGTTTGTCCCTGGGAGCTGTGGCATGGTAGTTGCGCATGTGAGTACATAGCGGTGTGCTAGTATACATTAGTTTGTACTTACCAGCCTCCACTCCCCTGCTAATCCGGCGAGGATCTCCGGATGGATTACGACTCGCACCTTCTCCTCCCACGCTTTGAAGGTCTTAAAGAGCGCGGGATTCCCTCCGCCAGTGACGGCAGCCAGCTCTCTGTTTTTGCCCTCCTTCTTCTTGACCAGGCTCTTTACGTCATTCCAACGTTTGTTTATCTCGACTCTGTTCCTGGGCAGGGTCCCGACTGCATTGACCTGGTCTACGATCCGGTTCCACATTCTGTTTCTGGTGGCTAGTGGTGTGTGCTGGACCATGTTCCCATAGATTTGTGGGTACACCTTGATGATCTCGTCGACCATGACCGTCAGCTCCATGGGCGTGAACTTGGGCATCCTTTGTGGTGCCATGGTGTTTGTGGTGCTGGTGCGGTGTGTGTTGTGTAATGTGCAGGGGGTTTGTGGTGCCGGGGTGTGGTGGTGGTGGTGGTGGTGGTGGTGGTGGTGGTGGTGGTGTTTGGTGGTGGTGGTGGTGGTGGTGGTGGTGGTGGTAGTGATGTGTGCGTTTCTGTGGTGTGCTGCTGTCCTTGCTGTGTCACTGTGTCCTCTCCTCTCCTCTCTGGTTTGCAATGTAGCAAGGGGTTGTGGTCTGTGGGAGTGCTGCTTTTGTACTCACCTATGTGGGTGTGTCCTCATGGTCTGTTGTTTTCAGGTGTGTTGTGTCTGGGGTTCTGGCCTTTGTATTTTTTGTTTGTCCGGGGGGTGTTTTCGGGATGTGTACTGTGCTTGTGTATTTGTGTGTGCCTTGCTATGTGGACTTATTGGCCATGTTGTGTGCTATTGGTTTTGTGTGCGGATGGTTTCTGTGCAGGTACGTTGGCGCCATGGCTTCTGCCGTGTCGATTCTCATCGGCGTTGTTTGCGCTGGCGGGCGGTATATTTGTTGTTTTTCCGCGCTCATGGCGGTGCGATCGTAATTTCACGTGCGGTGTGTCGGCCGTGTGGGCGGGCGGTTTTGTGTTGTCGTGCGTGTTTCCGTCCGTGGCGGGCGGTTTGACTCCGACTCGGACGATGGCGGGCGGTATTTTGTGTGATTTTCCGCCGATGGCGGTTTTCGGTTTGTGTACTCATAATGGCGTGGTCGGTGTTCAGGCGGTGTGTGCGGGCGGATTTTTGCCGCTTCCATGCCTGGCGGATTTATTTACGCCGGGTATCGTAATGGGCCCCTTAGTTCTGTATGCCCTGTGACATTTCTTCTGGGTGTTTGATCTATCAGTCTCCCATTTAGAAGAGATTTGTAATTATTGTTTCCATCAAGAGCTTGTGTACTATCTGGTGTACTGTTTTGCTAACTGGATATGGTGTATGTATATTTGTAATTTTGTGTGTATTACTAACCTTTTTATGTGCATAAAGTACTTTTTCCTTTTTAAAAGTAAAATTACTGACTGGTGAATAATTTGTCCAATGTTGTTAAGGGTTTTTTTTAGTTCTAAGTTTCCAACCCATAGCAACTTCCTGAGGGAGCTTTGGTTTGCTCTGCTGTCGCTACCTTGAGAGTCCAATGGGGTGTTCTTGGCAATAGCAGGAAGAAAACTGGGACCCATTGGTAATTGACCTCAATAGATACAATTAGGTCCCAGTTACCCACATATGCTCTTTGGGCCCCCAAAGCAGTCCTTGCCTGATAGGTGTATTTTTTAGGTCCAAAACGACAGTACAGATGTCTGCATAACATATTGTTACAAATACTTTAACATATGCATAAGGTGGGCTTTTGCTCATCCCCAGAGTACTGTTACTCTGTCACTTCATGCTGTTGGCTGTTTGGTGTATCATTCAGCTTCCTGTGGAGTCCTTTCATTGTAATGCGTTAGGCACTATTTTACGTCTAAAAGGTACACTCAGTTATCACACATTCAAATATTTATGTCATAGAGACATTCCATAAATAAGGCAATCCTTTTTTCCTTTTTTTTACTGTAGTAGACATTTTGTTAATATTTTGTCAGAAATGGAGTGAGAGCCTAAGCCTGAACTTCAGATGGCTGCCTGTTGCATTTTCCTGGGAAATATACTGAATCCAAGATAGTCTCTCTTTTTTTGATGTCACAAGACTTTGAGTGCTCATTTACATTTTAGCACATCTATTTTCTCATTTTCATCATGGCACCAGTGCATTGCTTCTTCATGCTGTCTTTTTTTCTTACCTTTCTTCATTATTACAATTCATTCCCTTTCACTAAATTCAGCACACCTATGGTCTCCTTTTCTTCCTGTATGCAGGCCATTGCTTCGTCTTATTGTCTTTTTGAATAGCTCTCTGTGCCTTTCCCTTTCCTCCTCACTCCCTTGTTCTTATTTTCTTCAGTTTCCTTTCACATACATAATTTCCCTTTATTTTTCTCTTTCTTTGTCTTGAATTCTCTCCTTTTCTCTTCCTCTAACTTTGCATTTTGCTCCACACATGCCTGTCTCTTTTAGATCAGCACTTAAACACATAAGTGTCTGCATATTTATGATCTTCTGCCATGAGGCCACACAGGGTAGCAACTGGATTTCTATGCGTTCTATGTTCTGGGCAGCCATCTTGTCAGTTACCCCTAAAATATCGTAACTCAGTATGCCATCAACAACTACAAGTTGGTGAGTTCCTGCTTAGTCTTTCTTTCTGTCTCTTCTGGGCTCTAGCTGTGACGTTATACATATTGCAAGCACAATCTTGGCGTTGGTGTCCTAACTGTTCAACTAACTGGTTTGGTAAGTGCTCCAAAGGCCTAAGGCAATGATAATTTACTGCTTTACACCTCCAACCCCTCTGTGATGTTCATATCCAAGCTTGTCAAGTGGTGTCAGTTTACTTCCTCACTCTGTCTCTCTCTGGCTGCTGCATCCCTCAGTCTGTCTCATGGTGCTTCCTCAGTCTTAGACTGTCCTCTGATCCCCCCCACTCTGTCTAGAACTTGGTGCCTGCGCAGTGTCCAAGCATGCATTTTATTATTATTTCATTATTGTTTATGTCTGCACCTTTATTCCTTCGGTGTGCAGACATAATATCGCGTTTTTAATATCGAGTGGCAGAAATATCGAGTCATAAATATCGTGAGTGAGAAATATCGACAGCAAGACTATCGTGGTCATTTGAATTTTGCATTTTTTAGTTCCGTAGTGGGTTGTGGGTTTATAGGGGAATAGGGTGGGAAGTAATTTAATTATATTAAATAAATGATTGTTTTTTATTTATTAATATTTATTTCATTGAGATGTTATAGTGTTAAATGTGTAAAGTAATTTATTATTAATTAATTAATAAGTGGTTGTTAATTAATATTAATAATTATTGGTTATTAATTATGGTAATTGTGTAATTAATTTTAGGTGTGCGTTTTGGTGTGTATAGGTGTAAAGAGTGGGAAGTATTTTTTTTTGATTGATGAATTAATAATTTGTTAATTAATATTAATTGGTAATTAATTATGGTAATTGTGTAATTTATTTTAGGTGTGTGTTTTGGTGTTTATAGGGGTAAAGGGTGGCAAGTATTTTTTTTATTAATAATTATTTGTTAATTGATATTCATTAATTTAATTAAACTTTTATTATGGCAATTGTGTAATTAATTTTAGGTGTGTGTTGTGGTGTTTATAGGGGTAAAGGGCGGGAAGTAATTTGTGTTTAATTAATTAATATATAGTTGTTAATTAATGTTACTTATTTGATATTTATATTGTGTAATTGTTTATTTTTTATGTGTTGTTTTTACTTTTAAAGGGGTAAAGGGTGGGTATTAAATACATTTTATTTACTTTAGAATTAGTTGTTAAATAGTAATAGTTTTACATTTTAATATAAGTTTTAATTGTGTAATTTATTATTTTACAGTTTAATTTAGGGGTGTCTTGTGGGAATTATAGGGTTAAAGTGTGAGTTGTTAATTAATTTTTATTAGTTTTTTTATTAATAATATTTTTTTAACTGATAATTAATGATGTTAATTATGGAAGTACATTTTTTTAAAAATGTAGAAGTGTGTTGTGATTTGTGTGGTGTTATAGGGTAGGAAATGAAATAAATACAATAATATAATATAATAATTAATGTTTTTGTTTTCTAGTTTAAAATATTTATTTCTTTGAAATTTATTTTTTATTTTATATAATATTTGTAGGTATTTTTTATGTCATTAATATTATAATATGTTTTCTTTTTATATATTAAATATATTGGTATTTTAATTTTTAACATCTTTATATATTTATTTATTTATTGTCTTTTATAATATTTTAAATTAAATGTTTATTTTGTTCTTATTTTTGAACTGACTGGAGTGTGAATAGTAATTTTATCCCTCCACTATCTAACACTTTCCCTACTGTTCCATTCACTGGAGTGGGAATGGTAATTTTTACCCCTTCGCTATCCAGTCCTTTCCCTACTGTTGCACTTACTGGAGTGGGAATAGTAAATTTTATCCGTCCGCTATCTAACACTTTCCCTACTGTTGCAGTCACTGGAGTGGGAATAGTAATATTTTCTCCTCCACTATCCAAAACGTTCCCTACTGTTGCACTCACTAGAGACGGAATAGTAATTTTTCCCCTCCGCTATCCAACACTTTACCTACTGTTGCACTCACTGGAGTTGGAATAGTAAATTTAATCCCTCCGCTATCCAACAGTTACGCTGCTGTTGCACTCACTGGAGTGGGAATAGTAATTTTTACCCCTTCGCTATCTAACACTTTCCCTACTGTTTTACTAATTGGAGTGGGAATAGTAATATTTACTCCTCCACTATCCAACACTTTTCCTACTGTTGCAGTTATAGGAGTAGGAATAGTAATTTTTACCCCTCCGTTATCCAACACTTTCCCTACTGTTACACTCACTTGAGTGGGAATAGTAATCTTTACCCCTCCGCTATCAAACACTTTCCCTACTGTTGCACTCACTGGAGTTGGAATAGTAAATGTAATTTGTCTGCTAGCCAACACTTACCCTACTGTTGCACTCACTGAAGTTGGAATAGTAATTTTTACCCTTTCCCTATCCAACACTTTCCCTACTGTTGTACTCATCGGAGTGGGAATAGTAATTTTTACCTCTCCACTATCCAACACTTTCCCTACTGTTGCAATCACTGCAGTGGGAATAGTAATTTTTACCCCTCCGCTATCCAACACTTTCCCTACTGTTGCACTCACTGGAGTGGGAATAGTAATTTTTACCCCTCCGCTATCCAACACTTTCTCTGCTGCTGCACTCACTGGAGTGGGAATAGTAAATTTTACCCCTCCGCCATCCAACAGTTTCTCTACTGTTGCACTGACTGGAGTTGGAATAGTAAATGTAATCCCCCCACTATCCAACACTTACCCTACTGTTGCACTCATTGGAGTTGGAATAGTAATTTTTACCCTTTCGCTATCCAACACTTTCCCTACTGTTGTAATTATTGGAGTGGGAATAATTATTTTTACTTCTCGGCTATCCAACACTTTCCCTACTGTTGCACTGACTGTATTGGAAAATTTAAGTTGAAATATTTTTTAATAGTTTGTTTTAATTTATTATAGAATGTTTTTTTCTTGTATTTTAAATTATTGATATATATATATTTTATTTTTATATAATTTTAAACTTTTAAAATAAATTAAAAATGATAGTTTATTAATTGTTTTAAGGAAAATATATATATATATATATATGTATAAATTATTATGTTTGTGTGTTTATATTTAATTAAATGTATTTATTATATTTTAATAAAATGTTTATTAAATTTATTTTATTAAAATTAATTTTAATATTTAATATATTGAATGTATATTATTTTATTTTATATATATATATAAATCGATATTTTGTACATCCATATTTTTCACATCGATATTTTTAGTCAATATTTTTTTACTTACCTGTTTAAGTATAGGGAGTCAATATTTTTGTAGTCTATATTTTTCCTCAATATTTTTTACATCGATATTTGTGACATCGATGTTGTGTCATTCCTCCATGTCCCCAGGATTCCTTCTTGTTACTCCTGCACATTGGTTTCTATTCAGTCATCAAATTATTTTCTGTCTGCCCTCAATCTCCCAGTCTGCTCCCCGTCTTGCTGAGACTCTAAAACATGTCTCTATGAGTCTCCCAAATTACTGAGAACCTGTACAGTGGCTTCGTATTGGTCTCAAAGCTTGTCACTTGCTGTCTCCAATTTCTATTTGGCTAGCCCATCAGTCTTAGGCCCTGATTATGAGTTTGGCGGTGTAGGAGCGGGCCAACACCCCACCGCCCCACTCCCACAACACCAAACCGCCCGCCAAATTATGAGTTATCTCGTGGTCTGGCGGGCAGTCCTTTAGCGTTCCAGCTGCAGTGCCTACTAAAAAGGCACCGCAATGGGAGCGCCAAAGCCTGATCCTGCACGGCATGGACTGTGCAGTCCATGCCGTGCAGAAAAGGGGGTGCATGCAGACAGGGGGTCACACCATGTGCCCCCCTACATGCATCCCATGGCCCTGAGGCCTGAGCGGCCTCATACTGCTGCAACACCGCCGAAGGATCACTGATCCCCAGCAGTTCCATCGGTCCTTTGGCGGTCCGACCACTAAACTCGTAATAGGGTGGCCAGACCGGCGGTGCCCGCACCTCCACCATGGCTACGGCGGTCCACCGGACCGCCATAGTCCTAATCAGGCCCTTAGTCTGTTATCTGGTATACCGCCATTAACTGCCTATTCACTCAATGTCTTAGCATGGGGTGCCTCACAAGCCTCTCACCTTATCACCTCTATGTGCTTGTTCCCCGGCGCTTTCTCTGTGAATTATCCTGAATACATGACACATTTTCAATATCTACCACTCTCCTTTGGCCAGTGGTACCTCACCAGTTTCTACCTCAAGCTAAGATTCACCCCCCGCATCACCACCACCACCAATTCGTCCCTAAATCTGCCCTTGGTGAGTCTTAAGTTTCAGTGTGCCCCAAGGTACTGCCTGAGGCTTATCTTGCCCAATGGTGCGTATTCTTCCTAAACCTGCCCCTTGCCTTGATAGTCCACTCCTGACCCCTATTGTCCTCTCACTCTGTGCAGATCTAGGCAGATAAAGTTCACTTCTTCAAGATTCCAGAGATTCCTCTTGCATTTAGCATTTTACCCGCTTTCCCCATGAAGTTTGGGCTTCACAAAGGAAGGCTTGTCTCAAGACTATGGGGCCGATTTCGATCTGGGTCGGAAAACTCTCCGACCGAGCCGGATCCGGAGAGGTTTCCGACCGAGCCGGATTCCTGCAGTCCGACCGAGCGAGTACGATGCGGCCGCATGCTGCCGGACTCGATTCGGTCGGACTCCCATTGAAATCAATGGGAGCCAGTCGTACGACGCGTACATGGGCTCCCAGTGACTCAATGGGTACGTTGCGCACAAGGGGGCCCCCTGTAGTGGGTACGCGTTGGTGCCATCCGCACCGTACATGCATGTATAGGGGGGACCCTTGGGTCCCCCCTGTGCTCGACTCGTACGGCTACGGGTGCAGGGGGGTCCGGCACGGACCCCCCAAGTTCGGCTCCGGGAGATTTTTCGAGCCGGACGCTCCGACTCGATCCGGCTGTCCGACGCGTCCATCGTACTGGCTCGGTCGTAAAACGTCTCCATTGCGCGCCACAAATCGAGTGTGAACGAGTCGGACGGAGCGGGTCGAACACGGAAACGAGTCGGTCGGCGATTTCGCGTTCACTTGCATCGTACTTGCTCGCTCGGATGACTGTACGAATCGGTCGGAAACAAAGCCTCCGACTCGGATCCGGTAAAGCCGAATCCGATTCGGAGCCCTACCGACCGAGATAGGAATCGACCCCTTAGTAGGTAGAATGCGGGAAGTTTCCCTCAGACTGTGCTCCAGACGCCTGGGCACCTCCCTGTGCTTGCGTGAAAATTGAGCATTGTTCTGCAACGGTGTGAGCTGCATACCAGACAGATTCCTGTTGCACAAACAGAGGTACAACCCAAAGCATCCTGACTCCATGAGCCTCCCCATCACAAAGATGCCGCTGAAAGTATACAGATGTGGAATACATCCTGAAAACATTATTGGTGTTCATTCATTACTACTAAAGGCATTTGCCTGAGCCAAGAACAACATACTGTAGTGCACTGAGCACAACAAATCTGTAAAATGAATGAAGAAACCGGTTCACTCACAGACTTGTCAATGCTTGCTTTCAAGAGTTAGCCGCATGTTGTTAAACGGTTTGCACCTCGTTAAGTCACATAATGGTGAATGGTGGGAGCTAAGAGACCTTCTAAACTCATACTGGGCACTGCCACAACTAGAGGATGCTTATAGAGGGATTGAGTGTTGAAAACACCCTGAGCTCACAAAACAAGCCAATATGATGCCCTAGCAGGTTCAACTTCAAAGAGCAGAGCCGATGTAATAGTGTGTCTCAAAGAGATACCACAAACACATCTCAGCCTCTCTGGACGGCAGGTGAACAGGAATGGAGTCCTTCCTCTAAAAATAGTGGGGAACTCTGTCCACCCTCTGACTTGTGCCCTGGATCAGAGGGCGATCCCTCTGCCATCTTATAAAATGCAACACAATTTACTTTGCTCTGTGAAATTGGGTGCAGGTTGCCAGATCCAAAATGGTGCCATGGATCAACAATAGTGTCCGTCTCCCTGAGATCCTCAAGTCGAGTCAGATTCTAGGGGAGCCTCATGGCTAAACAACAGCTCTGGAGACACACATCTGTGGGCAAAGTCATAGCTCTTGCTGCAAGAATTATATATCTTTTTTCTTTTTTTGGGAGGCAGCATATGCCCCTATGCAAGGCCAATCCGTATCTGGGTCCTGGGGCACCTACATACAAAATGCCAGCCATGTTTGGTGATACTGGTGGCAGAGCTGAGAATCCTGTAGTGAGCACAATATACCTTTTTTATTTTTGGGGAGCAGTGTTTACCCCAGCAACACCGGAAAACATCCTTCTTGTGGTCAGGGTTGCTCACCCTTTCTCTGACACTGCCAGATTTTTTGCACCAACTTGGACATTCATGTATCTCTCACATGTCAAAAAGGCAGTAGCACAAACAGCTATTGTGGTTATCGTACCAGATTGTGTGTTTTTTGGTTCATTTGATTATCTGAGAACCCCACATTGGACTGAAGGATGAAGGAACTTTAGTACTTTAGTCAATGGGGTGTTTTTTTCATTATCCATAAGCCCATTGTGACCCACCAACTGATAGGAATAAGTAACAAAGTTTGAAGAATACGTTTGTGCAATCAACTATTTTAATAACTACTGAATTAATTAACACCCATCCCCGAAAAGGATTTATTCTGAGTGCAGTTATTACTTCATGTCAAGTTTGGTGTAATTTCATTCAGCAGTTTTTGCTATAGCAGAGAACCATTATTGAGATGGGATCTAAAATGGGAAACCCTTCTTTTTTACTCTTCTTTAACTCCATACTTGGATCTGTAAAAACCTTGTCATACTGAATTCTAGTTCTATTAACTGTCTGCTAAATTCCATGCTGATTTTTTTTAATCAATACCCAAACGATTAGCATAGCAAAGAGAGCTTTTCAGTATTCCGACATCAGAAAGCAAGCATTATTTAAGTCATTGACTCCAGAATGGGAAATAACATTAAATGTATTATTCATTTCTGCATGTCAAACCTGATTCCTGACCCAATAGCATGGCCCTTTCTAAATCCATGTACTGCCTACTCAGAGTAGTTCTAGGTTAAGGGGCAGTGAGCTAGGAAAGAGGTGGGATAGCATCTATAAGAATTGGGGAGAGCGCTGTCAGGCCCCCCGCTGCTGGAGAGGAGCAGAGGGGGACCCGGCCTGCAGATTCTGGCTTCCTCCAGTTGCAGTTTGACCAGGTGCAGATCCAAAATACAGTAAAATACGGTCCTGTGCATTCAGACATGGTAATTTCAGATGTACAAACAGTGGAGAGGGTGTGTGTGTATATGGGTGTGTACAGCTACTTTATATGGAGCATTCTACAACACCACTGACACTCTAGATATGCTCGCCTCAAATGCCTGTTTTTTTCCACCAGAATATTTAAGCAAAGGATTAGCCCAGTGCCATGTACTCCTATCTAGGTAAGTTGCAAAGCCTTTTTGACTTTTTTTGACAATGTCTTTAAACATAGGGTAAGTAAGTACTATTCGCACTGAGCCAAAAATAACTATATATATATTTTGTGATTTGGTGAAAATCCGTTCAGTAGTTTTTGAGAATTTAGAGATAAAAAATGTTTGTATTTCTGGATGGTTGGGTTTGAGGGACTCTCGGGAGAGTTCCTTGAACCCAATTTTAGAAACTATAGTGTTTTGATTGGTCTAGGGGGCTTATTTACTCCTGGGCCAACTTGCTCCTGCAGAAGTGAGTGCTCTGATTGGCTGGCCGCAATATGAGAAAAAATGTTGCAGGGAGCCATTACAAGACTCAGAGGCTTAGGGGCATATTTACAAGCCCCTATCGCCACCACAACGTCACTTTTCAGGACGTTGTGGTGGCGATAGGGGCTTCGCCTTATTTACAAGGCAGCGTTAAGGCACTTAATGTGGCTTAACACATAATAAGGCACTCTTTCACTGTATACTTAGCGTGAAAGGGAGGGCAATGGGTGCTGCTGTGGGCATTCCACCGCAACACCAATTGATTTTGATGCTGCCCCATATTTACAAGGGTGGCGTAAATATGGGGCAATGCCAAAATTAAGACCAGGGAAAACCTGGTCTGACCCTGGCAAAACAGGGAGAAATGTTTAATTTCTCCTCGTTTTTGCTATTTCCATGTATGATGTATTGTGCAGCACACATAAAAACAGCAAAATGCCAATGATTTTAAAAAAATGACGTTTTGCAACTTCTATGTGTGCTGCATTGAGCATCACACATAGAAGTTACAAACCGTCATTTAAAGATTGTTTATGTGCAGGAAGGCACACCTTCCTCACATAAACAATCTTCCCCTGCAACGCATACACCCTTGCACTATGGTGCAAGGGGGCCTGCGTTGGTGCTAGGCAGCTAAATTTAGCACCAGCGCAGGGGGAAATGCAGGGCTGCACCATATTCTTGTAAATATGGTGCCGGCCTGCGTTTCTAAAGTTACGGAGCATGTCGTTGGCCTTCTTGGCCTAATGACACGCTTCGTCACTTAACTTGTAAATATGCCCCTTAGTCCCCTGTCCTTAGATTGTAATACAAAAGAAAGATAAGGGTGCAGGGTATGGCTCTCCTGCTCCCTAGCCCTTGTGGGGGTTCCCAGCGGGACCTCCGGGGCCCACACAAAAAAAAAAAAAAAAAATCTATAGTCTGTGATCCTGCAGGATCGCATCATATAAAAAAAAAAGGCCAGCGTCACTTCTAATAATTAATTATTCAATCCTCAGTGTGGGACAGGGCCCGGGGATCATATTTGTAAAATATTTGGGTAGAGGTGTGTGAGTGTTCCCTCCTCCCCGAGACCCTGTTTTGCCCCTGGGAATACATCCTCCGGATCCTATTATTAAAAACTGGGGAGAGGGAATGTGGTCCCTCCCCAAGCCAATAATGGGACCAGGGGACCCAGTCCCCTCTGGCCTATTTGTAAATAAAAAAGGTGGGGCATTGGGCCCATCTCCACAAGACTGAAAATACCCAGGGGACACCAATCCCCTGGGCTGAAAATAAATAACAGGGGAGGAGGCATGCGTCCCTCCTCCCCAAGCCACAAATGGGCCCCAGGCACCAGATCACCCGGGCCCCAATTTGTAAATAAAAGTGGAGGGGGCATTTGGTTCCCTTACTCGAGATGAGCCTGGGCACGGAAGGCATGTTTCCTCCCACCCAGTGTGAGCTTTAAAAGAGATCCCGCCTGGAGAAGCAGACATGTGTTTCCCTGCCCAAGCTCTAGCAGGCAGGGAAACTCAGACTGCTCCCACCAGGTGGGAGCAGTAAAAAACAGCTGCTCCTGCTGGGCGGGAGCAATGCTGGCTCCCGATGCACCCAGAATGGGTGCCTGTGGGGAGCTGGCAGGGCTGTGGGTGCCATGTGGCTCCCCAGCATCCGCCAATGTAGTGTTTTGTGAGTGCCACATGTGGGCACTGGGGCACCCACCTGAGGCCCGGGGGATAGGGTTCCTGGGCACACTATTGGCTCAGGGAGGGTGCGGGGCACCCCCCCCCATTAAAAAAAGTCCCAGGGGGACACGGTCCCTGGGGCGTGAAGTAGCTCGAGGAGGGGGCCACCTGTCCCCTCCCCTTAAAAAATGATTAGCCTCAGAGGGTGAGATCCCTGGGGCCTAAAGTGGCTAAGGGAGGAGAGGCACGTGCCCCCTCCCCTTCTTAAAAATGAAAGACCTGGAGGGATAGTGGCATGGGTTTAGGGGTCTGCGCACCCCCTCCTTCCCCAATCATTATGAAAAAAGTGTTTCCCGGGTGGGCACCAGGACACCAAAATATATAGTAAACAAACTACAGGAGCTTGTAGGAGGGCCCCATTATGCCTATGAGTGATTTTTTGTTTACAATTTATTTAACTTGATGGTGCTTCTAGAAAAGTGAGGGACACCACCAGGCCTTTTTTTAATGTTGTGGTGGGCTGCAGTGAGTGCTGAACCTCTTCTCCTCCCCGCCCCCCCCAGCAACATTTAAAAAAAGTAAGTCTCCTGGGTCATTAAATCCACGGCCCCAGGAGAGCTTAAGACAATTTTTTAAAGCACTCCTAGCTGGAACTCTGCACTCTTCGGCTGGAGACCAAGGCCCTCTTGTGGTAGTTTTTATGACTGCATTTTGTGGGCTTAAAATGTTAAAAGAAAGACTCAGAGATATGTTGGTGTTATTTAAACAAAAAGCACATTTTTCAGCCCACAAAAAGCGATAAAAAAGGCATATTAAAAGAAAGACTCACAGACTTTTTTTTAATAATAATCACTATTCTTAAATATTGCACTGTGTGAATTACTAAAATATACATTAGCTTATAAATATCAGTGTTGTTTAGAAAAAGATGGTAAATCCGTATTATATATATTGATAAGCTCCTCTCTTGATAAAGCCAATGGGATCACTTTTTATATTTTGGTGTTGTGACTCTTTGACAAAGTCAGTAATTCTACCTGACTGCAGCCAGGACCTGCGAGATCAAACCCATGCTGCGCACGACCGGGAGCCACGTTGCGTCTAGTTTGCTGCACTAAGCAGGACGGGTATGCCTACACGTGGGTCGTGTGCACACTGTGTCGCTGGTACCAAGGCTGATGAGCCCATAACTAGGGCAAAATTGGTCCCAGGTTGCTTGTTTTCCAGTTCAGGAAGGACCTGGCTTGGCAGATTGGGCTGGACTGTTCTGATTGGAGCAGGGTCCACGTTGATTTGCCTATAGCTGAGTCCAAACTGAGGTGACATGATGTGCATGGCGTGCAAAATAATGATGGATTGGGATGCGCCCCAAGTAATTACCAGTGGTTAAGATTAATTAAAGCATTCCACCCATCACTTTTTTTGTATACTAAAAGTGGCATTTTCCAAATTGGAATGAAAAATCAGACTTTACTGTTAAAGAGGGATTATCATTACAATTTCATAGATACAGTTATAAAATTGGTTTCTTGTTGGCAGAGGTATGCACCCTGTCCAAGCAGGAACCACAATCCTAGTCAGGGTAACTCACAACACATCCTAAATTATCCTATGCTCACCCTCTGGTAGCCTGGCTCGGAGCATTCAGGCTTAACCTAAGAGGCAATGTGTAAAGTATTTGTGCAACACTTTAAACAGTTACACAGTAAATAAAACAAGACCAAAACGACAAGAATCCAACAAGTAGAAGTCGAGATATGAACTTTTAAAGAATAAATGTCAAATCGTGCTTAGAGGCAATAAGCGCTAAGATGGGTTATCTGGCCGCTCTAGACCGGGACAAAGTCAAAAGATGGAGCACAGGCCAGATATAGGGACCCACTTAGGCCCGCTGAACCAAAGTACCTTGATGCTTCGTCGTCGGAGAGGATGCGAGGTGCAGCCAAGGCAATGCGTCGGTGTTGATCCACGAAGAGGACAAGATGTGTTGAATTTCTCCGTGCAACTGCGGCGAAGCGTGGGTTCCAAGTGCGAATGCTGCTTCCTGTTGCGATGTGTGGCTACTGCTCCTGCAGTAGGGAATGCATAGATTCCGAGAGCAACACGCTGGTTCCGAGGTCGATGCGCCGGGTCCGCTCCACACAAAGAAGAAGATGCGCTGGTTCCGACTCAGGCAATGGCAGAGATGCGCTGGTTCAGGTGAGGATGCATGGGTCCTGGATGTAGAGCTTTAGGTCTCACTTTCAAGGGTCCAGGACTGGGGTGACACCACTTGGCAGGGCAGACTCACAGCTTGTAGAGTCCAGGTGCAGATGCAGGTAGTTTAAGTCTTGGATATTCCTGAGACTTGAGCCAGCAAGCACTTGGAGTCACTCTAGCTTCAAGTGATGGAGATCCAATCCTTCTCACTCAGTCGGGGGAACAGCAGGCAGCAGGGCAGCTCAGCAAAGCAAGAGCACAGCAAGGCAGAGTACAGCAGAGCAGCAGTCCAGCAGAGTGCCAGTCCTTTCAGTAGCACAGCAGTTCTTCTTACTGGCAGGGTAGTCCTAGGTCCAGAAGTGTACTGATTTGGTGGTGTCAGAAGTCCAGTACTTATACCCAGTGGTGCCTGTGAAGTAGGGTAGACTTCAAAGAAAGCTTTGAAGTGCACAGAGTCTCTGCCTTTCCTTTCCTGGCTCCAGAATTACTACGGGGGGTTTGCAACCCTTTGTGTGGGGACAGGACACAGCCCTTTCAGGTGTAAGTGTCATCTCCTCCCTCCCATCAGTTGCATCCTCCCCAGCTCTCTCACACACAAATGACCATGCCACACATGGAGCTCTTTAACACATATCTTTATTCTTCGGCATGCAACCATTAACTGAACGCTCTACATCATAAACTTTATTGACCACACCCAGATACCTCCCAACTGATTATGTAACTTTGTAATGAGTCTGTCGAGATCCATAAAGGTCCTACTGCATATGATCACACAGCACTACATCTCCCCCTTTGTTAAATAAAAAGTATGAAGTGCATATATACATTAGAGTTCCTCAATGAGTCATCAAGGTGCTCGCACCAATCTCCAAGATCGAGTTGTATGAGGTCAAGGAGTTACACTGTCATCTGACATTGTAGATGTGGACTCAGATGCTTGACTGGGCACTGAGGTGGACTTGTCTCACTCGTGATGTCTGGAGCCGAGACAGATGCTTGAAATGTGATGAGTCTCTCGTAATGGACTTTCTGGGTCGTTGAGTGGTCACCATATGTCCTTTACTTGTCACAACTCTCAATGGCTCAGCATCAAACGGAACGTCAGTCTTGAGTTTCCATTTTTGGTCGACTAGGACCCGGTCTCCTTCTTCGAAAACCGCGTCCCAAGCGCCTCCGCTCTTATCTGCGTATGTCTTCCTCTTCCTTTTACCGGGGAAGTGTCCATGACACGAATCTGATCAGTGTTTATGACTCGGCTCGTGGTCCATTGTGGTAGCTTTGTCCCAATGGCTCTCCCAAACAGCAAGGTGGCAGGGCTTTCATGGGGAGTTGACCGATAGGTACGAAGGGCTGGACATAAGGCTTACTTGAGTTCGATTCCTTCTAAGACAGTGCGCTGAAGTACTTTCTTTAGGGTGCCCATTAATCATTCAAGAATGTAATTTGCCTGTGGCCAGAGAGGTGTGCTTTTCTGATGCTTGACATTCAAGCAACTAAGAAAGTCCTTAAACTCTCTACTATTGAAAGGTGGACTGTTGTCAGTTTCAAGAATGGAGGAAACACCCCACACTGCGAAAATATCATCCAGCCTTTCAATGACTTTGTCATGGGTGGTCAATGAAAAATAGTCCACTAAAGGAAAACGTGAGCACTCATAATTAACTACTATGAGATGATGGCCCAAAGAAATCAACTGCAATTTTCTCCCATGCTTGTTTTGGAAGGTCAGATATGTTTAGCAGATGGTGTGTTGTCTCGGGAGATAAGCAGTTACACAGAAGAAATGCTTTCAGTTCCTTCTTGTCTCATTCATCAAGGCGAGGAAACCACACTCGGTCCCTGAGAGCTCTCCTGGCGGCTACAATGCCAAGATGTCCTTCGTGTGCCAGTTCAATGACTTATTGCCTCAAGCTCTCAGGTATGACAATTCTTGAACCTCTTAGTACAATACCTTCTTGAGTGACAGAAAGTTAGTCTTGCACATTTTTCAATTTTTGACATTCAACGTCATCTGTGAGAGGTCGTGTATGTTTTCTCCATGATTGCGTTGCAATGATATCCTTGAGTGTGAATATGTCTCTGTCTGTGTTGGTAGCAGCAATGATCTGTTCAATGGATAGAGCTGCAGGGGTGCTAGACTTTACTATGAAATTGATATACTCTTCAGCCCCTTTAGATGTTGCACTGTGACGCTGTAACAGCACTCGTGAAAAGTAATCTGCAGGGTTTTGATCCTTCCCTGGCTTATGTACAATTGTGTATTTGTACTCTTGCAATCGCAACTCTAACCTTTCGTTGCGAGGAGGCATCTGGGCTTTCGGATTTCCAAAAATGGTGAGCAATGCCTGATGGTCAGTGAGTGACAAGGGTGAACTGCTTTTCATACAGAAACACATGAAAATGTTCACAAGTCCACACTACAGCCAGACTTTCTTTTTCTGGCTGATAATAGGCACGTTCAGTCTTAGACAGACGTCTGCTAGCATAAGCCACAATGTTTCCCTGAGCATTTGGATGTCCATTGTGTTGAGTAAGGATCACGCCCAACCCCCCCGGTCTTGCATCTACTGTCATCTCAGTATGTAACTATGGATCAAAATAGTGCATTTCAGTTGCAATTTCAATTGCGTGTTTGATTTTCTTGAAACTTATGTCATATTCAGAGGACCACTGGAAAGGAATGTTCTTCTTTGCCAACTCTCTTAATGTGGCGCTCACCATGGCAAAGTCACAAATGTATCTAGAGCAATAGCTGGCCATGCCTATGAAGGATCCCACTGTCATTCCACCTTTAGAGAAAATATGCCCAAAGAATTTGAGTTTGGTTTTGTGAAACCCACACTTTTCTGCATTTAAATTTAAAGTGAGACCTGCATAAGCGAACAGTCGGCATACTTGTGTAAGAGCTTTGTCATGCTCATTTCGTGTGACCCCAATTATTAGTATATCATCACTGTAGTTTAAAGCATGTGTGACAGGTTGAATTACTTGATGAAGGACATCTGAAAGATTTCTGCAGCCAACAACACACAAAAGCTCAGTCTTTTGTATCTGAACAAACCAACATGAGTTGAAAAAGTAGTGATGTACCTACAGTTCTCTTCCAGCTCGAGTTGATGGTACCCTTTGTTCAAATCAAGACGGGAGAAGACTTTGGTGCCATTCCGCTGTGTAATCATGTCTGCTATGTGTGGACCTGGATGTCTTTCTTTCTTGATTGCTTTGTTAGCCTGGTGCATATCAACACAAATGCAGCTGCACCTACACTGTCCTTTTTTAGCACCACCACTATAGATGAAACCCATGGCGTTGGACCAGTAGAGCGCTTGATGATGTCAGGCTTTAATAATGTTTCTAGTTCTTTCTCAATGGCCTCCTGTAAATTAAAAGCAATCCGACGGTGTAGCTGAGCAACAGGACGAATGTCTTCATTAATGTGAAGTTGCACCTTCATTGTCTTGAGTTTCCCTAATCCATAAAACAACAACGGGAATTGACTTACTATTTCAGAATGTGCACTCAGGTTGTAGTTGATGTATATCAGTCCCATGTCAGCAGCAGTGCTGAAACTGAGTAGATATGCACTCGACAAAGTACTTTGGAGGGCATGAATTGGTGTATGTACTGTCGTTTTCTTATGCCTCATGGTCGCTACTAATGACCTTTGACTTTGCAATGGCGATCTCTCGTAGGCTTGTGTTCTTCTTTGCAAGCAGCCAATCCTACATGTGCACGTTGTTCTGGGGTCGACATCACCATTGCACATCCATCTTCTTCACTGTTGCTCGATGAAGACACTGAAGAGCCTTTGGAAGATGAATTTGATGACGATCAACTTCATTTAGTCTCTACTTGCCTCAATTGATGTTGCTGTTTGGCCTCGTGGGCATGGCTAGAATGCTTTCTGGCGTCCATTTTCTGTTCTCGTCATGGCGCACTTAGTTTCTTCTTCACTTTGCAGAACATTATGAAATGGTTTTCTTTCCCACAGACTTTGCATGTTTGTCCAATGGTGGGAAATGTACCTTTGTGTGGAAATGAGAATCCACATCAGAAACACAATTTCTTTTTCTTCTGAGACATCATCTTATGGGCCTCCACTTTGTGTTTCTGCTTACTTTTCATGATCAACGCTGATTCATTCTGGGCTGTTACACCTTCCATATCAGCAGCGTATCGATCTGCATGTTCCTCAGCTCTTTCAGCCATGAGAACCTTTTCTAGACTCAGTGTCTCTCTCAGCATGCATCGTCTGAACGAATTGGAGAGGCAACCATCAATGACTCTGAGACGCATGGCTTCTTCATCATTGAATTAACAGAACTTACAGTGCTTGATGAATGTATCAAGTCTTTTGACAAACTTATCCATTGTTTCACAATCTGTCTTACCTGGTTGAAAATGTAGCTTTCAAAGTCGACATTCAGCATTTGGATTGAACTTTTCTTTGATTTGACGGTATGATACTTTATCAGCTTGTGGTATTTTATTTATCACTTCCTTCACTCCATCACCCACAAAGTTCTTTAAGCATTTGATAATCATTTTGTTATCTACTGCTTCTAGAGCATCTATTAAATCATTGAATGTTTTGATCCATGCAGTTCCTTTGGTGCCCATATTCTGCTTCTTGACAGTATCGAATGACGGCGGTGGTTTCAGAAACAGAGCAGCATCATAACTTGTGTTGGGACTTACTGACGTTGAGAATATATTGTCACGTGGCCCATGGGGACATTGTCGTTTCCACTAAGTTAGCATGAGCTCTGCAGACATTACACAGCTTTGCGCACGTTACTACATAGCTTTATTTTTGCAAAGACTTTGTTCGAACTTTTTACATGAGAACAGTCTACAATGTGCATTCTCTGCCTGTACCTGGTATTTGGTCTGAACATTGTGAGCAAGGTCGATAAACAATGCCCCTTGTTATTTCGTTCTGGTCAGGCTTTAGCACCTAGACACAACATACCGACGCAGCTGTTATTTGCGACAATGCACTTGGGTTTTCTGGATAATACCAAATAGGTAGCACACACTTGGAGAGGGACCTTTCCAGGGAGAAGAGCGAGACAGCACCTATGATGTAGATCTACCATCTATAGGCTAAGGTATGGAGTCTGCTGACAAAGCCCAGAGATCTTCTAATATATAATAATACTTATTCTTAGCAAAGGGAGGGAGGTTAGGCTCTATTGTCTTTTCATGATGACATCTCCCATCATGATATATGGACTAGCTACTATGCTGACTGTATTTGTACTATGCATTTTCCTGCTTGTTGTGGCACGTATACTGCATGTTAGGGCACGTTAGTTAAAATAAATATTTAAACTGTTTCGTGTCTCTGTCAGATCTTGTTGTGGACAAGTTCATGAGTGTGAGCGAAAGGGTGTGTCTTGTTACCGTGATTCCTGAGAGATCTGAGAGTGTTGTGTTCTGGGGTGTCTAATTACTTGTTTCTCTGTGAGTGAGTAGGAGAGCATGTGAGACGCTATAGCAAGTCGGTCCTGGGCTCATGGGTACTAAGGTGGTAGGATGACTCAGTCCCTATACACCAAGGTCCTATAATCCTGCGCATAGTTCTGTCTTTGGGCAGAATCCCTGCAACAATATGCTGTCCCAATAATGGTCGAAGCTCAGTTGGACCTGCTCCTTGTGTAAGCATCAGCTGTGTGCTTACATCTGGGTCGTCGTGCCCAGGCTGATGTCACATGGTGCCATTTTCTTTCTTTTTTTTTTTATATAACTTTTTTTTTATTAAACATACATCGGACACATGAACAATATACAGAGGAAACATCAAGGTATACATCTCATAAATCTCAGGGGTATTTTCTAATCATTTTACACAGAAGGAATGTCACGGAGGGGGGGGAATATCATGTTCAGCAGCACAGGGAGGGGCACAGATTTCTCCTCGATAAGTATTCCATGGGCCCCATATTCGTGCCCATTTCCCAGGGCAACCCCTTGCCAAATATAGTTTTTTCTCGAAACATACACCAGTCTAAATCCTTTCCCCAATCATCCAGAGCGGGTGTGTTCGCCGCTCCCCATAGCTGTGCAATGTTCCTCTTGGCGAGCATGAGCCCAAGTGTAACCCATTGTATATGGTGGATGTTTAGGTCAGTAGGCTCCCATATATTCAGGAGGCATCATCGTGCCTCTGGGAGGAGACGCACTGACAGCACCGAGTTGATCACGTCGTGGATTTTTTGCCAGTAGAGACCCACCTGTGTACACTCCCAGATAATGTGCATGAATGTCCCTATGTGTCCACACCGTCGCCTACATTCCCCACTGTCCGCAAGTCCCATGCGGATAAGGCGAGGTCCTGTGACATAGGCCCTATGTAGGATTTTAAGTTGGACAAGTCTGAGTCGTGCTGAGATGGCTACCACCCGGGGGGAGGAGACCGCATCCTGCCAGTCCTCATCATCTATTTCCACTCCGTCTGCTACCCATTTACTCCGCAGGGCCTGGAGTGGATCTTCGGTGTTGTTGACTAATTTTTGGTAGATCAGTGAAATAGTTTTATCAGGTAGGTGTCCATCGAGTATCCTGTCTTCTAGTGGGGAGGCGTCAGGAGGGATCTTGCTCTCGGGGAGTGCCCGTAGGAGCGAATGGGATATTTGCGCATACCGGAAGTACTCGGTGCTTGCAAGTGCATATTCCGCTTGGAGCTCGGTGAATGTCTTGATCCCTCTCGGGCCCCAGATGTCTTTAACTTGAGAGATGCCAATACGATCCCACCTGTCAAATCCTTTTGTTTTCCACAGGCTACCCAATATCTCTGAGTCCCATAGCGGGGTAGACATCGTTAATTGTCGGCCCCACCCGAGTGAGGAGGACGCCTCGTGCCAGATCCGGACCGCATGCCTAGTAGGCCCCGTCAAGGTATATTTCCGGGGTCTTGCATATAATGCCCTATTATAATTACCCCCAGGTAGTATCCACTTATCCATCGCATAGCCAGGATCCTCAATTCTTCCATAGGTACCGTGGTTAACTGCTACCAATTGCGCAGCCCAATAATATTTTTTGATATCCGGGAGGCTGATGCCTCCATCATACCAGTTTAGCGTCAGTTTGGTTAGGGCGATTCGAGGTCGCCCCTCCCAGAGCAGCTGCCTCTGTAGTCCTTCAATTTCCTTAAAATATTGCGGGGGATGGGATCCAGAGTATTATGTAATATGTACAGGAATCGCGGCAGGGACATCATCTTGAACAGAGTAGCTCTACCCAAGAGGGAGATGGGAAGTGATTTCCACCTGGCTACATCTGCTTTCAGTCTGCTCAGAGGGGGAAGGAGGTTATGGTCATAGCGTGATTGGGGATCTAGGGAGATAAAAATACCCAAATACTTGAAGCCCACCGTGGTAATTTGTATTGGACAATCGCGGGGGAGCAGGGGTCGATCCCCACTCAAGACAAATAGGGAGGACTTATTCCAGTTGACCGTGAACCCAGAGAGTCTACCAAAGACTTTAAGGATATCTATCACTACTATCAAAGATCTTCTGGGGGACGCAAGGTAGAGCAATATGTCATCTGCGTATAATGAGATGCGGTCCTCACATTCCGAAGACCACTTCAATCCTCTCACTCTAGGGTCACGTCGTATCCATGCTGCCAAAGGTTCAAGAGCCAATGCGAAAAGGAGGGGGAGAGCGGGCAGCCCTGACGGGTTCCCCGGCTGAGCTGGAATGTGGTGGAAATCTTATTGTTAACCACTACCTGGGCCAAGGGTTCATTATACAAGAGTCGCACCCACTGAATAAATTTCGGGCCGAATCCCAGTTTTGACAGCACCGCCCAGAGATATGGCCACTCGAGTGTGTCGAATGCCATTGTCGCGTCTAAAGAAGCTATTATCGCAGGTTCCTGAATGGTATGTGCTCTCCCTATCACTCCATGCACTCGTCGGAGATTCAATGCCGTGTTTCTGCGGGGTATAAATCCAGACTGGTCCGGGTGGACCAGTTCACCAATTACTTTGATGAGGCGATTGGCCAAGAGTTTGGCGAGAATTTTAGGCTCCGCGTTCAGGAGGGAAATTGGCCTATATGAGGCACATTCCGTCCTAGGTTTACCCTCTTTATGAATAGTCACTATGGTGGCTACCCTCTGATCCCGAGGCAACATGCCCAATTCCCTAGACTCCTCAAACATAGATTTTAAATATGGCGCTAGTTTATCAGGTTGTAGCTTATAAAGCTCAATGGGGAGCCCATTGGGGCCAAGGGCCTTGCCCGAGTTCAGGGAACGGATTGCTTGCGCAATTTCGCCCGCTGTTAACTCGCCATCCATAAGGTCGCGATCACTTAGTGACAGACAGGGGAGTGCGATGTCTCGTATCATTTCTTGCGAGTCTGCCTCAGAACCCCCGGCCAATGTGGTGTATACTGTCTGGAAGTGGTTAGCAAAGCCATCAACAATTTCTTGGGGGTCTGTGATGATAGTGTCTGTGTCGCTTCTGAGTTCAGGGACCAATCTACTCGCCAGTTCCTTTTTATCAAGCCATGCTATCAATTTCCCTGCTTTGTCTCCTAAGTCATATAGTCTACCTTGTCGTTCTCTACCAATGATCTTTGCTTTCTCGGTGACCATTGCCTTATACTCGTGTTGTTTAAGACTCAGCAGATGAAGCCTCTCTGGGGTGACTCCCGCCTCCAGATCACTTTCTAGCCTGTTAATCTCGTCCTCCATATCTGATGCCTCCTTCTGGTTCTCTTTTTAGTTCCCGCAATCAGTGAGACTGCCTGGCCACGGATCACCGTTTTAAATGCCTCCCATAGAGACTGAGAGGAGAGCACCGAACCTTCATTTTCGGTAAAGTAGTCACTCATAGTTTTGATAAGGTGCGTGCGGATTTTGGGATTGCGGATATGCCAAGGATTAATGGGCGCTATTTTACCCACTGTATTATGGCTAAGGGCAATGTGGATCCACAATGGCGAGTGATCCGATATCCCCCTGGCCATGTGCCGGATCTCATGTATTTATTTGATCTGCTCTGCCGGCACCAGACAGTAGTCCAACCGAGAGAGACTATGGTGTGCGCCGGAGTGGAAAGTGTATTGGGCCCGGTCCGGATGATAGGACCTCCACCCGTCCACCAACCCCATAGCGTCAAGAAATTCGGGCAACCACCGGGAAGAAGGCCCTATATCCCGCGGAGGGAATCTGTCAAGTGTACCTGAGACTACGGCGTTGAAGTCGCCCCCCAGGAGAAGAAGACCCTCCGGGATAGAGAGCAATATCGAGCCCAGGTCAGTAAAGGTAGAGCACTGCAGTCCAGGGGGGACATATATTGACATGAGTGTGATGGGCCGGCCTTCCCACATCCCCGAGACTCCAACGTATCTGCCCCTGTCATCCACCCAAGTCGATGTGATTGCGAGGGGAAGGGAGGTCTTAATCATGATACCCACTCCTCGGGACCCCGTCGTGAATCCCGCATGTGCAGCCATTCTATAGCCCCCTCTCTGCATGGCCTTACATACGTTTCCCATTAGATGTGTTTCTTGCAACAGGACTACATCTGGAGCCCGTTGTTTGCAGTATTGAAGTACCACACTGCGCTTTATCTTGTCCCCCAACCCGTTGACATTCCAGCTCAAAACTTTAAGATGTTTGTCCCCCATGGTGCATGTTGTAGATAACCTCGGATTGCTGTTTCCTCACCAGCTATTTCTGAGTCGGACGCCGATGCAATAACAATAACATAAAACCAATATAACACTCCCACCCAACTTCCCCCACCCTGCTACCCTGCCCTCTGGACTTTAAACTGCCCATTGTAAACTTGCAGAGTGCCTGTCGCCCTATTGTGGTCTAATAGTAGAACTTGTGCGGACGTGGCTTCTCGTCCCTCTGCTTCCTCCTCTGAGGATGAGCTCCCTTACTGCCCCCCTAGTGCGTAAGTCCGCGCCGTTAATAATACCCTTTAATGAAGGAGTGTAACCCCTATGGGACTGGCCGTCACCCCCTCTCAACCCATCTCTGACCCCAGCAGGGAATATTATACATTACATTCGGAGCCATAGTTAGTCTGTATAGATCGGTTAGATAGGAGTCCGGGAACCTGCTTCTCCTCCCGCGTCGCCACTTCGCTCTGTCCGCCCCATGTGGTGTTCAAGCCAGTCATCTGCCTCCTCCGGCCGTTCAAAAAACAAAGCCCTCCCCTCCGCTTCTACACGGAGACGTGCAGGAAACAGCATTGAGTATTTCAGGCCCGCATCTCGAAGCTTACGCTTTATCATCATGAAAGATAGTCTCTGTTTCTGCACCCGCTGCGTAAAGTCCGGGAAAAAGGAGATGATCGCGTTTTCGAAGCGGAGGGGGGTCCGGTTACGGGCATGCTGGAGTACGGCATCCCTGTCGCGAAAGTTGAGGACTCTTGCCAACATCGGTCGAGGAGGGGCCCCCGGCCTAGGTGGACCACCAGGAACCCTATGTGCCCGCTCCACAACAAAGAACTTGCTGAGTCCCTTGGGCTGTAACTGCTGTAATATGAGGTCTTCGACAAATAGGTCCGGTGCCTGCCCTTCCGCTTTCTCCGGCACCCCCAAAATGCGAAGGTTGTTGCGCCGGAGGCGCCCTCATAGTCGTCCAGCTTAAGTTCAGTGGCTTTGCGGAACGTCTGCATGTCCCGGAGCTCTCCCTGCACTTGGTTCATATCTTCGACCAAACTAGCAGTAGTCAGTTCCACTTGCGCCACTTTTTCATGGACCTTAGAAAGGTCTGCCCGGATTAGGCTGACATCAATCGCCATTGTGTCTATTTTATGTTCCAATGTGGTCTGGACCGTTGCGATAGCCTTCATTACATCTTTTAGGGATAACTCCGGTTCCTCTGCACTCTGTTCGGCTGCTGCCCCTCCCAAGGATTGCCGACCCTGCAGTGCTTCCTTGGGCAAAGCATATCGGTCCAATTTGTTAGTTTGTATTATTTTGGACCCCCTAGTGCCTGCCCCTTTCCCTTTCTCCATGGTAGTCATTAGTTGTAGCCACCACGGTGAAGGTGCGTTCCACCGCAGCCCCTCCTCGGGTCTTATGCGGTCGACAGTCACGGCAGCGCCAGTGGCCGCGAGGGTTCCCGCTGGTCGCTTCTCTTCGCCACTGGCCACCTTAGCGCGCCGGAGCAGGGCGTCATCTCACAGGCGGTCGAGACACCAGTGCACCCCACGCACCAGTCCGTCAATGCGCACCTCAGCCAACACCCAGCTGTACCCACAAATTCAATCCGCCAGGAATCCTGCCCACCGAGCCGTCACCTCACCAGTCGCTCTTGGGCTCTCATGGATCCCCGCGAGGCACGTCCTTCATCCGGCGTTGATTAGGGGCACGGGTCACCCAGACACTCACAGCATTATAGAGTCATTCAGCATCTCCAACCCACCGCTGTCTCTGTGTCTCCGGCAGAGACCGACACCAATGCTTTACCTCCTCACCTCACCCGGGATGGCCATTGCGTGCCTACTCCTAAGGTCGCGGGGGCTCCGGTAATGTAATCCTGGGGGCTGTAGATGGGGGCGCCCCAGCCGCGATCCACCGGCCTCCTCCCCTGTTTCTGCCTGCAGGCAGGTCGCAGGTCATGTCCCGCAGGCTCCGCAGCCACAGTCTCGAGCTCCCAGTCCCGGGCCCTCAGCACGCCGACGTCGGTCGGCTTTCCTCCGTCCGGCCGACAGTCTGCCGTCAACAGCTGTGGCCGCCAGATAGACACAGCCCCGCTCGACCCTCCCGGGTCTCGCTACCGTGGCGATCCTCCCGTCGTCAACGCGCGGCTCGTCCAGAACGGCCACTCCTCTTCACGGACCCGGTCCGGCCGCAAAATCGAGCCCCCGGCTTCACTTCTTCAGGTAGGCCCGAAACCACCGGGGCCCGTATCTCCGCTCCCCGCTGTCGTAGCTCCGCGGGGGTGGGGTGACGGCGCACCGCTAGTGTTCCAGCGCAGGACACCCGCTTCGGGAAGCAAGGATATGTGGTCAGGATAGACGGAGGAGGAAGGAGGATCACGGAGCTAGTGGCTTAAGCGGCCATTTTGCTCCGACACTTGGCCACGCCCCGCCATTTTCTTTCTTAACGGTGAGTAACAGTTTTGTTTCTTGCACTTGTTCGTCACCATTCTGAACCTTGTGCATCGTACCTGGTTGCTGTTGCCTTTAGCATTTTTTTCTGTATTGATGATGGCTCTGTGTTACGCTGTGGCGCAGTGTCTCTTCTTTTGGCCTTATCAGTAAGCTTCTGGCAGATGTTCTGACTGTGCTACTCTGTAGGACCTTCACCTTCTTCGAGGGACTTCTACGAGCTAGAGTGGAGCTTTGACTCCACATTCGCCAACAGAAGACTGCTTCTTGGGGTGCATGTGGCACGCACAAGCAGTTTGCTGGACCTCTGCAAACCCTCAGGGAGAGCAGTCTTGTTTCTTTAGGACATGTATCCCCTACTTGTCACCAGTTGTTGTGTCCTCCCCAACTCTGGAGCACGCAAATGACCAGAACACAGAGCTCTGTAACACATCTTTATTCTTCAACATGCAACCATTAACTGAACGTACTAGGTCATAAACTTTACTGACCACTCCCAGATACCGTCCAACTGATTACGTAACTTTGTAAGGAGTCCTCCGAGGACCATAAGGGTCCTACTGCACATGATAACATGACACTACACCATCCTGCTCAGGATGGCCCATCAGCATGCAAAAGGCCACTCAGTCATACCCACACTTCCTTTGTGTGTGGCTATTTAGAGGGAATGCAGGAAGCCAGCTGTCACCCACTCTAGATGTGTATTCCAGAGACAGGCATAAGGCACCAATCAGCTAAAGTAAGTAAATCTCAACTTTCTAAAAGTGGCATTTGCTAAACTGGAATTTAAAATCCAACTTCACCATAAGTTGTGATTTTAAATTGTGTTCAGTGACACCAAACAAAGTGCATCTCTTCACAATTGGGAATTACACTTAAAAGATGTAATAAGGTAATCTCAATGTTATCCTTTGGAAGAGATAGGCCTTGCCATAGTGAAAAACAAAATTGAGAGTTTTTCCCTACCAGGGCATGTAAAACCTAAAAGTACGTGTCCTGCCTTTTAAATACATGGCACTCTGCCCTGTGGGTTAGCCAGGGCCTACTTGAGGGGTGACACACATGTAAAAAAGGGAAAGTTTAGGCCTGGCAAGAGGGCTACCTTGCCAGTTCGAATTGGCAGTTTAAAACTGCAGATACAGGTTCTGAAATGGCGGGTCTGAGGCATGGTTAGAGGGCTACATAAGTGGGTGGCACAATGAGTGCTTCAGGCCCACTAGAGGCATTTAATTTACAGGCCCTGTGCACATTTGGTGCAATTTCCTAGGGACTTATAAGTAAATTAAATATGCCAATTGGGGTTAAGCCAATGTTACCATGTTTAGGGGAACGAGCAGAAGCACCTTAGCACTAGTTAGCAGTGGTAAAGTGTGCAGAGTCCTAAAACCAGCGCAAATGAGTTCAGAAAAATGGAGGGATGCAGGCAAAACGTAGGGGGAAGACCACCCTAAGGCTGACAGGTCTAACATGTGTCCCCCCCAGCCAAAAGTAGGGAGAGCTACCCAACCCCTTGGGAGCTCTCTTCACTAAGGCGGAAGAATCTGGAGAGACCATCAGCATTGGCGTGGTCTGACCCAGGGCCTGTACTGTAAAGTCCATTCCCTGTAGGGAGAGGGGCCACCTCAACAGTTTGGGATTTTCAACCCTCATCTGCATGAGCCATCTGAGGGGCCTGTGATCTGTCTGAACCAGGAAGTGAGTCCCAAACCGATATGGTGTCAACTTCTCCAGTGCCCAGACCACAGCAAAAGCTTCTTTTTAAATGGCACTCCACCTCTGTTCCTGTGAAAGTAACATCCTACTAATGAAGGCTACCGGTTGGTCTAGGCCCTCCTCATTCAGATATGCTAAGACTGTCCCTATGCCATGCTCTGAAGCATCCGTCTGCACAATGAATTCCTTGGAGAAGTCAGGTGCCCTGAGCACAGGTGCTGTGTACATGGCTTCCTTGAGAGAGTCAAGGCGTTCTGACAAGCTTCAGTCCAGATCACCAATTTGGGCTGCTTCTAAGAAGTCAGCTCAGTTAAGGGGGAAACAATGGTGCCATATCCCTTAACAAATCTACGGTAGTAGCCAGTGACGCCTATGAAGGCTCTTACTTCTCTTTGGGTTTTAGGTGGTTCCCAGGCCATTATAGTTTTAATCTTGTCCTGGAGGGGCTGCACCTTGCCTCCACCTACCAGGTGTCCCAAATACACCACTGAATCCTGCCCAATCTGGCACTTATTGGCCTTGGTGCTCAGGTCTGCCTGTTGCAGGGCCTCAAGCACCTTGTGGAGTTGATGCAGGTGTTACTCCCAGCTGTAACTATAGACAGCAATGTCGTCTGAGTAAGTGGCACAGAAAGCCTCCTTCCCAGCCAGGACCTTGTTAACCAAACGTAGCAGGGGCATTTCAGTTAAGGCGATCTGCCAGTTCCCTGATGTCAAATCAAAGGTACTGAGGAATTTAGCAGCACCCAGCCAGCCAATGAGCTCATCAGCTCTGGTGATAGGATGTGCGTTAGTCCTGGTGACAGAATTGAGTCCTCTGTAGTCCACGCAGAACTAGAGTTCTGTTTTGGCGCCCAGTGGGGCAGCCTTTGGTTCCAACACCACTGGCCTGGACCAGGGACTGTTAGAGGGCTCAATCACCCCTCAGGCTAACATCTCGGAGACTTCCTCCTTGATGCTGCTTTCACCCTGTCTGACAACCTGTACATTTTGCTCTTTACAGGGGAACTGTCTTCTGTGTCAACATCATGGACACACAGAAATGTCAGCCCAGGGGTGAGGGAAAACAGTGAAGCAAATTGTCCCAGCAACTAGAAACAGTCACCTTGCTCTCCTGCGGTCAGTGTGGTAGAGAGGTTAACACCCTCCACTGACCCATTGTGTTCCTGTGCAGAGAGTAGGTCAGGGAGAGGTTCACTCTTTTGTTCCACTTCCTCACTCGGACCTCTCAATGTGATGCCCAGTTTACATGGAGCACCCTTAGGAGGTTCCTAGAGGTCTGGAGGTCCACCAGGTAGGTGACCTCCCCATTTTGCTTCTTAACACCAGCAGTCCTGAAGAGCCCTCTACTGGTTCCAAGACCCACACTTTCTGGCCAGGCTGAAACTCCACCAGAGTGGCCTTCTGGTCATACCAGAGTACCATATCTTCTTGGCTGGCCTCTAGGTTACTTTTTGCCTTCTTCCAGAAGTGGTGCATCTGGTTGCGGAGGGCCAGCATATAGCTGACCACATCCTGGGCGGGGCTTCCTGAGAGCTTGCTCCCACCCATCCTTCACAAGGCTCAGAGGTCCCCAAACAGGGTGTCCATAGATGAGTTCAGAGGGGCTGAACCCTACTCCTTTCTGTGCACCTCCCTGTAGGCAAAGAGAAGGCATGACAAGAGGACGTCCCACTTACGCCTCATGTGCTCAGGCAGGCAGTCCCATAATCATACCCTCCAAGGTCTTATTGAATCTCTCAACCAGACAATTGGTTTGGGGCAATCGGTGTGGTGAACTTGTACGTTACACCACACTCATCTTGCATGGACTTCATGTATGCTGGCATGAAGTTAGTGTCTCTGTCTGACACTACCTTCTTGGGGAACTCAACACAGGAAAAGATCCCCATCAGAGTGCTCGTCACCACGGGTGCAGTCAGTGACCTCAGATGGATGGCCTCTGGGTAGCGGGTGGCATGGTTCACCAAGCCCAGGACAAACCTGTTGCCTAGGGCTGTCTTGGGTTCCAAAAGCCCAATGACGTTGATGCCCACCCTTTCAAAGGGGGTGCCAACAATGGGTAATGGGATCAGGGATGCTTTGTGCTTTTCCCCTGATTTTACAGGACCTGCAGAAGGTATCTAAGGCTGTCTTCATTCGGGGCCAATAGGAGTGAGAGCCAAGCCTGAAAAAGATCTTGTCTTACCCCAAATGTCTTGCCAGGGGTATGTCGTGAGCTAAACCCAGTAGGAAGGACCGGTAACACTGGGGGACCACCAGCACAAGGGCTGCCCGAGCACCAGGAACCTTAGGCTCACTGTAAAGGAGATTGTTCTCCCAGTAGGTCAGGTGATCCGCAGAGGCTTCATCGGCTGCTTGGGCTGAGGCCCGGTGCCTCAAGCCCTCAAGAGTAGGGCACTCTCTCTGCGCTTGACAGAATTTGTCCCTGGTGGGCCCACCTTCAAACTGCCAGCTGGCAAGCTCAGGTAGGTCACCTCGAGCGGCAATATTATCCTCGTTTGGCTTGAGGGCCTCCTCCTCAGGGACCCCATCAACCTCCACCGTGGGTACTTCGGGGATGGTTTCATACACCCTGCCCTGTGGGTTAGACAGGGCCTTCTTGAGGGTTGACTTACTTGTAAAAAAAGGGAAGGTTTAGGCCTGGCAAGATGGTTACCTTGTCAGGTCATAGTGGCAGTTTAAAACTGCACATACAGGTTCTGCAATGGCAGGCTTCTGCAATGGTTAGAGGGCTATTTAAGTGGGTGGCACAATGAGTGCTTCAGGCCCACTAATAGCATTTAAGTAACAGGCCCTGGGTACATGAAGTGCAATTTAACAGGGACTTATAAGTAAATTAGATATGTCAATTGGGGTTAAGCCAATATTACCATGAGAGAGTACACACACTTTAGCACTGGTCAACAGTGGTAAAGTGCGCAGAGTCCTAAAACCAGCACAAATGAGTTCAGATAAATGGTGGAAGACAGGCAAAATATTTGGGGAAGACCACCCTAAGGCTGTCAGGTCTAACATTGTACTGTATTGTATTGTAATTGCATTTATATAGCACTTACTACCCCTGACGAGGCGTCAAAGAGCTTTGTTGGTGAGTAGCACGCTACTCCGGAACCCATAAAGGATTAGTGTTGAACTAGTATAGTGAAATATGAAAGTAATTTGAGTGGTGGATAGGTTAGTCAGTTATTTGGATTCAGAAGGATTACGGAGGGATAGAAGAGGGAAATAGGTTTGCATTTATATAGCGCTTGTTATCCCTGATGGGGTGCTGAAGCGCTTTTTCGGCTAGTAGCATGCTACTCCCGAACCCATAAAGGATTAGTGGTGAATTAGTATAGTGAAATATGAAAGTAATTTGAGTGGTGGATATTAGTCAGTTATTTGGATTGAGAAGGATAGCGGAGAGATAGAAGAGGGAAAAATGTTTGCATTTATATAGCGTTTGTTACCCCTGATGGGGGGTGTTGAAGCGATTTTTTAGTGAGTAGCACGCTACACCGGAACCCATAAAGGATTAGTGGTGAATTAGTATAGTGAAATATGAAAGTAATTTGAGTGGTGGATATTAGTCAGTTATTTGGATTGAGAAGGATAGGATAGAAGAGAGAAAAGGTTTGCATTTATTGAGCACTTGTTACCCCTGATGTGGTGTTGAAGCGCTTTTTTGGCAAGTAGCACGCTACTCCGGAACCCATAAAAGGATTAGTGGTGAATTCGTTTAGTGACATATGAAAGTAATTTGAGTGGTGGATATGTTAGTCAGTTATTTGGATTGAGAAGGGTAGCGGAGGGATAGAAGAGGGAAAAAGGTTTGCATATATATAGCGCTTGTTACCCCTGATGGGGTGTTGAAGCACTTTTTTGGCGAGTAGCACACTACTCCGGAACCCATAAAGGATTAGTGGGAATTAGTATAGTGAAATATGAAAGTAATTTGAGTGGTGGATATGTTATTCAGTTATTTGGATAGAGAAGGGTAGCAGAGGGATAGAAGAGGGGAAAAAGGTTTGCATTTATATAGTGCTTGCTACCCCTGATGAGGTGTTGATGTTGAAGCGCTTTTTTCGGCGAGTAGCACGCTATTCTGGAACCCATAAAGGATTAGTGGTGAATTAGCAGAGTGAAATATGAAATTTGAGAAATGGACATGTTAGTCTGTTATTTTGATTGAAAAGGATAGTGGAGAGATAAAAGAGTGAAGGATTTAGACTTTTGTTTTTTGGAGGTCATAGTAGTAGGAGGAGGTTTGGGATGAGTAAAAAGGGATGTGGAGGGGTAGAGTAGGGGAGAGTCTAGAAAGGGCTATTTCGGGGATCATAGTAGTGTTATGGGTTTGGGATGAATGAGAGAGTGGATGTAGAGGATATATTGATAGAGGTATAGGGTGAGAAATAGGGTAGTGCATTGGAAAGAGTTGTAGAAAGAGGTTTGAGATGAGTCAAAGAGTTGAGGTAGAAGATATATTGAGAGAGGTATAGGGTGAGAAATAGGGTAGTGCGATGGATATGCTGAATTAGAAGAAGGTAATAAATATATAGATCCATAAGTACATGGAAAGTATATAGATGCATAAAGGAAGTAAGTACATGTAGATTGAAGATATTGATAGAGGTATAGAGTGAGAAATAGGGTAGTGCATGAATATGCTTTTTTGGGAGAAAAGTAATAAATATATAGATCCAAGTACCTGGAAGGTATATAGAGGCATCAAGGAAGTAAGTATATATAGATTAAAGATGCATTAGATAAACTCTGGTTCTCAAGTGTTGTACTTAAAAAACTTTTTTTATTTTTTTAAAACATAATTATTCTACATGTTTATACAAAGCAATACACATACATAGGTACATATCTATGGTACAAATTAATGCTTATATACAGAGCGATATGCTGTATATTTCTGTTTGCGTATGGTGCTTATGTGGGGAAGAGCCAATTCTTGAGTAGTTTTCTGAAGATAAGGTGGTTGTCCATGGATCTTATGTTGGGGGTAAAGAGTTCCATAGTTTGGCTGCTTGAACAGAGAAGGATGTGCCACCCATGGTTTTTTTCTTGTATCTTGAGATTTTGAGGCGAGGTACCACTCTAGAGCAGAGGCTCCTTTGTTGAATGTGTTTGGTGATTTTATTCCTGATGAAGAGTGGTCCCATTCCATGTATCGCTTTGTGGGTGATACAAAGCAGCTTAAACGTGGATCTTCTGGCAACCGGTAACCAATGCAGGGCTATCAAGGAAGGGGAGATGTGGTCTCGTGGTTTGATATGGAAGAGTAGTCTGGCAGCCGAGTTCTGAATACGTTGCAGTCTTTTCATGGTCGTTAGAGGTGATCAGTGGTAGAGGCTATTGGCGTAATCGAGTTTGGACAGAACAAGGGAGATTGTAGTTTGGACCTTGTGTGGAAATCCCAAATGGGGAAAGATTAGTCGCAGAGTTTTTATAGAAACAAAGCTTGATCTTGCTAGTTTGTCCACTTGGGTATTCATCGATAGCTTGGAGTCCATGGCCATTCTGAGGTTTCTTACTTCCCTCGATACTTTAGGCGGTGATCCCAGTTCATCAGGCCAGGCGGCAAGCGGGTCATAATGTTTCCAATCGCCACAGGTGAGTATTTCCGTTTTGGAAGCATTCAATTTGAGATGACTCCAAGTCATCCATTGATCCATGGCTCTGAGACAACTGAAAATTGGTGAGTTCCAATGTCTTCGGCGCATTCCAGTTGAAGGAGTATTTGTATGTCATCTGCATAGTTATAGCATGTGAGGCGAAATTGATTGATCAGTACCAGTAATGACTTCATGTAGATGTTGAAAAGCATGGGCGAGATGATAGAGCCTTGAGGGACCCCAGCTTTTGTGGAGTATGGTTTGGATGAGAAAGGTGGGGTATGGAAGACATTAGTTCTGTTTCGAAGGTAGGACGCGATCCAGTCTAGACAAGGCCCCCCTATGCCGACTTCGGACAGTCTTTGTATCAGAGTGTCATGGTCAACCGTGCCAAAGGCAGCCGAGAGGTCCAAGAGGAGTAGTGCAGCAACCCCGTTGCGGTCAACTGTGTTCTTCAGGTCATCCCAGATGGCAAGGAGGGAAGATTCTGTGCATCTTCCCGGATGGAATCCTGTTTGGAATTCTGAAAGGCTGGCATTCTCTTCAATGAATTGTGACATCTGGGCGAACACTGCTCTTTCTATCAGTTTACACAGGAAAGGTCCATTTGTAATGGGTCTGTAGTTGTCAGGGTTCAGCGGGTCCAAGTTTGTTTTCTTCATTAAAGGGCATATGTATGACTTTTTGAGTTCTTCTGGAAATATTCCGGTAGATAAGGAATCGTTGATGATTCTTCTTACTGGAGTGGCAGCAGAGGTTGTTTTAAGAATTGTCTTGAAAGTTTGCGCTGGACACGGGTCAGAAGGGCTGCCGGCAGGCCTGCTTGCTTTGACCAGGTCCATAAATTAATCGTGTGAAATGTGTTGGAAGGAACGGATAGGCTGAGTTAGAGTATTCTTTGATTGTTGAAATGTAATAAGAAATCCCCAATGTTATCCTATGGGAGGGACAGTCTTCACAGTAGCAAAAAACAAATTTAGGAGTTTTCACCACCAGGACATGTAAAACTTAAAAGTACAGGTCCAACCATTTAATTACGCAGCATCCTGCCATATTGGCTACCCAGGGCCTGCCTTAGTAGTGACTTATCTGTAAAAAAAGGGGAGTTTAATGCTTGGCAAGTGGGGTTAAATGCCAAAGTCGGCATGGCAGCTAAACACTGCATTAAGGCTGCAATGGCAGGCCTGGGACATGTTTGAAAGTGCTACTAAAGCTGGTGATACAGAAAGTGCTGCAGGCCTGCTAGTAGCATTTAATGTACAGGCCCTGGGTATATGGTATACAACTCTACAAGGGACTTATAAGTAAATGAAATATGCCAATTCAATATAAACCAATCTAACCATGTTTTAGGGAGTGTTGTACGACGGTACAACACAGGTAAATACATTGTATGCCTTTGCCACACATTTTTTAGCACGCATGTTTTTACCGCGAATACGCATTTACAACGCATGCCAATACCATGCATTGGTTTTAGATTTAAAAACAATGGGCCCGATTCACAAACGTAATCTGAGATAAAATCCTAAATTTATGACTTTCGGTATTCACAAAGTGCATTTAGGAGTAGTAAAGTTAGGAACCCTAACCTTACTACTCCCCAATGCACTTTGTGATTGTGAATACCGAAAGTAGTAAAGTTAGAATTTTGTCTCAGATTACTTTTGTGAATCGGGCCCAATGTATTTGTGGGGGGGAGCCCCTCACCCCCCCCCCCCCTTCCCCCAACTTACCTTAAATGCGTGGTATTGGCATGCATTGTAAATGCATATTCATGGTAAAAATGTGCGTGCTAAAAAATGTGTGGTAAAGGCACAACGAGGTAAAAACCTTGTTGTAAAGGCTGTTTCCCGTTTTAGGGGAGTGAGCACAAGCGCTTTAGCATTGGTTGCAGTGGTAAAGTGCACGGAGTCCTAAGGCCAATAAAAACGAATCTAGCCAAAACTGGAGAGAAAAGGTCAAAGAGTTTGGGGGTGACCCTACAAATAGAGCCAGGTCCAACAACCTATATGTCTGTATTCTGTTTCCCTTAACATACAA
Organism: Calotriton arnoldi; assembly: GCA_963921515.1. Taxonomy (NCBI): domain Eukaryota; kingdom Metazoa; phylum Chordata; class Amphibia; order Caudata; family Salamandridae; genus Calotriton; species Calotriton arnoldi. The sequence continues at coordinate 199,503 of CAWUFW010000497.1, forward strand.
TGCATACATAAATTAATTATTAAGATCCCATCCTCACAAACATGGACAGGCACCTGATACGGATAAACAAAGTTAATGTTACACACTTATGAGATACAACAAAATATATTATTCTGAATGAAATAATCCACATTGACCCCCATATGAGTAATACATGTTCATGTAAAAAGATGGATGATGATTAGCTAAAATACAGTGCACTGAATTTATTTTAAAAACATAAGTATTAAATGCTAGTATAAAAGGTAAAGAGGAATATTTTTACTATCATCAAGAGATATATCTGTAAATAAGGATTACATCAATGTTCATCACTTTAAAAAAATGTATTTATACATGGCAAACTAGTCTTTGATTTAGGCAGTGAGCTGACAGGTAATGAGCACACCTTACAAGGTGCAGAAATAGTTACAGTACTCAACTGAAAGAAAGGTGAGTGTTAAGCAAGATATTATGCTGTGAATCGGACTGACACCATATTAGCGATTCTGCAAACTCCCAACATGACCATTAGTATGCCATTTGGATGGTCACTCTAGAATGCTACCAATGCAAGTTGGTGAAAATGAGTGAGAAAGATAAGTAAACAAATCTTTTGGAGCCATTGTAGCCACTTGCAAGCTACAACAAACATTAGCTATGCTATCAAATCCTATTAAATGTAAAAAATATTTATCTGATTAACCTTTCTGTGTGAGACATGGGGTACAAAGGGTTATATAACTTTGGTTTTAATTTGAACGATATCCTTGGCATTATTCAGAAATTTAAATTTTAATGATTTGTAGTAATGTTCCATTTGGCTACTAGCTAGTAATAAAACAACATCATTTGCATTAACAGGTGGTTTAATCCAGCCCCTGGTGAAGATATAGCATGTCAAAAATAGATTGAACACAGTATAAGCATCATACCTGCTAACTGCACAGAAAGAATTAAATCCAAACTTACTGTAAAGATGCTAATGCCTTAAATCTGTGGTTATTGGCCCATTGTAGGATATTACTAAAATCTCTTTGGTTATTTTGCTGGTTAAAAATTAAACTTGGAAAAAAATTAGGTCCGGATTTACTAACATTTTGTGTTAGGGTTGCATCACTTTGTTGATGCAGCCCCAACACAAAATGTTTTCAGGATTTACTAAGCCACATAGTGCTGCCTTGCTTTAACTTGTTTTAAGGAGGTGTTCCATAAGTGGAGCATAGGCAGGCCAGTGAATCCATTCATGGACTTTGACGAAGCACACAGATTTACTAAAGTCTCTAACCTTGGGTTTGCACCAAAATGGTATGCTTTCCTGAGGCTCATATAATGAGGAGAAATATCTCTTATTTCTCCGTGTTAATCCCTCTTTGCATGTGTGCAATATACAGCATACATGTAGGTTTGAAATAAGCTTTTACGAGTAGGTTTTGTGCAGGAAGGTACCCCTTCATGTACAAAAACGATTCTCACCACAACACAGGCACCCTTGCACCCGTGTTGGCGCAAGGGTGCCTGTGTCGGCAAAAGGTTGCCACAAGTGTGCCAGGGCTAAAGAGAGCAGAACTGCGTCATATCCTTTTAAATATGGCTCTCACTCATTCACGCAGTGCAGCAACTGTTGTGTAGTTCCTATAAATCTATATAGGACCTGCGCGTTTAGACAACATAAACTGTGGGATAGGTGTCCAGACTGATTCCAGACACCCCACCGGATATGTTTGCCTGTATACCAGCTAGCTCACAGTGCCACTATGAGCCCCTCTTACCAAGGAGAGAATAGTTTCTGGCAACTATCGAACATGACAACCCTGACCTCTCAGGGATCCTGGAAACAATACAGTACTTTTCGCTCAGTCACTTGTGCTCACTTTGTCTCAGAGAAATGCACAGAATAAACGGTGGGGACGTTTTCAATAAGCATTTATTGAACCAGCGTCACTCTAGTCTAGAATATGTTTGCTGCAACAGTCATGAAACAGAAACAGATATAAATGATTATAAGCACCAACAGAGTAAAAGGATGGTAGATTTCTACCATATTGCTGAAACAATGAGTATATGATGGCATATAAATACATGACAGTAATAATGCGTACTCCTACGATGCTAACCCTAACTAGATGTACCTAAATGTACCTAGCATGTATGTAGGTGTATAGCCAAGAATCCCCCTAGGATATAACCAACCCCATTACCTGTTGTGAGAGAATGAAGCACCCCGTCTTGGTCTCGAGATGGACACCCCGCGAGGGATACAGACCACTGCTGTGCTGGAGTGTCTGCGTGCAGAAACCTCAGTGTCACGCGTCAGTGTGTCAGCATGGAAGTATTTCTCCTCTGCCTGCCCCAGCAAAGATATGGTGCTTATATACCCAAAAGGTACCCTCAGGTGTTCTACTTTGCTGTGTCATGTTGGCTGAGGATGACGAAAGGGATGACCCTTATACATAGTTATTATGCAGAAGATGCCAGAGATGGAAGTCCCGCTGCGATTCTGAGAATCCTCATGCATTATAAATGAGGCTAGTTTTCGGGGAAAACCACACGACATTTATGCAGTACTTAACTAGGTAAAAGGTCAGCACAAACCCCTTATATAGTACAATGGCACGGTAAATGTAGGTGAAAGGTTAGGAGACTACCCAAGCCTATATTGAGGTACATTACGAATCATAACACCCACTCCTCATCCGACTGGATGACATACTAAGAAAAGGGAATGTCCTACTAATCAATCATAAAACATTGTAAAAATGTTCAGAATAAAAAAATTCTAAAATGTTATGAAAATACCTAAAAACTCTATAAGACCCTTATATTTGTTAAAAACTCTATAAGTCCATTAAAATATGTTCATATATATAGCTTGAGCTACTGAGAGCATCTGAAAGCCATGGTGCTCAGTAAGAGTGAGAAAAGAAACATTTTGTTTAAAATTCCAATTTCGATTGTTTTGGGAAATAGCCAAATTCTTCCCAGCACACGGTTAGCCGAATGTTTATGTGTCTTGTGTGGGAGACGCAACATCACTGCTGTTTGCCTTTGCAGACGACCGTCACTGTAACACCTCACAGATCAGGTCAATCGAACAAAGATGATCTTCTTCAGTTCCGACAGCCGATGCTGGTGAAGCATTTGAAACATCCAAAGCCTGTGTGCCTGTAGTGAGCCGGTATCCAATCCAACAGGAGCTGAAGCATCCTGTGGTGGCGCTAAGAATGCCGACATCAACATGGGAATATACTGAGGACACTGCATTACATGGGCCATTAAGGGGTCCATCAATAAATCCACGTCCGGTGGCGCAACCAATGGAAGTGTTAGACACAGATCCAACACGCATTCTTGTCCGCAGAACAAGCAGTGGAGAACAGGCAAACACAATCAATCCAGACTGGTCGGAATGATAGTAGTCAAGACTCGCTTAGCTCCCAAAGTTGAGGTGTGCCCAGATGGAGTACCATGCGATCATGGTAACGTCGCTCCAAGAGGGTTTTTTCCATCTCCTTGGTGACTGGGACGTCCATTGCGTAGCAGAAAAAATTAAATCAGGATTCCCACTACCAGTAGCAGGATCAGCGGAAGCCCTCCAAAAATGCTTCCAAATACAGAGTGTATAAAAGCTGGAATCACTCCGAAGTCTGAAAGGTGCTTAACAGTCCAGAACATATGGTCGTAAATAGGTGTACTATACCCTTTGTATCAGACATGTTAAAGATACTGTGAACCATTTCTCCGAAATGGAAAGGGCAATTTGTTCATACCAGTGCCTGTATCTCAGCTGAGGACCTTGCAACTTGAAGATCAAAAGTCTCTCGGGCTGAGGTTAAGGGCACCTCTTTTCGTAAAAGGATGGCTTTCAGTCAGCTCAGAGAATCAAACCTTATAAAGGAAACATTCAACGAAGGCCATAACGGTGCCTTCCTGACTGTGTGGGGTGGTGGAAACAATACTTGCATACAACATGTAACCCTGGAACTCACTATGACAAGATATGCGATGCCTGGAAGCATCCCACAACAACCTTGATCACTCAACATTGAGTAACTCCTATTTGAAAGCAGCCTGAATACTGGATTAATCATGGCAGCTGGGGACCCTTTCAACTGACAGGATAAGTTTGCAACTGAACCATTACAGGCCCCAAGAAGCATAATATCCTGGCAAATGAGCGATCCAGTCAATGAATTCTTGCAGTCTGTACCGCTGAGAAACACTTCAGTGTCTCTGTTCCTGCATCTAAATCTATACGGTAGTACCCAAGATTCATGAATGAATTCCCTACCCATTGCTTCATACCTGCCCACCTGGTGGTGTTCTAGGCAATATTGAAACTGGAAAGTCGTTCCTGGCAATGTTATATGGCCATGAATTAACCATTCTGTGGACGGTGACTCTGCCACGGTGAAAGGTAACTGTTCTAATTTTTCAATGTGCAGCATTTTATACTTTGCATCCCTTTGTGCCATCGTTGTCTGCTTTTCAGTCAAATTATATGCAGAGAACAGAGACGTACTGTTGATATATCGCCAGGGCACCAAACCAGAGCGCAAGGATTGTAGCATCCAGTTTACTGACATAATAGAGCATAACTGAGTTGCCCATGTTGTAGAATGGACAGAGCTTGTTCCAGTATATCTATAGCAGAAGATACAATGTTGCCCAGTGAATAAATCCCGGATGTCAGTGTGGTCATACCAATGTCAACCACAGCAAAAGCCTTTTCTAAGTTAACTCTGTCAATTTCAAGAAGTCTCTCTGCAGCTTCCTGTTGAGAGATTTTCCACATACATTATAGACAGCATATAGGAAGCGTTTAGAACGTGGATTCCGGGGACCTAGCAAAAAATCCCTTAAATCCATGTCTTCGGAGAGTAAGGACAAGTGTTGTTTCACCTGGGACAGTGTTGAGGTTTTTAGCCAGTCTAGGCATAGCTTCCCAACACTGTATGATATCCCCACCCCCGGATGTTCTCGTTGAACATAGCGTAGGTCAGGCCTATGGATACTAAACCCTTCGGTGGTGCCCTTGAATCTTGACTGACACCTATTTGTGTCGATAGGCCAAACTAACCATCCCTTCCAATTGGGGTCTGTTGTATTGTATGAAATGCCTTGAATGATGTCATCTGGTGTATCTTCACCATTTTCTGTATAGTTAAGCCAACACTCAAAGTGTGAAAGCGAGGGAATACGAGGTGAGTTCAAGCCCTTGATCTTGGCTAACGCAAGCCAGGAAGTCTGTTGCACAGTGTCGTTCAGGAAGATAATTTGTTGTGGTATGAGGCATGCTCTAAATAGTGCCTCCGTTCCCTGAACCTGCCAGTCCTTAGTACCCCAGACAGATCTTATGTAATCAGTGTCTTTCCATAAGTCAAAACCCTGTTCAGACAGTTGAACAATAAAGGATGCAGAGTATATCTGTTTGGTGTTTGTTAGCATATTTTTCCATGCAGGTGTAGATGCAAGCTTATAATAATATGAGCGTGGATCAGATGTACTAAACCCAGAAAAATAAGCAAACTTCTGTGAAAATGTGTTTGAACTACCTTTTGGCGGTGTTGGGCAATATTCCCATTGGTGATATGTGAAAACATTATGTGGTGCATTTGTTTTATGCAGAAAATGATGACCATAGTAATGGTAACAATACATGGTGTCAAAATCAGATGAATTATCAAACATTTCATTTTTCGAAAATGCTGCAGACAGTTCCAAATCAGACAGCATATTATTTACAGTCTCAAAATCTCAATCATCAGAGTATGTACTGGGGGTGATGATATTATTCAAAGAAAATTTAAATACATGTGGTATTTTTAAAAGTTCAGTGGGACCAAATACATCATATGAAACTGTCCCAAACTATTCCGTCAGGAACCAGAACTGCTGTAATGTTCACATAGGACAGGTCTCTCTGTTCACAATGAGATGATGTATGAGGTTTCAGTACCAAGTTCACATGTGATACTGCAGAGCATTCTGGGAAATAATGTCCATTCATGAGTAAGGAAAAAACAGTCACTAAACCTATCTAGAAGAGTAGGAACAGTATACCAGTTGCTATCCAAAGCTCCAGCCAAGGTGATACTAGGTATGTCTTTTTCAGCCAAAGGTAGAAATCATGGAGTTTTTTATTGCGGGAAACTGGAGCTGGCGGTGACTCAGGTTCACTTGGATCAAGAGAAAAATTGTCAAAATCAATGAAGTAGCCAGATACAGTTCGATCTATCTTTGATAGCTCAGCAGGTGTAGTTGAATTTGCAGGTGTCTCCTGTAGAGGCATATTGATGTAGATATCGGCGGTAGGCTGAATTGATATCTGTGTTTCATTAGCATTTTGTTTTTATTCAATTTCAATAGGCACGAGTTCCATTCCATTGTTGGCAACTTTAGCGTGAGAGGAGAGCGGCGGCTACCCAGGAGTCCACACGGCCTGCTATTCAGGATCGGCCACATAGTGTGGTTTGATCAGATCAATGGAGACGAATCTCTTTTCTTTTTTGCCGGCAAGAGGCGGAAGAAGTACTGTTCTTGTTCCCTCGACAGTCAGGACAGGTACAGCCTTTCTGTAGGATGGCCCAAATTCTTTTTCATCCACGATCTTTTCTCTGACCAGATCCCCGACTTTTGGGAGACTAGTCCTCAACCTACCGCACCACTGCCACATCAGCCAACACCTACTGGCCCTACACTGGCTCCCTGTCAAGAAGAGAATCACCTTCAAGCTTCTCACCCACGCACACAAGGCCCTTCATAACACCGGACCCGCCAACCTGAACCACCTCCTTGCGTTTCACGCTCCCCAGTGCTCTCACCGCTCGGCCCAGCTCTCCCTCGCAATGGTACCGCGGATCAAGAAAACCAGAGCAGGAGGGCGCTCCTTCTCCCTCCTCGCGGCCAAGCATGGAACTCCCTCCCTCTCCACCTCCGACAGACCACATCGCTCCCTACGTTCCTAAAGGACCTCAAGACCTGGCTCTTCAAGAGAACTCAGTGACCCTCCAGGATCCGCGGATCCCCCCTACCCCCACATCCCTCAGCACCTTGAGACCCGTTCCTGGGTGAGTAGCTTGCACTTTACAAATCCATGATTGATTGATTGATTGGTAGGTGAGCGGAACTTCAATGTCCTCATATGGACAGCATTAACTTGGTAATTCATCTTCAGTGTATGAATGAAATGTATTTGTACGTGCATCTGCTGGTGGGAATTTGACCCATGAATAGAATACCTCTGTCCTGTATGACTTGTGTGCCTCCATCATGAAGGTTACTGTCCCACCACTTGATGTGACTCCATAGTCCGCTAATTTTAAAGTAGGGGCAGTTCTGACATTTTCTGAAATGTTTATAGTACCTTCCTGTCCCTCTTCCCCTGTTGCATTCACACATAATGCTGCTGTACTGTCGTCTTCTTCAGTCATGGTTGAAAGAGTTTCAAGGAAACTGAGATAAGGTATTATGCACAATAGGGAATTATTATCCTTCAAGCTTGAATAAACCTACAGCCAATACATAGGATATGCCTACTTAGCTGTGGCGGCTTTTTCCCTTCCCACTCCAAATGTCTCTAGGCAGATGTGAATATGGGGTCTCTGAGAAAGCACAACTGAACTACTCAGATTTGACCATTAAATAAGAACCAAAACAATGTTGGCGGTGCCATGTCGTGTAGTTCCTATAAATCTATATAGGATCTGCACGTTTAGACACATAAACTGGGGGATAGGTGTCCAGACTGATTCCAGACACCCCACCGGCTATGTTCGCCTGTATACCAGCTAGCTCACAGTGCCACTATTAACCCCTCTTACCAAGGAGAGAATAGTTTCTGGCAACTATCAAACATGACAACCCTGACCCCTCAGGGATCGTGGAAACAGTACATTACTTTTCGCTCAGTCACTCGTGCTCACTGTCTCAGAGAAATACACAGAATTAACAGTGGGGATGTTTTCAATAAGCATTTTTTGAACCAGCGTCATTCTAGTGTAGAATATGTGTGCTGCAACAGTCATGACACAGAAACAGATATAAATGATTATAAGCATCAACAGAGCAAAAGGATGGTAGATTTCAACCATAGTGCTAAAACAATGAGTATATCCGGGCATATAAATACATGACAGTAATAATGCCTACTCCTACGATGCTAACCCTAACTGGATGTACCTAAATGTACCTATCATGTCTGTAGGTGTATAGCCAAGAATCCCCCTAGTATATAACCAACTCTATTACCTAGTGTGAGAGAATGAAGGACCACATCTTGGTCTCAAGATGGACACCCCACGTGGGATACAGACCACTGCGTGCTGGAGATGGCTGCGTGCAGGAACCTAAGCGTCTCGCGTCAGTTTGTCAGCATGAAAGTCTTTCTCTTCTGCCTGCCCCAGCAAAGATATAGTGCTTATATACCCAAAAGGTACCCTCAGGCGTTCTACCTTGCTGTGTCATGTTGGCCAAGGATGACGAAAGGGATGACCCTTATACATAGTTTTTATGCAGAAGATGCAGGAGTTGGAAGTCCCGCTGCGATTCTGAGAATACTCATGCATAATAAATTAAGCTTGTTTTCTGGGAAAATCACACGACATTTATGCCGTACCTAACTAGTAAAATGTCAGTATAAACCTGTTATGTAGTACAATGGCATGGTAAATGTAGGTGAAAGGTTAGGAGACTACCCAAGCCTATATTGGGGTAGATTACGAATCATAACACAACGTGACTTGCAGCGCTGCTTTGCGAGAACCTTTAGTAAACCTTGATCCTAAACGTTTCAGCTTGAAAGTAATGAAGATTTCCAACTCTCATTAAAAAATACGATAAGAACTGCTAAAATGTGAGAGCGTGCAGCATACCATACACTTGATATACAGCAAGGGGTATTCCATGTAAATATTGGCTCAAAAATAACATCTGACTATATTATCACGGTCGATATATTGTCACTATAAAAATATTGTGGACCAACATCTCAAAGGTTAGTATATCTTTTTTAATGCTTTACTATATTATTGTACTTTCAAATATTTTACTATAATATTTAATTATTGTGGTGTTTCATTGTATTTTATTTTATTATATATAATATTGTAAACTGCATTTTAAGTGTTTTTTAAAGTTACAGTAATATTGGGTTGTTGAGTTTTTTGGGAGATTAGATGGTTAGTGTTTTTAATAATGTATTAATTAATGTTAATTTATTAATATCTTAGGAGCCTATTACGATGGCGGTCGGAGGCACCACCGCGGTGCTGGCGGAAAATGCTTTTTTCCGCACGCCAGCAGCGGACCTCACGCCCGCCATATTAGGATGTCCAAACGTAGCCCATTTCCCATCCGGCGCGGTGCGACACTAACCGATATCAAAGTGCGCCCGCCACCACGGTGGTGGGAGCCAATGGAGACTCACCGCCATGCGGAATGACGTCCTGACCGCCGTACAAATCAGGATGCCCCAAACAGCCAGTTGCACCACAGCGGAGAAACCGCCCAACCAGAGACGGCGGAAGCATCACAGCGGAGTTCTAAACCTGATCCCCGGTCCCAACCGCCTGGTCCCGAGCACAATGGACCCAGCTTTGCACGTCTTCCCGGCGCTGTACCTGATACATCACCAGCAACTCATGGCCCGTCGCGGACGCCGCCGCAGGTACGCAACAACACAACTCCGCACACAACCACAACACACAACGCATGGGCTGATCTAGGGTTCCTGTCTACACCAGACACCCTGGTGGGGACAGGAACACATCCACAAGTGTACCCACACATGTCCTACCTGTCACCAAATCACCCCTCCGCATCCAGGTCACCCATCCACCGTGATCATGAAGTAATGTCCCGGTCACGTCACCGCAGCGGTGAAAACGCGGGAAAACATGCGCACAATGCAGAAGGCAGGGCCAGCGCCAGGCATGGGTAGTGCACAAAGACCACAGGGCCACACCTCCACCCTCCACACACCAGGCCCCCCCCCTGAAGGGACATGCCATGTGCCCCTCCTGTGCTCCCCCATGTACAACAACAAGCCAGGTGAGCCCACACCCTGCACCACACATCAAACAACTAGGGAGACAGCCACAGCAGGAGTGGCTGCAGAGGAACACACAGCACAGAAGCACAAGGCCAGGGCAACCCACACACCACAACAACACCACACACATGGCAAGAAAACTGAGTCCAAGCAGAAAATGCACACACACACAGATAATGAACAATCACTCCACTGGACACACAGCCTGCCAAGTCACACAGACATACCCCACACTGACACACAGCCACATACACAGACCACATGCCAGCAGCAATGGAATGGGCAAACACAGCAATGTACAGCAAGGCCAGTGGCCAGTCCAAACAGCAGAGTAGGTACATGAGAAGCTGCACAGGGATAACAGTAGATCATCACAAACAACCATCAGTGCACCCCCAAGCCTCAGAGTCAAGTAGAACTGAAGTGCCTCTCACCTCAGCCAAACTCTGAAATAGTGAAACTAGCAACTGGCAACGTTAAAGTGGTATACAGAGCATGTGTCACATTAAACCATACCCACACAGAAAACCCTTTATTTAGTAAGGAGACTGACAAAGCAGACAACAGGAGCAACTGTCTTTATTACAAATGTCACAGATAGGCATAAAAAGTAGACAAGAGCAAGGCCAGTGGCCAGTCCAAACAGCAGAGTAGGTACATGAGAAGCTGCACAGGGAATGGGCAAACACAACAATGTACAGGAAGGCCAGTGGCCAGTCCAAACAGCTGAGTAGGTACATGAGAAGCTGCACAGGGAATGGGCAAACACAGCAATGTACAGGAAGGCCAGTGGCCAGTCCAAACAGAAGAGTAGGTACATGAGAAGCTGCGCAGGGAATGGGCAAACACAGCAATGTACAGAAAGGCCAGTGGCCAGTCCAAACAGCAGAGTAGGTACATGAGAAGCTGCACAGGGAATGGGCAAACACAGCAATGTACAGGACGGCCAGTGGCCAGTCCAAACAGCAGAGTAGGTACATGAGAAGCTGCACAGGGAATGGGCAAACACAGCAATGTACAGGAAGGCCAGTGGCCAGCCCAAGCAGCAGAGTAGGTACATGAGAAGCTGCACAGGGAATGGGCAAACACAGCAATGTACAGGAAGGCCAGTGGCCAGTCCAAACAGCAGAGTAGGTACATGAGAAGCTGCACAGGGAATGGGCAAACACAGCAATGTACAGCAAGGCCAGTGGCCAGTCCAAACAGCAGAGTAGGTACATGAGAAGCTGCACATGGAATGTGTGAGACTGTACACAGTCATGGTCAGCAACACAGCTAGGGGGATAACAATGGGCAGTACAGGCACCGCTGTGGGAGAGACAGGTGTGTGAGGGGGATTTAGCCTCAGACTTGTCTGTCAGTCTGACTGGGAGCTGGCTGAGTGTCGGGGCCAGTTGGAGGACTGGACCTGGGAGAGAGCGGACCAGCTGAACTTGAGGCATCAGTGGCTTCAGGAGCCAGAGGGCTGCTTGGACCGGGTGGTGTGGTGGCCCGTGGAGGCGGAGATATGCTGCCATGAGACACAGTGTGGGAGGGAGAATGTGGATGGGTACCTTTCCACTTCTTGGGCATTCGATATGGAAGTGTGGTCTTGGGAGGAGTGGGAGGTGGGGCGGCCACAACAGGCACACTCACCACCATAGCTGCATCAGGTGCAGACGGTGGCCCTCCCTCTGGGGACATGCTGGATCCAGCTGTTCGCTTGGCCTGGCCTTGCCTTTGCCCCTCCATCCCCTGTTTACCAGGTTTTCCCCCTACAGTGCCCACATTTCCCTGCTTCACAGGGCTTTGGATGGGAGTTGAGGTTGTGGGTGAATCTGCCTTGGAGCTCTTCCTATGTGTACTTTTAGCAGGCACCACCTTCTCAGCGGGCACGGAAACTGTCTGCTTGTGCTTGCGACACGCTTTTGGGACAGAAGAGTCCTTGGCTGGGGATGCCTCTGAGGCATGTGACCCTGAGGTCTGCTTCTTGGCTTTGTGGCCCTTGGTGTCGCCTGACGGGTTTATGTCTTTGCGCTCTGGGGTGGCTTTAGTTTTCTGTGGGGATGGTGTCTGCGCCCTGGACTGCTTGGGCTGTTGCTGCTGTGTGCTGCGTGTGCTGTATCTTGACCTTGAGGTCTGTTGTGCGTGGTCACTATCGTCCGATGTGGCCACTGGCAGGGGGGTGGACAAAGGGACTGGAGCTGGACTCCGAGATTGTGCCAGTTGAAGGGCTGCCGTCACTGCGGAGGACAAAGACTGTCCAGTCCGGTGAAGCCCACCCACGTCTGAATGTATGCCCTCCATGAAAGCAACCACCTGTGTCAACTTTTTGTCGTGGTCTATGAAGGCATTGAGGAGAGCTGTCTGGCCCACACACAGCTGGCGCAAAAGGTCCACAGACTCAGCACTGATGGCAGCAGGGGGGACAGGGACAGGGGCAGCGGTGCCTGGGGTGAAGGACACTCTTCCCTGCTTACTGGTGCGAACACGGGCAGCAACAGTGGAAGTAGCTGGGAGGGTGGGCACTGTATGCTGTGTGGTGGAAGAGGAGTCAGAGTCCCCGTTCCCTGTGCCCGCCAACATGGATCCGTCACCACTGGCGTCAGATGACATTGAGCTTTGCGTCTCGGGCTGTGATTCCTCCAGAAGACTCCTGTCCCCCTCCGAGGCGCTGGTCACATCTGTGTCACTGTGCCCGTGTGCAGCTGTTGTGCTTGATGCCTCTCCACTGGTGTCCGTCCCCTGTCCTTCCATGCCCACGGGAGATGCTGCATGAGAGAGAGAGATGTAGGGTCAGTTCATTGGCATCAACAGAACAAACATATGCAAGCAAAGCATCACTGAAGATGAAGAAATCTACATGTTGCAAACCACCCTGTGCTATGACATTGTGCACCCTCAATTTAGAACTCGAACAGTGCGTGTAAACAAGAAAACCAGGCATAAGTGAGCCATGTGATGACCACACAGCACAATATCCTGCCGGTGGCTCCGTTCAACCAGACACACAAATAGCTCTGAGCACACCTATGGCCCTGATGTGGGCAAGAATGAACCCCACAACATGTTGCCACTGTCATATCTGGATGGAGCAGAAGGGGACAACACAGATACAGACTCCAACATAACAGTCCACAATGGCCATGAGCTCATGCCATCCACCATGTTGTACTGTGGGGCACAAGTACTGTAGCACATTGGCGTCAGATGTCTAAGCCTCACAAATCTGAGGTCAGGCAATGCACGCATTGATGAGAGTACACTCAGATTAGGCACAGTGCCGTTCCCTTCCTTGTGATTTCCCAGACTACCCCAATGCAGATGATACCTGAAGCCCACGACTCAGAATGCAATGTCAATGCTCTGTACTCAAGTCACACTAGGAAGTACAGGTAGGGCAAATGCATTACAGCTGCACCCAGCACAGAGGCCACTTACAAGCCACTGCATCACACTACCAATATCACATAGCCCAGCGCTGTCCCAGGCTGTGAACACATGCAGCCACTCACAGCCAAAGTCACCCTTCCCAGAATACTCACCCCTAGCTTGCTGCTGATGCTCCTTCAAACGTGCATCCAGCTCAGGCTGTGTCACGGCCAAGATGCGGGCCATCAGTGGTGTCATGCTGCGCCGCGCCAACCTGCCAGTCCGAGGGAGCAGACCCAGCGTCATCTCCGCCACCTTCTTGCTCAGCCGGCAGATGTCATCCCACCTCTTGTGGCAGTGGGTGCGCCGTCGGTATGAGACACCCAGAGCCCGCTCCTTGCATGCAATGGCCCTCCACACGGCCTTACGCTGGTGTACTTTGAGCTGCAGGCATGGGAGACAAGAGGGGGAAAACATCAGTGACACAGTGTTATGTACCAATATCTCTCAGTACAGTGGCATGATACTGACTCATACCAAATCCACAGATATGTCTCACAGAGACAAGAATGCATCTCACATGGTACATCAGCATGGGAGAACAACACGTAAATGCATGCAGGTGTGAGGGTGGACACAGTACCTGCCCATCTCATACACATGCAGGATGCCAGCACATGAAGTCTAGTCTGCCCACATCTACTGTCCATTGTTAGGTAGAGCAAGACATACATTACATATAAACATATGTTGGGGGTTAGACTCACTGTGTCCAACACTGCGCAGCCCTCAATGTCCTTGCCCTGTGAATGGCTCACTGTGTCATGGAGGTCACATTGAGGGACATGATCTCACAAACCCACACCCTTCTCACAAAGCCTGTCGTGTGCAAGCTACAGGGCTGAAATGGCTCATTGAAGGAGAGTAAAGAAAAAAAGACACATGTAACACTCTGTACATTCAGTGATGTGTCCTTGTCAGTTTGGGCGGTGACTGTGCAGGCCAGGTGGGCTCACACTGAGAAGGACAACAGGGACCCACACAGCCATTCACACAAGCAATCACTGTCCTGACTCCTGCATTACCAATTTGCTGTGTCACTGTATGGCTGACAAGACAATACATGTCCCTCAAATCTTGATGTGCAGGCAGGGAAACGTGTGAAATAGGCTACACACCCCTTCCCCCTGGAGAAAGCGTGCTAGGCAGTGCATGACAGAACCCCACACTCCCAGGCACATACTGCAGCAGCTCAACTTCATGTGTGCCCCCCCTGCACTCTCACTCACACTGTTGAAGACTTACCACGACATTTGGGGCACCATATAGCCTTGGATACTGTGTGAGCACCTCGTCCACCAGGACCTCCAGCTCCTCGCTGGTGAAGGGACTGGCCCGGATCTTCTCAGTCCTCGCCATCACTGTGGCCAGGTGACAGCAGCAGCAGCAGTTGGTGTTGAGGGGTGGCAGGCAGCAGTCCCTGGAGACAGCAGCAGGTGGTGTTGAGGGGTGGCAGGCAGCAGTCCCTGGAGACAGCAGCAGCAGCAGGTGGTGTTGAGGGGTGGCAGGCAGCAGTCCCTGGAGACAGCAGCAGCTGCAGGTGGTGTTGAGGGATGGCAGGCAGCAGTCCCTGGAGACAGCAGCAGCAGCAGGTGGTGTTGAGGGGTGGCAGGCAGCAGTCCCTGGAGACAGCAGCAGCAGCAGGTGAGGGGTCTCAGGCAGCAGTCTCTGGAAGCTGTGGAAATGTGAGTCTCTCTCCCACATATATAGCCCCCTGGGGCAGTTTCAGTGGTTCCAAGCTGCTGCAATTGGTGTGCCAGGTCAGCCTTTTTCAAATGCATCCAATGACCGGCCCCGCGGTGGCGGAGCACGCCTTCCGCGATTTTCAAAATTGCATTAGGCTACCGCGATTGCGGTTCCCATTGGCTGCAAGGGCATGGGCGGTGACACACCGCTGGTGGCAGGCGGTAGCCTCCGCGATTTGGGTGCCATACATTGGTGCCGGTGACCTTGATTTGGGTGGCGGAGCATGCCAACAGCCATTTGGCACTACATATATATCTCTCACTACCGCAATTGTGTTCTAGGGATTGGTGGTGACACACCGCTGGTGGCAGGCGGTAGCTTCCGCGATTTAGGTGCCATGCATTGGTGCCTGTGACCTTGATTTGGGTGGCGGAGCATGCCAACCGCCATTTGGCAATACATATATATCTCTCACTACCGCGATTGTGTTCTAGGGATTGGTGGTGACACACCGCTGGTGGCAGGCGGTAGCTTCCCCGATTTGGGTGCCATACATTGGTGCCTGTGACCTTGATTTGGGTGGCGGAGCATGCCAACAGCCATTTGGCACTACATATATATCTCTCACTACCGCGATTGTGTTCTAGGGATTGGTGGTGACACACCGCTGGTGACAGGCGGTAGCTTCCGCGATTTGGGTGCCATACATTGGTGCCTGTGACCTTGATTTGGGTGGCGGAGCATGCCAACCGCCATTTGGCAATACATATATATCTCTCACTACCGCGATTGTGTTCTAGGGATTGGTGGTGACACACCGCTGGTGGCAGGCGGTAGCTTCTGCGATTTGGGTGCCATACATTGGGGCCTGTGACCTTGATTTGGGTGGCGGAGCATGCCAACAGCCATTTGGTACTACATATATATCTCTCACTACCGCGATTGTGTTCTAGGGATTGGTGGTGACACACCGCTGGTGGCAGGCGGTATCTGCCGCGATTTGGGTGCCATACATTGGTGCCTGTGACCTTGATTTGGGTGGCGGAGCATGCCAACCGCCATTTGGCAATACATATATATCTCTCACTACCGCGATTGTGTTCTAGGGATTGGTGGTGACACACCGCTGGTGGCAGGCGGTAGCTTCCGCGATTTGGGTGCCATACATTGGTGCCTGTGACCTTGATTTGGGTGGCAGAGCATGCCAACCGCCATTTGGCACTACATATATATCTCTCACTACCGCGATTGTGTTCTAGGAATTGGTGGTGACACACCGCTGGTGGCAGGCGGTAGCTTCCGCGATTTGGGTGCCATACATTGACGTGAGTGATCGTGATTTGGGTGGCGGAGCACTTTGTCAGCACCTATGGACACATCATGCTGTGTCAATGGCCAATGGGCAGTCATCAACAGTGCACAGTGGCCACATGATTAATGGCACATCATTGTGCACACAATGCCAGTGTAACATTTAACACACTGCTGACTACACATGCCATGTTTGTGTATGTCATGTAGTACATTGGCATGTACTCACTCACATGTCACTTGTGATATTGATGGGCATGTACACAGAACAGTGTTGTTATGGACTCTCAAATGTGTACACATGTCAATGTGTGAAAGTGCTGTGAAAATCACAGTGATGTATGTCTTAATGTAGAATGTGCAGATTTGACTGTCTTGTTTTCTTGGATCATGCACACACTTGTTGTTTACGCTCAGCCTGTGGTCATTGTGTTGTTGATGTGTGCCATGTTCAACTTACGCCTGAAGGTGTCAGGTACAGCAGCTAGGTATGAGACAGTGGTGTTGCAGTTTTACACATATGCTGTATGAAATACTCTCAGGCCTGCTCATGCTAGATGTGGCCATATCCCTACGTGCATTTGCATAGTCAGATGTTGTTTTGGATGCACTTGCTGTGTGAAAGGGGACCAGTGTGCGAGTAGTGTAGCTGAAGGTGTCCCTACGTGTAAGCTGCTTTGTAACTCAATTGTGATGACAGTCATTGTTGGCGTTGTGTAAGTCAAAACGTAAGATGTTGTACACGTCTCATGGTGTATTGAATTGACATGTGTCCACTTTCATCTCAACTAATGGGAGACCAAATCTGCATCGTCCCTACACAGTGCTGGCAGACATGGAGGATGAGGAGGTCATCCGGAAATTCCGTCTGGATAGAGCCACCCTACAAAACCTATGTGCTATGTTGGAGCCCCACCTGCAGCCTCGCAGAACATATCCAACATCTTTCAGCCCAACGTCTAAGGTGATGGCGGCCCTGCATTTTTTTTGCCTCTGGATCATTCCAGCACACGGTATCCAGCGCAGGTGGGATGTCGCAACCCATGTTCAGCATGGTGCTGCGTGATGTCCTGTCCACCATGATGATATACAAGGACAGGTATATCCATTTCCCCAGGGTGCCTGAATTGGCGGCTGTGAAGGGAGACGTTTATGCCCTTGGACACATCCCCCATGTTGTTGGGGCCATTGATTGCACCCATGTTGGGCTTGTTCCACCACAGGCACGGGAGCACATTTATAGGAATCGAAAACATTTCCACTCCATAAATGTGCAAGTGGTGTGCCAGGTGGACATGATCATCACGCACGTGTGTGCCAAATTTCCAGGCTCAGCCCATGACTCATACATCATGCGGAACAGCATTGTACCACAGCTCATGGCTAATCTGCTTCCTGAGCATGCATGGATTGTGGGCGAGTACGAAGAGTCCAGTAGCGTGCTGTGTGTGTGACATGCTGTCCTCTGCCACAGTATAATTACAAGGTTTATCTGTGTTTCTCACACCTAGGTGACTCTGCATATCCCAACCGTCCGTGGTTGCTGAGCCCACTGCGGAATCCCAGGACACCAGCTGATGTACGCTACAATGATGCCCATGGGAGGACACGTCGTGTGGTGGAGCGGACTTTTGGTCTCCTGAAGTCACGATTTCGCTGCCTTGACAAGACAGGCGGTGCACTCATGTACTCGCCCAGGAAGGTGTGTCAGATTGCAGTGGCATGCTGCATGCTCCACAACCTAGCCATTCGCAAGGATATCCCCCTGATCCTGGATGATGATGAGCAGCCAAGGCCCCCACCTGCAAACCAACCCATGTCCAGTGATGAGGACAGTGGAGAGGAGGATGGTGTTGACCTGCGTCAACAGCTCATCAACCGCTACTTCACTTGAAGGTGAGGGACAATGTACAACGGACCCATTGTCTGATGATGTTGCTGTTGTTGTGAAGGTGTATGTGAGCTTTGTGACTGCAGCTGGTTGTTGACTCAGTGGTGGCTGACAATGTTTATGGGACAGGGTAATTTTGAACATCTACAGGATGTGTATGTTGGCACTTGTTGCTCATTGTGATGTGTGCATGTTGTATTGGCTTTATGGTATGTGTTGTGTGATGTCTGTGATGCCACACCCAGACTAGTGAATCTTGTTCTGTTGTGTTTTCCTAGGTCACTTCAGCCTCTCCTTGCCTACATACATTCCATACTCGTGGTACATTTTGATCATGGTGATGACTGCACATCCTGGAATAAAGACAGAGCAGAAACAACAACATGTGTGTGAGGTGTATTTATTTACAATGGTGACATATGAGGGGGTGAACATTTACTTTGAGGTGATTAGTGAAGCAGTGAGTTGACAGTTATGGTACATGAGAGAATCGAGTTGTCACCACATTGATGTGGTAACCCAGTCCAACAGACAGATGCCATTCACAAGGCAGTGTGGGGAAGGACAGTCCAAAAAGTCAATGCAGTAGTGCAGAGTGTTGCCATCATGGCTGGCTCCGTGACTGACGTTTGGCAGGTGCTTTGCCACGGGATACTCCCAGGGATTTCTTGGGACGGCCCCTTTGTCGCTTGGCAGGAGGGCCTCTGCTGTAGGGCCTGTGGGGTCTGAGGACTCACCGCTCTCTGTGGCCGCAGGGGAGGATGTTGAACTGTCATCCTGCAGCCCAGCAGGGGGAGGTGGAGGTGTTGTTTGTGGTGCAGGCCTGACCCTCATTACCGCCACTATCTGGCCCAGGAGGTCCACAATTTGTGGGTGTCCATGGACCTCTTCAGCCGGAGGAGCTCGCGGGAATCTTCTTCTGACCGGGCCGTTCATCCCTGGGCCCGTTAATACGCCCCAAGGACTCTGTTCATGCTGTCCAGGGCTTCGGTACCAGGCTCTGGTTGTCTGTGAGTGACCCTGCCACTCCCACCTGCCCTGCTGCCACAGACCTGTTGGATCACCACTGTAGGCACCCGCATCCTCTCCCTGTCCTCCTCAGTTGGTGGTGTGAGGTGGTCATCTTCTGGGACAGGGAGGGTGTTGCAGGCAGCACTGGTGGGGGTGGTGGTGGGCGCACAGGCCGTAACAGCAGTGGTCTGCCTAGCTGTTGGTGTTGCTGCAGATGTGGTGGGGGGACGATGGGGTCCTGGGACCTGTTGCGCCCTGGCACACCAGATGGGCCGGGTCCGAGATCCTCGTCCTCTGAATATCGGAAGTCAACATCCGAGAGTCCATGTTCCGGGGGGGAGACTGCCTCTGCAGGTTGCTGGTGTTGTGCTCTGCAGTCAGTTCTTGGTCACCTGTGGGACAGATGGGAAATGGTCACTGTAGTGCACCCCGCAAGCTTTGTGTTAGCTGTGTATTATTCACTGTTTGTACACCACACAGTTGACTAGTCATCACATTGTTTGTATGCGCACTACTGTGCCTCCTGAGATGATGTTGAGGTACATGCATTAGTTGTCCATGGTGTGAGGTGTCACAACATACCATGCGCCACGTGCATGTTTTGTGATTACAGGGACATGTTGCCATCTAGGGACTAGCGCAACAAAGCATTTCTGTGACGCCTCTTTGTTGGTCACTCTGCCCTGGCAGACGTTACATCTGAGCATGGACTGGCCATTGTCATCTCATGCATACCTGTGTAATGTCATGTGCAAATATGAATTTGTACCGACAACCATGCTTTCTTTGTTTATATATGGTCCTTGCTGCTCTGGCCACATGGCACTTACACATGGCATTCAGTGCTGTGCATAATTGTGCAGACTTTCTTCTACATTGGTGTGTCACACTTTGATTGCTGCGACAGTTACATTTGCTTAGCTGTCTGCACACTGTGAGTGGCAATAGGATCTGTGCGTATTTTTGTGTGATGAGAGGGCTGGTGTTCATATGGCACCATGCTTTTTGGGAGGAATGGCTGGGTGCATGTACTGGCTACTTACCTGTTCTGTTTTCACATTTGTGTTGGATCTGTGTCACATCTATGTGTGTGTGTGTTGGAGGCTTCCATCCTGCTCAGGGGTGCGACAGTGGGCATGGTGGGAGTAGTACTGCAGTCTTCCCATCCCCAAACCCCCCTCCCTGTTAAGATGGCTACCTACCTGTTAGTTTGTTTGTAGTGAGACAATGGCTTCCAAATGCTGCTGGGTGTGGAGTGCTCCATCCTGCTCAGGGGTGGGACAGGGGGCATGGTGGGAGTTGTTGTGCAGGCCTCCCACCATTAAACAGCCCTCCCTGTTAAGATGGCTACCTACCTGTTAGTTTGCTTGTAGTGAGACAATGGCTTCCAAATGCTTCTGGGTGTGGAGTGCTCCATCCTGCTCAGGGGTGGGACAGGGGGCATGGTGGGAGTTGTTGTGCAGGCCTCCCACTCCCAAACAGCCCTCCCAGGGAAGATGGCTACCTACCTGTTAGTTTTTTCGTAGTAAGTCGATGGCTTCCAAATGCTTCTGGGTGTGGAGTGCTCCATCCTGCTCAGGCGTGGGACAGGGGGCATGGTGGGAGTAGTACTGCAGTATTCCCATCCCCAAACCCCCCTCCCTGTTAAGCTGGCTACCTACCTGTTAGTTTGTTTGTAGTGAGACAATGGCTTCCAAATGCTGCTGGGTGTGGAGTGCTCCATCCTGCTCAGGGGTGGGAAAGGGGGCATGGTGGGAGTTGTTGTGCAGGCCTCCCACCCCCAAACAGCCCTCCCAGGGAAGATGGCTACCTACCTGTTAGTTTTTTCGTAGTGAGTCGATGGCTTCCAAATGCTTCTGGGTGTGGAGTGCTCCATCCTGCTCAGGCGTGGGACAGGGGGCATGGTGGGAGTAGTACTGCAGTATTCCCATCCCCAAACCCCCCTCCCTGTTAATATGGCTACCTACCTGTTAGTTTGTTTGTAGTGAGACAATGGCTTCCAAATGCTGCTGGGTGTGGAGTGCTCCATCCTGCTCAGGGGTGGGACAGGGGGCATGGTGGGAGTTGTTGTCAGGCCTCCACCCCTAAACAGCCCTCCCTGTTAAGATGGCTACCTATCTGTTAGTTTGTTTGTAGTGAGACAATGGCTTCCAAATGCTTCTGGGTGTGGAGTGCTCCATCCTGCTCAGGGGTGGGACAGGGGGCATGGTGGGAGTTGTTGTGCAGTCCTCCCACCCCCAAACAGCCCTCCCTGTTAAGATGGCTACCTACCTGTTAGTTTGTTTGTAGTGAGACAATGGCTTCCAAATGCTTCTGGGTGTGGAGTGCTCCATCCTGCTCAGGGGTGGGACAGGGGGCATGGTGGGAGTTGTTGTGCAGGCCTCCCACCCCCAAACAGCCCTCTCTGTTAAGATGGCTACCTACCTGTTAGTTTCTTTGTAGTGAGACAATGGCATCCTAATGCTTCTGGGTGTGGAGTGCTCCATCCTGCTCAGTGGTGGGACAGGGGGCATGGTGGGAGTAGTACTGCAGTCTTCCCATCCCCAAACCCCCCTCCCTGTTAAGATGGCTACCTACCTGTTAGTTTGTTTGTAGTGGGACAATGGCTTCCAAATGCTTCTGGGTGTGGAGTGCTCCATCCTGCTCAGGGGTGGGACAAGGGGCATGGTGGGAGTTGTTGTGCAGGCCTCCGACCCCCAAACAGCCCTCCCAGGGAAGATGGCTACCTACCTGTTAGTTTGTTTGTAGTGAGACAATGGCTTCCAAATGCTTCTGGGTATGGAGTGCTCCATCCTGCTCAGGGGTGGGACAGGGGGCATGGTGGGAGTTGTTGTGCAGGCCTCCCACCCCCAAACAGCACTCCCAGGGAAGATGGCTACCTACCTGTTAGTTTGTTTGTAGTGAGACAATAGCTTCCAAATGCTTCTGGGTGTGGAGTGCTCCATCCTGCTCAGGGGGGGACAGGGGGCATGGTGGGAGTAGTACTGCAGTCTTTCCATCCCCAAACCGCCCTCCCTGTTAAGATGGCTACCTACCTGTTAGTTTGTTTGTAGTGAGACAATGGCTTCCAAATGCTTCTGGGTGTGGAGTGCTCCATCCTGCTCAGGGGTGGGGCAGGGGGCATGGTTGGAGTTGTTGTGCAGGCCTCCCACCCCCAAACAGCCCTCCCAGGGAAGATGGCTACCTACCTGTTAGTTTGTTTGTAGTGAAACAATGGCTTCCAAATGCTTCTGGGTGTGGAGTGGTCCATCCTGCTCAGGGGTGGGACCGGGGGCATGGTGGGAGTTGTTGTGCAGGCCTCCCACCCCCAAACAGCCCTCCCTGGGAAGATGGCTACCTACCTGTTAGTTTGTTTGTAGTGAGACAATGGCTTCCAAATGCTTCTGGGTGTGGAGTGCTCCATCCTGCTCAGGGATGGGACAGGGGGCATGGTGGGAGTAGTACTGCAGTCTTCCATCCCCAAACACCCCTCCCTGTTAAGATGGCCACCTACCTGTTAGTTTGTTTGTAGTGAGACAATGGCTTCCAAATGCTTCTGGGTGTGGAGTGCTCCATCCTGCTCAGGGGTGGGACAGGGGGCATGGTGGGAGTTGTTGTGCAGGCCTCCCACCCCCAAACAGCCCTCCCTGGGAAGATGGCTACCTACCTGTTAGTTTGTTTGTAGTGAGACAATGGCTTCCAAATGCTTCTGGGTGTGGAGTGCTCCATCCTGCTCAGGGATGGGACAGGGGGCATGGTGGGAGTAGTACTGCAGTCTTCCATCCCCAAACACCCCTCCCTGTTAAGATGGCTACCTACCTGTTAGTTTGTTTGTAGTGAGACAATGGCTTCCAAATGCTTCTGGGTGTGGAGTGCTCCATCCTGTTCAGGGGTGGGACAGGGGGCATGGTGGGAGTAGTACTGCAGTCTTCCATCCCCAAACACCCCTCCCTGTTAAGATGGCTACCTACCTGTTAGTTTGTTTGTAGTGAGACAATGGCTTCCAAATGCTTCTGGGTGTGGAGTGCTCCATCCTGTTCAGGGGTGGGACAGGGGGCATGGTGGGAGTAGTACTGCAGTCTTCCCATCCCCAAACCCCCCTCCCTGTTAAGATGGCTACCTACCTGTTAGTTTGTTTGTAGTGAAACAATGGCTTCCAAATGCTGCTGGGTGTGGAGTGCTCCATCCTGCTCAAGGGTGGGACAGGGGGCATGGTGGGAGTTGTTGTGCAGGCCTCCCACCCCCAAACAACCCTCCCAGGGAAGATGGCTACCTACCTGTTAGTTTGTTTGTAGTTAGACAATGGCTTCCAAATGCTTCTGGGTGTGGAGTGCTCCATCCTGCTCAGGGGTGGGACATGGGGCATGGTGGGAGTTGTAGTGCTATTTGCCTGGGCACATACAACCCTGAAAATGTTGGCTACCTTTTGGGGTGATTCAGATGTGGTGGATGTTACATCTGTGGGACATGTGTTGGATATTGTGGTGCATATGGATATACTTGTGCCTCTGAGATGTTGCTTTGTAGTTGTGCTGGACAGTACATTGCTGTGTAATGGTCTACATTTGTTTGTACTTACCAGCCTCCACTCCCCCGGGTATTCCTGTGAGACTCTCTGTATGCAGTATGGCAAGCAACTTCTCCTCCCATGCAGTGAATGTTCTTGGTGTAATGGGAGGGCCACTGCCAGTCCTCTGAGCCAGCTCATGGTTCTTGCTCCTCTTCTTTTTGACAACACTCTTCAGGTCATGCCACCGCTTGATGATTTCCTGTCTGTTGCGTGGGATGGTCCCTACTGCATTGACCTTATCGACTATCCTTGCCCACATTTGATTTCTTCTGGCTAATGGTGTCTGTTGGACCAGGTTACCAAACAGTTGTGGTTCAACTCTGACTCTCTCATCTACCATGACTGTCAACTCACTCTCTGTGAATTTTGGCATTTTCTGTGGTGCCATGGTGTGTGATGTGCTAAGGGGTTTGAGGTGCAGGTGTGTAAGTGGTGGGGGTGGGGGTGATGTGTATGGTGTGTGATGTGCAGAGGGGTTAGAGGTGCAGGTGTGGAAGTGGTGGTGGTACTGTGTGTGGTGTGAGTAGTGATGGTGTGCAGATTTGCCTCTCCTTTGTGCTCTGGTGTTGGGCCCTTCAGTTGTGGAGTATTGCAAAGGATTGTGGTCAGGGAAGGGGCTGGTTTTATACCCAGCTATGTGGGTGTGTCCAAATGTGGTATTGCTGTCAGGTGTGTTGTGTGGGTTGTCCTGGGATTTGGATTTTTGTAGTTGCCATGTGGTTGTGTCATTGGGGTGTGTTATGTGTTTTTGGGTGCATGGCTAGTTTGCTGTGTGCACTTTGTGGCCTTGTTGTGATTTTTTTCTGTCGTCCGCCATATTTGTCACGGAGCGTCCGCAGCGGTGGCTATGCTGCAGTTCTTCCGGCGGCTCTCCCATTCATCACTGTTTGCATTTTTGGCGGTCGGATACAGCGGAACGTACCGCGGTCACATCGGGGATATCCTAATGTTCCGTGCGGTGTCTCTGCTGTCCTTGCGGCAGTTTGGTTTTTTTCCTCTGAGAATCCGACCTCCGCGGACGGGTTTTTGCCTTCTCCGCCCGCTACGGGCGTTTTTTAGGTGGCTCTTACCGCCGCGGTCGTTTTTTTGGGGCGGGACATCCTAATCTGGCCGCCGGTTTTGCCGCGGTACCGGCGGGCGGTTGTTTTCCGCTACCATGGCGGTCGGGGTGGTTTTCCGACCGCCATCCTAATAGACCCCATAATTATTTATGCATTTATATGGTTATTTATAGTTTTAATACTTTTAAAAAATTCTATATTAATGTATATTTTGGGTCATGGGGCTTATTGAGAAATTGAGAGGTAGTTTGTTTTAATGATATACATATTTATAGATATTGATTAATGTATTAATTCTTAACATCTTATAACAGGAAATTAATAGCATTTTTATTCAAATTAAATTGAAATATATTTGTGTATATATATATTTTTTAAAGACAAATATTTTTTTAAATATATTTTGGGGTGTGAGGCATTTTCAGGGGAAATAATTTATCGTTAATAAAAATGTAAATATGTAAAATTTATGATTCTATATTTTTGTATTTTAAGGGTGAGGTTGACAGATTTTTAGATTGAAAATGTCTTTCAATTGTTTGAATTTCTTTTGAAATCTGTGCCATTTCTGAAAAACATAAACTTTTTCCCAATATTTTTTCTAATACAATTTCTTTTAATGATGTTTAGGTTTTCAAATCTTTTGATTTCACTTCTTGGTTTATTTAAGTAGGTAGTATTTGAGTGTAGTGAATGTCTCTCTCCCCCCTTAAATATATTCACTTTCACCCATGTTTGTTAGATTAGAGTTGAAATAGTAAATCTGACCACTTGCCCTATAACTTTCCCCTAATGTTTATAGGATTATAGTTAGAGTGTTAGATGTTTTTGAACAGTTTTTTAAATTTTTGCATTTTTTTAGATTGTGGCTAGGTTACTATTGTGAGGGTATTTCATTTAAAGTATATGGGGCAGATGTACAAGCCCCTTGCGTCACTTTTACGATGCCGTTGCGTCACTTTTGTGATGCAACGGCATAAAAAATGTGGCAAATTTACAACGTGACGCATCTATGGAGATACGTCACTTTGTAAAGCCCTGCGTGACATTATACCTGCGTCAAGTATAATGTATGCAGGGTGGGCATTCCCACGCCGGAAAGCAGTGAAATCTACAAGATTTCACTGTGTGACTTTTAGGACACCACTGCGTCAAAACCTTACGCCTGCTTGAAGCAGGCGTAAGGAGTGACGCAGTGTAATGGGAATAGGCCGCAACACGCATTGCTGGAGTTGCGTCGTGCTTGCGACACGACTCCAGCAATGCATGACTTTTCCGCCTACAGATGCGTCAGAATTTCTGAAGCATCTGTCAATCCTTGCGCCATAGAGCGCCGCATTGTAAATACGGCGCATCTGTGGTGGCGCAAGGGTTTTTCACGCAGGCGCAGGGAAACTGACGCATCTAATGCGGTTGTATATTGTAAGCTTAGTGCTGGTGTGGACGAAGGGCCTAGATGTTGCTGGAGTTTAATCTTAACATGTTGAGGGCTGAGCCTTATGTATGGAAATCGAGTCAACTGCCCAAAAATATGTCAAATAAGTGAAAAAATGCTATACAGTGCAGTCACTTACGGGTAAAGTTAAAAATGAGTGCATAAAAGTGGGAAAACTTAGTGTTGGTGCCGTGAGATGTGGTGAAGACAAAAATCCAAACAGTCGCTAAAGGAATAGGCGTGATTGGAGCAGAATAGTTAAAAACTGTGTTTGTAGTGGATTAAAAACTGGACATCTAACTTAAAGTCAGCCGACTTCTAAAAAATGTCATATTGGCGAAATTCTCAGAGCGCAAGACTGGAGTGAATATTGTAGAAGGACACTATAAGAAGTTATAAAAAGTTATAAAGGACTTCACTGATGTTTAATCCTGCCGGGGCCTTACTGTTGAGTTCTATTATGTATTTCGACTCCAGTTGTCTCAGCAATTTCTCTCTATTGCCACCCCGTCTGAGTGGCGGAATGCTATCAATGACGCAGTATTTAAGGTGGTCTAAGTTGTTCTGGTGTGTCTCTTTGAAGTGCCTGGCGACAGGGTATGTCGGGTCACTGTTGACAATGGCTCTGATGTGTTGCAAAATCCGTAGGTGCACTTGGAGCTTAGTGCTCCCTACATATTTTAGTCCGCACCTGCAAGTAAGAATGTACACTGAGAATTCTGTTCTGCATGTGAGTTTCTGTTGTATCATTATGGGTTTGCTTCTGAATTCTGCCGAGATTTGGGTGGTGTTAACTCCAAATCTGCAGGCCCTGTAACTGCTGCATTTACGAAAACCTTTAACATTAGTTAACCAATTGGTGGTATTGGTTATTTCAGGGCTGTTTCTGACTATAGTGTCATGCATGGACCAGGCTCTCCTGTAGGTGATGTCAGACCTAGGGGCAACTATGGGTCCTAGTGTGGAGTCTGTTTTGATAATGCCCCAGTGTTTGTTGAAAATGGATTTGAGTGCTCTTGACTCAGTGTTGTGAGTCATGATGAGGCGTGTAGTTACATATCCCTTAGTGGCCAGGTCCGCTTGAGTGTCTGTATCAACAGTGGTCTCTGCGGATGTGTTCTGTAGTAGCAGCTCTATGGGAAATGAATTGGCTTTGGTGATTGCAGCAGTGATAGTCTTATCAGTGTAACCCCTCGCTTTGAATCTCAATTCAGACTCCATTTGGCATTTGGCTAGGTCTGTGGGATTGCTGCAGATTCTGCGCAAGCGCAGCATTTCTCCGTATGGAATGCTAGCTATAAGATGTTTTGGGTGAAAACTGGTGGCGTGAAGGGT
Source organism: Calotriton arnoldi (assembly GCA_963921515.1). Taxonomy (NCBI): domain Eukaryota; kingdom Metazoa; phylum Chordata; class Amphibia; order Caudata; family Salamandridae; genus Calotriton; species Calotriton arnoldi. Next base: position 227,223 of record CAWUFW010000497.1, read on the forward strand.
AGAATTACCTGCAGTGATTTTTCTATGGAGGGTGGACTGTAGTGTGTTGTCTGAAACATAAATGTTTACATCTAAAAATTCTACAGTGTCAGTGCTGATGGTGGCATTGAACTCCAAATTTAAATCATTACAGTTGATATCATTGATAAATGATTTAGCACTGTCCATAGAACCCCTCCATACCACAAAAACATTGTCTATGTAACATAGCCAGCAAAGATTGTTGTTGGACCAGGCTTCAGAGTGCGTGACCTGGAGGACCCGCTCCTCCCACCAGCCCACACGAAGGCAGGCGTAGCTGGGGGGAAAGCAGGCCCCCATAGCCACACCCCTGAGCTGCTGGTATATCTTGTTGTTAAACATAAAATAGTTATGCTGTAGGCACCACTCAATAAGAAACATGATGAGCTCATTATGTTTATAACAGTGGATAGGTTGTTTGGTCAAAAATTCACGGCATGCATTCAGTCCATCAGGGTGAAGGATGCTCGTGTAGAGCGAAGTTATGTCGAGGGACATCAGGATACAGTCTGGTGACCACGGAATGTTTTTGATTTTAAGTAGGAAATCGCTAGTGTCTCTCAAGTATGTAGGTAGTTTGGTGACGTGCTCTTGTAAGAAATAATCCACATATTTTGATATGTTTTCGCAAAGGCTTTTGCGTGCCAATATAATAGGCCTGCCAGGTACCGGCGATGTTTCCTTGTGTACTTTAGGCAGGAAGTACAAAATTGGTAATACAGGAAATTCATTGTTCAGAAATTTGAACTCATCTTTGCTGAGAGCGCCTTGAGTCCTGTAATTGTTCAAGCATCTTTTGAGTTTTTTGCCACTAGCGATCACTTCCTTCATGTTGGTAGGTCTGTAACATGTGTCATCATTCAGGTGTCTGTGGGCTTCTTCCATGTACATGTCTTTAGGCCATAGGACGATGTTACCTCCTTTGTCTGATTTGTTGATGATTATATCAGTTCTGGCTTTGAGTTTACTCATGAGTTCCATATATTGTTTGTATTTGAAATTCTTTTTGCTTTTTGCACGGGTGCTTCATTTGTGCAAATTCTTGACTTCTTCCACAATGACATCATTGTAAATGTCAATGGCATCTCTAGGCATGGAGGGAGTGAAAGTGGATGGTGGCTTGATTGGACTCCTGATGGAGGTCGGTGTGTCAATGCCAGCGTTATGTAATAGTACTTGCGTAGAGGGATCGTCATTTGGAAATTCTAGCTCAGACATAGTTCTGATGATGGCAATGTCTGAAACTGCAAGAGTATCTGGCGTTTGAACCCCCACACTGCTGTTGGAAGGTAGGGATGTGTTGCCATGTTTTTGTTTGAAAAATTTGATGAGTTTAAGTTTCCGAATAAAATTAAAAATGTCAATTCGAGTGGTGGTGTAATTGAGACTGCTTTCTTGGCAGTAGGTCAAACCTAAAGAGAGAAGTTGTTTTTCCGCCTCTGTTAGTTGTAGATGCGAGAGATTGATAACTGTATTGGAGTTGCTGGTTATTTTCGTCTCCAGTTGCCTCTTTTTTTGTTGAAGTTTCCTCTTTGATTTCCTGCGCTTTCTGCGCTCCCTCCTTCTGCAGTTCCGCCTGTGTTTTGTTTCTTCGGTAATCGTGGCCGCAGTGTTTGGCGCCTGTCTTCGACTAAAAAACCAAGTTCCTCCGTTAAGCTGAAGTTGTTTCTCAGTCTGGGATCACTATTGCTTGTGATGCTGCCGTCTTCTGAGTCCGTGCCGGTGTCGACAGTGGAACTCAGGTCAGATGTTGATGCCGAGTCAGTTGGATCACGGGACATGGCAGCTGACGATGTTGGTGCGGTAACTTTGGTTAGAGTATTGAGCTTTTGTCTTTTTGCTGAATCAAATTTCCTCGCAAATCTGAAAATCTGCTGACACTCATAGTCAGACTTATCTCGCGCAAATTTAAATGCCTTGCGTGTCTTTATAGTTTTTTCATGTTTTTTCAATCTTGCTATTATTTCCTCACGGCCTTTGCTCACAACTTCTTTTTGGTCTGAGCTGTCGAGTTCCTCATTAATTTTGTCAATTTTGTCTTGAAGTTCCCTTCGATCAATGTCAGCATACTTGATGAGGATAATTATTAGGCGCATAGAAGCCTCTAAGTTGCTCTCCGCCCACTCTTTGAGCATGAGTGGGTTGGGATTGTCGAAACTTGGAGCTAACATGATCCTTAGGCCATGTGGAATCCGTCCTACATCGCGGTATTTTTGCAGGGACTTGCACTCCCACCATTTAGTAAGTTCATTGCGCATACGTTTTTCCAGGTTTTTAAGTTTGGATTTGATATCGCCACTTGGAGCCCCTACAGCCGCATATATATATATATATATATATATATATATATATATATATATATGAGAGACTATCTTTATTTGTCGACCTGCACCTCCAGCCCATTGTACAGGAACTTCCATCATTTGTTAAAGATACCAGTCACTTCCTTCAGATTATTGAAAAATTAAACCAAACCTACACATTTGATGATGATACTCTTCTGGCTACATTTGATGTTACATCATTATACACCAATATACCACATGAGGATGGGCTTATGGCATTATCTGAAGCTCTTAATAAAAGAACTGTGAAAAAGCCATCAACAAATGTGCTTACCAACTTTGCAAGAGTTATCCTTAAATCCAACAATTTTACATTCAATGGTAAACACTATCTGCAGATACAAGGGACTTCCATGGGCACTCGGATGGCTCCATCCTATGCAAATATCTTCATGGGCAAACTAGAGAACTGTATACTTGCTACTTATAGCATCAAACCACTGGTATGGCTAAGATACATTGATGACATATTTATAATATGGAATGCAGGAAGTAGAGCATTGGAACAATTTACAGCTTATATCAACAATATCCATCCTACCATCAAATTTACCAGCAGCAATACTAAACAGAAGCATCATCTCCCTTTTCTGGATGTGCTACTCACCATTCAAGAACAAAAATTACAACTGATCTGTACCACAAGCCTACAGATGCTCATTTGTATCTAAACTGGACTTCATGTCACCCACACCACACTAAACTGAGCATCATCTACAGCCAAGCACTCAGAATAAGACGCATCTGCAGCAATGAGGAAACCTGTAAAGACCATCTACAGGAGCTTGCTACATTATTTAAAAGACGAGGCTATCCTCTGCATATCATACAGCAACAAATTGACAAGTCTTTGCAGTTACCCAGAGAAGCACTTATTTGGAATACCAACGGCAGAAACAAAAGTGACAGAACTCCATTTGTGGTTGACTATCATCCATCAGCTCCCAACTACAGAAATATAATGCAAAAAACATTTCCCTTACTGTCTACTTGTGAAAAATTGCAAAGGTTTTCCAAAACCGCCAGTCATTGCTTACCGCAGAGCTCCAAATTTACGATCTCTTATTGTGAGAGCTGAACTCAAGCAAGTTGTAACAAATGCAGGGGTTCATTGCTGTGACTCTAAAAGGTGCATCACGTGTGAATACCTTTTACAAACATCATCAGTAACTAGTTCTGTTACAAGAAGGACCTATGGAATAAGACAGCATCTTACATGTCGCTCAACATGCATTATTTATGTGATTCAGTGCCAACGGCAAAGCTGTAAAAAACAATATGTAGGCCAAACAGTGAATGACCTCCGTACACGATTCAGGAACCACAAATCGGCAATAATTAATAAGAAAATTGACCAGCCTGTAGCCAATCATTTTAACCTTGTGGATCATTTACTATCAGATTTGAAGATTTTCCCCGTGGAACATGTCTCAAAGGAAGAACTACTGGACTCCAGAGAAAACTTCTGGATGTACCGTTTAAAATCACTGCATCCAGATGGACTGAACATTACTGATAATACAACCTGATTACTGCATATCTCAAGAGCTCTCAGGACTGCATTGATTCCACATTCCAAATAGAATCTTCACTCATGATGCTTTTTGAAAATTCAGCTGTGTCATCTGTGCAGCCACTGAGCAAACCATCTTGTACTACCTGAGGAAGGCGGAAGCTGAAACGTTGTAGTTGAAATATATTTTGTTCTTTGGTGAATCTATCTGTTTGAGTCACTTCTTTCTTGGATATATATATATGTATATATATATATATCTCCGAGAAACAAGTGACTCAAACAGATGGACTCACCAAAGAACAAAAACATACTTCCACTACATCCTCCTTCCGCCTTCCTCAGGTAGTACAAGATGGTTTGCTCAAGCTCAGGTGCCACTGCTGAATTTTCAGAAAGCATCATGAGTGAAAATTCCATTTGAAATGTGGAATCAATGCAGTCCTGAGATCTCTTGAGATGTGCAGTAATCAGGTGGTATTGTTAGTGATGTTCAGTAGTTCTTCCTTTAAGACATTTTCCACAGGGAAAATCTTCAAATCTGACAGTAAATGATCCACAAAGTTAAAATGATTGGCTACAGGCTGGTCAAGTTTCTTATTAATTATTGCCGATGGATGGTTCCTAAATAGGTTGTTTACTGTTTGGCCTACATATTGGTTTTTTTTTACAGCTTTGGCATTGGCACTGAATCACATAAATAATGCATGTTGAGCGACATGTAAGATGGTGTTTTATTCCATAGGGCCTTCTCATAACATAACTAGTTACTGAGGATGTTTGTAAAAGCTATTACCATGTGATGCACCTTTCAGAGTCACAGCAATGAACCCCTGCATGAATTCATGTGTATATATATATATATATATATATCAAAATAAATATATAAAAAATAGCACTTACTTCGTGGTCTGTGTCCGTGTGTGGCGAGAAGGAATTGCGAGAGCCTACGGAGATTGCAATATATATATATATATATATATATTCCTCCACAAAGCTGCTTCATCCGAAATCCCGGCCCGTTGGCAAGTGGTGCGTAACGCCGGTGAAGCCAACCGGCAGTAATGTCCACACGCACTTAAAAAAGTATAATGCACTCTCAGGAGTATGCTAGTAGTAGTTTATTTTAGGTTACGTGTTTCGGCAGTCAGGCTGCCTTGTTCACACAGTGATACAAAAGGGGATGATGGACGTGGGTGCCTTGCTCACTTTGCCACTGGATTCAAGCAAGCCTGGCTGATGACGGCTGGAATGCCAGAAACCGGTCCTAGGATGCTTGTTTCCGGTCCAGGGAAGACATGGCTTGGCAGTTCGGGCTGGACTGTTCCCATGAGGCACAGGGTCAGACTGATTTGCATATGGCCATGTCTGAACTGGGGTGGTGGAGTGAGCTAAAGAATGATGATGGATTAAACCCAGATCAGTTGACTGGGGGTGAGTGTTTGATTGGCTCAAGCGTTCCGTCCATCATCCCCTTTTGTATCGCTTTGTTCGCCCTAAGTTGGAGGGGTATGCCCAGACGTGGGTCCCTTGCTCACTTTGCCACTGGATTCAAGCAAGCCTGGCTGATGACGGCTGGAATGCCAGAAACCGGTCCTAGGATGCTTGTTTCCGGTCCAGGGAAGACATGGCTTGGCAGTTCGGGCTGGACTGTTCCCATGAGGCACAGGCTCAGACTGATTTGCATATGGCCATGTCTGAACTGGGGTGGTGGAGTGAGCTAAAGAATGATGATGGATTAAATCCAGATCAGTTGACTGGGGGTGAGTGTTTGATTGGCTCAAACGTTCCGTCCATCATCCCCTTTTGTATCGCTTTGTTCACACAGTGAGCACTAAAATTGGGAGGCAATACATAACGATAGTAAACACAAATGATGGGCTCCACATAAAATTCTGTGGTAGTCGGCAGTGAACATGGGGGCCATTTTTGCATGATAAAAAAGTCAAAGTAAAAACATATGCAGCCTATACAAGTGCATTGTGTGCCAATATGTAAACAATAAATAGTCCTTGTATTCATGAAACTAGGTAAGGGAATCAGGATACATGTGGTAATGGTAACCAAATGGTGATGCGCAGATAATTCAAATACGCTTCATGCAGAGTTCAGACTTATGTAAACATGGTTATTTGCGCCATAGTGGTATATATAGGGCGTTGTTTATTTCAAGCATGAATGAGGAAACAGAGAGACGTGCAGCAGCCCAAACACTGCTTGCACGAGCACCAGGGAAAGTTACCAGCCCCATGACAATGCAAAAACAAGACACTTCCCTCAATATCAAAATAAGACGTTTGGAGAAGTTGAACAAATCTGAGACTGCCAAGTGGTGGGAAGCTGTCTCGCTGCAAGATTATTTGGATAAAAACATGATACCACGAGGCCTCCGTATCTATAGCACGCCCTCATACGAATCACCGAACCCTCACATGTTAGAAGACTGGGCAGAAAACTCTGCCAAGAGCTCACAGAATATGCTAGGCGACCTCATTAAATATGCATGGGAGGATAGACAATTAATACTTCTCGAGTTAGCAGCATTGGAGGATGAACTCAATAACAGCAGTGAACAAGGACTTATCAAAAAGTTTAAAGACAAACTAAAACCCAAACTGTGTGAACAAGGCAGCTTGACTGCCGAAACGCGTAACCTAAAATAAACTACTGCTAGCATACTCCTGAGAGTGCGTTATACTTTTTTAAGTGCGTGTGGATATATATATATATATATATATATATATATATATATATATAAATATATATATATATATATATGTGTGTGTGTGTATGTATGACTCATAATCCCATTATGATGGCCAAGCCAGCCTCGGCTCCACCATCTGGATTATGATGTTGCTTTCCACCTGCCCTTTCATGGCGGTCCGCCCGCCATGAAAAAGCAGGGAACATGGGGACCTGGCCCTCCGCTATGGTGCCTGGGGGGGCACCTATGGTGCCCCCCTAAACATCCCTGCACTGTGTGGCAGGCACCCCATGGTGCAGGGATGTTTAGAAACATCCATTTTACAATTGTAGCTTGTGCTGAGGGCCTTTTCCGCCCGCCAAGTTCCGTGGGCAGAACCGCCGACCTTTGGTCGGGCGGTTCCATTCCACCAAGGACTTCTGTCCGACGACATCATTTCATCCGACCAACATCATAAAAAGGCCCTTAGAGATGCTGTAAATGTCTGTTTTATTATAGATAGGTAATATTTTGTGTTTGATTAAAAAAATTATATGGTAAAGGTATGCATGGTAAGGGCATGCATGGTAACGGTATGAGTGGTAAAGGTAATTTTAATTATAGCCTGCGTAATTGCGTGGTAAAGGAATGCGTGTTAAAGACTGCATGGTTAGGGAATGTGTGGTTTTGTCGCACAACCGTTCTGTATAACATAAATGTATTTTAATTCATAATTTAATAATCGTTTTTTCATAATAATTGATAAATGTAAATTAAAGTTACATGTATTTTTGAGAATTACATTTTTAAAAGTTAAACTATGTTTGCATTGTTTTGATATGTTTTTAAATCCGTTTAAAAGAAATTAAAATATTTTTTAGATGATAGTAATGTTAAGTACATTTAAATATATATACTTGACAGTAGAATGTTGATAATTTGTTCTACATCAATTTTGCAGTTGAAGTTATTGCACTTCTTATTATATGAATGTAAAGCCAATATTTTGGCAACACTACTTTTTGCACCACAGTATTTTTGTGGTTGCTATTTCTTCATACATCCCAGCAAGAAGAGCTCATTCTCAATGAAGTGAACCTCCAAAGCAGAGTTTTGCTTTGGCATCCTCAAGATAGTATCCTGTATTTGGGAGTGGATTGCCTGTGCATCACCCTGGAGTTCAAGAAAACCGTGGGATATCCAGGATCTGAGAGGATCATGAAGTAAACAGCATTGCAGATTGCCACCCACCAAAGTGAACCAACCTATTTAGGGATGATAGAAACATGATGCCACATTTGCTTGATTCGATAATTTGTCTAAAAAAACATAAAATACACAATTAATATTTATATAACAGCAGTGGTGTCACAGTCATCCATACTGCCAAAGTCGGCAAAGTGAGCAATCATCAATATTATTATCTCCCCAGTATAGCTAGAGTTCATATATCGTCCAGCGTTAATAAAGACTGAGGGCCTGACTACGAGTTTGGCGGTCTTACCGCTGCGGTGTCGGTCCCAAAAAGGCTGTCGCTGCGGCAGTCTCCCGGCTTGGCAGTTCGGGCTGGACTGTTCCCATGAGGCACAGGGTCAAGACTGATTTGCATATAGCTGGGTCTGAACTGAGGTGGTGAAGTGAGCTAAAGAACGATGATGGATTCAACCCAGATAGGTGACTGGGGGTGAGTGTCTGAAAAGTTTCAGTGCTCTTTCCATCATCTCCTTCTGTTTGCTTTGTTCGCCCTAAGTTGGCAGGGTTGCCCAGACGTGGGTCCCTTGCTCACTTTGCCACTGGATTCAAGCTAGCCTGGCTGATGAGGGGTGTTACCCCATAACCGGTCCCAGGATGCTTGTTTCCGGTTCAGGGAAGACCTGGCTTGGCAGTTCGGGCTGGACTGTTCCCATGAGGCACGTGGTCCAGACTTATTTGCATATAGCTGGGTCTTAACTGAGGTGGCAAAGTGAGCTAAAGAACGATGATGGATTTAACCTAGATCTGTGACTGGGGGTGAGTGTCTGAAACATGTCAGTGCTCCGTCCATCATCTCCTTGTGTTTGCTTTGTTCGCCCTAAGTTGGCAGGGTATGCCCAGACGTGGGTCCCTTGCTCACTTTGCCACTGGATTCAAGCTAGCCTGGCTGATGAGGGGTGTTACCCCGAAAATGGTCCCAAGATGCTTTATTCCAGTTCAGGAAAGACCTGGCTTGGCAGTTCGGGCTGGACTGTTCGCATGAGGCACAGGGTCAAGACTGATTTGCATATAGCTGGGTCTGAACTGAGGTGGCGAAGTGAGCTAAAGAACGATGATGGATTCAACCCAAATCTGTGACTTGGGGTCAGTGTCTGAAAAGTTGCAGTGCTCCGTCCATCATCTCCTTGTGTTTGCTTTGCTTGCCCTAAGGTGGCAGGGTATGCCCAGACATTGGTCCCTTGCTCACTTTGCCACTGGATTCAAGCTAGCCTGGCTGATGAGGGGTGTTACCCCAAAACCTGTCCCAGGATGCTTGTTTCCGGTTCAGGGAAGACCTGGCTTGGCAGTTCGGGCTGGACTGTTCGCATGATGCACAGGGTCAAGACTGATTTGCATATAGCTGGGTCTGAACTGAGGTGGCGAAGTGAGCTAAAGAACGATGATGGATTAAACCTGGATCTGTGACTGGGGGTGAGTGTCTGAAAAGTTTCAGTGCTCCGTCCATCATCTCCTTGTGTTTGCTTTGTTTGCCCTAAGTTGGCAGGGTATGCCCAGACGTGGGTCCCTTGCTCACTTTGCCACTGGATTTAGTGCTCTGTCCATCATCTCCTTGTGTTTGCTTTGGTCTCCCGCTCGCCATATTACGATGTTCCCACTTGCCCAGCGGCTGTGTTTCAGACAGCGGGGAATATTTTTTCATATTTGCCGATGCAGGTGTGTATATTTTGACTGCAGTGTGCACATATGCATGAAACATTTGAAAAAATACCTACTACTAGTACTTTCCCATTTCTGGAGTCCGGGCCATATGCGCCCAGTCTAGTCAACGGGTAAATAGTACAAAACTGAGTTACCTGGATTTCGGCACCAACAGGGTTGTTTTCTTCGGGGTCAAGATGCTGCTGTGAAGGGGGAACCTGGAGTAAGGGATCTACGTGGGATACTGAAGGGAAGTAAAGGAAATGGGCCATCTCCTGCCACAGTCAGCTCATCGGAAAGCTGACTCGTAATTCATACGGCGGTGAACTTGTATGTACCGCCCTCTGACAGCTGGTTTTCCCCGAAAGTTGTCATGGCGGTTGGCGAATGGCTGGCTGAAGCATTGATGCTCCGGCGGTCTTTCGTTCAGCAAACCACGAACATCATAATACGGTGGGCGGACCACCTAGTCGGCAGGCAGTGAATCTGATGCCGACGCAACGGCGGTCCAAAGACCGCCAAAGTCGTAATCAGGCCCTTAGTAGGCAATGCAAATAATCACCAGATTCCCCCAGCATGGTACTTGTGGATGCAAAATACATATGTTCCAATTCCAAGACATTATCTGAAATGCTACTTTCATATTCTTCAAATTTCTCTCATTTCATGCTTCAAATTCATCATGCCCTCAGCAATTGACCATGAGTGTGTCAGGATGACTGCTGAGGGCGTGCAGTACACTGTTTTCCACAGTCAGTTTCTGAATAGGAATTATTCAAATGTCCCATTTAAAAACCACAGGTTTTACATCTAGGTTCTCAACCATTTTTTGCTGATGTTTGCAACAAAACTCAATTTAAGGTCATTCTGATTCAATAAAATTATCAACATCTATACATCCCCTTCTGCTCAACCTCAAACCAAAGACAAACATTCTGCGTAGATTCTTTCTACTCTGTTGTCCAAACCACCTCCTACTAACGCCAGCCCATCAAGATATTTGCATACTTGGGAGCAATGCAGGTAGCCTCTCTCTCTTCAGTCCGTATAATAAACCCTTGAATATAAATATGTTTTCATAAAAGCAGAATTCTACAATGAATCAATTCATCTGTGTGTTACATTGTTGCTTGATATTACTTGTTTGGGTGCTGTTATGTTATTCCACAAAATGCAGTGGAATAAAAACACATATTTCATATGAGCCCATGACATATTGGTCCTATTTGCATACATTACATCCTAATCACAGCCACTGCAGAGCTTCACCATTGCCAACTGTTTAATTAGCAACCTTTTCATAAAACTAAAGCAATACTGAAATTGCTATGAGAGTCCATTGTTAGTTGAGTGTAACCACATACATATTGTTTAATCAGCAGTCTATTCATGAAATCTGAACACTTTAATTGTAATAAGGGCCCATGTTTACCTTTGTCTTGCTAGAGTACCTTCAATAATTTCTGATTTCTATAGCGCATGTGTGTTTTTAACCCTTTCAGTGCTCGTGTGCTCATGACGGAACCATTCCGCATATGCACAAGCGCCCTGAATCCCTCTGCTGTAAACAGCAGAGGGATTTCCTTTTTTTTTGGGCCTCGGGAGGTGGGGAAGAGCTTTGTCATTACATTAGCATGGTGCTCTGATGTCATTACATGAAATTGAACTGAAACTTAGTTTCAGTTTCACTGTTTTGGTGCTCCGGGGGCTATCTCAGCCCCGAGTACTGAAACACACAGGAGAGGTATCATTGGAAAAGGGAGAATCTTCCCTTTCCAATGGTACCCCTCCCTAGTGAATCCCTGCTTGGGGATCGCCCCAGGAGGGCAATCCCCAAGCATGGATCCACCCAATACAAACCAGGGAGGGGGGAGCGGCCCCTTGGGCAAGAGTCTTTGCTCCCCCCATTTCTAATGGGCATATTCAGTCTTTATGACCCCCTTGGGGGCAGATGAGGGCAGTACCCCTAATCTGCCCCAGTGGGGGCAGAAAGCCGACTAGACACCAGGGATTTTTTTTCTTCAAAGTTCAGGGGTGGGGGCTGCCTAGAAAGGGCATGCCAATGCCCCCACCCCCAAAAAATGCCACAGTCTTTCTACCCACCCTGAGGAGGCAGATGGGGGCGATAGCCCCTGATCTGCCCCTGGGGGGGGCAGAAAGCCCACTAGGCACCAGGGATTATAAAAAAAAATTTATACATAGAAGTGAAAGTTGCCCAGAATGGGCATGCCATTGCTCCCACCCACAAAAAAATTGCCACAGTCTTTCTGCCCCCCCCGGGAGGCAGATGGGGCAATAGCCCCTGATCTGCCCCAGGGGGGGCAGAAAGCCCACTAGGCACCAGGGATTATTTTATTTCAAAGTTTAGGGGTGGTTGCTGCCCAGAATGGGCATGCCAATGCCCCCCCAAAAATTCCACAGTCTTTCTGCCCCCCCCAAGGAGGCAGATGGGAGCAATTGCCCCATATCTGCCCCTGGGGGAGGGCAGAAAGCCTACTAGGCACAAGGAATTTTTTTATGCAAATGGAGATGGGGGCTGCCCAGAATGGGCATGCCAATGCCCCCACCCCCCCAAAAGAAATTGCCACTGTCTTTCTGTTCCCTAGCATTTGCATTTTTGGTCCCGGACTCTGCAGCCATCTAGGGAAACCTACCAAAACCAGACATTTCTGAAAACTAGATACCCGGGGGAGTCCAGGGCGGTGTGGCTTGTGTGGATCCCCCAACGTTTTGTCACCAAGAATCACCTGCAAACCTCAAACTTAGCTGAAAAAATCACATTTTTCTCACATTTCTGTGTGGGAAAGTTGTGGGATCACCGGGCTGACATAAATTTCCTACCACCCAGCGTTCCCCTAGGTCTCTTGATAAAAACGGTACCTCACTTGTGTGGGTGGGCCAAGTACCCACAGCAGGGAAGGGCCCAAAACTTATTGTGGAGACATCAAAATTATCTATCACAAAATGACCTGGTTTTGCAAGGGGGGCACCTGCATTTTTGGTCCCATGCTCGGCGGCCATCTAGAGAAATCTACCAAACCCACACATTTCTGAAAACTAGACACCACGGGGAGTCCAGGGAGGTGTGACTTGTGTGGATCCTCCAACGTTTTGCTACCCAGAATACCTTATAAACCTCAAATTAAGCTGTAAAAATCAAATCTTTCTCACATTTCTGTGTGGGAAAGTTGTGGGATCACTGGGCTGACCCAAATTTCCTACCACCCAGCATTCCCCTAGCTCTCCTGATAAAAATGGTACCTCACTTGTGTGGGTGGGCCAAGTACCCACAGCAGGGAAGGGCCCAAAACTTATTGTGGAGACATCAAAATTATCTATCACAAAATGACCTGGTTTTGCAAGGGTGGCACCTGTGTTTTTGGTCCGGGGCTCGGCCGCCATCTAGGGAAACTTGCCAAACCCAGACATTTTTGAAAACTAGGCACTTGGGGGAGTCCAGGGAGGTGTGGCTTGCGTGGATTCCCCAATGTTTTCCTACCCAGAATTCCCTGCAATTCTCAAATTTAGCTAAACAAATCACATTTTCCTCACATTTCTGTCTGGGATCACCACACTGGCGCAAATGTCCTACCACTCAGTGTTCCCCTCAGCCTCCCGAGTAAAATGATACCTCACTTGTGTGTTTACAACAAAGTGCAAGTGCATCAGTGCTGTTTTTCACTTGAAGCAATCTGAATAAAGGTAATAAACCACTTTTTGTTGTTGCGAATCCCTTTGTACAGAAAAGCATGAAGTGATCTCAGAGAAAGGGTTAATAAAGCTGGTTGAAAATAACCCCTCTATACTATCACTTTTTCCTTCATTTGTCATCATTTGTTCTACAAAATTTTAAAAGAAAACAAAAATTGTTTAAATAATTCCATTACTCTTATAATATTTTTAGATGGATTACTACCTTCTCGAGTTCAAGAAGTTGAATTACCAATCATTACAGCTGAAGATTGTAGCCATGTGATGTCCACTCTAAGGGGTCCATTTCAATGTAAAACTATCATATGTGCTGGATTTCCTGCAGGAGGAAAGGATGCATGCCAGGTAAGGAGTCTCAAAATATCCTCACATTTAAGTGGACTGCAGAAATGATCATAATTGACTACATAATGTGTTTTTGTATATGTTCAAAACATATTGTATTTACTTCTATAAAAAATGGAATCTTATGGGCAAAGATTGCTTAGCTCCCATTGATGCCAATACCACAGTGTTTACCTGTGAATAAAATGAGACAGGCCTTTCTCCTCCTTGTTTTGCATAATATACAGCTAATTTGTAAAAATTGGCTAAATCCTAATTGGCTTATTTAGAGGTGATCTTTTCGGCAAACCCACCCTGTGGTCTGTGGAATAGTGGCCACCTGGGTACTCCTCTGATTCCCCTTCTAATCTGCCAGAAATCTAGGGATCATGTTTAATTGCAAACTTACCTGTGAGAAACACATTAAATCACTTACCACTACCTACTTTTGTTCGTTAAGCATTATAAGGAAGACTATCCCCTTCCCCCATCTTCCTGTAGAAAAGGCCTGGTTCAGACTGATAATTTCATGGTTAGACTAAAATGTCTTTTTAGTTGGACTTTCCAAATATCTAATACATAGGTAACGGCTACTACAAAATACTGCAGCATGCAAAGTTTTGGGACAAAAAGAAGCCCACCCATTTCAACACATTTACGCTAACCTCAGTATTTGCCCATCACTTACAGAAGTCTTTTAAAAGCATTATGTGTCTGTCATAGAGAAGTGTATAAGGATAGACCTGACACCTGCATGTCCTCCATAATTTCATAGCAAAACCAAAGGGGATGATGGACGGAGTGTTGAACATTGCGAGCACTCACCCCCAGTCAACTGATCTGGGTTTAATCCATCATCATTCTTTAGCTCACTCCGCCACCCCAGTTCAGACATGGCCATATGCAAATCAGTCTGACCCTGTGCCTCATGGGAACAGTCCAGCCCGAACTGCCAAGCCATGTCTTCCCTGGACCGGAAACAAGCATCCTGGGACCAGTTTCTGGCTTACAGCCGTCATCAGCCAGGCTATCTTGAATCCAGTGGCAAAGTGAGCAAGGGACCCACGTCTGGGCATACCCTGCCAACTTAGGGCGAACATAGCAAAACCAAAGGGGATGATGGACGGAGTGTTGAACATTGCAAGCACTCACCCCCAGTCAACTGATCTGGGTTTAATCCATCATCATTCTTTAGCTCACTCCGCCACCCCAGTTCAGACATGGCCATATGCAAATCAGTCTGACCCTGTGCCTCATGGGAACAGTCCAGCCCGAACTGCCAAGCCATGTCTTCCCTGGACCGGAAACAAGCAACTGGGGTGGTGGAGTGAGTGGAGTGAGCTAAAGAATGATGATGGATTAAACCCAGATCAGTTGACTGGGGGTGAGTGTTTGATTTGCTCTAACGCTCCGTCCATCATCCCCTTTGGTATCGCTCCATAATTTCATTCCACTTATATCCTGCACTCTACAACACAACGTCTGATTGCAGTCCCCAAATACAAAAAGCCAGGATGGGAAGACCCTCTGTCAGTGTTTGTTGTGATGTTGAAAGAATGTAACATGTAACCCTTGCCTCTCCATGCTCAGTCCATTCACGAAAGTCTTAGAAAATTACTGAAGAACTATCTGTTTAATATGAAAATTATGCAGTTTATTCCACCATATGCTTTACTCTGTTTAGGGTTAAGTTAACAGTATCCGGATACTTATTTTTGAGGTATCAGCGCACTTAACTAATGCATTTTCATTCTTCATTATAAGGCCATGGTATATCATGCTCAAAATGCACCAATGGCATATAAAGTTAAATGTCACCTATTGTGCCATCCATTAGTTTGACAATGAAAACATGGCTTCAAGCCTACCTATGTAGCCTGACTGCTACAGTTTAAACTTGTAGCCTGACCTGCCAAATAACACTAATTAACAGGGTAAAACCTTCCTTTTAAATATTAAAGAATCACCCCCAGTTTACACCTTTTAGCCCACCAGGTAGGGTGCATAGTGTTAAGAAATGGGACCCATTGAAATTTGATCTTACAATATCCCCGCATTGACAAACCCCCAAAAGCTATTTTGACTGCCTAAGGCTCTGGTCGTCCTGTGAAAAAATAGAGTGCAGATTAAAATATTCATCTTGTGCCTCGGGTTTGGGACCAGCTAGAAAAGCAATTCAACCACTCTTTGTAACATTTAGCTCAATTCAAAGGGGAAGTTGGATTTTTAATAAATATTTTGGAAAAATAACCTTTAGAAGTTACCTTTTCCATGCCTGAAGCTCCTGGAGGCTAATCAGCAATAGCTTTCAAGCAACTGCGAACCAAGTACATGACCTTAAAGAGGTGGGAAGTCTCCTCCCACAGCAGGAACAATGGCCTGGGAGTGGGGAGGTCTTTTCTCCCCTTTGCAGGAAGACCAGTTGGGGTGGGCACAGAAACTTAATTAACTTCAAAAGAACCTGCCCTGTTAAAAGCAGATGTCAAGTGACAACTGGAAAGGCCTGGCCTTTGTCCCCATAGTCAGGCTGGTGCCAAGCCCAGAGGGAGGAAACTTACCTCCAAAACTGGTTTTGCATCACCTCAGGTGAAGGGACTGCTCATTACCCTGGCCACACCTCTGGATAGGCAGACAGGCTTGGCACCAAGGGAGGAGGGTTTCTCCATGTTGAATTTTGAAAATAAGGTGCTCTGTGGGGTTATTTGCACTAGAGCAAACAGTGACTGCTGTAAAAGTGGATATGATTGCCCCTGGGAATTTTAACCCCATTCATTAAGTAAGAGCCAGACATCACCCCCACACACTAGCTGGTGCCAGGCATCAATGTAGCACCCAAAGGCACCATCCTCAGAACACTTTCTAGGCCTGCGGAAGAACGAAGAGAGACTTCACCTGCTGCATGAGACCTTTGAGAAGACCTGAAGTGTTGGGCCTGCTTCCAGTTGTATCCAGCACAAAAAAAGTGGGCTTAAAGAGTCAGTTGGCTGTCCTCTTGTGTGGCTACCAGGACACAGCAAGCTCCTAGAGGCCTTTGTCCTACAGTGCTCAGCTGACCAGTAGCAATTGGACCTAGACTGCACCCTGATGTTGGCCTCTGCCTGACAACCTGAGAGTCCAGGGTGCCTTTGAAGTGTACTCCTGTGGTTGGTTGGGAACCAGAAGAAAGTCTGAAAATGTTTGAAAACATTTACTCCACAGTTTATTCATGATCTATGAATAAAAGTATTATCTAACCAGCAGTTCCTCAGCGTAAGATTGGATTTTTGTTTTGCCCTGCTCTAAGGTCCATGCTCCTAAAAAAAATGACTAAGGGCCTGATTTAGATGATGGCAGGACCGTGATGGGGTGGGCTTTTTTGGCAGTCTACCCATCCGCCTACCTGGCGATCTGCCCGCCTGATTACGATGCTGGATTTCAATAAGAGGGAAGGCCGCCGCGGTCCTGCCGACTCTGCCAGGACTTCACTTTCCACCCTAGGGGCGGGATGGGCTGAAGGCGGTGGGATTCCAGCCAGGATTCCCGCTGTCGGTATTTGGACGTGGGCTGTTTCTAAGGGAATCCCTACTTGAATCCCACCCATTTCGAATTGGCGGAATGGGACAAAAAGGGGTGACAACTCACCTTTTTTTGGGGTACAGGATGCAGTTTCATCCTCTTCTGATTTGTCCAAGTCCCCCCCCCCATCCTGCTGCACCTTGACCGCGACGGACTGGCACCCCGTTTTGATGGAATCGAAGGTAAGTGTCCGTGGTGTATGCGGATATACATTGCATGATGTGTGTATGTTGGTGGGGTACAAGGCAGTATGTACATATAATGTACACTACACATATCCTACAAACACATATGTACGCAGACAGAACATATATATGTTTTACGTAAAAAAAAAATGTTACTTACCTGTCTCCCCACCGCCGTGGTCGCCCCCGTCAGCACTCCACCGCCAGGACACCGCCAACCCATAGGGAAATCCACATCCGCTCGGCAGTACCCCGCTGTCATGGCGGTGACGGTGGAACCTTCTCCAGCATAGTAGACCACCGCTGTCTTGCCTGTATTGTGTATACATCTAAATACGGCAGGAGGAAGACCATTGGCTCAGCAGAGTACCTAGTCCCGTCGCCCCGGGCCAGCGGTCTTACCGCCAAGATCTAAATCAGCCCTAAGCCCTTTTCTGAGATGGGACTTAAAAGGTTTTCAGCGAGAAATGTCCAAAGCTCCAGAGCGCTAGCAGGACCAACCTGCTACAAGTATCAGGCATTCACTTCCATGGCAGCAGCTTCAGTTTCCACGGAGACCCACTCAGGGAGGATTTTTCTTATGCAAAAGTGACAAAGTCCCTTTTTTGACTTTTTGTTTCGAATTCAGACTGTCACCAGTACCAATCAACTTAGTGTATCCAACCTGGACTCCATCACTGTCAGCCTGAAAATGTGTCTTGCTCCCAGTCTACAACTATTTATTTTTCTTGTTTTAAAAAAAATCTTTAATAGTTCACATTACTGGTTCCCCTTAATAAATGTTTGTCGTTTTGGTGTCATTTAGCTTTTTTCCTATTTTTATGTATTTTTATTGTGTTGTTTCTTTGGAATTTCAACTGTTTCGACACTTCTGATTGCTTTACACATTTGTTAAGCATGTCTGCTCTGTGCTTAGCTACCAGTGCTTGAACTGAGGTTTAATTTACTGAAACATTTGACTGGGCCTAACAGGGTAGGGACTTTATTACTTGTAGTGGACGTCCATCCACCCAAACTAATAATTCATTTTTATACTGTATAGGAAGAAGCAATTAAAATATGCTCACTGTAGCATACACTGTTTAAAATGTGTGTTGTGTAGTATTGGATATTTTTCATATATCTTCAATGAATCACCAAATAAATTAAATTAAATTCTGGAATGTTCAAGCAATTTGATGAAGTTCTTGATTGCAATCCTGTGTCACTAAGACCATGGCGATGTAATGTAGGTTTATGTAGAGACCATTGATTTGAAAGCTAATAAAAGCAACTGGCTAAATGGTATATCATCATAGTTTTATGTCACTGATGTATGTTGGTGTACATTGCTCATACCTTAAATTAACTATAACTTGTGTCCCCACCATGTACAGTGTTGTCATCAGTGATGTAATTTCGGATGTTGCAGTGATGACATCAGTGATATCATAGAACATGGCGTGAGTGATGTAATATGGGCGCTAATTAGCAGTGCATAGCAAGGGCACAAGTGATAGTTACTTTATGGCACAAGGTCTAGTTACTATTCTTACTTGAGATAACTATAACTGGTGAATTTCAGTGGTATTGTTTATTTAAAATGCTGTGGTTTAACTGACATTTTGACCTAACTATAACTTCCCTTATGCCAATGAATATCTAAGGTTTATTTTTATGCTGTGCCATTTTGCTTTTGGAGACAGCTGAAAAATTGAATTTTACATGAAATATGAACATGAACTTGATGACAATCCAAACTCAGCTGAGAGTTCTGACACTATTTAATCAAACATTTTTTCAAGTACTCAGGAGACCCAACCCTGAATACAGGCCCACTGTATTGAGGAGAAAATAGGACATCTTTCACTGTGGAGCAATCAGAATCTTGATGAGAGTTTTTACAAATTAACCGTGGTCCTAAAAATGAAACCTAAAATTATGGTAGACAAAACCACAATGTTATAGTCAGACATAAATGATGTTCACGTATATTGCTTGGTTTAGCTCGAAATAAAGATGTTGATTTCTCCTTCTAATTTATAAAAGAAAAGCTTTTCACCCTTGTGCTAAGGTAAAAGATCAAGGCACTATATTTCACTTGATATTATTAATTCTACTGATACTGAAACACAAATGAGAAAAAATAGTCAGTGGACCGTTATTTTAAAATATAATGAAAAGCAAGAGAAAAATTGATCCCAAGTGTTTTTTTTCTGTTGTTGTTTGAAATCCAAATTCCAAACTATCACAATTTTACAATAGGTATTATTTAACAGGAAGAAATATTTTGATTCTTCAATGCTCTAAGGAAAATAGCAAACACAATTGTCAAATACTTCCTTGATTTTCACTATCTATATTTCCAAATTGCCTGTATCTATATCCACCATTATTTTGGACATAATGAGCATTGCTAAATCAAACTGTCTGTGTAGAATTACATGGTCAAATAAAATTACACCAAAACAGGAAACTTGAGAGCCTATAGAACAATTGTTTGGATATTATGGGGATTAAATGTATTCTGTTTATAGAGCACATTTTTGTGAGTATGTGTTATTCACTGATTACCCATGGGCATTAATTTAGCAATTTTTATGTTTTTCATTAAGTCTGAACACCATCCTAAATGTTCCATGGTGGTATGAACCCACACGGATTTTACTTGATACACTCTGTTAAATAAAGATGAATAAATTAATGGTGTGAAGATTGATCAAATTTAAATGTCTCTATTTGTTGATAGCTTTGGGACTTGGTTAAAGAGAGATTTCTGTGTACTTGCCAAATTAAGACACACATTGTCACTTAATTTTTAAAATGCTAGGCATAATATAAAATCAATTTAGTTATAATGTGTGTTTGGTGGGCTGATTAAAAAATGTTTCCTCTTACTGTTTTACTTTCCTTGACGGGGCAAACTATAGTTGGGAGGAAATTATAGAGGGACATGAGGAAAACATGCAATGTTTCTTCATATTTGCACTCTAAATATATATATTATATAATCTATGTAACATTTATAAAGACATAAATATTTATATAAAGGTATTTATTTATTGCACAGTCTTTATCTAGCATTCTTTAGAGTTCTCTCATACTATCCTCTCATAGCAGTCTACAGTCGTGTTGTACTGTTATATCTTTCTGTCTTATATGTAATTAAACAAACCGGTTTTGTTAATAGTCCTTAAAATATAATGATATTGAACGTGAATAAACATGGTGCTCACTAAATGTTCCTTATATTATTCTTGATTAGTTTTATGTACATTTTACTATATGGATTTTTCCAAACCCAATTTAGTTACTCATGTTATGTGACTGGTTCAGCTGTTATGTTTTTTGCATTGACTTATGATCATTGAGATGTTGAAGAAAAGCATCTTGACAGTCACAGTTTACGAAACCCAATAACACATCTAAGACTCAATGCCTTGCCTATTTGTTATATATTTATATTGGTATATGTTGTAGCATTCTACATAGAAAGACAACAATGCTGATAAAAGTATATACTATGAAACCCTGGCCATCTATAACTTGGTGATTGTAGACTAAAAGATTATGGAGGGAGTGCCGTTTTTGAGCTTGATTTGCATTATATTGATAACATCTCAAATGACTACAGTGATGGCATCACTGATGGCATTTCGAAAGACATCACTAACAACATCATCAGTATTCTTAACGTATGTATATACAACAATAAATGTCTGTGTCATAGTTTTTTGCATTTGCAGACTGAACAAAATATGAACGATGAAAAGCTATTATAGTAATTTGAATTGCTTATAAAGTGTTCTCTGTACAAGCATATTGCTGACCCAGTATAATTTTGAAGTAAATTGTTAAATATCGGAATAGGTGAGTCTGTAGACTTATAAAGGATTAACTGCTGCATCTATAACCGACTCCAGCCACAAAAGCACTTTAAGTGCACTATGTTTTGGGGAGTTTAAGGGGTTTACATTGCTCCAAATTTTTATATGACTGCATAGGTCAGTTTCTACGGTTTTAGCAGTTTTAGATGGGCTTGGATTTAGGCTTCTTTTTACTTTTCATCAATACATTGTTTATCCGGATGTACAATGGATGCTTGATTACTGTATTGTTTTAATTATAATAATTATGAGAGGTTTGAAACATTGTCAGTTCATAGCGTATTTTCAGTTTTTCCAGTGCTATTTCTTTTCTTATTTTATTAACATTTATAAAATATTTGTACTGGCTGTTGTGGAATGCCAGTTGTTGCATCATGTTTAATTACATTGGAAGCATTACGTTGTGCTCATTACATCAGGAGTACCATTACCTTTTGGTACTGTACATCAAGAGTACTCTACCTTGCAGGTAAGATGTGATATATATTTTTTTCAATTTATAATTATGAGAGTATATATTTAGGTGAAAATGTCAGTTAATACACACTGTTTTAAACTAACTAAACCACTGAAATTCACCAGTTATAGTTTTCTCAAGTAACTATAACTCGTGCTCTAAGGTAACTATAACGCACACATCTGCCATGCACAGTGTTGTCATCAATTATGTCATTTCAGAGGTTCCAGTGATGCCATAGAACATATCATGAGTGATATAATATGGGAGGTAATAAGCAGAGCATGGCCAGGGCACGTGTTATAATTACTTAAGCAAAATGTATTTTTGGCTGTGTTGTAGTACAGAGTTGTGGTTTGTGTAGGAGTGTGAGAATGTAGGAGTGTGTTACATGAGTAGATAGTGTTTGGTGAATGGGTTGTGGGTGGATTGACGTTAGGTACACTCTTTCAACACTGTATCATGAAGTTAAAATCCTTGCCCTACAATCATCACTCCAAACCCTACTTCACATTCAAATACTACACCTCAATTCACCACCAAAATACCAGATAATACTACCCAACATAAACAAAAACAAACAAGCATGCAACATTTATCTGAACTAAATCTCACACATTCAAAAACACCCAACCATCCCAACATATCTACACACTTACGCTCTGCTCTGAATACCAACAAAATAACACACATTTAAACCCATCTCTACCCCACACTATCCATGCAACAAATACACCAACTACTCAATCCACAAACACACAACAACATTCACTCACACATCTGTCAGCCATTGCTGAATTCAGAGCCATAAAACATGACCTCAATAAATTGAACCCTATGCATCCTTTGTGACCTGAACAAATGGTTTGACCAACGTAAAATGCCACACCCCAGAACCATCCTCACTGGCCTAGACAAGCACAACCTACAACAGCTCATTCCCAGCCCCACACACATCGCAGCACACACCTTAGATGTTATTTTCACCAACATATAAACCAAGAGCCCCAATCCAATTGTAACACACCCCTCTAGGAGAAGGCCAACACAGCCTCTACACTTCTTCAAGAACCATCAACAACTGAATTTCTAGATCTTGTCAAAGCAGGCAAGCCAGCTGGCTGCTCTTCTGACCCTTGTTCATCTCAAATCTTCAAAAACATTATTTTAACATTTTGAGCAGCTATCCCAGTAAGAACACTCAACAACAACTCCAAGAGTGTTCCCAGAAGAGTTTAAAAGTCATATATATGCCTGATATTCTTAAAAACTAACCTGGACACTCAAACCCCAACAACTACAGATCTATACCAAATGGGGCATTCCTGGCAAACTTATAGAAAGAGCTGCTTCCACCCAGATGTCACAATTCATTGAAGATAATTCCAAACTTTCTGACTTCCATCCAGGGAGAGGTGCGAGAGATGCTTAATCAGCCCTAATCTCAATCTTGGGTGACATTAAAAACACATTAGACCAGTACGGGGTTGTTCAATTAATCAATAAATCAGGGAATTGTGAAGCGCGCTACTCACCCGTGAGGGTCTAAAGGCGCTGAGGGGCAGGGGTGCAGCTCCGAGTCAGCCGAAGAGCCAGGTCTTGAGGCTCTTCCTGTAAGTGTGCAGAGTGGGGGAGCGTCTGATGTTGATAGGTAGCTCATTCCAGGTCTTTGCAGCGATGTAGGAGAAGGCTCTTCCACCCGCTCTGCGGATGCGTGGGGTTTCAGCGAGGGCAAGGTCGGCGGAGCGGAGGTTTCTCAGGAAGGAGACACTTTCGTTGAGGTATTTGGGTCCGGTGTTGTGGAGGGATTTGTAGGCGTGCGTGAGTAGCTTGAAGGTTACTCTCTTTTTGACGGGAAACTAGTGGAGGTCTTGCAGGTGTTGGTTGATGTGTTCGTGTAGTGGGATGCCGAGGACGAGTCTGGCCACGGTGTTCTGGATGGTCTGAAGTTTACGTAGCAGAGAGTTGTTGATTCCGGCGTAGAGGTCGTTTCCGTAGTCCAGTCTGCTTGTTATGAGTGCATGGGTTACGGTTTTTCTGGATTCGGGGGGATCCATTTGAAGGTCTTGCGAAGGATGCGGAGGGTGTTGAAGCAGGTGGAGGTGACGGCGTTGATCTGTCGGGTCATGGTGAGGGAGGAGTCAAATATGATGCCGAGCTTCTGGGCGTGGTCCATTGGGGCGGTAGGGGTGCCGAGGGCAGTGGGCCACCAGGTGTTGTCCCATGCTGTGGGGGTGGGCCTCAGGACGAGGACTTCAGTCTTCTCCGAGTTGAGCTTCAGACAGCTGCTGCTCATCCAGGATGCAACGTCTTTTATTCCTTCCTGGAAGCTGAGTCTGGTCGTGTCGGGTTCCTTCGTGAGAGAGAGGACGAGCTGGGTGTCGTCGGCGTAGGATACTATGCTAAGTCAATGCTGTCTGACGATGGCAGCGAGGGGGGCTATGTAGATGTTGAAGAGCGTGGGACTGAGCGATGATCCTTGGGATACTCCGCAGTTGATTTCTGTGGGTTCGGAGAGGAAAGGTGGGAGTCTGATTCTTTGAGTTCTGCCGGTGAGGAAGGAGCAGATCCAGTTGGGCGGTTCCATGTATGCCGGCGTCGAGGAGTCTGGTGGTGAAAGTGTGGTGGGAGACGGTGTCGAAGGCAGCGGAGAGGTCTAGTAGGATGAGGGCCACGGTGTGGCCTTGGTGGAGGAGCGTGTGAACGTCATCAGTGGCGGCGAGGAGGGCAGTCTTGGTGCTGTGATTGCTGCGTAATCCGGATTGGGAAGGGTCGAGGATGGAGTTCTCTTCGATGAAGTTCGTCAGCTTGGCGTTGACAATCTTTTCGGTGACTTTGCGTGCGAAGGGGAGGAGAGAGATGGGTCAGTAGATTTTAATGTCCGTCGGGTCTGCAGAGGGTTTCTTGAGTGGGGGCTTGACTTCTGTCCGTTTCCAGTAGTTGGGGAATGTGCCAGATTCGAAGGTGGCGTTAATGGTGCGTCGTAGCTCTGGTGCTATGGGGGCAGCGGCTCTGTGGAAGATGTGCGGTGGGCAGGGGTCTGTGGGAGCTCCTGAGTGGATGCTTTTTATTGTCATGGCGGTGACTTCGGTAGTTACCAGAGACCAGGCGGAGATGGTCGGCTGGTTGTCGTTGCTGGAGGAAGGGGTGGTTTTAGTGCCAGGAGTCTGTTTCTGAAGTTGTCGTAGAGGGACTTGATTTTCAGATGGAAGTAGGAGCCGAGCTTGTTGCAGAGGTCCTGGGAGGGTGTGATGTCCATGGCTTTGCTGGGGGGTTTGGTGAATTCCTGGCTGATGCTGAAGACTTCCTTCGGGCTGCTGGAGTTAGCGAGGATTTTGTTCCGGATGAAGGTTCTTTTGGTGGATCTGATGAGTTGCTGGTATTCTGTCATAGCGTTCTTGTAGGCGGTCTGGTCTTCCGTGGTTTTGCTGTGTCTCCATCGCTTCTCGACACTTCTACAGGTGTGTCTGTATTCTTGGAGGATGGTGGTGAACCATGTTGCCTTCATGGGGTGCTTTCTGTCGGGGTTGTGTAGGGGGGGCGTTCTTGTCTGCGCAGTTGGTGATCCATATGTGTAGTTCTGTGGCTGCCGAGTTGGCATCAGTCGAGGTGGGAGGGGGATCCTGGTTGAGGATGGAGTTGAGGTGCTCCTTGGTGACCTCGCTCCAGTTCCTTCACGGAGGGCGTGTGTAGGTTTGTGAGCGGTGGCTTTGTTAAAAGAGAAATGTACACAGTGGTGGTCTGTCCAGGGGGGTTGCGTGGTGTAGCTGAAGTGGATTTTGTTTCCTCCAGTGAAGATGGGGTTGAGGGTGTGTCCTGCCTTGTGGGTGGGGGTGGGGACGAGCTGTCTCAGTCCAATGTTGGCAAGGTTGTTGAGGAGGGCGGAGGAGTTGGGGTCGCTGAGGTTGTCGAGGTGGAAGCTGAGGTCTCCGAGCAGTATGTAGTCCATGGAGGCGATGGCGTGGGGAGCGATGAGGTCGGTGATGGTTGTGGCGAACGTGGTCCGAGGTCCTGGAGGTCTGCAGGCGAGGGTGCCGCGTAGGGTTGTTCTGGGGCTGGTCTGGATCTGGAAATGGAGGTGTTTCATGGGGGATGAGGAGTCGTTCATGCTGGAGATGGTGAGTCGGAGGGCGTTCTTGTGCGCGATGGTGAGTCCCCCTCCTGGGTGGTTGGGGCGGTCTTTCCTCTGGATCTTGTATCCGTTGGGATGGCGGTGGCAATGTCGGGGCGGAGGTGGGGTTGGTCCAGGTTTCAGTGAAGAAGGCGACGTCTGGCGAGAGGGTGTCGAGGAGGTCCCAGATTTCTATTGCGTGTCTGTGCAGGGAGCGCACGTTGAAGAGGATGCATCTCAGGGCTTCGGGTGTGCTGGCCTCCAGTGGGAGGGTGGTGGTCATGAGGGTGCGGAGGTTGGTGAAGGTTTGTCGGCAGTGTCGGCAGGAGAAATGGCCGTGGGTGGTGTTCGACGTAGACAGCTGGCAGTTGTTGTTCCTTCTGGGGTTGAGAAGGTGGACGGCAGAGTCGTAGCGGTGGGTGGTCGGAAACCAGGGTCCCTGGCGCTGGTCGCGGTCAGGTCGTGGACGGGCAGAGACGGGTGCAGACAGGCTTGCCTTTGGTGCACAGGCCACCATTAAATAGGGAACAGGGGAGGGAAATGCAGCTGGGAGGCGGGAGTGGGAACCGGCAGGGGGGAGGGGCCACGGGGGCAGTAGCGGCAGGAAAAGGGCAGCGAAAACGGGCAGAAAACAACAGAGGACACAACAAGGCACAGTGGCAGTGAAAAAGACTGAAAACAGATAAACAGGCACAATAAACAGTAAAGACAGACAAAAGGCACAGTAACAGTGAAAAAGACTAAAAAACTGAAAAACAGGCACAATAAACAAACAGTAATACAGAAAAAAGACAGAGAGACAAAGAAGGCAGCCGGGTGGACCAGCAGTAGAGCAAGGCTTTCCCACTGGACCACCAGGGATGAGGCGCAGGCAGGAGCCTGTGGGTGGAGGAGGGCCTCAAAAACCTACCAGAGAGAGGTGCTGGGGGCAGCGGCGCAGAGATGGAGCTGCGTGAGGGGAGAGCAGGGTTCACTGACCAGAATGTTGTTGCCCTTCTTCTCTTGGAACTTTCAATGGCCTTCGACACAGTTGATCAAGATATATACTAATCCAAAGACTCGAGGAAGCTAAATAGAGGGCACAGCTCTTTTCAAGGTCTACATGAAATCATTACAAGAAATACTCAATGGTTTTTACTTCACCTGCTAGAAGTACACAGACAACAAGCAGATACCTCTGAAATTTGAAAGTCCCAAGGATATTGGAAAGTCGAAAATCTTCAGTTGCCTCTGGGCCTTTGTCCAATAGATGACATTGAGTTATCTCAAACTGAATGCATTCAAAACTGAATTTCTCACCTGCGGTGATTGGAAAACCTATGACCCTCTCTACACTTGGCCTGCGGATCTAGCACAACCACCAAAAGGAGATGAGACATCTCAGAATTAGGAGTGAGAACAGATGAAGAGTGGTTTGCATGTGAAGTTGAATTTGAGATTTAAGTCAAAGAGAGAAACGCATGAATGAAATGTTAAGTGTTTGCAAATTTATATATAGATATTTCAAGGGAAATTATGTCCACATTGGGGATTTTATTCCAGTGGCATGGTGTCTGTCACCATTGATATCAGTTATAGTTGTAAACTTCCTGAGAGCAGGGGAAGAACTGGTAGGTATTTTATGGCTAAAATCACAATTTGTGATCTACCAATAGATTTTTTATTTATTTGCAAAGCACCTTATATTAGACAAGCTTTAATGTTTCGTTTGTAAAAGAATGAAGGCCGGTGCTTAAAGCTCTGCTCAGAAACCTGCTGCAGGTGATATTAAATGTCTGCACTCCGAATTCAAAGGCTTTGTATTCAGCACTTCTTTAATGAAAATATCATACTCTCCCTGTTCATTTATACCTAATTGGGTTGTTGGTTGATGGGGGTGTGAGCTCTGGGCAAGCAGCAACCACAATCCTTGTTAAGATGAGGCACAAGCCAACCCATAAATTAGCCTGTGCTCAAACCCCTGGTAGCGTGTCAGAGAGCAGTCAGGCTTAACTTAGAGGCAATGTGTAAAGTATTTCTGCAACACTTCAAACAGTAACACAGTGAAGACACACCACAAGAGGATAAGTTTAAAGCTTTCAGAGAAAATAGCACCAAAAAGCCCGAAACACCAACTGTACATATCTGGTCGCACCGGACCAGGACAAAATCACAAGTTCAGGCAGACTGTGATGGAGCATGGGTCAGCTACAAGGACCCAGTTAGGCCCACTGAACAAAGTACTATAAATCATGGTTTGTCAAGCGTTGTAAGGATCCGCGTCGAAGATGCGTCCTACAGCTGAGGTGATGCGTCGGTTCCAATGTGTGGGAGGCTGGGATGCGTAGTCCTGCATCATCATCGAGGAACCAGTTGATGAGGGCTTGCAATGTGGAGCCTGGCGTTGAAGATGCATGTTGCAGTCAGGGTGATGCATTCGTTCCGAGGAGTTGCGATGCGGAATCGATCGTCGTTGTCAAGGCTGCTGTTGAGGAGGAATGCAGGGAGCCTGTGCCAAGGATGTAAAGTAAGGTGGATTTGTAGAACACTGCTTATCACCCGTGAGGATATCCAGGAGCTAAGTAGGTGATTTTAGGGTTGTGGGGATGCAGTCTCGATTGTCCCGCAAGAAGACGAGTTGAATAGCCAGGTCTTTAGCTTCTTTAAGAGTGAGGAGGAGGCCCTGATGTGTTGGCGGAGGTCGTTCCAGAATTTGGCTGCTTGGTCGGAGAATGATCAACCTCTGTTTTTGCTTCTGTAGATGCGTGTGAAAGTGATTCTGAACAAAGTTGTCTGGTGGGTTGGTGGAAGTGAAGCTGGTGATTGAGGTATACAGGTCCTGGAATGTGTAGTGACTTGAATGCATGTGTGAAAAGTTTGAACTGGCAGAGTTTCTGCATGTGGAGCCAGTGGAGCTCTCTGAGGCTTGGTGTGGTGTGGGTTTAGTGCAGGAGGTGAATCCATGTGAGTGGAATAATGTGGCTGGCTTTAACCTTGTCGCTGGAGGAAAAGGAAGGGTTCAGGGTGTGTCAGAGGATGTGGGTAGGGCCTTGTATGAGCTGGGTGAGGCCAATGTTCTGTAGACTTTCGAGCAAGTCTGTGGAGTTTGAGTCCATGGAGTCGTCTAGATGAAAGTTTAAATTGCCTAGGAGTATGAAGTCTTTGGTGCCAATGGCAAGGGGTACGGTGAGGTCAGAGAGGAGGTTTCTGAAGTGCTTGCGAGTCCTGGGAGCTGGTAGGCGAGGGTGCCTTTGATAGTGGTTTTACTGTCCGACTGAAGCTTGAAGTGCATGTGGCTTCTGGGTCAGTGTAAGAGGTAAACTTGATGGTGTCTCTATGAATGATGGCAATTCCTCCTCCTGGCTTATGGGGTCAGTCCTGGTGCAGGATTTTGTATCCAGCAGGTATGGCTGCGGCAATGTCTGGTGCCAATGTGGGCTTGAGCCAGATGTCGGTGAGAAAAGGGAGATTCGGTGCATTGGAATTGATGAGGTCCCATATCTCAGTGAAGTGCTTGCAGAGTGAGGGTGTATCGAGGAGCATGCATGTGAGTGAGTGTTGTTGTGTGGGGTGGGTGTGTGGTGCTGTGTGAGTGCGGGTCTTTAGTTCTGACTAAGGGGAGGGGTGTGATATG
The DNA here is from genome assembly GCA_963921515.1 of Calotriton arnoldi. NCBI lineage: Eukaryota > Metazoa > Chordata > Amphibia > Caudata > Salamandridae > Calotriton > Calotriton arnoldi. Next base: position 256,502 of record CAWUFW010000497.1, read on the forward strand.
CGTGTGAATGGTTGGAGTGGGTGTGTGGTGGCAGGTGAAGTGGAAATGCGAGCAGGCAAAAGGGGCCCACCCTGGATTGAGGTGTGGCTCAGCAGCAACATTTGTGGCAGCGTCCAGGGTTGAGTTTGTCAGTGTTGTAGCTGTGGGAGGTGTTTGGACCAGGGTTCGTGGAGACGGGCGTGGGCCAGGAGTAGATGGGCACATATGGGCTTGCCTTTGTTGTGCTGGTAGCACACCCACTGGGGCCTTGGAGAGTGGGAGCAGTGCGGGGGAAGGCTGAGCAAGAGTGGGAAAGTCAGGCTGGAAGAGAAGGAAAGTCCGGTGGAGAGAACGGGAAAGTCCAGTTGGGAGCGGCAAGGTGGAAAAATGCGATTGGTGGAACAAGTCAGGGGGGGCTGACAGAAGAGTCCAAGATGTAAAACAGAGCAGTAAGAGGAGCAAAAGATGCAAAAGGGGCAGTTAAGATGAACAAATGATACAAAAAGGGGTAGTTAAACACAGACAGGGACAAACATGTAAGAGCAGTTACCAAGTCAGGGCAGAACAAGCAGCAAGCATCTAACAAAAAAAAAAAGTCAGAAGGGCAAGGAGAGGTCAAGGTTACACTGAAGCAGAAGAGATGCCTGGGCACCTACCGTCGTGCAGTGGAGGTCCTGAAGGGGCTGTGAAGGTGGTGCGGGTCTTTGCGACGGGTCCTATCCAAGCACCAGCAGTGATGTGTCAGCTCCGCTCATTGTTGCGGAGCGGAGGAGATGCATCAGTTATGCTGGGTCCACATAAGCTGACAGAGCACCTTAGGCCCATTTCCAAGGATCTAAGACTGGGATGGCACCACTTGGCAGGGTGTACTCACAGATGGCAGTAAAGGTGCTGAGTTCAGGTTTGTTGGAGCCTTCTTTCCCTGGGCTCAAGTCAGGAGACCAGGCAACTAGCCCTTGGGGTCACTCTGGGGTGTTGGGTTCAACAGATTGTCTTCTCACCCAGACGAGAGGGAGCAGGTCAGCACAGCAGGGAGGTGTTGGGATCACTGATCTCGTGCGACATTCTTAGATTCCTTTCTTCCGTTCCCTGCGTGGAACATGGAATGCTGTGACACTGGCAGTTGCTGCCGGGATGCTGTGTGATCGGACACATTAAAGAAGAAGACAAGAAACCTTACCCCGTGTCGTCTTCCTTTCATTGGCGACGAGTTGTCCGGTCCACAGTCTTCCCCACCGTCTTTTCATCGACATCGTGTTGTTCCGTCGTTTTCCTCCGACCGAAGTCTCCTGAGCCTTGTGAGGAAAATCGCTCGAGCGCCACTGAAGTGCCCTCGGTGAACACCCGGATATTCGGAGTTGGTTGCCCTGCAAGTCGCATCTTCACTGAAGGTTCCGGTGAGGTTTTGGAGAATTTTGGGGTATTTCTTGAAGAGTGGAGGAGTGTGCATGGTGACGGCCAGCGCGTGTACCGGCACGCGTCACCCTGACGCACATCTCTGTCCTACCGAGAGCTACTGTTCCCACGGCAATCAGCGCATGTGTCAGCACGCATTGCATGAGACGTCAAGCGTTGCTAGGGAGCTCTCGTTGTTGTGGCAACCGGCGCGCATACCGGCGCGCGCCACATTTCTGGATTAAGCTCCGACGCGCTTACAGGCGCGTGATACATCGGCAAATTGAAGCTTTGGTAATGGCAATCTGCGCATAAATCAAGCGCGTGTCATTTTCCTCTTGTTGAAGCTTCAGTTCTCTTGCCCGGCACTAGTTAAAGTGCTTTCTTGTCGTGGGGCAAGCTGCATCTGACGAATTAAATGGTTTAAGGACAACTAGTGACACAAAGCTGTAGTTTAAAGGAACATTGGAAAAGGCATGGTGTATTTCTATTTACAATATATACAGTGGCTCTTGCAGTTTGTAAAACTGCAAACTCAACGGTGACACGCCCTCCGTGTGATCATCCTGGTGCATGCATTCATCGTAAAAGTGACAGACATACTCAGTCAGCGAGTCATGTACTGTGGCAACACTCTCTCCATGGGCATGTCGGTGATGTGCACACCTGGTTCTCCTTAAAATACATTGGGACATTACATTTTTGTGGCGTTTTCATTTATCTATTCAGCTCTATCCTGCAACATAAATTCTTGTTGTGGTGACTTGTGGCAGCAACTCACCCACGCAAGATTACTCTATGGATCGTGTAATCGCACCACCTCCCTTTTTACAGTCACCCGGTACTCCCCCTGTCATTTGGCAACAGTGGAAAGAAACATTTGATGCCTATCTTGAGGCGATTGATGGAGATACCTTCACATCAAAGAAAAAAAAAGCTTTACTAGTATACAATTTGGGTGCTGAGGGAAGAAGTATTTTGAAGACCTTACCCCTAGAACTCGTAAGAACATGTGTCAGTAGTGGTGAAGAAGGTGATTCTTTAATTGTTGATGATTATGCCTCTCTCATTAAAACTTTGGATAAGAGATTCAATCCCAAGAGAAATATTGTGCTGGAGCGTCACAAGTTTTTGCAACGTGCTCAAATCCCTGGCGAATCCATTGATGATTTTGTAGCTGCCCTCAGAACCCTAGCTGTCACTTGTAATTATAGGGAATTCAGAGACGAAATCATCCGGGATCAGTTAATTGAGCGCACTTGCAATAAAAAGATTCAGGAGAAACTTTTAACTTCCGAAGACCCTGATCTAGAAACTGCTCTCATTTTGGCTAGAAGCATTGAGCATTCCCAACTATGCATGAAAGAAATGAGTGGAGCATCCAATGAAATCAAATTAGTCAGCACCAAACCCACAAGTAGACCCACTAAAGGGAGCAACACAAACATACCCAGCACTTCTTCATCTGCATCCTCTTTGCCTAAACCTAAATTTGAAAGATCTGAAAAACCTGACCTCTCCTGTTACCGATGTGGTAGCAGATCTCATCTGGGCAATTTTAAGTTTTGTTTTGCTATTAATCAAACTTGCTTCAAATGTGGTAAGAGGGGACATTTGGCACGTATGTGCAAGGCTACTGTTGCACATAAGGGACAGACAAGAACTGTGAACGCTTTTGAAGAAGATAATGTTAACTATGGGAATGATAATGGAAGTTATGAGTTGTTGATGTTGTCTTCTTCCTCTACTCAACTGGATGGTGTGGTGGAAATTGCCTCCATTGTTGAACCGCACAAAAGAAAATCCCCTGCGTGTGTCATAAGTTTAAACGGAAGTGGTATAAAGTTTTTGGCTGATTCTGGTTCTCCTTTTACCCTCATCAATGCCAAAGACTTTGAGAGATTGGGCAACATTCCTGTTGTTCAGTCTAATATAAAGATCTTTGCTTATGGTGGTAAAAGAGTAGAGGTGCTTGGCAAGTTTGAGGGCAAGTTGGAATTCATTGTAAAGGAAGGTGCAAATTTATTGGGATGGGAGGAACAGGGTGAGCTGGGGATCATCCTAGATCCCAACCATCCGGACATGGTTTTATCGAAATACGAAGCCAAACAATTTTACTCCAATCTTCCTGAGGTTACCCCTGTGCATAAGGTTACTGCAGAATTGTTATCCAAGTGTGAGTGGATTCAAAGGTACCCAGAGATTTTCAACGGTGAATTGGGTAAACTCAAAGGTTTTCAGCACCGCATTGTTTTAAAGGAGGGTGCAAAAGCTGTTGCACATAAAGTGCGCAAAGTACCTCTGAGTATGCGTGGTGAGCTCAAACAGGAACTTGAGCGTTTGTGTTCCGTGGGTGTAATTGAGCCCATTGAGGGGTCTGAATGGTTGTCCCCCATCGTTTTGGCGCGCAAGGCTGACAAGTCTCTCAGAATGTGTGTGGACTTGCGCGACCTAAATTCTTGCATATGGGTGGACCGCCAACCCCTCCCCAACATAAATGAAATGTTGTCTACACTAGAGGGTGCAAAGTATTTTTCTTCTCTGGATATTTCCTCTGCTTACCATCAAATAGAATTGTGCATGGACTCGAGACATCTCACGTCCTTTGTGACACCGGAAGGTGCATTTCGTTACGTACGCATGCCGTTTGGTTTGGCATCGGCTTCTGCAGTGTTCCAGCGTCTTATGGGAAGCTTGTTTAAGAACACTGCAGGAGTCGTGTTTTTCCAAGACGATATTTTGATTCATGGTAAAACAGAATTAGAGCACAATTCCATAGTCAAGGAGGTTTTGGACATAGTCAAATCTAGTGGTTTAACACTAAGGAAAGACAAGTGTAAATTTTTGCAAGATAGTGTGGACTATCTTGGACACCACATTTCTGAGAAAGGAGTTGAACCCAAAGTTAAACTTCTTGATGCCATTCAAAATGCACCTGAACCACAAAATAAAGACCAGCTTCGTTCCTTTCTTGGCTTAGTGGAGTACTATGCTAAATTTGTGGCTAACTTCTCTGATAGGACAGTGTGTTTGCGTGAACTCCTAAGGAAGAATGTGAAGTATGTATAGTCAGACCAATGTGCTTGTGACTTCAAGTTGTTGAAAGAAGCAATTGTGCAGGCACGCCCACTCAAGTTATTTAATATCAATGATCGCTGCATTGTTACCACCGATGCGAGCAATGTGGGTCTTGGCGTTGTTCTTATGCAGAAAAGATCTGACAATAGGGAGGAGACAATTGCCTTTGCTTCTAGAGCACTTCGTGGTGCGGAGAGCACTTATTCCACTATCGAGAAGGAAGCCCTGGCTCTGTGGTGGGGTGTACAGTATTTCCGCAATTTTTTATGGGGGAATGAGTTTGTTCTGAGGACTGACCATAAACCACTGGTAGATTTTTTCACCACCAGGGGTGGTGGCAGAGCCACTCCACGCATAGCTAAGTGGCAGTATAGGTTGAATGAATTTAATTATCGTTTGGAGTACGTGCCAGGAGTAAAGAACCACGTTGCTGATTGCCTATCTAGGCTACCACTGTCTGAATCTGTTTTTGACTTTGTGGATGAGGATTTGGAAATGGTGTGTGCTGTTAGTGGGGTAGCTGATACAGGAGCTGCTCTGTCGGAAATTGATTGGAAATTGGCTTTGTCGGAAGATAGCGAGATTAGGAAGGTAATGGATTTTGTGGTTCATGGCTGGCCCAACAACTCGGATTTGATTCCTGAACTGATTCCCTTCAAGAGAATATGTGACGAGTTGTCCCTGGTTGATGGGATTCTGCGTAGAGGTAGTTTGTTGGTTGTGCCCGTGACTATGCGCAAGAAGGTTTTGGATCTGACCCATGAAGGTCATTTGGGCATTCGTGCCATGAAGCGGAGGGTTCGGGAAGATTTCTGGTGGCCGGGAGTTGATAGGTCTATTGAACACTGTGTTCGTGATTGTGGTGCGTGTGTCTTGAGTGACAAAACTCAAGTAACCTATCCCTCTCCTATCAAACCCATAGTTGTGGAAAACTCACCTTGGTGTAAGTTGGCCTTCAATATTGCTGGTCCTTTTGGGGGTATGGGTAGTTCTCCCAAATACGCTTTGGTGCTGATCGACTATATGTCTAAGTGGCCAGAAGTCAGGTTTGTGGACGGTATAAATTCTGCAACGGTGATTAATTTCTTCAAGGATGTTTTTCTTCGGGAGGGTTTTCCAGAGGAGTTAGTGACTGATAACGGGACTCAGTTGGTATCAGTGGAAATGCAGGAATTTCTGAAAGTGCATGGCATCAAGCATATCCTCACCTCTCTCTATCATCCTTGCAGTAACGGTTTAGTTGAACGCTTTAACCGTGTGATCAAGGATCAGCTACAGTTAGCTATCGTCAACGGTTTGCACTGGAAGGAGGCGGTTTCCAACATGTTGTGGGCAATGAGAATCACCCCACATTCAAGTACTGGGGTGTCTCCTTTCACCTTGCTAAGGGGTAGGATTGCAGGTTCTAAGCTTAACAAGGATTGGATGTCAAGGAAGGAAGTGGATTTGCAGAGGCTGGGCATGGTAGCTGATGTCAGGGCTGCCGCACAAGCCAGGTATGCCTCATATTGTGCCAGGGCATCTCCAGTACGTCAGGGAGACTGGGTGAGAATCAAGAAACGTGTTCTCGTTCGCAAGGGATTCTCTCGGTTTTCCGATCCAGTCAGAGTGAGAGAAGTAAGAGAGCATGTTGTAGTGTTGGAGAATGGGAAGATCTGGAACAAGTGTGCTGTCTCAGTAGTGCCCGAGTCAAAAGCTGAGTTTGTGAAAGGAAAACTTGGGGTTTACACTCCTTGCACGACTCCGCCTCTCATGGGGGAAAGTCCAAAGGTTTCTGTTCCTGTCAGGGAGGTCGTTCCCCGAGCAAGCTCTTCTAGGTCAAGGGTTGTTCCCTCTAGATTCCGGGACTATGTCAGGTATTGAACATTCTTGATTTATTTTTACCTGTCACCTGTACATCTAATTTGTTTTGTTTTTATGTTGATAAAAATGTTCTCATCATTCTCTTGTTTTGTATGTGAAGGAAGGGGGGGTGTTGGGATCACTGATCTCGTGCGACATTCTTAGATTCCTTTCTTCCGTTCCCTGCGTGGAACATGGAATGCTGTGACACTGGCAGTTGCTGCCGGGATGCTGTGTGATCGGACGCATTAAAGAAGAAGACAAGAAACCTTACCCCGTGTCGTCTTCCTTTCAGGAGGCAGACCTTCAAAGCAGTATCTTAATAGAGTGGCAGTCCCTTCAGCAGCACAGCAGTCCTTCTTCGTGGCAGAGTATCCACAGGTCCAGAAGAGTACTGAAGAGGTAGTTTCTGAGGTCCAATATTTCTACCGGTTGCCATTCCTCTAGAATGTGGGAGAAGCTTCTAGAAATTCTCTTTGAATTGCATAGGCTTCCTGCCTTCCGTACCCTGGCTCCAGATTAACTACAGGGGGTATGCAGCCCTTTGTGTGGAGGCAGTACACAGCCTATTCAAGTGTAAGTTTGCCTGTGCCCCACTCCTCCCTCCCATCCCGCCAGTGATTGCCCGTCCAGAAACACCTAAGCTGTCTATTGTGTGTGGCTGTCTAGGAGGAGTACACAAAGCCCAACTGTCAACTACCCCTAGTCATGTGATCCAGAGACAGGCTACAGGCACTCAATAGCTAAGGCAGGAAAATGCCCACTTTCTAAAAGTGGCATGTTCTAACTTGTAATTTAAAACCCGATTTGACCATAAGTTTGGATTTTTTCATTACAATTCCAAATACATTACGGGGTACGTGCTCTCATTTGGAAATTACAGTATATAAAATGTAATAGGTTAACTCCAATGTTATCCTATGGGCGAAACTGGCCTTGCAATACTGAAAAATGAATTTAAGAGTTTTTCACTACCAAGACATGTAAAACCTAATAGTGCATGTCCCACTTTTCAAATACATGCCCTCCAGGCTGCCCAGGGCCTACCCTAGGGGTGACTGAGTTGTATTAAAAAGGAAGGTTTGGGCCTGGCAAAAGGTTTATTTTGGCAGGTCGAAATGGCAGTTTAAAACTGCACACATAGGCTGCAATGGCAGGCCTGAGACATGTTTAAGATGCTACTTAAGTGGGTGGCACAATCAAAGCTGCAGGCCCACTAGTGATATTTAATTTGCAGGCCCTGGGCATGCGGCGTTCCACTTTACTAGGGACTTACAAGTAAATTAAATATGCCAATTGGGTATAAGCTAATGCTACCATCTTTTAAGGAGTGAGCACATGCACCTTTGCACTGGTTAGCAGTGGTAAAGTGCCCAGAGTCATAAGGCCAGCAAAAGCAAGATCAGCAAAAATAAGGTGAGAAAGGTAACAAGGTGTGTGGGAAGACCACCCTAAGGCTCACAGGTCTAACGCCACTCTTTCCCGGTTCCTGATGTATTTCTCCCTTTTTTGATGGTTTTCCATCTTTCTCTTCTTCCTCCTTTCCCCATTGTGTGTTTTTCCCTCTTTAGCTCTCTATATATGTCTGATGAGGAAAAATAAGTGCTGGCCCCCAAAAATGAGTGCCTCACCAGCAACCACAGGCTCAAATTAAGCACTGCATAGATCACATTAATTGGTGCATGAGCGCTATGTTGTCGGTTATAAAAGAACAATAGAAAAGTAGCAACCATAAGTTTAACAAGTAATTTCTTTTTCAAGTCTAATCACACACGCACTCACACACATACACACACACACAAGTCCACACACACATTCTCTCTCTCTCTCTCTCTCTCTCTTTCCCTCTCTCTCTGTCTCCTGCACAACAATTTGCCTTCCACAGAGTGACATGTTGTAGTTATATTCGAAACATGCGAAGACCAAGAAACATTACCTTCTTTTCAGCTCTGCAAGATTAAATAAATATTGCCAGGGACCATCTGTATCTTCACAGCTTAGAACATCTACATTAGACATTTGTCAAGCTAAATCAGCATTAAAAGTTCATCTGTATTATCCCAAAACATATGTATCACTAGCCTCAGTTGTGGTAATGCCAATCTGAACAGAGTCATGTTGTGTCTGTGAATCTCGAACAGGTACCAGTCAATGAACACTCTCAATTATGCCCTGAAGTGCCTCCCAAAACCCATAACCAAATACTAAGATCCTCTACAATCCTTTAAAGGAGCTTTTTGTGCCATGGTACCTTGTTTATAAACCTCAAGTGATGCTTGTAGCTGTAGCAAGCAGTTTTCAGAGTCCCAGTTTAACATTAGATTATGCAATAATATTGTTTTTCATCCTCATATCAGAAAGTGGCAATAAGTAACTGCTGTTCTGGAAAAGTCACCTTCCGCAGCATTTTATTTGAATCAAGCAGGTTTTAATTACTGAAGAAATGTTACACAGGTTGGAGTATTCCACATAGGTTGCCTTAGTCTCTCATCACCCTTGGATTGAGTACCAGACATCCCACCACCAAATGTTGAACCATTAGACTTTGCTGCGCCTGCCACTATACTCAAAGAGCTCCTCCAGCTCCTTTTACCTATTAGACTGTCTGCCAGCAATATAGTCAGATGACAGACTATCAATGCAGCACTGTTAAGGATCTGAAATGCCATTAAATAAATGTAATTGAAAAACGATTTGGCCTCCAGGTCATTGAGTTGAGCCAAAATCAGGGTTTAGTGTGATCTAAGAAGTATGTATATGTTTGTTTATAGCTGGTAATTCCATTGTTTAAGGTCCAGATCGTTGCCCTTCCAAACTTAAGGTTTTGCAAAAAGCAAATGAACACCATGAGGTCTATACAGATGAGCATCATCTGAGTACTAACATAGGTATATTTAAAGTGATATCTCAGACAACAGAGCTTTGAATGTGTTGAACATGGGAGAGCAATCTGAGAGACAGTCCTAGATACAGAGCACTGCAATAGTCCAACCCTGAGAAAATCAAGGCTTTAAAAACCATACCAAATATCTGGTAGTAAAGGCTAAGAAGGGACAGATCTTTCATAGAATTTGTAGGTGATAAAAGCAAGTATCCTCGGTTTCATAATTTTTGTAGGTAATGTTTCTGAGTCAGTCACAGAGGTGGGAGATAGATCATGGTCCCAGTGCTTCTTGCCAGCAATTGGCGGACCAGGAAAACATCTCTTTGCCCAGAAGAAGTATTGCAGGTGTGGCTCTGTATATTTTCAAGAAGTTATAGTTCATCCAATGACGACAGTTAAGAGGTAATGCTTAAATGTAGAGCATGCACTGCCTGAAGAGTGAGCAATGTTAAAATGAATTTGTGCATCATCAAAATAGGTCATAAATGAAAGACCAAGAGAGTGTTCCAATCTAACTAATGGGTGAACATGCAAGATGAACAACATGGGCCTTGCCCAAACCCGTGACCCAACTTCCTGAACATGGAGCTAAATAGTAGCAGGTATATAACCTGAGATTGATCCTAGAAGTAAGAAGATATCCAGTTTAGTGCTTTGGCATTTAGATCAGTTTGAAATCAGCATTGCCGTACACCAAAATGTCAAAACTAAAATACAGATGCAAAAAGAAAAAGCCCTGGGAGATCAATTATTCTTTCATCTGTTTAAAAATGTAATACAACATAGAACTATTTTACCAATATGTAGGGAAATGTATTCTTATGACATGTGAATGGAAGCACCCTCATATTTTGTGGAAACCAGTAAATGTGCTTTGCAAAGCATTAAAGGTAAATTTTGCAGCTGCAGCCTGTTATCTGAGTGATCTATGGGGTATGAGATGACACTACTGTTGACTACTATCAACATAATCCCCATGCTGTTTCAGATGTCCCTATGATTACAAGAATTTGTTATTCTCACTCATGGCATTAAGATATATGTGTTGGCACATCCATCTATTCTAAAGGGTCTCTCTGATTTGCAGAGCTGGTCTAATCTAATGAACTTAAAATGCATCAATTATGCTGAACATCCCTTTTAAGTGGTCTCAAAGAAATGTGGAGTATGAAAGAATAAGGTTGTGACAGTAAAGAGGTTTATTCTTCTATGATACCCTATTTATTTATCTTGCTTTTGTTAGTTGATGTTCGTATTTACAAAGTATGCTCTACTGAAAGATCAGAAGCTAGCAATGGTGTTGGAATTAACCCTCTCTGCAAGGTCACCCCCAAACTTGTGTGCTTTCACCCCTTCTGGTTCCTGAACCCATTTATGTTGACTTTTAGGGGTTTGTGCACTTTAGAACTGCTAAATTGTTTGTGATCTCTCCATTAAGCATGGTAAAATTGATCTACACTCAATTGGCATATTTAATTCACTTATACGCCCCTAGTAAAGTGAGACTACACATACCACTCATTGACCCACCCACTTCAGTAGCCTTTTTAAACGTGTCCCAGGCCTGCCGTTGCAGCCTGCGAGTGCAGTTTTAAACTGCCATTTTGACATAGCAAAATAAACCTTTTGCCAGGCCTAAACCTTCCTTTTTAATACATACAAGTCACCCCTAGGTTAGGCCCTAAACAGCCCATACGGTGGGGTGTGTTGTATTTAACAAATTGAACATGTACGATAAAATTTTGCATGTCCTGGTATTGAAAAACTCTCAAATTTGTTTATGACTATTGCAAGGCTTACTTCCCCCATAGGATAACATTTGGTTACCTTATTACATTTAATAAGTGATAACTTTTGTTTGGAAGCAAGTAGTAATGCCATGTTTTATGTCTGAGGAACTGTAATGTAAAACTCTCTGTCAGATTTGAAGTCACAATTCTGAAAATGCTACTTTTTCGAAAGTTGGTATTTTCTTGTCCTGACCATTTGGTGCCTGCAGCCTGTATCCTGGATTACATGAAAAGGTGTAGTTAGCATTTGTGTGTTCCTCCCAGACAGTGTCAAAATAGAGGGTCTGGGTGTTGGCAGATGGGCAATCCTGACGTGATGGGGGGGCGGAGCTGCCACCTCCCGCACTGATACTTCAAAGGCAGTGGCTCAACTCACACACAAGCTACTTCACACTAGCCTATTGTGGTCCCAGTTAGACCAGGGCGGGGAGGCAGTAAGGCAGGGAATTCCAGACATCTGTGTAGGGGTAACACTCCAGAAGCTTCTACCACTGAAAAAAGGTGCACAAGGTATAAAGATTGGACCCTCAGACCCCCTCTTCAGTACACTCCTGGACTGTGCATACTACAGAAGAAGGACGCCCTGCCGTCCCGCTTCTTCAGGCCTGCCCTGCTTACTGACTTGGAAGACCGGACCTGCCTCCTTCATTCTAGGCAGAAGTCACTCGAAGGGTCAGTTGACTTACCTCCTGTTCTGAGCTACAGGGATACAACAAGCTCTAGAGGCCTCTCTGCAACTGCCCAGCAGACCTGCTATACTTGGACCTGCAACTGGACCTGCCTCAGCCCTGCTGGCCTCTGCTGGAGTGCCTTCCTGATCCCCTAGAGGTGCCTCCCAGGTCCTGGACCCTTGGTGTGGCATCAGTTGAGCACCTCCTTAAAGAAAAGGAGAAATCATGATGTGTTGGGCTCTTTGTGACCATGTATGGGCCAGTTTGTGTAAATATCTTGCTTTCCATGCCGACCGCCAATGTGAAACTCCAGTGAACCCGACTCTTCAAGCTACAGCGACCACCAGCAATGGCCAGCAACACAAGATCTGCACTTCAAGCTACAGCGATGACCATCAGCAATGCTCTCTCTGCTCCTTGCAGCTTCCTCCACTGCAAATGGAACTCTTTGTGCTAGACTTTAGAAGGTTACAGCAGGACAAACCTGGTCACTGTATCCAGTCCCCACTCCATTGCTGTCAGCCTCAATTTGTGACTTTCACCCGGTCTCGCATGACCAGATAGCCTTGAGTGGCAGTTTTTGCCTTTCGGTGCAATACTTACCTGAAACCTTTAATATTGCATATTTTCAGTTACACTGATCGGATTTTTGCTGTTTTTGTGTGAAATAATGTCTTAAATTCTACTCTACTTTTCTAAATTGTTGTGGGATTTTTCCTGTGGTGTGTTTTTACTATTGCTGTTTGTGTGGTGCATAAATACTTTACACATTGCCTCAAAGTTAAGCCTTACTGTATTTGCGCCAAGCTATCAGAGGGTTAAGCACAGGTTCATTTAGTGACTTATTGTGGTTCACCCTGACCAGGATTGTGGCTGTTGCTTGAGTAGAGTTTCACCCCACATAATTTGGCTTTCTTACTCTTCCCCCACCCTTGTCATTGATCACTACTTTCACCTCAGATTGACCCTCTTGCACAAGATATTCAGGACATAAATTGAAAATCTAAATTATTCTCCCCCTGGCCATCACCCCGCACGATACAGCTGGCAAATAAGCCACTCTGCACAGAATATTTGCATTTTTAAGTCACTGGATTCCCAGAACTTCCAACTTTGCTTTACAATGGAAATCTGCACAGATACAATAAATGAATGACAACTGTGCGCTGAGCCAACCCTAATGTTATACATGCTCACTTTTTTCAACCCCCGTCTTGCATCTGTTACATGATGCCATCAAATCCTTTATTTTATGTAATACAAATAAGACTAATGAAATAAAATGTAAAAATATCCATGGAAAGCTTCTACCTTAAAAGCATAACTGTTAAGGATACTGTTTATAAATGTATGGTCTGTGCTAGATTTTATAGTTCCAGGAACAGCATACATTGACCACTGATTATTGTCCACTAAGTAATGTTAAAGAGGGCATGTGCAATCTCAGATTTAGGCCCTCAGTACGAGTTGGCCAGACTAGTATGTTCTGGGGAATACGACTTCAGCCAATTGCAAGTGGTCTAATGATCCAGCGCATGGGATTACTGGGTGCTGGTACACTGCACTGAGATTTATCAGGTGTGGACCCACACCCGGTAAACAGCAGCAAAGTGAGTAATGTTCATACTGCATAACACAAATACATGCTTATCCTCCTTATATTATGGGAACTGATTTTATATACACTTTTGACATACAATACATTTTAAGGTAATCATACTAGTGTAAAAATGACATTACAAGAACAGAATACTGTCTGGCTAATCCTCAAGCACATTATTTCTTATCAAAGCTTGCTTTTTCTCATGCAGGGGGATTCTGGTGGCCCGTTTATCTGCAGGCGTAGGCATGGCCCCGCAGTTGTAGTTGGAGTGGTGTCTTGGGGGCTAGGATGTGCTCGCAGCTGGTATAATAATCTTTTCAAAATGCAAGACCACAGAGGATCACCTGGGATCTTCACAAACATATCATCACTTATTTCATGGATCTCTTGTCACATCAGTAAAGGTAAACAAAACATAAGAATCACTAATTTTAATATTGTTACAAAATAAGTTGTTTTGCCATGTATGGTTGTTACTAAAAATCATCGCACAATGAATGACTAAATGTGATTTTGTACAGCACGTGATTACCCAAAAAGTGTCTCCTAAAGACAAACCACATGAAAAACTAAATAGTGTTCCTGAAAGGCTAGAACACCAAGAGCTTGTAGAAGTTTAACTGGTCCTTCACAATCTAGACTGAGAGGAAAAGAGTTACAGGGCTTGGCTATATAGAAAGTAAAAGAAAATGACACTCATTTGGGTTTTCTTGATGATACTAGAGTAAGAGAGGAAGAGCAAATGGATCTAACAGAATGATAGCTCTTTAACTTATCCTGAAAGTACCAGGAACCTGTGTCAAAATGTTAGGCCACGGTTTACACATAACCCTCTTCCCTATCAGGAGCCAATGCAGTGCTGACAAATAGTATAGTTGTGAACACCTTGGATAGCTGGAATAAGGTGAGCAGGCACATTTGGACCATTTTCAATCTGTCTAGTAAGTACTTACATGCACCCAAATAGATATACTCAACTAATCCAATTATGGCAACACAAGCGCCTAAATAAATAAAAAAAAGAAAGAGGAAGTAATAAGCAGATTTTCTGCAGCAGCATGATGTAAAAATAAAAAGCTAATAAACGTGACTTTATTTACCCAATGTTAGAAACTGGGCTCCTGGTTGACTGGGTGTGAGCCCTGGTCAAGCAGCAACCACAGTCTTAGTCAGGTTAAGGCACCAGCAATCCCCAAATTAACCTGTGCTCAGCCTCTGGTAGCTTGGCACAGAGCAGTCAGGCTTAACTTGAAGGCAATGTGTAAAGTATTTGTGCAACCTTTCAAACAGTAAAAACAGTAAGAAAGCCACACAGAAAGATCCCACACCAGTGTAGCAAAATAGAGAACAGTTTTATAAATAAAACAAGACCAAAATGACACAAATCCAATAAGTAGAACTTAAGTTATGAATTTTTAAAGAATCAACTGTAAAATAGTACTCGGGATATCTGGTCACGTTGGATCGAGACAAAATCAAAAGTTCAGGCCGACTGCGCTGGAGCACGGGCTGGATACAGGGATCCAGTGAGGCCTGCTGAACAAAAGTACCTTAATCCTGGTTGAATCGATGTCGAGGATGCGTGGTGCAGACGAGAAGATGCGCCGGTGTCGATCCATGCAGCAGCGACCAGCATCATCTCCGATGATCGGGGTGCTGCGATGCAGAGGTTCACAGTCATTGTCAAGGCTGCCGTCGACAGATATGAGAGGGCCCTGCGTCAGGAAGAACAATGTGCGGTGGTGGTTCCGAAGGCAAAGCGTCGGGTCCGATCCACGCAGCAACAGCAATACATCAGTGTCAATCCACACAGCAGAGGTGATGCGCCAGTTTTGATTCACGCTACAGGGGTGATGCGCCGGATCAGAGCTATGCAACAGAGGAAGCACCTTAGGCCCACTTCCAAGGGTCCAAGACTGAGATGGCACCACTTGTCAGGGCAGACTCACAGATGGCAGAGTCCAGGAGCAGAAGCAGGGTGGTTGGAAGTCTTTTATGTTCCTAGACTGAAGATCAAGAGACCAGCCAGCTAGCCCTTGGAGTCATTCTAGGTTCAAGTGATGCAGGTCCAGTCCTTCTCACCCATGCAAGAGGGCAGCAGGCAGCAGGTCAGCACAGCAAAGCAGGAGTCCAGCAGAGTAGCAGTCCAGCACAGTGGCAGTCCTTTCAGTAGCACAGCAGTCCTTCTTCCTGGCAAAGTATCCACGGGTCCAGAAGTGTACTGAAGTAGTGGTGTCTGAGGCCCAGGTCTTATACCCGGTGGTACCTTTGAAGTGGGGAGAATTCAAAGAGATGCCTTTGAAGTGCACAGATGCCCTCCCTTCCTGTCCTGGCTCCAGGCTCGCTACAATTGGGTATGAAGCCCTTTGTGTGTGGACAATACACAGCCTATTCAGGTGTAAGAGAGGCTGTGTCCAGCTCCTCCCTCCCATCCTGTCAAGATTGCCCATCAGACCACACCTAAGTTCCCATTGTGTGTGGCTGTCTAGGTGGAATGCACAAAGCCCAATTGTCACCCACCTCAGACATGTGATCAGAGACAAGCAGCAGGCTAAAGCAAGAAAATGGCAACTTTTTAAAAGTGGCATTTTCAGAATTGCAATTTAAAATCCGACTTCACCATAAAATATGATTTTAAATTGTGATTCCAGAGACACCGAACATGAAGGGGTCATCTCTTCCCATTTGGAAAGTACTCTTATAAAATGTAATGAGGCAACTACGATGGTATCCTATTGGAGAGACAGGCCTTGTACTAGTGAAAAACTAATTTAAGAGTTTTTCACTACCAGGACATGTAAAACGTAAAAATACTTGTCCTGCTTTTTAAATACAGTCCACCCTGCCCTCTGGGCTGTTCAGGGCCTACCTTAGGGGTGGCTTTTATATGTATTAAAAAGGAAGTTTTGGGCCTGGCAAGAGGTTTAATTTGCCAGGTTGACATGGCTGCTTAAAACTGCATACTTGGGCTCTGCAATTGCAGACCTGAGACATGTTTAAAGGGCTTCTTAAGTGGGTAGCACAATAAGTGCTGCAGACCCACTAGTAGCATTTAATTTACAGGCCCCGGGAAAAATTTAGTGCACTTTACTAGGGACTTATAAGTAAACTAAATATGTCATTTGGGGATAAGCCAATGTTACCATGTTTTAGGGAACGAGCATAAGCACTTTAGCACTGGTCAGCAGTGGTAAAGTGTGCAGAATCCGAAGGCCAGCAAAGACAAAGTTAACAAGAAACAAGAGGTCTGAAGGCAAAAAGTTAGGGGAAACCACACCAAGGATGCCAGATCTAATGACCAACAACAGAAAACCAGCTTTTGACACAAGAGAAGGCCTAAATTCTAGATATCTTGGACTGGAGAGGGAGAGACCCAGATTCTTAGGCCACAATTTGGATGATCACCAGACAGTGTCGTTCACATCCGCCGCCGCCACCACCTCCATGTTGAGTTTTAAAATATCCATTCTCATCCTGTAGTCAACAACTATCAGACAGTTTTGAAAAATTATTCCAAGACCACCCAGAAAGGTCATGAAGGTGAATGACTATGTGCGTGTTGTCACCATAAGTCATCAATGAACTTGCCTAAGGTTCTACTCATCTGGACCATTAGAGCCAGAAATATGTTGAGAAACATGAGGCGCAAGAAAGAAGCCTGTTTCCCTCCATGTTCCACTTCTTTGCAAGCAGATTAAAAGGGGAAGGGATACTGTTTCAGCTCTGTATTTAGGATAAAAGGCTATTCAGTTTAATGCACTGTCTATGACGACTTCATATACACTAGGGACAGAAAGACCTTATGAGAGACAAAATTTAAGGCAGCATAGAGAGAGTTGCTTTGCCTGCTCTGTCTCCTCTCAATGTAAGGCCTAAAGACAGACTGCACAACTTCTGGAATATTGTTGCTTTCAAGAAACAAAGATAGTTGTTTATTGATGTAGGAATCTCACTCAGAAGTGGCAGAAGAGATATTGGCCAGAAGATTTTAACTTCTGGGTCACTGTTTTCGTTTTTAGGCCTGGCATTAACCAAGAACCTTCATTTTGTTGTTTGTACTTATGTAGTAACGAGGTTCAAATAGGAAGAATATAGTTCAAGATGCTTTATTGTAGTAAGATACAAGTTCTGTAGAGCAGCCCCACCAGGAGCAGCCAGTATGCTGCTCAGCCCATTCTCAACTGTGACTTTTCTTCACAGGCTCCCAACATTCCGAAGCGCATCATCACTCTAACATTGGATGCAGCACACAGCACAAACACACTGGCTGAGCAGGAGGTGTAAATGGCATAGCATTAACAAAAGCAGGATACAACAACTTACTTATAGGAGACTTCAGTAAGCCCTCTTCCTCCATTGGTCTGTTATTGTGTCACTCATATTTTCCTCCTCCCGCTAGAGCAAAAAGAATGAGGCAGTGGGTCAGCTGACTTCAGCCATTGGTTAATTTCACTGTAAGAAATTGGGTTGTTAGTTAAGGGGGGGTTTGACTACCTACATTAAGCACCAAACACAAGCGTTGCCCGGGTGCACCACTAAAGTCACTAAATTAACCTGAGCTCATTGCCCTGGTAGCTATGCCATAGAGCAGACTGGCTTAACTTAGAGGAAACGTGTAAAGTATTTATGCAGTACCTAAACAGTAATAAAGTAAAAACACAACACAATAAAAATCCCAAACCATATTAAAAAATATTATGACAGCAAAATGACAAAGTTTCAAGCAGAGAAACCTGGATCTCCAGCACAGGGGCAATGCACCTTGTTTGGATCAGTTTGGCAGGTTTGTCCTTGTCCTCTGGAGGACTTTGCAGCCAAAACGTTTTTATGTCCCAGGTTCTCTGGGATGGTAGGAGAAGTCCAGCTAGACACAGCCAGAGATTACAGGACCTCAAGAAACAGCACTGGGACTTGAGGACTCACTCTGGCAGAGGCCACCAGCAGAGTCCAGGCCAGGTCCAGTTGAGACTAGTCAGCTGGGAATATTCAAGAAAGACCTCCTATAGCTTGTTTTGCTCCTGTAGCTTGAACAGGAGGTCAGCCTTAGGACCCTTGGAGTCCACGTCTTTGTCCTGGATATAAGAGGGACCAGGTCCTGTCCTTCAGGGTTCCTCTCAAGTCTCAGACATCAGGTCCAGTTGTCTTCTCCTGATCTGCCTCAGGCCCAGTAGTGTTCTGAGGAGGGTATTGGGGATGCCCCATTTATGCCTGGCACCAGCATGTAGGTGGGGTGACTCCTGGCTCCTCCCTAACCTGTGGGGCAAAACCACTCAGTGGGTACCCGAAACCTTTTTTTGCAGAATTACCTGTGTGCCCTACAACAAACCATTCCACAATGCCCCTCTCTGTCTAAATCCAAGATGGTGAAACCCTTCTCACCTTGTGCAAAGACTATATGTTGACCCCAGAGGTGTGGCCAGGTAAATGAGCAACCCTCTGGTTACTTCAAACCAGTTCTGTGGGCAGCTCTCTCCCAACTGGGATTGGTTCCTGCCTGACTAGAGGAACAAAAGTGTGGGCCCGTACAGGTGTAAACTGGCATTGGCCTGTGACAAGGGAACAGAAAACATCTTCCCACATCCAGGCCTTTTTCTCTGCTCTGGGAGCAGTTTTCAAACCTCATTTGGAGCTTCCAATTCGCCACACTATACTACTAGTAGTAGAGGTAAGGTGCACAGAGTGTTACAGCCAGCAACAATAGATAAGGTAGAAATCTGGTGGAACTGTCATGTGTTTCTTGCATGGGCCGTTGTAGTTTTCACTATGTTTGCCTACCTGTACATGTTGTAGGCCTCATTTTTCTTTGCTCATGTTACTATATAAACACGTTTGCCTTTGAGCCACATTGTACTTTCACACGGAACCTGCATATGTTTTCGCGTTCTGTTCTTTTCCTGGGGTTTAGTCTGAGCACCACCTACAAGGTCAAACAACAATGTCCTTTGTTATTTTTTCTGGCCAGGTACTAGCACCTAGACATAACACAAGAATGCAGCTGTTGTTTATGTGCACACATGTCCTATCATATAGATGAATACATGAGCCAGAAACACACACATGGAATGAGAGTTCTGAGACAAGAGCACTGCGACCGCTGAGATGTAGAGTGTCCATCTATGTATGCTAATGTACGGGGTCTGCCTGTAATCCCAGACATCTTTCATATAATCATTTAGCTTTAGTAGCAGGGGAGGGGGGGTTAGGTCACTCTGTCCTATAAAATGATAGCGCTTTTCATGGTATATGGATTACTAACCATGCAAACAGTATTTTTATTATGCATTTGTTTTCTAATTGTGGCACGTATACTGCATTTCAGAGCACAATAGTTTGAATAAATATTCTAAACTTTCTTTGTGTCTCCTGGCTATCTCATTGTGGACAAGTACGAGTGAGAGAGCAAAAGGGTGTGTCCTTTTACCACGATCCCTGAGAGGGTTGAGAGGGTTGTGTTCTGGGGCAGCCAATTCACTTGTTTCTCTGGTAAGGTTAGGAGGGCAAGTGAGGCAATATAGCTGGTCAGACCCAGACTCATGGACACTGAGGTGGTATGGTGACTCAGTCCCTACATACTGATGTTCTATAGTTCCAAGCATAATTCTGTTCCAGAGCAGAATCCTGCAACAGGACACCCAGGAAAAGATGGCCATTTCATTCATTTACTGTGAGTGGATGCGTTCTCCCTTTCAAAAGGAGCAAATCCACACACAAAGTAGTTTCTTTTGTGCCGGGGACTACAATGGCATTTTTTGCTTTTTGAGCCCAAAAAATATGTTTTCTTTTAGACAAAATGTTGTTACATTTTGAGGGCCTGGCAGCTTCTCCCAATATTAAATATTTGCAAAATCCAAAACAAAAAAGCATTGACAGAGCCAAAAGGCTCGATGTGAGAACTATATTATGAACTATATTATGAAATCTGAGTTTTCTGGAAAAAATTTGAATAAGCCTCATTTGCATTTTCAATGTCAAGTTTACTTTATGTGCACAGTCAGCCCACCACACTTGCTGTAAATTCTTGCATGCTCACTTAGCCGAGGGTAATAGTTTCATATATCAAGTTGCTGATGGTAATGTACTACAGCAGCAAAACGTTTTTGGTTTTAAGTGAGTAAAGAAACCTAAGTAGTATAGTTTTTGTAGTGTCCTCCCCAGCATGGGTATCTGCTAATGACTATGCCACACACGGAGCTTAGTCTAACACGTCTTTATTCTTCTGTGTGTAACCACAAACTCAACATTCTAAAACTTCATTCAATTCACTATGCTCTAACATGTATGTCACAGTTCTACGGAGTCCATCAGGAGCCAAAATGGTTCCTTAATAGCTAACTCACACAACACCACACCTCCAATTACAATTTGTTTTACAAATATATACAATCATAGCGCTTCAATGAGCCTTTGCGGTGCTCTGATCACAAGTCCCAACCATGTTTTAAGAAACTGGGGACAAGTAGTCGAAGTGTCCATCATCTGCATTGGCGATGCAGAAACTACAGCAGTCAGGGGGTTCTTCAAATGTCCTTTCAGACCCAGTCTGTCCACTGACATCAGTGCCTGACGAGCGATGCGCCACTTGTAGGTTATGTGAGGAATCTTGCGTAATGGACTTCCCAGGACATTGGGCAGTCATAATGTGTCCTTGACTGGTCACAACATGAAATGGCTCAGCATCGAAGGGAGTTTCATATTTCCAATTTTGAGGCTGACCGACAAACACTCGATCTTCTCTGGTGAATGTAACATCTTTTGCATGTCGGCGCTTGTCTGCATAGGCCTTCATTTCTTTTATGGCCCAAGTCTCTTATACAAGTTTCTTCCTAGGTACCTGATCTTCTGTTGGTCCATTGAGTTACCTTGGTCATCATGGCTCTCCTGAACATCAAAGTTGCAGGGCTTTCCCCTGTGCTCGAGTGAGGGGTCAAACGATAAGCTTGAGGAGTGGAGTTGAAGACAGTTTTAAGTTGAGCTTTTCCAATACAGCACGTTGAGCAGCTTTCTTGAGAATACTCATTTAATGTTCGACAAGGCCGTTGGCCTGTGGCCAAAGAGGTGTGCTCTTTTGATGCTTCACATTAAGATGACTGGGAAAGTCTCTGAATAATCGACTGTTAAAAGGTGGGCCAATGTCAGATTTTAAGATCGCAGGGACACCTCAAGTTGCAAAGATGCCGTCTAATCTCTCGATTACTCTTTCTTGAGTGATGGATGAGAGATCTTCTATCAATGGAAAATGGGAGTATTCACCAACAATCCCCATCAGGTGAGGTCCATTGACAAGAGGACGAAGAAGTCAATGGCAATTCATTCCCATATATACTTTGGCAATTCTGACATGTTGAAGGTGTATTGAGTGGTTTTCGATGAAAGACAGTTGCATAGAGGACAGGCCTTCAATTCTCTTTCAACTCTCTCATAGAGATGAGGAAATCAGACTCAGACTCGGCGAGCTCATTTTATGGCGAAGTTTCCACAATGTCCTTCATGGGCCACATCAAGTTCTGTTGTTGCAGACTCTCCGTAATAACAATCCTCAAACCTCTCAGGATAAAGCCTTCTTGTGTCACAGACAATTCATCTTTGACATTTTGAAACTTCTGGTAATTCACTGTTACTGGTAAGTGATCGAGTGTGCTTATTCCAAAACTGATGTGCATTAATGTCTTTTAGTTTTAGCATGTCATTATCTTGACTCGTACAATAAAGGGTTTCCTCAAGACCTATATGTCTTTTATCACAACAGGACTAAATTCAACATGGGCTCAACAAACAACTAGATCATATCAACAAAATTGATTTTATCATCATTGTTTATTTGGCTTCTTTATAAATTCAAAGATAATTCATTTATTTCTTTTAACTTTTTTTGTATATATATATATGGATAAAAGTCAACATTATTTTCACATAGACCTCAAGAGTACATACAGTATACTGTTGAACAAATGACCCCCGGAAAAGAAACATGTACATATACCAAAAAGACAAAATACAAAACTCATCCAGACACATACAGATGCATACAGCATTCACAAAAAAACACATCTAGGAAAAGGGGAGACTAAAGATTACAAGATCTCCACAACCAAGAATGATGTATATGTTCAACAGGATCTGAACATTGGGTCGACGCGCGTTTCGGTGGCATGAAGGGAGTAATGCGGCCACCTTCTTCAGGACCTTGCCAGATACCCACAAAAGTCACAAAACACCCAGGGGACAAACTGTGGGGATGGCCACTATACTGCTGACGAAATGTGCAGCAGCATCTTGTAAAGATGATGTATGATCTGGAACACTTTCATGTAGTGTCCAGTGGGTGAGAAAATCGTATTTCAACAGAGACAGTGTCCCAACGGGACGCAAATATCTTGCTCGGCAAAGCAGAACGTTTATGCTGATACTTTTATTCCCAAAATACGTATGGCTGTAAATTGCACCGAGTCCAATGGCTCTCAACTGTATAGGGTTTAAAACGCCATCTTCTTAACGATAAAACTGCCAAAATGAGTCTATGGGCAGAAGATGAATCAGATAAATCTCCTGTGCGTAAGTACGTGGTCCACCGATCACCCAGCCGGGTATCTTGACTCGTGTCAGTGACAATTTGTTGTAATGAAATGGCAGCTGGGGTGCTTGATTTCACAATTAAATTTATGTCTTGGAAGGTGTACCATGGCACTGCAGAGGTACTCTGGACAAGTAGTCAGCAAGGTTTTGGTCTTTCCCTGGACGGTGCACGATTGTTTTATTTCTTTATTTATTTAGTGTTTTATAGAGCGCAAACGTGACCCGTTAGGGTATCGGAGCACTTCACAGAGATCATGGGCCTGATTCACAGAACTAACTTACGTCGAAACGTAAAGTTAGTACTTTTTGGTATTCACAGAATACACTTACTCATTTTGGTATTCACAGAATGAACTTACTCATTTCGGTATTCACAGAAGTTAGTAGTCCTAACTTTAGGACTCCTAAATGCCTTCTGTGAATACCGAAAGTCTTAAAGTTAGATTTTCTCAGTTTAGGAGTAGTAAGTTAGGACTCCTAACTTTACTACTCCTAAACTGAGAAAATCCTAACTTTAAGACTTTCGGTATTCACAGAAGGCATTTAGGAGTCCTAAAGTTAGGAGTCCTAACTTTACTACTCCTAAACTGAGAAAAATCCTAACTTTAAGACTTTCGGTATTCACAGAAGGCATTTAGGAGTCCTAAAGTTAGGAGTCCTAACTTTACTACTCCTAAACTGAGAAAAATCCTAACTTTAAGACTTTTCGGTATTCACAGAAGGCATTTAGGAGTCCTAAAGTTAGGACTACTAACTTCTGTGAATACCGAAATGAGTAAGTTCATTCTGTGAATACCAAAATGAGTAAGTGTATTCTGTGAATACCAAAAAGTACTAACTTTACGTTTTTGACGTAAGTTAGTTCTGTGAATCAGGCCCAATGAGCTTTCAGTAGAATAAGAGCAAGCAATCATTGTGTAATTGTATTCTTGTAATCGTAGACCCCAGCGTTCATTGCGAAGAGGCATCCTTGCCATTGGATTGCTAAAGATGGTCAACAATTCTTGATGATCTGTCACAAGTGTGAAAAGCTTTTCATATAAGAATATATGGAAATGTTCTCAAGCCCACATCACTGCTAAACTTTCTTTCTCAGGTTGTGAATACGCACGTTCAGTTTGGGAGAAACTTCTGCTTGCATAAGCCACAATACATCTTTGAGCATTAGGGTGTCCGCTGTGCTTGGCAAGGATTGCGCCTAACCCGACGCGGCTGGCATCAGCAACAACCTCTGTGTGATGCTTTTGATCAAAATATACCATTTCAGTAGCACTCTCAATAGCTTATTTGATTCTCTTGAAATTTTGCCGACATTCACGTAACCAATGAAATGGAACATTTTTTCTCGTCAAGTCTCTCAACGGAGCACTCACAGTGGCAAAGTATCTAATGTATCTAAAACAGTAGTTGGCCATGCAGTGAAATGCACAACATGCATTTTTAACATCGCGGCGGGTGCTGCAGTCAGCAGCACCCGCCGCAATGTTAAATTGCAAAATGCAACCGCCATGGTGGCGGTCGCATCCTAATTTGGAGTGCGGGAACGCCGCATGCATGGCGGGCGGTCCCGAACCCCGCAACAATGGCGCCATCGTAATGACCCCCTTAGTCTTTTGTGGAATAGACTAATATGTGTAGAAGAGATTGTAATGTACTTGCAGTTCTACTCGAGTGACAATTGATGATATCCTTTATTTAAATTGAGGGGAGAGAAGACCTTCGCATATCGTTCTCCTTCAATTGCCTTGTTCGCTTGACACATTTCCAAGCAGATGCATACAGTTCCTTCGCTGTCCATTTTGCGTACTACCACTATGGGAGAAACCCAATGCAGAGGACCAGTGGAACACTCAATGATATCATGTTTGAGAAAGTATTCAAGTTCTTTTACAACAACTTCCTGTAAATGAAATGCAATTCGTCTGTGTCTTTGAGCAATAGTACGGACATCCTCATTAATGTGCAATTGTACTTTCACAGGCTTCAGTTTTCCCAACTCATGAAACAACAAAAGGAACTGACTTACTATTTCTTGATGAGCATTCATGTTATAGTTCACTGATATCAGTACCATATTAGCAGCCATGCTGTAACTGATTAAACAGGCACTTGATGCCGTACCTTAAAGTACATTAATGGGTGGTTGTACTTTTGTTTTCTTGTGCTTCATTGTTGATTCAAATGAACCTTGACTTTTAATAGCGTTGATGCAGCCCATGTATACAGTTTAGTTTTCTATGGCGTAAGTCGTGGCAATGGAGATAGTTCATTGTCTCCTCAGGCATTAAGTTTATCGACGCACCACTGTCGATATTAAAAGGTATTGAGCAACCGTTTACTTTTAGTGTAATCTTCTGATCTTCTGACAATGTTTGTATGGCTTTGGTGCATGCACTTTTATTGCCCTGGAGGTCGAAATAAAGTTACTTGACTGACTGACTTTTTCTTTTTCTTTATCCCTTATTTCCTCCCTTCACCTTTCCCCACCGCTGCTGCCCCCGTGGCCCCTCCCCCACAGCGCGACCGGCCCAATCCAGCTCCCCTCCCCGCTCCCGCCTCCCAGCTGTCCAGCCCTCCCCGACCCCTACTTAATGGCGGCCACTGCGCGCGACACTGGCGCGCCGAATGCGCGTCAAAGGCAAGCCCGTCTGCGCCCGTCCGCGAACCGACCGCGACCAGCGATAGGAACCCTGGACCTCCGCCCGCCAACGCTACGACCCAGCAGCACTCCACGCACTCAACCCAGGCCGCAACAACAATTGCAAGCTAGCATCACCAGCCGACTCCCACGGACCCTTCAGCTGTCACCGCGGCCGGCACACCTGCAGCACCGCCAAGAACACGGATCCAGCACAACCCGCCCACAAGAACACAACCGAACCGAAGACCCTGCAATGCATCCTCCTCAACGTCCGATCCCTCCACAAACACGCCACAAAAATCTGGGACCTCCTCGACAGCACCACCCCGGACGTAGCGTTCTTCACCGAAACCTGGACCAACACCACCTCGGGACCGGACATCGCCATCGCCATCCCCCAAGGATATAAGATCTCCAGGAAGGACCGCCCCACCTGCCCAGGAGGAGGAATCGCCATCGTCCACAAATCCAGCCTCCGCCTGAACACACTCCCTGACGAGCCCACAGAACTGATGGAACACCTTCACTTCAAGATACTGGCCAGCCCCACCGCCACCCTCCGAGGAACCCTCATCTACCGACCCCCTGGACCCCGCGGACCCTTCGCCAACTCCATCATGGACATTATCTCCCCACAGGCCATCGCATCCAGCAACTACACCCTGCTGGGAGACCTCAACTTCCACCTCGACAACCAACTGGACCCCAACACCACATCCCTCCTGGACAACCTCCACAAC
Source organism: Calotriton arnoldi (assembly GCA_963921515.1). Classification (NCBI taxonomy): domain Eukaryota; kingdom Metazoa; phylum Chordata; class Amphibia; order Caudata; family Salamandridae; genus Calotriton; species Calotriton arnoldi. The sequence continues at coordinate 282,698 of CAWUFW010000497.1, forward strand.
ATTGGACTGCGCCAGATCGTGACCGAGCCCACGCACTCAGCAGGACACACCCTCGACCCCCTCTTCACTACAGGAAACTCCATCACCTTCAGCCACACCACCGAACTCCCATGGACCGACCATCGTTGCGTCCACTTCACCTTCAGAACACCCACCATCCACAGACACCAGCACCTGCTTCCACGAAGAAACTGGACCAAAATCACTGACGACCAGCTCACCTCCTCACTCAACAACTCCACCCCAACCATCACAGAAAACGACGACCCCAACACCGCAGCCCGCACCCTGCATAGATGGATCTCGGTCAGCACCAACACCATAGCCCCCCTCAAGAAAAACAACAATACCCGCGCCAAGAAAGCCAGATGGTTTACCACCAAACTTCGAGAGTCCAGAAGCACATGCCGCCGCCTCAAAAGGCCTGGAGGAACACCAAATCCACAGAAGCCCACGACAACTTCAGAGCCGCCACCAACGCCCACCATCAACTCATCAGAGAAACGAGGAAAAAGCGATTGAAGACAGAATCTCCACCCACGCGCACAACAGCAAGGAACTCTTCAGCATCATCAAGGAGTTCGCCCAACCCACTAGCGAGTCTACCGACATCCCTCCCTCACAAGACCTCTGCGACAAACTCAGCACCTTTTTCCACCACAAAATCAAGAGCATCTACGACAACTTCGACGAAGACAACCAACACACTGAACCCTCACCAACCACCCCCGACACCCGGAAACCAGCGATTGATGACTGGACAGCCCTCACCACCGAAGACACACTGAAGACAATGAACTCAATCCACTCAGGGGCTCCCACGGACCCCTGCCCCCACCACATCTTCAACAGAGCAGCCGACACCATCGCACCCATGCTCTGCCACACCATCAACCGCTCCCTGGCGACCTCCTCGTTCCCCGACGACTGGAAACATGCCGAGGTCAACCCCCTCCTAAAGAAACCCTCAGCGGACCCCACCGACCTCGAAAACTACAGACCCATCTCCCTGCTCCCGTTCCCAGCGAAAGTCATCGAGAAAGCCATCAACAGCCAACTCGCCACATTCATTGAAGAACACAACATCCTCGACTCCTCCCAATCCGGCTTCAGAAAAAACCACAGTACGGAAACCGCCCTCCTCGCCGCAACAGATGACATCCGCACCCTACTGGACAAAGGAGAAACAGTAGCCCTCATCCTCCTCGACCTATCAGCGGCGTTCGACACAGTCTCCCACCGCACCCTAATACGCAGACTCTACGACGCAGGAATCCAGGACAAGGCCCTCGACTGGATCCGCTCCTTCCTCTCCGGCAGGACGCAGCGGGTCAGACTCCCCCTTTCCTCTCGGACCCCACACCTACCACCTGCGGAGTCCCCCAGGGCTCCTCCCTCAGCCCGACGCTCTTCAACGTCTACATGGCTCCACTCGCCCCCATCGTCAGAACCTACAGACTCAACATCGTGTCATACACAGACGACACCCAGCTCATCCTCTCCCTATCCAACTAGCCCAACACCGCCAGACGCAACTTTCGAGAAGGCATGGAAGCCGTCGCCAAATGGATGAAAAACAGCTGCCTACAACTAAACACCAACAAAACAGAAGTACTCATCATGGGCCCAAACCCCGATGCCTGGAGCGACACCTGGTGGCCCCCACCCTCGGAAACCCGCCAACCCCACGGACCACGCACGCAACCTGGGAATCATCCTGGACTCCGAGCTCAAAATGGACCGCCAGATCAACTCTGTCTCATCTTCCTGCTTCCACACCCTCCGCCTCCTTCGTAAGACCTTCAAATGGATCCCCTCGAACACCGAAAGACCGTCACTCACGCCCTGGTCACCAGCAGACTCGACTACGGCAAAGCACTCTACGCCGGAATAAACAAAAACCTCACCCGCAAGCTACAGAACATCCAGAACGCCGCCGCAAGACTGGTCCTCAACCTGCCAAAACACTGCCACATCTCCCAGCACCTGCGCACACTCCACTGGCTCCCTGTCGAGGCGAGAATCACCTTCAAGATGCTCACCCACGCACACAAGGTCCTCCACGGCACCGGACCAGCATACCTGAACAGCCGACTCAAATTCCACGCACCCCAAAGGACCCTACGATCAGCCCAGCTCTCCTACGCCGTGGTCCCCCGCACCAGAAAGACCAGATCGGGAGGCCGCTCCTTCTCCTTCCTCGCGGCCAAAGCATGAACGCTTCCGCTTCACCTCAGACAGACAACATCGCTCCCCATCTTCGCAAGAAACCTCAAAACCTGGCTCTTCGACAGACCCCTCCTTGATGGATGGAACCTGCACTCCCCCCACCCCTAGCGCCTTGAGACCCTTACGGGTGAGTAGTCGCGCTTTAACAAACCCCTGATTGATTGATTGATTGACTGACTTTTGTGCTTTTTCATGCTGACTTTTCTTTGACCTGCATTTCTCTTCACATGCATCCAGTCCAACATGCACATGTTTTTCTGAGGTAAACATCACATGGCACAGCCATCTTCTTCACTTTCACTTGACATTGATACTGAAGAACTGTTTGACGATGATTTAGATGACGATCTACTTAGTTTCGTGTTGACTTGCCTCAACTTGTGTGATTGCTTGGCCTTGTGTGAGTGCGTCAAACATCTATTCTGGAATGTTTGGGTGGCCATTTTATCTTCAAGCCGTGATGCACTTACTTTTCCCTTCGCTTTGCTAACCATTACAAAATGGTTCTCTTACCCGCAGCCTTTGTAAACCTGCTCAATTGTGGAACATTTACCTTTGTGTGGAAATGAAAATCCACACCTGAAACACAACTTCTTTTTCCGTGGAGACATCATTCTGTGTCCCTCTACCTTTTGCTTTGGATTACTTTTCATGTTCATGACTGACTCACTCTGGGCACCTCTGGCCTCAATTTCAGCAGTTTGTCGATTGGTACGCTCTTAAGCTTTGTCAGCCATGAGAACTGGCTCCAGACTAAAAGTTTCTCTCAGCATTCATATTCTGAATGAATCTTCTGAATTCCTCATCATTAAATTCATTAAACTTACAGTGTTTGCTGAGCGTATCTAGTCTCCCAACAATTCACCAATGTTTTCACCATACTTTTGATGTTCTTAACTTTAAATGTACCTTTCATAATCTACATTCGACATCGGATTGAACTTGAGATTCATGGCTTCTTTAATTTGACGGCATGTAATTTCAGTCAATTCGTGGCATTTTCTTGATGACTTCTTTTACACCTTCACCTGCTACATTCTTAAGGTATTTCATAATCTTGTTATCTGTTTCTTCTAGCGCATCAATGAAATCATCAAACGTCTCTATCCATGCAGTCCATATTGTTATATCCCACATAGAGGTCCTAATGTAGACCCGTTCGTACATGCCCTAAAATGGACGTATTCATATTTACCCTAATATGGTCATATTCGTACTTGCCCTATTATGGTCACAACTGTACATGTCCTATTATAGTATGATTCCTTATATAGGCATGATATTTCACCTACATTGGGCCCAGCTAGTACACAACGAGCTCTGAGGGCTGAACGTTATCTATCCTGTGGTTTTGAATACAGCAGGGTTCTTCCAAACACAGGCCCACACTGTACTCATTAATTATGCATGGCTTTCTAAGAATACACCACCGGCATAATATGTATGTACAAAGTTCACCCCTGACGTCTTCCTCATGTCCAATACAAACCATACTGAGGACCGAGACTCTTTAGGGTATAAATACACCACATCTTGCCCCGGTAAGACAGAGGGAACCGAGACTTCCATGCTGACACACTGACCAGAGATGCTGAGGCTCCTGCATGGAGTCGCTTCAGCTGACAGTTGTCTGACACAGCCCTGACGGGGTGTCCAACTCTAGACCAGGACGGGGTCCCACACTCACTCTATTCAGGTATGGGGGTTCGACTAAATCCTAGGAGGATTCTTGGCTCTTAGCTTCTAAGACCTACACACATATGCTAGGTACACTCAGGTACATCTAGGTAGGCATCGTAGGAGTACGCGCACTAGCATAATGCTTTTATATTCATGTATGTACTCATGATTATCGCAATATGGTAGAACTGTTCTATCCCTTTGCTTTTATCGTACTGCTGATAATATATCTCTGCTATTGTCTGCTGGTTACCGCAGCACATATATTTTACACTAGAAAAACAACTGTTCAATAAATACTTATTGAAACGCCCGACTGTTTATTCTGTGTAACTCTCTGAGACAAACCGAATAAGTAAGCACGAGTGACTGAGCGAAAGGTAGTACATTGTTTTCACGATTCTGAGGGAATCAGGGTTGTCATGTTCTAAGGTTGCCCGAAACTAATCTCTCCCCGATAAGAGGAGACACTAGTGGCACTGCAAGCTAGCTAATGCAAAACTAGGCTAACATATACGGTGGGGGTGCACGGAGTCAGTCTGCCACCAAGCCCGCAGTATATGTTATCCAAACGCACAGGTCCTGCAGGGGTACTATAGGAGCTACACGACATGGCGCCGCCAACGTTGGTTGGGTACGTATTTAACAGTAGAATCTGAGTAGTTCAGTCATGCTATTCTCAGAGAACCTACTCACAAAACCCCAGAGACGTCTGGAGTGGGTGGGCACAAAATCCGCCGCAGCTGAGTAGTACGAGAATATTATTTATCGGCTGTTGGTTATTCAAGCTTGAAGGACATATAATCCCTACAATTGTGCATTTACACCTTATTTTTTAAAATTCTTTAAACCTCCCTTCTTCCAATTTAAAATGGTGGAAGAAACAGACGCAACAAGGAGAGTTGAAACAAACCTCTTCGGTTTAGTAGAAGACCCTGAAGATGCAATACAAATTGCACCAAATTTCAGAAGGGCAGTCACCATAAAACTTGTAGATCATGGCTTAAGAGCCAGGGGTGGTACAGTAATTTTCGTGATTGAGGCACACGAATCTAATAAAACAGAGGTGTTCTATTCATGGGTTACATTCCCAGCAGCGAATCCAATTACAGATGTATTTCACTACCAGCGGACTATACTCCTTTTGAGGAGTTAGAGGTCCCGCTCACTTACCAGGAGCACAATTACTGGTTTAAAGGTGCCCTACCCCACGTACAAAGAAGAGCAAGATTAGGCCCGCTCGGAGGAGCAGGAGCCACATGGCCCATATTAGCGGCAGACACACCGCATCCTGACATTAACACAATGACACAGCCAGACTTACTCGTACAACACAGAGATTTAATTAAAATCTATAGAAACCTCACACAATTTGTGATGATGACTTTAACAGTTCAGCCTGCATCAGCTGCAGCACAAGACACTCCAGTCCAAGGTACAGTTAATAAAATAACTCCACAAACATTACAAGCGGTAATGGGCAAAATGCCAGCAAAACGCGCACAAATCCCATTCTGGATAGCTCAGAAAATAACTCAGCTTGAAGCAGTATTCCCGAATACTACAACCAGTGATAAACACAGAATTCTAACAATCTGCGTGCCCATGGGTCTCGAACCACAAGTAGAGGTCTGTACCTCATGGGGTTCAGTCTTTGCTGCCATATATACCAGAACACATGGTATCCCTTCAATAGCAGTAGTACCTGAAGTATTAAAACAGATACAAAATGAGTACGGAGCAGAGCCTGCCCTTAACTTGGGGATGAAGTTACTAAATAACTTTGACCAGGAATCAGCCATAATACTAGCTAACATTAAGGGGGAAGCACCTTCAGTGGCGATCCGCCAACGCCTAAGGGAGTTCAGTCAAGTGGATCAACAGCACGAACTACCCAAAATAATTGAAACTGCATATGCAGAATTAGGCAGAGACAGTCTAGGTGGAAAAGCATTAAAACCACAACTGGTGGGCAGTCCTGAAAAGGACACTACAAAGCAGACACCTACTTCTTCTAAAAGAAGTGGGAAAATAAAAACAACAAAAGTCTAAAGACACCAGATCTCAGTCCAGAGGCAGGTCTCCTCAACAGGAGCCCTCTGAAAGGAGGTATAACCTCAGGAATAGGGATAATATTAAAAACCTGACAGGTATCAGGATACTGATACTGCTCCTCTCGCTCCTTTCAGGGTTCATCAAGAAACTCAGAGAGGGAAGGACGGTCAGAACACAGACAAGAGGAGCGTACGAAGTCCAGAGACACGCAACGCGCTGCGGACTACGCACCTAAAGAAGAGGATAAACAAAAATCAAAACCTCAGTTCAAAAAGAAGGTAGCAGGTCTCAAGATCAGACATGCCCAGAATTCTGAGGACACAGCTTCTGAACGGGGAATGGGCTCTGACAATGCTAGACAGCGCGGCAGAAGTAACGATAGCTCACCAGAACCTGAAGGAATTTCTGGTGACAGCGGAGTTGAGTGAGTATATCACGGTGGAAACACCTGATACTCGGGTAAGTGTCCCACATAAGTTACCTGAGATAACACTCCGAATGGAGGGGGACAAACCCAGAAAAGTTAAAGGTCTCTTTTGGAAAAATCTGTCATCTGGTTATGACATTCTATTAGCAGAACAAGACTGGCCGCCAGCATTCGTCATGGAGTGCCCTAGGGGAGAAACGATATTTTTTCCAGCCTTTTCCGACCTCGTTCCCATTCACCTAAAACATGCATATGCGCAGGAGTGGGCAGTTGCCCTAGCTCCAGCATTGTACAAAAATCATGCTGGTTGGGATGAGGATTCAACCCACCACGTGATCCCGTTAAAAGTTTCCCCAAATGCTCAAAGGCAATACCCTATAAAGCAGGACGCTAAAAAACAAGTCAGGGAGATTCGCGATCAACTTGAATATCAGGGGATGATAGAAAATTGCACTTCACCTATGAACAATCCTTTGTTCCCCGTAGCCAAACCTGACAATACATATCGTCTAGTTTTAGATTACAGACATTTAAACACTTGCACAAAGACATTTGCAGTTCAAAATGCACACAGTGCCGCATTAATGAATAACATTGTGCGGAAAAAATACAAAACAACACTTGGGGGCCGATTCCGATTCGGGCCGGAAAACGTACCGACCGATTCGGAGCCGGAATTAATTCCGACCGACACGTACCGGTGCAGCCCGACCCGCCAAGTACGATGAGAAGCGAGCAAAACCCGACCGACTCGTACGGAACACAAGCCGAAGGACTGAGCCGCGCGGAAAACTGCAATCCGGCCGGAAAAACACACGCTTCGAACCGACCGACTCGCACCTGGAACAATACCGAACGAGGCGTACCCGCGGACTCCCACCCGCCAAGTACGATGCAAGGTGTGGTAAACACGACCGAGTCGCACGGAGGACAAGCCGTACGACCGACACGCATACAAAACTGCGAGCCAAAGCAACTCAAAACACCGCGACCGACGCGTACGCAGCATAGAAAACAGCACAAACACAGCGTGAATGAAACGGACAAGCCCGTACCAGACAACTGCAGGGTCCGACTCGGTCACAAGAACGTCTCCTACATGCACGAAAAGTACAAAGGGAAAATACACAAAAAAAGGCCAAACAAGCAATTACAAAGCCAATAAATACTGGGGGGGGCGGGGCAGGGAACAAAGACACACCCACAACTCCACCCATATAAAGGACACAAATCCCTACCATGATCCTTTGCAAATTCAAATTACCTGCCAGCACTCAACAGACAGCAACCACACACCCACAGCTCATCCATCACACAAGCCACACACCATCAGCCCCACAACAAATAGAAACCTCACATACACCTAGCAAAACACACACTCACACACCTTCACCTGCACACCAACACACACATCACTCACCATCACCACCCATCACCATGCCCCCAAAGAAGAATCACAAGTTCCTAGATAGTGAATTGGAAGTCCTGGTAGATGAGATCCTCAGGGTAGAGCCACAGCTCTTTGGTACACTGGTCCAACAGACACCCATGTCACAGAAAACAAAGATGTGGGAGAGGATCGTCGACAGGGTGAACGCACAATCACCATGTTTGCGCACAAAGACAGACATCCAGAACAGGTGGTATGACGTGCGCAGGAGGGTCAAGGAGCTGCTGAAGAAGGACTACATCTTGAGCCAATACACCGGCAGTGGCCCTCCTGCCAAGCCAGTATACCTCAGGCCCTGGGAGGAGAAGGTGCGGGCCATCCTACCACCAGTGAGCGTCTATGGACTAGAAAACATCCCAGAGCCTGGTGAGTACACAACAAATGTACACAATATTCTGCGACTACACACACACATCACTGTCAAGGGGAGAGTCAAACCATGCACTCTTAGCAAATACACAGCAACCAGAACAGAATCATCCCAAAATGTGTATGTCACTCAGAGAAACACAACACATGCCATCACAAAGTGACATTTAACTGTGTCATCACATGTACAAACACAACTACAACTACAGCTAGGCAGTGGCACAAATATAACTGACAAACACATCCAGACAAGTAGCCACCACTACAACACCAGCACACAGTGAAGCACACTGAAAGAAAGGAAATATGTGTATGCTGGGCAAGTCAGTGTAGCCAATAGCATCATGGGAGTTGTAGGCACAGATATTGCTCACCCCCACAACTGTCCCATCAACACCACCCTGAACCATGCGCACATCACAGGGAGTGGAAAACAACTGACAAGATGGCTGACACTGGGCACTGCTGTGGGGAGCACAAGGCCCTGCTGGCAACTGTGCAACAACCAACAGCAGGACACCACTGCCAGCCATCTTGCCATTGCTCTCACACTCACACACACTGAAGTCCACCCAAAAGCAAGTAAGTATGGGCATGCTGGGAAGTGGGGTGGAGGCAATAGCATGATGGGAGTGGTAGTCACAGATATTGGTCACCCCCACAACTGTCCCATCAACACCACCCTGAACCATGCGCACATCACAGGGAGTGGAAAACAACTGACAAGATGGCTGACACTGGGCACTGCTGTGGGGAGCACAAGGCCCTGCTGGCAACTGTGCAACAACCAACAGCAGGACACCACTGCCAGCCATCTTGCCATTGCTCTCACACTCACACACACTGAAGTCCACCCAAAAGCAAGTAAGTATGGGCATGCTGGGAAGTGGGGTGGAGGCAATAGCATGATGGGAGTGGTAGTCACAGATATTGGTCACCCCCACAACTGTCCCATCAACACCACCCTGAACCATGCGCACATCACAGGGAGTGGAAAACAACTGACAAGATGGCTGACACTGGGCACTGCTGTGGGGAGCACAAGGCCCTGCTGGCAACTGTGCAACAACCAACAGCAGGACACCACTGACTGACATCCTGAAAGACAACTTGCACTCCCTGCAATGGAAGCACGGTCCATGGTGGGATATCTGGCTGGGTGGGAAGGAGGAGCGGATGACAACCAAATACAACCAATGCAGACCATGTACACACCCCAACATTCACATAGAAATGCCCAAATAATGCAGGACAATGTGCTACACCAATATCAACCCCTGACTGTGACAACTTAGGACAATGCATTGTACAGGCCCGCATCCAGAGGCACAGTCACAACTGTCAGGTGTGTCAACCATTGATGCCTGCAGAAACATAACATACATTGTGTGTGTCTCCCAAAAACAGGTGATGATGGGGACACAGCAGCAGATGCTGAGGAGTCCTCGTCCCAGGCTCAAGAGGATACGGAGCTCACTGGTGTGGAACAGCCTCTGCCCTCCTCGGATGACGAAGACTTACCTGGCACCTCTGGAGCAAGTCATCATGCAGCACCAGCAGGACCACCAGCTGCACCCCCTGCACCCACCCCTCCAACGACTGTCAACACACATACCACCCCTGCCGACACAGACAGACCAAGGAGCAGCACCACCACCAGCACAGGGACCCTGGACCAACGTGGGGCCATGGACACCACCACCACCAACAACCCACAAGGTGGCCCAGGGTCACCTGTGCCTGCCACCTCAGGTACTGCACGTGTCGCATGGGGTGGTGGGAGGGGTGGGAGACATAGGTCGCTGCTCACAGAGGGGTCTGGACTGCATGATGACCCACAACTGGCACGCATAGCCGATGCGTACCAGTCCAGCACCGGAGAGTTCAGCCAGTTAGTGGGGCTCCTCAGGGACATCAAACAGCAGCAGGCTGCCCATCATGCCCGCTTGGACTCACACATGTCCCGCATGGAGTCCAAGTGGGACACACTGCAAGAGATGACGGCGGTGCATAGGGACATATTACAATGCCTCCGCCAGATGAGCAGCAACCAGTCAACACCTCCCTGTGTGCCCACAACATCTGCTGCTGAAACAACTGCAACTGCCACAGGGAGGCAGGATGACTCTGGCGGAGAGTCCCTGCACCGCAGCAGCCTGCACTTGAGGATCCCCCAAAGAAGAGGGGCCGTCCGAGGAGGGGCAAGTGAGAGGCCGATGGCCATGTGCAACCCCCAGGAAGCCAAAGCCTGTTCTGGAGAATAACCTTTGTGCGCAAACTGTTCACCCTGTTGACTGCAACACAACTCTCCCACATGACATGGGGAGCTCAAGTTGGACCAATGTCTCTGATTACTGTGTACTTTACTCTGGACATTTCTGCTACCAGGACTTCCAAATTATCTAGGAACTTTGGATCACAATCACAATGTACAGCACCCAACAACCTGTGCACTATACTCACACATGTATGTCAATAAACTCACTTATACACCATACTTGCCTCCGTTGTGATTCCAATGTTGTCTCAGAAGTTGCGATGATGATCGGGGAAATGACACTGTGCATGCTAACTGCTACAGCAAGTACAACACCGGCATGTGAGTCATGGCGACTTCACACATATGGGGAGGCACACCACCAGGGCTACACAACACATACACACCATGGACATCTGACTCATCGCCTACACTGGTGTTGCCAGGAAATACGTTGCATTGCACAGACCCAACACCTATTCACAGTCTGTGTTAACTAGCCCACTGGTGCAGTAAGCAAATGTCAGTCAGATGTGTGACCACAGACAACGCACATCACATAGTGAAGCACAGGTTTATTACACATTTGCAACATGTTGAAACCACCACAGATGCAAGGTAATCCCACCTGGCAGCGGGCACATAGTCAACAAGTGTAGAAGGAAGGAAGTCCATGGGTGTGGTGCACATCACCTGTAGGGACACAACAGCTACCACCCGGGAAGTCGAATCCCGGTGTTGGGGATCACAGTTGACCAAACGACTCTGAAAGTACCCTGTGAAGGACAGAAATGACACACAGTCAAAAGTACTGAAGAACAGGACAGAACTGCAATACTCATGCACAATACATGTTACAAGATACCCACCCAGAACCAAGTTTGCATGTCAACACTGTTGGGGAGTACAGACTACCTGCAAGGACACATCGCTACACGCATACAGACATGTAGCCCATGGACACACTCAAACAGCACCAGAGCACCACCAACACATATCATGCAAACTCACATCATTGACATGCCATCTCTGGATACTCACATTCAGCTGAAGAAGTTGGTGATGAGCTGTGTGTGGACATCACCCTCAACATCATCATCATCATCACTGGCATCGTGGTCCAGGCCAGGATCCTCCACAGGTGGCGGACGTTGGTCACCTATATACAGAAAATTGCACATTAGCAGAGTTGGAAAAGAGGGTGGAACACTACATAGCAGAACACACACACTGGTACAAAGTCAGTACACACCTACAAGCCAGGCACGCTGGTTCCGCATCTGTGCCATCATCCTCGGGATGCGACTACTCCTCATCACGTACGCATCGTGTGCAGAACCAGGGAAACGGGCACACACGTGTGTGATGCTCATATCTGCAAGACAGACCACCAGTGCATTGACCGAGTGGTAGTGTTTGCGGTTACGGTAGGCCTGCTCTTGGGCCTGTGGTGGTACCAACGCCACATGTGTCCCATCAATGGAGCCAATGACATGCAGCATCCTCCCCAGGGCATAGAAGTCACTCTTCATGCCAGTGAGTCGTTGGAGTCTAGGGAAATAGATGTACTGGTTCAGGTATATCAACATAGCCTCCAAAACATCCCGGAGCACACGGCTGAACATGGTCTGTGACATCCCACCAGCAGTCGCCAGAGTGTGTTGAAAGGTACCAGTGGCAAAGAAGTGTAGGGCTGCCATCACCTTCACCTTGGGGGTCAGCGCTGTAGGGTACGGACGGCCAGGTTGCAAATGTGGTGCCAAGCGCACTGCCAAATCCTCAATCAGCTGCCTGGTGAAGCGGTACTGCCGGATGCTGTCCCGTTCCACCATCGCTGCCAGGTCAGGGAATGGTCTATGGACAGCTGGTGCCCTGCAGTGCATAGGTGAAGAAAGCAAGATTGTCAGTCACCCCACATATGTGGCATTGAACACACTCAACATCACATGATACATCATAATGAGGCACAAGTACATGATGTGTGCAGTTGCGTACGGATATGCATGGCACATACATGGCCAATATCTAACAACACAGTTCAACAAGTGGCATCAAGAAGTCCCAGGTCATGCCATCAGATACCATGAGGTCGTGTCCCAGTACCCATCTCCTGCTGCCAAATAACAAACACACGCCACAGTGACATGTGAGGACTGATGTGCCCCAGGCATCACAGCTCAACAACAGGTAGATTCCCAGGGACCCTGTATTGCCACATGGACACTGGCATGACATGGTGTATCATGTATACACCACAGCAAAACAACCATGAGCCCCACAGGTAGAGGTCCGTGTTGCCTCGGCAGGACAGACATGGACGTCTGTGACACACACACGCACAACATCAAAGTCCATGCACAAACAACGTGGATGTGGAGACTGCCTCCCATTGTGCACATGAAATCAGAGACATTGTAATCACAACATGCACACAGACTGTGGAGGACCATCAACATTGTGCCAATGGGTCACCCTGGGTTGAACATAACGTCCCACATGGGACTCAGGGGGTATGTGACATGACATACACATACACCACCGTGAACTGTGACCATGCCACATGCACAGATCTGAACAGTTGCACATCACAGTGGTCATGTACACGAAACACCAAGGATTCTGTCCCCATAAACACGTGCACAGCCTGGGGTGGCTGCCCCCAAGTGACACCCACAGAACAACATGTTCACCCCCATACACGGAATTGGTAATGCAGCCTTACATGCCCTAGGATACAGTTTGGACAGGCTGTGGTGTTGTAGGTGTGCCCTCACTGCCTGGGAAGTAGATGTGGCTGGCATATGTTCACCTGTGACAGGCATGGTGACATATGCCAGTGACTTGTACAGGGATGCGTTGGACAGCAATGGACCGATCAGTGCGCACACATTGGCCATTGCATTCAATGTGCGCTGGTACGCGTTAGTATTGGCAATACGCCTTGGACAGCAATGGACCGATCAGTGCGCACACATTGGCCATTGCATTCAATGTGCGCTGGTACGCGTTGTATTGGCAATACGCCTTGGACAGCAATGGACCGATCAGTGCGCACACATTGGCCATTGCATTCAATGTGCGCTGGTACGCGTTGTATTGGCAATACGCCTTGGACAGCAATGGACCGATCAGTGCGCACACATTGGCCATTGCATTCAATGTGCGCTGGTACGCGTTGTATTGGCAATACGCCTTGGACAGCAATGGACCGATCAGTGCGCACACATTGGCCATTGCATTCAATGTGCGCTGGTACGCGTTGTATTGGCAATACGCCTTGGACAGCAATGGACCGATCAGTGCGCACACATTGGCCATTGCATTCAATGTGCGCTGGTAGCGCTGTATTGGCAATACGCCTTGGACAGCAATGGACCGATCAGTGCGTACATACTGGCCATTGCATTCAATGTGCGCTGGTACGCGTTGTATTGGCAATACGCCTTGGACAGCAATGGACCGATCAGTGCGCATCACATTGGCCATTGCATTCAATGTGCGCGGTACGCGTTGTTTCCTATGTACGCAGTTGAACAGCAATGGTCCGATCGGTGTGCCCGGCCGCCCATTGCATTCAATGTGCGGGTACGCCGTTGTTTCCTATGTACGCTGTTGAACAGCAATGGTCCGATCGGTGGCCCGGCCGCCCATTGCATTCAATGTGCGCGGGTACGCCGTTGTATCCTATGTACGCTGTTGGAACAGCAATGGTCCGATCGGTGTGCCCGGCCGCCCATTGCATTCAATGTGTGCGGGTACGCGTTGTATCCTATGTACGCGTTGAACAGCATTGGTCCGATCGGTGTGCCCGGCCGGCCCATTGCATTCAATGTGCGGGTACGCGTTGTTTCCCATGTACGCGTTGAACAGCAATGGTCCGATCGGTGTGCCCGGCCGGCCCATTGCATTCAATGTGAGCGGGTACGCATTGTTTCCCATGTACGCGTTGAACAGCAATGGTCCGATCGGTGTGCCCGGCCGGCCCATTGCATTCAATGTGTGCGGGTACGCGTTGTTTCCCATGTACGCGCTTGAACAGCAATGGTCCGATCGGTGCGCACCCATTGGCTATGGCCTGGCCTGGCAACGGACGCGTTTTCAAAATTTGAACGAGTCTGATGCTGTAAATTCAGTTGGTCACCCACAACAATGTTGCAATTTCATGGGTGTCACGAAGTTGAACATTTGAAGGATGCTGGGGCGTGTGTAAGTGGTGCAATTCCATGGATTGGCCAGATTCAGATGATGCAAACGACTTGGACCTATCACTTTGGACACATGGGACAGTATCTGCCTCTGCAGCACACATATAATGCTGGCTGTTCCCCTGAGAGCTCACTTGCCTGCACTACATGCTCCAGGACGACATCTGCCACTACACTGCTGCTGTATCTGCACCCTCTGGACCCTGCAATGGCACGTACTGTGGAGAGAGCCCCAGCCTTCAGCACTGAGGAGAACCAGGCCCTGCTGGATGGCCTCCTTCCACAGTACAGCAAGCTGTATGGGAAAGCAGGGGAGCAGGTGAGTGTTCTGTCCACTGCCTTTCTAAATGTGCATGTTGTCTGACTAGCAAGGCTAACAGTCTGCACGCCACTGGCTAGCAGGCTCACTGAGTAGTTGTCACCCCCCATAGTGTGTAGTTACATGCACTGGACAGGTATAGTGCAGTGACAGTGCATTTAAACTAGGTTTTACTTCCCAGGCAATGATACCATGTAGTAACTGCTGGCATACTGTCCATAGCCATCGTTGCACTGCCTGTGTACATCATGTGCCCCTGTGATTGAGACATGTATATCCAACTGTGTAATGCACGGATATGTTGCATGTGTAGTAATGGCATTCTCACTTTGTTATCCTCACAGGTTGATGCCCACCAGAAGCAGATGATATGGCTGACCATCGTCCGGGCAGTGAGATCCATGGGGGTCTACAAGCGCCGGATCCGCAACTGCCAGAAGAGGTGGCAGGACCTTCGGGGCTGGACCCGGAGGATCGCACGGGTCCAGCTGAAGCTGTCGCCTCCTCGCAGGAGGGGCGGACACCGGACCCTGACCCCCACATGCTGAGGATCCTGGCGGTGGTCTTCCCTGATCTGGATGGGCAGCTGAAGGCCAGAGAGCAGCAAGGAGGGGGTGAGTCCATGTCTGCATTGTGAACTATGTCTGCCATGCTATGTGCCCTCCTCTGGCCTGGTTAAACTTCCACAGTACATCAGTCTTGTGGTCCAGGACACATGTCCCTCTATTGTGCACTGCCCACTCCTCATCTGATACCCAGGTGTGGCCCTTACAGTCAGGGTATTGTGTCACTTGGGTACTGTGTCCTTGCAGTTTGCTTGACTCAAGGTGGGGGACAGCATCTGTTTCCCTGACTCAAGGTGGGCATCATGGGTGGGTCCATTGCTTACACATTGCCTGTGTTCTGACATGTGTTCTGCGTGTCATTTTGATATGTGGCCCAATTGCTGAGCTGATCCACCACATGTGCCTGGGGTATCTGGCACACACCCATGCTGCGGGTGGGAACAATGTTTGTGCCCCAGGAGTGTGTATATAACGTGTGTCACACATACTTAGCCAGCTGCCTACTGTCCAGGGCTCATCCCTCATTCATGTGGAACAGGACAGTCATGCCTACTCCAGGCCATACAATACACTCTGTACTCCCACTGCTGTGTATCAGCTGACACGTTTTGCTCAGTGATTCGTCCCCTCAGGTGTCTGCCTCTGTGTCAGTGTGCTGTGGCTTCGTTGTCAGGTCTGCTGGGGTGTTCCTCGGTTGGGGCTCCGCATGCCACCGGAGATGTGACCATAGGAGATGATACATGTGTGACACAGAGGTGTTTGATCACCTGACCGTGCAGACTGGGGTATGCGAATATGAGGTTCAGGCAGCTGTTTCCCATACACAGCAGATTGTGATGTGCTCAGGTGCAGAGGGTAGTGTTACAGGTCTCCCATATGTACAATGGGTATAACCTGGACAGATGAGGGTACAGATGATGTGGTATGTGGGGGATGTACATGTGCACTTGTTCAGCTCCAGGACTTGCATTCCCCATGATCTACTATTGTGACACAGTGCAGAGTGTTGTTGTCTGGCTGCCCTGCCCATGTGACTGGAGACAGTTATGTATGACTTAGCAGGCATGGCTGTGCCATGGCATGTGACTTCCTATTAGTGATCCTGCAGGGGAGTGACATTTGCTACATGCACACCATTGTGGCAATGGCTATCAGGACATGGGTGCATCATGGTGTCTGTCGCTGGTATGCATCACATGCATTTCCTATTTGACTCTGGGCATCCCTTTCATCCGGACACCTGCACTGACTCAGTGGCAAGAGTTGTGATGTGTGCATGTCCACATGCTTCACCGGGTTCTCTGCACTGTCCAAATACTGTGTAGGTGGTGCATGTGTCCACACTGGGGTATTGCCATCCCACAGACACCATACAGATGGGTGCAAGGCCAGGTGGGATGTGAGTGCCATGGTTGACCATCAGACTGACAATTGACTTCTCCTGTTCTGTTTGTGCAGTTTTAGCAATGTTTAACTAAGGATGCCAGGGCTTGCTCTGTAATGTGCTGTACTTACTGTGGTGTGTGCGTTCGGTGCAGGTGACTGATGTCTGTCTGTTTCCCTATTGATTGCAGATACATCCACGGCCACAGGAGGGGACAGCTCCACGGACCAGGAGGAGCCGCAGAGCCAGACTGGGTCAGCAGCCGAGGAGTGGTCGGAGGGACCCAGTGGCACGGAGGGCGAGGGAGCCACACCGAGGAGTCCTCAGCACCATCCACCTCAGCTGAGGACCAGAGCAACTCGGACGATGACTCCTTTATGGAGGCGGGTGTCAGCAGCCACCACACCCCAGCTAGTGTTGCTGTCCCCGCCACCACCACCACCACCACCACCGCCCTCCCGTTGGCTCCCATTCCCGAGGTCCGTGGAGGCTCCCATGTTCGGGAGCGTGTCTCCTTCGGGCCAGGCACCGCACCCCCTGCACCTGTGTCCCCTGCTGCCCTGAGTGAGGAGTCTGTGTACCTCCTCCGCCAGCTCCATGTAGGACAGACAGCGATGCTGAGTGTCCTCCATGCACACACCAGTCTGTTGACTCAGCTGGTGTCATTCATGGAGGGCATCTCATCAGGCATGTCTGATCTACAGAGGAAAACCAAAGGGGATGATGGACGGAGTGTTGAACATTGCAAGCACTCACCCCCAGTCACTGATCTGGGTTTAATCCATCATCATTCTTTAGCTCACTCCGCCACCCCAGTTCAGACATGGCCATATGCAAATCAGTCTGACCCTGTGCCTCATGGGAACAGTCCAGCCCGAACTGCCAAGCCATGTCTTCCCTGGACCGGAAACAAGCATCCTGGGACCGGTTTCTGGCTTACAGCCGTCATCAGCCAGGCTATCTTGAATCCAGTGGCAAAGTGAGCAAGGGACCCACGTCTGGGAATACCCTGCCAACTTAGGGCGAACATAGCAAAACCAAAGGGGATGATGGACGGAGTGTTGAACATTGCAAGCACTCACCCCCAGTCACTGATCTGGGTTTAATCCATCATCATTCTTTAGCTCACTCCGCCACCCCAGTTCAGACATGGCCATATGCAAATCAGTCTGACCCTGTGCCTCATGGGAACAGTCCAGCCCGAACTGCCAAGCCATGTCTTCCCTGGACCGGAAACAAGCATCCTGGGACCGGTTTCTGGCTTACAGCCATCATCAGCCAGGCTATCTTGAATCCAGTGGCAAAGTGAGCAAGGGACCCACGTCTGGGCATACCCTGCCAACTTAGGGCGAACATAGCAAAACCAAAGGGGATGATGGACGGAGTGTTGAACATTGCAAGCACTCACCCCCAGTCACTGATCTGGGTTTAATCCATTATCATTCTTTAGCTCACTCCACCTCCCAGTTCAGACATGGCCATATGCAAATCAGTCTGACCCTGTGCCTCATGGGAACAGTCCAGCCCGAACTGCCAAGCCATGTCTTCCCTGGACCGGAAACAAGCATCCTGGGACCGGTTTCTGGCTTACAGCCGTCATCAGCCGGCTATCTTGAATCCAGTGGCAAAGTGAGCAAGGGACCCACGTCTGGGCATACCCTGCCAACTTAGGGCGAACATAGCAAAACCAAAGGGGATGATGGACGGAGTGTTGAACATTGCAAGCACTCACCCCCAGTCACTGATCTGGGTTTAATCCATCATCATTCTTTAGCTCACTCCGCCACCCCAGTTCAGACATGGCCATATGCTAATCAGTCTGACCCTGTGCCTCATGGGAACAGTCCAGCCCGAACTGCCAAGCCATGTCTTCCCTGGACCGGAAACAAGCATCCTGGGACCGGTTTCTGGCTTACAGCCGTCATCAGCCAGGCTAGCTTGAATCCAGTGGCAAAGTGAGCAAGGGACCCACGTCTGGGCATACCCTGCCAACTTAGGGCGAACAAAGCGGCAATAGGTCCATGGACTCCTCCCTGACGGCAGCAGTGTCCCTCCTCCGACAGTCCCTCACCCCTCCTGCCTCTGCCCCATCCACACTCCCCAGCACCTTACCCGTCCCAAGCACACACACACTGGCACAGGCACACACCAGCACAGACACATGCAGCACACGGACACACACGCCAGAAACAAGACGCACACGCACGCACCGTCAGGGGACTGCAACCACACTCACAGGGGATGGGGCACAGGCACAAACACACGCATCCACAAGCACTGCGCAGTCCTCAGTTGCCTCTCCCTCCAAAGACCCTTCCCTTGCCTCACCTGCAACCCCATACACACAGCGGCTCTTCCTCTGTGACCTTGGCCTCTCCCCTCCGACCCAGCTGATCCAGCATTCAGGGGGAAGAGGAAGCCCACCCACACGGAGCGGAGTGCCCCTGGCCCCCGGACACCATCCCCCAGGCGCAGACCGACTGAGGCCCCCACCCGCAAGTCCCCCCGGTCCCGGAAGAGCAAGACCCCGCCGCCGCCCTGCAGCTCAGGCACCAAGTCTCCTTCCTCCATCCCTCAGGCCCCCACTCCACAGGTGCCCCCACCACACCCTGCCCCAGGTTCCCCACCCACAGATACACCATCCCCAGAAGGGTCAGGCCTTCTCCCCTGCCACTTGCTCTTCCGGCCCCACACCCCCGCTGCGCTTGTCTGTACCACTGATGTGGTGAGGGTGTCCTCCCCTCTGTCCTGCCCACCTTTCCTGATCCCCATTCTCCTCCCCTGGAGGTGGGCACTGCAGTGGAGTCCACTATCACCCTGTCTGACTTGGGCGCTGCAGTGGCGGACCTGTCCACTCCATCTGCAGGGTCCACTGCAGTTGTGCCGGCACCCACAACATCTGAGTCATGCCCCCAGTTGTGCCGGCACACACCATGTCAGACACCTCCACTGCAGTTGTCAGTGGCTCTCCAGCACCCACCACCCCTTCCCTGCCTCCTCCTGGTGAGCCCTGATCCTGTCCCTGCGGTGCCTGGCCTGCCCCCCGTACGCCCCTCCTAGGGGATTGTCCCCGGTTGTGATCAGTGCAGGCATGCATAGGGTGACATCTGCCACTGTCACCCTGTATAGACTTCCTTGATGGACTGGCCATTGGCCTTTGTTGATACCTTGCAGTTCTTCCAAGTTTTGAACCCACATGCTGAATAAAGCAACTTTCTGTTCTCTAGTGGTTTTGCTTCTGATGTACATGATGTTGATGATGCTAACCGTGCCCTTGCTGCAGTGATGGTGATTTTTGGACTCATGAAAATGAAGTGTTACTGTGCATGAACCCATGTGTTCCAGGGGGACAGTGTCCTATCCTGTGGTGAATCCATGTCGTCCTTAGCAGCATCTGAGGGTGTCATGTATTCAATATTTGGCAATGGGATTTCCTACTTACATTAGCAATGTCACATCTGTGGGTTCCACCCATGCACATCTGTTGTGTTTGCCATTGTTCAATTAGTCTAGTTCCCTGACCGTGTGGCCATCTCCACTGGACATGCAGGTTTGGGCATCAATGGGGAAGGACTCTTCTGTGTTGTCAGTGCAACTTGCTATACATGTGTGTTGGATCTGTGCTGTTGATTTCGTTGACATTCCCATGACCAGGCTGATGTGACGGGAGCCTTCATTTGGTGCTAATTGTTGACTGTGTGACCAAGTGTTCTGCTGACATGATGGAGCCCTACTGATGCGACATATGGCACAGCTTTCCTCACACAGGAGTGGAGTCCCCTCATGGCAGTGTGTACTCCTGTGACATCTCGTGCACCCAAGGTGTGTGTTGTATGAGCATGTGTGTGTGTTCACTTCCATGTTGCTGTGCATGCTGGGATCTCTAGTGATGTTCCTGTTTGTGATGCTTGCTGAGTTGAGCTATGTTCCCCCAAAGTCTTCTCCCTGGGTTCTCTGTGATGTGGGTGCATGGCACATTACTGGTCATCAGGGTGTCACCCATAGGTGTGTTTGCTGTCAGGGCTGAGTTTGTGGGAAGACGCTGATGTGTCACAGTCCGGATTCCCCTTTGCACTTGTTGTTGACACCTGTCATGTGATTTCTGGTTTGTGTTATCTTTCATTGGTTGTGACACGTTGTGTATGTGACTGCTGGCACTCCTCAGGGCTGCAATGTTGGTAGTTGTCTATGTGTGTCCTTTGTGGGTGACCTTGGCTTCTTCATAGGTGTGTGACTGTGGCTGGGATCCCATTGGTTGGTGTGGTATTGCCGTCATGTCCATGTACAGCGTAGTGTGCAGTGTGTCAGACATTCAGGAGTCTGGTAGAGTGGCCATGTGTGATGTGTTCCTGCACCTTGGTTCCCACCACCCCCCTGGGATTGTCATGGGTACATGTGCAATGTCACCAGTGCATGTGAGCGTCACTGCTGCACATTGTTGGAGGTCGAGGTGTGTGGTGTTGAGTGTGTGCAGATGAGAGTTGTTGCCCGGCTAGACCCCTGCCTCCATGTTGGCCTTGGCTGACAGGCCGTGCTGGTTGATTTGTGCTTGTGTAGGTGTGATGGTAGTTTGTTGCTCAGGACACATGACTGTGGTTCACAGTGTGAACGACATCTAGCTTTGTCATCACAGTGGGATTGTAATGCAGCCCAGGGTCACCACATTGTGGGGGCCCTGGGTGTGGTGCTGTGGTGTCTGTGTGTCTTGCTGTGTCAGTTGCTGTTCCTACATGCTTGTGTGACATGTGTGATTTGTGCTCCCACTCATCTGACAATGCCTGATTGCCCACATAGGGGATTTGGATCCATGAGTTACCTTTGTGTGGCACTGTATGAACGTCTGTGTAATTGGTATTCAGGCCTCCTCATGTGTTGTGTGTTTGCCTGGGGACACTGGTACCCCCTCACCTGTTGTGTTTGATGTGCAGTGTGGGTCTGCCTGTTTGTGTTTGTGCATCTGCACCACTGCATTGGCATTTCTTTAGTGTGCCATAGGCTGTATGTTGTTTGGTGTGTTTGCCCTGCTGTCCCTGGGACTCCTAGGTCATCAGTCAGCACAATGATCATTGTGTGTGTCCCCCATTCCTGCCATGGTATGGTATCTGTTCACCTCCCTTCTACAGTCTCCACTGGGTATCTGAATTTGTGTGCCCATTGGTGCAAATATGTGGGTCTGCATTCTGATGGTCACTTCTGTCATTGAGTCATTGATGAGTGTTGACAGTGTCAGCCCCCATGGGTGATGTTTGTCTGCACATGGCCAAAGGTATGTCTTGTTTGCACTGCACTGTTTGCCTCCCCCATTCTATGTTGCTATGGGACACAAGCACTACTTTGCCACTGATGTGTTTGTTGTTCTGTGACCAGGAATCATCCATGCAGTTTGGCAGTTGCAGCTGATTCTTTGTCAACACATACATTTTGGTCACTGTGATGATGGGGGTTTGGACCCCATTGCCACAATGTTCAATATGTGCTTCAGCTATGGACCCCACACTCACATTTTGGTCACTGTGATGATGGGGGTTTGGACCCCATTGCCACAATGTTCAATATGTGCTTCAGCTATGGACCCCACACTCACATTTTGGTCACTGTGATGATGGGGGTTTGGACCCCATTGCCACAATGTTCAATATGTGCTTCAGCTATGGACCCCACACTCACATTTTGGTCACTGTGATGATGGGGGTCTGGACCCCACTGCCACAATGTTCAATATGTGCTTCAGCTATGGACCCCACACTCATATTTTGGTCACTGTGATGATGGGGGTTTGGACCCCATTGCCACAATGGTCAATATGTGCTTCAGCTATGGACCCCACACTCACATTTTGGTCACTGTGATGATGGGGCTTTGGACCCCATTGCCACAATGGTCATGGCCTGCTTGCATTGTGGGTGCCACCCACATTTATGTGTGGCACTTGTGTTAGGGGGTCACATTGTATGTCCACAGTCCTGTTCAGTGTTGTAGGCATTTGACACAGTCTACACACGCTTGTCATGGTGTTGGGGGATGTCTTTGTGTTGCATTCTTTCTGCTGGTGTGTGCTTCTTGTGGCATGTATTTGCCATCCTGTGAGTGGGGGTGGTAGTAGTAGGCATCCAGCCCCCCCTGGCTAGAGGTGGTAGTAGTGGTAGGCACCTGGCACCCCCCTGGGTGAAGGTGGCAGTAGTGACAGGCATCCAGCCCCCCATGGGTAGAGGTGGTAGTAGTGGTAGGCACCTGGCACCCCCTGGGTAGAGGTGGTAGTAGTGGTAGGCACCTGGCACCCCCCTGGGTAGAGGTGGTAGTAGTGGGAGGCACCTGGCACCCCCTGGGTAGAGGTGGTAGTAGTGGTAGGCACCCGGCACCCCCTGGGTAGAGGTGGTAGTAGTGATAGGCACCTGGCACCCCCTGGGCAGAGGTGGTAGTAGTGGGAGGCACCTGGCACCCCTGGGTAGAGGTGGTAGTAGTGGTAGGCACCTGGCACCCCCATGGGTAGAGGTGGTAGTAGTGGGAGGCACCTGGCACCCCCTGGGTAGAGGTGGTAGTAGTGGGAGGCACCTGGAACCCCCTGGGTAGAGGTGGTAGTAGTGGGAGGCACCTGGCACCCCCCTGGGTAGAGGTGGCAGTAGTGACAGGCATCCAGCCCCCCATGGGTAGAGGTGGTAGTAGTGGGAGGCACCTGGCACCCCCTGGGCAGAGGTGGTAGTAGTGGTAGGCACCTGGCACCCCCTGGGTAGAGGTGGCAGTAGTGACAGGCATCCAGCCCCCCATGGGTAGAGGTGGTAGTAGTGGGAGGCACCTGGCACCCCCTGGGTTGAGGTGGTAGTAGTGGGAGGCACCTGGCACCCCTGGGTAGAGGTGGTAGTAGTGGTAGGCACCTGGCACCCCCATGGGCAGAGGTGGTAGTAGTGGTAGGCACCTGGCACCCCCTGGGTAGAGGTGGTAGTAGTGGTAGGCACCTGGCACCCCCATGGGTAGAGGTGGTAGTAGTGGTAGGCACCTGGCACCCCCTGGGTAGAGGTGGTAGTAGTGGTAGGCACCTGGCACCCCCTGGCAGAGGTGGCAGTAGTGACAGGCATCCAGCCCCCCCTGGGTAGAGGTGGTAGTAGTGGGAGGCACCTGGCACCTCCTGGGTAGAGGTGGTAGTAGTGGGAGGCACCTGGCACCCCCTGGGTAGAGGTGGTAGTAGTGGTAGGCACCTGGCACCCCCTGGGTTGAGGTGGTAGTAGTGGGAGGCACCTGGCACCCCTGGGTAGAGGTGGCAGTAGTGGTAGGCACCTGGCACCCCCATGGGTAGAGGTGGTAGTAGTGGTAGGCACCTGGCACCCCTGGGTAGAGGTGGTAGTAGTGGTAGGCACCTGGCACCCCATGGGTAGAAGTGGTAGTAGTGGTAGGCACCTGGCACCCCCTGGGTAGAGGTGGTAGTAGTGGTAGGCACCTGGCACCCCCTGGGTAGAGGTGGCAGTAGTGACAGGCATCCAGCCCCCCTGGGTAGAGGTGGTAGTAGTGGAGGCACCTGGCACCCCTGGGTAGAGGTGGTAGTAGTGGGAGGCACCTGGCACCCCCTGGGTAGAGGTGGTAGTAGTGGTAGGCACCTGGCACCCCCTGGGTAGAGGTGGCAGTAGTGGGAGGCACCTGGCACCCCTGGGCAGAGGTGGTAGTAGTGGTAGGCACCTGGCACCCCTGGGTGGAGGTGGTAGTAGTGGTAGGCACCTGGCACCCCCTGGGCAGAGGTGGCAGTAGTGACAGGCATCCAGCCCCCCTGGGCAGAGGTGGTAGTAGTGGTAGGCACCTGGCACCCCCTGGGTAGAGGTGGTAGTAGTGGTAGGCACCTGGCACCCCCCTGGGTAGAGGTGGCAGTAGTGACAGGCATCCAGCCCCCCATGGGTAGAGGTGGTAGTAGTGGGAGGCACCTGGCACCCCCTGGGTTGAGGTGGTAGTAGTGGGAGGCACCTGGCACCCCTGGGTAGAGGTGGTAGTAGTGGTAGGCACCTGGCACCCCCATGGGTAGAGGTGGTAGTAGTGGAGGCACCTGGCACCCCCTGGGTAGAGGTGGTAGTAGTGGTAGGCACCTGGCACCCCCATGGGTAGAGGTGGTAGTAGTGGGAGGCACCTGGCACCCCCTGGGTAGAGGTGGTAGTAGTGGTAGGCACCTGGCACCCCCATGGGTAGAGGTGGTAGTAGTGGTAGGCACCTGGCACCCCCGGGTAGAGGTGGTAGTAGTGGTAGGCACCTGGCACCCCCTGGGTAGAGGTGGCAGTAGTGACAGGCATCCAGCCCCCTGGGTAGAGGTGGTAGTAGTGGGAGGCACCTGGCACCCCCTGGGTAGAGGTGGTAGTAGTGGTAGGCACCTGGCACCGCCCAGGGTAGAGGTAGCAGTAGTGACAGGCATCCGGGCCCCTATGTGTATATGTGGCATTGGTGATGGGCATCCCGCCCCTATGGTGCTGCTGTTTCTGGAGTAAGTAATTTCTGCATCTCTGTGTGTGTGTGTGATTTGTCGGGTACGTGTAGTTTGTGTTTGTGGTTGGTGTCTGACTTACCTTCTGCGCCGTACGCGTCCGTGCCTGTTCCGGTAGTAGATGTAGAATATTGGTAGGATCGGAACGATGGGATTCATTGTTGGTTCGTCTCGCTCGTCTTCGTCGTTGCTTCGCCTCGTCCTCGTCGCTGGCGTGTTCGTCTCGTAGCCGTGGATCGTGTTGTGGCGCGAATCGGAGCTTATGTGCGCTCTCCCGGATGCTTTGACGTGCCGTGCGTAGCGACGGGTTCGGGCGCGTACGGGAAGCGCATCGTACTTGTCCGGCCGGACGGGGCTGCTTTTTGGCTTCCGGGCGACTCGTATCTGCGTTTACGGATCCGGCTCGGTCGGGGATCAGGACCTGTATTGGGTGAGTACGACTCGGTCGGAATCTGCGCTGTTGAGCGCATCGTACTTGTTCGTTCGGATTAATGTGCGGATCGGTCGGGAAACAGGCATTCGCATGGCTTTTTTCCCGACCGAATGGCGTTGGGTGCGTCTCCGACCGAGATCGGAATCGACCCCTTGATATCTCAAATGGATTTTTCTGCCAAAATATAGCACCTGAAAGCAGGTATCTGACCGCATTCAGTGCGTTAGGGTCTCAACGGCAATTTTGCAGACTCCCCCAAGGGTATAAGAATAGCCCGGGGTTGTTTTCAGCAAGGGTAACAGAGTTACTCCAAAATTTGGATGAAGAAGCATTGTCCTATGTGGATGATATTTATCTGACGGACAATGACTTAAAAAGGCACTTGACCAGGGTGAGCAGCATTATTATGGGATTCGCCTCTGAGGGCTATAAATGTAATTTGAAAAAATCAAAAATTACCCACCTCAATGTCCTGTTTTTAGGACACGAGCTGTCAAGTGAGGGAAAAAGCCTGGCAGCTAACTTTTTAGAAAAGTGTGCGCTGCTCCAACCTCCAAAATCATTAAAGAATTTACAATCAATTTTGGGATTCCTAAATTTTCGTCGAACATACATTTTGGATTACGCAGAAAGAGTAAAACCTTTCTACGACTTAATAAAACCTGACTTTTCAGTTAGACAATGGACACAGGAACATACAAATATCCTGCGTTCCCTACAGGAAGACATGATAGCTTCAAAGCATTTACAGACACGCGTAAACGCACAGAACTTAGTGATCCGAATAATAGCGGGTCAATGCGGGTACACTTATTTAACTTTTAATGAAGGTGAAACAGTACCAATTGCATACAAATCACACCTGTACACAAACGCAGAAATGCGTTTCACTTCAACAGAAAAAATCCTGACAGCAGTGCAGACCGCTGTAGCAAGAGAAAGAGCTCTGGCTCAGGGAAAACACATAATTGTCGTGACCCCAGTACCAGCTTTAGAAGCTGTTACAAAAGCTAGCATTCCAAATGCTAAAGCCTTACATCCAAGATGGATACAATGGGCAAATTCTCTTACTGCAACGGATGTTGAATACAGATTTGATCCAAGTTTAAAAACACAGGCATTCCTGCAATATGAACAAGAATACCCTCTACCAAATGAAATTTTGCCTCTAGATCAGTATGAATACATTATTTACACTGACGGATCTGCTCAACCAGCCACAGGAAGCAAGCAAGCTTACAGCGCGGCATGTGCGATTGTTAAAGGTCGCATGCACGATGGAAAGTTCCATCCGAGTTGCACAAAAACGCAATCTCTAGGAGACTGCACGGCTCAGTTGGCAGAACTCAAAGCACTGATACTGGCACTTATAAATAAGGATCACGAATTCCCCACACTTATTGTGTGTGATTCCTTTTACTGTGTACAGTCGTACAATGAATATCTACATCATTGGGAACAAAACGGGTTCAAAGATGCAAAAGGTGGCACAATTAAGCATAAAATGCTATGGGAACAGGTAGTGGAGTTGAGAAACGAACTACCAAGGGCTCACGTGATACATACACTGAGTCATCAGCGTGATGGCGTTCACGTTGAAGGGAATTCATTGGCTGATGAAGCCGCAAAGGGGGCTGTTCGCATAGCCGCCGTAGCTGCAGTTACTCGTTCAAAGACGAGAATAGACGGCGAGATAATAGTAGCTGTCAATGCTTCGCACAAAGGCAGCACAGCAGTACCAAAGAAATTTCCACTCAAGTACTCCTACAAGTTAGAAGCACAAAAGATTCCATATGCTCAGATTCCTGGAGTGGGGGATAGAGTAATACCAAATATGGATCGTAGGCTAGGCTTGATTTTAGCGGCACACAAGGGTTTGGGTTCTGCGCATACAGGCGTTACAGCAACTATTTCTTTATTGAAACAGTGCTACTGGTGGCCAGGGTTAACGAAGCAGACTAAAGACTATGTCTTGAAATGCGACATCTGTCAGCAGATAAAAGGCTCCACCGTAACACGCCCACCGCAGACACCATTACTGAAATCGGACAAACCTCTCGCATGTGTGTATTTGGATCACTGCGGACCCTTACAATCTGATGGGTCCAAGAAATATATCATGGTTGCAGTAGATTCCTGCTCAAGACTCCTATGGGTTTGGCCTCAGCGCTCGGCTGACGCTCAAACTGTTATAAAAGATTTGCGAGTCTTTATCGGCACATCCGTAGTTGGCACTTTACATTCTGACCATGGTCCAGCGTTTAGCTCTTGGGCTTACAAAGAGGCCATGGAAGGAATGGGCGTAGCATTGCGGTACTCCTCTCCGTACCAGCCCGAGGGAAATTCTGTTGTGGAGAGGAAAAACCGAGACTTAAAGCATCTTTAACAGCTAGGGTATTAGGCAAGGGCGGTAGTTGGGTCGATCACCTTTATGGGGTACAGCGCACGCTCAATAATCAGCCAAGAAGCTCTCTAGGAGGTGTCACTCCTTACGAGGTCCTATTTGGGACAAGAATGTGGGTACCTGATCTTGATTGTGAAGGCACAGTGGCGGATGAAAAACCATTTGATATCCATGATCGTTTGGCTGTTTTACAGGATCTAAATAAATCCAGGACACAACAAAGTAACGTGTTCCAGAAACAGGCCACCACTGAGGAAGTCAAGGCAGTAACGGCAAGACCTATCTGGATCCCAAAGATCAGGGATCAAGTCAGAGAGAAGATTGCTGACAAGAAAGAATTTGGGCCATCCTACAGAAAGTCTGTACCGGTCCTTGCAATCCACGGCACAAAAACTGTACTTCTGCCACCTCTAGCCGGAAAAAAGGAGTACAGATTCGTCTCAATTGACTTAATCAAACCACACTATGTGGCCGATACTAAACAGTAGGCCTCATGGACTCCACAGTAGCAGACGCCCTCCTCTCGCTACAATCCAAGAAGTCCAAACAGAAAGACTCACGTTTGAAGAGCCACCTGTACGGAATGATGGACTAAGCAACAATGCTATGGAACTCGTTCCACTTCGACAAGAAGAAAATCAACTTAACAACCAAGTTGCAATCAGACCTAATACAGACATCTACGTCAACATGCCTCGTCAAGAGCAAAATCCAATTTCAACAAATCCCGATGCAATTCCAACAATTGATCGAACTGCTTCTGGCTATTTCATGAACTTTGATACGTTTTCACTGGATCCAAGCGAGCCGGAAACGACGCCAGCCAAAAAATCACTCCAACAGAAACTCAATGACTTTTTGAACTTTTTTAGAAAGACTTACCTGGTGTCACCTTGGATAGAACTATGGTATATCACTGGGATTTTATTTTTCATTTTCTGGCTAGGTTTAATAATAACTTTTAGTATGCTTATTAATGGACGATACCTCCAACCAAGCTCTACAGCCCAAAGAGTCAATTTGATTTTAAAACCACACCAGTCTTCACATCGTGAACCAAGAGACTTGTCTTCAGTGAACATCACAGCAGTTCCTATACCGGACGGTATAGTATGGGAAAAGATTGATTACGATATATTAGGTCCGACTGAACCTTTAAAGCTAAAACATGTATTTAAAATTTCTTTAAGTGATTTCATTACCTCCAGTACATTTTCTGATGATTGGGACACTGAAACTGTAAATGCTATGATGTCTGATTTAGAAAAAACTGCTGCATTTCCGAACAATGAAATGTTAGAAGGTACTTCAGACTATGATACATTGTACTGTTACCAACATTTTGGTGATCATTTCTTACACAAGTCTATAACACCTAGAAATGTATTTGAGTACCACCAGTGGGAACACTGCCCAACACCTCCAAAAGGTAGTTCAATAGCATTTGCACAGAAATTCAGATACTTCTCAGGGTTTAACACATCCGACCCAAGGTCATTTTGCGAAGGGTTTAGTATCCATAGGCCAGATCCACGCTATGTACAAAGACAACACCCAGGGGTAGTGACATTGTATAGTGTTGGGAAGTTGTGCCTTAATTGGCTAGAGACCTCAACACTGACAGAAGTAAAGCACCACTTGACCTTACTCACACCTGACATAGATCTTAGAGATTTTCTACTAGGTCCCAGGAAACAACGTCAGAAACGTTTCATATATGCATGCCTTTATGCCTACTATAATGAAAACTTGAAAATATCCCAACAAGAGGCCGCAGAAAGGATACGGGAGATAGACCGTATTAACTTAGAAAAGGCATTAGCAGTAGTGGATAATGGGTTAACTACTTTGACCTCCAGGATTTACTCCTTAGGCAACATTGTGTCCTCGGCGATCGACATATTAGAACAAGATCTGGCCTTGTTACAACATGGGCAATCTCAGCTACGTTCTATTATGATGTTAAGCTGGACGCTGCAATCTTTGCACGCAGGCTATGTGCCATGGCGTTTTATAAACACCACGTCTCTGTTTTCAGAATACAATCTAACTGATAAACAGACAGAAATGGCACAAAGGGGAGCCAAATATACAATGCTGCGTATTGAGAAACTGGAAAGGCTACCTTTCACTGTAGCCGAGTAACCATCAACAGAATGGCTAATTCATGGCCAAATCACTCTGCCGGTCACTACGTTTCAGTTTCAATATTGCCTTGAGCAAAGGCAGGCAGGCAAATATGTGAAAATGGGTAAGGGATACATCAAGGAAACGTGGGAGTTAACATATAGATACCGATGCCGGAATGGGGATCGAGAAGTGTATCTGAGTGGTACAAACTGCAAGAACGCTTTGAGCGGGTCTCTCATGTGTCAGGATATTTCTCTGCACGGAGCCTGTAGCGGTTCAGTAGCGAACTTATCTTGTCACATGTCAGGGACCCCAGCGGCCATGATCACGCCGGTTTTCCAGCTGCTCTCGAATGGGAGTTACTTAATGCTAAATGATCAAGCTTGTTGTGGGATGCTTCTGGGCGTCGCATATCTAGTAACTGTTAGCTCCAGGGTTACTTGCTGTATGCAAGTATTGTTTCTGCCACTGAACATAGTCAGGGAGGCGCCGCTATGGCCTTCGCTGAATGTTTCTTTCATACAGTTTGATACTCTGAGCAGATTGAAAGCCATGCTTTTACAGCAACCCGTGCCCTTAACCTCCGCTCGAGAAACCTATGAACTTCAAGTTGCAAGGACCTCGACCAAGATACAGGCCCTCATACGTACAAACTGCCCCATTCATTTCACAGAAATGGTGGGCCGTATCTTCAATATGTCTGATACGAGCGGAATTGTACACCTATGTAAGACCATACGGTCCGGACTGTTAAGCACCTTTCAGACAGTCCTCGGAGTAATCCCAAATTTTATACACTCCGTATTGGGAAGCGTATTTGGAGGATTCCCGCTCATCCTGTTCCTAATCGCAGGAATTCTGATTGTAATATTGCTGCTACGCAATGGACGGCCCACTTCCCGAGGGAATGGTGAACACGCTCCTGGAGCGGAAATACCGTGAACGCATGGTACAACTTCTGGGCATTTCCTGCCTGCGAGAACTCAATGCCTCCTGGTTTCTATCATTTAGACCAGTCTGGGTAGACTGCATCTTACCTGTTCTTCGATGCCTGTTTTGCGGAGAGGAATGCACGTTGGATCTTTGTCTAACATTTCCATCAGAAGCGCCTCCGGACACGGATGCAATGCTAGACCCCATAAAGGCCCACGCTCTGCGTTGTCCTCAGCGGCTTCCGATTCTGATGAATGCATTCCTGGAGAATCCACAGGTGCCGTTCGCTCCTGCTGGGTTAGGTGATTCTTCCACAGGCACCCAGGTTACAACTGCCGCACAAGCGGCCGCAGCACCGACTGTTGGCAGTACTACATTCCATCTATGTGCGATTGACGTTCTCTGTGAGGCGTTGGATTTGTCATCTACAGCAGCTGACAGCGATAATATTGAGCTTCCCAACCAGAACATTTAATCTCGAATTGGCTCATCGCGTCCTGGGAAAGAATTCGGCTTCTTCACTCGTTTCAAAACAAACAATCTAAATTTGGAACATTTTTCTTACATTGACACTTTTGCTTGAGAAAAGCATGGCCTTCTCCTGCTTATGGTACTGCAACTTTTATAGAGAGACTATTGACCTTTTAAGAAAAGTGGCGCTTAGAAATAGCTGAATTATGACTTTTTTTTTGTTTGTTTTTTAGCATCTCAAATTTTTAACGATTTTTAGAACCATGTTTTTACTTGCTTTTAAAAAAATATATTTTTTAATTGTCCAGATTTTAAGTATGGTCATTTTTATCCAGTTCGGAAGAGGAGTGGGTGTTATATCCCGCATAGAAGCCCTAATGTAGACCCGTTCGTACATGCCCTAAAATGGACGTATTCATATTTACCCTAATATGGTCATATTCGTACTTGCCCTATTATGGTCATGGCCACATATGCCCAATTATGGTCACAACTGTACATGTCCTATTATAGTATGATTCCTTATATAGGCATGATCTTTCACCTACATTGGTCCCAGCTAGTCACAACGAGCTCTGAGGGCTGAACGTTATCTATCCTGTGGTTTTGAATACAGCAGGGTTCTTCCAAACACAGGCCCACACTGTACTCATTAATTATGCATGGCTTTCTAAGAATACACCACCGGCATAATATGTATGTACAAAGTTCACCCCTGACGTCTTCCTCATGTCCAATACAAACCATACTGAGGACCGAGACTCTTAGGGTATAAATACACCACATCTTGCCCCGGTAAGACAGAGGGAACCAAGACTTCCATGCTGACACACTGACCAGAGACGCTGAGGCTCCTGCATGCAGTCGCTCCAGCTGACACAGCCCTGACGGGGTGTCCAACTCGAGACCAGGACGGGGTCCCACACTCTCTCTATTCAGGTATGGGGGTTCGACTAAATCCTAGGAGGATTCTTGGCTCTTAGCTTCTAAGACCTACACACATATGCTAGGTACACTCAGGTACATCTAGGTAGGCATCGTAGGAGTACGCGCACTAGCATAATGATTTTATATTCATGTATGTACTCATGATTATCACAATATGGTAGAACTGTTCTATCTCTTTGCTTTTATCGTACTGCTGATAATATATCTCTGCTATTGTCTGCTGGTTACCGCAGCACATATATTTTACACTAGAATAACAACTGTTCAATAAATACTTATTGAAACGCCCTACTGTTTATTCTGTGTAACTCTCGGAGACAAGCCGAATAAGTAAGCACGAGTGACTGAGCGAAAGGTAGTACATTGTTTCCACGATTCTGAGGGAATCAGGGTTGTTATGTTCTAAGGTTGCCAGAAACTAATCTCTCCCCGATAAGAGGAGACACTAGTGGCACTGCGAGCTAGCTAATGCAAAACTAGGCTAACATGTACGGTGGGGGTGCACGGAGACAGTCTGCCACCAAGCCCGCAGTATATGTTATCCAAACGCGCAGGTCCTGCAGGGGTACTATAGGAGCTACACGACAATCTACTGCCAATATTAATCTTTTTGGCTTTATCAAATGGTGGCGTTGGTTTCAGGAAGTCGGCTGCATTATAACCATTTGTGAAATTGGTTGAAACTGAGGGCGGAGCCCTCTTCAGCACTGTCTGGTGTCTGCTAGGACCTGCTTCATTCATACTATCTCTAAGGCCCTGTGCTGGCCTCTGGGGCATCTTGGACAGTCCGTGGAACCTTGACCTCTCTCTTGGTCGCCATGGGAGTCATTTACTTTTCTGGAGACCTTTGGAGTTGTTCTGAGCCATCACCCAGCAGCTTTGGTGGTGTGCCGCTTCGAGTCTGGACGGCTCTGTAAACACAACCCTGGTCACTTCCCCCAATGCTGTGTTATGTTGGCACTTATTACTCAGTTCTGGTAAGCTGATGACTATTTCTTGTATTTGAATTTCTTTGTTTTTAGGCATTTCTTTGTACTGTCTGACACCTGGTTGATCTCTGCCTCGGAGCGCTTCTGACCGCAGCATTATCTTGCAATTTGCTGTTGGCTATTTGCTGCACTTTCAAAACCCTGTTGTATCTGCCTTTACCATTATCCCTGCGAATGATATATAGCTTTAGGTTGCGTAGTAGCGCAGTACCTTTTAATGGCCATCCCACCAGGTTCTTGGCCAATGATGTGTAGACTTCTCAGTGAAGCTTTCATTATCTTCAACTGCTTTACACAGGCTGAAGTTGTGCTTCGACTCCACATACGCCAAGCATCGATTTTGCGCTTCAACCGAGGCACACGTGGCATACACGAACAGTTTGCTGGACCACGGTAAACTCTCTGGGAGAGCACTGTCAATTTTCAGGTTACTTATCCCCTATCTCGCTGCCAGTTGTAGCGTCCTCCCCAGGCTGGGTACCCGCTAATGACTATGCCACACATGGAGCTTAGTATAACTTCTTTATTGTTCTGCGTGTAACAGTGAACTCAACATTCTAAACCTGCATTCACTTCACTACACTCTAACACTTAAGTCACAGTTCTATGAAGTCCATTAAGAGCCAAAAGGGTTCCATCATTGCTAACTTGCATGACTCTACAGTATTAACACGTCACAATTACAATATAATTTATTGAAACCCTTGCATTTATAAAATTAAGGTTTTTCATAAATAGATAGCTAAGGGCTATGTTAAGAGTTTGTTCCAGTTGAGATAGAATCTTAATACAATAGACTCCTTAGAGGCGAATACAAGGTAGAAAAAAATTATGTTTAGCTCCACCTAAAAGCACACTACAGTTGCATACAAAAATAAAAATCCTGAAACAGCACATAGGACATCATACACAGGGCAACAAACACCCCTACCCTAACTGAGCTACTCTCCTCTATCCCTATTTAATACTCGGTCCTCACACAATTGGTGTGTGCCCTGTTCAGTCAGTCATTACTGCCACAATGGAGAACCATCCAGTCTCCATAGTGGATGATCTATACATGCCTACACACAAATACACAAAGCCTAACTCACACTTTCATGCTGGACAACAGATCTTTCATTGTAAAAACAAAAATATATGGATACAATGTAGAAAGATACAACTGAATCAAAATTGCTGAATAAATGATCACACAAAGTACTTTAAGAAGATCACTGTTTTGCATTTCTTTGTTCTCCTTGCATTGCCGTCAACTTTTAGGATGTTCACAGATACATTTTCTTATATTATAAAAAAAACATTTATTGGAGGTTAACCTATTTTTCAATTTACCACTGAGTTTTCCAGAATTTCCACCAGGCTCATTTTCTATTCCTGACAAAGACATAGGGGTCGATTCCGATCTCGGTCGGTAGGGCTCCGAATCGGATTCGGCTTTACCGGATCCGATTCGGACGCCCTGTTTCCGACCGAGTCGGACGTGCGTCCGGGCGAGCGAGTACGATGCGAACGTACGCGAAATCGCCGACCGACTCGTTCGCGGGACCCAACCGCTCCGACCGACTCGCACGGACACGACTCGCACCGCGCAATGGAGACGTTCCCCGGCCGGGTAAGTACGATGCGCGCCACGAGCAGTCCGACCGACTCGCGCCATCCGGCGCGGAGAAGCAGTCGGAGCCGGACTTTGTGGGTCCGTGTCGGACCCCCCTGTACGTGTAGCCGCGCGAGTCGCACACCTGTGCGTGTACGTCAAGACCCGCTTCGACGCGTACCCACTATAGGGGGCGCACTTGTTCGCCTCGCACCCATTGAGTCAATGGGAGCCCACGTACGCGTTGTATGACCGGCTCCCATTGACTTCAATGGGAGTCCGACCGAATCGAGTCCGATAGCATGCGAACGCATCGTACTCATTCGGTCGGACTGCTAGGGTCCGATTCGGTCGGAAATCTCTCCGGGTCCGGCTCGGTCGGAGAGATTTCCTGCCCGAATCGGAATCGGCCCCATAGTGTTCAAATTCTCGATCTTCCCTTCAGACTTCTTTACCAGACTCAAAATAAACCCCACCATGTGTATACACTGAGAGAATTTCTAAGACTCCCTTATAGGGCCATGAAGCTATTTGAGATTAACTCGATCACCTACCAATACATCTATCATTCAATACCAATTCCATGGTGTGGCAATACTGCCTGGCACCAGTGGCAGCTCCTCCGCTAAGGCGGCACTCTTCATGTATCCTCCCAGATTTATTTTTCACACATGCACTTTTATTGCCCTGGAGGTCAAAATAAAGTTACTTGACTGACTGACTTTTGGCCTTTTTCATGTTGACTTTTCTTTGACCTGTATTACTCTTCACATGCGTCCAGTCCAACATGCACATGTTTTTCTGAGGTAAACATCACATGGCACAGCCATCTTCTTCACTTTCACTTGACATTGATACTGAAGAACTGTTTGATGATGATTTAGATGACAATCTACTTCGTTTGGTGTTGACTTACCTCAACTTGTGTGATCGCTTGGCCTTGTGTGAGTGCGTCAAACATCTATTCTGGAATGTTTGGGTGGCCATTTTGTCTTCAAGCCGTGATGCACTTACTTTTCCCTTCGCTTTGCTAACCATTACAAAATGGTTCTCTTACCCACAGCCTTTGTAAACCTGCTCAATTGTGGAACATTTACCTTTGTGTGGAAATGAAAATCCACACCTGAAACACAACTTCTTTTTCCGTGGAGACATCATTCTGTGTCCCTCTACCTTTTGCTTTGGATTACTTTTCATGTTCATGACTGACTCACTCTGGGCACCTCCGGCCTCAATTTCAGCAGTTTGTCGATTGGTACGCTCTTCAGCTCTGTCAGCCATGAGAACTGGCTCCAGACTAAAAGTTTCTCTCAGCATTCATCTTCTGAATGAATCTTCTGAATTCCTCATCATTAAATTCATTAAACTTACAGTGTTTGCTGAGCGTATCTAGTCTTCCAACAATTCATCGATGTTTTCACCATACTTTTGATGTTCTTGACTTTAAATGTACCTTTCATAATCTACATTCGATATTGGATTGAACTTGAGATTAATGGCTTCTTTACATTACATTTTAACTGCATCCCAGACAAGCCTTGGTATTACAGTTCCTTTCCCTAAAGATTTCAGGTGTAGTTAACCAAGTGAATCAACGAGGAGTTAGCCTAAATGCAACAATTTGTTTAATACAACTACATTTTCAATGATCTTGATGGCCATTTTCAATCCTTCTTTTATTTTACTGTTAAGTATCACAACAGCCCGATTGGCTGCTGGATGATATGCTGCTTTTAATATCATTACACTACAAAAAATGTTCCGTATCCTTTGAAGCAAGATGAACAATGTTGTACGAGGTGATGAAAATGGGAAACATCCTTTACCCCACATACTTTACTCCGCATGCCATTACCCTGCATTTTTTACTCTGCAAATGTTTTTACAACGCAGGGCTTTACACCGCAAACTGTTACAACACATTCCCCAAAGTAAAGCCCCCCTGGAGTTAGAATAGTAATTGCGTTGGAATGGGGAATGCGTTGTAACGGATTGCGTTGTAAAGCCCTGCGTTGTAAATGTTTTTACGGAGTAAAAAATGTGGGGTAATGGCATGCGCAGTAAAAAATGCGGGTACAGTGTCCTATTCGATGAAAATACCAAGCAGTCATCCCTGGTGAAAAACATTTTGACTAAATGTAATTATCTAAATGGTGATTACATCTGAGGCTATTTAAACATTGGTTCTTTAAGACTACTGTATAATTGGAGACTGTGCCAAAGCACCTGACCATGATAATGTTACCTTCTCAATCATCTTCCTCATCCCTCTAGCATGAATTGGGGAACTTCCTTGAGAGTTTATGAGCACGTTTCAAGACGGGTGGGCCACTGCCATAGAAAGAGCAAGTTTAAAAGTGTTGTTGTTTGGAGAGAAAAGTAGGAGATACAGGAAAGTTGACAGAGTTGAGTAAAAGAACAGAAAAGAAACAAAGGTTTGCTAAAACAAAAGGGAAACACACCTTCTTCCTAGTTATAAAGTCAGTCTCATAGCCACAACAAACATTGCCAAATTCCCAACTTATTACAAGGGTTAATTATGGTGAATTTAACACAATAACAACTTTTGGTATCCCCATGAACTCCCAAAATTGCACCTTACCATGCCCAGCAACAGGAAATTTCAAGGGGTTATTTACTACGGTTTTGCAAAGGTGCTTGGTTGGCGCTAAGTGGTACAAAGCATTGTGTCAATTTATTTAAGATTACAAAAGCCCATATGCACAGCACAAAATAAAAATCTAAGCCTCTGTCTCTTCTAAGCGAACCACGGAGCATAAGATGCTAAACTCCTCTTTGAACTCCGTTGTGTATGCCCAATTCCAGAAATGAAAGAGTTCCCAGTTTCTAAAATGTAAGTACTAAAGTGAATTCTGGGAAATCAGGGAGCCAGAAAACTCTGGACCTCACCCGAAAATGAAGCAGATGGGTGTGTAGCTGGGGAAAGAGATTGGAGGGAGGCCTGTCTCTGCTCAATCTAACTTATGCAGCGCCCAGTTTTTTGCTATTAATCATAATCCTGCAAAGAAGAATAGGGCAATTTTAAGGGAAGCAATCACAATAAAGGATGCTCAACTTAATTATATTCTTAAAATGAAACTTGTACAGCCAAAGTTGAAGCTGTGGATAAGGAGCTAGAATTTCCACCTTTGAGACCACAGTGAAGATGGAATGGGATAACAGTGGCAAAACATAAAGGCCTGGAAAACCATTTTATAAAATCGAAATCGAGGGTTGTTGACATCCCCAAATGGAAAGAGGAAAGGGTACAGGCATTAATTCTAACATGATTTGATTACTCAGCAAACCCATCAGTGAATATGTCTTTACTGGTGCAGATACTTCAACAGTGAAAAAAACTATCCATTTGAAGTGCCCATCAAGTTCCAACGGGGCTTTTGAGAAGACAGTTGGCTTCGCTCTATTATGGCCTTCTTCCAAGTCTACACAATTAAAGAAAACATACTTCTGTTGGCTAGACTAAAACAAAGAATTGTCACTTTTTCGATATTCCCAGATTTAGCTACAAAAAACACGGTGTACAATGATCACAGAGTTTACACTGTCCAATTCCGACAGTACTAGTTGCTGTTTCTAGTTTGGAAACCAACTAGCTCAGTGCATGTAAGATTAGCTCCAAGCTGGAAGAGGCCAGGCAATATTTGGCTTATTCATGACGTTACGATTGGATTTCTTCCACAGTTCCTGCTTGACTCCAACACTCATTATTTGGTAGATGCCATTATTATTGCCACGGTACGATTCAATCTGAGCATACCTTGCTTCAGGATCTGAAGAAGGTATTAGACCTGGAAAACATGGGATATATTAAAGTGGATTTCAGCAATATGAATTTCTCATCACAGTTCACCACATTGCTCTTCTACTTTTCTCAGGGTGTCATTATGGAGCTGATACATATTGGGTACCAATAGATTGTCCCCTTACACCACTACCATTTACCATTTTCCTAAAGCCATTAGGTTTGGCAAGATCTGGCCTCCAAACTTTAGTCCAGAAATATAAATAGCTGCTACGAGACAGCTCTAAATGAATGATATTTCTTTGTTTTGTAGGCCAAGATCAGTAACATCACATTGGTTTTCAATTTGATCAAATACTTCTCGTCAGTATTTGTCTAGGCCAAAATAGAGCACATTTTGTTTAAAGGGTAGGTAGCAGTTTTGCTGGATGAGTTCAAGGGCTCTAGAGCAGGCTACCATGTCCAATATTTAGGCATCTGTCTGACAATTTGTATTAGCTAAAATGTGCCCGACATTTATGGAAGATTAAGCAAGACTTCTCTAATTGGAAGTCACTGGCCCTGTCCCTTGTATACTTGTATACATGTAAACAAAATGAATGGTCTGCATCTTTCCTGATCTCAACCTTTTCCATACTATACAAAACATTTTCTTCTTCAAAGCCATCATTTAATAACTTCATTCATCTGGTCTAGGAGCTAAGCCCGAGTGACTTGCTTGAAATCGTGTGCCAAGATAGATTTCTGTGCATTGCTAGCAATGACAAACTGTTGTTTGGTAGCAACCTCTGTTGTTTTGGATCACTTGGTCATTCTTAAGGCAAGCCAATAACTTAATAATTGCTCGTTGATGGCACATTGTCAAGGCTCTGTTGATTTGATTAAGAAACTTTGGGGCTGATTACGATGGCGGGCGGTCCGCCCGCCACCGTAGCGGTGATTGGGACCACCCGCCAGACATGCGGCGGTCCCACCACTGCAATTAGGATGCGACTGCCATACTGGTGGGCGCATCCTGGGCCTTTAACATTGCGGGCGGTGCTGCTGGCTGCAGCACCGTCCGCAATGTGAAAGGTGCTTGCACCGCATTTCCCTGCACCACGTGGCAAGCACCACGCGGTGCCTGCCACTTGGTGCATGGAAATGCAGGGGGGTACCATGGGTACCCCCCAGTGCAGCGACACCCCCCCACATGGGGGGCCCTCAACGGGCCCCCAAACCCAATCCCTGCCAGCCTTTCCATGGCGGCATCGCCACCATGGAAAGGCCTACTAAAACCCACATCCTAATATGGTGGACGGTGCCTGCTAGGCACTGCCACCATATTAGTGGCCCTGCTCCGCCCGCCAGGCAATCAGAGCGATTGCCACCGGCGAAAAAGCGGCGGACAGACTTTGTGTCCGCCGCAATACCCACCGCCATCCTAATATGACGGTGGGTAATTCTCAATTTGATGGCGGAACGATCGCCACCGCAGGCCCGGCGGTGGCGATCATTCCGCCATCGTAATGAGCCCCTTTATTCTGTTTTGGATGTAAGTTGTATTCCCTAATGGAAAAACCCAAATGTTTCTGATGAGCTTAAATCAGCTGCAGGGTTATGGGAGTCCAAGTATTTTAATGAAGCTGCTCAGCTGTTCGGCCCTGCTGGGCAGCTTTCTTTTTCTTTTATTATGGAACATTTTGAAACTGGATTACTTTTTTAGGACAGGCAGTTTGGATGGCACCTTTTTCATCCTCATCCAGATCTCTCAACCCTGGGGTGCCACAAGGAGTCCTTTCTGAGTCATACTCTATGTAAAATCTATATCTCCTGTGAACTCCTTTGTTGAGTCTTTTGGCTTTAAGGTGATCTCTTGGGCAGAAGTCACACAGTTGATTCTTTCATTTGAGAATGAAATGGATCAATTTCGATCCCATGGACCTCATCCCCCAGGACCCAGCCAATATAGGGGGAAGTGCCCTGGTGCCTACCCAGGGCACCCACCACATCCTTGTTGGGGGCCACGGTAGGAGCCCCAAGCACCCCCCGGCCCCAGCCGGCTCTCCCCATCCAGCAGGAGCCGGCATTGCTCCCGCCTACAGGGAGCAGCTAAAAATGCTGCCCCCTGTGGGCAGGAGCAATATTCAGATCTGTTTCTGTGCCCGAATTACTGCGGGCAGGAAAACAGATCTGAAGTCTGTTTCCAGCTGGCAGGAGCATTTTCAAAGCTCCAGCAAGCTGGGAGCTGACTTTGTGTTTGCTCTCGCTTGGCTGGAGCTTTGAAATTGTTTCTGCCAAGTAGCAAACACAGGTTTCCCTGCCTGCGCCAATGCAGGCAGGAAAACTGCTACATCCCAGCGGTGGGCACCATGGGACATAGCTGGAGCCAGCCTTGGGGGATGTGGTTCCCAGGGCCATTAATGGCTTCGAGAGAGGGGCTGCGCGGCCCCCTCCCTTTTCAAACTGCGTCAGGGCCCGGGGGATGGAGTCCCTGGGACGGAAATCAGCCTCCTGGTGAGGGCGGCCGGATGGCCCCCCTTCTCATTACTGATCTGGTCAGGCCCCAGGGGATGGGGTGGGGGGCCATGTGCCCCCTCACATAATAATATTATTAATTCCCCACAGGACCTAGCGTACCCTGGGGGCAAAAAAAAACAAGCCTTGGTAACTGCGCTTGTTTTTTTCCAATTTTGCTGCGGATCCTCTGTGAATTACCAGCAAATGTTTTTTCCCCAAAACGTTTTTGATCCCCGGCAGGTTCCCTGTGGGACCCCAAAGCCAGGCCTAGGGGTTCCGGCTATTCCTACCCTGCTCCCTTGTGTTTTTTAAATATTTTTCTTGGAACTCGGGCCGATTCCCGAGTCTTAAGATGGCTGCCAGCACTTCCTAGTTGAAGTGGTAGCAGCCAATCAGATCTCACTATTCATAACGAGGTGTGAAACAAGTACCCATCATAGTTCCTTTACATTGTTTGTACAGGGTGCCTTGGAAAAGGAAGACGTTATTTGTGATACAGAATTCTAGCACATGTAAAAGCATGTTAGTGTCTTCCAGTAAATGAATTGGATGAGTTTAAAAAAAATATTTACAGGCATCGCGTTAGACCTGTCACCCTTAGGGTGGTCATCACCAAACCTTTTGTCTGCTTACCACTTCTATTTTCTGTATCTTCTTTTTTGGCCTAAAGGACTATGAGCGGTTTACCACAGCTAACCAGTGCTAAAGTGCAAGTGCGTCTCCCCTAAATATGGTGACATTGGTGTATACACAATTGGCATATTTAGTTTATTTATAAGTCCCTTGTAAAGTGGTATACCATACAGCCAGGGCCTGTAATCTAAATGCTACTAATGGGCCTGCAGCACTGGTTGTGCCACCCACACGTAGCCTTTCAAACCTGTTTCAGGCCTGCCAATGCAAGGCCTGTCTGTGCAGTTTACTGCCACTTCGACTTGGCATTTAAAATCAGGCCTTAAACTTCCCTTTAATTACACATACGCCACCTCTAAGGTAGGCCCTAGGTAGCTAAAAGGGCAGGCTGCTGTGTAACTAAAACGTAGGACATGTACTTTTAAGTTAGACAAGTCCTGGTAGTGACAAACACCCAAATTCCTTTTTCACTACTGTGAGGCCTACTCCTCTTATAGGCTAGCACTAGGAATTCTTTAATACACCTTTAAGCTGTAATTCCTGATTAGAAAGGAGTATCTGCATCATGTTTCATATCTTTGTAATGGTAAAGTTGGATTTAACAATACTATTTTAGAAATGCCACTTTTAGAAAATGGGTGTCTCTTTGCTCTTACTGCTCTATGTGCCTTGCAGTCTGTCTCCAAATCACTTATGGGGTGCGTGGCAGCTACACTTTGTGCTTTCCCTCTAGACAGCCACAAAGACAGGAAGGGTGGGTGTGCCAGAGAACTCATCTGCATTCTGATAGCTCTTCCTGTGCAGGAAGAGAGAGGGGAAGCTGATACTTACACCTGAATAGGCGGTGTCCTGTTTACCACACAAAGGGCTAATTGCCCCCTACTGATAGTCTGGAGCCAGGGCTGGGATGAAAGGGGGACCTGTGCACTTCAAGGGCCTGCTTTGAAGTCATCCCCACTTCAAAGGCACAACTGGGTATAAGTACTGGGGCTCTGACCATACCAAGACAGTACACTACAGGACCTGTGAAGAACTCTGCCAGGAGTAAAGACTGCAGTGCTACAAGGATTGCCACTCTGCTTGACTGCTGCTCTGGAAGAACTACTTTTCTACTTTGCTGCCTTGCTGTCTGCTGATCTCTGCCCTGCTGGGGGCATGGACTGGACCCATCTCACTTGAACTCAGAGTGACTCCAAGGGTTTGATGGCTTGCCCCCTGTTCTGCAGTCTCAGGGCCATCAAAGACTTCCTTCAATCCTGCAACAGCACTTGGACTCTGCCATCTGTGAGTCCTGCCCTTCCAAGTGGTGGCAATACAGTCCTGGGCCCTTGAAATGTGATATCTGCTGTCCAAAATCATCAAAAGCGATGCAGTGACGACTTTGCGCCGATCAGAACTGACTCATTGCCCTTCGACACTGACATAGGAGCCCATCAATGACATCACTTTGATGGACTGCGCGACTTGATGATGATGAACAGCAAAGCTCGATGACAACGCAGTGCCTGCATCGTAAAGTGGTAAGTTGACGAAGCCTTCATCGCCTGTGCAAATCGGAACCAACGCACCGAGTCTTCAACGTTGATGCTTCCTCCATCCAAGGTACTTTTTCAGCAGGACCTGCGCGAGCCCTGTCGCCGGCCTGCCCTCCATCGTGGTCAGCCTGAACTTTGGATTTACCCTGGTCCTGCATGACCGCAAGTAACACAATAGCGCTATTTGACTCTAAGCACTAGATTTTGATTTAATCTTTAGAAATTCATAACTCCAGTTCTACTTATTGGATTTTTGTTGTTTTGGTCTTCTTATACTCATAAAAATATAATCTATTTTTCTAAACCTGTGTAGAGTATTTTTGTGGTGTTTTCATTGTGTTACTGTGTGTGTGTTGCATAGATACTTTACTCATTGTCTCTTTAGATAAGTCTGACTGCTCTGTGCCAAGCTACCAGGGGGTGAGCACAGGTTATCTTTTAGTGTGTATCTAGCTTACCCTGACTAGAGTGGTGGTTCCTGCTTGGACAGGGTGTATACCTCTGCCAACCAGAAATCCCAGTTTTAACAAATGTAAACCTTGCTCATGTAAAATGCTGGTATATAGGCCAAACGCGTCTTTTTCTTGAAATGCAGCCCACACCATACGCTGCTCTATCAGGGATATCTTGTGGTCAGTGTGCCATATGGTAACATGGCGAGCAGCAGGAACTCTAACTGCATTACATTTACCATCAGAGGATCAGCCCCTTAAGCACCTTTACTTTATGGCACAGTGGAGGATCACGTTATACTTTTTATCATGCCACTCTTTTAATGGCAACCAAAAATAAAATGGTACTCTTAGACCCCACCTACCTGAACATTCGCATCTCCTTCCACCA
The DNA here is from genome assembly GCA_963921515.1 of Calotriton arnoldi. Taxonomy (NCBI): domain Eukaryota; kingdom Metazoa; phylum Chordata; class Amphibia; order Caudata; family Salamandridae; genus Calotriton; species Calotriton arnoldi. Next base: position 327,272 of record CAWUFW010000497.1, read on the forward strand.
GCCATCCAGACTGCGCCATTTCGCAGGACTCCCACTTGCACACATTCCGTGCAAACACAGAATCAGATCAGGAGGACGAGTGTTCTTTCACATGACTCCTAAAGCGTTTAGCTGCCTCCCACTCCACTTCAGAGCTTCCTCCTCTCTTCTTGAATTTCAAAAGAAACCAAAGACCTGGCTTTTCAATTAACAACCTACCCAAGGTAGGGCTAGGCACACACATCTGCTCAGCATCAGGATACCCTCATGGGTGATAGTGCGCTTTACACATACACATAACATAGCATCTATGAGAACTGCTTCTCTCAACACAAGATAAGTATCTTTGCAGCCTTACTACATTATATTTTGTGATCATATGAGGGTCTGTTATTGCTGTTTTACTTGAAGAACATAATCAACATGCTCTGCCGAGTTCTGTTGCACGTTACCCTTTTTCACCACTGGTGAAAGTTTAATTTTCACGCAAGTTTTTCTTGCTTAATTTTCCATTACCTACTGTGAAAAATATATATTTTGTTTTGTGTTTTTGGCATCCCTTTAACTGTACCCTACTTCTGCCTTGGATGAGTACCCCGCTGAGTGCACCAAATTTTCCTTTGGGACTTGTTTGAATCTCATCTTCTTTCTTCCGAAGGAGAGGTGGAAGCATTTTACCATTTTTCTTACAGACTAGCTGCTTTCAATTTTCTACACACAACACAAGACATTTCCTGCATTCTTGCTTGCCCGCTGAATTTACTGTAATGTTTCTGTGTTGAGTATAAACCCCAATCTAACATCAGCTTTTTAACCCTTTAAATCATAGATAAAATCAAAGTTTTATGGCCTCCTCAGATAGATGAACTAGAAAACGAAGAGCTATATAAATAAAACCTATAACCTTTATAACTGTATCTGCATCTGTATATGACACTTCCCCTCTTTTGCTGGTGTCGCTACATTTTTTCATCTGGGATGGTAACTATAATCCTGAACCAGACATCCTAACCACAGACAAATAGCAAACAAGTTAAGTAATCGTAGAAAGCTAAACATTTTCAGCCTCCTCCTACAGGGCATCAATCACACTGTAAATGGATGTCCGAAACTGTTGGTATTGTGATTGCAGTGTTTCATAGTGCAAAAATGCTGTGTGAGATACATATTTCTTGAGGTACAACAAAAAGCTAAGACCCAATCTGGTGCTGTTTTACTTGACACGACGCCCAACATACTTAGGGGCAGATTTACAAGCCCCCTGCGCCACCAGTACGTCACTTTTCGTGACGTACTGGTGGCGCAGGGGGCTCCTCGATATTTACAAGGAGAGGAAAAGCCACCATGCGTGACTTTTCCTCTCCTTGTAAATACCGTCCCTTCACACGCAGCACTTTGCGTTGAAGGGGCGTTCCATGGGTGTTGCTGTGGGTGTTCCCACGCAACACCCATGGAACAAGACACATCTCCAGATTTACGAGAAATCGTAAATCTGGAGATGCGTCTGAGCTACGCCACCCTAGAGGTGGCGTAGCGAGCGCAACGTCCTCGTTTTCCTCTTTCAATGCGTGCTGCATTCTACAGCATGCATTGAAAGAGGAAAAGCCTGTACTGATTGTTTTTGTGCAGAAAGGTGCCCCTTCCTGCACAAACACAATCTCCCATGGCGCAGGCATCCTTGCACCATGGTGCAAGGGTGCCTGCGCCGGCGCTGGCAGCTGTTTGTGCGCCAGCGCAGGGGAAACACAGGAATGCGACATATTCTTGTAAATATGTCGCATTCCTGTGCTCTGAAAGTGCCGCAGCGTGGCGCAGCCAAAGGGCTTGCAGCGCCACGCTGCGGCACTTTCTTGTAGATCTGCCCCTCAGGATTCTGATGGGGAAAATGACCCCCCTAATACTTTGGTTTGGAACGTCTGGCAAAAAGAATCTCAGACTTTTTAATAATTTCTTTATGGTGTGTTATGGATCCGCTTGTGGCGTAGTTGATGCTCGTGGGAATCCCATTTTAACTTTTATTCTTCCAAATCAACTCTTCTGGACCTTGCGGCATAATTTATGCATGGCGGAATTCATGCCCCCATGAACAAAACTGTACATGCTAAACGTAAGGCAGAATGCTGATTGCTGACAATGGGGAAGTAACTCTTCTTCATTTTTTTCTGATGGTTAAAATTTTTTCAAAGCTCTCTAGGAACCCCATAAAACGGATTGAGAGAGCATGGATGTCTTGTCTGACAAACTGGGAGATGGGGTGGGCCCACCGACCAAATTTTGGATGTGGCTGAACAGTCAGAGGAATCCGTATCCCCTTCCTCACCGTTTTTCTAGTTGGGCCCAGACAGAATGGGCCCGATTACGATGCTGTTAGGTTTGGGTCGGAGCCATCCTAACCGCATCGTAATTACGGATTCGGTTTCCCTTCCAACGACCCATTATGATGGAGTCGGTAGGAAGGGAAACCGAATCGGTTTTCCGGATGGCTTGCAACGGGCTTGGAGATCCCGTCCGCCATCTGGAAGGACCACAGAAATCCCCCGGCCGGCTCTTTCCGGCCGAGGGATTACAATGGCAGTTTCCCATTTTCTTTTTGTGCCGGCCTTTCTGGCACAAAAAGGCATTGGGAAACAGATTTCGGGGGCCCCAGCAGGGCCCCCGTGGGTGCCAGGCCACCAAATGGTGGCCTGGGGGGCACCTATGGTGCCCTCTTGTTGATCCCTGCACCCGGTGGCAGGCACCTTGAGGTGCCTGCCACGGGGTGCAGGGATGAACTGCACCTCTGCCCCTTACAATGTCAGCATGCATTCCGTTCGGAATGCATGCTCCCATTGTAAGTATAGGCATGTGAACGAACATGGTTCGGCCACATCCTAATTCCTGGGCTGTAACCGACGAAAGGCGGTCATTCAGTTACAGTTCCAGAACGATGTCAGACGGACTCTGGTTCCTCCGACAACTTAATCGGGCCCTATGTTATCTCCTAGTAAACTCAATACTGCAATTTCCCTGGAGAAACACAAAGGGGCATATTCACAAGCCCCTATCGCCACCACAACGTCACTATCAGTGACGTTGTGGTGGCGATAGGGGCCTCGCCTTATTCACAAGGCAGCGTTAAGCCACTTAATGTGGCTTAACGCTGCCTTGTGAATAAGGCCCCCTTTCACGCTGTGTTTAGCATGAAAGGGGCGTGCAGTGGGTGTTGTGGTGGGCGTTCCACCCCAACACCCATTGATTTTGACGCAGCCTCCTATTCACAAGGGCAGCGTAAATAGGAGGTAGCACCAAACTTAAGACCAGGAAAACCCTGGTCTTAAGTTGGCGAAACGAGGAGAAATGCTTTATTTCTGCTCGTTTTTGCTTTTTCCATGTGTGCTGCCTTGTGCAGCACACTTGGAAAAAGCAAAATGCCATGGTATGTTTAAGTACAGGAAGGTATCCCGTCCTGTACATAAACAAACCATTTTTTAAAATCCTGATTTGTAACTTGCATGTGTGCTGCATGAAGCAGCACACATGTAAGTTACAAACTGGCATTTTCGGTTTGTTTATGTGCAGGAAGGGACACTCCAGTCAGTTCAACATTAAAAACAAACAAAATATCTTGAACAAAATAAAATTATGTCAAAAACAAAGTAAATAAAAAAAATAAGTATGTTGAAAAATAAAATACAAATATGTGTAATATTAAAAAGAAAAACATATTACAATGCTAAATACATATCACAAATACCTACAAATATGAATACAAATAAAATACAAAAATAATTTTTATGCAAATAAATATTTTTAGCTAGAAATTAGTTAACAAAAACATTATTTATTACATAAATTTAATTTAATTTCCTCCCATTCTAAAACACCACAAAACTCACAACCTGCACCTAAAGGTTAATTTTTAAAAATTGTTTACACTATTATAAATATTTTTCAACAAACTAATTCACATTAATTAAATATTAATTAATTAATTATAATTGAGGTACTTCCCACAATATACACCCACAAAACACACAACACACTCATAATATTTAACAGTAAATTATTTACACTATTAACATAATTATTAAATTAATAATTAGTATTAATTAAAAAATAATGAATTGCTTAAAATTAATTTACTATCCATCCCTACACACTCACAACCCACATCTATGGGACCTGGGGGGCACATGTGGTGCCCCCCAACACAGCCATGTGCAGTGTGCCAGGCACCCCGTGGTGCCTGGCACAAGGGGCATGGATGTGTAAAATATGCCTTTTCCAATTTCCCTTTTTCAGGCAGTGGCACAAGCTGCAATTGGAAAAGGCATATTTCTGACCGCCATGCTGTCCGACCGACATCGGAATGAGCCCCATATTATTAATTAAAAACTAAATATTAATTCATTAAGATTAACTTCCCACCCTTTACACCTATATCCTCACAACCCACGCATCTAAAATGAAACTTAAAAAAAAGAATTACACAATTAAAATAATTAATTTTAAATTAAGTACCTAATAGTATTTAACCACTAATTATTATTTAATTAAAATTACTTTACTCACCACCCTTTAACCCTATAAATCCCACAAACCACTCTTATTTTTTTAACAATTAACATAATTATCAATTAAATAATTAATATTAATAACTAATAATTAATGAAAAATAAATTACTTCCCATCCTTTAACCCTATAAACCCCACACCCCGCACCCAAAAAATGTATTACACAATAAACACAATTAAATATCAATTAATTAATTAATATTACTTAACAACAAATTATTCATTCATTTCAAATAAATTACTTCCCACCCTTTACCCCTATAAACCCCACAACCCGCACATAAAATGTACAAAACTTTTTTTTAAGCACAATTAACATAAATAAATATCAATTAAATAAATATTATTAAATAAAAAATAATCATTAATTTAATATAATTAAATTACTTCCAACCCTATACCCCTATAAACCCACAACCCGCTACCGAACTAAAAAACACAAAATTTAAATAAATGTAATTTAAAAACGACTAAAATGTTAACACATATATTAAAAGACATAAATAATAATTCTGCAAAAAACTTACATCAAGCACAGGTCCAGGGCACACTTATAGGTGCACAGAGGCAGCGGAACACAGGCTGTACGCAATGAAGCCATACAGGCCGGAAAGACAAAATCCAATGCTCATTTAGGGGTCTATTACGATGGCGTCGGGAAACTTCCCCGACCGCCATGGTAGCGGGAAAAGACTGCCTGCATGTACTGCGACATCACCGCCGGTCGAATTACGATGACCCGCTGTCGAAATCCGACCGCGGTGGTTGGATCGCGGGCATTAACATTGCGGCGGTTGCTGCTGCCCGCAGCACCGCCGCGATGCCGAAAGGAGCATGTCCTGCATTTCCCTGCACTGCGTGGCAGGCACTACACAGTGCCTGCCACCTGGTACAGGGGAATGTAGGGGGGGACCATGGGTACCCCCCCAGTGCACCCACACCCCCCCAACACATTGGGGGCCCGCAACGGGCCCCCCGAAGACAATCACCGCATGCCTTTCAATGGCGGTCTGACCGCTGAGGAAAGGCTGGCTACCGCCGGCATCATAATCCTGCCGGCAGAGCCTGCTCTGCACCGCCACCATTATCCCGGTCCTGCTCCATCCGCCAGGCAGGAGTGCGGATGGCAACCGGCGGTAAAGCGGCGGTCGGAATTTCCCACCGCCGCGGTCGCCACCGCCATCCTAATGTGACCGGCGGTTTTCCTGGTTGAGATGGCGGGCGGATGTCCACCGCCGGTACGGCGGGCGCCACCGCCGGGCCGGGACTTGGACATCCGACCGCCATCATAATAGACCCCTTAGTTCTTGAAGCAGAGGTATGCCAAAGAAATGCACAATTCGTTTACGGCACAGAAGGATGTGAAGCAGTGCCAGCTCCAGGTGTTCCCGAACCGGGACATCCATTGCGGAGAAAGAATAATAAAATCAGTAGCCCTGCAACTAAGATCAGGACCAGCAGAAGACTTCCAAAGATGCTTCTGAGTACAGAGTGGATGAAGGATGGAATAATTTCAAACACCGTCTGGAAGGTGCTCACCAACCCAGAGGCTATGCTCTTAAAAAACCCTACAATTCCAGTCATATTAGACATAATACAAATATGATGGAACACTTCCTCAAAATGTCATGGGGAGTTAGTACGGAGAAGTGCCCGTATCTCTTAAGAGGAACGTGCCACCTGAAAATCAAACTTCTCCGTGGCCAAAGTTAAGGCCACATCTCTCTGAAACAATAAGGCTTTCAGTTTGCTCAGGGCATCAACGTGCACATTGGTAAGATTAATTGAAGACCACAGCGTGTCCTCCCTTACTACACAGGTAGGCGGAAACAGGACTTGTGTGCAACATATGACAGTGGAGGGTACGGTCACCACGTAGGCAACTCCTGGCTTCATTCCACAGCAACCTTGTTTGTTCAACATCAGGTAACTCCCATTTGAGAGCAGTCTGAAAGTCGGACGTATCATGGACGCTGGAGACCCTCTTAAGTGGAAAGAAAGATTCGCCACAGATGCATTGTATGCCCCGTGCAACAAAATGTCCTTGCACACTAGGGACCCACTTAAAGTATTCTCGCAGTCCAAACCGCTGATAAATACCATCAGTGTCCTTATGCCTACACCGGAAAGTGAAAGGAAGTTCTCATTGTTCATGTATGAACCCCACAACTAATATTTCATACCTGCCCACTTGATTGTGTTGTAAACAGTACTGAAAGTGACAAGTGGAGATCGGCACTGTAATGTACCCATGGATTATCCAGTCCAAGGATGCTATCTCTGCAATGGTAAGAGGTAATCTGTCTAGCTTCTCAGTGTATAACATTGTGTATTTAGCATCTTTCCGTGCCATATTTATCTGCTGTCCTGAAAGATGGTAAGGTAAAAACAGATTTATGACGTTAAAGTGTCGCCATGGCACGTGGCAAGATCGTAATGTTTGTAATGTCCAGCTCAACAGTAGAATAGACCTAGGATGAGACTGCCCATGTTGTAATCCAGACAAGTCTTGCGGAAGCACATCTATTGTGGATGAGACAATGTTACCCAGGGAACAAATTCTAGATGATAATGTAGTCATCCCATTGTCCATCACTGCCAGAGCTTGTTCTAGATTAGCCCTGTCAATCTCGCGCAGCCTTTCAGCAGTTTCTTGTTCAGATATTTTCTATATCTCATTATAGACAGGGTAAAGGAAACACTTTTGACGTGGTTTACGAGGACCCACTAAAAAGCCTCGTAAATCCAGGTCATCAGTTAAAAGGGACAAGTGCTGTTTTACCTGGGATAGTGTTGAGGGTCCTTGGGGGCCAAGAAGCCCTCCTCTTACCAGCAGTAAGTCCCACACAGTAGGATTGATGTGAGTTGGTCAGAGGCTCCACCCCCTTTCTCTACCACTCTGTAAATGCACCATAGTAAATCACTTAAAAAAACAAAGGTTACAGGGACGTTATAGTTAAGGCACAGATTTCACTCGTACAAAACCCCTGAAATTTAGAACTTTTATTTACCTGAGCTAACTATAACTTACGCCCCAGCAATGCACTGCTTATGACCTCACACATTACATCACGCATGACATTGTCAGTGACATCACTGATGACATCTCAAATGAGATCACGGATGACATAACTGATGACATCATCCACAGAACCACTCACACACCCACTCACACCCCATACAACCTCTCGTATACCCACTCACACAGCCAGTCACATACCCTTTTACAGACCCATACAATTACCCACACACCCACTCACTCCTCCATAGCACCACTCACACACCCACTTACTCATACAGCTACTCACACAACCATTCACTGACCCATACAACCACTCATACAACCAGTCACTCACCCACACAGCCATACACTCACCCATAAAGCTACTCACACACAGACCTTTTCACTTATACAACACTCACACACCAATATAGCCTCTCAACACAGCCACTCACTCACCCATACAAGCACTCATATACTCACTCACACACCCATGCAACCACTTACATACCCATTCACCAATCCATACAAGCACTCCCATATCTGCTCAATCACCCGTGCAGTCATTCACACAGACACTCACTCTCCAATGCAACCACTCACATTCCAACTCAATTAACCATACACTCACTCATACAACCACTCACTCACCCATACAGCCTCCTACATACCCAATCACTTACTCATACAGCCATTCAGACACCCACTCACCCATACAGTCACTCACATAGCCACTCACTCCCCCATACAGTCACTGACACACCCACTCACTCACCAACAGTCATTCATACACTCACTCACCCACATAGCTACTCATATACCTACCTATACACCCATACAGCCACTCACACACCCACAAAACCACCCACACACTCACTCACACACCCATACAACCCCTCAGGCACCCACTCATACACCCATACAACCACTGACAGAACCACTCAGACACCAACAGACCTAGATAGAAATCTACTCATTCACCCATACAGTCACTCATTTCTTTTTGTTTGAATCTGTTTATTGCTTTTTCTTGCTTAGCTACTTTTACACACTTACAGGCATGAGAATGTTAATGATCTTTTACATCATATTATATCAATGCCAACTTACTCCAAGATTGAATGTTATAACAAGCACAGGATCATTTGAATTGGCCAGTGGCTCTACTCCAAAGTAACACCATCAATCAGTGGAAAACAAGCAGGGGACATTCATACAGTCAGATTAGGCATGGGTTCTGTAGCATAAATGAAAGAATGCAACAAGTCAAGGTATATACCCTTCATAGTAATTGACATTATGCAATACCAATTGTAAACTCAATTAGATATATTGAACCAGGGGTAAAGGAGTTAGCAACATTAATTAATACATTCGCCCTTATCGCCCACCCCACCACCCCCATCTAGCCACATCGTTCTGTCATCCATTAGAGTAAATGCAGTGCATCTGATCCTGTCAATCACAGCATCAAAGACAGGGAGTTGCAAGGGAATGCCACACTCTCGAAACAAACATGCCTGGAGAGGCCACAGGAGAGTCCCTCACAGTGCGTCCTCAGCTTCCGCATCACTAGTCATTTGGGCATCTGAGGGCGTGGGGATTTCTGGTATTTCAGTGTGTATATCGGCCATAATGGCATCCCAGCTGCTAGAAATGGGGTGTTTATGGAGTTCCAATGCGTCTTCCCTGTGTATGGCAGTACTCTCTGCCTGTGCCCAGGTGGTGAACAAGAGAGTCCAGGCTTTGAGGTGGGGGGATCAGGGGACTTCCAACGCCGGGTGATCAGTCTCTTGCCCAACAGCAGGCCCAGATCTATAAATCAGGATGCGACTTTATGCTTCTTGCACCTTTTATATATGCCAGGCACACAGACCACCCATGTGTTCAAGATGGCTCTGTCAGTGCAATGTACCAGACAGCTCATTACTCCCCTTCAGTAGCACTGTAGAAGGGGACATGGCCTGAGCATATGTATTATGTTGGCGTCTACCAGCTTACAACAGGGGCAAGCGGCATCAGTGCGATGGAAATATCTGTTGATATTGTCAGGGGTGTGATAAGCCCTATGTAGCCTCTACAGCTGGATTGGGCAAAATCGAGTGTTGTGTGGGATGTAGGTGGGGCTCTCTAATAATGAATACCATTCCCTGTCTGTACATGGATTGAGATCTGCCTCCCACTGTCTGTGGAGAGATGCTAGCATTAGTGGTGTGTGCGAGCGCAGCAATCCAGCCAGCCAGTGTACCAAGTGCCTGCCCTGACCAAGGATGTGAAGGTACTGGATCGTGAGATTCATGGGAGGCTCACAGGTTATGTTGCCCCTGTTACGCACCAACGCCCCTATCAAGGACGTGTGCAAGAGAAATTGTCCAGGAGGAAGGCCGTCCTCTTCCACTAGTGACTCATAGGGTAGGAGCGCTCTATCCCTATATAGATCTCCCAGTGATTAAATTCCCTCCGCATTCCTGGGTGACAGTTCCGTTATGGTGGTAATGCGTTGGTCATGCAGTGTTCCCAACAGCGCTAGAGCTGGTGCGTTACGGGAGCAGCTGCCTGGTGAGGTAGAGGCTGCATCATTAGCAACGATGTGCGACCACCAGAAGCGCAGGACTGGGCGGCGAGGGGCAGGCACCATGGTGAAACAATTGGCAGATGGCAGTTATATTCCAGGGCGGCTGTACAGTGGCAGTGTCATTTAAATAAGAGCTGGCAAACCATCACACTGCCCACTAGAGCTGGGCCGCCAGATAATAGTGCTCAAAATTAGGCACTGCTAGACCACCACTGTCCATCAGCTGATAGAGCTTGGCAAGTGCCACCCGGTTTCTAGATGTGTTCCAAATGAAGCTCCTAAGCACACTTTCAAAGGTGTGGAAAAAGGAGGCGCGAACGTATAGTGGTAGGTCAACAAAGTAGTACAAGAGATGAGGGAGCACCACCATTTTGAGTAGAGCTACTCTTCCCACCACCAACAGAGGTAGTGTCTTCCAAAAGGCCATCGGGGCACGTAGCGAAGTGACCGCACGTGTCCGTTTCCCATCCAACAGATCTGTAGAGGAGTGATAGACTTGAATCCCTAAATATCTGATTGTTGTGGCTGCCACATCAGGGGGATTGCCAGCAGGCTGATGTCCGGGCTAGGTGTGGTCTGGGAGAATGAGAAGAGACAGGATTTAGCACAGTTGACATGCAGGCCAGAGAGGTCAGAAAAATGATGGAGTGTGTCACATACCCCAACAGGAATAGAGGTAGCATCTCTCAAGTTGATGAGCAAGTCATCTGCATAAAGGGAGACTGAGTGGGTCCCGTCTCCAAGAGGTATGCCCCATGTCCCACCTTGTGCATGCAGATGGGCTGCCAATGGCTCAGCTGCCAGGGAAAAGAGTAATGGAGAGACGGGACATCCTTGCTGCGTACCCCTGCTAATAGGGATGGAAGGTGAAATTAGGGAGCCAGACTTAACTCTGGCCGACAGCTGCGTGTACAGCAAACGGACCAATCTTAGGAATCTGTCGCCAAAACCATAGCGAGGCAACACTTCAACAGGAAGGGCCACTCCAGAGAGTCTAAGGCCCTTTCCAAATCAAGGACCAGACACCCTGCAGAAGGGCATACAAGTGGGGCATGATGCATAATACAGAAGAATTGCCGCACATTAAGTGAAGTTGAACGGGAAGGAACAAAACCATTGTGGTCCGAGTGGACCAGCCTCGAAACCAGCGGTCCCAGATGGTGTGCCAGAATTTTTACCAAGATTTTATGATCTGTATTTAGCAATGCTAACATCCTGTATGAGCCCAGGGCCTCAGGATCCTTGCCTGGCTTTGGTAAGGATAGGAGGAGCGCCTCCCGAAGAGAGACGGGGAGGCAGGAGGTTTCTAGAGTCTCCTCAAATAGTGTTTGCAAGTGGGGAACCAGCTGCACCGCATAGGCCTTATAAAACTTAGCAGGCAACTCATCGGAGCCTGACTCCAGTGTCCCTATTGCATCCCGAATTTCAAAGGGCTTGATGGAATCGTCTAACTCTACTCGCTGCTCTTGTGATATGCTGGGGTGGGTACACAAGAGTCAGAAAAGAGAGGATAAGCTCCATGGTGGACATGGTCCTTGACTGATAGAGGGAGGTATAGTGGCATGTCCGTTCTGCAGGAGTTTCTTGCTGTGTATATAGCAGTGTGCCCGCAGTGGAGCGCAGCACCACAATAGGAGAACTGGGTCGATCTTGTTGTATCAGCCATGCTAGAAGGGAACCAGCTCTATCAGCCATTGCATGCATTTTGACGGTGTGGGAAACATAGTTGGGGCATCTCAACCGCTACAGAAGCGCTGCGCGCTTGTGCTGCACTTCAGCCAGTAGGGAACGCCGGTCACAGCCGCATCCTCCCAGCGCAAAAGCTTGCACTCAATGCACACTAAGTCAGCATCTAAGCGCCTACATATGTTCCAGTGCAGACCTATGCAATGCCCGCACAATATCACCTTAAACGGGTCCAACTCAGTAGATCGTGCAGCTGTGGAATGGGGATTGTGATCAAAGAATCCCTCGATGGCCGCGGCGACAGAGGAAAGGAAAGGCAGATCCTCCAGTGCCACTGGCTGAAGGTGCCACCTGGGGATCGGGGGGATACCCAGTTCCCATGTCACCTGTAGGCATTGAGGGTTATGATTGGAGTTGGTACGGCCTAGATAATCAATGTCAGTAACACAAGGGCGAGTGCTTGTGTTCCTAGCAGCCGGTCTATCCTCACATGTAAGGAGTGGGGAGCAGAATAAAAAGAGTATACTCTAGAACTTGTCTTCCACTCCCTCCAGATGTCAGTGAGGCCCCAGTTTTGCATTACCCATGCAGTCACTCATGCATGCACTCACACACCCATACAGCCACTCACACACCCACTCACACACAGATGCAGACAGTCAAACACCCACTCAGATCACACATGTTAGAGATAGAATCACTCATTAGTAGTACAACTAGTTTACTAATCTAACTATTGTAGTAGGTTAGTATATATGTTTGACACCCATAAACTCTTAAAAACACTGACACTCACTAGCTGATGTCTATTCACTGAAGAAAACAAAGGTTACAGGGACGTTATAGTTAGGCTGACATTTCACTCACACAAAACCAGAGAAATTCAGTAGTTCTCTGCTAACTATAATTTGTGTCCTGCAATGCTTCTGCTTATGACCTCACATATTACATCACTCATGTCATGGTCAGTGACATCACTGATTACATCATCCAGTGACTGAGAGTGTTTTTAAAAAGTTTGTTTTGTTAAATATATATACCAAGGTGTATTGGTGAATCAGTGGGTGTATGAGTGCCTGAATGGATGATTTAGTGGGTGCGTGACTGACTGTATGAGTGAGTGATTAGGTGTGGCAGTGAATGTATGGGTGAGTGACTAGGTTGTGTGAATGTCTGTATCAGTCTGTCAGTTGGTGTCTAAGTGGCTGTATGGGTTGGCGAGTGGGTACGTGAGAGGCTGTATGGGTGATTTATTGGTTGTTTGAGTACCTGTTTGGGTGTATGAGTGTCTGTGTGGGTGGGTGAGGCGGTGTGTGACTGCCTGTATGGATGAGTGAGTGGGTGAGTCAGTGGCTGTATAGGTTAGTGAGTGCATCTGTGAGAGGCTGTCTGGATGACTGAGTATGTGTATGTCTGTGTTGGTGAGTGAATGGATGTGTCTGTTGTATATGGGTGAATAACTGCATATGTGAAAGGCGGTATAGGTGAGTGTTGGAGTATATGCGTGACTGTATGTGTGAGTGAGTGATTGTGAGAGTGGCTGTTTGGGTGAGTGTGTGCTTGTGTCAGTGACTGTATAGGTGAGTGAGTATGTGTTAGTATCTGTAAATGAGTAAGTGAGTGGGTGTGTGTTTATCTGTGTGAGTGAGTAAGTGCTGTGTCATTGACTCTATGGGTGAGTGAGTAGGTGTGTGAGTAGCTTTATGGTGGACTGATAGTGTGTGAATGGCTGTATGGGTATATGAGTGGATATATCAGTGGCTGTATTAGTGAATGAGTTGGATTACGAGTGGTTGTATGGGTGACAGAGTGGATGTGTGTGTAGACCTATGAATCTGTGAGTGGATTTGTAAGTTCTGGTATGGGTGTGTCAATGGATTTGATGGAAGTGTGGAAGTTGGAGTGGATGTATGAGCGGTTATATTGGGGTGTGAATGGATGCATCAGAGATTCTGTGGATGATGTCATCAGTGATGTCATGAGTGATGTTACTGACTATGTCATGAGTGATGTAATATGTGAGGTCATTAGCAGTGCATTGCGGGGCGCGGGTTAAAGTTAGCTCAGCTAACTAGAACTGCTGAATTTCTCTGGTTTTGTACAAGTGAAATGTCAGCCTAACTATAACGTCCCTGTAACCTTTGTTTTTTTCAGTGAATTTCTTGGGTTTTTTAAATTCTATTTCATAACTATAACATTCCTGTATTTCTTTCCTATAATTAGATATTGAACATTACATCTGCATGGTGCACCACTTATTGGTGTATTTGTCATCTATGTATTTAAAAAGTACATTAATCATCTTATTTAAAGATATTTTTGATTTTTACAATGATGTCGCGATTGAAAACATACCAGAAGGAGCAACTTAAAATTCCACAGAGAAAAAAAGAAGTATCATCAGTCTCCAGACCTCCAGTCCCTGTTCCTAAAAACAAAGTTCCATCTGAAATGCAGAGAAGATGCAGTGAAATGTCACCAGAACTAAAGCGTTTTGCTACCTTCTGCATGAACTATAGCACCATCATAACAGCCAGGGAGCAGTCTGTGGATGTAATTTTGCAGAATGTGAATTACCATACTTCTTAATTTTTTTACATTATTTTTTATTGCAGCAGTTCAAGCACTGTGAAAAAATGTAAACAAAGAAAATTGTATTAGGATTTCATTTTGAACATTAGGCAACCAAAAAAAGATACAATCGTGAAGTGGAGAAGAGACTTCTTAGATGCAACTTAAGGCTGCTGGTATTATAGTACCACCATTTGGATTTTATCTGTAGTAACAGAATGTAGTCCTGTAATGTTTTATGAATTCCTTTCCTCCAGTTAAAAAGAGTCTTTCATTTCTAACAACTTGCTGTGGACAACACCCCTAATAGGCCTAATATTGTCTCAGAAGCTCATAATTCATATACATTTCAACACAATACCACATTTTGTTATCCTAAATTGTGCTTAGAACTTCAGTTCTAGAAATAGCAGATATAAGTTTGTTAACTTTTTACGTAGTCTTGATTTCAATGACATTTCTATGTCATTGCACTCTGTCCATCCTCTTTGACTTCTTTAATATATTGTGCAGTGTGTAGAGGTTATGTTAATTCCCTTATGAAATATGTTTACTATAGTTGTGAAAGTTCTTTTTGAAATGGAAACTTGTCCAGCTAAGAAGTTTGTAATTTCAGTTTCTAATTTAGTACCATCCACTCTGCATCATTGTAGCATGACTATGACATATTTCCTGTATGTTTGTACTAACAACGAAGATCTAAGCTCTAATTTGCAGTTTGGGCAGGTCATATCTTGATGGGCGTTTTTTGGTTACATTTTCAAAGGCCACAGCTTTACAATCGGGTAATGTCAAGTAGAGGAATCATTCCAAATTAATTTCAGTGCTAGAGGTGAATTCACAATGTTCACAATTCTGGTTCCATTTATTACTTAAGCCAAATAATTCATTGATATTCACATCCTCTTCCTCTAATAGTCCTAGCATTATCATAAAAAATTCTTGAACATCCTGCTGAACATTTTGAGAACACACTAGTTATCCTGTACACTACTCTAGACCTTTCTGCAGCTCTGTTGGTGGTAACTTGCCTGTCTTTGGCTCCATACGGACTATAGCCTGAAATGGAAGTATACTTTGGATAAGAATTCACTCATAAACATTTCAACCTTGAAGTGGTTCTGGAATGGCTACCTGTACTTACTTGCTATGCACGGCTCTAGCACACATTTTATTATCAACTAATTTACTGTAACAGTACTTACATATAACTTGCTGTGTGGACAAGACAAAGCGTTCCTCTACAAATAAGTACACAGCAAATTTTTCTCAGTTATCATTATTTTCTTTTTCACTTTTTAAATACAATTCAAAAGTCTGTGTTTGAATCTTGTAGTGAATGTGTCGACAACATATACAACCATACTCTGGTTTTTCAGAGCCCACTGTGTTACATTATTGTATCTCTTCTTCAAAGCTATCAACTATAATACCTGTGTCCTGTTCTGCAACTCGTCCTGTTATCAACTCTTCATTTTCCTTAGAGTCATGTTCTGGACAAAAGGAATGAAACTGGACATCATCACAAACCTTTTTTTACCTCTACCACACTACCATATAAAAGTGCTCTATTCATTTCTCCTAAACATAAAGCAGGATTGTTCACATAGTACAACCTCCTAACTAAAGTTTGCATTGTTGAGAGGTGTACAGCTTACATCCTGAAATGAGGAAAGGTGCTTTGCCACACTATCTTTGATAAACAGGGTACTGAGTGTCCCTCCAAATTTGTATGTATTCTAACCTTGCAAGGATGCAATCCTTGTAAAGTACTTATTTTGTGCTTTAAACTTCGCCTTGGAAAGATATGTAGAATTCTTGTTAGTATATCAATGTATTTGCTGTCGCATACTACAAACACTACTACAATTCCATTTCTATACAGGGCCTGACTACGCCTTCCCTGTACCTCTTCTGCAATAACTTGTTCTACATTTATAGATACCATCATCTCTTCCGCTTCAGGAGTGCCATTTTTCATTTCATAACATCGTCCTTTTTCATTAATAGCGTCAACTAATGTGTTATCCTGGAAATAGCTTTCTTCATTAAAGAAAGGTCCATAGTACAAATATGTATCCATTCCCCACTAAAAAGTGTACAATATTTAGTTTTATTGACTAATCTTTTCTTCTGGTTTTGTCTCCTCATGTTCAACACTATTTTGTCAAGAGTCTTCATTCTATTTATAATCAAAATGAAAAGCTTCCTCTTCAAAACAAAGGCCTTATTAACTACTCCCTCAACTTGTTCTTTCTGTTTCAGTGCCTCTCTCCTTCTTCTATACTTCTTCATATTTCTCAGTAGATTTACTACCTCTCTACTACAAAACATCCTGGCTCTGATTTCCTTAATCTGTTTCTGTCTCCCGGTTAAGGTGTGTCCATCTTTGTAACATTGTTTCCTCTTCTAGTAATATAGATATTGTCCACTCATATTTTTTCTCATAGTTTGGTTTTTATTTTCATTATTTTGTAATCTTTGCAGGTGTCCATATATATTTTTAAGAAATGACTTTGTCCTCTTACCAGTAGCTCTTTTTTCTTTCACTTTTTTCCCCTTTTGTGTCTCAGTTCTGCAGAGATACTGTAGTTGCTTCTGTTGCTTTTTCCCTCCGACCGTTTTTAGGCCTTCTAACTATCTGTAGTTATGTAGATATTGTTCTGTTACAAAAAAAGTATATTTAAATTTTTACTCTAGCCAATGAACCCATTACTTTACTACTGACTTCCACATAATACAAAAACAGTTTTTGTTATGTTGCAGTTTTAAATCTACAGATGAACCTAGCTACATAACAACATGCACTTACTTCAATATACCAAAGCAAAACGCAAATCTTTATTTATTACCTTTTAACATTATAGCACCCTCTCCTACAACACAGCTGCACCATATCTCAGTTCTCACTAATACATGGTGAAAGAAGAGTTTATCTCTTCTGTAGTAAAGTTGAAAATGAACATCAACCAAAGTGTAGAAGTACATACAGTGTCTCAAAACTGTAAATCCAAAAATACAACATAAGAACTATTTGTGTATGTTGGACTTGGCCCTTTTTGCAGGGTCATCCCTAAACTTTTTGCCTTTCTCCTAGCCTTTTTTCTGACATGGCGTTGGTGGTTTTGGGACTCTGGGCACTTTAGCAGTGCTGTCCAGTGTAAAGTGTGTGTGCTCTCTGTGTTAAATATGGTAAGATTGGTCTACACCTGTTAGGCCTATTTAATTTACCTGTCAGTCCCTTGTAAAGTGGTATCCCATATACCCAGGGCTGGTAAATTAAATGCTACTGGTGGGCTTGCAGCGCTGATTGCGCCACCCACCAATGTAGCCTTTCAAACCTATCTCAGGCCTCTGCCATTGCAGGGCCTGTGCGCGCAGTATTACTGCCGCTGTGACATGGCACCTAAAGTGTGTGCCATGTCCGTGACCCCCCTTTTACTACATGTCAGTCACCCCTAAGGTAGGCCCTAGTTAGCCCTATGTGCAGGGTGCATTGTAGGTAAAAGAAACGACATGTACCTTAAGTGTGTGACATGTCCTGGTAGTGACAAACAGCCATTTTGGTTTCTCACTACTGTGGGGCTGCCCTCCCATAGGAATGCATTGGGGATTCCCTGATAAGTGTTTCAGTGGTAATTCCTGTGATGAGAGGAGCAGCATGGTCAAGTTTGGTATATTTGGAATAGTGATAATAAATGCTGAGCAATGGTGTGCGCAGATTTATTATAACTATTTTAGAAATGCCACTTTTAGAAGTTGGCATTTCTGTGTGCTATGTCGGCCTGCCTGATGTGAATTGCATGTCTGGCTTTTGAGTGGCAGGGGCTGGTGAGGTGTGGGTGGCTCCAGGAGGGGCAGGGTGAGTCAGCGCTAGGCTGAATGGGACATCTGCATATGGAGTAGTGGGAGGAGAAGTCCCTGGTCCCTGAATAGGATTGTGCCTGCCCTAGTGAATGCTGGCTCCGCCCCCCTGTGGTGTGTCTGATGACGAGCCCCCACCTAACAATGGGGAAGAGGAGCCCTGTCAACAGAGTGTTCCAAACCCCCCTGAACCAGTTGCATCTGGTTCCCCTGAAGCCCTGTCCTGCAGACAAAGGAAAATGTACTATAAAAATAGGGGCTGTGACCCCATGAAAGTTGTTGTTCCTGTGCTTACTTGGGCTGGGGGGACACACTGCCAGGAGGAACCGCCGTGGGACCCAGCTGCAGCTTCTTGGGGGTCCCTGCGTGCTGGCCTGCCTGGATGCGCCCTGCTGGGGTGTCCCCAGCCCCAAGGACTTTGTATGCCTGGCCCAGCTTACCCCAGGAACTTTGAGGGGCTTAGCGCTTCGAGAGCGCTATATTCTAATGGTCCAAGAGGAGAGTGAGGAGCTAGCGGCGTGCAGCGGGCTGCTGCAGTGATTATAGTGGGAATCCCGACGTGGGGATTCCCCCGAGCTGCCGGTGGGAGCGGGTGCCCACCCCGCACGGATGTGTATTTTATGATGGGTGCCCACCCCGCACTGGTGAGGAGAGAGAGAACTGGAGCAGGAGCCTACCCCGCTGGTTTGTGCCCCCCGACGTGAGCCTCTCGACGTGGGCTCGTGCATGCACCGCCGGACCGGCAGAGAAAACTGTAAGTCAGGCGTCTGTTGCCTGACCAGGGGCAGGACCGTCCAAGGAGCCAATCCCTGCCCGGCGCCAGGAAGAGGAGCGGGATGCAGGAAACAGCTGCTAGCATCGAGGTGGGGCTCCCGTGTGAGAGAGGGGAGCCCCGCGCAGCCCAGACCGTCCGGAGCCTCGCGGGCTCCACAGAGAAGGCCTGTGTCCCAGGAGAGGGACCGGGCGAAGCAAGAAGGAACCAGAGTGGGCCGCAGAACTTCCATTCCGGCGGGAGCCCACCCCGCGTATTACCGCCTGAAGACCTGCCCCGAGGAGACGGAGCCTGCAGCAGCCACAAAAGAGCCCGGTGAGTGGGGCTAAGTAAAGTATTGTCGGTGCCCTCCAGGGCATGGTGGGGCTTTCTCGAGGCACATTGTCGGTGCCTGAGTGGTCCCGCAGGAGAGCGAGCCACTCCAACGGTGGGGGCTGTAACGGGGGCATTTGTTGGTGCTACCCCCCAGGCACAGTTAGTGCTAGTGCCGGTTTCTTTTCCACAGCTGCACCGCAAGCACGGGCAGCTACAACTTGGGGGTGATTTTACTCAGAGTCCCAGAGGGGCCTAAGGGGCACAGTTGTGCCAGGCCTCATTTCCACAGCTGCCCCGCCTGACAGTGGGCAGCTGCGACGTTTGGGGGCATTTTTGCTGATGAGAAGAGGGGTGAGAAGCACCCCAGGCCCCAGCGCAGTGCGCACTTTGTGTTTGCTGCTGAGGCAGCCAGGGGGCCCTTGCGAGGTCCCCTCAGAGCCCTGACTTTGCGGGACATAGGGCATTTGAGCCCTCTGAAAGGCCAGTTGGCCTGGGGGTCATTTTATTGCTGTGTTACTGTGGTGCCCTGTTCAGGCTTATGATGCCTACTGCGTAATGTGGCTATTTCGGTGATTTATCGCCCCATGTCATTTATGTGATGCCTAGGACAAATGTGATTTATGCACCATGATTATTGCCTAATGTGTTTGGTCTGCTGAAGTCCTGGTGCGTAATGTGTTTATGCTAATGAGGTTTGGGCCTAATGCGGATATGCCTAATGTCATGCTATGATATTTTAGGATGGTGTTTAATGCTAATGTGATAATGCTTAGGTCATTATGGTACCAGTAGTTACTGGTTGTGTTTTGCATTTACTTACCTGCATTTTGATGGTTCTGACCGTGGCCCGATTGGCCCGGTCCTGTATATAATCCCCTGTGAATATTGCCTAGTGCCAGTTGACACAGTGTAAATGTGTGATTATGTTTCTAATGTGTTTATGACAATACAAAGGCTATTTTTGATATAACCATGTGTGGAGTTTCTTTTGTAGTGTGCCTAGTGTGTTGCTGCTGTGTGTGTGTGTTGCGCAAATGCTTTACACATTGCCTCTGGGATAAGCCTGACTGCTCGTGCCAAGCTACCAAGGGGGTAAGCAGGGGTTATCTTCAGCGTGTAACTCCCTTGCCCTGACTAGAGTGGCGGTTTCTGCCTGGCTTAGGCGCCAGCCCCAGCCGACCAGAAATTCCCATTTCTAACATTGGTTGTCAGCGGTGAGGATAGGACTTGCGTTTGCGCAGTACCACAGCAACAACTGGTTGCACCACAAACTCTGCATTTAGATAATCACGTGTTTGGGGATCATTTTTCCTGAGTTTTATTTTTCTCCTAAAAAGTGTCATTTTTAAATTGTGTACTCTTGCTTCAGCTCAGACGCCTAGGTCTCTTGTGTTGCACCTGTGTATTAAGTACCTTGCCAAAATGGAATCTACCTTTGACCTGAAAGACATGTTGAACTACAGTCTAGAGGAGCTAAGGGGGTACTGCGATGAGAGAGGCTTAGAAGTAAGTGGAGAGGGCACTCGGGGAAACCTGGGGTGTGCCCTGATACGCTGGCAACAGGATTGGTGGAGACAGAGGGACAGGGACCAAGCCGCACTCCAAGAGGGTGGTGGGTCTGAGGGTGGCCCTGAAGAGTCTGAAGGAGAGGAAGAAAATGACAGGGCAGGGACGCCAGTAGATAATGAGCACCCCATAGACAGGGAGTCCCTTGCTGGGTCCAGTGTCTGGGGCAGTGCCCCATCCCTTTCCCTGTCCCCAGAGGAGTGGGTGGACAGGAAGGAAGAAAGGGAGCATCAGCTGGCTTTGGACAAGCTCCAGTCGGAGTATGCCACAGAGATAGCGCGGCTGGGTTGGGAGGAGAAGAAGGCCTGGTTGGCTCAGGAGCGGAGGCTCAAGGAGTTGGCCCATGAGTTAAGTCTCAAGGCATTGGGCTTTGAGGAGCAAAAGCTAGAGACCGAAAGGGTCTTAGCTCAGGAGAGGATGGCAGAGGCAGAGAGGGCCTTCGCCAGGGAGAAACTAGCTCTGGAGGGTAGATTGTCCCATGAGAGTAGTTTTAGTTGTCTGGATTCACCAGTGAGGGTGGGGTCCAGTGGTGGCAGCAATATGGAGTCCAGTGCAGGAAGTCCCACTCCCAGATCCCAGAGCGTTGTACCTAGTTCCTAGGAAGAGGGTGTCACACCTGAAGGGTATAGGTTGAGGTTCAGGGGAAGTAAGAAACTGTCTCACCAGTCTTGGGGGGAGTTTGTGGATGAATGTTGTGATGCACTGGAAGGATGGGTGATGAGTAGCACGGCAAATGATTTTCAAGGGCTGTTCAATCTGGTTGTCAGAGAGCACATGTTCAGTAATTGTTTTCCGGGGTTACACCAACACCTGTTGGAGTGTGAGTTCTCTGATCCCAGGGAGCTTGCACGGGAGGCAGACCTCTGGCTGTGTGCCGGAGGGTCTGAAGAGGCATTGGGGAGTGATCCCAAAAGAAGTGGCTCAGGTATCTTCCAGACCTGTGTGGGGGAAGAGGTTCAGAGTAGCCCAGCTAGGTCCCAGTGTAGTGGGAGGGGTGTAGGGGCTCACGTCCTGTCTCAGTGGAGAAGGAGTGAGTGTGGGACTGTGTTTCCCAAGGTGCCCGAAACCCAGTCTCAGGGCCTGGAGGGTTCCCTAAGGGAACACCAGGTTGGGGGCCTAGGCTGTACTGGTATACCACTTGAGGAGGATCTCCTAGTGTCAGGAGAACCTGGAGCATCTGTAAATGGAGCTCCAGTGGTTCTGGTGTCTGGCGGTGCCGCTCCAGTTGGGAGGGTGCAGAAGTCTAGATTGAGGGGTGAGAGGGGATGTGTTCCCCAGTGGGAGAATCAGTGGGTCAGGGACCAGCCAGAAGTCGGGAGATCTGCACCAGGCAGACTGTCACACGACACATGAGTCATGTCCTGTATATAATCCCCTGTGAATATTGCCTAG
This sequence comes from Calotriton arnoldi, assembly GCA_963921515.1. Lineage (NCBI taxonomy): Eukaryota > Metazoa > Chordata > Amphibia > Caudata > Salamandridae > Calotriton > Calotriton arnoldi. The sequence goes on from CAWUFW010000497.1 coordinate 349,547, forward strand.
TGCCAGTTGGCACAGTGTAAATATGTGATTATGTTTCTAATGTGTTTATGACAATACAAAGGCTATTTTTGATGTAACCTTGTGTGGAGTTTCTTTTGTAGTGTGCCTAGTGTGTTGCTGCTTTGTGTGTGTGTTGCGCAAACGCTTTACACATTGCCTCTGGGATAAGCCTGACTGCTCGTGCCAAGCTACCAAGGGGGTGAGCAGGGGTTACCTTCAGCGTGTAACTCCCTTGCCCTGACTAGAGTGGCGGTTTCTGCCTGGCTTAGGCGCAAGCCCTAGCCAACCAGAAATCCCATATCTAACAGTGTACCTCTCTACCACTGTGTCAGTGGTGTATTTAGTATCTCAGTACTTTTCTACCTAAATGTATCACATTTAAATTTTGGGAAACAGTGCATGTAAAAATCTGCACATTAATTTCTATCAGAGCATATAGCTCACTTATTCTTCCAAGTACATGAAAAGAGTGTGTGACAGGTTGCAGATATAATTCATCAGATGGGTCAAAAAGACTACATATTCCTCACTAAAACTTGTAAATACATGTGATTGAATACTCCCTGGATGATTGAATGTGTGCATAGGTAGTGCCTAGGTGATTCCCAGAGGATACAGGTAGTGTCTGGATGATTCCCTGAGTATGTGAAAACTCCATGGGTCGTTCCATATATGGATAGTTACTGCCTGCATGTTTGCATGAGTATATCATTACTATCTGGGTGTTTGGATGAGTGCAGGAGTAGTGCCTGAATGATTAGATAAGTGAATTACTTATGCCTCAATAATTCAATACATGCATAGATAGTGGTTGGATGATTAAATGAGTGCAACTCTAGTACTTGGAGGAATGCAGGATTGCATGCATAATATATAGGTGATTTATAGAATGCATATGTGATTGTTTAAGTGCATACATAGCACCTGGCAGATTGGATGAGTGCATGAGTAGTGTTTCAGTGATTGGATGAGTACATGGCTGCTGCCCATGTGTTTTTGGTTGAGTGAGCAGGTAGTGCCTGGGTGTTTAGATAAGTACATGGATAGTGGCTGAATAATTGAATGAGTGCATCATTACTGCCTGTCTGATTAGATGAGTGCATGACTAGTGTCTGAATGATTGCATGAGTCCATTGTTAAAGCTTAAGTGATTGGATGAAAACAAGTGTACTACTTGGGTGATTGCATTAGTGCAACAGTATTGCCTCAGTAATTGAATGAGTGCATAAGAACTGCATGGGTGATAGGTTCACTGCAATGGTACTATCTGCATAATTAGATGAGTATATGGGTTGTGCCTCAGTATTTTGATGAGTGCATGGGTTGCAAGTGGGTGTTTGGATGAGTGGATGGGTTGTGCCTTGGTGTTTGACTGACTGCATAGGTACAACCTTAGTGATTGTATAAGTGAATAGTTAGTGCCTGGGTGATGGGATGAATGCATGGGTAGGGCCTGCATAGTTCAATGACTACATAATTAGTGCCTGTGTGATTGCAAGACTGCATATGTAGTGCCTGGGTATTTGAATAAGTGAGTAGACAGTGCATGAGTAATTCGATGAATGCCTGAGCAGTGGCTGAGTGATTGGATGAGTGCCTGAGTACTGCCTGGCTTACTGTAAAAGTACCTCCATTGCTGTTAGATACATAACAGTTGTGACTATATCTATGATTCATTGTTTAAGTCCTTCTGTCAGTATGAAACTACCTGTTTTAGTGTATCTAATCTTTTCTACTGAGCTATGTGTGAGTAAAGTCTAGATATCACACTTGATTTATAATTGGATACATGGCTCTCTAGGAGCTTTCATTGCTCTGTTACTCAGCATGCACAAACATCAGTAACTTTCTAAAACTGAAAACAACAATTCTCACTTTTTCAAAGCACAAAACCTTTTCTTACTGGCATACCTTCATCATTTCTCAAATATTTCTTGTGTCTTTAAAACATATATTCAGCATTTCTCAAAGAAAAGTTACATACCAAGTGAAGCTAGCACAAGAACTCTAAAGAGACATTCTGCACTATTAACCTCCTCAATTTTAAGCAGAGCATGTTTAAAGAAATGCACCACCTTAACCATATACATTACATTTTCAACAGTCTTAAAGAACATAGATCACCAGGTAAACATATATCTGATTTCATAATAGATATACACCTTCAGGCCATCTTTCCAAAAATATATAGTTCTCTACATCTTTAAGTAAACTCAAGAGTCTCATCGTACATATAACTATCTGCAACCAGAAAAACCATATCTCACTATCTAAACACATACAAACCGGTCATATAAGTTAAAAACCACATTGACAAACACTTCCTAATACATACCTAACAAGAATTATTACTTTATAATTCATATACAGGCACATTACATTTTCTTATCTTTTATTCATGACTACACTACTTCTGCTTAATAAATTGACTAAGAGTACTACAATTCCCAGAATGCAAATAACATTGATCTGTCTGTTCTGCACATGATGCTTAGACATTTAAAACATTGTAATTTTTAAAGGCATTACTCATGGTAACTTTCAGCAGTACTTGCATCTTAAACACATACCCTCTGCCAGATACAGTTCATCTGATATATTTTTTTCATATCACTGTGATACTCTTTTTATCAAACTCCCATATACATCTTCATTTCTAATGTACATTTTTTAAATAATTATGCGTACCAGTGAACTGAGTTTGTAGATTATATTGTTGTTTTAGCTTTGTCTGGATGGTTTTGAAACTGTTAAGATTTGTAAAAACTAAACACAAGAATGGTACACCACTCTCGTAGAAAACAACTATAACATGGCAACCTCTTCAACTTTCCACTCTGTGATCACAAGAAAGGCAGCAAATCAAATCATGCCTTTCACTTTAGACTACTCTATCTCCACTTGTGAATAGTTAGCATCTGTTAATCCTTTCCCTCTCTTTCAAAACGAGGTTCCTGTCTCCACGTGTTCGCACTGTTTTCGCGATCATTGCGGAGTCCAAACCGATATTTAGCTTCAGTTTTTTTTAATTTAAATACTGCACGACAGTTTATAACATAGTCCTCAATTGGAAATTAAAGTTTATCATTGCTTAAATTGTGTCATAACTCCTCAACTTTTCAAAACAATTCTGTCTCTTTAACACCCTTCCCCCAATACACTCAGCTCAGTGTAATTAGCAACCCAGTTGAACCAGTAGGTCACAAGTTCACAGCGCATTCTAGAAGGAACATGCTACTTCCAAAGGAGATACAGCAGGTGAGATTTACTCCACTGATTCAAAAGCATATCCATGTCTGTGTTACATTTCTTTTTTTAAACAACAGCCAATAATAGAACTTCCACAAATGGAAAGGAGCATCAATGTATCCGCTATGGTATCCAATCAATTATTGTTTTTCGAGAATCAAATCCATAGGCAAACTCATTTCATATGTGTTTTCCATTTATTAATTCAAAGGAAAATCATAGCTCCAAAATATAACAGTATCCAGTCGTAGCCAAATATAACAATATCCAATCGTCAGCCTACGCGTTTCGTCCTCACTTGGACGTCATCAGGGCTGGAAAAAAGGATAAGTACACAAATCAATATAGATCCCTATGTATTTTTAGAAAATCAATAATTCAATCACATTCCCCAAAATTAAAAACATCATATCAATTTCATTGTTCAACAGCCCCTTCGAGTCTGCCTTTTTACAATCTAATTTCCATATATTATCCCCATAAAGAAAGTAACATTAATGGTTTTTTGGATGGAAAACATCATGTGGTGTCAGCACCCTCCTTATTGCTACCACATCAATCCTCTTCAATTTCTCTCATGTACTATATACACTGTTATTGTCATGCATCATGACATTATATTTAGACTTCTGGCAAATATTGATCATACAAAAATCTCTTAAATTCTTATCCATCATCAACTCCCCAACAGCCATACTGTCTGCTAAGTTTCTTTAGTCACCTTTTGGAACATACCTCCAATGTATCTCCTAAGCGTTTATCCTTACAGTTCTTCAGCTCTTCATTTGCGCAACCCATACAAGTGAAAAAGATTATCCTGAACAAATTTTTTTTATATGTATGCTTAAAACCGATTTATAAAGCCCTATTCACTTGGGGAAATTGTTGTGATGAATCTCATTTTTATATTTAACTTTTTACATACCCCAAAATAGAGACATAATGGGACAAAGGGAATCCTGTAAATTTTTCTAATATATTATCCAATTATGTAACAAGAGAACACAAAATACTTATTGTTCTCTTGATAATTAGTCACCAAGCTCTACAGGTCTATTGCTAAAAAGCCCCAGTCAGGCAAAGCTCCCCCATATCACCCCCTGGTTATCACCTTTTGCCAGAGTGTTTTTTACTTTGGTCTTCCTGCCACGGCCTGGCCCGATAAATCCCACCGTAGAATTGACTGTCTAGAATGCCTGTATTTCAATGTGCCAAATGAACAATAGGAAGTCGCTATTTCAAGCCTCTGAATTAACATTACTACAACCGCGGTTCCCTCTCAGGTCCTCACAGTACTTGACCAATCACATTTCAAGAGCCAATGGTACTATTGTTTGAGCCAATCGCCCGTCAGTTTTATTTTTATGACTGTTTTCTCTCTGGTCCTCACTTATTTAGACCAATAGGAAGTCGCTATTTCAAGCCTCTGAATTAACATTGCTACAACCGCAGTTCCCTCTCAGGTCCTCACAGTACTTGACCAATCACCTTTCAAGAGCCAATGGTACTATTGTTTGAGCCAACCGCCCGTCAGTTTTATTTTTATGACAGTTTCCTCTCTGGTCCTCACTTATTTAGACCAATCGTGAGTCAGACATCCTCCTTCCCTACCTCCCATGTGTCTATGTGTCAAGACTTCCGCCTGACCTGCCTGATGTTGGGCGGTATTGTATTACCATCTCCGACGACAATGGCCACAAAATTCACATATTACATTCGATTAGTTATAAAGGCCACCAATGACTATAATGTCTATATTTTTTTGAAACTACAATTTACATGGTCGTTGCAAATCAAAATACTCCCTGGAATATTGTAATTCTATTCACCGCCAAGTGCGCTCAGGAATTACGATGCCTGGCCTGCCTGGAGGTGGGCGTTTTTATCACATGACTATCACTTCCTGTCCCTTATGTGTACCATGTAAAGGTTTGCATTGAGTGTGGACAACGTCGATCACCCATAAACATTTTTTTAATGAATGTCTATACTTTCGTTAACTCACTCTAATTATATTTGAATTCCTTAATCCCCGGTAATTGATTTAACACTACCTGACCTATCCAGGCTAGTGCGTGATGACATTGCAAATGGTCAAAGTTACACAGGCATCTAACCGGTAACATCTAAAAACTTTTAATATGGTATCTAAATAATGATTCATTTGTTATGATTAAATTTAAATTAATCGTTTTACAATTATTAATACGATACTGCCTGACCTGTTTGAGATTTTGCGTGGTGACACATTACTTATTCTCAATCGAGTACAGGTTCTATATTACGGCTTACAGTAACAAAAAGGATATGTTCTAATAGTAGCTATTAACGCAAACATCAATGTACCATCTCAAGTTAATAACAAAAAATGTATATACCTCCAACATGTTGTCAAACGACTTACGCTAGATACAGACCTATTGCTCATAGTAGTATATTTTCAAAAGATGTAAATCTGTTACAAAAAATAGTGTAACTCATTGTCACTATTTAAACCCTGATCATCCGTTCTGCATTTACTAATCCATCTAGCTTCCTGTTGACTTATTTTTAGTTCCCAGTCACCCCCTCTCACATTTGGAATTAGGAACTACATAGAACCCAGGAATATTAGGGGAGGGAATTGGCTCCCAGATCAACCTAAGGGATTCTTTACATGTGGTTCATGTAATGTTTGTGCGGTTGGAATCAATCGGATGAAAGAGTTCAAGTACAATACCAACAAGTGGTATAGTATTAATGAATTTATAAATTGCAACAGTTGTGGGGTGATTTATGTACTGCAATGTGAATGTTCTAAAATCTACATAGGCAGCACAAAAAGAATTTTAAAGTTGAGGATACAAGAGCATATAAGAGCGATTGTGAATGAGGAGGTTAGATCGCCAATTTTTCAACATATTAGAGACAATCACCCTATGAGAAGGAATATAAAATTTCACGGAATACAGAGGATTATTCCAAATGTGAGAGGGGGTGACTGGGAACTAAAAATAAGGCAACAGGAAGCTAGATGGATTAGTAAATGCAGAACGGTTGATCAGGGTTTAAATAGTGACAATGAGTTACACTATTTTTTGTAACAGATTTACATCTTGTGAAAATATACTACTGTGAGCAATAGGTCTGTAACTAGCGTAAGTCATTTGACAACATGTTGGAGGTATATACATTTTTTGTTATTTACTTGAGATGGTACATTGATGTTTGCGTTAATAGCTACTATTAGAACATATTATTTTTGTTACTGTAAGCCGTAATATAGAACCTGTACTCGATTGAGAATAAGTAATGTGTCACCACGCAAAATCTCAAACAGGTCAGGCAGTATCGTATTAATAATTGTAAAACGATTCATTTAAATTTAATCACAACAAATGAATGATTATTTTGATACCATATTAAAAGTTTTTAGATGTTACCGGTTAGATGCCTGTGTAACTTTGACCATTTGCAATGTCATCACGCACCAGCCTGGATAGGTCAGGTAGTGTTAAATCAATTACTGGGGATTAAGGAATTCAAATATAATTTGAGTGAGTTAACGAAAGTATAGACATTCATTAAAAAAATGTTTATGGGTGATCAACGTTGTCCACACTCAATGCAAACCTTTACATGGTACACATAAGGGACAGGAAGTGATAGTCATGTGATAAAAACGCCCACCTCCAGGCAGGCCAGGCATCGTAATTCCTGAGCACGCTTGGCGGTGAATAGAATTACAATATTCCAGGGAGTATTTTGATTTGCTAATGCATTCAACACACTGCCTATTTTTATTTTTATTCACTTACATGCTGACACAATCCAACAAAATATATCTTTAAAAAAAAAAAAGAAAACATCCATTTTAACTGCTTTTCATTTGGAAACCTACCTCATTGAGCTCCAGCCTTCTCCTGACTGCTATTGCTCCTTCACTTCAATATGCTTAGAGGGTGGATTGTTGGCCACAGCTATGTCAATTGGGCTAAAGAGCCTGCAAAAAACAGAAGTATTGACAGGGTCTTGGGTCTGGCAAATGTGGAGATTACTCCAGAGAGGGTTAAAGTTTCATCAGTTGCTGGCTTTGGTTAAAATCATTGTGGATTGCCAAACTCCTCAACTCATGACTGTGCACTATGGTGGCAATGACCTAGGCCCACTAACTGGGGTAGGGCTGAAAATCCTAATGAAGAATACCTTTGCAGAACTGATTGCACTTTTCCCTCACACTGTCTTGCTGCACTCTAATGTATGCCAAAGGCAGAAATGGAAGTGGTCAAATCAATTCTGTCCACAGATTGATAAAGCCAGGAAACATGTTAATAAAACGGTTTCTGCTTTCCTCAGAGACCATAACATTGGCTCGATCTATAACAACAACCTGCATTTTGACATGCATGGAATTTATAGAAATGATGGAGCGCACTTTACAGACGAAGGCAACCAGGTGTTTCTAAGTAACCTGAAATTCTGCATCCAGTCTCATGTGTGACTGTCATATACACACAATCAACACAAAGGCTCTTGTCAGAGCCACCCTAGTATCTGAAATATTGTTAATTTTCTTTATAATGATCCTTTTTTTTAGTTGTTGGGAATCTTCGCGACGATGTCGCAATGGTCACGAATATGTAGCGGAATCACAAAACAAAAGCAGGCATTCAACGGCCACCAGCACAAGCAAAAACAAAAACAAAAATCCATTCTTAACATTGCACTACATATATTACTATATACATGCTTCTATAAAAAACAATTTTAAACTCATGTTTTTGTACTAAGTTTCTTTAAAAACCATCTTTAAAACCTATTTTCTGTTTTGCGGTTATTTAGGGCGTTGCGACGATGTCGTTCACTGTGGCAATTGCGCCTTTTGCATAAAGAGTAAAACACATATATGCCTACATATTACAGTAATTTACACACTAGGGGTATTGCCTAAAGTCATGTTTTTCTAGTGACTTTCTATAAAAACCATCTCTAAAAATCTATTTTCGGTGTTCTCGGTAATGCCGGGAATTGCAACAACGTCAGTACCTGTGATGATTGTGCCTTTTTTACAGACTGAAAAACACATAAATGCACACATATTATAGTATTGTTTGCACTAGGGGTTTATTACTGTACACTTCAAACTGATGCTTTTTAGTGAGTTTCTATAAAAACCATCTCTTAAGCCTATTTTCCGTGTTCGCAGGGACGCCAGGACTAGCGTCGATGTTAGTACCCGCGACAATCGCACCTTTTTTTTACAGACTGTTAAACACATATATGCACAGATATTATAGATATTATAGTATTTTTGGCACTAGGGGTTTATTACTGTATTGTCTAAAGTCATATTTTTCTAGTGAGTTTCTATACAAACCATCTCTAAGACCTATTTTCTATTATCGCAGTGATGCCAGGACTTGCGATGACGTCAGTGCCAGTGATCAACGCAAAGACGTCGCGAAAATACAAAGCAAAAGCAGGAATTCAATTGCCACCACCACATAAAATAATTATAACTATATAATTCATTCTAACATCACACTAGATAAATCACTATCTAAATAACTCTATAAAAACATTTGACAGTCTCACAATATCTCTATTACAGTGTGTATTAATGATTCACTGATTTATGTGAACGGTTGCATAAGTCTCCAAGTGGGTTTGTGACTAGCTGCATGAGTCCCTCAGTGGGTCTACAAGTGATAACAGAAGTCTCTGAGTGGGTATATGAGTGGGCATATGAGTCTTTGAGTGAGTTTGTGAGTGGGTGTATAAGTCTCTCACTGGGTATGTGCATGGGTATGTGAGTGCCTGAGCGGGTATGTGATAGGGTACATGAGTCTGTGACTGGATCTATGAGTGGGTACATAAGTGTCTGAGTGGGTCTGTGAGTGGGTGTATTAGTCTTTGACTGCAACTGTGCCTGGTTACATGAGTCTCTGAGTGGATCTGTGAGTGGGTGCATCTATCTATCCATGGGTGTGTGAGTGGAAGCATAAGTCTCTCAGTAGGTCTGTGAGTGGGTGTGTGAGTGTCTGAGTGGGTTTGTGACTGGGTGTATGATTCTCTGACTGGGTCTGTGACTGGGTGTATAAGTCTCTGTGTATGTGAGTGGCTGCATGAGTCTCTGAGAGCATCTGTGAGTGGGTGCATGAGTGTCTGAGTGAGTCTGTGAGTGGGTGTATGAGTCTCTGACTGAGTCTGTGACTGGGTGTATGTTTCTGACTATGTATGTGAGTGGGCGCATGAGTCTCTGACTGCATCTGTGAGTGGGTGCATGAGCCTCTGAATGCTTATGTGAGTACACACATGGATCTCTGAGTGAGTGTGAGTGGGTGCATTAGTGTATGAATGAGTATGTGAGTGGGTGTATGAGTGTCTGAGTGGATATGTGAGTGCGTACATGAGTCTGTGACAGTGACCGGCGAGTGTGTACAAATATGTATATATATATTTATTTATATGTCCACCAATATTTGCGATGACGTTGTGATGGTACACGGAGAGGCCGCGATGACGATAGCGGTGTTGTTGCGAATATCTTGCAAGATTAAGCAGTTCAATTTTGGACACATAACTTGTGTCACTAACACCCCAATTTATCAAACATGGGGCCAGCATACCTCCACTCTGACCCCTTATCTTAGCTTTCCCAGAAATTTTCAGCCCCGGGAACTATTTCCGATTGATAAAATGGTAGACGCAACTTTCTGTTCAGGTTGCGTCCAGCCAATCAGAGCATTCCCGCTGGCGTGTGCACTCACGATTTGCCGCGATGTCACAGCAAAACAATTGTGACCCCTGCAAAATAGCCACAAAATAGCCACGGCCAGAGATATCACTATATTGTTCTGCTTTAATTTCACAAAAACTACTGAACGGATTTGCACCAAATAACAAAAAGCACACTCTGCACATAACAACATCTGCCAAATTTGGTGTAATTCCATCCAGCGGTTCGGGCTGTAGTTTCAACAATGCGTTCCTATGGAAATTAATATTACAAATGCCCCCCTATTTTGCACCCCTATTTCTCGGTCCCCACTGCACGGATCACCCCCAAACTCTCCATGACACACAGAACCTACTTTGACCCTTTTGAAAAACTTCATGAAGATTGGTCAAACAGCGCCAAAGTTATAGGCAAGTCAAAAAATGCTTTTCCTATGGAAACTAGGTCCTAACTTTAACTACCTACTGGCAAACGCCAGTAGGTAAATCACTGGAAAAACCAAAGGTTATGGGACATTACAAAACCATAGAAATTCAGCAGTTATAGTTACCTCAGCGAACTATAACTTAGACCCCCGCAATGCACTGCTCATGACCTCACATATTACATCACTTATGACATGGTCAGTGACATCGCTCATGACATCTCAAATGACGTCACTGATGACATCATCCAGTGATTGTGAGTCTTTTCTAAAAGTTTATGACTGTTAAACATATCTGCTAAGCTAATACAAAAGTGAATACAAAAGTTAAATTAGTATACTTTGTGTATAACTAATTAGTGATACTATTTCTAACATATATTATGTGAGTGGCTGTGTACCTGTGTGTGTGTGAGTGGCTGTGTGAATGAGTGTATGGGTGTATAAGTGGGTGTGAGTACCTGTGTGGGTGAGTTAGTGGCTGTATTGGTGGGTATGTGAGTGGCTGTATGGGTGAGTAAGTGGCTGCATGAGTGGCTGTATGGGTGGGTGAGTGGATGCATGAGTCCCTGTATGAGGGACCGAGTGGCTGTGTGAGTGACTCGGTGTGTAAGTGGATGAATGCATGAGGGAGTGGCTGTTTGAGTGGGTGTTTGGTTAAGTGAGTTGGTGTGTAAGTGGCTGTATTGAGAGTGAGTGTCTGTGTGAGCAGCTGTATGGGGAGTGAGCGGGTGTGTGAATGGGTATGTATGTGGGTGTGAGTAGATGTCTGAGTTGTGTGGGTGAGTGAGTGTCTGTTTTGAAAGGCTTTATGGGTGAGTGAGTGGGTGGGTGAGTGGGTATATGGGTAAATATGGAGGTGTGTGAGTGGGTGTATGTATGAGTGACCAGGTGTGTGAGTGGTTGTGTGTGTTAGTGAGTGGGTGTGTGAGTGACTGTATGGGTGAATGAGTGGTTATGTGAGTAGCTCTATGAGTGAGTAAGTGTGTGGCTGTATGAGTGGCTGTATGGGTGAGTGAATGGGTGTGCGAGTGGCTCAATGGATGAGTGAGTGGGTGTGTAACTCGTATAGGTGTGTGAGTAGGTGTATGAGTGGTTGTGTGGGTGTGTGGATGGTTGAGTGGTTCTGTAGATGATGTCATCAGTGATGTCAACAGTGATATCCTTTGAGGCTCCATCAGTGACATCATGAGTGATGTCGCTGACCATGTCATGAGTGATGTAATATGTGAGGTCATAAGTAGCGCATTGCAGGGGCATAAGTTATAGTTAGCTCAGGCAAACTATAACTGCTGAATTTCTATGATTTTGTATGAGTGAAATCTGAGTCTAACTATAATTTCCCTGTAATCTTTGTTTTTTCCAGTGCATTTGTAATTTTTTTGTAAATTCTATTTCCGCACTATAACGTCCCTGTAACCTTTGTTTATTCAGTGAATTTCTAGTTTTTTTTTAAAATTCTATTTCCTAACTATAACATCATTGAAACCTTTGTTTTTTTATATATATCCAAGAACAATAATTTGGACCGGCAGGTGACCAAAGGAAACAGGCACTCCACTTTTGCATGAAAAGAAATGTAATTTATTTAGCAGACACAAATGCTACTGACACGTTTCGGCTCCACAAACCTGTATCACGGTAGCGGGCCCCACTGCCAGCATAATATAAATACAAACTTCATCACAGGCATAAAAGACATGGTTCTCAATTCAATCCATCCATTTTCACCCAAAATGTATACAGTGAGTACCACAATTCTTTTACCCTGCCCCCAATGTCATTCATGATTATATTATAGATAAAATTCAGAACATTTATATGATATAAAAAAAATACAAATATCATAAATGTCACAATGGAGAATTAAATAAGGAAGCATATGAAAATGAGAACATTCTCATACAAATATAAAAAACTCAACAGAAAATAAGAATAAGAGAAAGTAGGGGATCCGACATAACAGAAAGAAGGACATTCTCAAATAAACACGGGGCGTGGCACCACATGTTACGCCCAATTATGCCCAAGTGGACATAACATCATAATTGTCCAAATATGAGGTGGGGAAGTGCGGCGAAGGATCACTGTACATATTCCTAAATGTGTATAGGGGAACATACAACTTATTTGCCCTCTTGGCATCAGCATGTAGGTTTGTACAAATATCAGTGATAAAAATACTGTCCAAATGGGCTCAAGATATTTTCCTGTTCATATTGTGCAAATCCCCAGTATGAAAAATACACTGGTTACAGAAATAAAAAATAAAAACAGTCACAAGGGATTGTCAGGTACTGTCAATATAAGGATATTTCCTACACTAAACATATAAAATCATTCAAAGGAGAAGCTGTCCAGATGTGAAAATCACAGATCAAACATATTTTTAGCATACAACTTAACAATGACATGTTCCAGAATATCCCATTGTTATCGCAACACTATAAGGGCTAGAGGAAGTTTTTAAAGACCCACAGGGGTTGATTCCCCTATTCAGTAAACAATAACACACAAAGAAACCCCTGGGTCTGATACAGAAAGGAATGAGTACTATCAAAGTAGTCCTTTTAAAGGACGGTTTCCCTCGCCCACCCGTAGGTGGCATGCTTCATCATAGAGTAACCTCCTCGCAATATGAACCTAGTCACAAAGTGGGCTACAACCCCTTCACTGAGGAGGAGGAGCTCAGGGATGTTTTCATAGAGAGAGGTATACTAAATACGGTAGATGAGCTGGGAATGGCAAGGGGTGCAGAGCAAGAAAATAGTGATCTAAAACTAGCTCCAAGGTGTGCAAACAACTTTATTGGGGCGCCCCTGGGCCAGGATTAAAATTAAGCCTCAACAGGAGGGAATTCAACCTGTCACTGAGTAGAAAAATAGGTCAACATGTTTCAGCCTGATACCATTCCTCGAGGTGTGGCAGCCTTCTTCAGGACCCAATAAAAGCTTCTGCAACAATGTGAAAAAAAATAAAGTAGTGCTAAATACAAAACCACTTAATCTAGGATACACAGGTTGATCTATCTGAAATAAACAAATATATCGGTATAACATATGTCAGCATGAAATACATATACCTTATTGTCCATCAGCCCACATGTACCTCCAATTCCTTGTCTATGTTCAAGCCCAAGGGTTTTGTGGTCTTTAGGTCTAGAATATATTTAGACTCTAACTGCCTAAATTGCCTGGTCCTATTTTCCCCTCGTAGATTCCTGCTGATTCTATTGATGGCAAAGAATATTAACTTCGATACATCTCGTTGGGGAGCCACCAAAAAATATCTTGCCACGGGATAAGATAAATCCACATTTCTGATAGCACGTGATAGTTAGGTTCAGATTTTACACACACAAAACTATAGAAAATCAGCAGCTATAGTTACCTGAGCTAACTATAACTTACGCCCATGCAATGCGCTGCTTATGACCGCACATATTACATCACTCATGACATGGTCAGTGTGACATCATTGATGACAACATTGATGACATCTCAAATGACATCACTGAACAACATCATCATCCACCAAAGTAAACTTCAATATACTTAATAAAATGGCATTTACATTTTTTTAAACTAAGACGAAGACACGGATGAGAGATGTGCAGCACAGAGCTCACTGCAACCTTATCAACTACTACACTCACATATCACGTAAGAGAGGGTTCTGAGCAGATGGTCCCGTGTTTTCTAAACCACTACTGTAAATTTTCCTGCTATATACTTAAATTTTTGTTGTAAAGGCATGCGTGGTAAAGGCATTTAGGTGGTAAAGACTGCGTGGTTAACATTGTTTTCCCTCCCAAAGAGATAGGAGCACAGTTTTATTTTGTTTTCAAAAAGAAAACCCATAAAGACTGCGTGGTAAATGTTGTTACCCCTCTCATAGCGAGAGGAGCATTGTCTTTTTGTTTTAAAAAGAAAACCCCACTTCAGTGTTTTCTTTTGGAAAATAACAAAAAATAAGTTTGGTGCATGGCTCTGTCATGTTGACGGAGCCCTGCACTAAACTTCAAAAAGCATTGACAGGAATTGGAAATGACCACCAGTTTGGCGCTCATTTTAAAGTTTGGCGGGCGGAGTCATCTCGGCCTGGAAACATTAAGTCCTCCTCCAGCCCAACGGGAATTACTCCATCCAACAAATTATAAATATTACAATTTATTATAATATATATATTATTTATCTATTATATTCCTGATTTTAAGCACCATTGTTGAGGGTCCTTACTCATGGTATGCAACTCTCAGGCAATTCTCAGAGATCCTCAGCAGGCAGATTATTTGACCTGAAAAATACAAGTAAAGTGTTTTAGGAGGGTTGATAATTTTCTTACATTTTCCACCTTCAAAATCCATGTACAGTGTTTTAAAAGGACTAAAACAGTCAGCTTTTAATTAAAGCTCAAATATTTACAAAATCTTTGTTTTTTTGTTTAGATGGAACATGTGAGGAATCTCAACGTGAGTACCAATTTATTTATATATTTTTAACTATCAACGCTGTATCTAAACTGTATTTTGCAGACATTTACACTTATACAATGGACGACTCGATAAGACTCAATACACCTCAATGTGACTTTAACACAAATAGGGTAACTAGATCATGGTTTAATTATATGTAAGGAATAATTGTGGGTGCATATTTTGGAAGGGCATTTTTAACTTCAACTTCAGTTTCTGACAGTAGATGCATTAAATCACTAAGGTGCATTGCTTGCAGCAATCACTCTTGTTTGAAATTACTGTTTTAATTGTCGCCACATATGAAATTCATACATGTAATTATGACATCATTGGTTGATTAGCTCAGGTAGAACATTTCATACCAGTGTAATCAAAATATAAATACGTCAGAGTGTTTTATCAAGGAACTGGCAATAAGACAGCTAGACAACACATATTTCCATGGATATTAAATCTGCTGTTTTCTTGTTTTGTAAGACTCCTATTCTTTGTAAAGTAATTACAGTTTACTGCCTTACATCCGACATCTTCAACAGAAATAAGGTTCTTGACACTGTGGTATTCCAAGATAATTTTTATAGATGCAGCTTTTTAAGGGGTGTAGCCAATATGCTTATTAAGAAATGGGGAGAAGTCAGGGAATTCACATGCAAATGTGATGAACATTCACCTCGTCGTAAGTTAGAAGTGATTCAAAAATATTTGTAATGGCATTACCCATACATTAAGCACATGTAAGTAACACCTGTAAGAAGAAGGGGGATGTGTAATTATCGGAGCGTGACCACATTGACAAAACACTAATGTTCTTTAAAGCTCATGGGTAGCACTAGAAGAATCCTACATGGTACACTCTTATAGTTTGAATTTTTTTGAAGAACTTACAAGAGGTTCTTACTCATTTGGACATAGTGGCTGAAAAAGACAGGAACACATTTTGCAAAAAGTGCCAGATGTTCTAATTTTTTTTGCAGTAGAACAAGTGGTGTTCTATTTAATAACTCATGAAGTTTAAAAATGTGATCACTTTGATGAAGCGTTGTTTTCAGAATACAGTGTCATTAAGTCAGTGGGAATTGGGCTATGGTCACACCTAGGTGCCACTATAAGTGAGACCCTACAAAGGAAGTGAATGGGTGTCACCTGCCTATGGTATAAACTGAGCACAAGGCGTCTCTCAATGGCCAAACGGATATCTCAAGCGGGGAACAGTACCATGAACAGTACCATGAATAACACAAGCACCTGAAGATAACAACCAATATGAGGAAATAGCAAAAGTGACTTGTACAAAAATAGAAAAATTATACATATTTTAAAGAATTTTTATAATGTTATACATGTATAATAGAGCAAATCAAATAACATAATCATACATATTTTCCTTTCAAGATGCACCCACAAGAACAGTAATATAGCTCATGAAGTATCCCCCAGTCCAAGTGAATTACGGCAAAATAATAACTAAAACATCATCATATCAATTACACAACAGCACTCTCTCATTGAATCAGTCATACCACAATCGCATCCACACATCTGTCATACTGTCAAAACCTACCAATAAAAAATGCATATATAGACAGGAGCCACAGATGAAAGTAGAAGTGGTATCATGCACACCTCAATATCTGGGTGAAAAAGTACAGCTCTATAAAGAGATGTGCGGCCAGGTATTGGCTGGAGTACAATAAATATTAAATCAGTAAACTAATAGTCAGAAATTGCCATATACATTTTCATTGGTTCAATAACATTGATTTCATATGTCCATGGAGAGAGGAAATAATAGATAAAAAACATTTGAACAGTGCCAGCCAACCCTGGACCACAGCCCTAGAATAATTGAAATTCAAAGCTAAAATCTTGACATTTTCATGAAGCACTTTTGAGCCATTGCTGACAATAAACTAATCCACGTACGTAGGACACTGTTTTTGTTTGGAGAAATGTGGGGCACTGGGTGGTAGGACTTTAGACATTATCTTCAGGTTCTGGAATTGTTCCTCAAAGAAATGTAAAAAGTATTCGAATTCCCAAAAGTTTGATGTGTGCAGGACATCCTGGGTAAGAAAACACACTGGGATGTATCTAATCTTTATCACCCTGGATTCCCCTGGGTCTCTAGCTTTCAGAAATGCTTGGGGTTGATAGGTTTCCCTGGGTCCTGTCCGACACTGGACTCAAATCTCCCAGCTACCAACAGCTCAAGAATTGGTGAAATTGAATAGAATGTGACCACGTTATATTTTTGGGCCTTTCCTGGCCTGACCTGAGGTATTTTATCCGAAAAAGTGTTGGAACACTTGTTGGTAGGACCTTTCTCATTCCCCACAGACTCCGGGCCTTTCTTGCACAGAAATGTGAGGAAATTCTGTGATATCACCCAAAGTTTGCTATTTGCAGGACATTCTGGGTAAGAAAAGGTAGTAGACTAAATGCAAACCACTCTAGAGTGGAATCCTTTCAGAAATCTCGGACGTTGGTAAGGTTTCCTGAATGCCAGAAGCTCTCCGGCCCAAACACTACAATCATCTGCTATAGAAGTAGAGTGGAAATATGGTGTTTTTAGGCATAATTCTGGGATCCACTCAACGGAGAGCTGTCTAGAATACCTTGCATCGTCAGTTGTCAGAAATAACAGCGGAAGGTAGGGTTTTCCAGTTGTTGGCTATCACTGGCAAAAATATAACAACTATCTCCCATCATGAAATTTGTCCCTTTTAGAAGATGTTTCTTAGCATTTCCCCATTACATTTTTGGCCCTTGTTGGAAAAAATGTGCAAATGGTGTGTAAAGATAAGTGAGAAAACCGAGCCCAAAAAATCAAGACATTTACAGCATAATTCCAAATCCTCTAACTATAAATAATTATTTCTCCATTTTTAACATTATTTTACTGAAAAAGATTGCAAACCTTATATATTTTATGTCTGAATACATCAATAAGCAACTGAAAGGTGGCCAGTTAACCTTTGCGGGTCACGTCCTGCACACAATCAAGGGTGGTGCTGATTTTTAGTAACTTTTGAATCACTTGCACATGAAACAATTTCTTTTTCTGGGTGAAATCTGCATTTTGTGCAGCAGGAGATGGATTATGAGGCAAATGTGGCAAAACCATAATTGTGCAGCAAATGCTGCAGCCACAGAATTGCATAATTCCAGTTGCCCTGTCTACGATGATAGAAGTACAATACGTCTGAATTCTTTTGACATCTGTTTCATAGATAAGATTCATGTTTCAGTTCTTTTGGAAATCAGAGCAATCCATCAGAGCAGAGAGACACAGGTACTCTGAAGGTATATCTTGTGTAATAGAAAGTATTAGATGCTGTTGCAAGACTGATAAGACGATACAAATCTTTTCTTACCTTTAGATAGCAAACAGTTGAAGGCAGTGCTTAGCTGAATATCAAGTGAGAGAGGCAGTATGAAGTGTCCCTATTTTGTCTTTATCCCCTTCTGATTTCCCTGAGTTTACTTCTAAACAACATTTTAGCTCACGTACGGTTTGCTATGGATTCAGTGAAGTGTGGAAACACTCATCACTTCCAGTTTGATCCGGACTACAAAGTTAGTGCTTTCTGACACACCGCTGCTTGTTACACAACCACACTGCCATTCACGTAACAAACACAGTGCCTCCTGCCAAACAGACACATTGAATTGTGTCATGCAATCATGATACCACTGACTCAACACACTATACCTCTCGCCGCATAGCACGCCACTCACTGAACCAACACACGTATTCTTAGCACACAATACCATCGCCTTATGTCCACAAACTACAATGCTTGTAACCCATTAAAACTCTACTATTCTTCAAGCCGCCACGCCATCTGACAGCTGCCAAATACATAATCTTTTTTCCAACATCATCAGCACTGTATTTCATAAGCGAACTCACTACTAGAAGACTAGTTTAACAAACATTCATGTTGAACTGTCTGTCACTGGAACATCACTTGTAAAGCAGATTATACTTACCTAACAATGTACCATCTATGTTCTGAAAATTCTACAAAAAAAAGAAAAAATGCCAAAATCAGAACTACTAGTTTTGAAATGTGCCTTTTTTTTCAAAATTTCTCCCAAATCTTCTTCTTTGTATGGCACAGTAAGACTGTGGGGTGCCACAGTTCTGGATTAGAATGACTGCAGGGACATGAGTATTTGGTTTCCCATGTCTTTCCCTTTCTGGCCACAAACTGACACCTTCAATAAAGTTGGTGTTTCTTCTCTATTGGATAGGAAGATCAGCAAAGTGTCGTCCAACCAACCTTGAGGCACCTTCCAACTCCATGTTTACAACCCCTGATTAAGTTTCTGATTAATTACTTCTGAAAGACAAGAAAACACATCTTGTGTCCAGGAGCTGTTGGCAATACACAAATTAAGTATTATATGTTGCTATTTGCATCATGGGCACTGCGAGCTTCTTACACAAAATACAAATCTTATGTGCAGACAAGCCAAACTTTAATGTGGCTTCTGCATGGTACTCCTTCTGGGCATTTAGTTTTTTCAAATGTTTTTTTTAACAGATTTTTTGTTGCATTACAATGTTCATCAGTGGTGCTCCTGACACAGAATTCCAGTACTACAAAATCAATCAAAAGGGGATCATCAGGACAGTACATTCTATTAGCACCAGGCTATAGTGAATATATCAATGACCCCTGCTTGGGTTACATCATTGTGCACGGCATAGCAGGTCAGAAAAACAATAAGTAATGAACTATAAACAATTAAACATTACGAGATCTCATTAGCTCCTAATCAACTATCCATGATATGTGGGCATTCCCATTGTTGCCTCACCATGCCAGGCGTGTTCCTGATGTTATGTGAGGTTGCCGTTTCTATGGAAAGGAGGCTGCCGTTGTGGGTGCAGAAGGGCAATACCCTGTCCGTGCATGTTCAAAGTCTGTGTCCAAATGTGATAACAACTGGAAAGGTACATTGTGGGGCAGTCTTGTAAGCTGGGGCGTGAAAGTATAATTTGCGTGTGAAGCAGTGGATATCGTGCTAGTTCCAGCTCAGCAGTCAGTGTAACACCCATCAAGCCAGGCCAAACCAGGGAAGGAAGCAGTTGTCGCTCAAGGGGGTAACTCATCCATTTTAGCTACCAGTGTAGGTAATCCCAAATAACAATTGCTGGGGAAAATGGAAGCATAGAGTCTTTGGAGTGTACATATCTGTGCCAACAAGTACGCGCCAACACCATCTGTCTGAACTCGTGTTGTGTACTGGATGTTGAGTCCTAATTACTAAGCGCACCAGGACGATTTCAGGATGATGCAGAGTACTCAACCATGCCACCGGCCACTGCACTTGTGCAGCGGCTCAAAGTGGGGCGCCCCCAAGCTGCTCTCAGTAAATGGGCATTGGATTGTATTTAAGGCAACCCGACGACGCCCGAGCCCCACATCAGTTCAAGCAGCAACCCGTTCAACTCCAGAAAGAAGGTCCTAGGGAGTAGGAGTGGGAGGGCCACAAAGAAGTACAGCAGTTGGGGGAGAACCAACATTTTAGATATAGCCATCTGACCCGGTGGAGATAGTGGGAACAAGCACCAGAAAGGCAGAGAGTGCCTTATGGATCCCACGGCCCTGTCCAGATTCCCCTCCTTGAGATTTTTCTCAGTGTGATATATTTGTATACATAGATATTTAAAGGTGTCATAGCACCACTTTAGGTGGGTCTATGGGGGATCCTCCCGTTCCTCAATCGGTCTGTGCACCAGAGGGAATACACAGGACGTATCCCAGTTTACGCGTAGCCCAGAAATCTCACCAAAGGTATCTAATAACTCCATTAGACCCAGAAGCGATGCAGTCACATCCCAGAGAAAGATTTAGGCGTCATCAGCGTAGAGCGATATAATGTGGTATATATCCCATTCCCGGATGCCCCATTCCTCCGCCCGCCAATGAAGTTGACAGGCCAGGGGTTCCATGGCCAATGCAAACAGGAGGGGGGAGGACGGACATCTCTGTCTCGTCCCCCTGCAAATATCCACTCTGTCCGAGATGACCTGTCCTGTTTTCACTTGTGCTGTGGGACTGGCATACAGGGTGCGGATTCACCATAGAAATCCCGGTCCGAACCCCATCTCGGTGAGGACCAGCAGAAGATAATTTCACCTCAAAGTATCAAACAACTTTTCCACGTCCAGGGACTCCGTCACCCGTCAAAGTGCTTCAAGTGGTGTGCCATGCATGAGGCGTAGCAGCCGTCAGATTTTAATAAAGGTATAAACCAGGTTAGGTCTGTGTGGACCAGCAGGTGGGTAAGAGGGACAAGGCAGTTCACCAACACTCTACCCACGATCTTGCAGCCCAGATTAAGTAGAGAAAGGGGGTGATAGGAGCAAACATCCAGCAGATCCCTTCCGAGTTTGGGTAAAACTACAATTAAGGATTCACGCATTGAGTAAGGGAGGTATTCCCGTTCTCTGGCCTCAGCAAAAACATCCAAAAGATACTGCGAGGTCTGAGTAACAAAAGTGGCATAGTATTAGATTGGGAGACCACCAGTACCCGGGGTCTTACCACGCGCAAACTGGGCCACGGCCATACGGATCTCCTCCAATTGTAGCGGCTCCTCCAATTCAGCCCTTTGTAAGGCGTTCAGATGTACTAGCTGAAGGGGTCCAAAGAAATTGCAAGCACCCAACTGGCATATTTAATTTACTTATAAGTCCCTATTAAATTGCTCTATATGTGCCCAGGGCCTGTACACTAAATGCTACTAGTGGGCCTGCAGCATCGATTGTGCCACCCACAGAAATAGCCCTTTGACCTTGTCTCAGACCTGCCACTGCAGATCCTGTGTGTGCAGTTTTACACTGCCCTATAGACCTGGCACGTAAACCCTCTTGCCAGGCCTAAACTTTCCCTTTTTATACATATAAGTCTCTCCTGAGTCAGGCCCGGTATAACCCACAGGGTGGGGTGCAGTTTAGTTAAAAAGAAGGACATGTACTTTTAAGTTTTACATGTCCTGGTAGTGAAATACTCTTAGATTCATTTTTCACTACTGTAAGACCTATCGCTCCGATAGGATAACATTAGGATTGCCTTATTACATTTTATACATGCAATTTCCAATTGGGAAAAGATGAGATTCCTAAGTTTGGTATCACTGGGCTCACAATTTAAAATCACAACTTATGGTGAAGAGTTGGATTTTAAATTACAGTTTAGCAAACTTTTAGAAAGGTGGCATTTACTAACTTTAGCCATTTGGTGCCTGCTGCCTGTCTCTTTTCAGTCTGGGTTGGGTGACAGCTGGGCTTTGTGTATTCCCTCTAGACAGCCACACACAAAGGAAGGGTAGGTGTGACAGAGTACCCATCTGCATGTTGATGGCTCATCCTGAGCAGGATGGGAGTGAGAAGCTGATACTTACACCTGAAAGGGCTGTGTCCTGCCCCCACACAAATGGCTGCATACCCCCCTGTAGTGAGTCTGCAGCCAGGGCATGAAGGGTGGACCTCTGTGCACTTCAAAGCTTTCTTTGAAGTCTCCCCAACTTCAAAGACACAACTGGGCATAAGTACTGGACCCATGGCACCACAACTTCAGTACACTTTGGGACCAGTGACCACTCTGCCAGGAAGAAGAGGATCTGCTGTGCTGCTCAAGGACTGCCACTCTCCTGGAACTGCTGTTTGCTGAACTCTCCTGCCTGCTGTGTTGCCCTGCTGCCTACTGCCCTATCTCTGCCTGTGTGAGAAGGGCTGGACCTGCATCACTTGAACCCAGAGTGACTCCAAAGGCTTGCTGGCTTGCCTCCTTTTGGCTAGGTCTCAGGGACGCAAAAGACTTAGAACTCTCCTGTTCCAACCTTTAGACTCATCTGCTTGTGAGTGTGTCCTGCCAGTGGCCTGCCAATTGGCGCCACCCCAGTACTGGACCCTTGGTAGTGGACCCAGTGGAACCGATGCATCCTCTGCTGCGAGAACAGAATCGAAGTATCGCAGCTGTTGCTGGAGCTGGACCTGCGCATTGCACTCTGAACCAGTGCTGCAGAACCGACACATCGCCGCCACCGCATGGAGAAGGTCCACGCATCGCCTCTACAGCATGGAGAAACCAGGTGCATCACATTCGGAACCGACGATTCGCTCACGGAACCGGCGCTTCACCGCAGTTGCATGGGGAAATTCAGTGCAACACTCCAACGGCTTGGGAATCACGGAAGCAGCTCGCGGTTGCGACTAGAATCAAGGTACTTTTGCTCAGCGGTCCCTGCGTGGGTCGTGTATCCGGCCCGTGCTCCATCGTTGTCGGCCTGAACTCTTGACTTTGTCCCAGTCCAGCGTGGCCAATTAACTCTTTAGGCGCTACTTCCTTCTTAGCGCTATTTTTGCATTTTATCTTTAGAGAATTCATATCTCAAATTCTACACCTTGGATTTTTGTTGTTTTGGTCTTGTTTTATTTATAAAAACTAAGCTCTATTTTTCTAACCTCGTTAGTAGTCTTTTTGTGGTGTTTTCACTGTTTTACTGTCTGAAGTGTTGCACAAATACTTTACACAGTGCCTCTTAAGTTAAGCCTGACTACTCTGTGTCAAGCTACCAGAGGGTGAGCACAGAATCATTTAGATTATGTAGTGACTTACCCTGATTAGGATTGTGGTTCCTGCTTGGAGAGCATGCATGCCACTGCCATCCAGAAACCCAATTTCTAACAGGTTATATACTCTTATCGTGCAGTGGAAGTATTTTCTAGAGTTGTGGTCGGAGAAGATGGAGAGAACAATCCTTGTCTGGGAATATTTACTCTTGAGAATCTGAAATAAAAACTGCAAGTTGTCATGCACACTTCTCACTGGATTATGAAACACTCACAAAGGGGAGAGCTTTCTGCTTTGTAGAAAACCATATGATTGAGACCATGCATTTTAAAGAGAACTGTTTGCTTGACTGGGGTTCAGTGCAGATGGACTCTTGCTTGAGTCATGTGGTCCTATTTTAATAGATTACTCTCCAGCGAAACAGCAAGGTTCAGTGTCCTCTGAAGTTGGGCAAGAGAGGATTCTAGCAGGTCCAGATTAAGGATGTTACAGTAATCACTCCTTCACAGGACAATAGCCAAGACTACTAAGGAAGAAAGATATTGAGGTGATCAAGGTGCACAATCAACCATGTGTCATCAACATATGAAATCACAAGACACATGAAAGAAATAATCATTTTGGCTAAAGTCTGCACATACATGTTAAACAACATTGAAGATAGGGAGGAGCCCTGTGGAACCCCACAAGAGACAGCCAATGATAAAGATTGATAAGGTGGCATCCTTTTAGAAGGAGTAAAACCAGTCTAGGACAGTCCCTTTTAATTTGGGTTTGGCCTGGTGGCTGATTAGTGCATCATGGTCCATTGTATCAAAAGCCATTGAAAGATCAAGCAGCAAGTATGTGTGGTATGAGGCTTACTACAAGGCTTGCCTGGAATAGCTTTGAGCATGCTTGACCTGTAGTACTACTGAAGTATATGAAGTATATATATAATTTTAGGGAATTTCAACTGACTTACCCTATTGTAGTTCTTCTGGCTTTCTCCTGGGTTTCCCTTGGAATGCATGTGTAGTGCAAGAGTAAATCTATGTAAATTTAGCCCATTTTGAATAGTATTTGGACATGGATTGGCAGAAATATCTTCCTATATCTTGGGTGAAGTGTGTTTAGTAGTATGTGAAGTACTTCAGGTACCTTTGTGAATCAGCTACATTGACTTAATTTCAAATTCACAGTGGTGTGTAGACAATTGTCATATTTTCGCACTGAAATCCCTTTTCTCACTGTAATTAAACATATGAAAATAGTTGGTAATTTACACTATTTGTAATCCAAACTCTTTTTAAAGTTGTGTAACGTACTAGTATTTCTAAAAGATAGGATTAGTTGGTAAAATGTTACAAGTCCAATTTGATAGTATTTTAATAACTTTAAGGAGGTTTTGATTGGCGGGCACAAATTGAGCAATAATATTCATCATGTTTTACTAAACACTCCCAACTGTTGTTCAAGTTAAAAAAGTATTTGTGTTTCACAGGTTGTCCCAATAAATAACATTTACAATGTATAAACAAGCTTGTACAAATTCAATAGGTTTCTCGTTACTTGTTTTACTCTACCCTTACTGCAAACCTTGGCACTGGCAAATATTTATCTATCCTGGGGTTTGCAAAGGGATGTGGATAAACATGAACACTAGCACATACATTGCATGGGTTTCGGTTCCCTTGTTTTTCTCATATCTGGACCTGCTTAAACTTTAATTTACATACGTGCCTTAGCACCATATTACCATATCAGAATATAACACCATTTAACCAGTGCCAGCATGATGCCAGGCTAAAAATCACCTGGCCAGCGATATATCATCACTTACCACCAGTGTGCCACAGCTGCCAACAATATGGCAAGAATCCCCATTGTACTGCCAGAACAATCATTGTGTCATAGATGGCATCATTGTGCAATAGAGATAAAGAATAAGTCAAGAAGGACAACCATTCTGTCAGGATAAACGTTACGCCAAAGATAGGCATCATCATACCATGGATGCCTAAGAGTTGGCAAACATAACCACCATTTTGCCAGGGTTGGCATTTTATAAGGGGTGAACGTCATGATATGAATGATCACAAGTTGCTAGGAAATATCACCATTAAGAAGTTTGCAGTGTTTTATGTGGAGTGGGTATCATGCCACGGATGCCAGCAAGCTGGCAAGAATTACCATCACAATGCCAAGACCAGCATTTGTCCATGGGTGGCCAATGGACATACCACTTATACACATGCCTGCACAAACACATACACAGAAACATAGATAGGTCCAGATGATTGAGACTTTCTTTAATACTACCTCAGGCTGGCATCTGGACTCTGCTCAAGGCAGCCTCTCCTGTCCAGCATGTTAGCAAGAAGCAGATGGATGGGTTCCTGCTGCTGCATTGGTGAAAATAAGGTTCTTGATCAGTACTTCCAGGAGAAGAGAGAGGTACCTGTGATGTCTAGGGGTATAGGCCTGACAAGTGTGCCACTGGTGGCAGATGGGTGGGTATTTAGACAGAATATCGGAAAAAAAATATCCCCATGCCAAAATGTAGATTCTAAAATATTGTGATATGGAAAGATCGTCCGCAAGAGAATCAATGTCAAGAATATCGATTTTAAGGTAAGTAATATCGTTTGCAGAAATATAGTTGTTTAAAATATCTTTTTTAATTAGTGTTATGTATTTTAGTATATATTTTAAATGTATGTGATGTAATTTTTTTGCATACGTATTGTTTATGTTTTTTAATATATTTTTTGTAGTGATTAAATTAAATTTAATTACATTTTGGGGTCGATTCCGATCTCGGCCGGAAGCGCACCTAACACTATTTGTCCGGAAAAAATACAAGCCGAACGCGTGTTTCCCGACCGATTCGAACACTCGTCCGAACGAACAAGTATGATGCGCATAACAGCCCAGATTCCGAGCGAGCCGTACTTACCCATTTCAGCTCCTGTTCCCCGCCCGAGCCGGATCCGTAAACGCCGATTCGAGTCACACGGAACCAAATACACAGCACCTTCCGGCCGGACTAGTACGATGCGCCTTCCGTACGCGCCGAACCCGTCGCTACGTCCGGCACGTTTGAGCATCCGGGAGAGCCGTACATAAGCTCCGATTCGCGCCACAAGAAGATCCACGGCTACGAGACGAACAAGCCAGCGACGAGTACGAGTCGAAGACACGAGAAACCCGAACGAGACGACCCAAGCATGAATCCCATCACGCAGGTCCTACCAATACTCTACATCTATTACCGGGACCGGCACGGACGCGTACGGCGCAGACGGTAAGTCAAACACCAACAACACAAACAAACGACACGTACCCTAAATATGTCACACACACATAGGGATGCACAAATGACGTACACTAGCAACAGCAGAACCATAGGGGCGGGATGGCCATCACCAATGCCATACACACCCATAGGGGGATGGATGCCTACCACTACCACTACTCAGGGGGCCTGGATGCCTGTCACTACTACCATCCCCACTCATAGGGGGATGGATGCCTACCACTAACACCACCCCTACTCATGGGGGCTAGATGCCTGCCACTACCACCACCCCTACTCATGGGGGGCTGGATGCCTGTCACTACCACCACCCCTACTCAGGGGGGCTGGATGCCTGTCACTACTACCATCCCCACTCATAGGGGGATGGATGCCTACCACTACCACCACCCCTACTCATGGGAGGCTGGATGCCTGCCACTACCACCACCCCTACTCAGGGGGGCCTGGATGCCTGTCACTACCACCACCCCTACTCAGGGGGGGCTGGATGCCTGTCACTACTACCATCCCCACTCATAGGGGGATGGATGCCTACCACTACCACCACCCCTACTCATGGGGGCTGGATGCCTGCCACTACCACCACCCCTACTCAGGGGGCCTGGATTCCTGTCACTACTACCATCCCCACTCATAGGGGGATGGATGCCTACCACTACCACCACCCCTACTCATGGGGGCTGGATGCCTGCCACTACCACCACCCCTACTCAGGGGGCCTGGATGCCTGTCACTACTACCATCCCCACTCATAGGGGATGGATGCCTACCACTAACACCACCCCTACTCATGGGGGGCTAGATGCCTGCCACTACCACCACCCCTACTCATGGGGGGCTGGATGCCTGTCACTACCACCACCCCTACTCAGGGTGGGCTGGATGCCTGCCACTATCACCACCCCTACTCAGGGGGCCTGGATGCCTGTCACTACTACCATCCCCACTCATAGGGGGATGGATGCCTACCACTACCACCACCCCTACTCATGGGGGCTGGATGCCTGCCACTACCACCACCCCTACTCAGGGGGCCTGGATGCCTGTCACTACCACCACCCCTACTCAGGGGGCTGGATGCCTGTCACTACTACCATCCCCACTCATAGGGGGATGGATGCCTACCACTACCACCACCCCTACTCATGGGGGCTGGATACCTGCCACTACCACCACCCCTACTCAGGGGGCCTGGATGCCTGTCACTACTACCATCCCCACTCATAGGGGGATGGATGCCTACCACTACCACCACCCCTACTCATGGGGGCTGGATGCCTGCCACTACCACCACCCCTACTCAGGGGGCCTGGATACCTGTCACTACTACCATCCCCACTTATAGGGGATGGATGCCTACCACTAACACCACCCCTACTCATGGGGGGCTAGATGCCTGCCACTACCACCACCCCTACTCATGGGGGGCTGGATGCCTGTCACTACCACCACCCCTACTCAGGGGGGGCTGGATGCCTGCCACTACTACCACCCCTACTCAGGGGGCCTGGATGCCTGTCACTACTACCATCCCCACTCATAGGGGGATGGATGCCTACCACTACCACCACCCCTACTCATGGGGGCTGGATGCCTGCCACTACCACCACCCCTACTCAGGGGGCCTGGATGCCTGTCACTACTACCATCCCCACTCATAGGGGGATGGATGCCTACCACTACCACCACCCCTACTCATGGGGGCTGGATGCCTGCCACTACCACCACCCCTACTCAGGGGGCCTGGATGCCTGTCACTACTACCATCCCCACTCATAGGGGGATGGATGCCTACCACTAACACCACCCCCACTCATGGGGGATGGATGCCTACCACTAACACCACCCCTACTCATGGGGGCTAGATGCCTGCCACTACCACCACCCCTACTCATGGGGGCTGGATGCCTACCACTAACACCACCCCCACTCATGGGGGGATGGATGCCTACCACTAACACCACCCCCACTCATAGGGGGATGGATGCCTACCACTACCACCACCCCTACTCATGGGGGGCTGGATGCCTGCCACTCCACCACCCCTACTCAGGGGGACCTGGATGCCTGTCACTACTACCATCCCCACTCATAGGGGGATGGATGCCTACCACTAACACCACCCCCACTCATGGGGGGATGGATGCCTACCACCCACACAACCCCTACTCATAGGACGGGCAATGCATGACACAACCAACATACTCCAACATAAGGAATGTCTGAAAATGACATCCCCCCCAACACCATGACAAGCGTGTGTAGTCTGTGTCAAATGCCTACAACACTGAACATGACATTGAACATACAATGTGACCCCCTATCACATGTGTCACACATAAATGTGTGTGGCCTCCACAATGCAACCCGACCATGACCACTGTGGCAATGGGGTCGAACACCCCATCATCACAGTGACCAAAAGGTAAGTGTGGGGTCCATAGCTGAAGCACATTTTGAACATTGTGGCAATGGGGCCTAAAGCCCCATCATCACAGTGACCAAAAGGTAAGTGTGGGGTCCATAGCTGAAGCACATTCTGAACATTGTGGCAATGGGGCCTAAAGCCCCATCATCACAGTGACCAAAAGGTAAGTGTGGGGTCCATAGCTGAAGCACATTTTGAACAGTATGACAATGGGGCCCAAAGCCCCATCATCACAGTGACCAAAAGGTAAGTGTGGGGTCCATAGCTGAAGCACATTTTGAACATTGTGGCAATGGGGCCTAAAGCCCCATCATCACAGAGACCAAAAGGTAAGTGTGGAGTCCATAGCTGAAGCACATTCTGAACATTGTGGCAATGGGGCCTATAGCCCCATCATCACAGTGACCAAAAGGTAAGTGTGGGGTCCATAGCTGAAGCACATTTTGAACAGTGTGACAATGGGGTCCAAAGCCCCATTATCACAGTGACCAAAAGGTAAGTGTGGGGTCCATAGCTGAAGCACATTTTGAACAGTGTGACAATGGGGCCCAAAGCCCCATCATCACAGTGACCAAAAGGTAAGTGTGGGGTCCATAGCTGAAGCACATTTTGAACATTGTGGCAATGGGGTCTAAAGCCACATCACCACAGTGACCAAAATGTAAGTGTAGTCATGGTAAAAGCTGCAAAAGCCAAACTGCATGGATGATTCCTGGTCACACAACAACAAACACATCAGTGGCATAGTAGTGCTTGTGTCCCATAGCAACATAGATTGGGTGAGGCAAACAGTGCAGAGCAAATGAAACATCGCTTTGGCCATGTGCAGACAAACATCACCCATGGGGGCTTACATTGTCAACATTCACAAATAACACAATAACAGAAGAGACCATCATAATGCAGATCCACATATCTGCACCAATGGACACACAAATGTAGATATCCTGTGGAGACTGTAGATGTCAGGTGAACAAATACCATACCATGGCAGCAATGGGACATACAAACCATGATCATTGTGCTGACTGATGACCTAGGAGTCCCAGGGACAGCAGGGGAAAGCCACCAAACAACATACAGCCAATGGCACACAAAGATATGCCAATGCAGTGGTGTAAATGCACAAACACAAACAGGCAGACTCACACTGCATATCAAACACAACAGGTGAGGGGGGTGGTGTGCCAGTGTCCCCAGGCAAACACACAACACACGAGGAGGCCTGAATCCCTATTACACAGATGTCAACACAGTGCCACACAAAAGTAACTCATGGATCGGATTCCCCTATGTGGGCAATCAGGCATTGTTAGAAGAGGGAGCCCAAATTACAAATGTCACACAAGCTTGTAGGAACAGCAACTAACACAGCAAGAGACAGACCCACCAAAGCACTACCCCCAGGGACCCAACATTGTGGTGACACTGGCCTGCACGATAATCCCACTGTGATGACAAAGGTAGATGTCGTACACACTGTGAACCACAGTCATGTGTCCTGAGCAACTAACTACCATCACACCTACACAAGCACAAATAAAACAGCACGGCCTGTCAGCCAAGGCCAACATGGAGGTAGGGGTCTAGCCGTGCAACAACTCTCATTTGCACACACTCAACACCACACACCTTGATCTCCACCCATGTGCAGCAGTGAAGCTCACATGGACTGGTGACATTGCACATGCACCCATGACAATCCCAGGGGTGGTGGGGGGAACTAAGGCAGAGATACCCATCACACATGGCCAGTCAACAAGACTTGTGAATGTCTCACACACTGCACAGTACGCTGTACATGGGCATGACGTCAAATCCACACCAACCAATGGGATCCCGGACACAGTCACACACCAATGAAGAAGGCAAGCTCACCCACATACAACACACATAGACAACTTCCAACATTGCAGCTCTGACCCTGAGGAGTGGCAGCAGTCACACACACAATGTGTCACAATCACTGGAAGCTAACACAAACTGTGAATTACATGACTTGTGTAACCAACAAGTGCCAAGGGGAATCCTGACTGTGTCTCATCTGCGTTTGCCCACAAACTCAGCCCTGACAGCAAACACACCTATGGATGACACCCTGATCACCAGTAATGTGCCATGAACCCACATCACAGAGCACCCAGGGAGAAGATTTGGGGTGAACATTGCTCAACTCAGCAAGCATCACAAACAGGAACATCACTAGGGCCCCCAGCCTGCGTAGCAAAATGGAAGTGAACACACACAGACATGCTCACACAACACACACCTTGGGCTCAGGCAATGTCACGGAATTACTCACTGCCATGAGGGGACTCCACTCCTGTGTAAGAAAAGCTGTGCCATACGTTGTCTCTGCAGGGCGCTATCATGTCAGCAGAACACTTGGTCACTCAGTCAACAATTAGCACAAAATGAAGGCTCACGTCACATCAGCCTGGTCATGGCATTGTCACCCAAATCATCTGCACCGATCAAATACACATGTATAGCAAGTTGCACTGATACCACAGATGAGTCCTTCCCCATTGATGCCCAAACATGCATGTCCAGTGGAGATGGTCACACGGTCAGGGAAATAGACCAATTAAACAATGGCAAGCACATCTGATGTGCAGGGGTGTAAGACACAGATGTGATATTGAAAAAACAGGTAGGGAATCCCATTGGCAAATATGGAAAACATGACACCCTCATATTGCTGCAAAGGATGACATGGCTACACACCAGGATAGGACACATTCCCCCTGGACCACATGGGGTCCTGCACAGTAACACTTCATTTACCTGACATCAAAAATCAACATCACTGCAGCAAGGGCATGGTTAGCATCATCAACATCATGTACATCTGAAGCAAAACCACTAGAGAACTGAAAGTAGCTTTATTCAGCAAATGTTCTGTGGAAAAATAAAGTCCAGAAAAAACACAAAGGCCAATGGCCAGTCCATGAATAAAGTCCAAACAGGGTGACAGTGGCAGATGTCACCCTTTGCTTGCCTGCACTGCTAGGGACCAGGGACATTCCCCTCGAAGGGGCATACAGGGGGGCAGGCGAGGCACCGCAGGGACAGGATCAGGGCTCACCAGAAGGAGGCAGGGAAGGGGTGGCTGGTGCTGGAGAGTCACCGACAACTGCAGTGGAGGTGTCTGACATGGTGTGTGCCGGCACAACTGGGGTGCATGAGTCAGATGGTGTGGGTGCTGGCACAACTCCAGTGGGCTGGCCAGATGGAGAGGACAGGTTCCCCACTGCAGTGCCCAAGTCAGATGTGGTGGTAGTGGACTCCACTGCAGTGCCCATCTCCAGGGGAGTAGAATGGGGTTCAGGTAAGGTGGGCAGGACAGAGGGGGAGGACACGGTCTCCACACCAGTGGCACTAACATGTGCAGCGGGGGTGTGGTGCTGGAAGAGCAAGTGGGAGGTGGAGAAGGCCGGATCATTTTGGGGATGGTGTATCTGTGGGTGGGGGAACCTGGGGCAGGGTGTGGTGGGGGAACCTGTGTTGTGGGGGCCTGAGGAATGGAGGAAGGAGACTGTGTGCTTGACTTGGAGGGCGGTGGCGGGGTCTTGTTCTTCCGGGACCGGGGGACTTGCAGGTGGGGGCCTCCGTCTGTCTGCACCTGGGAGGGTGTCCGGGGGCGAGGGGCACTCCCCTCTGTGTGGGTGGACTTTCTCTTCCCCCTGTATGCTGGATCAGCGGGATCGGAGGGGAAGAGGCCGAGGTCACAGAGGAAGAGCTGCTGTGTAGGTGGGGTTGCAGGTGAGGCAAGGGAAGGGGTCTTGGAGGGAGAGGATTGTGAGGATTGCAGAGTGACTGTGGATGCCTGTGTGTGTGTCTGTTCCCCATCCCCTGTGGGTGTGGTATCAGTCCCCTGAGGATGCTTGTGTGCACGTCTTGCCTTTGTTTTGGGTGTTTCTGTGCTGCTCGTGTCTGTGTGTTTGGGTGATCGTGCAGGTGTGCATGTGCTTGGGACAGGTAGGGTGCCAGGAAGTGTGGATGGGGCAGAGGTAGGAGGGGTGAGGGACTGTTGGAGGAGGGACACTGCTGCCATCAGGGAGGAGTCCATGGACTTATTGCTCCTCTGTAGGGCAGACATACCCATCGAGATGCCCTCCATGAACGACACCAGCTGTGTCAACAGAGTGGTGTGTGCATGGAGGACACTCAGCATTGCTGTCTGCCCTACATGGAGCTGGCGAAGTAGGTACACAAACTCCTCACTCAGGGCAGCAGGAGACACAGGGGCAGGGGGTGTGGTGCCTGGCACGAAGGAGACACGCTCCCGAACACGGGAGCCTCCACGGACCTCTGGAATGGGAGCTAATTGGAGGGTGGTGGTGGTGGTGGTGGTGGCGGGGCCAGACATACTAGCTGGGGTGTGGTGGTTGCTGACACCCGCCTCCACAAGGGAGTCATCCTCTGAGCTGCTGTGGTCCTCAGCTGAGGTGGATGGTGCTGAGAACTCCTCGGTGTGGCTCCCCTCGCCCTCGGTGCCACTGGGTCCCTCCGACCACACGTCGGCTGCTGACCCAGTCTGGCTCTGCAGCTCATCCTGGTCCATGGAGCTGTCCCCTCCTGTGGCTGTGGATGTATCTGCAAACAATTAGGGAAACAGACAAACATCAGTCACCTGCACTGCCCGCGCACACCACAGTAAGTACAGCACATTACAGAGCAAGCCCTGGCATCCTTAGTTGAACATTGCCAAAAGTCCTCACACAGATTCGGAGAAGCCAATTGTCAGTCTGATGGTCAACCGTGGAACTCACACACCTCCTGCCCTTGCACCCATCTGTCTGGTGCCTGTCTGATGGTAATAGCCCAGTGTGGACACATGCACCACCTACACAGTTGTTGTACATTGCAGAGAACACGGTGAAGTATGTGAACATGCACACATCACATCTCTTGCCACTGAGTCAGTACAGGTGTCCGGATAAAGGGATGGCCATAGTCTAATTAGAAATGCATGTGATGCATACCAGCACCAGACACCATGATGCACCCATGTCCGGATAGTCAATGCCACAATGGGGTGCATGTTGCATATGTCACTCCCCTGCAGGATCACTCTTAGGAAGTTTAATGCCATGGCACAGGCATGCCTGCAAAGTCATACATCACTGTCTCCAGTCACATGGCCATGGCAGCCAGCCAACAACAGTCTGCACTGTGTCACAATCCTAGGACATGGGGAATGCAAGTTATGTAGCTGACAAGTGCACATGTCCATCCCCCACAAACCACATCATCTGAACTCTTATTTGTCCACGTCATACCAATTGGACATATGGGAGACATGAAACACAACTCTCTGAACCTGAGCACCTCACAGTCTGCTGTGAATGAAAAACAGCTGCCTGAAATTCACAGTCGCATACACCTGTGTGCACAGTCAAGTGATCAAACACCTATAAGTCACAGAAGTATCGTCTCTCATGGTCACATCTCAGATGGCATGCTGAGCCCTAACCGATAAACATCCCAGTAGTCCTGACAACGAAGCCACAGCACAATGACACAGAGGCAGACACCTGAGGGAACATTTCACTGATCACAAAATGTCAGCTGATACACGGGAGTGGGAGTACAGAGTGTATTGTATGCCCTGGAGTAGGCATGACTGTCCTGCTCCACCTGAAAGAGGGATGAGCCCTGGACAGTAGGCAGGTGGCTAAGAATGTGTGACACACTTGATATACATACTCCTGAGGCCCAAACATTGTTCCCACCAGCAGCATGGGGTTGTGCCAAATACCCCAGGGACATGTGGTGATTCAGATCAGCAAGTGGACCACATATCAAAGTTACACCCAGATTACATGTCAGGACTTAGGCATTGTGTGAGCAATTGACCCACCCATGAAGCACACCACAAAGTCACGGGAACAAATGGTGTCCCCCACCTTGAGCGAAGCAAAATGCAAGGACACAGTACCCAAGTGACACAATTTCCTGACTGTAAGGACCACACCTGCGTATCAGATGAGGAGTGGGCATGTCACAATTGAGGGACATGGGTCCTGGACCACAAGACTGATGTACTGTGGAAGTTTAACCAGGCCAGAGGAGGGCACATAGCATGTCAGACAGAGTTCACAGTGCAGTCATGGACTCACCCCCTCCTTGCTGCTGTCTGGCCTTCAGCTGCCCATCCAGGTCAGGGAAGACCACCGCCAGGATCCGGAGCATGTGGGGGTCAGGGTCCGGTGTCCGCCCCTCCTGCGAGGAGGCGACAGCTTCAGCTGGACCCTTGCGATCCTCCGGGTCCAGCCACGAAGGTCCTGCCACCTCTTCTGGCAGTTGCGGATCCGGCGCTTGTAGACCCCCACGGATCTTACTGCCCGGGCGATGGTCAGCCAGATTTCCTGCTTATGGTGGGCATCAACCTGTGAGGATGACAAAGTGAAAAGGCCATTACTACACATGCAACATATACGTGCATCACACAGTTGGATATACATGTCTCAATCACAGGGGCATATGATGTACACAGGCAGTGCAACGATGGCTATGAACAGTTTGCCAGCAGTTACTACATGGTATCCTTGCATGGGAAGTAAACCTTGTTGGAATGCACTGTTACTGCACTGTACCTGTTCAGTGCATGTGACTACACACTTTGGGGGTGAGAACTACTCAGTGAGCATGCTAGCCAGTGGTGTGCACACTGTAAGTCTTGCTAGTCAGACAACATGCACAATTAGTAAGGCAGTGGACAGCACACTTACCTGCTCCCCTGGTGTCCCATACAGCTTGCTGTACTGTGGAAGGAGGCTGTCCAGCAGGGCCTTGTTCTCCTCAAGGCTGAAGGCTGGGGCTCTCTCCACAGTACGTGCCATTGCAGTAGCCAGAGGATGCAGAGACAGCAGCAGTGTTGGTGGCAGATGTCGTCCTGGAGCATGTAGTGCAGGCAAGTGAGCCCTCAGGGGAACAGCCAGCATTATATGTGTGCTGCAGAGGCAGATACTGTCCCATGTGTCCAAAGTGATAGGTCCAAGTCGTTTGCATCTTCTGAATCTGGCCAATCCATGGAATTGCACCACTAATACACGCCCACAGCATCCTTCAAAAGTTCAACTTCATGACACCCATGAATTTGCAACATTGTTGTGGCTGGCCAACTGAATTCACTGCATCAGACTCGTTGAAGCTTCGAAAACGCGTCCGTTGCCATGCCAGGCCCCAGCCAATGCGTGCGCACCGATCGGTCCATTGCTGTACAACGCGTATTCCGGGATACAACGCGTACCCGCTCACAACAGATGCAATGGGCCGTGCGGGCACACCGATCGGTCCATTGCTGTACAACGCGTATTCCGGGAAACAACGCGTACCCGCTCCCAACAGATGCAATGGGCCGTGCGGGCACACCGATCGGTCCATTGCTGTGCAACGTGTATTCCGGGATACAACGCGTACCCGCTCACAACAGATGCAATGGGCCGTGCGGGCACACCGATCGGTCCATTGCTGTACAACGCGTACCCACTCACAACAGATGCAATGGGCCGTGCAGGCACACCGATCGGTCCATTGCTGTACAACGCGTATTCCGGGATACAACGCGTACCCGCTCACTACAGATGCAATGGGCCGTGCGGGCACACCGATCGGTCCATTGCTGTACAACGCGTACCCGCTCACTACAGATGCAATGGGCCGTGCGGGCACACCAATCGGTCCATTGCTGTACAACGTGTATTCCGGGATACAACGCGTACCCGCTCACAACAGATGCAATGGGCCGTGCGGGCACACCGATTGGTCCATTGCTGTACAACGCGTATTCCGGGATACAACACGTACCCGCTCACTACAGATGCAATGGGCCGTGCGGGCACACCGTTCGGTCCATTGCTGTACAACGCGTACCCGCTCACTACAGATGCAATGGGCCGTGCGGGCACACCGATCGGTCCATTGCTGTACAACGCGTATTCCGGGATACAACGCGTACCCGCTCACAACAGATGCAATGGGCTGTGCGGGCACACCGATCGGTCCATTGTTGTACCAACGCGTCCCTGTACAGGTCACTCGCATATGTCACCATGCTTGTCACTGGTGAACGTATGCCAGCCACATATACTTGCCAGGGACTCAGGGGCACACCTACAACACCACACCCAGTCCACACTGTATCCTAAGGCATGTAAGGCTGCATTACCTTTTCTGTGTATGGGGTAAACATGTGGTTTT
This sequence comes from Calotriton arnoldi, assembly GCA_963921515.1. Taxonomy (NCBI): domain Eukaryota; kingdom Metazoa; phylum Chordata; class Amphibia; order Caudata; family Salamandridae; genus Calotriton; species Calotriton arnoldi. Next base: position 386,943 of record CAWUFW010000497.1, read on the forward strand.
TGCGGTGGCACTTGGGGACAGCCACACCCAGGCTGTGCACGTGTTCATGGGGACAGGATCCTTTGTGTGTTGTGCACATGACCACTGTGATGTGCAACTGTTCATTTCGGAGCATGTGGCATGGTCACATTTCCAGGTTGTGTATGACATGTCACATACCCCCAGGGTCCCATGTGGGAAGGCATGTACGTCACAGGGTGACCCATTGCCACAATAGTGATGGCCCTCCACAGTCTGTGTGCATGTTGTGTTTCCGATGTCTCTGATTCCATGTGCACAATGGGAGACAGTCTCCACATCAACGTTGTTTGTGCATGGACTTTGATGTTGTGCGTGTGTGTGTCACAGACGTCCATGTCCGTCCTGCGGAGGCAACAGGGGCCACTACCTGTGGGAGTCATGTTTGTTTTTCTGACGTGTACATGATACGCCATGTCATGCCAGTGTCCATGTGGCAAGACAGGGTCACTGGGAATCTACCTGTCAATGAGCTGTGATGCCTGTGGCGCATCTGTCCAGACATGTCACTGTGGTGTGTGTGTGGAACGTGACAGCAGTAAATGGGTACTGTGACACAGCCTAATGGTTTCCCATAGCACAACCTGGAACCTGTTGTCAACACATGTTGAACTGAGATGTTAGATGATGGCCATCTAGGTGCCATATATGTCCGAACAGAACGGCACACACATCAAGTACTTGTGTCTCGTAATGATGTATCATGTGAAATTGAGTATTGTGAATGGCACATATGTGGGGTGACTGACACTCTTTATTTCTTCACCTATGCACTGCAGGGCTCCAGCTGTCCATAGACCATTCCCTGACCTGGCAACGATGGTGGATCGTGACAGCATCCGACGGTACCGCTTCACCAGGCAGCTGATTGAGGATTTGGCAGTGCGCTTGGCCCCACATTTGCAACCTGGCCGGCCGTACCCTACAGCGCTGACCCCCAAGGTGAAGGTGATGGCAGCCCTACACTTCTTTGCCACCGGTACCTTTCAACACACTGTGGCGACTGCTGGTGGGATGTCACAGACTATGTTCAGCCGTGTGCTACGCGATGTTTTGGAGGCAATGTTGAGATGCCTGAACCAGTACATCTATTTTCCTACACGTCAACAACTCACTGACGTCAAGAGTGACTTCTATGCCCTGGGGAGGATGCCACATGTCATTGGCTCCATTGATGGGACACATGTGGCTTTGGTACCACCACAGGCACATGAGCAGGCATACCGGAACCGGAAACATTACCATTCGATCAATGCTCTGGTGGTATGTCTTGCAGATATGACCATCACACATGTGTGTGCCCGTTTCCCCGGTTCGGCACACGATGCCTACGTGATGAGGAGTAGTCGCATCCCGAGGATGATGTCACAGATGCAGAACCAGCGTGCCTAGCTTGTCGGTGTGTACTGACTTTGTACCATTGTGTGTGTTCTGCTATGTTGTATTCCGCCCACTTTTCCAACTCAGCTAATGTGCAATTGTCTGTCTGTAGGTGACTCCGGATACCCCAACATGCCGTGGTTGCTGACACCCCTCAGGAACCCTGTGACACCTGCCCAGATGCGCTACAATGAGGCACATGGTCGGACCAGGAGAGTGATCGAGTGGACATTTGGTCTCCTGAAGAGCCGCTTCCGCTGCCTGGACAAGACAGGAGGGGCCCTCCCATATGCCCAAGCAAAGGTGTGCAAGATTGTCATCGTCTGCTGCATGCTACACAACCTGGCAGTGCGGAAGGAGTTGCCTCTCATCCTGGATGACGATGACCAACGTCCGCCACCTGTGGAGGATCCTTGCCTGGGCCACGATGCCAGTGATGATGATGATGATGATGGTGATGTCCGCACACAGCTCATCACCAACTTCTTCAGCTGAATGTGAGTATCCAGAGAGTTGTCATGTCAATGATGTGAGTTTGCATGATATGTGTGGGTGGTGCTCTGGTGCTGTTTGAGTGTGGCCATGTGCTACTTGACTGGATGCGTGCAGCGATGTGTCCTTACAGGTAGTCTGTACTCCCCAACAGTGTTGACATGCTAACTTGGTTTTGTGTAGTTATCTTGTGACATGTATTGGGCATGAGTATTGCAGTTCTGTCCTGTTCTTCAGTGGTTTTGACTGTGTGTCATGTCTGTCCTTCACAGGGTGCTTACAGAGTTGTTTGGTCAACTTGGATCCCCCAACACCATGATTCAGCTTTCAGGGTGGCAGCAGTCGTTTCCCTACAGGTGATGTGCCACACACCCCTGGACTTTCTATCTTCTGCACTTTTTGACTGTGTGGCCACTGCCACGTGGGATAACCTTGCATTTGTAGTGGAAACAACATGTTGCAAATGTGTAATAAACCTGTGCTTCACTTTGGGATGTGCGTTGTCTGTGGTCACACATCTGACTGACATTTGCTTACTGCACCTGTGGGCTAGTTAACACAGACTCTGAATAGGTGTGGTGTCTGTGAATTCCACAGTATTTCCCGGCAACATCAGTGTAGGCGATGAGTCCGATGGCCCTGGTGTCTCTGTGTTGTGTAGCCCTAGTGGTGTGTCTCCCTCATATGTGTCACGTCACCATGACTCACATGACGGTGTTGTACTTGCTGTCGCAGTTAGCATACACAGTGTAATTTAGCAGATCATCATCCCCATGACAGTAACCACGTTGGAATCACAACAGAGGCAAGTATGGTGTATTAGTGATTTTATTTACATACATGTGTGAGTATAGTGCACCGGATGGTGGGTGCTGTACATTGGGATTGTGATCCGAAGTTCCCAGATGAGTTGCAAGTCTTGGTAGCAGAAATGTCCTGAGTGAAGTCCACAGTCATCTGATACATTAGTCCAACTTAAACTCCCCATGTCATGTGGGAGAGTTGTGTTGCATTCTACACGGTGAACAGTTTGCACACAAAGGAGAATTTCCAGAACAGGTGTTGGCTTCCTGGGGGATGTACATGGCCATCGACCTCTCAGTTTTCCTTCCTCGGACGACCCCTCTTCTTTGGGGGGGGACCCTCACGTGCAGGCTGCTGCGGTGCAGGGGACTCTCCACCAGAGTCCTCCTCCCTCCCTGTGGCAGTTGCAGTTGTTGCAGCACCAGATGTTGTGGCCACACAGGGAGGTGTGGCCATGTTGGTGCTATTCTGGCGGAGCCATGTCAATATGTCCCTATGCACCGCTGTCAGTTCTTGCCATGTGTCCCTCTTGGACTCCATGCGAGACATGTGTGTCTCCACACGGGACATGTGTGAGTCCAAGCGGGCATGATGGGCAGCCTGCTGCTGTTTAATGTCCTTGAGGATCCCCACTACCTGGGTGACCTCTCCGGTGCTATTCTGGTATGCCTCAGCAATGCGTGCCAGTTGTGGGTCATCATGCAGTCCAGACCCTCTGCAAACAGCAACCTATGTCTACCACCCCTCCCACCACCCCTGGCGACACGTGCGGGACCTGCGGTGGCATGCACAGGTGACCCTAGGCCCCCTTGGGGGTTGTTACTGGGGTCGTTGTCCGTAGCTCGACGTTGGGCCAGGGTCCCTGTGCTGTTGTCATTGGTGGTCCTTGGTCTGTCCGTGTCGGCGGGGGTGGTCTGTGTGTTGGCAGTTGTTGGAGCAGTGGGTGCAGGGGGTGCAGATGTTGGTCCTGCTGGTGATGCATGATGACTCATGCTGGAGGGGCCAGGTAGGTCTTCGCCATCCGAGGAGGGCAGAGGCTGTTCCACACCAGTGGGCTCAGTGTCCCCCGGAGCCTGGGACAGGGACTCCTCCTCGCCTGCTGCTGTGTCCCCATCATCACCTGTTTTTGGAAGAGACACACAATGTATGTTATATTTCTACAGGCATCAATGTTTCACACACCTGACAGTTGTGACTGTACCTCTGGATGCGGGCCTGTACATTGCATTGTCCTAAGTTGTCACAGTAAGAGGTTGATATTGGTGTAGCACATTGTCCTGCAAACCTGAGGCATTTCAATGTGAATGTTGAGCTGTGTGCATGGCCAGCATTGGTTGTATTTGGTGGACATCCGGCCCTCCTTCTCCACCCAGCCCAGTTATCCCACCATGAAGCATGCCACCCTTGCAGTGGGTTCAGGTTGACTCTCAGGATGTCATTCAGTGGTGTCCTGCTGTTGGTTGGTGCACAGGTCCCAGCAGGGCCTGGTACTCCCCACAACACAGCACCATTGTCTGACATCTTTGATATGGCTTTTCACTCCCTGTGAGGTGTGCATGCTTCAGTGCTAGCTTGCTGGGCCATGTGGGTGGGGGATGTTGAGCTGTGACTGCCACTCCCATCATGCTATTGCCTACACCCCCCTTCCCAGCATGCCCATACTTCCTTCCTTTTGAGTGGACTTCACTGTGTGTGAGTGTGACAGCAATGGCAAGATGCCTGACAATGTGGTCCTGTTGTTTGTTGGTGCCCAGTTCCCAGCAGGGCCTTGTGCTCCTCACAGCAGTACCCAGTGTCAGCCATCTTGTCAGTCCTTTTCCATTCCCTCTGATGTGAGCATGGTTCAGAGTGGTGTTGATGGGCCAATTGTGAGGGTGACCAATATCTGTGACTACAACTCCCATCATGCTATTGCCTACACCCACCTTCCCAGCATGCCCATACTTCCTTCCTTTTGAGTGGACTTCACTGTGTGTGAGTGTGACAGCAATGGCAAGATGGCTGACAATGTGGTCCTGTTGTTTGTTGGTGCCCAGTTCCCAGCAGGGCCTTGTGCTCCCCACAGCAGTACCCAGTGTCAGCCATCTTGTCAGTCCTTTTCCATTCCCTGTGATGTGAGCATGGTTCAGAGTGGTGTTGATGGGCCAATTGTGAGGGTGACCAATATCTGTGACTACAACTCCCATCATGCTATTGCCTACACCCACCTTCCCAGCATGCCCATACTTCCTTCCTTTTGAGGGGACTTCACTGTGTGTGAGTGTGACAGCAATGGCAAGATGGCTGACAGTGTGGTCCTGTTGTTTGTTGGTGCCCTGTTCCCAGCAGGGCCTTGTGCTCCCCACAGCTGAGGCCAGGGTCAGACATCTTTGAAGTGGCTTTTCACTCCCTGTGAGGTGTGCATGGTTCAGTGTGAGCTTGCTGGGCCATGTGGGTGGGGGATGTTGAGCTGTGACTACCACTCCCATCATGCTATTGCCTACACCCCCTTCCCAGCATGCCCATACTTCCTTCCTTTTGACTCTGCTTCCCTGTGGGGTAGTGTGCCTGTGCTGACAGGATGGCTGACAGTGTTGTCCTGGCGTTTGTTTGGCTACAAGTCCCAAGAGTGTCCCTGTGCTTCACACAGCATAACCCAGGGTGGTGGTTCTTTGTGGGATCTTCAATTAGAGTGTGAGGCATTGCATTCTCCCAGGTGGGTTATGTGGAGTTAGTGTTGAGGGAGTGTGTGAGGAGAGCTGCTTGTAACTATGGTCAGTGCTGTCAGTCCTCCTTCCCACCCAGCCAGATATCCCAGCATGGAATGTGCTTCCATTGCAGGGAGTGCAAGTTGGCTTTCAGGATGTCAGGCAGTGGTGTCCTGCTGTTGGTTGTTGCACAGTTCCCAGCAGGGCCTTGTGCTCCTCACAGCAGTACCCAGTGTCAGCCATCTTGTCAGTCCTTTTCCACTCCCTGTGATGTGAGCATGGTTCAGAGTGGTGGTGATGGGCCAATTGTGAGGGTGACCAATATCTGTGACTACAACTCCCATCATGCTATTGCCTAGACCCACCTTCCCAGCATGCCCATACTTCCTTCCTTTTGAGTGGACTTCACTGTGTGTGAGTGTGACAGCAATGGCAAGATGGCTGACAGTGTGGTCCTGTTGTTTGTTGGTGCCCAGTTCCCAGCAGGGCCTTGTGCTCCCCACAGCTGAGGCCAGTGTCAGACATCTTTGAAGTGGCTTTTCACTCCCTGTGAGGTGTGCATGGTTCAGTGTGAGCTTGCTGGGCCATGTGGGTGGGGGATGTTGAGCTGTGACAACCACTCCCATCATGCTATTGCCTACACCCCCCTTCCCACCATGCCCATACTTCCTTCCTTTTGACTCTGCTTACCTGTGGGGTAGTGTGCCTGTGCTGACAGGATGGCTGACAGTGTTGTCCTGGCGTTTGTTTGGCTACAAGTCCCAAGAGTGTCCCTGTGCTTCACACAGCATAACCCAGGGTGGTGGTTCTTTGTGGGATCTTCAATTAGAGTGTGAGGCATTGCATTCTCCCAGGTGGGTTATGTGGAGTTAGTGTTGAGGGGGGGTGTGAGGAGAGCTGCTTGTAACTATGGTCAGTGCTGTCAGTCCTCCTTCCCACCCAGCCAGATATCCCACCATGGAACGTGCTTCCATTGCAGGGAGTGCAAGTTGGCTTTCAGGATGTCAGGCAGTGGTGTCCTGCTGTTGGTTGTTGCACAGTTCCCAGCAGGGCCTTGTGCTCCCCACAGCAGTACCCAGTGTCAGCCATCTTGTCAGTCCTTTTCCACTCCCTGTGATGTGAGCATGGTTCAGAGTGGTGTTGATGGGCCAATTGTGAGGGTGACCAATATCTGTGACTACAACTCCCATCATGCTATTGCCTACACCCACCTTCCCAGCATGCCCATACTTCCTTCCTTTTGAGTGGACTTCACTGTGTGTGAGTGTGACAGAAATGGCAAGATGGCTGACAGTGTGGTCCTGTTGTTTGTTGGTGCCCAGTTCCCAGCAGGGCCTTGTGCTCCCCACAGCTGAGGCCAGTGTCAGACATCTTTGAAGTGGCTTTTCACTCCCTGTGCGGTGTGCATGGTTCAGTGTGAGCTTGCTGGGCCATGTGGGTGGGGGATGTTGAGCTGTGACTACCATTCCCATCATGCTATTGCCTACACCCCCTCCCAGCATGCCCATACTTCCTTCCTTTTGACTCTGCTTCCCTGTGGGGTAGTGTGCCTGTGCTGACAGGATGGCTGACAGTGTTGTCCTGGCGTTTGTTTGGCTACAAGTCCCAAGAGTGTCCCTGTGCTTCACACAGCATAACCCAGGGTGGTGGTTCTTTGTGGGATCTTCAATTAGAGTGTGAGGCATTGCATTCTCCCAGGTGGGTTATGTGGAGTTAGTGTTGAGGGGGTGTGAGGAGAGCTGCTTGTAACTATGGTCAGTGCTGTCAGTCCTCCTTCCCACCCAGCCAGATATCCCACCATGGAACGTGCTTCCATTGCAGGGAGTGCAAGTTGGCTTTCAGGATGTCAGGCAGTGGTGTCCTGCTGTTGGTTGTTGCACAGTTCCCAGCAGGGCTTTGTGCTCCCCACAGCAGTACCCAGTGTCAGCCATCTTGTCAGTCCTTTTCCACTCCCTGTGATGTGAGCATGGTTCAGGGTGGTGTTGATGGGCCAATTGTGAGGCTGACCATTATCTGTGACTACAACTCCCATCATGCTATTGGCTTCACTGACTTCACCAGCATACACAGAATTCCTTCCTTTCAGTGAGCTTCCGTGTGAGATGGTGTTCTAGTGGTGGCAAAATATCTGACAGTGTTTGTTGGTTATATTTGTGCCACTGCCTTGCTCTATTTATTTTTATTTTTTATTGATTTTCACAACTCCTTATACATATAACAATCACTATACATCAAAAGAGACACAAAATATAAAAAATAACACATCAGCCTATTACATATTAGAAACCAATGAACCAATTACTAAACATAATCAAATTATAATAACAGAGCCAAAATCTCGATAAAAAAGGAAAAACAATACACAGAAAACCCGTGACTAAGATTGAAATATACCTGTGAAACAAATCATGAAAACTGTTATCAGTCTAGGTAGTGTATGGCATACATGTTCATGTGGATTCAGCAGCAGTTGAATCTTGCTGAGCTGTAGTACGTAGGTATGTTACTAAAGGCTCCCAAATGTTATTTGGCCTTGAGGTTGGCGGTAGCTCCTCCGCATATAGGACTAAGGGGCATATTAGCAAGACCCACGTTAAAATTATCGCCGTTTTAGCGGTAGGAAACTGCAGCTAAAACGGCGATAATGGGCTTGCTAATATGCGTTATAGAATTCAATAGAGCCCAGGTTAGATGTGCAGGACATCTAACCTGGGCTTCTATTGAATTCCATAACGCATATTATCAAGCCCATTATCGCCGTTTTAGCGGCAGTTTCCTGCCGCTAAAACGGCGATAATTTTAACGTGGGTCTTGCTAATATGCCCCTCAGTTTTCTCTACAGAGTGATAGATCTTTCAGCCACAATTCCACTGAAGGGCTCAGTGTACTTTCCCACACCATCGCTACCCTTCTCTTAGCAACAAGCAGTGCCACTCTCGTTAGCTTACCCACGGCACCTTTTATAGAAGGAACTAACCCCAGCAAACATGTTTGCGGAGTGCTCAGCAGCGTGATCCCAATAATCCATGATAACGTATTCACCACAGCTACCCAATATTCCGCCACACGCTTACAAGACCAGGCTAGGTGCCAGAAGTCTGCTCCCATAGCCCCACATCGTTTACAAGCGTCTGTATCCCGGAGCCCATACTTAAAAAGCTTGTATGGAGTGTAGTAGACCTGGTGTAAATATTTAAAATGTATAATTCGGAGATTTCCATTAGAAGTAAGAGCACTAGTGAGTTGGCAGCAGATCTCCCACTCCTCTCGAGTGAGAGGTGGGTCGAGATATTCATTCCAGGTGTCAAGGCTCTTGTCATTGTGGAGAGGCCTGTCTTCCCTAGCAGCGTGATATAACTTACTGACCAGTTTGTGTCGAGATGGGGCAATGAGAAGTGTGTGTAATGCTAATGTCTCAGGAGGTTCCGTGGGGAAAGTGGGGTAGTGAAGCTGCAACGCCTTTTTTAATCTATACATGTAAAAATTAAAGAGGGGTGTCTTATTCTGAATGTAGTCCATATCCGTGGCGGTCAAGAAAGTGCCATCTGGAAATAAGTCCTGCATCTTGGATATGCCCACTTGCTCTAGTGCACGCAGTGCTCCCTGTTCATGTGTTACCGATACACTCGAGTGATGAGCCACCGGCAGAAGCGGGGAGTATAATGGGAGCTTCCCTGCCTCACGTCCCAGCGCCTGCCAAGCAGCAACCGTGGAGGTAATGGTGTTGAATGTGAAACGAGTGGAAGGTCTACGACCATGTGTCAGCAAAGAGCGCAACGGGATAGGATGGGCATCCCAGTGTTCCACCGCTATATGTGGGACGAATGCATGCGGGGAGAACCAGAAATGCGCATATTGGGCCTGTGCACATATATAATAAAGATAAAAATCTGGGACATTGAAACCCCCATGTTTGTAGTCCAATGTGAGAGTCCTCCAGCTCACACGCTCCTGTCGGCCACCCCAGATTAGACGGAGCAATAGAGTTCGTACTTGTTTAAAAAGCGTTGCGTCAGTTGCAGCGGTATATTACTAAAAAAATATAAAAATTTGGGTAGTACCACCATTTTGACCAAAGCAATGCGGTCTGCAAGCGAGAGCGGGAGTTTTATCCATCTGTCCACTTGTTGTTCTAGCAGTGCTGTAGCTGACCCGTAGTTCTCGCGAATAACAACCTCTGGATTGCGATGAATCCACACCCCCAGATATTTTACCGACTCTGTGGCACACACCAGGGGGAATTCGAGGTCATGTGGAAGTGTGCTCTCTGTCAGTGACATCACCACCGACTTGGACCAATTAATGTTTAGGCCCGAAAACCGGGCGAAGCGGATGTATTCACGAAGAACAGGCTCTAGATAGGTGCAAGGCTCACGTATGAAAAGCAGCATATCATCTGCGTAGCACTGCCTTGCTCTATTTGTTGTTAGGTTTGTACATGTCATGACACAGTTACATGTCACTATGAGATGGCAGGTATTGTGTTTGTCTGACTGGCATTCACATCTTGGGATGATTATCTTTTGGTTGCTGTGTATTTGCTAAGGGTGCATGGTTTGACTATCCCCTTGACAGTGATGTGTGTGTATTGTCACACCATATTGTGTATATTAGTTGTGTACTCACCAGGCTCTGGGATGTTTGTTAGTCCATATACGCTCACTGGTGGTAGGATGGCCCGCACCTTCTCCTCCCAGGGCCTGAGGTATAGTGGTTTGGCAGGAGGGCCACTGCCGGTGTGCCGACTCAGGATGTAATCCTTCTTCAGTAGGTCCCTGACCCTCCTGCGCACATCATACCACCTGTTCTGGATGTCTTCCTTTGTGCGCAAACATGGTGATTGTGCGTTGACCCTGTCGACGATCCTCTCCCACATCTTGTTTTTCTGCGCCATGGGGGTTTGTTGGACCAATGTGCCAAACAACTGTGGCTCTACCCTGAGGATCTCGTCTACCAGGACTTCCAATTCACTATCTAGGAACTTATGATTCTTCTTTGGGGGCATGGTGATGGGTGGTGGTGGTGATTGATGTGTGTGTGTGTGCAAGTGAGGGTGGGTGAGTGTAGGTTTTGCTGGGTGTGTGTGAGGGTGCTATTTGTTGAGGTGTTAATGGTGTGTGGCTTGTGTGATGGATGAGCTGTGAGTGTGTCTGTTGTTGCTGTCTGATGGTGTTCTGTGCTGGCAGGTCAGTGGAATTTGCAAAGGATCATGGTAGGGATTTGTGGCCTTTATATAGGTGGAGTTGGGGGGTCCTTGTTGCATTTTTTTTTTCCCCTGTATTTATTGACTTTGTCATTGCTTGTTTGGCCCTCTTTTTTGTATTTTTCCTTTGTAATTTTTGTGCATGTAGGAGACGTTCTTCTGACCGAGTAGGACGCTGCAGTTGTCTCGTGCGAGCTTCTCCGAGTCGTTCCCGCTGTGTTTCAGCTAGGTTTCATGTGCGGCGTACGCGTCGGTCGCGGAGTATTGTGTAGGTTCGGCTGGCTTTTGTATGCGTGTCGGTCGTACGGCTTGAGCTCCGTGCGACTCGGTCTGGTTTTGCACGCATTGCATCGTACTGTGCGGGTCGGAGTTCGCGGGTACGTTTCGTTCAGGTTCATTCCTGGTGCGTGTCGGTCGGTTCGATTCGCATGGTTTCCCGGCCGGATAGCTTGTTTCCGTCCGGGTCGGTCGTTCGGCTTGTGTTCCGTACGAGTCGGTCGTGATTCACTTGCATTTTATCGTACTACCCGGGTCGGGCAGCGCCGGTACGTGTCGGTCGGACTAAATTCCCGTACCGAGTCGGTCGGTACGTTTTCCGGCCCGAATCGGAATCGGCCCCTTTGTGTTTTTTAGTTCGGTAGAGGGTTGCGGGTTTATAGGGGTATAAGGTGGGAAGTAATTCAATTATAATAAGTTAATGATTATTTTTTATTTAATATTATTTATTTATTTCTTTTTTCTTTTTTCTTAAAACACATTTTTATTACAGATAAGACTTGCAATTTTAACACTTATCATTGGCATGTTGTTATGATTACAGTTTCCAATACTTTACTCCAAAATGTAGATACATCATACATTTGTCAGACAATGTATATTGTAAAATACATAGACAGTTTATGCGTTATTCCTCCTCGTCTGAGACCGAATCTATTGCTGGGGGGGTACATATCCCTCCTCTAAAGGTATTCCGTTTACCCCACATTCTCTCCCATTTTTTAGGGCATCCTCTGTGGACGTATGTAGCTTTTTCGGCCACCATGGTCATGTCCATATCCCTACACCAATCTTCAAGAACTGGGGCACCTGCCGCCCCCCAATGTTTGGCTATATTGCGTTTTGCTATCATCATGCCAAGTGTTGCCCAAGCTTGGGCTGCGTGGTTCAAGTCTGTTGGTTCCCAGATATTCAGGAGACATCGTTTAGGCTCAGGTGGGACCAGGTTGGTGCTAACCTCAGTGATGGTGTTCATTACTGCTGTCCAGTAAAGTTTAATAACCAGGCATTCCCAAAGTGTGTGGTAAAAGGTGCCTATGCCACCACATTGACGTGTGCAGTGCTGATCAGTGATTTTCCCTATCTTGCATAATGTCACTCTAGTAAAGTAAGTCCTATGTAGCACTTTAAGTTGTATAAGACGTAACCTAGAGGAAACCGCCACTACCCTAGGTGATTCCATCGCCTCCTGCCAGTCAGTGTCATCCAGTTCGCCCACCTCATTCTGCCATTTTATCCGGAGCTTTTGCAGAGGGTCTGGCTGATTGTTCACGATCTTCCGGTATGTGAGGGAGATCGCTCTTTTGTCAATGTAGTCCGTTAGTAGTCTGTCTTCTAAGGGAGCGGCCTCGGGAGGGTGTCATCTAGTGGAATGGCCGCCTCTAGTGCGTGTTTGACCTGCATGTAGCGAAACATCTCGGTGGGGGCCATTTCGTATTGTTCTTGTAAGTGGGCACAGGTGACAACTTTTCCCCCTTTCCAGAGGTCGCCTAGATGAGAGATCCCTATTACGTCCCATTTTTGGAACCCCTTGCTCTTGCCCAGTGTGCCTAGCTTGCCTGTGTCCCATAGTGGGGTTTGTTGTGTCAGTTTATATGTCCATCCCAGGTGTCTTGTTACCGTATGCCATACGTGGACCGTATGTGCAGTTGGTCCCAGAAGGTCTGATTTTCGCTTCTTATTATAGAGCGCTCGATTAATCCCTCCCGCTCCCAGGGCATGTCTATCCAGTCGGTATGCGGGGTCGGTGTGGGGCGAGTGGACCCACTGATTAATCACTACCAATTGAGAGGCCCTGTAGTAAGTCTGGACGTTTGGAAGTGCGATAACACCATCATACCAACTCCTAACCAGTTTTACCGCAGCTATCCTGGCAGGTTTCCCATCCCACAGGAGATTATTGACCTCCGAATCTATGGCTTTGAAATATGATGCAGGGACACGATAGGCATAGAGAAATCTGGGTAGTGCCATCATTTTAAAAAGTGCCGCCCTGCCCAGTAGGGTGAGTGGCAACGATTTCCAATGTTTAGCATCTCGCCTCAGTCTCTGCAGCGGTTCCTGGAGGTTTAGTGCTAGGAAGTCGTCCGGGTTGGACATGACCTGGATCCCCAAGTATTTGAAGCTGTCCGTTACTACTTTAACTGTGCAGTTTTTTGGCAACACTGGACAAGGCCCATGTAGAATATACAGTACAGACTTCCCCCAGTTGATAGTGTACCCAGACACTGTCCCGTAGACCTCACATATGTTTAGTAGTCTATGAATGGAGCGCATGGGGGATGCTATATATACCAGAATGTCGTCCGCGTAGAGGGATATGCGGTCTTCCCATCCCTCCGTCCAGCGAAGGCCGCGGATTATTGGGTCTCCTCTTATCCGAGCAGCCAAAGGCTCTAGGACTAGCACAAAAAGGAGTGGTGACAGCGGGCAGCCTTGCCGCGTTCCGCGTCCCAGAGAGAATTCACGTGAGATATGTCCGTTAGCTACCACATGTGCGAGAGGGTTAGTGTATAGTAGGCGGACCCATGAGCAGAATTTAGGCCCGAACCCCAGATGTTGAAGGGCTGCAAAGAGGAATGGCCATTCGACAGAGTCGAAGGCCATCCTTGCGTCAAGGGACAGTATGGCGGCATCCTCCCGTATGGTGTGTTTGCGACCTAGGACGCTATGTAGGCATTGGAGATTTAGGGCTGTGTTTCTTCCCGGCATAAATCCCGATTGATCCAGGTGGACGAGTTTAGAAAGATAGGGGGTCAGTCGGAGAGCTAATGTTTTGGCTAATATCTTGGCTTCCGCGTTTATCAGCGAAATGGGGCGGTAGGAGGTGCTTTCAGAAGGTGGTTTGCCTGGTTTATGGATGGCTACTATAGTGGCAATGCGTTGGTCTGTGGGGAGTTCCCCCTGAGCCAGGCTCGCCTCATACATCTTTAATAGATGAGGGGTCAGCTTACCAGCTGCTCGCTTGTAGAGTTCTATTGGTATGCAGTTCGGACCCATGGCTTTCCCCGACTGTATTTTGTGAATGGCCAGTGTGAGTCCGCTGTTAGGTCAGTTTCCAGTATGTGGGCCTCTTCCTTTGTGAGTGTTGGCAAGCGTATGTCCCTTAGGAATGCTAATGCATCCTGCACGGCAATCGTGGTTGTAGGTGCGTAGACGCGTTCAAAAGATGTCGCTAATGCGTCTACTATCTCTTGCGGGTCTGACGTGGAGTCACCGTCTTCTAGTCTGAGCTCTGCCACCCATCTGTCCACCCATGCTCGTTTGTCTAGCCAGGCGAGAAGTTTGCCTGCTTTGTCCCCAGTCTCGTAGACCCTGTGTTGGACTGCTGTGAGTCGGGTTCTGGCGTCTGCCCATAGGTGTTCTTTATATTCTTGTTGTTTTGTGCGTAGCTTATGTGTGTTAGTGTCTGATTGATCTTTAACATGTATTAGCTCCAATTGTTGCACCTCCTGTTCTAGGGCCTCTAGTACTTTTTTCTGTTCTTTTTTGTGACCTGAGATGAGGGATATGGCTTGTCCCCGTAGGACCGGCTTGTGTGCTTCCCAAAGGATCAGTGGTGAGGAGACTGACGGTTCGTTTTCAGTGAAATAGTGCGTTGTAGTGGTGAGCAGGCCTTTTCTGATCTTGGGGTTATGTAGGTAACCTGGATATATTGGGTACATACGATGTCGTGTGGGAACTTGCAAGGCGTAGTGCGCCGATAATGGGGAATGGTCGGAGATTCCTCTGGGTAAATGCGTCACTTCTCTAAACCTGCCCACTTTATCTGTGGCCGTGAGTATGTAATCTATTCATGAGAGACAGTTGTGAGCCCCTGAGTGGTAAGTAAATTGTTGTGTCTGCGGAAATTTAAACCGCCATGTATCTATCAGGCCGTAAGCATCTAGAAAATCCGCTAAACTGGAGCGTGTGCGGTGTTGAGGCCTCGGGGGGGTTCGGTCTAAAGTGTCATCTAGTGTTATATTAAGGTCACCCCCTATTATCAGTTCCCCCTCTGGCAGTGCAAGTAGAAATGCACCCAGTGCTGGAAAGGCCAGTGAGTGTAGTGCAGGGGGGATGTAGACAGTTACTAAGTTGATTGTGCGGCCTTCCCATTGGCCAGAGATCGCTGCAAATCGGCCTTGGTCGTCCCTAAAGGTGTGGTTAACAATGAGAGGAAATTGCTTTTTAATCAGGATTCCAACCCCACGGAACCCGAAGTGAATTCTGAGTGTACCGCTAATTTAAACCCCCATCGGTCTAATGCCTTATATGTCGATCCTACTAGGTGCGTTTCTTGTAGCATTGTTACTGCTGGTGCCTTACGTTTAAGATATTGCAGCACTAGCCCTCTTTTTACCCTATCCCTTAGGCCGTTGACATTCCAGGAGATGAGTGATAATGATGGTGCTTGTGTGCGGTGTGTCATAGGATTGTCAGAGATAGTGGGTAAAGATGCCAGCGATATTTGGGCCCGGTCTGCAAGGTGGTGTCAGTATTGACTCTCGTGGAACCAGTACATGATCGTTTGCAAGTCTTCAGAAAAATCAGAATAAACAACGAACATTTTTAAAAAAAAATTGAACATCCCCTGTGATACGTCCCACCCCCTCCCTGCCTCCCTGCATAACGGACTTAAAACTACCCGCCTCCCCAACAGTGCAGAGTCCTTATGTCCCATTACCCGTTACCTTTGCAGGGGGTACTTTCTCCATCAGTCCCCCCCAGATCATCTCTTCAACAGTTGTTTATAACATCAAAGGGCCGATTCCGATCTCGGCCGGTAGCGCACCGAATCGGATTCGGCTTAACCGGATCCGATTCGGAGCCCTCTTTTCCGACCGATTCGAACGCGCGTCCGGCCGAGCGAGTACGATGCGAGCGCACGCGAAATCGCCGACCGACTCGTTCACGGGTCCGAACCACACCGACCGACTCGCTCGGACTCGACTCGCACCCAAGGGTCCCCCCTACCTGTGCGTGTGCGGCGCGAACCGCATCGACGCGAACCCGCTGTAGGGGGCGCCCTCGTTCGCCTCGCACCCATCGAGTCAATGGGAGCCCGCGTACGCGTTGTACGATCGGCTCCCATTGACTTCAATGGGAGTCCGACCGAATCAAGTCCGATAGCATGCGTGCGCATCGTACTCGTTCGGTCGGACTGCCAGAGTCCGATTTGGTCGGAAATCTCTCCGGGTCCGGCTCGGTCGGAGAGTTTTCCGGCCCGAATCGGAATCGGCCCCCAAATATTACTAAATGTGTACAAGTAGACGAGCGTGCATTGTCATTATTTGTTACACAAGGTTTCGTTCAATCCGTTGACGGCCGTCCCACATGGTCGTTGCCAGTCCTGTAAGTGTGTCAGTGGTTATGGAGGCGCCTCAGTCCAGATATTATTTATTTAATTGATATTTAATTGTGTTAATTGTGCTTTTAATTTTTCCGGTAAATGTTATGTGTGGGCTGTGGGGTTTATAGGGGTAAAGGGTGGGAGGATTTTATTTTTAATTAATTAATAATTAGTTGTTAATTAATATTAATTAATTAATTGATAATTATGTTTATTGTGTCTTTTTTAGGTGAGGGTTGGGGGTTATAAGGGGTTATAAGGGTTAAGAGTGGGAAGTAATTTGTTTTTAATTCATTAATAATTAGTTGCCCAGTAATATTATTTAATGAATTGATAATTGTGTTTATTGTGCAATTGTGTTTTAGGTGCAGGTTGTGGGGTTTATAGGGGTAAAGGGTTTGGATGTAATTTATTTTTAATTAATTAATAATTAGTTGATAATTAATATTAATTATTTGATAATTAATTATGTTAATTGTTTAATTAATTTTTTTTTAGATGTGAGTTTTAGGTTTATAGGGTTAAAGGGTGGGGATTAAATTAATTTTAATTCATTTATAATTAGTTGTTAAATACTATTAGCTATTTAATTAAAAATTATTTTTAATTGTGTAATACATTTTTTTACGTTTGATTTTAGGTGTGGGTTGTGGGGATTAGAGGGGTAAAGGGTGGGAAGTTAATTAATTTTAATGAATTATAATTTGGTTTTTAATTAATAATATTTGTTTAATTAATAATGAATTATGTTAATTGTGAAACTAAATGCATTTTTTCAGATTTAGATGTGGGTTGTAGGTTTTGTGGGGGTATGGGGTGGGAAATAAATTAATTCTAAGCAATTCATAATTATTTTTAATTATCATTATTCATTCATTTAATAATTAATTATGTTAATTGTGTAAATAATTTTTTGTTAAATGTTATGAGTGTGTTGTGTGTTTTGTGGGTGTATATTGTGGGAAGTACATTAATTATAATTAATTAATAATTAATTAATGAAAATTAGTGCAGGTTGTGAGTTTTGTGGTGTTATAGGGTGAGAAGTAACTAAACTAAATGTATGTAATAAATAATGTTTTTGTTAATAAATAATTTCTAAATGAAAATATTTATTTGTATGAAAATGATCTTTGTATTTTATTTATAATAATTGTTGGTATTTGTAAATATGTATTTAACATTGTAATATATTTTTATTTTATTTTTCAATATTTATTTATTTACTTTTTTTAAATAATTTTATTTTGTTAAAGATATTTTGTTTGTTTTTAATGTTGAACTGACTGGAGTGGGAATACTCAATTTTACCGCTCTGCATTCCAACACTTTCCCTACTGTTTTACTGACTGGAGTGGGAATAGTACATTTTATCCCTCCGCTATCCAACAGTTTCCCTACTGTTGTACTTATTATAGTGGGAATATTACAATTTACTCCTCCGCTATCCAACATCTTTCCATACTGTTTCACTCATTGGGGTGGGAATAGTAAATTTTACCCCTCCGCAATCTAACACTTTCCCTACTGATGTAGTGATTGGAGTGGGAATAGTAAATGTTACCCCTTCGCACTCCAACAGTTTTCCTACTGTTATACTGGCTGGAATGGGTACAGTAAATATTACCAATTACTACTGTTGCATTTATTTGAGGGAGATTTGTAAATTTTAACAAGTTTTATTATTTTTGCACTGTGTGACGTGGGAGTAGTACATTTCTTTTTATATATTTATATTAATAGTTAGCGTAGTTTGGTATAAATTGTAGTGGGAATAGTATATGTATTACATTTTATATTTAATAATTTATTTTATGCTGTTATAATTTATATTATTGTGTTTTTGTTTATTTAAAATTATAATATAAAATATTAATATTTTGAATGTGTAAAATAATTTTTACTAAATGTAAATAATTTAAAGTTGTTTAATATCTTTATTTAATTCGAATGGTTTGTTTTTTTAAGATTTTGGGGCCAATTATGATGTCATTGTGCGGTCGCATACTCCCATTTCGCTATGGGAGCTTGTGGTGCGGCCGTAAACCAGCTATAGCACAAGCTCCCATAGAGAAATGGGAGATTGTGTTCATCCCTGCACCGCGTGCCCCCTCGGCCCCCACCCAGAGGCCACAAGGAGAAAGGGGTCCTGCTTGGGGCCCCCCAACTCACTTTCCGACAGGATTTCCATGTCGGAAAGCCCAGCATGGAAAGCCTGTCGGAAACCGAGCATCGTAATCCCAACAGCAGAAACGCCATCCATTGGGATGACGGGCCAGTCTCCGACAGGCCAACAGGCTCCTTGAGCCTGTCGGAATGCTGCCGGAATGACCGGCCGGTTTCAATTCTGACTGCCTAGATTGTAATTAGGCGGTCGGAAGTGAAACCGACGATGAGTGTCAGAAAGCCTCCGACATGAGGTCGGAGGCTTTCCAACACACATCGTAATCAGGCCCTTTATGTTAATGATAAATGTATATATATATATATATATATATATATATATATTTGTGTTTATATTATTTTAAAATTATAATATAAATTAAGTAAGTAAGTAGAAATATGTAAATATATATATTAATTATTATATATGTGTGTTTAACTTTTTTAAATTAAGTTTATTTGTTATATTTGTTAAGATATATATTAGATATTTTTTAATTATTTTAATTAATGTTACTATTTAATATATTTAATATTTATTATTTTATTTTACATATATTTAAAAGTCGATATTTAATACAACTATTTTAATGACCGATATTTTTTCCCCAATATTTTTGTACTCAACATTATAAGTATAGGATGTCGATATTTTGGTCTCAATATTTTGGTATGGGGATATTTTGAGGGTCGTTATTTTGTCAGTGAACCAGATGGTTGTGCCTCTGGTGGTTGATTGGGTGGAAGTGGATGAATGCGCCTCTGGTGCGTGTGTCTTTGACAGCCAGGAGAGCAATAAATTGGTGTGTATTTGGGACATGATGAGGGGGCAGACTGATATTCAGCTCTGCAGAGCATGAGGTTGAGGTTAATGCTTTGGGCGTCTCTGGGATTGAGGTAGGTGGGGAAGGTCAATTCATGGGTGCCTCTGGGATGTGGGAGAGGAGTCAGTAGTTCCCACTGATGGGTGAATCTCCTGGTCTGCTGACGACTTACCCTTTCAGCAGAGGGATTCCATTTTTCTTTTCTTTTCTTTCCTCCATGCTAGAAACTCTATCATCAGAGTGACCCTTTTTTACCTGTGCAAAGCAGGTGGAAAGCTTTAATCCTTTCACTACATAGCAAAATAAGCTTTGTTTACCCAGCAACCTGCCATGTATTTGTTTCTTGTTTGAACTTCAACATAATGTTTTGCCAAAAGTCATTGCTGCACAGCGTCACTGAGTCGAAAAAAAAACTAAAATGCATGGACTGTTTGAAGGTTAATTATTTATAACATATGTAATAAGTCCTAACTTTTAAATAATCTTTTAAATCATGTTTTTAATCTGTGTAAACATTTGTGGCCTCATTACGATGGTGGACGGGCTTCAGTCCGCCCGCCATCGTAATGGATTTGGGACCGGCCGCCTACGAGGTGGCTTACCCACAATCCGAATAATGATGCGACCGCCACCTTGGCGGTCGCATTCCCTATCTTTTGTATTGCGACCGGGATGCAGTCAGCAGCCCCCGCTGCAATACAAAAAATATGGAGTGTACATAACCCTGCACTACATAGCAGGCACCATGCGGTGCCTGCCACATGGTGCAGGTTTGCCCCCCAGGGCACATGTCCCTGCCCCAGGGATTAAGGGGGGCCCACTACGGGCCCCCAAATCCATTTCCGCCAGTCATTTTGTGACGGGTTGACCGCCGCGGAATAACCAGAGGAAAGGGATATTATACTCCCAACGGCGGTGCCTCAGGCACTGCCGCAATTCAGGGACACGCGGTGAGTCCGACAGGCGGTCAAATTGAATCCACCCGTCTGGACCGTGGCGGTCAGTCTTTCTGACCGCCACGCTTCCCCATGCCATCATTATATGGCGGGGGAAAACCGCTTTACGGTGGCGGGGGGACCGCCACTGACAGCCTGTCGGTGGTGGTCCCTAGGCCATCGTAATGAGGCCCATGGTTACTTGCAGCTTAATTATAGTGATTTCTCTCCTGTAAAATCAATTTGTGCAAATGCTTTTTCAAATTATTTTTGAAGGTCATGCATTACATTAAATTGATCAAATTCTGAGCACAATTTAATGACATTCTCAGAAGAACAATTGACCGATTTTGCAAATCGCCCATAGAACTAAGGGCCTGATTACAATGCCAGTCTGACTTTCGTCCGACCGGCACCGTGGCAGAAGCAGGACTGCCCGACTAGCTGTCGGCGGTCCCGCTACCCGTATTAGGGTGCAACCGCCTTCAAGGCGGTTGCTATCTGTATATTTTGTATTGCAGCGTGTGCTGCGCACTCCGCAGTCCAAAATATACACTTTTAAAACATCCCTGCACTATGTGGCAGGCACCATGTGATGCCTGCCACATGGTGCAGGGATGTTTAAGGGGCACCATAGGTGGCCCCCAGAACTTAAAGCGCAGGACCAGGGGGAAGGGGGCCTACTAGGGGCCCCCAGAGTCACTTTCTGCCTGCCTTTTCATGGCAAGCGGACCGCCATGAAATGGCAGGCAGAAAGGGACATTGTAATCCCTACGGCGGTGCCTGAGCAGGCACCGCCCCTATTGTAGGGATTACAGTCCCTCCAACTGTCCAACAGACTCCTTGAGCCTGTCAGATGCATGGCGGACAGTCTCTCAGCCAGCCCACCATCCAACAGCCAAGGTAATATGGTGGGCGAACAAGCAGGGGACAATGGCGGTGGGACCGCAACCGACGACCTGACAGTGGCGGTCCCACCGCCATCGTAATCAGGCCCTAAATGACCAGTTTTAAAAGAGCCACTTATTTGGTCAAAATTATGCTATGAGCATGCGGTCTGATAGTCCTAACATGGCTTGACATGCTGATAATTTACTGCTCTCTTTTTTGACATTATTTTTCCAAAAGTAAAGATTGATTTACTTGGTCTCACTTTACTTCAATAAGGCATATTTCTTATCATGGTTGGGAAATCACAGGTTTCTTTTCCTATATTTCTCATCATGAAGGAGTGGTTATTCTTTTTGAAAGCGAGGCACACTGAGGGTGTGAAAAAGTGACTTTTGCTGTATGGTCACCCTCATTTTTTGCTGACTGGTATTTCTCAGTTTTGAGGAATATAACACTGATGTCCAGGCCCCTGTTTATGTGCTCTAATCATTAAAACCTGATAAAAATTGTCTAACTACTAATTGGCCTACTTATCTTTCCGATAGGGCCATAGTGTAGGAAATCTGCCTTTTCGGTATGGTCACCCAGATTTTGCACCTTTTTCTGGACTCTATTTTTGCTAGGTTTTGACCCCTTTGCACTTTACCCCTCCTATCCAGGAGTAAAGTGTATGTGCCCCCCCCTAATTATTCAAATCAAATCAAATCAAAAACAACTTTATTCGGTTTTTCACAAAAACCATAAAAGTTACAACATATCCGCACCTCGTTAAAAACCTAATTCTCAAGAAGTTTAACAATTTATAGCAATAAATAAAAACAAATAAATACATGGAGTTAATAAAATGCAATACAGAACGCATAGTCCATAATTTTAAACCTTCTCCTTCTAATATGACTAAGATTCAAGACATGCCCTTGTTCTCACTGCTGCTTTCAGATATCCTACAATAAAAAATACAATCAGGTTTTAGCATCTGTAAGAACAAAAGTGCTGGGCGAACCTGATTAAAATTTAACCTTTTTAAAAGGGGGAGCAAAAAGTGTCTTTGTGGTGTATCATAAAATTTGCATATGAACATAAAGGGGCCGATTCCGATCTCGGCCAGTAGCGCACCGAATCAGATTCGGCTTAACCGGATCCGATTCGGAGCCCTCTTTTCCGACCGATTCGAACGCGCGTCCGGCCGAGCGAGTACGATGCGAGCGCACGCGAAATCGCCAACCGACTCGTTCACGGGTCCGAACCACACAGACCGACTCGCTCGGACTCGACTCGCACCACACAATGGAGACGTTCCCCGGCCGGGCAAGTATGATGCGCGCCTTGAGAAGTCCGACCGACCCGCACCGTCCGGCTCGAAACAGCTGTCGGAGCCGGACTTTGGGGGTCCGTGTCGGACCCCCCTGTACGCGTAGCCACGCGAGTCGCACACCGGGGGGACCCATGGGTCCCCCCTACCTGTGCGTGTGCGGCGCGAACCGCATCGACGCGAACCCGCTGTAGGGGGCGCCCTTGTTCGCCTCGCACCCATTGAGTCAATGGGAGCCCGCATACGCGTTGTACGACCGGCTCCCATTGACTTCAATGGGAGTCCGACCGAATCGAGTCCGATAGCATGCGTGCGCATCGTATTCGTTCGGTCGGACTACCAGAGTTCGATTCGGTCGGAAATCTCTCCGGGTCCGGCTCGGTCGGAGAGTTTTCCGGGCCGAATCGGAATCGGCCCCAAAGTGTAGCAGATCCTGTGGAGATACTTGATTGCAGCCACAGGGTGCTATACCCTTTAGGAACGGCAAGTAGCAAATGAAAAAGATCAAAGCGGAACCTAGACAATAAAAACCTCTCATATGTAGTCAGTGTTCCCAAAAGATATGGCTCTGTAGATGGATTTTCAGGATTAGAAATTTGCGAACGCTTGGTTTTCTCAATTCCAGCTCGTCTCTTTCTAGCTTCCTCCTACAACTAAAAGCTTTCTTAACCAGTTCCACATCCTTTTTTACTATGACAGAAGGTTTTAAAAAGAGATCCGGGCGACCCAACTCAGTAAAACAACCACCAATATATTTCAGCCATGGGATTTGAAGCATATGGTCAAGGCTCATTCAGTCCATTATAATCTGTTGTGTGAGCTCTAGTTCCTTATTTAGCCAACACTTGAGCCAAAACACCAAAGGACGCAGAGCCAATAAATCACATAAAAATGGCACCCCCAGTTCCTCGTGGACTCCCAGATTAGATGATCTTTTTGGCACACCCAGCAGGCGTTTTAGAAAATTATTCTCAACCACCTGCAATGCATCTGTGGTGGTGTATCCCCAGATCTCACTGTCATAGCAAGCAGTTGCTACGCCTTTGGCCTGATACATTTTCAGCATAGCTGAAACTGGGCGCCTGCCCATCTTAGCAGCAAAGTTGAAAATAGCGGCGGTTATTCGAGTAAACTCCCCCTTTTTCTTCTGTATATGGGGTCCCCACTTTAATCGGTCGTCCAACAGAACCCCCAGATATTGAAACACTGTTGTCAGGGGGACCCTCTCGGGGCCAACCACAAAGGGGTACTTTTTCGTGGGCCGAACCCCTACCTGCATTATAAAAGATTTTGCGTTGTTGATAGCCAGGTCTCGGGTCCCCATAAAAGTCTCGAAAGAGTTCAATAAGGATTATAATCCCCTAGCTGTCCTAGCTATGAGGACCACATCGTCCGCATATAGTAGGACCGGGAGACCCCGTCGCCCTATATGTGGATAATCAGCCCCCGTTGCAACCAAGGCTCCTTCGAGGTCATTTATATAAAGATTGAAAAGGAAGGGGGCCAGGATGCAACCCTGGCGTACCCCCCTTCTGATATTAAAGTTCCTAGAAACCCGAAGATCCTGGGCAAATCTAACATTCGCCTTTGTTTCTCTATGCAGATCCATTAGGAAATCCACGATATTGGCCTCCACCCCCATGGCCCTCATGGACTGCCACAGTTTGGTCCGGTTAACACAGTCAAACGCGGACGAAAGGTCCATAAAGGCCATGTAGATCGTACCTGGGCGAGCCAACGTGTACTTGCCAAGGATCAGGTAGAGATTTAAACATTGGGCCACCGTCGATCGTCCCGGGCGAAACCCAAATTGAATATCGGAGATGATATTATGCTCCTCGGCCCAGGAGGATAATCGTTGCAGTAGCACACCTCCCACCACCTTTACTATTGAATCAATGAGGGAGATTGGCTGATTATTCAAAATTAGGCTTACCCTAAATGGCATATTTAACTTTCCTCTAAGGCTGTAGTATATGGTACAGAAATACGCCTGTGGCATGGAAAGTTAAATGTCACTTGTGAACTGCAGCACTGATTGTGCAGTGACAGAGCAAATATGGCTTCAGACCTGCCCTGTGTACGTTGATGGCAGTAACCTAAAATCTGCTATGCAGAACGGTCAAAATAACCCTTTTTGACAGGCAAAAACCTTGTTTTTAAATATCCATAAGTCAACCCTAAGCTTAGCTTTTCGTCCACAAGGTAGGTGGAACAGTGACTAGGCCGCAAATGCTTATTTCACTGTAGCTGAATCCTAGAAAATGTCAAAGTACAAATTATAAATTTAAATCTGCAGCTTTTGACTGGAAATAACTCATTCAAAGATTATATTTCATATTTATTAAAAGTACAATTTGTTGGTGAAGTTAGATTTTTAATATATATTTAGTAAAAGTAACTTTTAGAAAGTTACCTTTATTCTGCCTGAATCTCCTGGAGGCCTGCCTTTTCACAAGTAAATGTAAGGTGAGGCCTTTGAGAAGATATGCTTTTGTCCCCTTAGCCAAGCTGGGACCTAACCCAGTGGGAGGGATGTTACCCCTATAACCGATTTTGAGTAACCACAGAGGAGGGGACTGCTCATTTACCTGGCCACATCTCTGGTGGACATGAGAGCTCTGCACAAGTGAGAAAGGGTTAATCCTTTTTGGATTTTAGGATAGTGAGGGGCATTGTAGGATTGTGTGTAGTAGGGCAAACAGGAACTCTTGAAAAAGTGGATAGAGTTGCCCCAGGGAATTTTTTTCCCATTGGTTAAGGAGTGTCCATGAGTCACTTCTGCCTACTGACTAGTGCCAACCATAAATGTGGCTCCCCAAAGAACCCACACCAGTTCAGTTTCTGGACCTGCAAAGATTTGAATCGGACTGGATACTGCTTGTTGTAACCTGAGACAAGTCCTGAAGGACTGGACCTGCTCTTTAATGACAAATAAGTGGACTCCAAGGGTCATTTGGTTGAATATGTGTGTGGCTACAGGGACACAAGAGGCCTTTTCCCTTGAAGTGCCCAGCTGACCAGTAGCAACTTGACCTGGACTAGACCCTGCTTGTGGCCTCTGCTGGAGTGAATCCTGGCCCCTAAGTGCTGAACCAGAGGTCTTGGTACTCTTGGCTGTGTCTAAGTGTACTTGTCCTAATAACTCTGAAAAGTTGGGACTTCCAGACCTCCGGAGGACCGGGATCAACAACCCAAGACAGTCTGCCCAAGAATTGACTTCACTGGGCTGAAGAAACAGGTTTCTCCTGCTTAGAGCATCTCTGCAGAAGCAAATCCGTTTCAGTAGGCCCTTGGCGAGTAGGTAATTGGCCTTGTAGAACTCATAGTTGGATACAGCCTGCAACTTTATTCCGCTGGAGGATTGTGAGCTCTGACAAACACACTAAGGGCCTGATTACGAGTTTGGCGGTTTTGGAGCGGGCCGTCACGCCACTGCTATGCTCCCACACCGCCAAACAGGGCAGCTGTGCGGCCGCCAGATTATGAGTTTCCTCATAGTCTGGCAGGTGGTCCTATGGCGTTCCGACGGCGGTGCCTTTCAAATGGGAACGGGAAAGCCCATTCCTGGATGGCATGCTCTGTGAAGTCCATGCCGGTCATGAAAGGGGGTGCCATGCAGACAGGGAGGCACACCATGTGCTCCCCTGCATGCATCCCATGGGCCTGAGGAATGAGAACCTAAAAACATATAAAATAAAAAAAACTAAAGGGGAAACAAAGTGGTTCCAAAAGGGCAGTTTTATTTTGTTCACGGAACCCTTATCAGTGGAGAAGTTATGGCGGATCACCATTTGCTTCCCTTGAGAAACGCCCGTCCTAAGGTTCGATGAAAAACAGGCGCGGACACTGATGTAAAGAGGTAAGAAATGTGGTTAGCCTGTGTTGCTGCGCGTAACATGTAGGGTATCCCCTTTAGGCAGCTCTCTTCACGTGCGGACGCATACGTTTGCTCATAGATTTACAACAAATGGGCATATTAAATATAAGCTGAGTGCAGAGCACTACAAAGCATTTTGAGTTACATTGGCTCATAGAGGTGCGTACGACCACATGGATAGACCTTCAGTCACCCAAATATGTCTCTTTAATGTCAGGTGCCCGCTCTTGCTGTAAGACATTAAATATCATCTAACTAGAAAGCCAGACTGAGTTTTACTGATAGAGTCTTTCTATGATTCAGGTTATTGAACAGAAGCAACTAAAAAATACCCCTCGTTCTATGGACACAGCGCTTTGATTATAAACCAGGTTTTGACCATAAGAAAGCCGGTGGCATGACTGAAAGGTTCTTTCCATTTAGTATCACGTAATTTTAACCTACACACGGTATCTAAATCCACTATCGAGATCTTATTGACTTGGTTTTGCCCCCAGACTGTATTTCGTCAAAATCTCGCTTTGACACCTTGGATTACTGCTTGAACTTCTCTTTTGTCTGGACGGACTTTCCCCCTAACTCCAAAATACTTTGAGTTATCAGCTTTATTTTAAACTAAGCATCACGGAAATTGGTGGGAGAAGGTGGCACAAGGAGGCAGTGGGATTGGGTGTATTGCTTGGATTTGGTCTGTGATGTTTCTTTTCAGTGAAGTGAAGTAAGGTAAATCACAGTTGGTGGCACTTATATCTGTCTTAGTAGTTTGCCCCTTCTTTCGGGTTCTTATCTATTGGTGGTGGTTCTCTGTTGCTTTGGATAAACCAAAGAGGTTGTTAAATGACTTACCTAAAGATAAGTGTATTCATGGGCAGACCACTACAATTGTGATTTTCATTAATTTTTAGATACCCCCTCAGACTATCCACAAAATCTGAATTATGTAAATGGGTGGTCCAGATGAAGGTGGAACAAAATTACAAAATCCACTGAAACGGCAATTGTTTGAGGTTTTCTCTCTGTTGGTACCATCTGTGTATGCAATTTTGGTTAGGAAGGTTATGTATGAGAGGTAAATGTGACAGTGTTCTGTTGTGTATACGGAGAGAGTGGTCCTGTGTGGTTGGTGATACACATTGAGATATGTACCTCATATGTCTGTAAATGATTATACAGTTCTTTATCTGTTGCATTCAAACAAAGATAAACATTTGATGCATTACAATTTGGAAGAATTGTGCATTTGGTATTAAGGTTCAATATGTGGCTAATTAAAAAAAAGAATTCTTCCTATATAATAAAATTCGATTTTTTTTCTAATATAAAATAAATATAAGACAAAGATTAGCATGTTTATGTCTTTGATGTATACACAATGAGTTTAGTGGTGATTAGCCCATAGAGCTTTTTCAAGCCTATAAAGAAGTAATACATGTCATGTGAGAGTTATTTTGTTTAATATTGTGTCTTTTCCCCCTTGCTCCTAGACTTAAAAGTGCTTTTTACGGGGTACCTTTTTCATACATCATATCAATGTAGAGGCCTTTTCCACATCCTTTCTGCTTAAATCAAGGAGAACTGGCAAGGAAATGGCTGTTGCTCCTTGCCTTTTTAACTAAAGAGAAGCTGTGTGAGGAAATGCCCCTTTTTGCGTGGTCACCCCCATTTTGTGCTGAATTTTATTGCTGGTTTTTAGACTTTGCACACTGGGACACTGCTGTCAAGTGCCCAGTGTATATGCTCCGACCCCTTAAAAATGTGAAAATTGGCTAATCCCTGATTGGCATATTTAACTCTGTCATAAGGCCATAATATATAGTGCAGAAACACACCAATGGCATGGAAAGGTAAATGTCATGTGTGGGCTGAAGCACTCATTGTGCCATCCACTAGTGTGACAGAGAAAACATAGCCTCAGATCTTCCACTGTAACCTGACAGCTGCATCTTCATTGCTCATGCCTTGAGTGAGTAGAGTGCAGAAAGTGCTGAGGTATTCTCAACATATTAATGAGATGTTGAACAAACCCATGGTATTGACCATAACATTTTATTTTCTGACAATACGTCATTCAAAGAATGATCACTTCATATTACACCAAATATGTTGAAAATGTGAGGAAACATTTGGAAAGCTTACGATCATCTAGAAGTAACAACTGACATTTGATTTACATATACGTTGTTTGTAGAGTGGCGTACCATGTACCCAGGACCTGTAAATTAAATGCTACCAGTGGGCTGTTCACTGGGGGTGAATGTTTGCATTGTTCAGCATTCTGTCCATCATCTGTTCTTTTTGTTTTGTCGCCCTAAGTGGAAAGGGTATGCCCAGATGTGGGTCCCATGCTCACTGCACCATCGGATTCAAGCTAGACGGGCTGATAAGGGGTGATACCCCGAATCCGATCCCAGGGTGCTTGTTTCTGGTCCAGTAAGGGCCTGGCTTGGCAGTTCGGGCTGGACTGTTCCTGTGAGGAGCAGGGTCAAGACTGATTTGCATATAGCTGGGTCCAAACTCGGGTGGCGTGGTTGGAAAAAAAACGATGGATTAAACCCAGATTTGCTGACTGGGGGTGAAGGTTTGCATTGTTCAGCATTCCATCAATCATCTGTTCTTTTTGCCAGTGGGCCGGCAGCACTTACTGTGCCACCCACTTAAGTAGCCCCCTAAAACATGTCCCAGCCCTGATATTGCAGCCTGAGTGCAGTTTTAAACTGCCATGTCGACTTGGCATTTAAACCCCCTTGCCAAGCCTAAAGCTCCCCTTTTATTGCATATGTCACCCCTAAGGCAGGCCCTAAATAGCCCACAGGGCATGGTGCTGTGTAATTAAAAGGTTGGACAAGTACTTTTGGGTTTTACATGTCCTGGTAGTGAAAAACTCCTAAATTCGTTTTTCACTACTGTGAGGCCTTCTCCTCCAATATGATTCCTTATAACATTTAGTAAGTTGTAATTCCTGATTGTGAGCAGGTAGATATCTCATGTTTGGTACCTATGAAATTGTAATGATAAACTCACTTCAGTGGTAAAGTCGGATTTTTCATTACAATTTTGAAAATGCCACATTTAGAAAGCCTGCCTTGGGTAACATGACTGGGTGTAGCTGACAGTTAGACATTGTGAATTCCTCCTAGACAGTCACACAATACTGGGATTCGGTGTGCCTCAATGGGTCATCTGATGGCAGGATGGAGGGGTGGGAGCTGAGCATAGCCCCACTTGCAACGGAATCGCCTGTGCTCTGCGTGCACACAAAGGGCCTAACAACCCTGTTATGTCACTGCAGTCAACTTGGGGCCAGGGCAGGGGAGTCAGGAAATTCCATGCACTTCAAAGAACCTTTCCAATAGCTTCTCCCACCTTCCAGAAGAAGGGCACCAGGGAATAAAAACATGACCTTCAGACACAATCTTGAGTTTACTACTGGACCTGCAGAAGGAATCTCAGAGGACTGCCTGCTGCTGTGACCTGCTGTGCACTCTGCCAGACTGCTGCTGTACTGAGAAGGACTGCTCTGCAGCCTGGAACCTGCCTTGAACCCTCAGAGGCCAGCCCTGCTGTTTAGCCCTGCATCTTCACCTGCACCCAGGATTGCCAGAAGTGACTCCAAGGGCTAGTTTGCTGGCCTCTTATTCAGAGCCACAGGGACATAAAAGGCTCCCACCATTTTGAACCTGCACCTCGACCCAGCCTGAGTGAGTCCTGAACCCCCAAGAGGTATCCCTCCAGTCCTGGACCCTTGGTTATGGTGCTAAAGGTACCCAGATGGCCAAAAACTAAAACTGAGGACTTACAAACATTTGGGCCCAAAAGTGCTATGAGAAGCAGGAGGAGACCGAGATGAACCTGCTCACCTATCCGCCCGATGTGCATCGCCGATTGGATTGACCTCTTGGCCTCTCCAGCAATGTTCTTCTCCACAGAACCAGATCCTTTTCAGCGGTCCTTTGCCAATTGGGTATCCGACCCCATGGAACTCTATTCAGTTAAAGCTCTCTGCCTCCTCCCACTGAATAATTTCGACTTCTATTTCAGCGACTAAGTCCAAACGTAGAAATCTTCACCGCGGCATTGACCCATGGCCATCCGACGATGACGCTCCCTCTTTGGACACCTCCTGCAGCCTTGCCCCACTGAACTTTACCTTCTCTGACACTTTTTCTCAGAATTTCTTCTACGGCAGAATGCAATCACTGACCGGGCCCAATCCACTTCTCGTATCCAAACCGCGCTCCATCGGGGTCATCCATATCTTTTGACTTTGACCCGGTCTTGCACAACTAGATGTCCACTGTTGGAGCTTTAATCTTTTAGATGCTCATTTTCACTAAAAACTTTGAAAATTCCAAACTCCGGGTCTACTGATTGGAATTTTGTTGTTTTTGTGTCAAATAATGTATTACAATTTACTCTTTTTCTAAATTGGTCTGGATTTTTCATGTGTTGTGTTTTCAGTTTACTACTGTTTGTGTTCTTCATAAATACCTACCACATTCACTCTAAGTTGCACCTGACTGCTTTTTGTGCCAGGCTACCCAGGGTTAAGCAGAGGATAATTTAGTGACTTTTTTGTGGTTCACCCTTAAAGGGATTGTGGCTGTTGCTAGACCAGGGCTCACACCCCACTCAAACAACAACCCAATTTCTAACAATATGTAAACCATTAACAGACTTAACAAGATAAATGATTCCACCTTCAAAGAAGAAGGTGAAGTGTGGAAACCTGAAATGGCTTATTTCAAAGTATGTGAATCATTTGTGTCAGATCACATTATAGGCAGAAAATTACAGAAAAGCAGAACATACCGAGTGGACTAAGGAGAGCATGAGTATTTATTTATAGGCATTTTCAGGATGTGCGATCAATAAATGTATATTCTTCAACCTAAAACACATCAAAAGGTATCTATGCTAAGTGTTGATAACCGTACAAAAGTAAGGTTCCATTCCAAATACCGTGGTCAGAGGAAGGTAAGCCCTTACCGTGGGCTTGATAAACTCCCTTGCATTGTCACATAATACTGAAAATTGGGCCTTAGCCTGTTTTTTGCTCAGTATAGAAATATGTTCTTGATTACTAAATATCTCTGGCATGCCGAAACTATTACAAAGTAGGATCTTGAGAACGTTATGCAGTTTTAAACAATCACAAATAACCAAACGATTGCAACTTATTTCCTGCTTAACCCATAATGATAACCAAAGCATAGGGGAATGCAGTTTGATAAGGTCCTCAATGTAGTCTAAGACAAGTTCATAGTGAGATATGTAGGTTGAGGTGCTAGAGGGGACAGCCAGTAACCTCCTAAAGAAGGTTTTTTCAGTTTTTTGTAAACCAGAGGAATCTGTGAAGCCCCACAGTCCTGCACCATAGGTAGCTATTGGCACATTTACTTTTGTAAATGGAGATTATTTGTTTTAGTGTCTTGTCTCTGAAGAAGTGTAATCTTGATCCCATCTGGAGATAATGTAGGAGTGCATCATACTCACGCATAGCCAGCACTCAAATATACTCTGTCCTAACTAATGTACTAAAAGGGGTTGATTATTTTATACTAAAGGGTATTCTATGTAATTGAAATATATGTATTTAGAATGTGATTTATAAAGTTACATAACAATTTATATACTAACGTGACAGGAGAGAATAACCTGTAATGTTGTATTGTGATATACTCATTTAGCATTCGTACAACTAATGTTTAGCATTTATATGAGTAATCTGAATTGATCATGTGCAAATGCATTTACACTGAGACGTTTATAATTCATTGCATTTATTCGTGCCTTGAGCAGTTGCATTTATTTTATGACTAGGAAGGTGCACTTATTCTGCAACCCTGTGCACATGTTAACTTAGCAAACTAGCCCTCAAGAAGAAATTTGTTCAGTTGCTTCTCACATTAAGATTTGAAATGTAATTCAAATTTAGCCTTCAAGCATAGAATGTATGGTGCTGAGTTGTTTCTAATGCAGGTGTGGATAAGCCTCATTATTTAGAATAAAGGAGTGTGTGTTAATAGATAGCAAGGCATGAAAAGGAGCAGTCAGCTGAGGGAATCACAGTAACGTGCAAGGAGAGTTCTCATGGCAGAGGAATGTCCAAGGACAGGAAGAGATAATGTGCTATCTGGCTGGGAAAAGGTGCTGAAAGTATCCAGTTGTCCCAGAGCAATGCAAATTTTCCAAGGTGGAGTCATGTGAGAGTGTTACGTCGACTGCAGATTATATTATGTGCTGTGTTTAGTTAGGAAGAGAGTCCATCTTAGGTTTTCCTTTGGTAGCAGACCTATACTACTGCTTGTGTGGCTTTAAGCTACTTGACCCATTATTGGAGTGTTTTCTACTGAAGACTCTGATGGCTAACACCTTTCTTCTTTCCTAAATCTTTTTATTAAACAACACGTGTCAGCATGGTAGCATGTAGCAAGTTGTCATTGTTTACATGAGAGGAAATCAACAAATAATCAGAGCAATAATCAAGTTATGAGCTGAACTGAGCTGCTACTAATCCCAAAACACTACTTTTATGGGGAGGACAGGTCTTCGACAGAGGTATGGCGCGGTGGGTTACAGATCTCTCCCCGGTACGTGTTCCAGGCCCCCCATATCAGTGACCATTTCTTCGGGCAACCCCTAGCGAGGTACACTGTTTTCTCACGGAACATGCACCAGTCCATGTGTTTCTTCCATTCTGCTACGGTTGGCGGGTTTGTAGCTCCCCATAGCTGAGCGATGTTCCTTTTTGCCACCATGAGGCCTATGGTGACCCAGATCCTACCCATTCTGCTCAGGTCCGTGGGTTCCCAAACATTCAAAAGGCACCTTTTCGCCTCTGGGCGGATGTCCAAGTCCAACACCTCACTAAGAACAGTATGTATTCGACGCCAATACACCTGAATGAGATCACATTCCCATATGATATGCATAAACGTGCCCTCATTGCCACATTGCCTTCTGCACTCCCCTCCCAATGCTCTCCCCATTCGAACCAGGCAGGGTCCAGTGATATACATGCAATATCTTGAGCTGAACGAGTCGCAGTCTAGCCGAAATCGCCACCTCCCGTGGAGAGGTGAGCGCCTCCTGCCATTCCTCATCATCCAGTTCAAGCCCATCCCTTTCCCACCTCGCCCTCATGCCCTGTAGGTGATTTGCGGTGTTATTTATCAGCTTCTTATGCGTGAGAGAGATTGCCTTCTCTGGCAGGTAGCCATCGAGTAGTCTATCTTTGAGGGGTGTGTGCTGTGGGGGGGTGGAACCCTTAGCAAAGTGAGACTGCAATGCATGCCGGACCTGGAGATACCGAAAGTGTTCCGTGTGTGCGAGTTCGTGTTTCTGTTGTAGGGTGGCAAATGGTACCACGTCGCCCTTTACCCACATATCTTCGACACTTGAGATTCCAATAAGGTCCCACTTGTCAAACCCCTTCGACCTCCACAGGTCTCCAAGTGTCTCCGAATCCCAGAGAGGTGTTGCCAGTGTTAATTTCCGCTCCCATCCAAGGCTTTTAGTTGCTGCGTGCCAGACCTGTACGGAATGTTTGGTCGGTCCGGTGAGGGGGAACCGCCGCGGTCTAGAATAGAGGGCCCTGTTGTAATTTCCCCCCGGGAGGAGCCATCTGTCCATGGCATAGCCTGGATCATCTATGCGTCGATATGTGCCATGATTAATGGCCGCAAGATGGGAAGCCCAATAATATTTCTTGAGGTCAGGAAGACTGATCCCTCCGTCAAACCAGTTAAGGGTGAGTTTAGTCAGTGCTATTCGTTGCTTCCCCTCCCACAGCAAGTCCCTCTGCAGTCCCTCTATTTCCCTGAAGTATCAGGTAGGCACTGGGTCAGGGTAGTTCTGCAACGCATAGAGGAAGCGGGGCAGGGACATCATTTTAAAAAGCGCTGCCCTACCCAACAGTGAGAGAGGGAGCGCCTTCCATGCTACTATTTCTCGCGTCAGTTTTTGTAATGGCTGAAGTAGGTTGTGAGCCTAACGGAGGTGTTGGTTCGATGTCACAAAGATCCCCAAGTATTTAAAACCTGTTGCAGTGATTTGTATGGGGCAGCCCTTAGGTATAATTGGTGGGTCTCCATTGAGGACATAGAGGGTGGATTTACCCCAGTTTATGGAATACCCAGAGAATCTACCAAAGCTTGCAAAGATATCGAACACCGCTATCAGCGATGCTCTCTGGGAGGCTAGGAATAGAAGGATATCATCCGCATATAACGAGATGCGGTCTTCCCATGTCTCTGCCCAGCGTAGGCCACGTATGACTGGATTTCTCTGAATCCACGCCGCAAGGGGCTCTAACGCAAGAGCAAATAGAAGGGGGGACAGCGGTCATCCCTGTCTGGTCCCCCGACCCAGTGCAAACACCTCAGATTTTCTGTTGTTTACTACAACCTGCGCCAGGGGCTTCGAATAGAGGAGTTTGACCCAGTCGATGAACCCAGGACCAAAACCCAGCTTTACTAATACAGCGAAAATGTAGGGCCATCCAATGGTATCGAATGCCATGGATGCGTCTAGGGAAACTATGATCGCTGGTTCTTGTATTGTGGCCAGTCTTCCATTTACTCCATGTACTCTCCGGAGGTTCAGTGCTGTGTTGCGTTGAGGCATAAAGCCCGACTGGTCCGGATGTACTATCCCGCTGATCACTTTGACAAGGCGATTGGCAAGAAGCTTAGCGAGAATTTTGGGTTCTGCGTTAAGGAGTGAGATAGGCCTATAAGAGGCGCAATCCCTCTTGGGTTTACCTTCCTTATGAATGGTGATAAGCGTGGCCACCCTCTGGTCCAGTGGGAGCGTCCCCTGATTTTTGCAATCTAAAAACATGGTCCGTAGATATGGGGCTAGTTTGTCCGCGGCTAGTTTATAGAGCTCAATGGGTAGGACATTAGGGCCCAGTGCCTTGCCCGACCGGAGGCTTCTAATCGCTAACGCGATTTCGTCATTAGTAAAGTCACTGTCCAGCAGGTCTCGGTCAGGATCCGGCAGGACCGGAAGGACAATGTCTCTAAGTAGGGACCGGGAATCTTCTTTGGTATATGTAGTATGTGTACGATAGATGTCGCTAAAGTGCGCCGTAAATGTGTTGGCGATAGCTTGAGGGTCTGTTATGGATTGGCCATCCTTGTCTATCAATTCAGGCACCAGCCAGGACGCTAGTTCTTTCCTGTCCAACCAGGCTATGAGCTTCCCTGCCTTATCTCCCAGGTCATACACCCTGCCTGCCGTTTCTCTCCCCATTGATTTAGCCCTATCCGTGGCTATTGCCTTATATTCATCCCTTTTAAGTTGCAAGATATGGAGCTTTTTGTGGTAGTATGATGCTGGTAGAGATTTACAAGAATACTGTGATGTAATCTAGAGTGTGGATGAGCATCCTGCCCTGAGTGTTCTCTCTGTGGCAGTTACTGCTTGTGCCTTGGCTGTGCCAGCTGGGACGGCTCTCTGTACGCTTCTAATAAACATCATCTCTACTTCTACTACCGTGTCCTTCTCACTTCGCATCAGTGGCGGCAGAAGATGGGATTTTCCTACCCACAGCTCTTCACTTGCCGATGATCTTCGTGGGCTGTGCTGCAAGTATCTCTTTCCTGCTATATAGGAGCGCAGCTGTGAGTACATTTTTTTTTTTACTACTTCCTTATCCAAGGCACTCCTACGCGTTCAGTACAGAGAGCCGTGCCCGTTTTTAAAAGTCTCATCTGCGCTTTATTCCCATTTGCTGCGAGGGACTTGCTCTGCGCTTCATTTAAACCTGCTGCGAGGGTTTCCTGCTGTGCCGTTAGGTCCCCTCTGTGTTGTGCCTACGCTGTCCGGCATTACTATTGGGATCATTCAGACTTATTTAAAAAATAAAGGAACTGCAGCGCTAATTTGGCTCAGCTCACGCGCAACCCTAGAAACTACATTCAAACTGTCTCCTCGCTCCACTCCACGAGCTGCCTTCACGAGCTATCCCCTCGCTCCAGAAGCTCGCATTGTAGTTACATTCTGGCAGTTGCTCGGCAACCAAGTTTATTCATGAAGCTGTGTCTACACGCACGTGCAGCAACTTGAAAAAAAAAAAACCTTTATTCGTCGCGCTGACACACACAGCTCTTAACATTGTGTGTCGGCTCTGTTTTCTCTTCAGTGTCTTTCCAGTCCACGGTACACTTGAAGGAAAGGAACTCTCAGAAGGAAATCTTCACGGACATTCCACATTTTACTTTCTGCTATTTTATCGTTGGTTTGATGGCTCCTTCAAGTTAAATGTTTTTCTCTGCTTCAGTGCTATCCAATGCTGCCATCTAGTGACCAAAGTTAAAACACAAAAAAATTTGTGGGATTTTTATTGTGTATTACATCTGTGATACACACACACATATTTTTGCTTTTCTTAATAACTGTACTTATTCCTACAATTGAGAAATCTTGTTGTATTTTCTTTCTGTGCAAAACAAAGCATTATTTCACTCACTGCTTTCTTGCGCAAACAGTGAGCTTCTGAACATTTTTTTTTTCTTCTCTTTATTTCTCTTTCTTTCACTATTTTTCGTTCATTTTCTTTCTTCTTCTTCTCTACCATTTTTTATTCCACAGGTACTCTATTAACATGCAAAGCATCACAGCACCAGCGCTTTTTTTACAGGAACCCGGAGAACCACCATTAGAATGGAAGTTATGGATTAGATCTTTCAAGGCGTATTTAGGTGCTATTGATGGTCAAAGATACAGACCTGAGAGGAAAAAGAACCTCATGTATTACCATTTATGGGTCGAAGGTCAAAATGTATTTGATCATTTACCTCCGTATGATCCCCCTGAAAATGAAGACCCTGACGAGTTTGAACTAGCTGTAGCGCAATTGGACAAGTACTTCACTAAAACAAAGAACATTGTAGTGCATAGATACAAGTTCTTCACAAGGATGCAGAAACCAGATGAAAGCATAGATACTTTCATCACAGCTTTAAAAGTTTTAGCCTCAAAATGTGAGTTTGAAAACTTCACATCTCAACTTGTGAGAGATCAACTTGTTGCACGATGTCACTGTAAAAAGATACAAGAGAGACTTCTTACTTGCAAGGATCCCACTTTAGATAAAGCAGTGGACATTGCCAAGAGCATTGAAAGTTCTATGGATGATGCAAAACAACTTGAATCTGCTCTTTCGAATTCTACCATTTCAGGTGCTGTTTCTACCAAGCATCCCAGCGGTTTTCCTTCCAAGCCTCCCACTGCCATTCGTGACAATGCTTTTCGTGATAATGCCTTTCATGACCATATTAGAAGACCAAACATACCTAGGGGTGGAAGAAATTTCATGCAAAATAGACAACCTAATCCTAGAATTTATTGCTCTAGGTGTGGCTCATCCTTGCATGTTTCATCTTTCAAAAATTGTCCAGCCAGTAACCAACAGTGTGGCCAATGTGGAAAAATGGGGCATTTTGCGAAAGTTTGTATGAGTGGCAGAAGAAGAAATGTAAGATGTGTTATTAATGAAAGGGACAATTTTTACGATGAGGATGTCACGAGTCAGGAATATGTCGTGGTAGTCAAAAACTGCAATGAAAAACAAAATCTACTACATATTCCTGATCCTGAAGTTGATGTCACCATCGAGAGGAATTGTATTCAGCTTCTAGTGGATACAGGAGCACGCATTACCATTGTGTCGCAAGAAAAGTATTTTAAGTTTTGGTCTGAAAAGAATTTATTGCCACCTGATGTTCTCACTGTAGCCTTTGAAGGTAGTAGAATTGAGTTGTTGGGGTATTTCTGGGCTGCCATTAGTGTTCTAGGAGAAACCATCAAAGGCAAAGTGTATGTTGCTAGAAGAGGGATCAATGTTCTTGGCCTTCTCCATCAAGCTGAATTCGGGTTAACCATCAAACCTGGTCTGGAGAACCCTGTTTTTATTGACAAACAACTTGGTCAGAATCACATCAATTCCACTAAAGATATCAACACTCTATCTAGTAATCAGATGCCCAGTGATTGGGAACTCAAGTTCAGCAAAATTTTTGAAGACCGTCTTGGCAAGATTACTAATTTTCAACACTTTATAAAGGTTAAAGAGAATGCTAATCCTGTCAAACACAAGTTACGCAATGTTCCATTAAGCATTAGAAGTGATCTTTCAAAACATTTACAAACATTGTGTGATCAAGGTATGAGTCCACCCTCTGGCTTTCACCCATTGTTTTGGCCAAGAAAAGGTCTGGGGACTTGAGGATGTGTGTTGACTTGAGAAGCCTAAATGAAGCCATCTGGGTCGATGGTTTTCCCCTCCCACGCATTGAGGATCTTATTGCAAAAGTAGGGTCCTCTTCATGGTTTACCAAACTGGACCTCAAAGCCGCATTTCATCAGGTCGAACTTCATCCTCAGTCCCGACACCTTACAGCATTTGTTACCCCTGATGGTGTTTTTCAGTTCTGCCGGCTTCCCTTCGGTCTGGCCTCTGCGGCCGCTGTTTTTCAGAGACTTATGACCGAAATGTTTCATCATAATCCTCATGTTGTAGTCTTTCAAGACGACATTCTTATCTTCACTAAAACTGAAGTAGAACATGATTTAGTCACTGATCAAGTCTTTAGTGTGTTAGAGAGCAGAGGGGTGACTTTACAGAAAAGCAAGTGCACTTTCAAAGAAAAAGAAATTGAATACCTTGGTCATATCATCTCGGAACATGGTATAAAACCTAGACCAGGTTTAATCAAGAGTATTATAGAGGCGCCCGCCCCCCAGAACAAGGAACAACTTATGTCTTTCCTTGGCCTTTGTGAGTTTTATGCAAAGTTCATGAAGGATTTTGCTAAAACTACAGAGTGTTTCAGAGCACTACTTAAAAAAGGTGCGACTTTTACATGGTCAGTAGAATGTGAAAAAGGTTTTCAATCCATCAAAGATCACATTGTTAAAGCCCCAGCTCTACAAGCCTTTGTGGAAGGTAGGCAAACTGTTGTCACAGTTGACGCCTGCGAGTATGGTCTGGGTGCTGTTCTATCGCAATATGCTGAAGGAAGAGAGTACACAGTGGGGTTTGCCTCCAGGACTCTTCGTCCTGTTGAACGGAAGTACTCTGTCATTGAAAAAGAACTGCTGGCTTGTGTCTGGAGTGTCGAGAAATTCAAGTCATACTTGTGGGGCAGATCTTTTGTTCTCAAAACTGATCATCGACCTTTAGTTGATATCTTGTCTGGGAAAAATGTCAAACGCACTACTGCTCGGTTGGCCAGATTGTCAACAAAACTACTGGAGTACACATTTAGTGTGGAATACATTCCTGGAGGGAGGAATTGCAGAGCAGACTGCTTATCTAGACTTCCCATTTCTGACACAGATGAGCAAGATTGGGAGACTGAGATAGAGGAATGTTTTGTAGCATGTATCAATCACAACAGTTTGTCATTTGCAGAAGAAGATTGGATTACTGAAGTTGATAAAGATGCTGTACTCAGGGAAGTTGCTTTGCTAATCAAGAAAGGTTGGCCGAAAGAGAAATGTCTTTCTCCAGATCTCCAAATGTTCTGGAAAGTCAGCAACGAGCTTTCGGTTGAAGGCGGAAAAGTTGTTAGAGGCGACAAACTTGTGCCCCCTATGTGTTACCGAGAGAAAATCATTTTGGCTGCTCATTCTGGCCATCTTGGTGCAACCATCACTAAGAGAAAGGTCAGAACTGATTTCTGGTGGCCTAGGATGGACACTCAGGTTGATGAGTTAGTTAAACAATGTGTACGATGCAATGCCAGTGACAAAGTTCTTGTACTTGAGGGTGTTGTTGAATCTCCTGTACCTCCTCCTGGGAGAGCCTGGCAGAAGTTAGGTATGGATTTTCTTGGGCCTTTTCATGTTCTTCCTACCAACTCAAAATACTTTTTGGTTCTTGTTGACCATCTGTCCAGATGGGTTGAAGTTGAACCCATTAGTGTTCCCAATTCCAAAAGTGCCATCAATTGCCTGAATGAGATTTTTATCAGGGAAGGTCATCCTGAGGAGATTCTTACAGACAATGGTGTCCAATTTGTTTCGCAAGAGATGAATTCCTTTTTGCACTCTTGTGGCATTAAACACACTAGAACTCCTCTTTATCATCCACAAAGCAATGGCAAGACTGAGAGATTTAATAGAGTTGTAGTAGAGTGTGTCCAGGCAGCTTTCAGATCCAAGTCTTGTGTTTTCCAAGCTGTAAAAGATCTTGTTTGATCATACCGCACATCGCCTCATGTTGCCACCAATTTCAGTCCATTCGAACTCATGAGAGGGAGAAAAGCTTCTTCACAAGTTTACCCCTTTTGGATGGTGAAGTCTTTCCACCATGGTGGTGACATGAGGTGCATGTGGGACTCTGCCAACAAAAAATCATCTGAAACTTGTTCTAAGAAAATTGAACCTATTATTGAAAAAAAAAAACACAGGATCCTTGTTGGAGACTGGGTTAGAGTAAAAAACCCTGTGTCAGTAAGAAAAGGTCTTTCAAAGTTTTTAGATTCTCAGCAGGTTGTAGAGATTCGCAAGAATGCTGTGAAGTTGGCCAATGGAAATTGGTGGAGCACCTCTCGTGTGGCTAAGGACCCTTGTTTTTTCCCGAGAAATGTGATGAATGACAAAAATGTTTCAGGGGGGGATGGTGTCAGGAAGAGCACCA
Source organism: Calotriton arnoldi (assembly GCA_963921515.1). NCBI lineage: Eukaryota > Metazoa > Chordata > Amphibia > Caudata > Salamandridae > Calotriton > Calotriton arnoldi. The sequence continues at coordinate 427,790 of CAWUFW010000497.1, forward strand.
GGGTTCATGCCAGATCAAGCAGATTACGAGATTATGTATAAGTTTAAATGTGTTTTACTCTTTGTTTTATTTCCCCTCTTTCTTTCTGTATCCTACCTTCTTTTCCGTTGTTTCAGCATCTTTTGGTTAAAAGGGGGGAGGTGTGGTAGTATGATGCTGGTAGAGATTTACAAGAATACTGTGATGTCATCTAGAGTGTGGATGAGCATCCTGCCCTGAGTGTTCTCTCTGTGGCAGTTACTGCTTGTGCCTTGGCTGTGCCAGCTGGGACGGCTCTCTGTACGCTTCTAATAAACATCATCTCTACTTCTACTACCGTGTCCTTCTCACTTCGCATCACTTTTCCTGCGTGATCTCCACTCCCAGTTCCTCTTCCAGCTTAAAGACCGCATCTTCCACCTCAACTAGATCTTTCAGTTTCTCCTTGCGTGTGCCAGCTATCAGGGAGAGTGCCTGCCCCCGTATCACAGATTTAAATGCCTCCCACAGTATTTGAGGGGAGTCTACTCTACCTTCGTTCTCTTGAAAATAGTAGTCTATGGCTTGAAGCAGGGCCTTGCGTACTTTCGGGTCACGGAGATACCATGGATTAATGGGAGCCACCCTGCCCGCCCCGCCCCGTCCCAATGTTAGGTGAGCCCATATCGGGGAATGATCAGAAATGCCCCTCGCCATATGTCTAACTTCATGGATATGTGTGATCTGGGATGCTGGGACAATTAAGTAATCAATACGAGAAAGGCTATTGTGAGCCCCAGAATAGAACGTGTGTTGGATAGTATCCGGGTGTGTTGGATGCGTCCGTTAGACCCAGGGCCTCCAGGAAATCCGGCAGCCATCTGGCTGCCGCCCCAGTGTCTCGGGGGGGATAACGGTCCATCGTCCCAGAAACTACCGAGTTAAAGTCCCCTCCCATCATCAGCAGACCCTCCGGAAATGAGAGTAGTATGGCCCCCAAGTCCTTGAATGTAAGGCTCTGAAGGCCTGGCGGCACGTAAACGGACATGCAGATGAGCGTGCGTCCCTCCCACTGCCCCGTGATGCCAATATATCTTCCAAGGTCGTCTGTCCATGTTGAGTGAACCACGAAAGGAAAGGAATTTCGTGTCATGATTCCCACTCCCCGTGAGCCCTTGGTGAAGCCTGCGTGAGCTATCAATTTGTATCCCCACCTGTTTAGTGCCCTGCAGGAATTCCTGACCAAGTGTGTTTCTTGGAGAAGGATTATGTCTGGGGTGTGCCTCCTGATATATTGCAAAACCACACAGCGCTTGACCTTGTCCCCCAGCCCGTTGACGTTCCAGCTCAATATTTTGATGCTGCTACCCCCTTGTTCGCCCATGGACATTTCTGTGAGCTAGTGATTCCTCCCGCTGCACACCATCTATCTGTGCTGACTCAACAAAAACAAAACAAAACTTCAGTACCCCATTCCAACAACCCCCCTCCCTGCTCCCCTGCACTCTGGGCAGCGAACAGCCCATTAACACAGCTATGCAGAGTGCCTGTCGCCCAACTGTTGAACTAAAAGTAGAAATGTGGGGGTGAGCTAGGTGTCCCATCCTCCCTTTCCCCCCTATGCAAGCGATATCATACAGTCCCCTTTATACTGACAATGTCCCAGGAATTGTGTCCCCAGCAATCCTGCGTAGACCCAATGAGTCAGCAACTGTGTCCAAATCTTGGTACCTGCATCGACCGCCGAGTCGGGAAAAAGTCCGCCCAGAGGGTGGGTCCTGCCGCAGCCCCGCAAGGGGTCTTTACTATCTCGCGGTAGGGTCACCGTGCTTTCTCATCGGGAGTTGTGTTCTTTAGCTCCTCGCCAGCCGTCCAGCCACTCCGCCGCAGCTTCCGGAGTGTCAAAAAACCAGGCCTTGCCTTCAGCCTCCACCCGGAGCCGCGCCGGGAAAAGCATGGCGTACTTCACTCCTTTGTCACGTAGTGACTTTTTGACGGCAAGGAAGGATCTGCGTTGCTTCTGGACTGCCTGTGTAAAATCCGGGAAGAAGGATATTTCAGCGTTCTCGAACCGGAGCGGTGGGGCCACCCTGGCGTTTTGTAGAATCACGTCTCTGTCACGAAAGTTCAAGACCCGGGCCAGCAGCGGCTGCGGGGGAGCCCCAGGCCTCGGTCACCCCCCAGGGACCCTGTGTGCTCTCTCAATCACAAAGAACTTGGACAGAGCTTTAGGCTGTAGATGAGTAAGGATAAGGTCCTCAACAAAGAGGTCTGGCGCCTGCCCCTCCGCCCGTACCGGCACCCCTAGAATTCTTATGTTGTTACGGCGAGTTCGGCCTTCGTAAACATCCAGTTTGCTTTCAGCTAGTTTCTGGAAAAGTTGTAAGTCTCGGACTTCTATTTGGAGTTGTGAGGTGTCCTCCACCAAGCTCCCCGTCTTAATCTCTAATTGCTTGACCTTTTCGTTAATTTTTGTGAGGTCCGCCCTGATGAGCATTACTTCTAGGGAGATCGTGTCCATCCTTTGCTCCAGGGAGGACCGGACCCCAGAAATAGCCTCCATGACATCTTTGAGTGTCGGTTCAGGGGGCTCTCCTCCAGACCACCCACCGCCTTATCTCTGGCTGACTGGTCCTGAGGTGTCGTTTTGGGGAATGCGAAGCGGTCCAATTTACTTTGTTGGACTACCTTGGACCCCTTCGTTCCAGACATCGTGGTTGGTTTCAGTGCTGCCCAAGCACCGGGCTGTGCGGCCGTAAGCTGTTCCTCCAAATCTTGATTGGGCACCAGTGGCGATTATGGGGTGTTCAACTTCCAAGTTCTAGAAGCACCAGTGCAATGGGTCTGTCTGGCGAGTACGGGTGGGGCCCCCAGGCACAGGATAGCAACAACACCGTTGAGGTGGACCTCCTCCCTAGATCCGCCACTGCTTCAGAGGTCTCGCAGCCCCTAGGTCAGATCTGGGCGCGCCAGACTGGCAACAGCAGGGCCACAGTGCTCAGGCCTTGCAGGTACACCCTGATGCGGGAGAATGAATGTCCCAGATACTGGGAGGGGGGTGAAAGGGAAAAAGAGCACGGGAAGGACGTCTGTCGAGATGGTGTCCAAAGCCGGCAGGCCACCAATCGATGTATCCCAGTCCAGGCCTAAGCTGTGGTGTTGCGCCCTCTTCTCACCTCCGTAATGGAGAAGGCTCCGATGTTTCACGGGGGCCGCTCGCCTCTGTGTTCCCCCTCCCTTCTTTTCCCCCCTCCAAGAGTCCGCTGCTTGTGGTGGGTGTGCACGTCTAAATGCTCAAAAGGGCAGAGGCCCTGCGCCCGGTCCCGGGACAGCCGACGCGCTTGTCTCTCCTCTCGCGGGCTGCCGCACCCCCGCCCACCGGGTCACACACCCGGCTGAACTCTCTGCACGCACCTCTCTGTTATTCTGCTTCCAGGGCCTCGGCGGCCCGGCACCCAGGTCCGCGTCCGACGCTCCCGGCTGTGCGTCGCTACGTCGTCGGCTGCTGTGGACACTTCTCCGCCCGGCTGCACCTTCCACTCAGGCCGCGAATGTCTACGCCGATAACTTCAGTTCCCGGAGCACTTCAGCAGTGGTTTCTGGTCTCGATGAGGTCCGCTAGCACTCTGCTATCTTTTACTGGCCTCGGGGATCGGATCAGTGCAACGGATTTACGGGGAGGTGAAGGGTAAGACGGAGCTAACCTATCTGGCGGCCATCGCGCTACGCTGCGTAGCCACGCCCCCTCTTCTTTCCTTTTTTGATTATGTCCTTACTCAAATGCTTTGGTTTAGGGTTGCCCTTATCAAGTTAGTGTAGGGAAAGTTAGGCTACTCCTGCTCGTTAAAGAGAATCATCTGATGCAGTTTAACCTACATTTCTTCTTTCAAAATTACCTGCGTCATTTTCTTAGAGTTAGTCACTTGCTTTGTACTATGTAGGGTACATCTCTTAAGGAGATTTGGACTTACTCTGAACTTTTTGTACTTTTATATGATTTGCTAAGGTTGATTTACATTGATTTATTTCTGAACTTATAACTTATAATTGAATTTACTAATCTCAGATTAAGAGTCGAGTGGATTAATGTGCAGCCACAATGGTTCACTGTATTAAACGTGATAACCAGTGATTTGTTTCCTTTTACCGCTCAATCTACTAGAAGACCTATCCCCTCTGGAGAGAATTGTGAAAATAGGCCTAAACTGAAACAATTGGTAGCATTATCGGATGGTTAGTTAGTGAAGAGAAAGGAATTCGAACTTGACCTAGAGAATCTAGATCCTAACATTAGCGTCCCTAGTTCAGAATCCAGGATTGAAGCATGGAGAACAAACAGAGTTCCAGTGGTGTGCGTTGAAATGGCAGCAAAGTAGGAGTGAGTATTAGGAGGGATGTGTGTGTGAAATGCATGCTTAGCTTGCAGTATAGTATTGATTGTGTGATGTCTGGCGGAGATGTTGTGAGAGTCGTGTGAATGTGGTATTAAGTTGACGTTGTTGAAGTTATCAGTTTCGACGTGACCGAAGATCCCGGGATATGTAATAAAGCTACAGAAGACACCGTATTGTAATTGTCTGCTAAGGTCTTGTGGGGTTTCTCATGAGATGTCGTCGACAGCCCAATTGATATAGGGAACTTTTGAATGCAAGATAGAGTTGTAATTAGTGTGGTGAACCTTTTTGCACAGAAGGGAAACTATACTGATTTGGGTGATTCCCCGCTGGCCAAGGTTTCAATTTGGATGTGTGCTCTTTGGATGAGTGATTCTATCAATTTTTTAAGCAGAGCAGGCAATTGTTAGTTGTTGTTTTAGTTGATAAATCGAAGTGAACGAGAGAAAGAGAGAGTGGGAAAGATTGTGAAGGAGTGTGAACTGCTGCGAGGAGTGAGAGTGACGTCAAGGGGTGCCGCGCTGGGATATGTCGTTGGTGTAAAGCATGCTGAAATTGGTTGAAATTGTTCCTTGGATGCATAAACCGTCTATTTCCACATTGAGTAGGTGTATTAAACAGACAATCCTTTTGGCGTATGAGTCTCTAGGGTAGGAGTTATCATTCATAATACAGGGGAGGTATGCCCATAGTATTTCTGTCTCCTGGGCTTCTTTCAAGAGGGTCTCGATAGAATACCTTTGTATGGCTCCTACATGGGCTTCTCCTCCCATGTTCATGGACCACTATTGGGTGGTGTTGGGAGGTTCAGCTGCTGGGGATTTTGCTGCAGCTGTTCTGTAGGCTGGCACTGACTGTTGATTGATTGTCGCTCTCTTGTTGTGCGGCTGTTGTTTTTCCTCTGTTTTGACTACACTGTATTTGTGCCTCGCATTTTCATTTCTGGTGTTTTTTCTGGTGACCATGAATCTGCTTGGCTTTCGTATATGCTCACTACGTCAGTAAGGTGGGGAGGAAGACTTGCAAGGAGGTAATGCCCCTGTTACTTACTGGTAATCTTCATTACTCCGAGTGTAGTCTTCCTCGCCACATGGGTTCCCATCCCTCCCTTCCCTGTTTTGATATCGGCTTCATGTTTTTGGTACTGAGGGTTGGTATAGGAACAGGAAGTGTGGTGAGTCGTACCTCCTCTTAAGGTAGGTCAGGGGTGAAGGAGGTTGGCCATGTTAGGGAGGGATGGGGAGGCAAGAGTGCTAATTTGCTTGGAGGGTTCTGTGGGGGAGCTGAAGCGCACTACATCAGTAATGTGGCAAGGGAGACTACACTCAGAGTAATGAAGATTACTGGTAGGTAACTGGGGCAATTGTCAAGACATGATTTATGCTATTTTCTATTTATCACATATTCAAGTTTGTTACTTTTTTGCTAGAATACTATCTGTAAGGTCAAGAGTAGGAAACACTGCATGGGGCTCCATCATTTGAGGGCAATAGAAATGTTAGTCTGTGAGTGACACCTGCGAGGTAAGCATCAGAGCATACCCATGGATAGTTATTATTAGATTTACACTTTGGCTCTAATGAGTACTTTTGTGGTGCACGCAGATTTCGCTTTTTTGTATGTACAAGTGAACCTCTGCAATTCTACAGTCAGTGCTAATTTGATATGTCTGCAGTATCCTTGTATTAGTTATCCTATGTGGAAAATGATGTTACAGTGTTTGTTATGTGCAGGTCGGATGTATGCGTTATCCTGTATGGATGGGGTGTATGTGTTGTGCTTTACGTCCCATGTGTATATGTAAAATCTATGCTAAATGTGCCTGAGTGTTCCGGTGGTGTACACTCTTAGACTGAATGTATGTTTGGATTGGCATTTGTCAATGTAGTTGCTATTGACATGTATTGTATGCTCTGTTTGTTTATCTATTTCTACACATCTAGCTTCTATTTAAGTTTTGATGTGTTTACACTATCTTATTGGTCTTGGTTGTACTCAGTGTCTTGTCAAAACATGCATTGGCAAAGCCATTAGGTCTGGGATTATTGTACTAACACATGCAGTGTTAACACCCTAGAGTGAGTCACACAGGAGGGAGCCAGCAGGAGTGAACAAAGAGATCTATAGTTGTAAAGTAGCCATTCATGCAGTTCAAAGCAACCACTCATGTGGAAACAGAAGGATGCAACCTGACAGCCAATAGCAGCAGATGAAAGGTGAATACTCTACTGTGATGTGTTTGGCTGAAGAAAGGAAATGGTTGAAAAGGCCAGACCTACAGCCCACTCTATGTATATTGTGAACAATACGTCTGTTTGAGAGCAATGCTGTCAAAACCCAGACCTAAAAAAAGAGGTGTGTAGTGTCTTGGCTTGTAATTCTATGTCTGATGGCATGCAATTCTATGTCTGATGGCTTGTTTCGGTGTAAAGTTGTGAGGTTACATAGAGATTGTTCTCTATATACAAACTCTATTGATGAGTGTTAGAAGTACTCAGTGGATACAGTGTTGAGCTGGTCAAACCCTACAGCTCTTCATGGGGTTATGTATTCTCTGTGTAATACACATACAACCTAATAGGTACATGTCCCAATTCACAAACTGCATTTTCAGTATGTAAAATGGTACCACAGTAGTACAACTTATATAATACTAAATGGAATTCACAAACATACAGCGGGAGACCTCTGACTCCCCCTCTCCTTTAGTTTCTGTGTAGAGATCTCCACCATATCCGCATACATAGGTATAGGTTTAATAGTAAATGTAGGAGGGACCAGGGGGAGTGATGGAAAATTGGGTATTAATTATTAGTATATGGAAGGACCTTACGGAAAGTTAAGGAGGGGCTGGGGAGGTACATGCTAATAAATACACAACACATAAAAACAATTATCCGCAAAGAGAACGGCAATTGCAATTTACAAAACACACTCAAAAGTCTACTACAGACCTAAAGGCATCAAAACAGGCTCAAATGTACACCAACCCACCTTTGGAGTTATACAGGCACCACGAATTGTCAACCACGGGTTCTGCAGGACACATAAAATAACACCCCAGAAAGACTATTCTTAAATAAATTCAATTAGAGCAACATTTAAAAAATATATATAACAATTATGTAGAATTTCAATTTTTGTAAATTAATAATACACTTCTTTTAAAAAATAAATTAAACTTTTAAACATTTTGTAATTGGAAAATATTTTAATTAATTATATATATATATATATATAATATATATATTTATATCTATATATGTAATATATGTATATAAATTAATTATTATATAACTTTTAAGCAGGCTTACATAACAATATTAGTAAGGATGAGCATTTTTATGAATTATTGTTTAAAAATGTATATTTATAAATTAAATTGATATATTTCAATTATGTTATTATTTAATACACATTTGATGAGCTAATGTGCTGTAAAATGTCATTATTTCTAACTTAAGAAGAAATATTTGAAAGTAATTTACTTTTATATTCTCAATTAAAATATACATATATTATTTAAGAAATACAATCATTTCCCCTAAACTTTCCCAAAGGGCGGTCACCATCTTATTGGCAGGTATCTTCATAATAGGTGAATTGTTACTAGTAGTTAACTTAAACTTATCAACTCATTTATAGGAGGCTCCACACCCTCTTTTGTGGGGTTGGAGACCTGGAAGTCAACAGCTAGATGTATATCTCCACTACAACCCGGTACATTGCATAAAAGTGGAAATTTACATCCAGGTTTAGGATTAAACATAGATGTGAGTGAATATACATGTGTATATTTACCTTAGTGATTCAGGCCTCCAGAATCGAGGCAGTTATTTTTTATATTGTTAGATGAAGTTTACAAAATACAATATCAAAAAGCAAAGAGGGAAAGCAAAAAAAACTTACATTTGATTTTTTTTATTGTTAACTAGTGTGAACCGAAGGAAATAAAAAGTCCATAATCTTAATGCCTGAAGAAGACTTGCCTGATATTAAACTAGAAATGTAGTCAGAGCATGGTTATCTAGTATTGAAGCTGGCACCATCTTATCTTAAATTTCTGCACTTGTCAGGTTAGGGCAAAAGAGTCCTCAAAAGCAGACAGGATGGAGAAGATGGAGAACAGGCCAGTGACGAATTCAGAACTACACAAGCAGAATGTGAGTTTCACGACTCAGCTATGCTGTCTCAGCCACTATAAGGCTGTCCTTAACAGCAACACTTCAGGAACATCTGTGCATTGGCAAGCTGTCGAGCAATGTCAATTGCTGTCACTCTCTGACCTGTGGCTATATTTCATTCCCGCTTATTCCACTCCCTCATCTTTGCTGTTTTCAACATCCTCAGTACCCTTGGATCCCTTGTTCCTTATGTTTGCTCAGTTACCTGCTACTTGACATTGTTTGTCATTGTGTCCTCATTCTCCCAGGCTGCCTTCTTACCATTCCTCCAGTAGCATTTCATCCTATTTCAGTTCCTCAATTAGACTCCTGGCACACTTGGGGGCTAGTTATAACATGGAGACTGCTGGTACCGTGCGAGTTGTGAATTATATCCTCAGTCTCTGTTTATTTGTCGCACCTTGGTTTTGGCTCCTTCACTGACTTTTGTTCTCTGGCCAATAGATTGATACTTGTCAGCCCTTGCCTTTGATCTGAAACATTATTCTATTTCTAATTCAGACCGGATTTTCCAACAACCAACCTTCAGAAGCAAGCCTCTCTTTCTCCCTCTAGTCACCCACCTTTCCCCTACAGAGCTCTCAATAAAGACCTTCACATATTCACAAGGGGGTTAGTGGAACCATTGAGGGAGAAGGAAGGGTTAGCCTTGAGATCTGCACATTTACAGTGTGCTGGTTGTACCCCACTGTCCATCCCTGCCATAACATGGTTCTTCCATTGCTATGGGCCTTTTACTTTTTAACATCAACACTATGAGTGAGAAGACTTCCTTCGATTGCCAACTTTATACATTGAGTGTTCTAGCCAGAAGGAATAAAGCTGCACATCACTGATGAGGCCTAAGTAGGCTAAAGTTGGTCTTGGTTGCTTGTGATACATTCTGGAAGGGACCTAGCCTGTTCCTGTTGGAGCAGGACTAAGGCTGATATTCATATGGCTGGCCTGTGTCTTGAGTGCAATAGGCACAAATGATGGATTTTGATGTGGTCTAGAGTAACTTCCAATATCTGAGATTAGTTCCAGCATTCCACCCATCACCTTTTTGTTTTCCTCAACGTACGTGAGACATGTATGCCAAGATGTGGACCCTGTGCTCACCATGCCATAGGACTCAAGATGTACCTAATTCACGAGGCCTAAGTATCCAGACCAGACCAGACCTATAAGTTCAGGCCGAACTGTTCCTATTAAAACATGACCAAAGCTGAATTGCATATGGCTTGTCCATGTCTAGAGTACCATAGTGGGCAAAAAAGATGGACTAGATTCTGGCCAGGGTAACGTTTTGTTTTCCTTAGTGCAAGGGCCTAAATTTGACAAGTATGACAAGACGTGGGTCCTGTGCTCACTGTGCCACAGAAATCAAGCTGCTCCTCACTAATGAGGCCCAAATATCCTGAAATTCATCTGGGGTTTCTTGTGTTCCTATCTGGATTGTGAATGGCCCAGCAGTTCGAGCAGTACCAAGGCTTATTTACATATATCTGGTCTCTTTTAAGTGTGGCATAGTGGGTGTGAGAAAGTGTCCTTTTGGTGTGATCATACCCATTTTATGACCTAATGCTGCTGGCTTTTTGACTCTATGCTCTGGGACACTGCTAATCAGGCCCCAGTGCACGTGCTATGACCCCTAAAATGGTGCAAATTTGGCTAACTCCTAATTGACATATTTAACCTTCATATCAAGCCGGGGCGGAGTCAAGCTGAGCCGCAAATGGCGCTCACTGAGAGGGCTCTGCCAGCCGAACTAATATCCTTCATCAATCTGGCGGATAGCGATCTTCTTGCAGCTATTGCACAGTGTGGTGTCCTTCTGAGGGGTTATTGCCCTCACTAGCCTGAGTTTCAGGGTTCTGGGGCCCCCCCTTGAGGGGAACGCACAAGGTTTGGCGGAGCCTCCGTGATGGGCCCTACCTGACCCAGCGGGTCTTCCTAGTCTACGTGACAGAGGCCGGATCCCACTGCACCATCCTGTCTATAGCACCAGCCCTGCAGAGCGTGGGGTCCCCCTATGCCCAACAACACCAAGGCCATGCCACCCTCTTGGTTCCGGTAACTTGGGTGCTGCGCAGCTGTGTGGCCCGGGCGCTTGGGAGGCTGCAGTCCGCCTGGCCGCCCGAAGGCATGGAAGCGGCTGGAAATCACACGCCACACGGCCGAAGCATCCGCTGCAGGTGTGCCCGTGGGGGCCTTCGAGTCTACTGAATTCCAGCCTGGGATGGTCTGGGTTCTAGGTCTCTACCCAGCTGTTGGAGCATCAGATCCCCCTGCTCAGGGGGCAGAGCAGAGTGCCCTGTGACTGCTATTGCTCCCAGGCCCCTGCACTGACAGTAGCACTCTCTGTGCATCCTTAAAGCCCAATACCACCATTCTCCCACCCGGGGTGCTGCGAGCATCGCCGAGGAGTTGACCTGGGTGGGCTCTGCTTCCTCGTGGTAAGGCCCAGCACCCACATCTGAGTGCCTGCAACATAATGCACATATCACTCCTCTCGCTGGCCTGCACATCCCACTCTGAGTGGTTGCCCTGGGTCCTAAGCCTGCTCGTGCACCCCGAGGCTGGAGGGTGCCTGCGGAGTGGTGGGGTGATCGGATCCTGGCTGACTGGTGTATCTCCCCATCCAGTATATGTTTTCCTGAGCTGGCCCAGGATGGACGCTGCTTGGCATTTGATACACAGGACTCACGCCGGATTGCTTCAGGCTGCACGCTGCCTCTGGTGCTTGCTGGGCTATATTGCCAGCATGGAAAAAATGATGCACGCCAGCAGAAACTCTCCTTCAAGGGCAAGCGCACCACCTGCCATACAGAGCAGGGCCCACCAACTGGAGACTCCTCCACTTGCCCCGGGGAGGACACCTAAACTGACATAACCCTGTCAGGAACTCCGAGTCAAGGTGAAAACCAGTCTTAAGACAATCAGTTCAAAGCTGGATATCCTTACTCATCGCTTAGATCACATGAAATACCGTGTGGACGCACACAACAACATCTAGACCACTTGTACACTAGGGTCTCCAACATAGGCGACGCCCAGACCGACTCCAAAGAACAACTGCTCAGAATGAATAAGGTCCTCAAAGATTTGGAGGCAAGATCACTACGGAATAAGCTCTGAAAATTTGGCCTCCCTGAATCCACTGCCATCAACAAAATGGAGGATTTTATAGAGACCTTGCTTGGCAAGTTATTTACCGAGGCCCTATCTCTAACCTTCGTAGTAGAGCATGCCCACAGCTCGTTGGAACCGCGCCCTCCTCCTGGGACCCGGCACGCCCCATTGTAGCACTGCTTCTAAACTATAGGGACCGCAATACCATCCTGCGACTCATGCAGGATCGTGGGACAATCACATACCAAAGGCGTGAGTGAGCTCTCCTTCCATCCGGATTTCACTCAGTCCGTACAGACCACCCATTGAGAGTACCTTCTGGACAAAAGAATCCTACCAAAGGCAGATATCTCCTATGCCCTCATATACCCGGCAAAGCTAAGTGTTCCGTTTGAGGATAAGTCCCACTATTTTACTGATGCCAAATCTGCCATCAGGTTTGTCAAGCACATCACATTCAAAACGCCATTGCCGCTGGATTCACCTCACAGCCTAAGAAACAACTCTCTCAGTGACAACGAATAACAAACTACACATTGGACTCTCACTCTGAGGCCTCCCCTGCAAGGTGCGCCTGCTGGCTGGTCAGGGCCTTCAACTTTGCCCAATGGACAGACTCATGACCATCTCTTTCGGCCCTTCAAGATGAACCCCACCTTCAACTAACTCATCAGTCTAACTGTTCTTGCTGTAAGACACTGTGGTGTTTACTACGCGTTTGGCCACCCTTTCCACCACCAGCAGGGATGTTCGCCCAGCTCTTCTCCTCCCCCAGGGATGATTCCCTTAGTGGTTATTGTTTTGTTAATGGGTTGTTGGAAGGATGGGATGGTTCACTTTACTAAGCCATATCAATGGGTTGGAGTGGGGGTGTGGAATTCGGGTGTTGTTTTTCTCTGTTGTTTACAGTTGCACTGTTTGTCCCCTTGTCTGTTTGCATGGTCTGCTAATTTGCGTACCCCCTTCCAAAGAAGCCTGCCCTCAGATCCCCTCCTACCTATTCCCCACCCCCTTGCTACACGACGTTATGACCTCAACCATATGTGTCAATGGGAACATACGCGGCCTCAGTGATCACAGGAAAGCTTGCTTAGTACATGCATACCTAGACAGGCATCACATAGATATCCGTTCCCTCCAAGAGCTCCATCTCACTCAGCCCTCTGCGTCAGGTCTATGTGGGCGTGGTGCGGTAAGACTTACACTTCCCTATACTCCAACTACGCAAGGGACATTGCTGTACTAAGGGCCTGCAGTGGCAAACAAGATGACTGCTTTGCGTGGACAATGGCCACTATGTGCTATTAGCTGGTACTTTACATAGGCAGCCAGTGATCTTTGCAGCTATGTACGTTCCCAACACAGATGATCCAGACTTTTTTTCTCTGAGGTATGGAGGCTCACATCCACCCTCGGCCCAGGTGCCATACTATGTGGAGGGGACTTCAATGTCATACTGGATGACCAGCTAGACCGATTGGGAACATCTAGGCACCCACACCCTAAAGAAGCACTAACACTCAACATTATAATCCATGACCACTATCTACACGATGCATGGTGACACACACATGGCGTGCAGACAGAGGGCAACTGCATCATGGACAGCCACAACGCATGGTCCAGGATCGACTATTGGTTGACCTCTCATGACGCCCAGACCTGGGTCACTAAAATTTCATCCCTACCCCACACACATGCTTCCGTACTGATGGAGCTTCTGATCCCTTAGTCGGCCCCCAGCACTTTCTCCTGGACCCTGCCCCTCGGGGAGCTTTGGGATTCAGTTTTTCATGAAGAGATCCGCAAAGAGACATTGGAGTACTTTGCACACAACAAGGGCTCTGTCACCTCCCCCTCTACACGCTGGGAAGCCTTCAAGTTGGTTATTCATGGCGCCTGTATTGCTAAGCAATCTGATGTCTTAAAAGCTATACGAGGAAGACTGGCCCTCCTGGAGCGGGAAATACGAGCCCCTGAACTGGAGTATTTCTGTTCCCAAAATACTGCCATGATGGCCCAAATTTGAGACAAACTCACTACCTAGATCGCGAAGCACGTTGATACGGAGAAAGCAAACGCTCAGGTAAGACCCTTGTGGGTTTGCTGCTCGAGCTGCAGGCTTTCACATGTAGTAGAATTGCTGGATAACCACCAGGTCCTTCAATCCTCTCCCAAAGCCATACTTGACCCCATAGCCTCCTGCTGTGCCAACCTCTACACTGCTACCTCAGCGCATTCTGATAGCGATCTACAAGCATACCTGGATGACATACAACTCATCTGGCTAGACTGAGCCCATCAGGAATATCTTGATTACCTCATCACTGTAGAAGAACTTATGCAGGTCATCCGCAGTCTCCCAGCTGACAAAACCAAGGGCCTAGATGGTTTAACCACTGCATTCTATAAGGAGTATGCATTCACCCTTGCACCCCACATGCTAGCAATGTTTGAGTAATTCTTAGCGAATGGCACTCTACCTCTGTTCCTCCGTGAAGGGTGGTCATAGTTTTTAAGAAGCGCAGACAAGTTAATTTAAGTAGGAACTTTATTAGTTCATAAGCACAACCCCCAGATGCGTCCTCTCTCTGCAACTGCCAGCTCTCCTTTTCTCCAGGTCCACTCCAGAACCTGGCCTCCTGGTTACCATGGAAGGAATGCTGAGCGAGTTGCCTAGATACATGTTAAGATGCAACACATCTCCTTTCCTTAAACAACCCCAACAAAATTATATACAAAAATAACATCACAAGAAAATGATACATATGAAGCAGAATTTGAATAGTGACATAAATGGATTCAGCAACACTTTGCAATATGTTATACAACAAATATGTCAATAGATTACATAGCAGATATGTTAATAAGTTACATAGTCATTGTGCCATTTTGGAATCATCCTGACACGTTTGTCAAAGTTCGCAACACCCGATCTCTTTTCCACATGATTGTGGCCTTCCTTTTCCAACCAGGTATTGACTTCCAATTTGTTGCACAAGGTTACACTGCGAATATTCCACACCTTGCCATCACTCAACAAAACACTATTACCCATGACCTTAGTTATGCGTTTGGGTATAGACCATTTTGATAGACCTCTTTTTGTAATCCCACACTGTACGTTCTTACCCAATCTCCAGCTGCAAAAACACGACTGTTCTTTTTCAACCTGTCATTATGTCTGTGCACATACTTGTCCTGATACATCTTTACTCTGCTCTCTAAACTTTTATTACACACCGGTCGTGAGAAGTCTTTGAACATCCAACCCGGAGCAGCTTTCGTGCCAGGCTGCCTACCTTTGAGAAGTTTAAAAGGAGACTCTTTTGTAACTGAATGTGGTGTATTACGGTAGCTCCATAACATCTCCTTCACTGCCTCTTTACAATTTCCACCACACTGTTCAGACAATTGTATACATTCTTTTAATGCCCTGTTAAACCTTTCTACAAGACCATTTTCCCTAGGATTATAGACAGCAGTGGTGTGGTGGATAACACCCATTGTGGTAAGGTATGTCTTAAATTCATTAGATATAAACTGTGGACCATTGTCCGTAGTTAATATGTCTGGATATCCTTCTCTGCGAAAAATTCTGTCACAAAATTCAATAACATTATATGCTTTGATGTCTCCAGTAAATGCCACTTCTGGCCACTTCGAGTGATAATCAATGAGCACTAATGCATACTTGTTACTTAGTCCCTTGACCGAAAATGGACCACAAATATCCATGGCAACCTTTTCCCATGGTCTGCTAGGAAAATTAGTTGAAGCAATAGGTGATTCCTCTACCTTATGAGTTTTGTCACTGCGCATACATTCCATGCATTCACGCACATGTTCTTCTATATTTTTGTCCATCCCTGGCCACCAAAATGTTTCTCTAGCTTTTCTCTTCATTGCTGACATACCGCCATGTCCTTCATGCAATAATTTCAATAGTCTCTTCTGCAAACTCTCCGGAACTACCAATCTACCACTCCTACGTAGCACACCGTCCACTACAGAAAGTTCTGTCCATACCGTCCAAAACTCTCCAAATTTTTTCTTGAGCAAACCATTAGAATTAGATGGATTGGACAGATCCATAATTAGTTCCTTGAAAGTGGTGTCGTTATTTACGGCTTCCTTCCACTCATCACACGATATAGCACCTTCACATGACTCAACTACACTTGCTACCACACAATCGTCATTAGAGTCAACTTCATCATCGTCACATTCTAAGAGTAAACGGGATAAACAATCGGCATTTACGTTACGAATCCCGGGAACATACTGAAGTGAAAAGTCATATCCTTGTAACCTGAATATCCATTTGGCAATTCTAGGTGTTGCTTTGGCAGCACCTTTAGTGGTAAACAATTCTATGAGTGGTTTATGGTCAGATCTTATCTCAAACCGTGTGCCCCATATGTAATTCTTGAAGTAATTTACTCCCCACCAGCATGCAAGTGCTTCTTTCTCAATGACTGAATAAGTAGCTTCCGCACCCTTCAAGGTACGGGATGCAAATGCTACTACTCGTTCGTAACCCAAATGCCTTTGCATCAGTACTGCTCCTAATCCATACGCACTGGCATCCACAACAATTATGCTCTGATGGGAAGGATTAAATGGTTTGAGCGAAACAGCCTTAACAATTTGTTCCTTTATGGAATTAAAATCACTTTGACAGTCGTCCGACCATTCAAACTTAACACCTTTTTTCATCAATACTCTGAGCCTGTGCACCTTGTCAGCAAAATGTTGCACAAATTTGGAATAAAATTCCGCAAGCCCCAGAAAAGAACGTAATTGTTCTTTGTCTTGAGGAGATGGAGCATTTGTGATGGCATCTAGTAATTTCTTTTTAGGTTTAACTCCATCCCTGGATAAAGTGTGCCCCAAATAGTCAATTTGTTGGACACCAAATTTACACTTCTTGACTCCCACTGTTAATCCTGCATTTTGCAACTTCCCCAATGTTTTAGTTAATGTTGTATCGTGTTCAATACGGTTGGACCCCCACACCAACACGTCATCTTGGAACACCAACACATTAGGTAATCCCACTAATATTCTACTCATTACTCTTTGGAAAACTGCCGAAGCAGATGCTAGGCCAAATGGCATTCTAATGAATTGGAAGGCTCCTTCCGGCGTGATAAAGGAAGTAAGATGTCTGGAAGAGGAATGCAATTTTATCTGATGATATGCATTAGACAAATCGATCAGTGAAAAGTATTTGGCATTATTTACAGAGGATATCATCTCATTAATGTGGGGTAATGGGTATCTGTCAACTAGAATGTTACGGTTGAGATCCCTTAAATCAATACACATGCGTAAATTGCCGTCCGGTTTCTGTGCCAAAACCACCGGACTAAGCCATTCGGACGACTCAATGGGTTCAATAACCTGCGCCTTGCATAACCTTTGTAATTCTGTTTTCAACTTTTCTCTAAGTGTAAAAGGTACACTTCTTGCTTTATGCACACATGGCACGTTATTGTGCTTAAGTACAATACGGTGTTCAAATTTCACTAAACAACCTAACTTTTCTTCAAATAATTTGGGGAATTTTGTGCTCCAATTAATAGTCTCAGCATCCTCAGTGACTAATACTTGTTGTGGATGGTTGGGGTCTAGTGTAATACCCAGCATTTTCTGTTCACACCACCCAAGCAATGCTTTTCCCCTTTCTACAACGTATACCTTGCTGGTAGCTACTTTTCCTTTGTGAGACAATGAACATTTGAAAAACCCTAACAATGGAAGTTTTACCCCACAGTACCCTACTGGTTCAACATCAGGCAAACTTAGTTTGAGACTACCTACTCTCTCCCATGTGCTTTTGTCTATAATGGTATAAGGGGAGCATGAATCAGCCCACACAGTTATTTTGGTACCATTGATGCCTAAGTTACACTTGGGTGGGTTGTAACCTTCAGATACCTCATTAATGACGTTGTCACAAATAACCATTACCTCAACCTCCCCATCATTATCTGAATTCTCATCATCAGAATTCTCTCTAATGGTATTGACAGGGCGTCTCCATCTTGTGGTGGGTAGCGAACCCGCCTTACACATGCGTGCTAAATGCCCAATCCTTTTACATTTATAACACTTCTCTTTAGTTGCATAACATTTGTCTGAATCAGCAGTGTGTCTGGTGCTGCCACACCTGTAGCATACTTTGTTGTATTTGGGGATAGTGGTTTTGGTATTATTCTCTTTCTTTTTGGGAGGAATTTTTTCTACAGCACACACTTTGGTGACATTGGTCTTTTCCAAACTTAGGGGCACATTACGATACCCGGCGTAAATAACACCGCCAGGCATGGAAGCGGCAAAAATCCGCCCGCACACACCGCCTGAACACCGACCACGCCATTACGATTACACAAACCGAATACCGCCATCGGCGGAAAAAGCACACAAAATACCGCCCGCCAACGTCCGAGTCGGAGACAAACCGCCCGCCACGGATGGAAACACGCACGACAACACAAAACCGCCCGCCCTCACGGCCGACACACCGCACGTGAGATTACGATCGCACCGCCATGAGCGCGGAAAAACCACAAATATACCGCCCGCCAGCGCAAACAACGCCGATGAGAATCGACACGGCAGAAGCCATGGTGCCCACGTACCTGCACAGAAACCATCCGCACACAAAACCAATAGCACACAACATGGCCAACAAGTCCACACAGCAAGGCACGCACAAATACACAAGCACAGTACATATCCCGAAAACATCCCCCCGGACAAACAAAAAATACAAAGGCCAGAACCCCAGACACAACACACCTGAAAACAACAGACCATGAGGACACACCCACATAGGTGAGTACAAAAGCAGCACTCCCACAGACCACAACCCCTTGCTACATTGCAAACCAGAGAGGAGAGGAGAGGACACAGTGACACAGCAAGGACAGCAGCAAACCACAGAAACGCACACATCACAACCACCACCACCACCACCAAACACCAGCACCACAAACCCCCTGCACATTACACAACACACACCGCACCAGCACCACAAACACCATGGCACCACAAAGAATGCCCAAGTTCACGCCCATGGAGCTGACGGTCATGGTCGACGAGATCATCAAGGTGTACCCACAAATCTATGGGAACATGGTCCAGCACACACCACTAGCCACCAGAAACAGAATGTGGAACCGGATCGTAGACCAGGTCAATGCAGTCGGGACCCTGCCCAGGAACAGAGTCGAGATCAACAAACGTTGGAATGACGTAAAGAGCCTGGTCAAGAAGAAGGAGGGCAAAAACAGAGAGCTGGCTGCCGTCACTGGCGGAGGGAATCCCGCGCTCTTTAAGACCTTCAAAGCGTGGGAGGAGAAGGTGCGAGTCGTAATCCATCCGGAGATCCTCGCCGGATTAGCAGGGGGAGTGGAGGCTGGTAAGTACAAACTAATGTATACCAGCACACCGCTATGTACTCACATGCACTACCACCATGCCACAGCTCCCAGGGACAAACACCCCCATGTCCAGCACACAATACACAACACATCACACACACATGCAACAGACACCACCACACACAGCCCAAACCAAACAACTGTAAGATGCGTGGGGACATGTGTACACTCAGCCAGCCACGTAACCACCAACAGGTCCCCAAATATGCCAGAAGCGCCACAACGAGCACCCACCACACCCATGTGTCCGCCACAGCTGCACTAACCGACAAGTAACAGGTAAGTGGCAGGAACACAAAGTGCAGTGGGTGGGACGGTGGACAGCCCAAGTACAACACACACCAGGCCCCTAGTCCCACAGCACAGCAAGGAGGAGCATCCCCCACACCCCACAGCCACGTGTCAGCCACCGCAGTGCACAACGACAGCCGAAAGGCAGACATCACGGTCCACAGCAATCGGTGTCAGTGGGTGTCCAGCCACCCCCACGACCCACAACACCCCCCCACCCCCACAGACCTGCAACATGGAGCACCCCCGCTTAGAACCATGTGGCATCCAGTACAGTGCACGCACGAACAACCTGCAGGTGGGAAACTGGACAGGGCTGGATTACTGGAGGCATGAGGACCGGAACACGACCAACACATGGGACATGTCACGTAGCAGACGAACACGCAGCACCGCCCACCGTCACGAACAAGTGAACAATGTGCACACGGACATGAACAACAGACTCACACCCCACATGACCCATCACAGACATAGCAACACCCAAGGAGCCACGTCTGCATGCACAGGCCACACTGAATATAGTACCACACGGCAGCCACTGTGCAACTCATCACACACAACCGAAACACCATTGAAGTCCTGTCCATGTAGCCCCAACTGCCTGTCAACCACACACCCCACAACTACGCCTATGTAAGACAAACAACACTAGACGCAACAGAGCGGAACAACATATATGCACACGAACACCACTGAACCCATCAAACACACAGACACACCATGCACAAACAACATACCATCCATCCCATCCGTCAGCCCCAGTCTCATGAAAGGCATGTCATCCGCACAGCTGCCACACATACAGCAGTCACGCTAAGATACATGCCCATGACCAACCATGTGCCAGAAGTCAATGAAGTGCACGACACACTGTGAGCAACAACACACAACATGGGCCACACCCCCTCGAGCACTGCAGTGATGCACATGGCACAGGGCAGCACGCACACCAAGGAGATGGGACAACTGCAATACGTTGGCTGGCACACAACCATCACTCACTCATAACGATGCGTCCAATGCCATGTCCAGTAATCACAACAGACAGCAAATATGCAGGCCATGTCAAGCATGCACACACCTCAAACCATGCACTGTCATGCTGCCACAACACATGTCACGTTCGGCACCCATGGCTCACAGCATGTACCCCAAAAGCATATTCCCTCCCAAATGCGAATCTGGGGCATGGCCCCCATGTTGCCATATGCGTTCCTAAGCGTTCCATTTGAACCCCAAAAGCATATTCCCTCCCAAATGCGAATCTAGGGCATGGCCCCCATGTTGCCATATGCGTTCCTAAGCGTTCCATTTGAACCCCAAAAGCATATTCCCTCCCAAATGCGAATCTGGGGCATGGCCCCCATGTTGCCATATGCGTTCCTAAGCGTTCCATTTGAACCCCAAAAGCATATTCCCTCCCAAATGCGAATCTGGGGCATGGCCCCCATGTTGCCATATGCGTTCCTAAGCGTTCCATTTGAACCCCAAAAGCATATTCCATCCCAAATGCGAATCTGGGGCATGGCCCCCATGTTGCCATATGCGTTCCTAAGCGTTCCATTTGAACCCCAAGAGCAAAGTACAAACCAGACCCAGGATGGGCCAGGAGCCCGCATACACCAGAGTCACAATAAGTAGGGGCACAGCAACACACCCATCGGCATGGCCAATCCGTCCCATGCCACATGTGCACAGCACACAGTCCCATTGCCAAGCACACACAACTACAGATGCTACAGCCACACACACGCCTCCGGGAAACCCATGTACGAGATTGCACGAACTGTCAATGTCAGACGACAAATACATACTTCGCCAGGTGCAACACAATAACTAATCTCATTCTCTCCACAGGTGACGAACTGCTGGATGCTGGGGATGGAGCCAGCAGCCAGCACAGCCAGCCTACAAGCCCCCAACGAGGACACACGGATCTGGAGGATCTGTCCTCCTCCTCGGACACGGACAACGAAGCAGGCCCATCTGGTGTGGCAGGGCCCAGCCGCTCCCCAGGACCCCTCCTACCCACCAACCCATCATCCAGGGCTGCTGAACATTCACAGCCCCCTGCTGCCACTGTCGTTGCGGCCACACCCACGGTCATTGTGGCCACTACCACTGCCGCAACCGCCACCATCGCCGCACCGACCACCACCGCCGCCACCACCGCCACGTCTCCGCTGGCACCAGCCCCAGCGCAGGTGGTGGCCCGGACGACTGGATCCACCCTGGGAGCCACAGCGAGGACCGTGGTGAGCAATGTGGCTAGTGGGCAGGCCGGTGGCAGCAGGACTGGTAGGAGGAGCAGGGTCAGGGAAACGCCAGCCTCCCTGGGAGCCATGCCCTGCCTCACATGGCCAGAGTCCTTGGGGCCTATGAAGAGGCCCAAGGACAATGGGTCCGGTCTGCCTCAGACACGCGTGAGGTGCTGGGGGTGTTGAGGTCCATGGACACCCGTATGGGCCAAATCGTGGACCTCATGGGACAGCTGGTGGTGGCGGTGAGGTCACAGCCAGGGACAGCAGCTCCCCTCCGCCACCACCTGCCGGGGCGCAGGGTGGAGCAGCAGTGTCCAGTTCCCCTGCGTCCACAGCCAGTGATCACACCTCAACCACCAGCATGTCGCAAGCAGGCACCCCCTCGCAAACGTGGAAGGGGCCGTCCGAAGAGGAAACAGATCTCCCGGGAGGACTTCGCACGCTCCAGTCGCAAGTGAGGCAGCCAGCCAGCCTTCCGCCAGCCTTCCTTGACCAGCCACTGCATTGACCTGGACTACGATCCCACTCCACACAGCCATCTGGATGGCATGTGTGTGTTGGACTATGGACATAGAACCAGTGGGTACACCCTGATCATCACGCAGCCATGACCGACAGCTCATTGTCACTGCACGCACCACTTTTGTCATCACCTTACACACAATCACATGTCACAGTTTGTAATAAATGCACCTTTTTCACTAACTGCTGTTTGTGCCCTGTGTTTTATTTGTACGGAATACAACGGCCACCTTGGGCGGAAAGGCACCTGATGCGTGGCATGGCATTTGAATCCGGAGGGCCTGTAGGGACCTAGGGGTGGGAGACAGAACAGGAGCACATTCAATGAGTGTGTCACACACCCATCACACAGTACATGTCAACAACTACAAGCAATGTACACACATCGCACAGAGCAATAGGGCACAATGCCACAGCCACCAACAGTGGCATACTACCCTGGCCATGGAGCGTTGACACACAGCACGCAGTGAACAAACGGCCACCCTGACACAGCACACACACACCTGCACAGATACAGCCACATCAGCCGTCGTACATGGACACTCACCGTCAAGTGAAGTAGCGGGCGATGAGCTGCTGCCGCACATTACCAGCTTCCTCCTCTCCGCTGTCCTCCTCACTCGAGCTGTCCTGGTCTGCGGGCTGGGGCCCTGGTTGATCTCCGTCATCCACGATGAGGGGGATCTGCTTCCGAATGGCCAGATTGTGCAGCATGCAGCACGCCACCACTATCTGGCACACCTTCTGTGGGGAGTACGCCAGCGCACCCCCGGTGCGGTCCAGGCACCTGAACCTGGACTTGAGGAGGCCAAAGGTACGCTCGACCACACGTCTGGTCCTCCCATGTGCCTCATTGTAGCGATCGTCTGCTGGGGTGCGAGGATTCCTCAATGGACTGAGCAGCCATGCCCCATTCGGATACGCAGAGTCACCTGGGTGTGAGGGACACAGAGAACCGTTGCTAATCCAACTGGACAGGGGACAGCATCGCACAGCCAGCACGCTACACCACTCCACATACTCACCGACAATACAGGCACGATCCTGTTGCATATTGGACATCAGTCGTGGCAAGATGCTGTTGCGCATTATGTGTGCGTCATGGGCCGAGCCTGGGAACTTTGCACACACGTGGGTGATCACCATGTCCGCAAGGCACACCACTTGCACATTCAGGGAGTGCGTGTGCTTCCTGTTGCGGTACAGGTGCTCAGTGGCCTGTGGTGGAACAAGGCCGACATGTGTGCAGTCAATGGCTCCAACGACGTGTGGGATTCTGCCAAGGGCATAGAATGCACCCTTCACTGCCGCCAATTCACGAGCCCTGGGGAAGCGGATGTACCTGTTCCGGTACAGCATCATGGCTGCCAGTACATCCCTCAGCACTTTGCTGAACATGGGCTGGGACATCCCTCCTCCAATGCCCACTGTGTGCTGGAATGACCCAGTGGCGAAGAAATGCATGGCGGCCATCACCTTAGCCGTGGGGGTGACAGCAGTCGGATACACCCTGCGGGGACGGAGATGGGGTTCTAACATGGCACACAGTCGATGCAGGGTTGGCCTGTCCAGCCGAAACTTCCTAATAACCTCTGTATCGTCCATGTCCGCCAGCAATTGGTATGGGCGGTCAATGTTCGGTCTCCGCCTAGGGACAATGGCAGAGGACACATGTCAAAGCAACACGACACATGGCAATTTCGCATACACATCACTGACATGACTGAGTAAGCACAGGAGCCACAGCCCAGCTGTCAAGCTGGGACGGCACGGCCACAATACACTTACACAGGTCTCCCAACAATGGCAATGGCTAGTGATACAAACCACTGCCATGTGCATGCACATGGGGATCTAGGCCCCAATGACTTGCGGGGCGTGCTGATGGGGACTGACTGCATATCCGTCAAGCGGCAACGCCACGGCAACATGAATGTCTGCTGAGCATGGAACTGCTTCCGCGGCTGGATGAGTATGGCACACGACGACGACGATGTGGGCACAGGCTGAGCGGCCAAAACAAGTGGGACCTGTGGCACGAGGGGATATGAGACAGTAGTAGGTGTCAGCACTGCACCCTATGTACAGCACTGTACGGATCACACCTCCCGAAACATTGACAGGTGTCCACATTGACAGCCCCATGCCAAGACGGCTGTGTGCTTGCAGTCACACGTCACAGGTGAGAGGTTACATTGCACGTGCCAGGTGGCAGACGTACACAGTGGGAGCTGGCATGTGTGTGCATGTGTCTCCTGTTCAGGATCCACCAGATGGGCGCTGACTCTGTACTGAGCATTGGACACAGTATGTTCCGTGGAAGGCTTGTGTGTGTGGGATGGTGGTACTGGATGTGCCTCCGTTGGGTGGGGGTCCATGCACAGGGCGGGTACGTTGATGATTGCGCATTGTTGGTCACGGTGGGTGCACCAACTGAAGATGTGTTGCCCTGTGTTCAATTCCTATGTCCGCATGATGATGGACTGTAGATGTGGGCAGACTACACATTGGTCGATGTGCTGTCTATATGCATGTGCCTTCACACCAGGCACAGCTGCCCCTGCACATGTGACCCCTGCTGGACTCGCTGCTGGGTCTGTGGAGCTGATGCACCTTCTGCGCGTGGGGCGGACAGCTCTCCTCACTTCCCTCATTGCGCATGTCATGACTTTGCCGCAGGTGACATGGATCATGGAGGGCCCACATGTACGCGTGGGTAGGCTACACATGATTGTACACTGGTCGCCACCCCCAGTCAGTGTTTCGAATGGGAAGGTTGTCGTGCTGGTGGTATGTTCGTTGTGGCGGATGGGCGGGCCTAGGTGCGGGCTTACATTCCGGACATGGGGGGTAGTTGAATTGGCGACTAGTTGCAGTACACACGGGACACGTCTCTTCCTTTCCACATCTGGGTCATCCCTTGTACTAACTGACAGTGATACAGTCATCTTCGCCCCAGCCCTCATGTCCTCCCCTCGCTCCCCCAATATGCATGCTCACCTGCGAGGCTAGCGCTTGCACAGGCAGCCCCAAGCTCGCACCAGAGAGGGCAAGGAGTGTATGTGTGGGTCCAGTTGCACGAGTGGGCTGTCTCAGGGTATGATGTGTTGCGGGACGCCGTCCACCTGCGTGGTGCCCCAAATGGAGACCCGGCCTGCATGGACTATGCATCACAGTCTTCGCCTTCCGGATCCGCCACCTGCGACACCCAGTGGCTGTGGCTGCCCTTGCGGCCAGGCCGCGTCCGTCTGTGGCTGATGGCCCACACATTCACTCTTTGGCCTCTCTGGGGAGGGCTCGGGGGTGGTGGCGCACGCGCTTGCACTTAGTCGCAATGGCATGTGGCGTGGTTGGTATGATGGGCAATGGATGGGATGGTGCGAGCCACCTCCCGTGACGTCAGTGCTGCTCGTGCTGTGGTGCGTCCCCCATACACTTCCATGTGACTTGTGCCATGCTAGACGTTGAGGTTCTATTGCCTGCGTGATATGACCAGGAGGAGCGCGAGGAGACCTCTCACACACCATGCTCCACTGCCATCCCGTGCCCTGTATCGCCTGTGCGGATTGACTATGTTGGGGTTACACCTGGTCGACTGGGGCTGTGTGTGCCTTGTCAGGGGCATGGCGGGCGCACAACAGGATCCAGCTTGTCCACAGAGGGTGGGCTGAGGTGCGCCTGGTACCGCTTTGTACGTGTGCCCGGCTGCTATGCACACACGTGTTCACTCCCCCGACAGGTGTCCTCTCACAATGCCCAGGGAAGCGGTGGTGTACTGTTCATGACCCCTCCCAACACGGCGTGCTCCAACTTGGCATGTGCGCATCTACCCGTCGCACCCACCCACCTGAGCACTGCGTCCATACGACTTCACACGACACATGTGTGTCTTCCACAGTAGTGCTACTCATTTGCGTTGACATCCAATACCAGTGGACTACATGGTCATGTCACGACTGCCGTGTACTTCACATACTCTCATCCTCTCTCATTCGTACTTGTGAAATGAGTCAGCGGAGACAGTTTTGGTTTCAAACATTATATTGAGTCTTCTGTCCTCTGTGATGCAGTATAGTGGACACTACTGGCAGCGGAATACATGTTGAGGATATACTGAGCATTATTGCAAATGGGATAGGGTGTGGGGTTACATGTGATTGGCTGTTGCATGTGGGATGTGGGCTTCAGAGTGACATCTGCTTGGCCAAGGCTGTGCTAATGTACATTTACGTATAGCTGCGGAGCTGCGGACTTTGACACAGACGGTATACATGTAGCCTACCAGACCGCTTGGCATCATGGGCACAGTCCATCTCAGTTCCATGTGACAGGTTTGCTGCGGTTGTTCCTCATGCACGCGTGCATGTGAGATGACATCAGGGCATGTGCTTGCGTGCATGCAGCGGCGTGCCACTTGTTGTTGCACTGTGGTGGTTACTGGACATGTCACAGTCACTGGGGTCGTGTTGTTGTTGTATGCACTTGTCGTCCATGCAAAGGTCCTGGTATGGGATTCCCGGGGCGGGGGTGGGAGGGGTGCAGCACCCACAGACTCCAGGCGACCTATTCATGTCCACTGAGCGGTGTGTGTGTCCATGTGCGCTGGATCCATGTCGTGTCCTGGTTGTTCGTGCAGTTCCGTCCATGTGGGTGCGATACACAGAGCCCATGCCACTGCCTCCCACGATGCATGCGGTGTTCCTGGATGTGATGGGGAACAGTGTGCATGTCCCGGTCATATCCGATGTCATGGCGATGTCGTTGATGGTGTGGTTACTGTTGCCGGTCGTTTGGTATGGCTGTTGTGGTGGTGACTGGCCAGTCCGTGCGGAAGCTAAGCATGGGTGCGGGGTTGGACATCATAGGTCACTCGGGGAACCTGCGTTGTGGTCCGACGTATTTACAGGTTGTCAGGTATGCGATGCCGTCCAGCAGGGCTTCCATGTCATTGGTGGTGTACATGTTTGCCAGCCAATGAAGCGGATGGTGGCTGTCAAGGTGTTGTTCGTAGGTTGTCCCTTGGAGGACCATGATGGGGCATGCTGGGTGACATTCGATGTAGCTGTTCTCGATGATCCGTCGTGTGGAGGCACAGTGGTCCCATTTCAGTGCGGGTGCGATGTTGGCCACATACGCCATGCCCCCATAGGCAGAGCAGGCCCTGTCGTGTGCGTCCAGAGGGAGGAGTAGTGGTAGCAGGTCCGCCTTCAGACATGCCGGGTTGGAGAGGCATATCTCGACGGGATGCTGGTAGGGACACCTCCGACAGTAGAAGACGGGCATGACGCAGCTGAACAATGTGATGCGGTAAGTCAGTCGGTAAGTTACGTTCAGCAGGGACAGGAGATCGCATCCCAATGTATGGAACAGGTTGGTTTTGTACAGCTTGAGCTGTTCGGCGTAGTTGGGTAGGTGTGTTGCGGTTGCCATTTCGCAGCGGTTCGTTGAGGTGGCGTGCTCCGGCTGTGTGTGCAGTCTGCAATGTGCATGCTCCGGGGTTGCTGTGAGCTCTGTGTAGTCGTGGGGAGACAGGACTTGTGTTCTGTTGGCTTGTTTGGAGGACACGGGCCCTCTTCCCACATGCTTCTCAGACAGTTCAAGGTCAGTGCTGTGTGACTCCTTCCAATTAACTTGCATGTGGCCGACATGGGGGAGTGTTTTCTTCTTTCTTCCCCGTCCGTTGTGTGCTTCTGTGATATGCGCTATCTGCCCTGTGGTCGGTCTCCTCGGCATGCCTGTGTTGGTCTATTCTTGGACAATGGCTGTATTCACCGGCTTCTGTCGTAGGGCTGTGGTTTCGGAGTTGGAATGGAAGGTCATTCAGTGCTGTCTGCTCTCCCTTGTGTGGGCGGCAGGCTGCCTTTCCGCTCTGCGTTGGGCCTTGTGTGTGAATGTTATTCTTAGGCCACCTGTTGTCGGTCCCCGGGCTCTTTGGTGTTCCGTTTTATATGTCTTGTTCATATGTGCAGGGTGGTATGGGTGTTTCTGTGTGGTACTGGCGTTCCTCTTCCCGAAGGGGCCCTGCTTCTCCTAGTTGGTGTTGCCGCCGCTGTGTGCTACGCCATGTTTGTTACACTGGGGTGTGTCCTGCTGTTGCGTGTCTTCACTGACATGTGTGCGTCGGTTGTGTGGCGTTGGGTGTTGTCCGTGAATTGGGCGTTGGAGACATGTCTGTGGCCGGCCTGTCACGTGTCATGTGCGTTCGGGGTGGGGCTGATGTGTGTGCTGCTTGGTTGTGTCCCTGTGTCTGTGTGCGACGCATGCATGGCGCTGCGGTTGGCCTCTGCGTTGTGCGCATGTGTGGCGGCGTCATCGGCGCTTTGGGGCCGTGACGGGGTGGTTGGTTCCTAGTCCCAGGTGGTGTGTACACATGTGTTCTGCGATGTTACGATTTGGCCTGTGTGTCATCTGTGGATGCGATGGTGGATGTGTTGTGTACACGCGCTGGTGGGGGTTGTCCGCTTTTTCCGCCCTTGCACTGTGTGCGCTGTTTGCGTGCACTTGTTGTGTGTGTGCCTACCTGCGTCTCCGCGGTACGTTGCGTCCTTGGTGGTGCATCAGCAGAAGCATGGGGAGGGCCTGCAGTGCTGGATTCATGCTCGGGAGCCGCTTCTTCGTTGTCCGTGCTCTGCGTCCGTGTTACCGCCTCTCTTTCACGTGCGGTGTCTCTTAGCCGTGGGAGCCGTTTGTTTGCGGCATCGTAATTTATGCGCCGGGCGGGACGTGTTTCGTCGGACGGTGTGTGTCAGTTGTGCTGCGCCGCTACGTGAACGGGCGCACTTTGATGGCGGACGGTGTTGCTGGCTTGCCGGCGGTGTTTGGCCTACTTTTCGCATCATAATTGGGCGGGCGTGTGGACTGCTGCGTGCCGGCGGTAACTGGTGGTTTTTGCATCCGCCAGCACGGCGGTTGTGCTTCCGCCCGCCATCGTAATGGGCCCCTTAATTCTTTAAGGTATTTGGAAGTGTTTTCAACTCGTCTTGCCATATGAATGGTTCTCTGCAATGAAGGGTCTTTCATTTCTAGCAATCTTTCTTGAATTTTGGCGTTGTTAGTTCTATTTATGAATTGATCTCTTATGATTTCTTCATGCAGGTCTCTGAATTTGCAAGTAGAAGCAAGAGTTCTCAACACGGAAATGTATTGCTCGACTGATTCCCCAGATAATTGGGATCGCGAGAAAAACTTATGTCTTTCTACTACTATACTAACTTTTTTTCCGTAATTTTCTTCCAGTGCTTTAACTACTTCCATATATTCATCACTAAAAATTACCTCCTCATACTGTTGGCTTACATCAACCTCTTCTTTTACTCCCCTCTTCACTCTCTTCTTTACTTTCACCATCGCTGATATTCTCTTTGATGATTATCCGTTTCTTATCAGTGCCAATAGGTAAAGTTTTCAAGACTTTTCTACCCTCAATACCCAAATTATGTTTAAGCAATGCCACCTTCCGAGAAGATATGAAATCCTCTCCACCAATGGCCTCTAAATATGTTTCAAATGATTCAATCCAATCTTCCCATGGTAAGGTAGGTTCTCCGGGGTTTTGTAAAAACTTAGGTGGCGCTGTAATAGATGACATATCCATATTATTGATTCCCTAGTTGCACAATGGACATTAATAAGTGGAGCAATAAAATGTACCAGCTATAACCCACACAAAAAAATTAACACAATTAGAGTAGTTGCAATCAGTACCTGAAAGAAATAGATTAATAGGAGGATAACAAGCTAACCAATCAAATTGGTCACCATAGTCTTTTCGCGCTTGCAGAGTGCAGGACTTCTCACTGTTGCCCTTGACTTCAGAATCTCCTCTGCTATTTGTATGATATTTCCAGGTAGCAGAGCAACTACTTCACCTTTACTATGATTCTCTCTGTTGCCTTGCCTTGAGAATCTCCTCTGCTATTTGTATGATATTTCCAGGTAGCAGAGCAACTACTTCACCTTTACTAGGATTCTCTCTGTTGCCCTTGCCTTGAGAATCTCCTCAGCTATTTGTATAATATTTCCAGTTGCTCACGGTGGCAGAGCAACTCCTTCACCTTCACTTGGCAGAAATGCAGCCTTCGCTTAATTTTTTTTTTCCTTTGCTATCGCGTTGCAGCGATCGCGTCAGGTTGCCGTGGCAACTACAAGCTGAACACAGAAAGAATCGGCGGTGGTGCGTCACTACGCACAACGACTCCCACAGTGCAGTGCGTTAGAAATGAGCTCCGTGGATGGAAGTTCCACTACAATGACGCACATCACAATGCTGGGACAGGAGTCACGAGCACCCGGTGAGTAGGATTTTAAATACTAACAAAATGTTATGCAGCGTGAGCAGCACAGCTCTGGACCCAACGGCGACACGAACCCGCGACTGAGAAGGGGAAATCGGTCTCCGTTCAGGACCTTGACATCACTATGTTCCCCTCGGTCAGCGCGCTCCCTCTCATTCGCCAATGTACATGCTGGACAAACACTCGCATGCGTTAAATATGAAGGTGCAGAATCCGTGCGCACGTCAGCACAATGCACTCGTAGTAAGAGCCCGCAAGTCTATGGCCAAATTACACACATAATGTCCGTTGCCAGGCAAGGTATTTCGTCTTTCTTACCCGAGCCAAGGAGATCGGTGCTCAGTTTCCTTTTCTTGGAAGTGTCCCCCTTTACTCAGTCTTCTTCTTCTGTGTAAGCACCAAAATTAGATGGGGTTTTCAGGTATGCCGCTCGTCCTATTCTCCTCGATGAGAGTGCGTAACAGCACAGCAATAGGGCTCCTTGGTGGGTTAAATCATTTCGCCGTCTGGGGGTTGAAGCGATCGTGTAATCAACATTACACACAAGTCTGCCTTCACAGGGAAATACATCCCATCCTCGTCGCCACTTTTAAGAAGCGCAGACAAGTTAATTTAAGTAGGAACTTTATTAGTTCATAAGCACAACCCCCAGATGCGTCCTCTCTCTGCAACTGCCAGCTCTCCTTTTCTCCAGGTCCACTCCAGAACCTGGCCTCCTGGTTACCATGGAAGGAATGCTGAGCGAGTTGCCTAGATACATGTTAAGATGCAACAATAGTGGCACTCCTCAAACCAGACAGACTGTGCAAAATTGAGACTACTACCACCCGTTGTCTATAATCAACGTAGATAACAAGATCTTTGCCAAGATTTTGGCCAATTGTCTTCTTCCCTTGCTACCTAAGATAAGACGAGATCAATCTGGGTTTATCCCCGGCTTCTCTACTTCCCATAATTTGCGCACTATTTTTGCGGTCATGCACAATTTAGACCTCTGGGTCTCAGCTGTGGCAGCGTTACTTGATGCCACCAAGGCTTTCAACTCTCTCGCGTGGACCTACCTCTTTTTATTACTGGGGTGACTGGGCCTCAGCTCCCGAATCATTGGCCAGATAAAGATCAACTATACCCTGCCAACCACCCGCGTATGGCTAAGTTGCATGTTGGCTGATCAATTCTCCATCACCCGTGAGACACGACAAGGGTGTCCACTATCACCCTTTTTATTTGCTGTGGCTATGGAGCCTCTAGCAGTTAAACTCAGGCAACATCATGCACATCGGGTCTCGGCTTCACCACCAGAGGACTCGTGATCTCAATATGTGCAGATAACATAAAGTTATACATTCACGAACCACAGGTAAATCTGGCCCCATTGACTTACAAATTAACTGCTCAAAATCGATATTATTCCCCTTTACGGACGAGACCATGTCTTTCCCTACGGAATACCCATTCAAATGAGCCTCCCAACTGGTTTGTTACCTGAGGATATGGCTCAGCCTCATTCTTGAACTTTGGAGAGCTAACTATGGCCATGCTATGTCGTGGCTGGAAGACAGAATCCCAATCTGGTCTCGCTTGCCGCTGCCCATCATCGGGCGGATAGCTATAGCAAAAATGATCATTCTCCCCAAATTCCTATATCGCTCCCTCAATTTGCCCATCCCTGTCACTGCTCAATTTTTACGCCGCTTGCGCTCCATCCTCATTACACTGACCTGGACGGGTAAACAGCCCTGTATCTCCTGGGAGATCCTAACTCTACTGCTTGCACAGTGAGGTCTGGGAGCGCAGAACATGTCACTCTATGCTTTCTGTGCCCTGGCACAATACTTGAACTACTGGCTTGACTCGACACCTTTCCAGCTGCACATGGCCTTTGAAGAAGACCAGGCAGCGCTATGGCCTCTCATCACAGCTCTCTACTTACCTTACAAAGTATCTCGAACAGAGGTAGACATAGGGGCTGGGTGAGATGGGCCTGGGATGGTCTGAGGAAGCGCGCCAAACTCCACTATCTTTATGTCCGGTCAGTTGCGCTCGACTGAAACCCACCGCTGCCTCTCTTATCGGACACGGGTGCCCAAGTGCGTACTTGTGATTGCGATCTTACAACATTCTCTGACCTTTATCCAGATAACCAATCCATGCCATCTTTTGAGACCTCTGCTACCTCACATTCAATGATATTGGAAATGCTGTTCTATCATCAGATCCGGGCGGCCTGTCATGCACTGCACAACACATATCCAGCCCCCCCACGACATTCCCAGCACTTGCGTACATACTCACAAACACTTCACCACACAGGCCAGTATCCCGTCTCTACTCCACCATGCAGACCTCTACAACGGATGCCACAGTGGCCACTGGCACTGCCTGCATGGCGGACAGGGTCCCACCCTTAACCGATGCCCATAGGGCTTACTGTTGTAACCAGACAACAACTCTCTCACCCAATTACAGCCTTCGATTGATACACTTTAAATTCTTGCACTGACTGTACCTTACCCCCACGCAACTACTTAAGATGAGACTCACTGAGGAATCGCGCTGTCTGAGATATGCATCACCTCTGGCCACCTTTTTTACATGTGGCATGGGGGCGTTTTTTTCAACCATACAAGCAATCACTGGCCACTGCCTACCCGGCACCCCTTTAGTGGTCCTTTTAGGCTACGTCAAAGATGTTCCAGCGTGTGACCAACAACTTATTGCTATGCTTCTCCAATTAGCTTAGCGCAGAGTGGCCATACACTGGGGCCGGCGTACTGCTCCCTCCATACACACTTGGTTGCAAGACGCGGCGTATTTAACAAACTATTGGGAATTGATGCCTGCACGGTCATGTCCCAAATACATTTGGGAACCACTCCTTTCCTACCTCCACCGCAGGGACTCCCCTCGCTCTTTATCATAAGACACTAATCCTGGAGATCGCCCCCTATGCCCTGAATCCCCCACCTTGCCACACCTGGCTGCTGCGAGGAACCTCGGCTCTCCATCATAAACGACACACAGACAGAGGCCGACCATCTTGCCATTGCCCTACACTTCTCTCTCAGGTCCACACACAGGATCCACTAAGGATGGGTATGTCCCACTGTTACTGTTCGATGGGGGGGCTATCCGGAAAGGGTCTCTGCTACCATTGATGGTGTATCAAGTACCTATGTGACACTGTGTTCGCTTTCTTATCCCCTCCCCCTGCCCTACCCCTCTCAGTTATGTCTGTTGTACTGTGTTACTTTATCTTAAATGCCATTTTTTTTTTTAAATATCTTCATATCAAGCCATAGTATATGGTTCACAAATACTCCCATGGCATGAAAAAGTGAAATGTCACCTGTGGACTGCAGCATTTAATGTGCCACCCACTAGTGTGGGAGAGAGAACCTGGCTTCAAAACAGCTAGTATAGCCTGACTGTAGCAGTTTAAATCTGCAGCCTGACCTGTCAAGTACCCCTTTTGACAGGAAAAACCTTCCTTTTAAATTCTGATAGTCACCCCTATGTAGGCCATGTAGCCCACAGAGTACATTGCATAGCATTTAAAATGGAACATGAAGGAATTTTAAATTACCATGTCTGTACAGTGACAAGGTCCCAAAAGCTATTTTCTCAGTCTGTCTTTTTTAGTAAAACTAGAGCATAGATTAAAATATTAATTCTACAACCTTTGGGTGTGGAACCAGGTAGAAAGCTAATTTTTCCTTTCCTGAAACGCATATACGTTAGATCTCCAGCAGTTGCATAGCCAGTGCTTGACCTTAATGAAGTGTTAAAACTGCTCCCAGAGCAGGAACAAAGACCTGGGTGTTGGAATGTGTTTTGCTTCGCCTTGCAGGAAGACCAGTTTGGGTAGGACTCAGGAACTTCATTAACTTGTAAAGGCGCCTGTCCTTTTACAAGTAAATGTGAGATAAGACCTGGAGAAGGCAATCCTTTTGACCAGGCACCAAAACTAGTGGGGGCCCAGCTAACCCCCAGAACCAGTTTTGAGTGACCCCAGAGAAAGGGACAACTCATTTCCCTGACCACACCTGTGGGTGGGCACACAGACTCTGCACAATGGAGGAAGGATTCCCCCATTTTTGAAATTTAGGAGTAAGATGCACTGTGGGATTCTTTATAATAGGGAAAACAGGAACTGTTCCAAAAGTGGGTAGGGTTGGCCATGGGAACCATGAGTCAATCACTTCCACTACCTGGTGCCAACCATAAATGTCACACCCCAATGCACCTTCCCCAGAACACTTTGTGGACCAGTGGAAGAACAGGAGTATGATGGCACCTGCTGTTTGAGATCTGTCTGGAGGCCTGGAATATTGTATCTGGTCCCACTTGTACCCAGGTCCAAGAAATGGACTCCAAGGTGATAGCTGACCTCCTGAGTGGCTATTGGAACACAACAAGCTGTAGGACGCCTTTTTCCTGAAGAGCTCAGTTGATCAGTAGCAACTGGACAAGGACTGGACCTTGGTGGTGGCCTCTGCTGAAGTGAGGCTTGACCCCCCCCAAGTTCTGTTCCTGAGGTCCTGGGACCTCTGGCAGTGTCTAACTGGACTTCTTCTAACAACTCTGAAATGTTGGTACTTAGACATTTTTTGGACTTGCAGACCATTGGAGGACTGGGAGCAACCATTCAAGCCAATCCGCTCAGGGTGCAACTTTGCTGGGTTAAAAAAAAAAGGTTTTTCCCACTTGAAGTTTCACTTCCTCAGCAAATCAGTTTTAGTGGGGCGAGAGCTGAAATGTGGCTTAGAGGAAGTCATCATGGGAAAAAGCCTGCAACCTTGTCCCACTGGAGGATCATGCAACCTTGTACCACTGGAGGATTCTGTGGTCTGAAAAAGACTCTAAGGGGCCGATTCCGATTCCGGCCGGAAATCTCCCTGACCGAGCCGGACCCGGAGAGAATTCCGACCGAATCGGACCCTAGCAGTCCGACCGAACGAGTACGATGCGCACGCATGCTATCGGACTCGAGTCGGTCGGACTCCCATTGAAGTCAATGGGAGCCTGTCGTACAACGCGTACGCGGGCTCCCATGGACTCAATGGGTGCGAGGCGGACAAGGGCACCCCCTACAGCGTGTACGCGTCCATGCACATCGCGGCGTACATGCACAAGTAGGGGGGACCCATGGGTCCCCCCTGTGTGCGACTCGCGCGCCTACGCGTGCACAGGGGGTCCGATGCTGGGACCCCCAAAGTCCGGCTCCGACAGCTTCTTCGAGCCGGACGGCGCGAGTCGATCAGGACTGCTCGCGGCGCGCATCGTACCTACCCGGCCGGGAAACGTCTCCATAGCGCGGTGCGAGTCGTGTCCATGCGAGTCGGTCGGAGCGTGTTGAAGCCGCGTTCGAGTCGGTCGGCGATTTCGCGGGTGCTTGCATCGTACTCGCTCGGCCGGACCCGCGTACGATTCGGTCGGGAAACAGGGCTCCGAATCGGATCCGGTGAATCCGAATCCGATTCGGAGCACTACCGGCCGAGATCGGAATCGGCCCCTTAGTCTGAACTTAGAAATCTTGACAGGGCAAATGCAAAAAAAGTACCCTGCAAAGGCAAAGATTTAATTGGGCGCAAAATGTGAATTTTCCCACTCAGAGCTTTTCCTGCCAGAACCAATGGCTTCTGAGGGAACTCGTCCAACTGCTATCCGACTTTGAGAGGACTTCCTCGCATACAGCCTGCAACATTATCTAACTTGAGGATTTCAGGTTCCATTTCAGAGACTAAGCCCCAAGGTAAATTCTCTGACCAAGATGAACGTGGCTGGTGCCTCATGGCCATCAGCTTGAAATCACGCCTTGGTCCCTTCTACCGCGACCATAGACTATCATTGGCGCTGAGTGATTTTTGACTTTATTGTTCCTGTTGTTTTGGTGTTATTTTGTCTATTTTCTACATTTTTATTATTAGTGACTTTATTACTTGTGGTGGACTTCAATCCACGACAATTAATAATTCTTACTCATTCTTACTGTGGGTAAAATAAGGTGGACTGCATCGCGGCCAAAGTAAAGCCAATGGCTGAGATTAATTATAGCATTCCAACCATCACTGTGTTGTTTTCCTCCGCCTGTCCAGCCAGGTCATGCCTGGGCCTCATGTTATTATGCTATTACAGTGGTCTTCTACCCATGCGAAATCCAATACACAAAATGGTTGAATTTTAGGACATGTCCAGAGCATATACTCCCAGCACCCCTTGAATTTGGTGCATATAGGTAAAAGCACAAAGGCAAATTTGCCTATTCTTTCAGGAGTAAGGAAAAGCAGGTTCATGCAGCAGCACTGTATCCAGCGAAGGATTCAAACTCTGAGGTGTATGTAAACCCCTATTAAAACTTGCTCAGCTGTTTGCTGAAAATTAAAATCCCACATCCTCTGCCTAGGATTCCCTAATATTCGCCATGATTTGGATCATCTAATTCATGGAGTTTTCAATAGACCATAGTAATAAACCCTTTACTGGTCAGTCGGATTGAAGTCTCGTTGAATGCATCAGAACTCATCCTTATCTGAGATGGGGAGGAATAGTTCTCAGATGTAGATATTTATAAATGTTGCTCCACCGCTTGAGGTCAAACTTTGCTGAACATCTTTAAACAGCAGCATTCTCTTCTGATGTAATTCCCAACTCCCTTTTTCTTCCCACTCGGAAATGGAGGTTGTCAGCTCTCCCTGAAAAATCGAGAGCTTCCAGGACAATAGACAAACTTGTTGGCTAACCAGTAACCCTTACAAAGATCACATTTTGTTTTTGTGAAATATTTTGAGCTATGGCACTAAGGGGCAGATTTACAAGCCCCTTGCGCCGCCATTGCGTCACTTTTTTTGACGCAACGGCGGCACATACAATGCGACCTATTTACAACGTGACGCATCTAGGGAGATGCGTCACGTTGTAAAACCCTGCGTCACATTATACCTGCGTCAGGTATAATGTATGCAGGGTTGGCGTTCCCACGCAGGAAGGCCTCATAAAGTGACTCAGTGAAATCTACAAGATTTCACTGCGTCACTTCTAGGACGCCACTGCGCCAAAACCTTACGCCTGCTTGAAGCAGGCGTAAGGAGTGACGCAGTGTAGTGGGAATAGGCCTCAAAAGCATTGCTGGAGTTGCGTCGTGCTTGCGACACGACTCCAGCAATGCGTGACTTTGCCCCAACAGATGCATCAGAATTTCTGACGCATCTGTCAATCCTGCGCCATGGTGCGCCGTTTTGTAAATACGGCGCATCCATGGTGGAGCAAGGGTTTGTCAGTGTGGCGCAGGGAAAGTGATGCATCTCTACAGATGCGTCACTTTCTTGTAAATCTGCCCCTTAGATGCTAACCAATGGAGCCAGTAATCTTTTGTCATTGTCAACAATAGAACAGTGCTGAAGTGCTAACTAATGTCTGGGACAACTATTACCTGCAAGACATGAGACAAAGCTATAAGGTGATCCAAGCCAGTATCTAGGAGAGATAGTCCCCTCTTCTCTAATGGGTCACAACATTTTTTGTCTGGCCACAAGCGGTCTTTTGGCTCCCAAAATAATGGAGACAATCATTCCGTTTTGCCCTAGAGAAAGATTTTTTAAGGTAAGAGGTTAGGGACTGAAACAAAAAAATAAAATGAATGAATCACTGACAGAATATCGACTACAGAAATATCGACGACAAAAATTTCTGAGCCAAAATATCGATGTCCAGAATATTGAAGTCCTATCTACATTATGGTAAGTACAAAAATATCGAAACAAAAATATCGTTGTAAAAAATATCGTTGTTAAAAATATCGTTTTTTTAAATGTCTAAAAAATAATGTAAAATAAATTAAATAATACATATAATTAAAAAAAATAGTTAGAATTATTAGAAAATGTTTAAAATTATAAATAATAAATATTTTAATAAAAATTAAACATACATATATATAAAATATAATATATAAATTTACTTTATAATATTAAAAAAATATATTATAATAAATTATAAAATGTTAGAAACATATTAAAAATTATAAATACATATATATACATATACCAGTAAATATAAAATAAAAATACAGTATTTATATAATAATTAAAAAAATTAAAATATTTTTAATCTTTTACATTTGCATTTCACACTACATTAACAGGAACAGTAGAGAAAAAATTGGATAGCGGAGAGGATAAAATTACTATTCCCACTCCAGGGAGTGCAACAGTAGGGAAAGTGTTGGATAGCGGATGGGAATAATTTACTATTCCCACTCCAGAAAATGCAACAGTAAGGAAAGTGTTGGATAGCGGAGGGGAATAATTTACTATTCCCACTCCAGCAAATAAAACAGTAGGGAAAGTGTTGGATAGCATTTGTGAATAATTTACTATTCCCACTTCAGGGAGTGCAACATTGAGAAAAGAGTTGGATAGCGGAGGGGTAAAAATTACTATTCCCACTACAGGGAGTGCAAAAATAGGGAAAGTGTTGGATAGCGGAGGGAAATAATTTACTATTCCCACTCCAGGGAGTGCAACATTAAAGAAAGTGTTGGATAGCGTAGGTGTAAACATTACTATTCCCACTCCAGAAGTGCAACAGTAGGGAAAGTGTTGGATAGCGGAGTGGATAAAATTACTATTCCCACTCCAGCAAGTGCAATAGTAGGGAAAGTGTTGGATAGCGGAGGGGAATAATTTACTATTCCCACTCCAGCAAGTAGAACAGTATGGAAAGTGTTGTATAGCGTATGTGAATAATTTACTATTCCCACTCCAAAGAGTGCAACACTAGGGAAAGTGTTGGATAGCGGAGTGGATAAAATAACTATTCCCACTCCAGCGAGTGCAACAGTAGGGAAAGTGTTAAATAGCAGAGGGGAATAATTTACTATTCCCACTCCAACAAGTACAACAGTAGGGAAAGTATTGGATAGCGCAGGGGAATAATTTACTATTCCCACTTCAGGGAGTGCAACATTAAAGAACGTGTTGGATAGCGTAGGTGTACAAATTACTATTCCCACTCCAGAGAGTGCAACAGTAGAGAAAGTGTTGGATAGCGGAGTGGATAAAATTACTATTCCCACTCCAGCAAGTGCAATAGTAGGGAAAGTGTTGGATAGCGGAGGGGAATAATTTACTATTTCCACTCCAGCAAGTACAACAGTAGGGAAAGTGTTGTATAGCGGAAGGATAAAAATTACTATTCCCACTACAGGGAGTGCAACAGTAGGGAAAGTGTTGGATAGCGGAGTGGATAAAATTACTATTCCCACTCCAGCGAGTGCAACAGTAGGGAAAGTGTTGGATAGCGGAGGAATAATTTACTATTCCCACTCCAGCAAGTACAACAGTAGGGAAAGTATTGGCTAGCGGAGGGGAATAATTTACTATTTCCACTTCAGGGAGTGCAACAGTATAGAAAGTGTTGGATAGCGGAGTGGATAAAATTACTATTCCCACTCCAGCGAGTGCACTAGTAGGGAAAGTGTTGGATAGCGGAGGGGTAACAATTACTATTCCCACTCCAGCAAGTGAAACAGTAGGGAAAGTGTTGGATAGCAGAGGGAATAATTAACTATTCCCACTCAAGCAAAATAATTAAAATTAATTAACAAAATTTTTATTAATTATAAAAACTTACCTCCCACCATATTCCCTATAAATGACACCACCAATATTATAAAACATAACACTATTAATATAATTATTTTATGATTAATTAATTAATTAATGAAAATTAACAAACATATTCAAAAGAATCAAGAATAAATTAATTCACACGATTAACACTATAAAAAAGTTTAAAAAAAATATAATAAACAATTAAAAAAAAAAATTAAAATTAAATTACTTCCCAGCCTACTCCCCTATCAACCCACAGCCCGCTCCTAAAAAAATAACACAATTAAGATATTTACCAAATAATTATTATTAATTAACAACAAATTAATAACTAATTAATATCAAATTAATTACAGCAATGAACAATATAAAATATTAAATACATAGGGGCCCATTACGATGGCGGCCGTAACAGTAAACGGGACCGACCGCCAGAGGTGCGGCGGTCCCGCTGTGCCCATTAGGATGCGACCGCCACCGTGGCGGTCGCATCCCGCATTGTTTACATTACGGTGGGGGGTGCTGTCAGCAGCACCCGCCGCAATGTAAAAAATGCATGCAGTGCATTGGCATGCACAACGTGACAGGCACCGCGCGGTGCCTGCCACCTTGTGCATGCCAATGTAGGGGGGTACCATAGGTACCCCCCAAGTGCAGCCACCCACCCCCTTCCCCTCCAGGGGCCTGCAACGGGCCCCCAAAGCAATTCCCGCATGCATTTCCATGGCGGCGATGCCACCATGGAAAGGCCTTCACCGCCAGGCATCCTAATATGGATGGCGGTGTCTTCCAGACACCGCCACCATATTAGGCCCGAGTTACGCCCGGCAGGCAATCGGAACGATTGCCTGCCTGCGGCAATGCGGCGGACGGTCTTTCCAGCCGCCGCTGTCCCCCCGCCATTGTAATATGGCGGGGGTAAATGGAGGGCGGGCGGGGAAAGATGTCTGGCGGATCGCCACCGCCGGTCGGGCGGTGGTGATCCGCCCGACATCATAATGACCCCCAAAGATATTAATAAAAAAAAAAAATGTAATTAATTATTATTAAATTACTTCCCACCCTATTCCCCTATAAACCCACAACCCGCTCCTAAAAAAAAAATTAAGATATTTACCAATTAATTATTAATAATTAATAACGAATTAATTACCTCAATTAACAATATAAAATATTAAATGCATAAATATTAATTAATCAAAATTATTTATTAATTAATCATAATTAAAAACTTCCCCATTCCCCTATAAACTCACAACCCGCTCCTAAAAAA
Organism: Calotriton arnoldi; assembly: GCA_963921515.1. NCBI lineage: Eukaryota > Metazoa > Chordata > Amphibia > Caudata > Salamandridae > Calotriton > Calotriton arnoldi. Next base: position 469,152 of record CAWUFW010000497.1, read on the forward strand.
CCCCCAATTAAAATGTTTACCAATTAATTAATAATTAACAACCAATTAATAGCTAATTAATAATTAATTAATTACCACAATTAACAATATAAAATGCTAAATACATAAATAATAATTAATCAAAATTACTTATTAATTAATTATAATTAAAATACTTCCCACCCTATTCCTCTATAAACCCACAACCCGCTCCTAAAAAAAAACAGTTTAATTAATTAATTAACTAATCAATTAATAAAATTTAATAACCAATTAATATTTAAGTAATACAAAATTAATTAAAAATAATAATAAATAAAAATTATTGTTTACTTTATTAAAATTAAATTACTTCCCACCCTATTCCCCTATAAACCCACAACCCGCAACAGAACTAAAATACGCAAAATGTAATTTACATAAAATATATAACTTCTAAAAATTTCACAAATACATAAAAAAAAAAAGATATACTTATACAAAAAACATTAGATCACATACTATTAACATACATACTAAAATACAGAACACTAATATAAATATCGATATTATTAACAACGATATTATGACATACGATATTACTGACTTCGATATTTAAAAAAGCGATATTTCTTACCTTCATGTCGATATTCTGGTCACCGATATTCTTTATGTCGATATTCTGTCCCTTCAATATTTCCAACTCGATATTTTTGTACTTCGAAAATAAAAACTCGATATTATGTCTGTTTACCAAAATGAATTGTAGTAATATAATTATCTTCATGAGACGGATTCTACCCACCACTGAGTGATACATGTTTCCAGGACTCAAAATACTTTTCAGTTTGCACAGGGAAGCATCTGTTGTTTAATCGATAAATATCTCTGGTCGAGGTTAAGAGTTGAATCACTAGATACAGAATTGGATGGTGTGCAACCTTATTCATGAAAAAGGTGGACACATCTATATTAGATCACAATCAATCAGCATTGTTTTTGCTTTGTCTCATTACCTTGAATCTGAAAAAATAGACAAAACTTGATTGTTGGTCTCTTAATTCAGTAGTACATATAAATCTGGGTCATCTGCACAGACTTCCCCAGACCTATCATTTTCCAAATGTATTGAGTGTTAGAGGTAAAAAACAAAACAGTATGAAACCCAGTTTAAATCAGATCCTTACGCCCATGAATGATACTAGCCAACCTCAAACAGTGAATCATTTGGAAGATTTTGTAATAATAGTTGAGTAGTCCATAGGCCAGTAATAGAGTCCAGAAGCCGGAGCATGTGGTCAACCGACACTGCGAATTGCCAAAGGCAGTGCGCTGCAGGTGTTGGCCATCCGCAGCATGGAGGAGGCCATGCTCTGCAACCAATCCTGCTTCCCACGGCTGAAGGCCATGTGTAGGCAAGGTGAGCTGCCTCTGAAGGTTTAGGTACAGTGAATTCTTGGATGTGGTATGTGATACAAAAACACTGGAAAAACAAATGTTAAAGTGAAGGTTTTTGCTAGCTTTGGTTATAACGCCTCAATGTATATATGTACAAAAACATTAAAAATGCACCTACACTACCACGATTAAAGAGCAATTATGGTTTTGAATCACTGAAATTTGCACTTTATGATTAGTAGTGCAATCCACAACTTGCACAACATCTATGCAAACCATAACCCGCACGCCAAATGCAATCATTATGACCTAATATTTATATCAAAAGATATCAACACCTAAAAATGAAATGTCATTAAACAGCAGCACATAATCAAACAAATTAATAATACTACATTCATAGTCATCTCTGTCAAAGTGGTAAGGCTAGTGTGATTAATATTATTATCTGTAGGATGCCTTACAATATTTGCAATAGCATCTGTGTCATTGAGGGTAAGGTCATGAGCATTGCACTTGGGGCCGATTCCGATTCGGGCCGGAAATCTCTCCGACCGAGCCGGACCCGGAGAGATTTCCGACCGGATCGGACTCGGGCAGTCCGACCGATCGAGTACGATGCGCACGCATGCCATCGGACTCGAGTCGGTCGGACTCCCATTGAAGTCAATGGGAGCCTGTCGTACAACGCGTACGCGGGCTCCCATTGACTCAATGGGTGCGAGGCGGACAAGGGCGCCCCTACAGCGTGTGCGCGGCGAGCGATCGCGCGCCAGACACGCACAGGTAGGGGACCCATGGGTCCCCCTGTGTGCGACTTCGCGCGCCTACGCGTACAGGGCGTCCGACGCGGACCCCCGAAGTCCGGCTCCGACAGCTTTTTCGAGCCGGACGGCGCGAGTCGATCGGACTGCTCGCGGCGCGCATCGTACTTACCCGGCCGGGAAACGTCTCCATAGCGCGGTGCGAGTCCTGTCCATGCGAGTCGGTCGGAGTGTGTTGAAGCCGCGTTCGAGTCGGTCGGAGTTTTCGCGGGTGCCTGCATCGTACTCGCTCGGCCGGACCCGGGTACGATTCGGTCGGGAAACAGGGCTCCGAATCGTATCCGGTAAATCCGATTCGGAGCCCTACCGGCCGAGATCGGAATCGGCCCCTTGGTGTGTGAGTCATGCCATATACATAAAATATATATTCTGGAAGCTTGTATATATATATATATAGATATAGATTTATATAGATATATGCATATATGTTGCTTTTAGGTTTTGTTTTGTATCCATACCTGCACTTTAACTGTTTTCAAATCCATGTGAGCTATGGTGTTTCTATGGGAAGAAAGTTTTTCGCTAATAACGTTGGCATTGTTTGATGAATCTTCACAAAACATTTTTTAAAAAGTTAATCTACCTCACCTCCTTGTTGGAAAGTTTTGAGGTGCTCCGTCAAGCAGGAGGTGAGTAAAGGGTAGTCCCAAAACACTTTTTCTCCATGCAATTTCCATAGGGAATTTTAGAGAGCGCTTCAGCCAAAGCGGCTGAATGGAATGACACCAATTTTGGCAGAAAGCTAGATCTTTACCCAGGAAGCGTGCTTTTTGTGAGTCGGTGTAATCCATTCTGTAGCTTTGAAGAAAATATGGTTCCAAATGTATAGATATATTGGATGGTGGGTTGAAATTCAAACACTTCAGCCTTCTGATTGGTTGAGGGGGATTTATTTGGAGCTAGTGCTCTGATTGGCTGGCGTACACACCCATCTCCCTGCACCATTTAATAGGCCAAAGGCCCAGCTTACATCCCCTGGGACACGCAGCTATGACTACTTCCCTGCCTGCCAGACAGCGGGAGGGAAATACTGGATTGAAAAGCTGCTGCAGCCAGGGGGAAACACATTGAATTGGGGACTGCCCCCACTAGTACCCCGGGGATGTGGCCGTGTTGGGCCTACCACCACAGTTTCCAACATACTGGCCAGATGTGGGACCGGGGCACTCACAAACAATAAAAACAAACCCTGGCCGGCACGTACACCGCCACCCCAGGATGGGTGTTGGTTAGAAAGGCTGCAGGGCCGCTGGGGCTTTGTAGCTCTCTGATGACCACTGTGCAATAAATGCAACTGTGGATGTCCCTGGTGGGACCAGAGCACCCCAAATTATAAAGAATGTGGCCCAAGGCCACTAAAAGTAGGCTGCTCATTTATTATTCACTGCTCTTGGCAAGGAGCACCCCACAATGTCTTTATGTGCTAATCTACATGTTTTTCTTGCTTTGTGTTGCCCCCCCCCCCCTATGTAGGCCATCATGTTACAAAAACGCAGCCCTGCTGAAATCATTTTTAGCAGTAACTCTTGTTTCCTGGGGTGCATACAATGAGACCCCAGGAAAAGCTTTTGGTGTTTTGAGGCATTTCCAAAGCTAGAGCTTCAGCTTCAGCTGAGGATTGCACTTTCAACTGAGGACTGCAGGAACCCCTTGTGGTTGGTCTTATGGCTGCATTATGGCTGCATTATGGGAGCCACATGCCCTGGAGCACTGCTGTTTCCTGCCCAAGTCAAAGCACAGAAAAGAGCAGCTCCCAACCAAAAGGGATCAAATGGTGCTGGCTCCCATGCCCCAACTTTTAAAAAAATGTAAAAAGTGTGGCTGCTTACAACTTCAATGTCGGCTTCCAATTGCACCCACAAAGGGTGCTGGCTGGGGAGCCTGCAGGGGCTGTGTGTGCCTTGATACTCCCCCTGAAGCCTCAAACTTATTTAAAAAGTGTGGGTGTCCCAGGTGTTACTGGAACACCCAAAACACATAAAAAAATAATAAAAGAAATGTATATGCAACAGGAGTCCCTGATTTTTATACACTGCTCCAGCAAGGAGTGCTCCATAATGTCCCAGGGCTTTTTTTATTATATTGTTTTCTTGCTGGTTTTATCCGTAGTTGGGCAGGGGTACCACCAATCATTTGATTTATCTGGTGAAGCAGCAACCTCCAGCAACATTAAAAATAAAAAACACAGTAAGTCTCTCGAGTCATTAAATCCATGACTCAGGAGTGTTTGCCATATGTTTTTTATAAGCATTCCGAGCTGTAGCTGTGTGCTCTTCAGTACAGGAACCCGTTGTGGTTTGTTCTATGGCTGCACTTTATGGCCTGAAATTTAAAAAAAAAAGAATTAAAGACATGTTTAATGTTTATAATTTAAAACATTATTTGTTGAAAACATGGTGTGATAATCATTTTTATTAAAAATTGCCATAAGTAAATTTCTAAAATATACATTTGATTATAGTTGTGGGTGAATTTTTCAAAGCTTCTGTAGCCTATAGGTCTGCTTTATATTTGTTGATGTGCTGACTCCTCGATCAAACCAATAGGCCCCTTTATATGTTGGTGTTTTGACCCTTTTATAAAGCCAGTAGGTCTGGTATACTCAAAATGCCAAACCCGTGTACCCAAGCCCCCAGCTATGAACATCTGACTTTATGTTAAAAAGAATTCACTGAAAAACAAAGATTAAAATGTCATTATAGTTAGGAAGTGTAATAATATCTTACAAATTATTTTAAAAAATTCTTAAAAATTCACTGGCAAATCCAAAGGTTACCCTAAAGTAATTATAACTCAAGCCCTCACTACGCACTGCTAATTACCTTCCCTATTATATCACTCATAACATCACTGCAACATCTGAAATAACATCATTGATGCAACACTGTGAATGGTGGGGCCAGGAGTTATAGTTACTTTAGGGCACGAGTTAGAGTTACTTGAGATGACTGTAACTGGCGAATTTCAGTGGTTTTGTTTGTTTAACATGGTATGGTTTTACTAATATTTTGACCTAACTATAATGTTCCTGTAACCTTTGTTTTTAGTGAAAAAAATAATATATATATATATATATATAAAACCTACTGGCCAGTACGTAGTTATAGTTAGGACCTAGTTTCCATAGGAAAAGCGTTTTTTCTTTTGCCAATATCTTTGGCGCTGTTTGACGAATCTTCGCGATATGTTTAAAACTAATGGTTCACTCAGGTCAGCTCCTGTCTTGAAAGTTTCCTGGTGATTCGTCGAGCGGGGGCTGAGAAAAAGGGGGTCCCAAAACGTGTTTTCTCCATGTTAATTTCCATAGGAATATTTAGACAAACCTACAGCCCGAACTGCTGAATGGAATTACACTAAATTTGGCAAAAAGGAAGCTCTTGGTTCAGAAAGCGTTCTTCTTTTTAAATGGTGTAAATCCATTCAGTAGTTCCTGAGAAATTCAAAAATAACTAAATATCGATATCTGGTGATCCGCGAACCCTCCCGAGCACGAGCTTCATTCTGATTGGCTGCCAACTTGGTTTGAAGTGTTGGCAGCCATCTTATGAACCGAGTCACCAGAAAAAAGGTGGAAAAAAAGAAAAGGGGGCAGGGTAGAAACACCCTGACCCCCTAGGCCTGGTCAGAGGGTCCCACAAGGACCCTCAGGGCCAAAAAAAGCATTTTTTAAAAAGAAAAAATGAGCCCCCGGGTGGGCTAGGTCCCGGGGGCAATGCGCATAATATATGCGGGGGCCGCGTGGGCCCCCGCAGCCCCGGAGGCCGCCACCTCCATGGGGCTTTGCAATAAATTAATGTGTTTTTTTGCTGTTTGTGAAGGTTGGCCGTGTTACTGTAAGCACAGAACACCACTTGACCCCTGGACAAACTCGCAGATTACTTGTCAACATCTGAGAAGTCCAAGCTGCAGGGAGATGTGGGTTTGTCTCAAGTGCCCCGCAGCGGGGCAGTCCTTTCTCAGTCAGGGACACGCTGCTGGAAGAGGCATGCAGTTCGACAGGAGACTGGGCATCGGGTCCCTTCGTCTTGGCAGGTTGGCAACACCTGGGCAGCCTTGCTGTGGAGGGCAGCCTGGCTCCTGGCACCTGGCACATGCAGCCCTGGAGGGCACACGCTCAGAATCCGGAAGTGAGAGTCAGGGAGGCTTCCGTGCCCGGGTGTACAACCGCACGGCCTCTGAGCACAGATCAAATTTCGTAGAAGCACAAAAGGCTGTTTACTTTTTGAGTGTGCTCATTTCTCTCACCGTCTCTATTTTCATAGCCCAGGGGGCTGGAAAGAGGAGGCTGGAATCTGGTGGCAAGTGCAAAGAAAGACAGAGGAATTCTTCTTAAGCAATCAATCGGAATATAGTGGCATTTTTCTAGTGGGGGTGCAAAAAGTCATACCTTGGGGCTATGAGCAAATTTCCAGTTTGCACTGCCCTTTTTAAAATGTCCCGGGGAGCTCCAGAAATTCTAATGATGAGCCCCATGGAACTCTCTCAGCAAGGGATATATCTCGTCTTGAAAGCTAGCTAACAAAACTATGGTATGGACTAATAAAAGAATAATGTCTGCACAATTCTTCTTTGTGCTCAGAAACCACTTTTTTTCTATCTTCTACGCTACTTCTTTCCCCCACGTTTCGGGTTCCTGTTGGATAATTGTATTGTACAGATTATGTTAATATGCATATTTGCTGTACAGTTTCACAGATCACACATGTGGGCACAGGCGATACTTTGAGTCCCAAATACTTCCCTTCTCTGCCAACAGAACCGTGCAATTTGTTAGACTGTGCAGTTCTGTAGGAACTGCATTAAGTTCTTTGTTTTTTCGAAACTGATTTGCTAATATCCATACAGCGCAGCCACTTTCCAATGTGAAATCCTCCATATTTGCCATAGAAAGCTAGCAATTTATTGAATAACTTGAACAGTTGTTATAAGGTGCTGTAAGGCGCAGCTTCCAGGCACTGCTGCGAAGTAGGCAGTAGGGAATATCTCAAGGTAGATTTGGAGAGGTAGTGCTTCTGAAGCTTGTGAAACTCAAGATGATCCATGGTAGATGTAAAGTTTTTAGGAAGATGGCTTCCACCTGCAGATATTTTGTTTTGGAATATTTCCTTGATTGTGCAGTCTCTCCTGCTGGAATGACTGCATTTGGTGATTTCACAGTGGGCTGCCATGCAGCGAACAATAATTCAGTGTCTGTATTAGAAACACAACTGACTGCGGACGTACCTTCACTACCATTGGTTATAAAGCACAAACACGCTGCAAACTGGATATTTTCCAGCCACCTAGATAATAGGTGTTAATACTGCATAGCTCACTGGTACTCATTTTATCTATCTCTAAGGATAGAAGTCTGGAATGCTTTGCTGTAATTTTCATCTTTGGCTTGCAGGTTTACAAACAGGCGATCTAATTATATATTTTAGACCCCCTATAGCTCCATGGGTTATACAAGATGTATATTGCGTGTGTTTTTTTATCAACTGATACAGTACATTTATTATTACTATATATCAAATTCCGATGTGTCATTTAGATTTTGTCTTTTAATATGAACATAAATGCGGAAATTCCTTAGAGCTACTTGTCCACAGTAATCAAAAAAAAACTTTGGAAGTGAACCAAACTCTGAAGAGGGAAGGAATGACAAATACACTGTCCCGCTGGCCATCGCTGTAACTGCCGCCATTTCACAAGTGTTTCCCTAGACAACAAGCATTTGCAATGCAACTGGTCTCGCATTTACAATTGGGAGCCAGACGCCACCCACATGTGTCGCGGCTAGTGCGCTTCCTCCTGGCGATGCCCCGCCCCCAGAAGTGAGCAGCACAGAGGAAGGTGAGCTCGTGTACGGAGTCTCAAGCTGCGGTGAGCTGCGGTGTCTATTGCAGCTCTCATGGCATTTTTTCAGGCGTTTTTGAAGAGGGAAATGCCGGTATAGGCCGTGGGAGAAGAAAAGTGTACCGCGAGCTGCTTCAAGGCATTCTGAGGCTGCATTTAATCCTGCGGTGTCACGGAGGTCAACGAAGAGGCTCGGTGTCAGCGTCCTCGAGTGCGAGGTGAGGAGGAGGCAACCTGTGGTGGCGTGGCCTTCCCCCCCCAGTTCTAACTTTGTTAGGGGGCAAAACAACAGGGTGTTAACAACGGCCCGGGAAAGTGCAATAGTTGCAGCTTTCAGGACTGCAAGTCTATAAAGAAGGGGGGGAAAAAAAAGAGGGAAAAAAAAGGACTTGTTCATAATATTAAAAGGCAGAATTACAAGGCGGCAACAAATTATTGGGCTTGTTACCAACGGCAGGAAAGCAGGTTTAGGTGGAGGTGAATGAGTGGACGGCTGGCCGATCAGTGGTATCACTGAGGGGGGTCCAGAAGCATGCGCACGATCAAACATAAGAATCTAACCACAAGTCCTATTACTGGCATTAAAACTGGAAATCAGCCAGTAGAGACACAAAGAAAGCTCTGTGTTAAACTAGGCACGGATAAGGCAGCGCGCAGTTCTCGAGTTTTGCGTAACGCACAACAAAGAATGGACCTGAAAGTCCAACACCCGCTTGCTCAAGAGAAAGTACAGTCTGCAGAGACTCAAGCTGGCATGTTTAAGATGGACCCAAGCGGTAATCAGGCAATGTCAGAAACTGGTCAATTTTAAAGACGGGGCCCCTCCGAGCCAAGGACAGAACAAGTAGTCACCAGTCTAGCCCCCCTCAAAAAACGCCAGTGTCGGAGTCCTTTTCTACTCCCCCATGTTGTAAACAATTCCCACTGTTCTCCAAGTCCCACTTTGCAACAACGGCCGCAACTGCCTCCAGTCCGCCTTTGGCATCACCGCTATCACAAGCTGTTACACCACAAGCCCCTGCTTCCTTGCTGCCACGCACATTACAACTGGATGACACTGAAAGGCCTTCAGCTCACCTCTTATCCGCAAATACGATTCCACTCAGCAATAGCGCAGCCTCCCAAAATCTGGAGGTTGGGAAAGAAACAGACCCAGCAATTCAAAATATGTTTGAAGTGATCCTTTCAGAAATTAAGGAACTTCAGGTCACACAAGCGGTGGAAATTGCCTCACTGCATGCCAGGCTCTCTCAAATAGAAGAATCCTTGGGGAAAATCCCAGAACGTCTGAACGAGGTTGAAGAGCGAGTATCCAATCTTGAAGATAAAATAACAAACTATGATCAGGAATTTTCCCAATTTAAACATATTTCAGAAGGCCTTGAATCCAAATTGCGGGACATGGAAAATTTTAACAGAAGGTCCAATTTACGGGTGGTAGGAATCCCTGAGGCTATTGAAGGTCCCCAGGTACGTGAGTGGGCTGAAACTTTACTGAAGACAGCAATTCCAGAACTCGCGGGGGACCTAACCATCACCAGAGCCCACAGAGTCCCCTTTCAGTGGATTCCAAATGCAAATTCCCTCGTACAATTCTGTTGAACCTCGCCGATTTTCGAATTAAGGAGAAGATTCTTTCTAAAGCCATTTAAAGAAGAACACTGTCCACACAAGAAGTACCGAACTTTAGAATCTTCTCAGACATGTCTGCTGTGGCTGCAAAGAGGCGCCGGGAATTTGTAAAAATGATCGACATGTTTAAATAAAAGGGCACAGGCATCCATTGCCCAACAATCAAAATTGAAGGTTCTGGCAAGAGGAAAATTTTATATGTTGGACAATGTAACGAGAGCACAGGAACTTCTACAGCAGCTCTCAACTCCAGGATAAGGCTGTCAGAAAGGAGTAAGCCACAATAAACAGAGGCCGGGTCTATTAGGAACAGCAGGGCTCTCTAAAATAATGATGTTTACATAGTAATGATGTTTACATAGTATGGAAGTGTTGGGGCCGGGGTCGCCAGGGGCAAGGAGACCTCACAGCCTCCAGTAGTGGAAGCGCACAAGTTAGGGGGTGCAGTAACATGGCACCCAGCAACCAAAGGGGGGGGTGGGAGGAGATGTGGGTCACTCTTCCACATACACAGGGAACACAGGGGGGGCTTCTTTGAAGGATGAGGGGGTGCACAAGGTGCACAGGGGAAGCATTGGCAAAAAATAGGAGAAGGTTCTTTTAAATCTGGAGAAGACCACAATATGACGAGGAAAGTAAAATATAATAATCAAGCTAGAGTTCAAGGCAGTACTGCAACTTGGTTATGCACAACAGGCACTATTTGCACATTAAGGTCATGTATCTTGGACTGTTTAGGCACGGGCACTTTAAAATTATTAATACTGTAATGTATGCTTGTCACGTGTCACTTTTTAGGCGTTTGCCATTGCCAAGAGGGGTATTTCGACTTTTATCAGCGCTGGCATATTTGCAAAATCAGATTCTTGGCTCAGCTATATGCCTACTTTTAAGCACTTCATTAGCACTGTCACTTTATTTTTTAAAGACTCATAGCTTAAGCATCTCGCTATGGCACTTTTCATCTTGATAGTTGAGTGTCAAGAGTTAACGTTACCCAAGGGAGTCTTGAATTATGAGTCGCTATTTGGACTTTTCATGCACGTGCATTTTCCGGCTTTTCTGGTTTTATCATTAGTACTGTGTTATATGTTTCCTATTATACCCTAGGCCTGTTTTCAAAAAAGAAAAAGCACTTTAATTATGATGATGTCATGTTTCCCAGCTGTTCGCAAATTATGTGTGTTGTCCAGTGGTTTGTAACCTCTTTTTGGAGAAGGATACATTGTTTACTTGTGTTAAGCACTTTATTTGCACTGTCACTTTATATTTATATGGGCCAAGAGTGTGTCCGTTTTCAGGGCATCTCGAAATTGCTTTCAATGATTGTTTATTTTAAATGCATTGCAATTTTAGTGGTTACCTGTCTTCTAATCAAGTTGCATAGTTCTGAGTATTGCCTAATATTTTTAAGAGCTTTATTCAGAATTTTGTTTTACACTCATCTGAACCAAAGAAGATTTATTCCACAGATTTGCCAGCGAATGCACAGGTTCACTTTAGATCAAGTTCTTCATAATACTAGCAATGGCACTTAACCAACAGGGAGCAAGCAACGGGGTAAGAATCCTTTCCTTTAATGCCAATGTCCTGAATAATAAAATTAAAGCGCAAGCTGTGGAAGAATTGATAAAAGGCTACTCCCCAGATATTGTCCTCTTGCAAGAGACCCACTATGTAGCTAGTAGAAAACTTTCATTTAATATGTTCCAGAAGTGGGCAGGCAGTTGCTATTTCTCTTCAACGGGCACGGCGCAAAGAGGGGTAGCAATTTTCTTTAGCAAATTCTTCCCTTTTCAGGCCACATACTAGCAGATTGACAAAGACGGTAGATGGAGACTGGTTAGTGGGACAGTTAACAATACTAAGATAACTATAGCAACGATCTACGCTCCAGTAGAGGATAATCCCGCTCCCCTGACGGATTTTTACCAAGTATTGCTGCTAATTCCTGGTTCGATTATTCTGGGAGGGGATTTTAATTACCTACAGTATCCAGGTTTAGATTCTTCGTCAGGGGTGAGGAAACAAAAAAAAACACGGGTAGGAGAAGCATTAAAGGATTGTATGATAAATGCCTTTTATTTATGTTTTTGTTTTTGAAACATAAATAAAACACATCATTTACAATGCCAATAGCTTAAACTCGCGTAAATGCGAGACCTATTGCATTGCAAATGCTTGTTTTCAAAGTTGCAAGTATAGACTGGGGATTTGCTAAGTCAATTTTTCTTATAATTAACTATAATTTAACAGATAAAACGCGTCTCGAAATTCTAGAGACTGAAGCAATGATCAGTGGTTCCACCCTCTCTGACCCCCTGCTCTGCAGCAATTAAATTATTTTCTTCGACCCATTCTTTTATTTATTGCTGTAGCATTATCTTTGCATTAGCTTTGCCCCTATATTTATCAAGTTCATTACGCGATAATTTTTTGGGAAACATAGTTATTCTTTTTACATTGATATATTTCCCCCCAAAAGGGAAAGAGTATATTTTCTCGAGTGACGTATATTTTGTGTCTTTCCATGTCCAGGCCTCCATCTGTCAGTCGTATGGGCAGGGTGACCTCTTCCCTCCTGGGCTGCAGTCCTAAACTCTTCACTTGAAAACCATTGTTTTTAGGGGTGTTGTGAACTGGGTTCAGTGGAAGCTAAGTAAAACACGCATTTGCAATGCAATAGGTTTCGCATTTGGGAGAGTTTAAGCTATTGGCATTGTAAATGACAATGCCTATTATTTATCTGTTTTGATAATTAACACACAAATAAAAGGCACTGTCATTTATAATGCCAATAGCTCAAACTCTTGTAAATGCGAGAACTATTTAATTTCAAAGAAGTGGCCACCATTATCCCCGGCTGCTCTGAAAGTGAAAGCGCGCAATGGCGCGCTGAATGCTGCAGGAAAGCACATCATGCCTGCAGTAGGAGAAACTCATTAAAGAAAATAGTGCTTACAGACTAAATAAGACATACTGTGTAACAGAAGTAAAAGTGCCAGTCCTCATGGGAGGTTACAAATGAAGACAGGACGGTATTTAGGCAGGACTAACAAGCCTATTAGCGAATCAGAAGCCAGCATTTACCAAAGACAATGACACAAGCCAATGACAAACATGGGCGAAGAGTGGGCGGGGCTTCAAGTCTATACTCGAAAACAGCATGCCTCGCAGAGCAGCGCATAAGCTGCCCAGGCTCGACCTAAAAACGAACAATGATTTTAAAGGAAACAGAAGGCATATATTGGGCCTAACTATTGTCTGGTACCTACCTCTATGTAGTTATAATGCGAAAGCAAGACAGTAGTTGAGCCTGAGCTGGGTCTACGGTGTTGCAGCAAACAGAATTATAAGGTGCCTAACTGGCTAACTTTATCCGCAGTCAATATATCTGCATTTCAATTGCAAGATCTGAAAGAGAGCTTGGAACTTAAGACTTCATTTTGTTGTTAATGGTATTTTCGAGTGGTATTATCACCTGAGGAAGTACTGGCACTGCTGGGACCATTGTTTTCCCCCAGTTTGGTATTACTTCCCAATTCCGGGTTCCGCAGCTCGTCACGGGGGATAGTGTGGTAACAGCAAACATGTTCTCCCATTCCTAGTTGCATTACACGAAATATTGCAGATTTCCCTCACACAAATTATACCAGGGTTTACATGCAAAATGTATTTGGGGAAAGGCCTGCTCAGAGACTACAAACTTTGCTCACTATAATTCTGATCCGGTCACAAACTTCCATATGTCGCATGTAGGCATTACCGTAAATCTCTTAAAGAAGGCCTTAGTGAATGTGATGCAACAGGCAGGAAAATGGGCCGACTAGGCCAGCCAGGAAGTCCTTATCTCCCATCAATATCTGTCTCACTGGTATGTAACGTATGTTTTCTGACCCTGCCCGTCTGGTCACCTCACTTACGTCCCACTTTCCTATTTATGGATGAGCCAGAATGTATCACGTATCCCACAGTTGCGATCATAGTCCACAAGGCCAAGGGGCCGGATTACATACACTGAACCTGGGTCAGACAGTTGGGTACCGCTCCAGATTTGCACCGCCACTGGCCCAGGCGACCAGTCCAAAAAGCTGGATCTATGACCTGCAGGTCTGTTCAGCAAGCGCATTGACTCACTGAGCAATCTTGCCTAAAGACTGAACTTCACACACAAGGACTCCCAATCCGGTCTAATCACAGTCCTTAACAAATTGGTTACTAAATCCACACAAGTGCATGGACGTCAATACATGTATCAGGAAGATATCTACAAATAGAAGGCGGTGACCCTTGAACTCTCAAAGTGCAGTATTTATTAAAGTGCCTTAAATTGCTATATTTAAGACCAACGGAAATACATCTGTCCGAGAGTTTGGAAATGCTGACCATTTCCATAACTGAGGCCACACACGGATAATTTCTCTTGCCACTTTCACGACAGATACTATAATCGACCTCAGCGTTACTTATAATTCGAACTTGGAAAACAAAGGCCAGAAACGAGTCGTTCAGAATTTGAAACCGTGCCCCTGAAAATTACACACAGATCTTTGTGGCGGGGACTTAACCCCCTTCGTTGCCTTACAAGCAAACCGGTGTAAAATGGCGTACTAGTAAAGTGATGTTTTTGGAGTCTCTTATATAGGCCTCATCAAGGGCAGTAAACGCTACATAAAGGCACTACAATAGAATGTATTCCTGCAGATGAATGAATGAAGGGGCTGTATCACGGAGCCGCCTCGGCCCCCGGTGAAAGCGGTGTTATACTGCCCCCTTCTGCTCACACTGCAAGGGATTATGAGACAGATTTGAGATGGAAGGCTGCTGGGTTCTCGCTCACCACAAGGTACTCAGAGGAATCGAGCCCTCTGCGTATAACGTGTCACCCAGGAATTCCCCTGGGCAGGGGTGTGGGGCTCGGAGGCTGCGCTCATCAGTAATATCCGTGACTTTGGCCGTGTTTTCCCACCCTCTACGTTGGTGGCGGGAGGGAGGCAGGTTGATGGGGTATTCTGGTATGTGGTCAGTGGCCCTTAAAGGAATTAAACCACCAACAGGTTCACATTTACCCGTCCAGCATCCCACAGAAGGGCGCGGAATACCAGCAAAGGAGACGTGGAGTGGGGGGGCAGGGGAGGGGGCGTAGTGGTGGGTGGGAGGGGGTCCCCCTCCCCAGGAGCCCCATCTGGGGCTGAGGACAGCAAACATCTGCACCAAGCGAAGGGGTGGGTGTTTTTGCTGTGAGGCAGCAGGGAGTGGGAAACTACAATGCCACTGACCTAATCTCCACGGTATCTGGTGTACAGCGAGAGATTCAATTGCAAATCGTCATTTTAGAGTCTTAAAAGCGTTCTCCCTCAGCCGGTTTCTCATGAGACTCCCAGACGTGGAGACACCAGGCTGGGTTCTGCCCACCCTCGATAGGGAGGCAAGTGTTCATTCATCTAGGTGACTCCCATACTCCAAGGTTCCCTTGTGACGTTCAGATCATTAAGAGAAATTTGAATTTTTTATTAACTGATCGAGTAATTAAAATCATTACATTAAAAACCATAGGACTTTAGGTGCATAGCGCAAACCCCGATGTTATTCATATCTCATTTATGCTTAAAACCATTTATAAAAACGTTAAATTCTAGCTAGGTTCATTGTCGTTGATTTGGATTTTTTTTTCTTGAACAATTTGATTTTTTTTTAACTGATCGATTAATTAAAATCATTACAGTAAAAACAATAGGACTTACAGTAAAAACAATAGGACCTTACAGTAAAAACAATAGGACATTAGAGGAGACCTCAAGGCGCTACAATTATTAATGGTTTCACGAAATCCCTGGTTGAGCCCCCAGATCCGCGCCTTGTGATTGAACATGTCTCCCACTGCTTCACATCCCGCGTGACCTTGAAAATGTCCTGGGCCCTTGAGGTGGCTTGACAATGACGTGTCTTTACATGTGAGCACCATGGCACTACCTTGCACTCCAAAAAATCCTTCTGAATGCACACACCTCCATGTGCCATCTGCATGCCCATCAGCTACATTTTGAACCACTGCTTGAGGACTGGGCACCTTGTTAACTAATGGGATCAAACACATTGACCGTGCTGTGGACACTGGAAAAGAAGGCTAGCTTTTTAACCAATAGGCTATTGCATTAGGGCACGTTGCTTCAGAGCGCTTTGTCAAGACAGGCCTCTCGCGTGGTGCAGCACCTCTTTTTCTGCACCTCTCTTGCCTCTTTCTGTACCTCTGTTGCCTCTTTCTGCACCTCTGTTGCCTCTTTCTCCACTTCTCTTGCTCTTTCTCCACCCTTCGCGCCTCTTTCAGCACCTCTGTTACTTCTTTCTCCACTTCTCTTCCTTCTTTCTCCACCTCTCGCTTCTTTCTGCACCTCACTTGCCTCTTTCAGCACCTCTGTTGCTTTTTTCTGCAGATCTCTTGCCTCTTTCTGCACCTCACTTGCCTCTTTCAGCACCTCTGTTGCTTTTTTCTGCATATCTCTTGCCTCTTTCTGCACCCCTCTTTTCTCTTTCTGCACCTCTCTTGCCTCTTTCTGCACCCCTGTTCCCTCTTTCTGCACCTTTCCTGTCTGTTTCTGTACCTCTCTTGCCTCTTTCTGTACCTCTGTTGCCTCTTTCTGCACCTCTCTTGCCTCTTTCTACACCCCTCTTGCCTCTCTCTGCACCTCTGTTGCTTCTTTCTGCACTTCTATTGCCTCTTTCTGCACCTCTCTTGCTTCTTTCTGCACCTCACTTGCCTCTTTCAGCACCTCAGTTGCTTTTTTCTGCAGATCTCTTGCCCCTTACTGCACTTCTCTTGCTCTTTCTGCACTCTTCGCGCCTCTTTCAGCACCTCTTTTACTTCTTTCTGCACCCCTCCTGCCTCTTTCTGTACCTCTCTTGCCTCTTTGTGCACCCCTCATACCTTTTTCTGCACCCCTTTGCCTCTTTTTGCACCTCTGTTGGTTCTTTCTGCACTGCTCTTGCTTCTTTCCGTACCTTACTTGCCTCTTTCTGCACTTCTCTTCCTTCTTTCTGCACCCCTCCTGCCTCTTTCTGCACCTCTCTTGCCTCTTTCTGCACCTCTACTACCTCTTTCTGCACCCCCCTTGCCTCTTTTTGCACCTCTGTTGGTTCTTTCTGCAGTGCTCTTGCTTCTTTGTGCACCTCACTTGCCTCTTTCTGCACTTCTCATGCTTCTTTCTAAACCTCTGTTGCTTCTTTCAGCAATTCTCTTGCCTCTTTCTGCACTTCTCTTGCTTGTTTCTGCACCTCTCTTGCATCTTTCTGCACCTCTGTTGCCTCTTTCTGCACTTCACTTGCTTCTTTCTGCACCTTTCTTGCCTCTTTCGGCACCTCTGTTGCTTCTTTCTGCACATCTCCTGCCTCTTTCTGCACCCCTCTTCCCTCTTTGTGCAACTCTCTTGCCTCTTTCTAAACCTCTCTTCCCTCTTTCTGCACCACTCTTGCCTCTTTCTGTACCTCTGTTGCTTCTTTCTGCACTTCTCTTGCCTCTTTCTGCAGCTTTCGTGCCTCTTTCAGCACCTCTGTTGCTTCTTTCTGCACTTCTCTTCCTTCTTTCTGCACCCCTTGTGCCTCCTTCTGCACCTCTGTGGCTTCTTTCTGCACTTCTCTTGGCTCTTTCTGCACTGCTCATGCCTCTTTCTGCATCGCTCTTGCTTCTTTGAGCACCTCTTTTGCTTTTTTCTGTACTTCTCTCTCTTTCTGCAGCCCTCTTGTCTCTTTCTGCACCTCTGTTGCTTCTTTCTACACTTCTATTGCCTCTTTCTGCACCTCTCTTGCTTCTTTCTGCACCTCACTTGCCTCTTTCTGCACCTCTGTTGCTTTTTTCTGCAGATCTGTTGCTGCTTTCTGCACCTCACTTGCCTCTTTCAGCACCTCTGTTGCTTTTTTCTGCAGATCTGTTGCCTTTTTCTGCACCCCTCTTTTCTCTTTCTGCACCTCTCTTGCCTCTTTCTGCACCCCTGTTCCCTCTTTCTGCACCTTTCCTGCCTTTTTCTGCCCCTCTGTTGCCTCTTTCTGTACCTCTGTTGCCTCTTTCTGCACTTCTCTTGCCTCTTTCCGCACCCCTCTTGCCACTTTCTGCATCCCTCTTGACTCTTTGAGCACCTCTTTTGCTTCTTTCTGCACTTCTCTCTCCTCTTTCTGCACCCCTCTTACCTCTTTCTGCACCTCTGTTGCTTCTTTCTGACCTTCTATTGCCCCTTTCTGCACCTCTCTTGCTTCTTTCTGCAGCTGGCTTGCCTCTTTCAGCACCTCTGTGGCTTTTTTCTGCAGATCTCTTGCCTCTTTCTGCACCTCATTTGCCTGTTTCAGCACCTCTGTTGCTTTTTCTGCAGATCTCTTGCCTCTTTCTGCATCCCTCTTTTCTCTTTCTACACCTCTTTAGCCTCTTTCTGCACCCCTGTTCCCTCTTTATGCACCTTTCCTGCCTGTTTCTGCACCTCTCTTGCCTCTTTCTGTACCTCTGTTGCCTCTTTCTGCACTTCTCTTGCTCTTTCTGCACCCTTCGCGCCTCTTTCAGCACCTCTGTTACTTCTTTCTCCACTTCTCTTCCTTCTTTCTGCACCTCTCTTGCTGCTTTCTGCACCTCACTTGCCTCTTTCAGCACCTCTGTTGCTTTTCTGCAGATCTCTTGCCTCTTTCTGCACCTCACTTGCCTCTTTCAGCACCTCTGTTGCTTTTTTCTGCATATCTCTTGCCTCTTTCTGCGCCCCTCTTTTCTCTTTCTGCACCTCTCTTGCCTCTTTCTGCACCCCTGTTCCCTCTTTCTGCACCTTTCCTGCCTGTTTCTGCACCTCTCTTGCCTCTTTCTGTACCTCTGTTGCCTCTTTCTGCATTTCTCTTGCCTCTTTCTGCACCCCTCTTGCCTCTTTCTGCACCTCTCTTGCTTCTTTCTGCACTTCTATTGCCTCTTTCTGCACCTCTCTTGCTTCTTTCTACACCTCACTTGCCTCTTTCAGCACCTCTGTTGCTTTTTTCTGCAGATCTCTTGCCTCTTACTGCACTTCTCTTGCTCTTTCTGCACTCTTCGCGCCTCTTTCAGCACCTCTTTTACTTCTTTCTGCACCCCTCCTGCCTCTTTTTGTACCTCTCTTGCCTCTTTGTGCACCCCTCCTACCTTTTTCTGCACCCCTTTGCCTCTTTTTGCACCTCTGTTGGTTCTTTCTGCACTGCTCTTGCTTCTTTCTGTACCTTACTTGCCTCTTTCTGCACTTCTCTTCCTTCTTTCTGCACCCCTCCTGCCTCTATTGCCTCTTTGTGCACCTCTACTACCTCTTTCTGCACCCTCCTTGCCTCTTTTTGCACCTCTGTTGGTTCTTTCTGCACTTCTATTGCTTCTTTCTAAACCTCTGTTGCTTCTTTCAGCAATTCTCTTGCCTCTTTCTGCACTTCTCTTGCTTGTTTCTGCACCTCTCTTGCATCTTTCTGCACCTCTGTTGCCTCTTTCTGCACTTCACTTGCTTCTTTCTGCACCTCTCCTGCCTCTTTCGGCACCTCTGTTGCTTCTTTCTGCACACCTCCTGCCTCTTTCTGCACCCCTCTTCCCTCTTTGTGCAACTCTCTTGCCTCTTTCTACACCTCTCTTCCCTCTTTCTGCACCACTCTTGCCTCTTTCTGTACCTCTGTTGCTTCTTTCTGCACTTCTCTTGCCTCTTTCTGCACCCTTTGTGCCTCTTTCAGCACCTCTGTTGCTTCTTTCTGCACTTCTCTTCCTTCTTTCTGCACCCCTTGTGCCTCCTTCTGCACCTCTGTGGCTTCTTTCTGCACTTCTCTTGGATCTTTCTGCACTGCTCTTGCCTCTTTCTGCATCCCTCTTGCTTCTTTGAGCACCTCTTTTGCTTTTTTCTGTACTTCTCTCTCCTCTTTCTGCAGCCCTCTTTTCTCTTTCTGCACCTCTGTTGCTTCTTTCTACACTTCTATTGCCTCTTTCTGCACCTCTCTTGCTTCTTTCTGCACCTCACTTGCCTCTTTCAGCACCTCTGTTGCTTTTTTCTGCAGATCTGTTGCTGCTTTCTGCACCTCACTTGCCTCTTTCAGCACCTCTGTTGCTTTTTCTGCAGATCTGTTGCCTCTTTCTGCACCCCTCTTTTCTCTTTCTGCACCTCTCTTGCCTCTTTCTGCACCCCTGTTCCTTCTTTCTGCACCTTCCCTGCCTTTTTCTGCACCTCTCTTGCCTCTTTCTGTACCTCTGTTGCCTCTTTCTTCACTTCTCTTGCCTCTTTCCGCACCCCTCTTGCCTCTTTCTGCACATCTGTTGCTTCTTTCTGCACTTGTATTGCCTCTTTCTGCAGATCTCTTGCCCCTTTCTGCACCTCACTTGCCTCTTTCAGCACCTCTGTTGCTTTTTTCTGCAGATCTCTTGCCTCTTTCTGCCCCCCTCTTCTCTCTTTCTGCACCTCTCTTGCCTCTTTCTGCACCCCTGTTCCCTCTTTCTGCACCATTCCTGCCTCTTTCTGCACCCCTCTTGCCTCTTTCTGCACTCCTCTTGCCTCTTTCTGCACCACTCTTGCCTCTTTCTGTACCTCTGTTGCTTCTTTCTGCACTTCTCTTGCCTCTTTCTGCACCCTTTGTGCCTCTTTCAGCACCTCTGTTGCTTCTTTCTGCACTTCTCTTCCTTCTTTCTGCACCCCTTGTGCCTCCTTCTGCACCTCTGTGGCTTCTTTCTGCACTTCTCTTGGATCTTTCTGCACTGCTCTTGCCTCTTTCTGCATCCCTCTTGCTTCTTTGAGCACCTCTTTTGGTTTTATCTGTACTTCTCTCCTCTTTCTGCAGCCCTCTTTTCTCTTTCTGCACCTCTGTTGCTTCTTTCTACACTTCTATTGCCTCTTTCTGCACCTCTCTTGCTTCTTTCTGCACCTCACTTGCCTCTTTCAGCACCTCTGTTGCTTTTTTCTGCAGATCTGTTGCTGCTTTCTGCACCTCACTTGCCTCTTTCAGCACCTCTGTTGCTTTTTTCTGCAGATCTGTTGCCTCTTTCTGCACCCCTCTTTTCTCTTTCTGCACCTCTCTTGCCTCTTTCTGCACCCCTGTTCTCTCTTTCTGCACCTTCCCTGCCTTTTTCTGCACCTCTCTTGCCTCTTTCTGTACCTCTGTTGCCTCTTTCTGCACTTCTCTTGCCTCTTTCCGCACCCCTCTTGCCTCTTTCTGCACATCTGTTGCTTCTTTCTGCACTTGTATTGCCTCTTTCTGCAGATCTCTTGCCTCTTTCTGCACCTCACTTGCCTCTTTCAGCACCTCTGTTGCTTTTTTCTGCAGATCTCTTGCCTCTTTCTGCCCCCCTCTTCTCTCTTTCTGTACCTCTCTTGCCTCTTTCTGTACCCCTGTTCCCTCTTTCTGCACCTTTCCTGCCTCTTTCTGCACCCCTCTTGCCTCTTTCTGCACCCCTCTTGCCTCTTTCTGCACCCCTCTTCCCTCTTTGTGCAACTCTCTTGCTACATTCTACACCTCTCTTCCCTCTTTCTGCACCACTCTTGCCTCTTTTTGTACCTCTGTTGCTTCTTTCTGCACTTTGCTTGCCTCTTTCTGCACCCTTCGTGCCTCTTTCAGCACCTCTTTTGCTTCTTTCTGCACTTCTCTCTCCTCTTTCTGCACCCCTCTTACCTCTTTCTGCACCTCTGTTGCTTCTTTCTGCACTTCTATTGCCCCTTTCTGAACCTCTCTTGCTTCTTTCTGCAGCTGACTTGCCTCTTTCAGCACCTCTGTGGCTTTTTTCTGCAGATCTCTTGCCTCTTTCTGCACCTCATTTGCCTGTTTCAGCACCTCTGTTGCTTTTTTCTGCAGATCTCTTGCCTCTATCTGCACCCCTCTTTTCTCTTTCTGCACCTCTTTAGCCTCATTCTGCACCCCTGTTCCCTCTTTATGCACCTTTCCTGCCTGTTTCTGCACCTCTCTTGCCTCTTTCTGTACCTCTGTTGCCTCTTTCTGCACTTCTCTTGCTCTTTCTGCACCCTTCGCGCCTCTTTCAGCACCTCTGTTACTTCTTTCTCCACTTCTCTTCCTTCTTTCTGCACCTTTCTTGCTTCTTTCTGCAGATCTCTTGCCTCTTTCTGCACCTCACTTGCCTCTTTCAGCACCTCTGTTGCTTTTTTCTGCATATCTCTTGCCTCTTTCTGCACCCCTCTTTTCTCTTTCTGCACCTCTCTTGCCTCTTTTTGCACCCCTGTTCCCTCTTTCTGCACCTTTCCTGCCTCTTTCTGCACCTCTCTTGCCTCTTTCTGTACCTCTGTTGCCTCTTTCTGCACTTCTCTTGCCTCTTTCTGCACCCCTCTTGCCTCTTGCTGCACCTCTCTTGCTTCTTTCTGCACTTCTATTGCCTCTTTCTGTACCTCTCTTGCTTCTTACTGCACCTCACTTGCCTCTTTCAGCACCTCTGTTGCTTTTTTCTGCAGATCTCTTGCCTCTTTCTGCACTTCTCTTGCTCTTTCTGCACCCTTCGTGCCTCTTTCAGCACCTCAGTTACTTTTCTGCACTTCTCTTCCTTCTTTCTGCATCCCTCCTGCCTCTTTCTGTACCTCTCTTGCCTCTTTGTGCACCCCTCCTACCTTTTTCTGCACCCCTTTGCCTCTTTTTGCATCTCTGTTGGTTCTTTCTGCACTGCTCTTGCTTCTTTCTGCACCTTACTTGCCTCTTTCTGCACTTCTCTTCCTTATTTCTGCACCCCTCCTGCCTCTTTCTGCACCTCTCTTGCCTCTTTGTACACCTCTACGACCTCTTTCTGCACCCCCTTGCCTCTTTTTGCACCTCTGTTGGTTCTTTCTGCACTTGTATTGCCTCTTTCTGCAGATCTCTTGCCCCTTTCTGCACCTCACTTGCCTCTTTCAGCACCTCTGTTGCTTTTTTCTGCAGATCTCTTGCCTCTTTCTGCCCCCCTCTTCTCTCTTTCTGCACCTCTCTTGCCTCTTTCTGCACCCCTGTTCCCTCTTTCTGCACCTTTCCTGCCTCTTTCTGCACCCCTCTTGCCTCTTTCTGCACCCCTCTTCCCTCTTTGTGCAACTCTCTTGCTACATTCTACACCTCTCTTCCCTCTTTCTGCACCACTCTTGCCTCTTTTTGTACCTCTGTTGCTTCTTTCTGCACTTTGCTTGCCTCTTTCTGCACCCTTCGTGCCTCTTTCAGCACCTCTGTTGCTTCTTTCTGCACTTCTCTTCCTTCTTTCTACACCCGTCGTGCCTCCTTCTGCACCTCTGTTGCTTCTTTCTGCACTTCTCTTGGTTTTTTCTGCACTGCTCTTGCCTCTTTCTGCATCCCTCTTGCCTCTTTGAGCACCTCTTTTGCTTCTTTCTGCACTTCTCTCTCCTCTTTCTGCACCCCTCTTACCTCTTTCTCCACCTCTGTTGCTTCTTTCTACACTTCTATTGCCCCTTTCTGAACCTCTCTTGCTTCTTTCTGCAGCTGACTTGCCTCTTTCAGCACCTCTGTGGCTTTTTTCTGCAGATCTCTTGCCTCTTTCTGCACCTCATTTGCCTGTTTCAGCACCTCTGTTGCTTTTTTCTGCAGATCTCTTGCCTCTATCTGCACCCCTCTTTTCTCTTTCTGTACCTCTTTAGCCTCATTCTGCACCCCTGTTCCCTCTTTATGCACCTTTCCTGCCTGTTTCTGCACCTCTCTTGCCTCTTTCTGTACCTCTGTTGCCTCTTTCTGCACTTCTCTTGCTCTTTCTGCACCCTTCGTGCCTCTTTCAGCACCTCTGTTACTTCTTTCTCCACTTCTCTTCCTTCTTTCTGCACCTCTCTTGCTTCTTTCTGCAGATCTCTTGCCTCTTTCTGCACCTCACTTGCCTCTTTCAGCACCTCTGTTGCTTTTTTCTGCATATCTCTTGCCTCTTTCTGCACCCCTCTTTTCTCTTTCTGCACCTCTCTTGCCTCTTTCTGCACCCCTGTTCCCTCTTTCTGCACCTTTCCTGCCTCTTTCTGCACCTCTCTTGCCTCTTTCTGTACCTCTGTTGCCTCTTTCTGCACTTCTCTTGCCTCTTTCTGCACCCCTCTTGCCTCTTTCTGCACCTCTGTTGCTTCTTTCTGCACTTCTATTGCCTCTTTCTGTACCTCTCTTGCTTCTTTCTGCACCTCACTTGCCTCTTTCAGCACCTCTGTTGCTTTTTTCTGCAGATCTCTTGCCTCTTTCTGCACTTCTCTTGCTCTTTCTGCACCCTTCGTGCCTCTTTCAGCACCTCAGTTACTTTTCTGCACTTCTCTTCCTTCTTTCTGCATCCCTCCTGCCTCTTTCTGTACCTCTCTTGCCTCTTTGTGCACCCCTCCTACCTTTTTCTGCACCCCTTTGCCTCTTTTTGCATCTCTGTTGGTTCTTTCTGCACTGCTCTTGCTTCTTTCTGCACCTTACTTGCCTCTTTCTGCACTTCTCTTCCTTATTTCTGCACCCCTCCTGCCTCTTTCTGCACCTCTCTTGCCTCTTTGTGCACCTCTACTACCTCTTTCTGCACCCCTCTTGCCTCTTTTTGCTCCTCTGTTGGTTCTTTCTGCACTGCTCTTGCTTCTTTGTGCACCTCACTTGCCTCTTTCTGCACTTCTCTTGCTTCTTTCTAAACCTCTGTTGCTTCTTTCAGCAATTCTCTTGCCTCCTTCTGCACTTCTCTTGCTTGTTTCTGCACCTCTCTTGCATCTTTCTGCACCTCTGTTGCCTCTTTCTGCACTTCACTTGCCTCTTTCTGCACCTCTCTTGCCTCTTTCGGCACCTCTGTTGCTTCTTTCTGCACACCTCCTGCCTCTTTCTGCACCCCTCTTCCCTCTTTATGCAACACTCTTGCCTCTTTCTACACCTCTCTTCCTTCTTTCTGCACCACTCTTGCCTCTTTCTGTACCTCTGTTGCTTCTTTCTGCACTTCTCTTGCCTCTTTCTGCACCCGTCGTGCCTCTTTCAGCACCTCTGTTACTTCTTTCTGCACTTCTCTTCCTTCTTTCTGCACCCCTTGTGCCTCCTTCTGCACCTCTGTTGCTTCTTTCTACCCTTCTCTTGGTTCTTTCTGCAATGCTCTTGCCTCTTTCTGCATCCCTCTTGCTTCTTTAAGCACCTCTTTCGCTTTTTTCTGTACTTCTCTGTCCTCTTTCTGCAGCCCTCTTGCCTCTTTCTGCACCTCTGTTGCTTCTTTCTACACTTCTATTGCCTCTTTCTGCACCTCTCTTTCTTCTTTCTGCACCTCACTTGCCTCTTTCAGCACCTCTGTTGCTTTTTTCTGCAGATCTGTTGCCTCTTTCTGCACCCCTCTTTTCTCTTTCTGCACCTCTCTTGCCTCTTTCTGCACCCCTGTTCCCTCTTTCTGCACCTTTCCTGCCTTTTTCTGCACCTCTCTTGCCTCTTTCTGTACCTCTGTTGCCTCTTTCTGCACTTCTCTTGCCTCTTTCCGCACCCCTCTTGCCTCTTTCTGCACATCTGTTGCTTCTTTCTGCACTTGTATTGCCTCTTTCTGCAACTCTCTTGCTTCTTTCAGCACCTCACTTGCCTCTTTTAGCACCTCTATTGATTTTTTCTGCAGATCTCTTGCCCCTTTCTGCACATCACTTGCCTCTTTCAGCACCTCTGTTGCTTTTTTCTGCAGATCTCTTGCCTCTTTCTGCACCCCTCTTCTTTCTTTCTGCACCGCTCTTCTCTCTTTCTGCACCTCTCTTGCCTCTTTCTGCACCCCTGTTCCCTCTTTCTGCACCTTTCCTGCCTGTTTCTGTACCTCTCTTGCCTCTTTCTGTACCTCTCTTGCCTCTTTGTGCCCTTCTCTTGCTCTTTCTTCACCCTTCACGCCTCTTTCAGCACCTCTGTTACTTCTTTCTGCACTTCTCTTCCTTCTTTCTGCACCCCTCCTGCCTCATTCTGTACCTCTCTTGCCTCTTTGTGCACCCCTCCTACCTTTTTCTGCACCCCGCTTGCCTCTTTTTGCACCTCTGTTGGTTCTTTCTGCACTGCTCTTGCTTCTTTCTGCACCTCACTTGCCTCTTTCTGTACTTCTCTTGCTTGTTTCTACACCTCTGTTGCTTCTTTCAGCAATTCTCTTGACTCTTTCAGCACTTCTCTTCCTTCTTTCTGCACACCTCCTGCCTCTTTCTGTACCTCTCTTGCCTCTTTGTGCACCCCTCCTACCTTTTTCTGCACCCCTCTTGCCTCTTTTTGTACCTCTGTTGGTTCTTTCTTCACTGCTCTTGCTTCTTTCAGCACCTCACTTGCCTCTTTCTGTACCTCTCTTGCATCTTTCTACACCTCTGTTGCCTCTTTGTGCACTTCACTTGTTTCTTTCTGCACCTCTCTTGCCTCTTTCGGCACCTCTGTTGCTTCTTTCTGCACTTCTCTTGCCTCTTTCTGCACACACAGGGCTACTTTTAAGCTGACCTCAGGCTCAGCAGTGCACACATGCAAGTGCAGAAAAGGGCTGCTGGCCTCTAAACTGCCATGCCCTATTATATGCTAGGGACTTGGAGGTAGTTTTAATCCCCCTGCCCTATTATGTACTAGTGCCTTACAGGGGAGGTCATGCCAATCACAGGGGTACCCCAACCCATAGTGTACCCTAGTGTATGTAGGTGTTTTCACTATATTCTAAGTCTCCTTCAGCATAGCACTGGCTCCGGGCCTGGTTAGTCAGAGTCAGTTACCACCAGTACGAGTCAGCAAAAAGTTGGGGGCACAGGATGACTTTGCAACGAGGCCTCTTTCTGTACCTCTGTTGGTTCTTTCTGCATATCTCTTGCTTCTTTATGCATCTTTCTTCGTCTTTCTGGACTTCTGTTGTCTCTTTCTGCATTTCTCTTGCTTCTTTCTGCGCTTTTCTTCCTCTTTCTGCACATGTCCTACCTCTGTAGGCATAGTTAGAAATTAGTATTTAAAAAACCTTTGAAATTCACTGAAAAAGAACATAGGTTTCAGGGATGTTATAGTTAGAAATTAGCATTTAAAAAACCTTTGAAATTCACTGAAAAAACCATAGGTTTCAGAGTCGTTATAGTTAGAAATTAGCATTTAAAAAAACCTTTGAAATTCACTGAAAAAACCTAGGTTTCAGGTTCGTTATAGTTAGAAATTAGCATTAAAAAAACCTTTGAAATTCACTGAAAAAACCATAGGTTTCAGGGATATTGTAGTTAGAAATGAGCATTTAAAAAACCTTTGAAATTCACTGAAAAAACCATATGTTTCAGGGACGTTATAGTTAGAAATGATCATTTAAAAAACCTTTGAAATTCACTGAAAAAACCATAGGTTTTAGGGTTGTTATAATTAGAAATTAGCATTTAAAAAACTTTTTGAAATTCACTGAAAAAAACAGGTTTCAGGGATCTTATAGTTAGAAATTAGTATTTAAAAAACCTTGGAAATTCACTGAAAAAACCATAAGTTTCAGGGACGTTATAGTTAGTTGGACATTTCACTCGTACAAAACCAAAGAAATTTGGCCGTTATAGTTAGTTGAGGTAACGATAACTCACGCCCCCGCAATACACTGCTGATGACATCACATATTACATCACTCATGACATGGTCAGTGACATCACTGATGACATCACTCATGACATCTCAAATGACATCACTGATGACATCATCCACTGACTGTGTGTTTCTGTAAAGTTTAAATATGTTTTATATAGTGAGCTAAAGAATGATGATGGATTAAACCCAGATCAGTTGACTGGGGGTGAGTGCTTGCAATGTTTAACACTTAGTCCATCATCCCCTTTGGTTTTGCATTATATATATATATGCCAAGGTGTATTGAAGAATGAGTGGGTGTATGAGTGTCTGTATGGATGATTTAGTAGGTGTGCGACTGACTGTATAAGTGAGTGATTAAACATGTCTACTGAATGCTTGAGTTAGTGACTAAACTGTGTGAATGTCTGTATCAGTCTGTCTGTTGGTGTGAAAGCAGCTGCATGGGTTGGTGAGTAGCTACATGAGTGTCTATATGGGTTATTGATTGGTTGTCTGAGTATCTGTGTGGGTGCCTGAGTATCTGTGTGGGTGGGTGGGGGGTGTGTGATTCTGTGCATAGATGTGTGAGTGGGTGATTCACTGGGTGTATGGGTTCAAGAGTGCATCTGTGAAGGGCTGTATGGGTGGGTGCGTGTGTGTATGGGTGTGTTGGTGAGTGTTTCGATATCTCAGTGGTACATGTGTGAGTAACTACATATGTGAAAGGCAGTATATGTGAGTGTTGGACTATATAAATGACTATATGTGAGAGTGAGTGATTGTGAGACTGGCTGTATGGATGAGTGTGTGCTTGTATCAGTGATTGTATAACAGAGTAAGTATGTGTTAGTATCTGTATGAATAAGTAAGGGTGTGTGTGTATAATTGTTTAGGTGAGTAAATGGGAGTGTGATTGATTCTTTGCATGACTGACTATGTGTGTGAGTAACTCTATGGTGAGTGGTGGTGTGTGAGTGTCTGTATAGGTATATGAGTGCATATGATAGTGCTGTATTGATGAGTGACTGCATGTACGAGTGACTGTATGGGTGAATGAGTATATGTGTGTGTAGACCTAGGAATCAGTGAGTGGGTATGTAGTAACTGGTATTGGTGTGTCTTTGGTTTCGAAAATGGTAGTCTGCATTTTAGAGTGGGTGTATCAAAGGTTATATCAGGGTGTGAGGAGGTGCATCAGATTATCACGTGGATGATGTCATCAGTGATGTCATTTGAGATGTCATCAGTGATGTCACTGACCATGTCATCAGTGATGTAATATGTGACGTCATCAGCAGTGCATTGTGGGGGCGCAAGTTATAGTTACCTCAACTAACTATAACAGTCGAATTTCTATGGTTTTGTACGAGTGTAATGTCCAACTAACTATAACGTCCCAAAAATATATGGTTTTTTCAGTGAATATATATATATACATATATATATGTGTACAAATCCTCCAGTCGAACAACAGAAGGCAAAGTCGCACTCAGGATATTTTTTAAGAGCAAAAGTTTATTGACTGACGCGTTTCAACCTCACGGTCTTTGTCAAAGTCACTTCCTGACCCGGAAGTGGCTGTATTTAAGTGCTCATGGAAAAAGTCACAAGACAAATACATAGACATAAAGAAAATTATATATGGTAATTAAGGTCTCTTCATATAAGAAGACAGACTAACATCACGTTTTGAACCAATAAAGGTATAATACCCATTATCATAGCTCATGAAAGTTTAAACAAACTAAATTGACGTGGAAACAAAACCAAAATGAAATAAGCATAAAAAGAAACATATGCAAAACCCACGACAATGGGATATGGCAATCAAATGGTAATTTACAAAGAAGCCTCACAGCGCAAGTGCGCAAACAAGTGAAAAGTTTCATGAGGCTGAAAGGCACATAGTGGCCAAGAAAACCACTGCACCCATATTAACCCCAATACAGGGCCTACCAGATCCCATTCGACAAGTACAGATAAAGTAAAAGAGCAACAAAATAACAAGAACTAAAACATATAACTCAATGAAAACACAAAAAAGAGCACTATTAAAACCCACCCACAGGTGATATACAAGGGAAAAACGGAGTGGGAGAGACCATCAGTTCAAGCAGCCGCTTGAAAAAAATGATGAGTTACAGTGCGACTATAACGCTGAAACGGAGATGGGACTTCCTCAAATAGGAAGATAATAGAGGAACAGATAATTCTAGGAGGGGAAATTAAATATGACCAAAAAATTAGCAAAAAATAAATAAATAAAAAAATGGGCAAAAAATAAAGGAAAATTATATATATATATAAAGCCAATCCTGTTCAAAGCATCCAAATGACAGGCGCTGATACCGTGGAGATATGACACTGTAATTTATTGTTCCAAACGAAAGCCTTGACGCGTTTCGGCGGCGGACTGCCTTGCTCACAATGTCGGGCGCCATGATAATCCATCATTATATGCACAGTCACCAAACAGGGTTGTCACAGCAACCGTGAGTCTGAATATACATAAAAGTTTAACCACATTTAGGTGAAAACATAATAAAATAAAGATAGAATGAAATTATATTATTCTCAGTAAATGCAATGAATTGACAAACAAAATAAAGTGACAGTAATTAAAATTAAACTGAGAAAGAAAGAAAGACTTAACATCAGTCTGCTCTTCGAATGTGGATCGAATGTGGGTGAAGTGATGGTTTAAATACCCCAGTGTTGCACATAGTAGTTTACTCAGTAAACAGACTTTCAAGAATATAATATACTAGGTTAATACACAATTAAAACCACATACACTGCCCTGAAGAAACATTCCTAATTTGATGCTTGAGGCAGGACTGTGATTAATAAACAATAAGATATTAATATTGATCCTTCCTAAATGCGCGTTGCACTTGCATAGTGTCAGGCCACAGTGGGCCGCAATATAGCGCATGAAAAGGAGGAGGACAACTAAATGCAGCTCAAGTGGGCTTTAAGGCCGTCACCTATGTGCATATACTGAGGGATACATGAACCCAGAGCCACAGGAGCAGAGTTACCAAAAATAAACCTAAATGATATATTCTAAACATGTGACTAATAAAAATCCTAAGTGCACTATTCTTAAAAACCCAGGGGTATCGTGAGGGAGAGAAAGGAGGTTCGCAAGTTATAGATGAACAGATAACGCTTCGTCCGCGTTCATCCCAAATGGAATCTTAGAATTCATCAGGAGAATATATCTAGATTCTAGTCTCCTAAGTGCCAATTGTATATTGCCACCCCTGGGGTTCCTAGGAATCGAATCAATTACGAAATAGGTTAGAACCTTTGCATTTCCACCATGGCATAGGTTGATATGTCTAGCAGTAGGATAACTAGGGTCATCATTAGTGATTGCCCTGAGGTGCTGCAGGATCCTTACATGTACGGGGTGTATAGTACTCCCCACGTACTTTTTATTGCAGGTGCATTGTAAGATGTACACTGCAAAATCACTTTTGCAAGTGAAGCTCCCACGGATTTCAAAAGGTGTTTGTCTGAGGGGTGTTTCTACTTGCTTGGTGTTAACACCATGACGGCAGGCTTTACATTTAAAGCATTTTTGGAAACCCCTATGTGCTCTCAGCCAATCTGTCCCTTTATTAACCTGTGGTGAATTGCGTACTAGTTAGAGCCAATGACAGGGTCACTTTCAACGATTTGCCAATTTTTGTAGAGAATTTTGCGGAGATTGGTGTGATATGCTGTGTAACCAGTGATGAGTCGTGGTGTGCCTGCTTGTTGGGTTTTCCTCTTCTTGTTGGTCTGGCTAAAGAGCATATCATCTCTCTTGATTAGTGAAGTCTTGATTTGGGCTGTCTTAAGTGTTTCTTGACTATACCCACGCGACCTAAGTCTCTTAAAAAGGTCATTGGTAGCTCCACTCAAACTCTCTGGTGTACTGCAATTGCGTTTCATGTGAAGGCATTCCGCATAGGGAATGCTTTCCTTGAGTTTTGCAGGGTGGAAGCTGCTAGCATGTACAATAGAATTGCCCGGCTTTCTATATGTTCTGGAATGCAACTGCTTATTTTCCACGAACACTTCCAAATCAAGAAAATGTACGGATTGTGTACTCATGGTGCAGGTGAATGAAAGGTTCAAATTGTTAA
The DNA here is from genome assembly GCA_963921515.1 of Calotriton arnoldi. NCBI lineage: Eukaryota > Metazoa > Chordata > Amphibia > Caudata > Salamandridae > Calotriton > Calotriton arnoldi. The sequence goes on from CAWUFW010000497.1 coordinate 500,368, forward strand.
CATTCAACTCTGATGCAAATTTATATGCTGACTCTTGAGACCCTTGCCAGAGAATGAATAGGTCATCGATGTATCTGACATATAAAATAACATTTTCAGACATTTCTCTGCTGAAAGTGACCCGGAGTACCTGCTCCTCCCACCAGCCCATATGCAGATTCGCATAGCTGGGGGCGAAGCAGGTATCCATGGATGTGCCTTGTATTTGCTTGTATGTAAGTTGGTCAAAGATAAAGATGTTATTATCAAGATACCATTCAGCCATTTGGAGTAACATATGTGTATGCTGGAATAAATGCATGGGTCTCTTGCCCAGATAATATGCTAAGGCTCTTAAACCGTCTGTGTGTTTAATACTCGTATAAAGTGCATTAATATCTAGGGTCATAAGTACATATTGGTCTTTCCATGCAATGTTATAGATCTTCGTCACAAAATCTCCGGTATCCCTGATGTAGGAGGGGAGTTCACGAACCTATTCTTGAAGAAAGAAATCGATGTATCTAGAAGTGTTCTCAAGTAAACCCCCTATAGCAGAAATTATCGGTCTCCCAGGGGGATTACTGGCGTGTTTGTGGATTTTTGGTATTAGATACAGTTGCAGTATGATGAGATAGTCGGTTTTCAAAAAATCCAGTTCTTGTTTGGAAATCAGACCTACTCCTCTCCATTCGTAGAGTACGGTATGGAATTTTTCTTTCACTTCCTGAATACTGGTGGGGCTTATTCTGCAATAGCACTCTTTTTCTTGGAGTTGTTTTAGTGCCTCTTTGTTGTACATGTCCAGTGGCCAGAGCACCACATTCCCGCCTTTATCTGACCATCGTACTACAATGTCTTGCCGTTCTTTAATTTTATTGATCAGATTTGTGTATTGAACTCTGTGATTGTGGTCAGTGCGCATAAACTCTTTGCTGGATTGAAGTGCCAGTTGTTTGAGGTCTTTGATCACATTTTCTGCGAAGATGTCTATGCCATACCTTGGCATAATGGGCAGAAATACAGATTTAGGCTTGTACGGAGTACGGGTGCTACCATAGATGTCTATACCCATTGATAATGCCAGGTCTTCGGGTGAGGTTCTATTCATTTGTTCTCCATATTGTAATTCATTCAAATCCTGGAGTAGAGTCATATCTTCTACCGATAGGTTTTCTGTGGTGTGACCCATTTCCGCATTGTCTTGGGTGTTTTTTGTGACATTGTAAAAATATTTTTGCAGCTTGAGTTTCCTGACAAATTGAAAAATGTCTATGCGAGTCTGCACATAATCGAAGTTTGTTTTGGTGCAGTATGTGAGGCCCAAAGATAAAAGTTTTTTTTCTTCTTTATCTAAATCCATGTTCGTAAGGTTGATAACTGTATTGTCCATATCTAAGTCTGTTCTGTATTGTCCATATCTAAGTTTATTTTCTCCGCGTTTGCCTGGCTGTTTGTTTTGCCTTTGTATTTGTGCTGTCCGTCCCCAGCATCTGTTTTTTCTCTTTCTGCTCCTCGTCCTCTTCCCCTTCCACTCTGCTCTTTGCGCAGTGGCCGAGGCCGGAGGTGCATTGTGCGCTCTAGCTGTAAAAAACGCAGCTCCTGTATTACTGAAGGCACTTCTCTGCTCGGTGCGCCAGCCGGGTTATATTCCAAGTCTGTGTCTATTTCTGAGCTCATTTCAGAACTGCTGGGCTCGTTCTTTGCCGTGGAGGTTTCTGCGGTTGTGGACACCTGTTGTCGTCGGATGTTTTCGAATTTTTTTGAGAAGGTATATATCCTTCCACTTTGATAGTCGATTTTGTCTCTTTGAAATTTTGAACCCTTTCTTTCTTTAATAGATTGCTCATATTTTTGTAGCCTGCTTGCCATTTCCGATTGCATTTTGATGACGTTGCCCTGATTTTCAAATTGCTCAAGTTCCTTGAATATTGCGTCTATTTTTGCAAGAATGTACTCCCGGTCACTGGTAGCACATTTGATTAAGATCTGTAACATGCACTGAGAGGACTCAGCGCTGTTGTCAGCCCATTCATGCAACATGTTGGGATCTGGGTTTTCATAGGTCGGGGCTACAAGTATCCTGAGTCCTCTTGGAATGTGGCCTACATCCAGGTAGCGTTGGAGCGACTTGCACTCCCTCCATTTGGAGATTTCCAATTTACGTAATTTCTCTAGTTGTTGCATTTGTTTTGTCAAATCGTTCGTCAGTGACTGCGGTCTTGTTTCTCTATTCGGCTCTTCTAATGGACCTCTATTATCATCATTAAAGATATCTATTGCGGCTCTTTCTCTCTCTCTGACCCACTCATCGGCCAATGGTATTGAGTCAAAATACCAGTGTCATCCACTGCCCGTATATAACTTTACGGGACTACCTCTCCCATCAGCCACTTAACTACACTTTCAATGCCTTAGCGCCGAAAGTTGGGAGCTTACCTGAAGTTCCAATCGCCCTCCGGCCACCCAGAAAATTGGCAGTATTCCCGTCTGTAAGCCTTCAGCACGTCAGTGGAAATATCGGCTGCGGGGGGCTCCGCGTTATCGTGATCGATCTGTACCATGCAAGTCCGGGTACGCGGTGCTCCAGAGCAAGGAGGGTCAGCGTGAAGATTCCGGGAAATCTGTGATATATTAAGCCAATCCTGTTCAAAGCATCCAAAAGACAGGCGCTGACACCGTGGAGATATGACACTGTAATTTATTGTTCCAAACGAAAGCCTTGACGCGTTTCGGCAGCAGACCGCCTTGTTCACAATGTCGGGCGCCATGATAATCCATCATTATATGCACAGTCACCAAACAGGGTTGTCACAGCAACCGTGAGTCTGAATAGACATAAAGGTTTAACCACATTTAGGTGAAAACATAATAAAATAAAGATAGAATGAAATTATATTATTCTCAGTAAATGCAATGAATTGACAAACAAAATAAAGTGGCAATAATTAAAATTAAACTGAGAAAGAAAGAAAGACTTAACAGACTGTAAAAACTTATCAGTCTGCTCTTTGGATGTGGATCGATATAGATACATATATATATATTTATATATATATATATATATATATATATATATATATTACCTACTGGTGGTCGCCAGTAGGTAGTTATAGTTAGGACCTAGTTTCCATAGGAAAAGCGTTTTTTCTTTTGCCAATATCTTTGGTGCCGTTTGACGAATCTTCGCGAAATTTTCAAACCTAATGGTTCACTCAGGTCTGCTCCTGTCTTAAAAGTTTTGGGGTGATTCGTCGAGCGGGGGCCGAAAAAAAGGGGGCTCCCAAAATGCTTTTACTCCATGTTAATTTCCATAGGAAACTTTAGACTGCTGAACGGAATTACACCAAATTTGGCAAAAAAGAAGCGCTTGGTTCAGAAAGCGCTCTTTTTTTTAAATGATGCAAATCCGTTCAGTAGTTCCTGAGAAATAAAAAAATAAAAAATAACGATATCTGGTGACCGAGGAGGATCCACAAACCATCCCGAGCACGAGCTTCATTCTGATTGGCTGCCAACACTTCAAACCAAGAAGTGTTGGCAGCCATCTTGTGACTCGGTAGAACTGAGTCACAAGAAAAAGGTGAAAAAAAAGAAAAGGGGGCAGGGTAGAAACACCCTGACCCCCTAGGCCTGGTCAGGGGGTCCCACGGGAAACCCCAGAGCCCAAAAAAGCATTTTTTTAAAAAAACAATTCGGAGGAATTCGCGAATCCCACCGGAAAAAAAATGAAGTGCGGGCTCTCGCGCTTTGTTTTAATGAGCCCCCAGGTGGGCCAGGTCCCGGGGGCAATGCACATAATATATGCGGGGCCGCCTGGGACCCCGCAGCCCCGGGGACCACCACCTCCTGGGGCTTTATTAATGATGTGCGGGGGCACGTGGCCCCCACGCAGCCCCGGGGACCGCCACCTCCCCGGGGCTTCAATTTAAATTAAGAAGTGTGGGGGGGCTCCTGCCCCCCATGCTGCCACGGGGTCCGCCACCTCCCCGGGGCATTAGTTTAGTTATGTGCGGGAGGCCTTGCGGGCCCCCCCAAGCCCCGGGGACCACCACCTCCCTGGGGCACACTTTATTTAAATATGGGGGTCCGTTGTGGACCCCCAGCCCCGGGGACCACCACCTCCCCGGTGCTATTTTCACGTTGGGAGGGGGGCCATGCGGACCCCCTACTGTAGCCCTAGATGGCCCTGGGGACCACCACCCCCCAGGGCCGGCTCCAGCAATGTCCCGGGGTGCCCACCCCCGGGACATTGCAGTTTGCAATGACAGGGCCGGAGCATGGCTCCCGCCCTGTCATTGCAAACTTCTGCTTTGCTTCATGGAAGCGAGAGCAGGAAACCTGCTCTCGCTTCCATGAAGCAAAGCAGAATTGCTTTTGGACAAGGGGAGCTGCAGGAGACGGGGAACCGGCTGGGACCGCGGCTCCCTGCCTCAGGACACAAGAGGACCTCATTTCCCCACCAGCAGTGCGCCAGGAGGCGCGTTTGCAGAGTGGTGTAAAAAGGGGGCATGACCTTAGACCACTCTTAGCAATCCAGCTGAGTGGGGCTTACCGGAGGTTCCTGATGGGCTAGTTGGCCCCCAGGGACCCTCAGGATTCAATGGGACTTAATCCCCCACCCCGGAATGCACCAGGAGGCGCGTTTGCAGAGTGGTGGAGAAAGGGGGCGTGGCCTGTGTCTACCTTGTAGGAGAGTAGGATCTGCCTCTTATGGTTACCCCCACTTTTAGCTGATGCTACACTGTTTTTCGACTTTAGTCTGGCTGGGGCCCTGCTATCCAGGACCCCAGCCTAGCTGCTTCCTCTCTAAATTGATTCCATGTACTTTAGGTACATCCCAGATTGGATTCTGGTGTGCCCTTATAAGTCCCTAGTATATGGTATACTATGTACCCAGGGCATAGGTACCCCAGAGGCCTACCAGGGGCTGAAGCATGTATTGTGCCACCCCTGGAAGGCCATCCAAAATGACACCACAGGACTGCTACTGCAGCCTGAGTGAGGTGGTGCATGCACCACTTACAGAGATATAGGTTCCCTATATCTCACCTAACACTGCACATAGAAACCTATCAGTCACCCCTATGGCAGTCCTTATCAATCCTGAAGGCAGGGTGCTTGGTTATATGTGAGAGGGTGCTGTTGCATGAGCAGAGCCCCTCTGCAGCCCTCGGAATCTCCTATCCAGGGTTGTCTGTGGTGCAGCCTGACCATATACTCTTAAGTGCATTATAACCTCGCGGTAAAATGCTAACTTTGGACTGGCTGCACAGAAACATGTCGTGTTTGGTGTCAAACACCTTGGAATCCTACCACCCCCCCGCCAGTCCTGGCGGCGGGGGTAGAATTCCACCCTTCTAGAGGGAGAGACATGTCCCCACCGGTATACCCGGTAGAAACCTTAAAGAGCCCTGGCATCACAAAATGGATGCTGCAGCCACAGACACGAGTCTGGCCTCCTGCTGATGACCGAAACTGCGGCAGGGGAGGCCTGGACAATAGGTTTCCTGTCACAGGGAGGTGTGACCACCTCCCAGACAGGCCTTAGTGGATTGGGGCTGGGTGGGTGCACTCTCTGAGTGCTTTGAAGTCCTGCACTGGGGGCACATTTGGTGTCCTCGTGCATACCCCAGTTCAAACCGGTTGCAGGGGCTTCTAGCCCCTGCTCTGGTGCGAAACTGGACAAAGGAAATGGGTGTAGCCACCCCTCTTTCCAAACCCTCCCATAGGTGGGTCCCCAGAGTTAGTCCAACCCCTTTCTTTAGTATAAGTAAGGGAACCCTGGCAACTGGACTTTAGATATCCCTGGACGAAACTCTGAAGCTGAATCCTGGAACTTCGATGCTCTACTCAAGACTAGAGGACTGAAGAAATCTCCCTTGGGGTCAAGGAGTGACTCCCCTGCTTGGCAGGCACCAACGAAGCATTTGCCGGTCTGCATCTCCGAAGCTCCCGCCGGACTCCGAAGTACTTGCAGCCCAGGAAGAGGATTTCCAGACATCTCAGAGGCCGACCCGAGTCCCCAGCAAAGCTAAGACCCGCAGCCCTTGTGAGTAGCGTGGAACCGGAACTCCTGGTCACCGTGCACATTTGCTAGTGCATTGACTTCTCGACGACTTTTGAAGTCCTGCTTTGGGTTACTCGTAGCCCAGGCCCGAGCACCATTTGCACTGAAGATTGTGAGCCTACACTCCACGAGTGTTCCGTGGGCCCGCATCTTGCATTTCCGCTCGAGGCTCCTTCGCGATCCCTGGTCCGTTGACTGGTGGGTCCCTGTGAAGGCAACTCTGATTTTCATTGGGCGTTTCTGGTTGCTCCAGAGATGCCCTAACTCCCCACCAAGTGGTGAGTCCCTCAGACCTTGCTGGTCTGCTCCGAAGCATCTTCCTCCTTTCTGCGTGGGTTGCTGTTGCCAAGGCTTGTTGTGTTCAATCCGGACACCAAGGCTGCAGCACTCTACATCCTTTGTGGGACAGCTCGAATCCAGCTCCTGGTCATCATCGACACCTCCTGGTCCTCGTGGCTGAAGAGTCAAGCTTCACCTCTTTCACCTGAAGCACCCGACATCGGTGGGCATTCGACTATCGTGCCCCTGGTCACTGGCAAGTGACCCAGACTCTGTCCCCTCTGCTTTCAGGTTCTTTTCATCTCCGATCCAGGCTTGGATCTCTTCGGACACTTCGCATCTTCCCGGCAGCAGCACTTTGTGGCAGGCTGCCATTGAAAACGACGACGCGACCCGACACCATTTGACACCTATGCACCCGGCTTCCCTGGGTGATGTAACTCGAGTACTCCGGTGCTCCCGTGGGTCTTGACCCTAGAACTGTCTAAGTCCAAGAGGGTTTTGTCCCAGTCCATTTCTAAGTGTCCCTAAACTCTAAAACGGTAACCGCGACTTTCCCATAGACTTTAACGGAGCTCGCGGCTGTGTTCACACACTGCACACAGCCCCCGTGGGTCCCCTGTGTCACTACCTTGGGTGGTTCCTTGGGGTCCCAGCAATTCTACAGGCTCTAGGCCTTGTGTCTACTTAAGTCGTGGTTCTTATACCACTTTCTTAATATATGGTTTGGTACGCCCCTAGGGCTAATCGTATATTGTGCTATTTTACTGTGCTATTCGACTTGTAAATTGTGTACTTTCACCTCTAGCCTCATAAAGAGACTATTGGGTTGTGTTTAGTAATAAATACATATATTTTATATATATACCTGGTGTGGTTCTCCTTTCATTTGGTCATTCATGAGGTTATAACTGGTAAAACAATAGCTTAATACTCCTTCAAGACTTAGCCTGAAGGCTGCTCTCCATAGCTACCACTAGGATAGCTTTCAATAAAGGTTGTCTTTAAACCTGTCATCAAAAAAGGTCGATTGGACTGGTGCAAGGTGCCCACTATAACTAGTGGACAGCATATACCAGGCCAACTTCTCACATTGGTGTGCAGCGGTTGGATTAAAGCTTGCCTTGTTTTACCAGATAATCTCAAGTGTGTGACTAGCTGAAAACCACTAAAGGTACCTGAGGTACATATAAATTCAAGCTTAGAATTACAGTAAGTTCTACTGAACTTAGAGTTGTGTGTCAAGGGCTTAGCACACCCTTTCTACAACTCAAGAGAGTTTAGTAGGCCACACTAGAGTAGGTAGTGCATACACCACACCTCACTAGTGATGTCTTCAAGGCCAGGAACCAGTGGGTCCTTGCCAGAAGCCAGTGGGCTTCTACCCTCCAAGTATGACAACCTCCCATTCTTGGAATTGAGAGAATTGTGCAAGACTAGGAAATTGAAGACAGGCAAAAGTGCCAACACCCAACGTCTCATGGAGATGCTTCTGTTGGATGATCTCAGAAGACCCACAGGGTCTGAAGGGGTAGGCAGAGTGGGTGGGGCAGAAGATGAGGAAGGGACCAGGGGTGAAAATACCCAGGACCTGACCTCTGAAACTGGCCAGGAAGATGACAATGATCTTGCCCTGGACAATCCAGCTCCTCCTGCAGATGAGGAGGACCAGAATGGCCTCCCCTTTGTCCCACCAGGAAGAGTTGTGAGTGTGCCTAGAAGGTCCAGATCTCCTTCTCAGGAGTCTAACCATTCTGACACCTCAATAGGGACCTCTGTTTCCTCTCATAGGAGGGAATCCTCTCATGAAAGGAAAAAGAGACTGCTCCAGTATGAAGAAGCTCAGCTTAGGATCAGAAGAGAGCAGCTGGCTATAGACAGGGAGTCTCTAGAGCTTCATAGACAAAGAAGAAAGTTGGGACTAGAGTCCCATGGTGGCAGCAACTTCCCTAGTGGTAGGGAAAGGTCTTATGACCATAGAAACCTGAGCAAGATTGTCCCTCCCTACCAGAGTGGGGATGACATCCACAAATGGATTACTGCACTGGAAAGGGCCTGTAAAGTTCAGAGGGTCCCCCAGGAGCAGTGGGCAGCAATCTTGTGGCTCTCCTTTGCAGACAAAGGTAGAGACAAGCGCCTCACTGTAAGAGAAGAGGATGCTGATGATTACCAAGTCCTGAAGAGTGCACTGATAGATGGGTTTGGCCTAACCACTGAGCAATACAGGTTAAAGTTCAGAGATACCCAAAAGGCACAGACACAGGACTGGGTGGACTTTGTAGATTGTGCTACTAAGGCTCTGGAAGGCTGGCTACTTGGCAGTAAGGTGTGTGACTTCAAAGTATTGTATAATTTAATCATGAGGGAGCAGATTCTTAATAACTGTCAGAATCAGTTGCTACATCAGTATCTGGTTGACTCTGATCTGACCTCTCCCCAAGAATTGGGTAAGAAGGCAGACAAATGGGTCAGAACCAGGGTGAAGCAGAAGGTACAGAACCAAGGTGGTGACCAGAAGAAGCAAGATTCCAAAAACTCTGATAAGGGTGGGGAAAAGGGTAAAGACCAGAAGTCTTCTCAAGGTCCCCAAACATCTGCATCTGGTGGGGAATCCCAATCTACTAAAGGAAAAGGCCAAAAGAAACCTTGGTGCAAAGTCTGTAAGCAAAAGACTCACTGGACCAGTGATTGCACCAAGGCCAAAGACTCTAATCCAGCCACCATTGCCCCTAAGGCAACTGTTCCCCCTAGTCCAGCTACAAATGGTGGTGGAAATACTCAGAATAAGGGTTTAGTAGGCTTGACCCTGGATACTGAGATGGGCTCTGGCCTAGTCAGAGTGCCAACTCAGGCTGTCCTAGTCTGTGATGGGGGCATGGATATATCCCTTTTTGTGAGTCCAAATAATTTGGGCAAATACAGACAGCAGCCTTTAATTAATGGAAGAGAGGCTTTGGCATTCAGGGACACAGGAGCAAGTGTCACCATGGTGACAAAAGATCTTGTGGATCCTGGGCAGATTATACTTGGTGAAATGTACCAAGTGACCAATGCTAGCAATGTCAGAACAGACCATTCTCTGGCAGTTGTTAAATTCTCCTGGGGAGGGGTAACTGGCCTTAAGAAGGTTGAGGTGAGTGCAGACCTACCAGTTGAATGCTTGCTTGGCAATGATCTTGAAACCTCAGCTTGGGCAGAGGTGGAGCTCAGGAAACATGCAGAAATGCTAGGGATCCCTGCACATGTCTTTGCTGTGACTAGGTCACAGGCAAAAATGTCAAAAGCTGAACAGGCCCTGGATTCTGGAATAATGGACCAGGTGCCTCCCAAGAGGAGGAGTAGTAGGGTTAAGGCAGTGCCTTCCCCCTTGGCTCAGGAAGAAGATCAGTCTTTTGAGGAAGATGATCTCAGGCCTGAAGAAGGAACTGTCCCAGAGGAGCTTGAACCTGATCAGGTTGAGTTCTTGGGGACAGGGGGCCCTTCCAGGGCAGATCTGAGCCAGGAGCAGCTGAACTGCCCCTCTCTTGAACACTTCAGACACCAAGCTGCTGCTGAGGCTGCTGGGAATGCTAGTGGCACCCATTAGATGTATTGGGATGATGGACTCCTGTACTCAGAGAGTAGAGACCCCAAGCCTGGAACAGCCAGGAGGTTGGTTATACCTCTGAAGTTCAGGGGCTTCCTATTGACACTAGCCCATGATATTCCTTTAGCAGGTCACCTGGGCCAGAACAAGACTTGGTACAGGATTGTCCCTCACTTTCACTGGCCCCACATGTCTGAAGACACCAAGAAGTTTTGTTGCTCCTGTGTAACCTGCCAAGCCAGTGGGAAGGCAGGTGGCACCACAAAGGCCCCCCTGATACCACTACCTGTGGTGGGGGTTCCCTTTGAGAGGGTGGGGATTGACATAGTTGGTCCCATGGATCCCCAAACAGCATCTGGGCACAGGTTTATCCTGGTGGTGGTGGACCCTGCCACCAGGTACCCAGAAGCCATTCCCCTTAGGACCACTACAGCACCTGTGGTGGCAAGGGCCCTCCTGGGAATTTTCTCAAGAGTGGGCTTTCCTAAGGAGGTAGTATCTGACAGAGTTGCAAACTTTATGTCCAGTTACTTAACTGCAATGTGGAAGGAGTGTGGAGTGACTTATAAGTTCACCACACCCTATCACCCACAATGCAATGGTTTAGTTGAGAGATTCAACAAAACCTTGAAGGGCATGATTAAAGGGCTCCCAGAAAAGCTTAGGCAAAGATGGGACATACTCTTGCCCTGCCTTTTATTTGCATACAGGGAGGTGCCTCAAAAGGGGTTGGCTACAGCCCTTTTGAACTTTTGTTTGGCCATCCTGTCAGGGGTCCATTGTGTCTGGTGAAGGAAGGTTGGGAGTTACCTCTCAAACCCCTAAACAGGACATAGTGGACTATGTACTTGGTCTCCACTCCAGGATGGCTGAGTACATGAAAAAGGCAACCAAAAACCTTGAGGCTAGCCAGGAATTACAGAAAGCCTGGCATGACCAAAAGGCTGTGCTGACTGTTTACCAGCCAGGGCAGAAGGTGTGGGTGTTGGAGCCAGTGGCCCCAGCAGCCCTCCAAGACAAGTGGAGTGGCCCCCATACAATTGTTGAGCAGAAGGGAGAGGTTACCTATCTGGTAGACCTGAGAACTCCCAGGAGCCCCCACTGGGTGCTCCATGTCAACAGGCTGAAGCCATATGTGGACAGGGCTGACATGGGCTTGCTCATGGCAACTGATGAGGGACAGGAGGAGGAGAGTGACCCTCTCCCTGACCTGCTCTCACAGAACCCTGATGATGGGTCAGTAGATGGTGTAGCCTTGGCAGGCAGCCTCACTGCCCAGCAGCAAACTGATTGTAGACAGGTGCTCAATCAGTTCAGACACATGTTTTCTCTGACTCCAAGTCAGACCACCTGGTGCACTCATGAAGTGGACACTGGGGACAGTCTGCCTGTTAAAAGTAATATCTAGATGATATTGCTGTCTTTAGCTCCACCTGGGAGGATCACCTGGTCCACCTCAGAAATGTTTTGGAGGCCCTGCAGAAGGCAGGCCTCACTATCAAGGCCACCAAGTGCCAGATAGGGCAGAGTCAGGTTGTGTACCTGGGCCACCTTGTGTGTGGAGGCCAGGTTCAACCATTGCAGAGTAAAATCCAGACAATCATGGACTGGGTTGCTCCAACTACCCAGACTCAGGTGAGAGCCTTTTTAGGCCTGACTGGGTACTACAGAAGATTTGTCAAGGGGCATGGATCAATAGTGACACCCCTGAATGACTTAACCTCTAAGAAAATGCCCAAAAAGTTTCAGTGGACAGTTAGCTGTCAAAAGGCATTTGATGACCTGAAGCAGGCCATGTGCACTGCTCCCATTCTGCAGAGTCCTGATTACTCCAAAAGTTTCATTGTGCAAACAGATGCATCTGAGTTGGGGGTAGGGGCTGTACTATCACAGTTGAATGATGAAGGTCAGGATCAGCCAGTAGCTTTCATTAGCAGAAGGCTGACCCATAGAGAGAAACGTTGGTCAGCCATTGAAAGGGAGGCCTTTACTGTGGTTTGGGCTCTGAAGAAGCTGAAGCCATACTTCACTAAAAAACCCTCCCAGCAGACCCGGAAGCAAGAAAACCCCTTGGTTCACCAACGAACTCAAGGAATCCAAGAAGAACTGCCGCACTCTCGAGAAAACCTGGCGACTCGACCAGACCACAGACAACAGGACCGCCCTCAAGCACGCCACCCGCAAACACCACCAGCTGATCCGTGCCACCAAGAAGTCGGCACTCAAAGAACGACTGGACAACAACGCCCATGACAGCAAGGAACTTTTCAGCATCGTCAAAGAGTTCTCCAACCCCAGCGCCGGAAGCTAACGACATCACCCCCTCGCAAGACCTCTGCAACTCACTCTCCGCGTTCTTCCACCGCAAGATCACCGACATACACAACAGCTTCGACGCACAAACAACGCACCCTACCGCCGAACCAATGCCCGCCACCACCACCCTCTGCAACTGGACCCCGATCAACACCGAAGACACCACCCGCACGATGAACTCCATCCACTCCGGATCACCAACCGACCCCTGCCCACACCACGTCTTCAACAAAGCCGACGCCACCATCGCACCCCATCTCCGGGACATCATCAACTCCTCCTTCCACACCGCCACCTTCCCGGAGAGCTGGAAGCACGCCGAGCTTACCGCCCTCCTGAAGAAACCAACGGCGGACCCCACCGACCTCAAGAACTACCGCCCCATCTCGCTCCTTCCGTTTCCGGCCAAAGTCATCGAGAAGACCGTCAACAGACAGCTTGCCGCCTTCCTCGAGACGAATGGATCCCTCGACCCCTCGCAGTCCGGGTTTCGGGCCAACCACAGCACCGAGACCGCCCTTATCGCAGCCACCGACGACATCAGAACCCTAACCGACAACGGGGAAACAGCTGCCCTCATCCTCCTGGACCTCTCCGCGGCGTTCGACACCGTCTGCCACCGCACCCTAGTGAAGCGCCTCAGCAACATCGGAATCCGAGAGAAAGCACTGGAATGGATCATCTCGTTCCTCGCCGGAAGAACCCAGAGAGTCCGCCTCTCCCCGTTCAGATCCGAAGCCACCGAAGTCATCTGCGGCGTTCCACAAGGATCCTCACTCCAGCCCGACCCTCTTCAACGTCTACATGAGCCCCCTCGCAGCCATCGCACGCCGACACAACCTCAACATCATCTCCTACGCCGACGACACCCAGCTGATCCTCTCCCTCACCAACGACCCCACCACCGCCAGAGCCAACCTGCACGACGGGATGAGAGACGTCGCCGACTGGATGAGGAACAGCCGCCTTAAACTGAACTCAGACAAGACGGAAGTCCTCATCCTGGGCTCATCACCCTCCGCCTGGGACGACTCCTGGTGGCCCCCGGCCCTGGGCACCGCACCCAAGCCAACGGACCACGCACGCAACCTGGGCTTCATCCTGGACTCCTCCCTATCGATGACCAGACAAGTCAACGCCGTCTCATCTTCATGCTTCAACACCCTGCGCATGCTCCGCAAGATCTTCAGATGGATCCCCACTGAAACCAGGAAGACCGTCACCCAGGCACTCGTCACCAGCCGACTGGACTATGGGAACACCCTCTACGCCGGAACCACAGCCAAACTTCAAAAGAGACTCCAGCGCATCCAGAACGCCTCCGCACGACTCATCCTGGACATCCCCCGACACAGCCACATCACCGTACACCTGAAAGACCTGCACTGGCTCCCCGTCAGCAAGAGAATCACGTTCAGACTCCTCACCCACGCACACAAGGCCCTCCACGACCTGGGCCCAAAGTACCTCAACGACCGCATGTCCTTCTACACGCCCACACGCCAGCTACGATCAACCAGCCACGCCCTCGCCACCGTACCACGCATCCGCAGAACCACCGCCGGAGGAAGATCCTTCTCCTACCTGGCGGCCAAGACCTGGAACTCCCTCCCCACTCACCTTCGGCGAACCCAGGACCATCTCGCCTTCAGGAAGCAGCTCAAGACCTGGCTGTTCGAGCAGTAACTTACCCCCTCCCCCAGCGCCTTGAGACCCTCCCGGGTGAGTAGCGCGCTCTATAAATGCCGTGATTGATTGATTGATACTTGTTTGGTACTCACTTCCTTGTTCAGACAGACCATAAGACCCTCTTATGGCTAAAACAGATGAAGGGTGAAAACCCCAAACTTTTGAGGTGGTCCATTTCCCTACAGGGGATGGACTATACAGTGGAACATAGACCTGGGAGTAACCATGCCAATGCAGATGGACTCTCCAGATATTTCCACTTAGAACATGAAGACTTAACTGGTCAAGGTTAGTTTAATGACCCTGCATTTGGGGGGGGGTTGTGTAGGAGAGTAGGATCTGCCTCTTATGGTTACCCCCACTTTTTGCTGATGCTACACTGTTTTTTGACTTTAGTCTGGCTGGGGCCCTGCTATCCAGGACTCAGCCTAGCTGCTTCCTCTCTAAATTGATTCCATGTACTTTAGGTACATCCCAGATTGGATTCTGGAGTGCCCTTATAAATCCCTAGTATATGGTATACCCAGGGCATAGGTATATGGTATATGGTGTATATGGTGTATATGGTGTATATGGTGTATATGGTGTATATGGTATGGTATATGGTGTACCCAGGGCATAGGTACCCCAGAGGCCTACCAGGGGCTGAAGCATGTATTGTGCCACCCCTGGAAGGCCATCCAAAATGACACCACAGGACTGCTACTGCAGCCTGAGTGAGGTGGTGCATGCACCCCTTACAGAGATATAGGTTCCCTATATCTCACCTAACACTGCACATAGAAACCTATCAGTCACCCCTATGGCAGGCCTTATCAATCCTGAAGGCAGGGTGCTTGGTTATATGTGAGAGGGTGCCCATGCATGAGCAGAGCCCCTCTGCAGCCCTCGGAATCTCCTATCCAGGGTTATCTGTGGTGCAGCCTGACCATATACTCTTAAGTGCATTATAACCTCGCGGTAAAATGCTAACTTTGGACTGGCTGCACGGAAACATGTCGTGTTTGGTGTCAAACACCTTAGAATCCTACCCCCCTGCCAGTCCTGGCGGCGGGGGTAAATTCCACCCTTCTAGAGGGAGAGACATGTCCCCACCGGTATACCCGGTAGAAACCTTAAAGAGCCCTGGCATCACAAAATGGATGCTGCAGCCACAGACACGAGTCTGGCCTCCTGCTGCTGACCGAAACTCCGGCAGGGGAGGCCTGGACAATAGGTTTCCTGTCACAGGGAGGTGTGACCACCTCCCAGACAGGCCTTAGTGGATTGGGGCTGGGTGGGTGCACTCTCTGAGTGCTTTGAAGTCCTGCACTGGGGGCACATTTGGTGTCCTCGTGCATACCCCAGTTCAAACCGGTTTCAGGGGCTACCAGCCCCTGCTCTGGCGCGAAACCGGACAAAGGAAATGGGTGTAGCCACCCCTCTTTCCAAACCCTCCCATAGGTGGGTCCCCAGAGTTAGTCCAACCCCTTTCTTTAGTATAAGTAAGGGAACCCTGGCAACAGGACTTTAGATATCCCTGGACGAAACTCTGAAGCTGAATCCTGGAACTTCTACGCTCTACTCAAGTCTAGAGGACTGAAGAAATCTCCCTTGGGGTCAAAGAGTGACTCCCCTGCTTGGCAGGCACCAACGAAGCATTTGCCGGTCTGCATCTCCGAAGCTCCCGCCGGACTCCGAAGTACTTGCAGCCCAGGAAGAGGATTTCCAGACATCTCAGAGGCCGACCCGAGTCCCCAGTAAAGCTGAGACCCGCAGCCCTCGTGAGTAGTGTGGAACCGGAACTCCTGGTCACCGTGCACATTTGCTAGTGCATTGACTTCTCGACGACTCTTGAAGTCCTGCTTTGGGTTACTCGTATCCCAGACCCCGAGCACCATTTGCACCGAAGATTGTGAGCCTACACTCCACGAGTGTTCCTTGGGCCCGCTTCTTGCATTTCCGCTTGAGGCTCCTTTGCGATCCCTGGTCTGTTGACTGGTGGGTCCCTGTGAAGGCAACTCTGATTTTCATTGGGCGTTTCTGGTTGCTCCAGATGTGCCCTAACTCCCCACTAAGTGGTGAGTCCCTCAGACCTTGCTAGTCTGCTCCGAAGCATCTTTCTCCTTTCTGCGTGGGTTGCTGTTGCCAAGGCTTGTTGTGATCAATCCGGACACCAACACTGCAGCACTCGACATCCTTTGTGGGACAGCTCGAATCCAGCTCCTGGTTGTCGTCGACGCCTCCTGGTCCTCGTGGCTGAAGAGTCAAGCTTCATCTCTTTCACCTGAAGCACCCGACATCGGTGGGCATTCGACTAGCGTGCCCCTGGTCACTGGCAATTGACCCAGACTCTGTCCCCTCTGCTTTCAGGTTCTTCTCATCTCTGATCCAGGCTTGGATCTCTTCTGACACTTCGCATCTTCCCGGCAGCAGCACTTCGTGGCAGGCTGCCATTGAAAAAGACGACGCGACCCGACACCATTTGACACCTATGCACCCAGCTTCCCTGGGTGAGGTAACTCGAGTACTCCGGTGCTCCCGTGGGTGTTGACCCTAGAACTGTCTAAGTCCAAGAGGGTTTGGTCCTAGTCCATTTCTAAGTGTCCCTAAACTCTAAAACGGTAACCGCGACTTTCCCATAGACTTTAACGGAGCTCTCGGCTGTGTTCACACACTGCACACAGCCCCCGTGGGTCCCCTGTGTCACTACCTTGGGTGGTTCCTTGGGGTCCCAGCGATTCTACAGGCTCTAGGCCTTGTGTCTACTTAAGTGGTGGTTCTTATACCACTTTCTTAATATATGGTTTGGTACGCCCCTAGGGCTAATCGTATATTGTGCTATTTTACTGTGCTATTCGACTTGTAAATTGTGTACTTTCACCTCTAGCCTCATAAAGAGACTATTGGGTTGTGTTTAGTGTAGGAGAGTAGGATCTGCTTCACATGGGTACCCCCACTTTTTGCTGATGCTTCACTGTTTTTCGACTTTAGTCTGGCTGGGGCCCTGCTAATCAGAACCCCAGCCTAGCTGCTTCCTCTCTAAAATGGTTTCCATGTACCTTAGGTAAATCTCTGATTGGATTCTGGAGTGCCCTTATAAGTCCCTAGTATATGGTATACTATGAACCCAGGGCATAGGTACCCCAAAGGCCTACCAGGGGCTGAAGCATGTATTATGCCACCCCTGGGAGGCTCTCCAAAATGACACCACAGGCCTGCTACTGCAGCCTGGGTAAGGTGGTGCATGCACCCCTTACTGTGGTATAGGCTACCTATATCACTGCCATTGCACACACATATAAACCTATAAGTCACTCCTATGGCAGGCCTTACCAATCCTAAAGGCAGAGTGCTTGGTTTTTATGTGAGAGGGTGCCCCTGCATGAGCAGAGCCCCTCTGCAGCATTCGGAGTCAATCCTCTGGTGCTGTTTGTGGTACAGCCTGACCATATACTCTTAAGTGCATTATATCCTCGCGGTAGAATGCTAACTTTGGACTGGCTGCACCAAAACATGTTGTGTTTGGTGTAAAACACCTTGGAATACTACCCCCCCCGCCAGTCCTGGCGGCGGGGGTAGCATTCCACCCTTCTAGAGGGAGAGACATGTACACACCGGCCTGCCCGGTATTAACTTTACAGAGCCCTGGCATCACAAAATGGATGCCGCTGCCACAGACACGGGTCTGGCCTCCTGCTGCTGACCGAAACTCCGGCAGGGGAGGCCTGGACAATAGGTTTCCTGTCACAGGGAGGTGTAACCACCTCCCCAGACAGGATAGTGTGTATTGGGGCTGGGCGGGAGCACTCTGCTTTGAAGTCCTGCACTGGGGGCACATTTGGTGTCCCTGTGCATAGTCCAGTTCAAACCGGTTTCAGGGGCTACCTGCCCCTGCTCTGGCGCAAAACTGGACAAAGGGAATGGGTGTAACCACCCCTCTTCCCTGACCCTCCCATAGGTGGGTCCCCAGAGTATGTCCAACCCCCTTAGTATAAGTATGGGACCCCAGTCCTTAGGACTTTAGATTACCCTGGACGAAACTCTGAAGCCGAATCCTGGACCTTCGACGCGCTACATCAAGATTAGAGGACTGAAGAATCTCCCTTGGGGTCAAGGAGTGACTCCCCTGCTTGGCAGGCACCTAAGAAGCAATTGTCCGGTCTGCATTGCTGAAGCTCCCGCCGGACGCCGAAGTCTTTGCAACACCAGAGGTGGATTTCCAGACTTCCCCGAGGCTGCCCTGAGACCCCAGCGAAGCTGAGGCACATAGCTGTCGTGGGTAACGTGGAACCGTGACCCCTGGACACCAAGAACTTTTGCAAGTGCATCCTCTTCCTGGTCTCCCACGAAGTTGTGCTTTGGGCTCCGAGTAGCCCCCGCCTCCAGCACCGACTGCACTGAAGATCACTGGCCTCCACTCCACGAGTGTCCTGTGAGCCAGCTCCAAGTGCGTCCACTCGAGGCTCCTTTGTGGTCGCTAGTCCGTTGGCTAGTGGGCCCTCCCGAAGGCAACTCTTCTTCCTCTTGGGCTTTCCTGGTTGCTCCAGACGTGCCCTGACTTACCCTTGCTGGGTGAGTCCTCCAGACCTTGCTGGTCTGCATCAACGTCCTTTCTTTGTTTCCACGTGACTTGCTGTTGCCAAGGCTTGTTGGGTCCAATCCGGTCGCCGACACCGCAGCAATCGACAAACGTCGTGGGACAGCTCGAATCCAGCTTCTGGTTGTCGTCGATGCCTCCTGGACCTCGTGGCTGAAGAGTCAAGACGACTGTCAACCGACCTGAAGCACCCGACATCGGTGGGCATCTGCTCATCGCCTTCCTGGTCACTGGCTAGTGACCCAGACTCTGTCCCCTCTGCTTTCAGGTCCTTCAGATCTTCGAACCACTCTTGGATCCACCCGGACACTTTCGACTTGGTCGCCAGCAGCCTGCTGCAGCAGATCGCCATTGAAAACGACGACGAAACCCGACGCCAAAAGACACCTATGCACCCGGCTTCCCTGGGTGAGGTAACTCGAGTACTCTGGTGCTCCCGTGGGTATTGACTCTAGAACTGCCTAGTACTAAAGGGGTTTGCTCCAAGTCCTCCTCTAAGTGTCCTTTCCTTTTAAAAATCCAACCGCGACTTTCCCCATAGAAGTCAACGGTGGCTCGCGGCTGTGTTCTCACACTGCACGCGTCCCCCGTGGGTCCCCTGTGTCACTACCTTGGGTGGTTCCTTGGGGTCCAAGCACTTCTACAGGTACTAGGCCTTGTGTCTAGCTCAGTCGTGGTTCTTATACCACTTTTTTGGTATATGGTTTGGTACGCCCCTAGGGCTCAAACGTGTATTTGTGCTATTACTGTTGATATCTGACTTGTAAACTATGTACTTCGAACTCTAGCCTCATAAAGAGACTAGAGGGGTGTGTTTAAGACTAAATACATATATTTTATATATATACCTGGTGTGGTCCTCTTTCATTTGGTCACTCAAGAGATTATAGACTGGTAAAACAAGCTGCTTTACATTCCTTCAAGACTTAGCCTGAAGGCTGCTCTCCATAGCTACCACTAGGATAGCTTTCAATAAAGGTTGTCTTTAACCTATCTCCAATAAGGGGTTGTTTGGACTGGTGCAAGGTGCCCACTATAATTAGTGGACAGCATATGCCAGGCCAACTTCTCACATTTAGTAATAAATACATATATTTTATATATATACCTGGTGTGGTTCTCCTTTCATTTGGTCATTCATGAGGTTATAACTGGTAAAACAATAGCTTAACACTCCTTCAAGACTTAGCCTGAAGGCTGCTCTCCATAGCTACCACTAGGATAGCTTTCAATAAAGGTTGTCTTTAAACCTATCATCAATAAAGGTCGATTGGACTGGTGCAAGGTGCCCACTATAACTAGTGGACAGCATATACCAGGCCAACTTCTCACATACCTGTCAGCAATCCCACTATCTGGGGCATACTGGAGGTATCAGGTAGGCTAGTTGCTCCCTAAGGACTCCCAGCAGCGAAGGGGACTTTGATCCCCATCCAAGAGCGCGCCAGGAAGTGCGTTTGCAGAGTGGTGGGGAAAGGGGGCATGGCCTGCTATGAGAACTTAGCAATCCTGCTGTGTGGGACTTACTGGAGGTAATAGGAGGGGTACTTGCCCCCAAGGTTTACCTCCAGTGATTACTAAGTGGTCTTCAGAGGCCACACTCACCTTTCTCCACCACTCTGTAAATGCACCTCGTGGAACAGTACTGGTTGGGGGATAAAGTCCACTTTACTCCTGAGGGACTTTGGAGGCCACAAGGCCATCCTGGTACCTCCTGTAAGTCCCACACAGTGGAATTCCTGAGCACTGGTTGGAGGCCCAGCCCCCTTTCTCCACCACTCTGCAAATGCGTCTACTAGTTAAAGAAGCATTTGCAATGTAATAGGTCTCGCATTTGCGAGAGTTAGAGCTATTGGCGTTGTAAATGTAAACGTTTTTACTAATGTTTTTGGAGTGGAGTGGAGTGGATGTACGTTGTGTGTAGTGGAATTATGTGGTATGTTGTGCAGTGAAATTATGTGGATAGAAAGTATGTGGTATTTAGTGTATAGGAATTATGTAGAGTGGGATTATGTGTTATAGAGAGTAATTATGTGGTATGGTAGTCTGTGTTGTGGAGTGGTAACCTCAGGTTTAGTCTTCCTCGGTTCCATAGAAGCTAAACTATAAACTCAATGAGACAAAAAAAAGGACCCACTGAGGAGCACTTCTGGACCTAGTCGGAGGTATGAGCAGGGCCACTGGAATTATGCGATTGTTCGGCTTCACCAATTCTCGCATAATTAGACATTTTCCGCATTTGTCACATAAGCCATCATCAGCTGCATAATCTGCGGATTTGAACAAAAAAAGTCTTGTTTCTAGCTCAAACGGCTCAAACGTTACCAAAAATGCAGCGACAAGTGTTACAGCGTGGTGGAAGGCCCTTTGCAAACCTAAAATGGCCACCTGTTACTTATTGCTAAATGTGGCTGTTAAATTAGTATACTAATGGTACTCAAAACATTCTTGCTTCTTTCTGTGCCTCTCTTGCCTCTTTCTGCATTTCTCTTGCTTCTTTCTGTACCTTTCTTCTTTTTCTGCACTTCTCTTGCCTCTTCCTGCACATCTCTTCTGATTTCTGCACCTCTCTTGCCTCTTTGTGCACTTCTTTTGCCTTTTTCTGCACCTTGCTTGCTTCTTTCTACACTTCTCTAGCTTCTTTCTGCACCTCTCTTGCTTCTTTCTGCACCCCTGTTCCTTCTTTCTGCACCTCTTTTGCCTGGTTCTGCAACTCTCCTGCCTCTTTCTGCAACCCTCCTGCCTCTTTCTGCACCTCTGTTGCTTCTTTCTGCACTTCTCTTTCCTCATTCTACACCCCTCCTGCCTCGTTCTGCACCTCTGTTGCTTCTTTCTGCACTTCTCTTGCTTCTTTCTGCACCTCTCTTGCCTCTTTCTGTACCCCTCTTGCCTTTTTCTGCACCTCTGTTGCTTCTTTCTGCACCTCTCTTGCTTCTTTTTGCACCCCTCCCATTCTTCCCCCTTTCTGCACCTCTCTTGCCTCTTTCTGCACGTCTGTTGCTTCTTTCTGCACTTCTCTTGCCTTTTTCTGCACCTCTCTTGTCTCTTTCTCCACCCCTGTTCCCCTTTTCTGCACCTCTCTTGCCTGCTTCTGCAACTCTCTTGCCTCTTTCTGCACCCCTCTTGCCTCTTTCTGCACCTGTCGCTTCTTTCTGTACCTCTCTTGCTTCTTTCTGCATTCCTCTTGCCTCTTTCTGCACCTCTCTTGCATCTTTCTGCACTTCTCTTGCCTCATTCTGCACCTCTGTTGCTTCTTTCTGCGCTTCTCTTGCCTTTGTCTGCTACCCTCTTGCCTCTTTCTGCACCTCTGTTGCTTCTTTCTGCACTTCTCTTGCTTCTTTCTGCACCTCTATTGCCTCTTTCTGCTCCCCTCTTTCCTCTTCCTGCACCTCTCTTGCCTCTTTCTGCACCTCTGTTGCTTCTTTATGTACTTATCTTGCCTCTTTCTGCACCCCTCTTGCCTCTTTCTCCACCTCTGTTGCTTCTTTCTGCACTTCTCTTGCTTCTTTCTGCACTTCTAGTACGTCTTTCTGCAGTCCTCTTGCTCCTTTCTGCACCATTCTTCCCTCTTTCTGCACCTCTCTTGCCTCTTTCTGCACCCCTGTTCCCCTTTTCTGCACATCTCTTGCCTGTTTTGCAACTCTCTTGCCTCTTTCTGCAGTTCTCTTGCCTCCTTCTGCACCTCTGCTGCTTCTTTCTGCACATCTTTTGCAAATTTCTGCACCCCTCTTGCCTACTTCTGCACCTCTGTTGGTTCTTTCGGCACTGCTCTTGCTTCTTTATGCACCTCTTTTGCCTGTTTCTGCAACTCTCTTGCCTCTTTCTGCACCACTCATGCCTCTTTTTGCACCTGTGTGCTTCTTTTTACACTTCTCTAGCTTCTTTCTGCACCTCTCTTACTTCTTTTTGCACCCTCTTGCCTCTTTCTCCACCCTTCTTCCCTCTTTCTGCACCTCTCTTGCCACTTTCTGCACCCCTGTTCCCCTTTTTAGCACCTCTCTTGCCTGTTTCTGCAACTCTCTTGCTTCTTTCTGCAGTTCACTTGCCTCCTTCTGCACCTCTGTTGCTTCTTTCTGCACTTCTCTTGCCTCTTTCTGCACCCCTCTTGTTTGTTTCTGCACCTCTTTTGTCTGTTTCTGCAACTCTCTTGTCTCTTTCTGTACTTCTCTCGCCTCTTTGTGTACCTCTGTTGCTTCGTTCTGCACTTCTCTTGCCTCTTCCTGCACCCCTCTTGCCTCTTTCTGCACCTGTGTTGCTTCTTTGTGCACTTCTCTTGCCTCTTTCTGCACCCTCTTCCCTCTTTCTGCACGTCTCTTGTCGCTATCTGCACCTCCCTTGCCTCTTTGGGCACTTCTTTTGCCTTTTTTCTGCTCCTTGCTTGCTTATTTCTGCACTTCTCTAGCTTCTTTCTGCACCTCTCTTGCTTCTTTCTGCACCCCTGTTCCTTCTTTCTGCACCTCTTGTGCCTGGTTCTGCAACTCTCCTGCCTATTTCTGCAGCCCTCTTGCCTCTTTCTGCACCTCTGTTTCTTCTTTCTGCACTTCTCTTACCTCTTTCTTCACCCCTCCTGCCTCTTTCTGCACCTTTGTTGCTTCTTTCTGCACTTCTCTTGCTTCTTTCTGCACCTCTCTTGCCTTTGTCTGCAACCCTCTTGCCTCTTTCTGCACCTCTTGCCTCTTTCAGTACCCCTCTTGCCTCTTTCTGTACCCCTCTTGCCTCCTTCTGCACTTCTTTTGCTTCTTTCTGCGCTTCTCTTGCCTTTGTCTGCAACCCTCTTGCCTCTTTCTGCACCTCTGTTGCTTCTTTCTGCACCTCTGTTGCTTCTTTCTGTACTTCTCTTGCTTCTTTCTGCACCTCTCTTGCTTCTTTCTGCACCCCTCTTGCCTCTTTCTGCTCCCCTCTTCCTGCATCTCTCTTGCCTCTTTCTGCACCTCTGTTGCTTCTTTATGTACTTATCTTGCCTCTTTCTGCACCCCTCTTGCCTCTTTCTCCACCTCTGTTGCTTCTTTTTGGACTTCCCTTGCTTCTTTCTGCACTTCTATTGCGTCTTTCTGCACTCCTCTTGCTCCTTTCTGCACCCTTCCCTCTTTCTGCACCTCTCTTGCCTCTTTCTGCACCCCTGTTCCCCTTTTCTGCACATCTCTTGCCAGTTTTTGCAACTCTCTTGCCTCTTTCTTCAGTTCTCTTGCCTCCTTCTGCACATCTGTTGCTTCTTTCTGCACATCTCTTGCAACTTTCTGCACCCCTCTTGCCTACTTCTGCACCTCTGTTGGTTCTTTCTGCACTGCTCTTGCTTCTTTATGCACCTCTTTTGCCTGTTTCTGCAACTTTGTTGCCTCTTTCTGCACCCCTCATGCCTCTTTCTGCACCTCTGTGCTTCTTTTTGCACTTCTCTTGCTTCTTTCTGCACCTCTCTTACTTCTTTTTGCACCGTCTTGCCTCTTTCTCCACCCTTCTTCCCTCTTTCTGCACCTCTCTTGCCTCTTTCTGCACCCCTGTTCCCTTTTTCAGCACCTCTCTTGCCTGTTTCTGCAACTCTCTTGCTTCTTTCTGCAGTTCACTTGCCTCCTTCTGCACCTCTGTTGCTTCTTTCTGCACTTCTCTTGCCTCTTTCTGCACCCCTCTTGTTTGTTTCTGCACCTCTTTTGTCTGTTTCTGCAACTCTCTTGCCTCTTTCTGTACTTATCTTGCCTCTTTGTATACCTCTGTTGCTTTGTTCTGCACGTCTCTTGCCTCTTTCTGCACCCCTCTTGGCTCTTTCTGCACCTGTGTTGCTTCTTTGTGCATTCCTCTTGCCTCTTTCTGCACCTCTCTTGCATCTTTCTACACTTCTCTTGCCTCCTTCTGCACCTCTGTTGCTTCTTTCTGCGCTTCTCTTGCCTTTGTCTGCTACCCTCTTGCCTTTTTCTGCACCTCTGTTGCTTCTTTCTGCACTTCTCTTGCTTCTTTCTGCACCTCTATTGCTTCTTTCTGCACTCCTCTTGTCTCTTTCTGCTCCCCTCTTTCCTCTTCCTGCACCTCTCTTGCCTCTTTCTGCACCTCTGTTGCCTCTTTATGTACTTATCTTGCCTCTTTCTGCACCCCTCTTGCCTCTTTCTCCACCTCTGTTGCTTCTTTCTGCACTTCTCTTGCCTCCTTCTGCACCTCTGTTGCTTCTTTCTGCGCTTCTCTTGCCTTTGTCTGCTACCCTCTTGCCTCTTTCTGCACCTCTGTTGCTTCTTTCTGCACTTCTCTTGCTTCTTTCTGCACCTCTATTGCTTCTTTCTGCACTCCTCTTGCCTCTTTCTGCTCCCCTCTTTCCTCTTCCTGCACCTCTCTTGCCTCTTTCTGCACCTCTGTTGCTTCTTTATGTACTTATCTTGCCTCTTTCTGCACCCCTCTTGCCTCTTTCTCCACCTCTGTTGCTTCTTTCTGCACTTCTCTTGCTTCTTTCTGCACTTCTAGTGCGTCTTTCTGCAGTCCTCTTGCTCCTTTCTGCACCATTCTTCCCTCTTTCTGCACCTCTCTTGCCTCTTTCTGCACCCCTGTTCCCCTTTTCTGCACATCTCTTGCCTGTTTTTGCAACTCTCTTGCCTCTTTCTGCAGTTCTCTTGCCTCCTTCTGCACCTCTGTTGCTTCTTTCTGCACATCTCTTGCAAATTTCTGCACCCCTCTTGCCTACTTCTGCACCTCTGTTGGTTCTTTCTGCACTGCTCTTGCTTCTTTATGCACCTCTTTTGCCTGTTTCTGCAACTCTCTTGCCTCTTTCTGCACCCCTCATGCCTCTTTCTGCACCACTGTGCTTCTTTTTGCACTTCTCTTGCTTCTTCTTGCACCCTCTTGCCTCTTTCTCCACCCTTCTTCCCTCTTTCTGCACCTCTCTTGCCTCTTTCTGCACCCCTGTTCCCTTTTTCAGCACCTCTCTTGCCTGTTTCTGCAACTCTCTTGCTTCTTTCTGCAGTTCACTTGCCTCCTTCTGCACCTCTGTTGCTTCTTTCTGCACTTCTCTTGCCTCTTTCTGCACCCCTCTTGTTTGTTTCTGCACCTCTTTTGTCTGTTTCTGCAACTCTCTTGTCTTTTTCTGTACTTCTCTCGCCTCTTTGTGTACCTCTGTTGCTTCGTTCTGCACTTCTCTTGCCTCTTCCTGCACCCCTCTTGCCTCTTTCTGCACCTGTGTTGCTTCTTTGTGCACTTCTCTTGCCTCTTTCTGCACCCTCTTCCCTCTTTCTGCACCTCTCTTGTCTCTATCTGCACCTCCCTTGCCTCTTTGGGCACTTCTTTTGCCTTTTTTCTGCTCCTTGCTTGCTTCTTTCTGCACTTCTCTAGCTTCTTTCTGCACCTCTCTTGCTTCTTTCTGCACCCCTGTTCCTTCTTTCTGCACCTCTTGTGCCTGGTTCTGCAACTCTCCTGCCTATTTCTGCAGCCCTCTTGCCTCTTTCTGCACCTCTGTTTCTTCTTTCTGCACTTCTCTTGCCTCATTCTTCACCCCTCCTGCCTCTTTCTGCACCTCTGTTGCTTCTTTCTGCACTTCTCTTGCTTCTTTCTGCACCTCTCTTGCCTCTTTCTGTATCCCTCTTGCCTTTTTCTGCACCTCTGATTCTTCTTTCTGCACCTCTCTTGCCTTTGTCTGCAACCCTCTTGCCTCTTTCTGCACCTCTCGCCTCTTTCAGTACCCCTTTTGCCTCTTTCTGTACCTCTCTTGCCTCCTTCTGCACTTCTGTTGCTTCTTTCTGCGCTTCTCTTGCCTTTGTCTGCAACCCTCTTGCCTCTTTCTGCTCCCCTCTTCCTGCACATCTCTTGCCTCTTTCAGCACCTCTGTTGCTTCTTTATGTACTTATCTTGCCTCTTTCTGCACCCCTCTTGCCTCTTTCTCCACCTCTGTTGCTTCTTTCTGAACTTCCCTTGCTTCTTTCTGCACTTCTATTGCGTCTTTCTGCACTCCTCTTGCTCCTTTCTGCACCCTTCCCTCTTTCTTCACCTCTCTTGCCTCTTTCTGCACCCCTGTTCCCCTTTTCTGCACATCTCTTGCCAGTTTTTGCAACTCTCTTGCCTCTTTCTTCAGTTCTCTTGCCTCCTTCTGCACATCTGTTGCTTCTTTCTGCACATCTCTTGCAACTTTCTGCACCCCTCTTGCCTACTTCTGCACCTCTGTTGGTTCTTTCTGCACTGCTCTTGCTTCTTTCTGCACCTCTTTTGCCTGTTTCTGCTACTTTGTTGCCTCTTTCTGCACCCCTCATGCCTCTTTCTGCACCTCTGTGCTTCTTTTTGCACTTCTCTTGCTTCTTTCTGCACCTCTCTTACTTCTTTTTGCACCCTCTTGCCTCTTTCTCCACCCTTCTTCCCTCTTTCTGCACCTCTCTTGCCTCTTTCTGCACCCCTGTTCCCTTTTTCAGCACCTCTCTTGCCTGTTTCTGCAACTCTCTTGCTTCTTTCTGCAGTTCACTTGCCTCCTTCTGCACCTCTGTTGCTTCTTTCTGCACTTCTCTTGCCTCTTTCTGCACCCCTCTTGTTTGGTTCTGCACCTCTTTTGTCTGTTTCTGCAACTCTCTTGCCTCTTTCTGTACTTATCTTGCCTCTTTGTATACCTCTGTTGCTTTGTTCTGCACGTCTCTTGCCTCTTTCTGCACCCCTCTTGGCTCTTTCTGCACCTGTTTTGCTTCTTTGTGCACTTCTCTTGCCTCTTTCTGCACCCTCTTCCCTCTATCTGCACCTCTCTTGCCTCTATCTGCACCCCCCTTGCCTCTTTGGGCACTTCTTTTGCCTTTTTCTGCACCTTGCTTGCTTCTTTCTGCACTTCTCTAGCTTCTTTCTGCACCTCTCTTGCTTCTTTCTGCACCCCTGTTCCTTCTTTCTGCACCTCTTGTGCCTGGTTCTGCAACTCTCCTACCTCTTTCTGCACCCCTCCTGCCTCTTTCTGCACCTCTGTTGCTTCTTTCTGCACTTCTCTTGCTTCTTTCTGCACCTCTCTTGCCTCTTTCTGTACACCTCTTGCCTTTTTCTGCACCTCTGTTGCTTCTTTCTGCACATCTCTTGCTTCTTTTTGCACCCCTCTTGCTTCTTTCTGTACCCTTCTTCCCTCTTTCTACACCTCTCTTGCCTCTTTTTGCACCTCTGTTGCTTCTTTCTGCACTTCTCTTGCCTTTTTCTGCAGCCCTCTTGCCTCTTTCTGCACCTCTGTTACTTCTTTCTACACTTTTTTTGCTTCTTTGTTTACTTCTGTTGCTTCTTTCTGCACTCCTCTTGCCTCTTTCTGCACACTTCTTCCCTCTTTCTGCACCTCTCTTGCCTATTTCTGCACCCCTGTTCCCTTTTTCTGCACCTCTCTTGCCTGCTTCTGCAACTCTCATGCCTCTTTCTGCACCCCTCTTGTCTCTTTCTGCACCTCTGTTGCTTCTTTCTGTACTTCTCTAGCTTCTTTCTGCACCTCTCTTGCTTCTTTCTGCACTCCTCTTGGATCTTTCTGCACCTCTCTTGCATCTTTCTGCACTTCTCTTGCCTCCTTCTGCACCTCTGTTGCTTCTTTCTGAACTTCTCTTGCCTTTTTCTGCAACCCTCTTGCCTCTTTCTGCAACTCTGTTGCTTCTTTGTGCACATCTCTTGCTTCTTTTTGCACCTCTCTTGCTTCTTTCTGCACCCCTCTTGCCTCTTTCTGCTCTCCTCTTACCTCTTCCTGCACCTCTCTTGCCTCTTTCTGCACCTCTGCTGTTTCTTTCTGCACTTCTCTTCCCTCTTTCTATACCCCTCTTGCCTCTTTCTGCACCTCTCTGGTGCTTCTTTCTGCACTTCTCTTGCTTCTTTCTCCACTTTTATTGCATCTTTCTGCACTCCTCTTGCTCCTTTCTGCACCCTTCTTGCCACTTTCTGCACCCCTGTTCCCTTTTTCTGCACCTCTATTGCCTGTTTTTGCAACTCTCTTGCCTCTTTCTGCAGCTCTCTTGCCTCCTTCTGCACCTCTGTTGCTTCTGTCTGCACATCTCTTGCAAATTTCTGCACCCCTCTTGCCTACTTCTGCACCTCTGTTGGTTCTTTCTGCACTGCTCTTGCTTCTTTATGCACCTCTCTTACTTCTTTCTGCACCCCTGTTCCCTTTTTCTGCAACTCTCTTGCCTCTTTATGCACCCTTCATGCCTCTTTCTGCACCTCTGTGCTTCTTTTTGCACTTCTCTTGCTTCTTTCTGCACCTCTCTTACTTCTTTCTGCACCCCTGTTCCCCTTTTCTGCACCTCTCCTGCCTGTTTCTGCAACTCTCTTGCCTCTTTCTGCACCCATCTTGTCTGTTTCTGCACCACTCTTTGTCTGTTTCTGCAACTCTCTTGACTCTTTCTTTACTTCTCTTGCTTCTTTCTGCACCTCAGTTGCTTCATTCTGCACTTCTCTTGCCTTTTTCTGCACCCCTCTTGCCTCTTTCTGCACCTGTGTTGCTTCTTTGTGCACTTCTCTTGCTTCTTTATGTACCCATCTTGCTTCTTTATGTACCCCTCTTGCCTCTTTCTGCACCCTTCTTCCCTTTTTGTGTACTCCTCTTGCCTCTTTCTGCACCCCTCTTGCCTCTTTCTGCACCTCTCTTGCCTGTTTCTGCACCCCTGTTCCCCTTTTCTGCACATCTCTTGCCAGTTTTTGCAACTCTCTTGCCTCTTTCTTCAGTTCTCTTACCTCCTTCTGCACATCTGTTGCTTCTTTCTGCACATCTCTTGCAACTTTCTGCACCCCTCTTAACTACTTCTGCACCTCTGTTGGTTCTTTCTGCACTGCTCTTGCTTCTTTATGCACCTCTTTTGCCTGTTTCTGCAACTTTGTTGCCTCTTTCTGCACCCCTCATGCCTCTTTCTGCAACTCTGTGCTTCTTTTTGCACTTCTCTTGCTTCTTTCTGCACCTCTCTTCTTTTTGCACCCTCTTGCCACTTTCTCCACCCTTCTTCCCTCTTTCTGCACCTCTCTTGCCTCTTTCTGCACCCCTGTTCCCTTTTTCAGCACCTCTCTTGCCTTTTTCTGCAACTCTCTTGCTTCTTTCTGCAGTTTACTTGCCTCCTTCTGCACCTCTGTTGCTGCTTTCTGCACTTCTCTTGCCTCCTTCTGCACCCCTCTTGTTTGTTTCTGCACCTCTTTTGTCTGTTTCTGCAACTCTCTTGCCTCTTTCTGCACTTCTCTTGCCTCTTTCTGCACCCCTCTTGACTCTTTCTGCACCTGTGTTTCTTCTCTGTGCACTTCTCTTGCCTCTTTCTGCACCCTCTTCCCTCTTTCTGCACCTCTCTTGCCTCTATCTGCACCTCCCTTGCCTCTTTGGGCACTTCTTTTTCCTTTTCCTGCACCTTGCTTGCTTCTTTCTGCACTTCTCTAGCTTCTTTCTGCACCTCTCTTGCTTCTTTCTGCACCCCTGTTCCTTCTTTCTGCACCTCTTGTGCCTGGTTCTGCAACTCTCCTACCTCTTTCTGTAGCCCTCTTGCCTCTTCCTGCACCTCTGTTTCTTCTTTCTGCACTTCTCTTGCCTCTTTCTACACCCCTCCTGCCTCTTTCTGCACCTCTGTTGCTTCTTTCTGCACTTCTCTTGCTTCTTTCTGCACCTCTCTTCCCTCTTTCTACACCTCTCTTGCCTCTTCCTGCACCTCTGTTGCTTCTTTCTGCACTTCTCTTGCCTTTTTCTGCACCCCTCCTGCCTCTTTCTGCACCTCTGTTGCTTCTTTCTACAATTTTCTTGCTTCTTTGTTTACTTCTGTTGCTTCTTTCTGCACTCCTCTTGCCTCTTTCTGCACCCTGCTTCCCTCTTTCACCCCTCTTCCCTCTTTTTGTACCTCTCTTGCCTCTTTCTGCACCCCTGTTCCCTTTTTCTGCACCTCTCTTGCCTGCTTCTGCAACTCTCATGCCTCCTTCTGCACCCATCTTGTCTCTTTCTGCACCTCTCTTGCTTCTTTCTGCACTCCTCTTGGTTCTTTCTGCACCTCTCTTGCATCTTTCTTCACTTCTCTTGCCTCCTTCTGCACCTCACTTGCTTCTTTCTGCACTTCTCTTGCCTTTTTCTGCAACCCTCTTGCCTCTTTCTGCACCTCTGTTGCTTCTTTGTGCACATCTCTTGCTTCTTTTTGAACCTCTCTTGCTTCTTTCTGCACCCCTCTTGCCTCTTTCTGCACCCCTCTTACCTCTTCCTCCACCTCTCTTGCCTCTTTCTGCACCTCTGTTGTTTCTTTCTGCACTTCTCTTCCCTCTTTCTGTACCCCTCTTGCCTCTTTCTGCACCTCTGTGGCTTCTTTCTGCACTTCTCTTGCTTCTTTCTCCACTTTTATTGCATATTTCTGCACTCCTCTTGCTCCTTTCTGCACCCTTCTTGCATCTTTCTGTACCTCTCTTGCCACTTTCTGCACCCCTGTTCCATGTTTCTGCACCTCTCTTGCCTGTTTTTGCAACTCTCTTGCCTCTTTCTGCAGCTCTCTTGCCTCCTTCTGCACCTCTGTTGCTTATGTCTGCACATCTCTTGCAAATTTCTGCACCCCTCTTGCCTACTTCTGCACCTCTGTTGGTTCTTTCTGCACTGCTCTTTCTTCTTTCTGCACCTCTTTTGACTGTTTCTGCAACTCTCTTGCCTCTTTATGCACCCCTCATGCCTCTTTCTGCACCTCTGTGCTTCTTTTTGCACTTCTCTTGCTTCTTTCTGCACCTCTCTTACTTCTTTTTGCACCCTCTTGCCTCTTTCTGCATCCTTCTTCCCTCTTTCTGCACCTCTCTTGCCTCTTTCTGCACCCCTGTTCCCTTTTTCTGCACTTCTCTTCCCTGTTTCTGCAACTCTCTTGCCTCTTCCTAACCCCTCTTGTCGGTTTCTGCACCACTCTTTGTCTGTTTCTGCAACTCTCTTGCCTCTTTCTGTACTTCTCTTGCTTCTTTCTGCACCTCTGTTGCTTCGTTCTGCACTTCTCTTGCCTTTTTCTGCACCCCTCTTGCCTCTTTCTGCACCTGTGTTGCTTCTTTGTGCACTTCTCTTGCTTCTTTATGTACCTATCTTGCTTCTTTATGTACCCCTCTTGCCTCTTTCTGCACCCTTCTTCCCTTTTTGTGCACTGCTCTTGCCTCTTTCTTCACCCTTCTTACCTCCTTCTGCACCTCTGTTTCTATCTGCAATGCTCTTGTTTCTTTCTGCACATCTCTTGCAAATTTCTGCACCCCTCTTGCCTACTTCTGGACCTCTGTTGGTTCTTTCTGCACTGCTCTTGCTTCTTTATGCACCTCTTTTGCCTCTTTCTGTACCCCTCTTGCCTCTTTCTGCACCTCTGTTGCTTCTTTTTGCACTTCTCTTGCTTCTTTCTGCACCTCTCTTGCTTCTTTTTGCATACCTCTTGCCTCTTTCTGCACCCTTCTTCCCTCTTTCTGCACCTCTCTTGCCTCTTTCTGCACCCCGTTCCTTTTTTCTGCACCTCTCTTGCCTGTTTCTGCAACTCTCTTGCTTCTTTCTGCAGTTCTATTGCCTCCTTCTGCACCCCTGTTGCTTCTTTCTGCACTTCTCTTGCCTCATTCTGCACCCCTCTTGTCTGTTTCTGCACCACTCTTTGTCTGTTTCTGCAACTCTCTTGCCTCTTTCTGTACTTCTTTTGCTAATTTCTGCACCTCTGTTGCTTCGTTCTGCACTTCTCTTGCCTTTTTCTGCACCCCTCTTGCCTCTTTCTGCACCTGTGTTGCTTCTTTGTGCACTTCTCTTGCTTCTTTATGTACCTATCTTGCTTCTTTACGTACCCCTCTTGCCTCTTTCTGCACCCTTCTTCCCTTTTTGTGCACTCCTCTTGCCTCTTTCTGCACCCCTCTTGCCTCTTTCTGCACCTCTCTTGCCTGTTTCTGCACCCCTGATCCCCTTTTCTGCACATCTCTTGCCAGTTTTTGCAACTCTCTTGCCTCTTTCTTCAGTTCTCTTGCCTCCTTCTGCACATCAGTTGCTTCTTTCTGCACATCTCTTACAACTTTCTGCACTCCTCTTGCCTACTTCTGCACCTCTGTTGGTTCTTTCTGCACTGCTCTTGCTTCTTTATGCACCTCTTTTGCCTGTTTCTGCAACTTTGTTGCCTCTTTCTGCACCCCTCATGCCTCTTTCTGCAACTCTGTGCTTCTTTTTGCACTTCTCTTGCTTCTTTCTGCACCTCTCTTACTTCTTTTTGCACCCTCTTGACACTTTCTCCACCCTTCTTCCCTCTTTCTGCACCTCTCTTGCCTCTTTCTGCACCCCTGTTCCCTTTTTCAGTACCTCTCTTGCCTGTTGCTGCAACTCTCTTGCTTCTTTCTGCAGTTCACTTGCCTCCTTCTGCACCTCTGTTGCTGCTTTCTGCACTTCTCTTGCCTCTTTCTGCACCCCTCTTGTTTGTTTCTGCACCTCTTTTGTCTGTTTCTGCAACTCTCTTGCCTCTTTCTGTACTTCTCTTGCCTCTTTGTGTACCTCTGTTGCTTTGTTCTGCACTTCTCTTGCCTCTTTCTGCACCCCTCTTGGCTCTTTCGGCACCTGTGTTGCTTCTTTGTGCACTTCTCTTGCCTCTTTCTGCACCCTCTTCCCTCTTTCTGCACCTCTCTTGCCTCTATCTGCACCTCCCTTGCCTCTTTGGGCACTTCTTTTGCCTTTTCTGCACCTTGCTTGCTTCTTTCTGCACTTCTTTAGCTTCTTTCTGCACCTCTCTTGCTTCTTTCTGCACCCTTGTTCCTTCTTTCTGCACCTCTTGTGCCTGGTTCTGCAACTCTCCTACCTCTTTCTGCAGCCCTCTTGCCTCTTTCTGCACCTCTGTTGCTTCTTTCTGCACTTCTCTTGCTTCTTTCTGTACCCTTCTTCCTCTTTCTGCACCTCTCTTGCCTCTTTCTGCACCCCTCTCTTGCTTGTTTCTGCAACTCTCTTGCTTCTTTCTGCAGTTCTCTTGCCTCCTTCTGCACCCCTGTTGCTTCTTTCTGCACTGCTCTTGCCTCTTTCTGCACCCCTCTTGTCTGTTTCTGCACTACTCTTTGTCTGTTTCTGCAACTCTCTTGCCTCTTTCTGTACTTCTCTTGCTTCTTTCTGCACCTCTGTTGCTTCGTTCTGCACTTCTCTTGCCTTTTTCTGCACCCTTCTTGCTGCACCTGTGTTGCTTCTTTGTGCACTTCTCTTGCTTCTTTATGTACCCCTCTTGCCTCTTTCTGCACCCTTCTTCCCTTTTTGTGCACTCCTCTTGCCTCTTTCTGCACCCCTCTTGTCTGTTTCTGCACTACTCTTTGTCTGTTTCTGCAACTCTCTTGCCTCTTTCTGTACTTCTCTTGCTTCTTTCTGCACCTCTGTTGCTTCGTTCTGCACTTCTCTTGCCTTTTTCTGCACCCTTCTTGCTGCACCTGTGTTGCTTCTTTGTGCACTTCTCTTGCTTCTTTATGTACCCCTCTTGCCTCTTTCTGCACCCTTCTTCCCTTTTTGTGCACTCCTCTTGCCTCTTTCTGCACCCCTCTTGCCTCTTTCTGCACCTCTCTTGCCTGTTTCTGCACCCCTGATCCCCTTTTCTGCACATCTCTTGCCAGTTTTCGCAACTCTCTTGCCTCTTTCTTCAGTTCTCTTGCCTCCTTCTGCACATCTGTTGCTTCTTTCTGCACATCTCTTGCAACTTTCTGCACTCCTCTTGCCTACTTCTGCACCTCTGTTGGTTCTTTCTGCACTGCTCTTGCTTCTTTATGCACCTCTTTTGCCTGTTTCTGCAACTTTGTTGCCTCTTTCTGCACCCCTCATGCCTCTTTCTGCAACTCTGTGCTTCTTTTTGCACTTCTCTTGCTTCTTTCTGCACCTCTCTTACTTCTTTGTGCACCCTCTTGCCACTTTCTCCACCCTTCTTCCCTCTTTCTGCACCTCTCTTGCCTCTTTCTGCACCCCTGTTCCCTTTTTCAGTACCTCTCTTGCCTGTTTCTGCAACTCTCTTGTTTCTTTCTGCAGTTCACTTGCCTCCTTCTGCACCTCTGTTGCATCTTTCTGCACTTCTCTTGCCTCTTTCTGCACCCCTCTTGTTTGTTTCTGCACCTCTTTTGTCTGTTTCTGCAACTCTCTTGCCTCTTTCTGTACTTCTCTTGCCTCTTTGTGTACCTTTGTTGCTTTGTTCTGCACTTCTCTTGCCTCTTTCTGCACCCTTCTTGGCTCTTTCTTCACCTGTGTTGCTTCTTTGTGCACTTCTCTTGCCTCTTTCTGCACCCTCTTCCCTCTTTCTGCACCTCTCTTGCCTCTATCTGCACCTCCCTTGCCTCTTTGGGCACTTCTTTTGCCTTTTTCTGCACCTTGCTTGCTTCTTTCTGCACTTCTCTAGCTTCTTTCTGCACCTCTCTTGCTTCTTTCTGCACCCCTGTTCCTTCTTTCTGCACATCTTGTGCCTGGTTCTGCAACTCTCCTACCTCTCTCTGCAGCCCTCTTGCCTCTTTCTGCACCTCTGTTTCTTCTTTCTGCACTTCTCTTGCCTCTTTCTACACCCCTCCTGCCTCTTTCTGCACCTCTGTTGCTTCTTTCTGCACTTCTCTTGCTTCTTTCTGCACCTCTCTTCCCCCTTTCTACACCTCTCTTGCCTCTTTCTGCACCTCTGTTGCTTCTTTCTGCACTTCTCTTGCCTTTTTCTGCACCCCTCCTGCCTCTTTCTGCACCTCTGTTGCTTCTTTCTACACTTTTCTTGCTTCTTTGTTTACTTCTGGTGCTTCTTTCTGCACTCCTCTTGCCTCTTTCTGCACCCTTCTTCCCTCTTTCTGCAACTCTCATGCCTCTTTCTGCACCCCTCTTATCTCTTTCTGCACCTCTCTTGCTTCTTTCTGCAATCCTCTTGGTTCTTTCTGCACCTCTCTTGCATCTTTCTGCACTTCTCTTGCCTCCTTCTGCACCTCTGTTGCTTCTTTCTGCACTTCTCTTGACTTTTTCTGCAACCCTCTTCCCTCTTTCTGCACCTCTGTTTCTTCTTTGTGCACATCTCTTGCTTCTTTTTGCACCTCTCTTGCTTCTTTCTGCACCCCTCTTGCCTCTTTCTGCACCCCTCTTACCTCTTCTGCACCTCTCTTGCTTCTTTCTGCACTTCTCTTGCCTTTTTCTGCAACCCTCTTGCCTCTTTCTGCACCTCTGTTGCTTCTTTGTGCACATCTCTTGCTTCTTTTTGAACCTCTCTTGCTTCTTTCTGCACCCCTCTTGCCTCTTTCTGCACCCCTCTTACCTCTTCTTCCACCTCTCCTGCCTCTTTCTGCACCTCTGTTGTTTCTTTCTGCACTTCTCTTCCCTCTTTCTGTACCCCTCTTGCCTCTTTCTGCACCTCTGTTGCTTCTTTCTGCACTTCTCTTGCTTCTTTCTCCACTTTTATTGCATCTTTCTGCACTCCTCTTGCTCCTTTCTGCACCCTTCTTGCCTTTTTCTGCACCCCTCTTGCCTCTTTCTGCACCTGTGTTGCTTCTTTGTGCACTTCTCTTGCTTCTTTATGTCCCTATCTTGCTTCTTTATGTACCCCTCTTGCCTCTTTCTGCACCCTTCTTCCCGTTTTGTGCACTCCTCTTGCCTCTTTCTGCACCCCTCTTGCCTCTTTCTGCACCTCTCTTGCCTGTTTCTGCAACTCTTGCACCTTTCTGCAGTTCTATTGTCTCATTCTCCACCTCTGTTGCTTCTTTCTGCACTTCTTTTGTGTTTCTGCACCTCTTTTGTCTTTCTGCAACTCTCTTGCCTCTTTCTGTACTTCTCTTGACTCTTTCTGCACCTCTTTTGCATCTTTGTGCATTTCTCTTGCCTCTTTCTGCACCCCTCTTGCCTCTTTCTGCACCTCTGTTGCTTCTTTGTGCACTTCTCTTGCTTCTTTCTGTACCTATCTTGCTTCTTTCTGTACGCCTCTTGCCTCTTTCTGCACCTCTCTTGCCTCTTTCTGCTCCTCTTTTGCTTCTTTCTGCACTGCTCTTGCCTCTTTCTTCACCCTTCTTACCTCCTTCTGCACCTCTGTTGTTTCTATCTGCAATGCTCGTGTTTCTTTCTGCACATCTCTTGCAAATTTCTGCACCCCTCTTGCCTACTTCTGCACCTCTGTTGGTTCTTTCTGCACTGCTCTTGCTTCTTTATGCACCTCTTTTGCCTGTTTCTGCACCCCTCTTGCCTCTTTCTGCACCTCTGTTGCTTCTTTTTGCACTTCTCTTGCTTCTTTCTGCACCTCTCTTGCTTCTTTTTGTACACCTCTTGCCTCTTTCTGCACCCTTCTCCCCTCTTTCTGCACATCTCTTGCCTCTTTCTGCACCCCGTTCCCTTTTTCTGCACCTCTCTTGCCTGTTTCTGCAACTCTCTTGCTTCTTTCTGCAGTTCTCTTGCCTCCTTCTGCACCTCTGTTGCTTCTTTCTGCACTTCTCTTGCCTCTTTCTGCACCTCTCTTGTCTGTTTCGGCACCTCTTTTGTCTGTTTTTGCAGCTCTCTTGCCTCTTTCTGTAGTTCGCTTGCCTCTTTCTGCACCTCTGTTGCTTCGTTCTGCACTTCTCTTGCCTCTGCACCCCTCATGCCTCTTTCTGCACCTCTGTTTCTTCTTTCTGCACTTCTCTTGCTTCTTTCTGCACCTCTCTTGCAAATTTTGGCACCCCTCTTGCCTTTTTCGGCACCGCTCTTGCCTCCTTCTGCACCTCTGTTGGTTCTTTCTGCACTTCTCTTGCTTCTTTCTGCACTTCCCGTGCTTCTTTCTGCACCCCTCTTGCTTCTTTCTGCACGTCTCTTGCTTCTTTCTGTACCCCTCTTGCCTCTTTCAGCACCCCTCTTCCCTCTTTTTGTATCTCTCTTGCCTCTTTCTGCTCCTCTTTTGCCTCTTTCTGCACTTCTCTTGCCTCCTTTTACACTTCTCTTGCCTCTTTCTGCAATTCTCTTGCCTCTTTCTGCACTTTCTTACTCTTCCTGCACCTCTGTTGCTTCTTTCTGCACTTCTCGTGCCTCTTTCTGCACCCCTCTTGGTTGTTTCTGCACCTCTGTTGGTTCTTTCTGCACTGCTCCTGCTTCTTTCTGGACCTCACTTGCCTGTTTCTGCAACTCTCTTGCCTCTTTCTTCTGTTCTCTTGCCTCCTTCTGCACCTCTGTTGCTTCTTTCTGAACGTCCCTTGCTCTTTCTGCACCCCTTTTTGTCTGTTTCTGCACCTCTGTTGGTTCTTTCTGCACTGCTCTTGCTTCTTTCTGCACCTCTCTTGCAAATCTTGGCACCCCTCTTGCCTCTTTCTTTCGGCACCCCGCTTGCCTCCTTCTGCACCTCTGTTGGTTCTTTTTGCACTGCTCTTGCTTCTTTATGCACCCCTCTTACCTTCTTCTGCACCTCTGTTGGTTCTTTCTGCACTGCTCTTGCTTCATTATGCACCCCTCTTGTCTCTTTCTGTACCTCTGTTGCTTCTTTCTGCACCCCTCTTGCCTCTTTCTGCAACCCTGTTCCCCTTTTCTGCACCTCTCTTGCCTGTTTCTGCAACTCTCTTGCCTCTTTCTGCTACTCTCTTGCCTCTTTCTGTACTTCGCTTGCCTCTTTCTGCTCCTGTGTTGCTTCTTTGTGCACTTCTCTTGCTTCTTTATGTACCCCTCTTGCCTCTTTCTGCACCCTTCTTCCCTCTTTGTGCACCCCTCTTGCCTCTTTCTGTACCCCTCTTGCCTCCTTCTGCACCTCTCTTGCCTGTTTCTGTAACTCTCTTGCACCTTTCTGCAGTTCTATTGTCTCCTTCTCCACCTCTGTTGCTTCTTTCTGCAATTCTTTTGTCTTTTTCTGCACCTCTTTGTCTTTCTGCAACTCTCTTGCCTCTTTCTGTACTTCTCTTGACTCTTTCTGCACCTCTGTTGCAACTTTCTGCACTTCTCTTGCCTCTTTCTGCACCCCTCTTGCCTCTTTCTGCACCTCTGTTGCTTCTTTGTGCACTTCTCTTGCTTCTTTCTGTAGCTATCTTGCTTCTTTCTGTACGCCTCTTGCCTCTGTGTGCACCCTTCTTCCCTCTTTTTGCACTTCTCTTGCCTCTTTCTGCACCCCTCTTGCCTCTTTCTGCACCTCTTTTGCTTCTTTCTGCACTACTCTTGCCTCTTTCTGAACCCTTCTTACCTCCTTCTGCACCTCTGTTGTTTCTATCTGCAATGCTCTTGTTTCTTTCTGCGCATCTCGTGCAAATTTCTGCACCCCTCTTGCCTACTTCTGCACCTCTGTTGGTTCTTTCTGCACTTCTTTCTGCACCTCTTTTGCCAGTTTCTGCACCCCTCTTGCCTCTTTCTGCACCTCTGTTGTTTCTTGTTGCACTTCTCTTGCTTCTTTCTGCACCTCTCTTGCTTCTTTTTGCCCACCTCTTGCCTTTTTCTGCACCCTTCTTCCCTCTTTCTGCACCTCTCTTGCCTCTTTCTGCACCCCGTTCCCTTTTTCTGCACCTCTCTTGCCTGTTTCTGGAACTCTCTTGCCTGTTTCTGCAGTTATCTTGCCTCCTTCTGCACCTCTGTTGCTTCTTTCTGCACTTCTCTTGCCTCTTTCTTCACCCCTCTTGTCTGTTTCTGCACCTCTTTTGTCTGTTTCTGCAGCTCTCTTGCCTCTTTCTGTAGTTTGCTTGCCTCTTTCTGCACCTCTGTTGCTTCGTTCTGCACTTCTCTTGCCTCTTTCTGCACCCCTCTTGCCTCTTTCTGCACCTCTGTTTGTTCTTTCTGCACTTCTCTTGCTTCTTTCTGCACCTCTCTTGCAAATTGTGGCACCGCTCTTGCCTCTTTCGGCACCCTCTTGCCTCCTTCTGCACCTCTGTTGGTTCCTTCTGCACTTCTCTTGCTTCTTTCTGCACTTCCCGTGCTTCTTTCTGCACCCCTCTTGCTTCTTTCTGGACTTCTCTTGCTTCTTTCTGTACTGCTCTTGTCTCTTTCAGCACCCCTCTTCCCTCTTTTTGTACTTCTCTTGCCTCTTTCTGCTCCTCTTTTGCCTCTTTCTGCACCTCTCTTGCCTCTTTTTATACTTCTCTTGCCTCTTTCTGCAATTCTCTTGCCTCTTTCTGCAACTCTCTTGCACCTTTCTGCAGTTCTATTGTCTCCTTCTCCACCTCTGTTGCTTCTTTCTGCACCTCTTTTGTCTGTTTCTGCAACTCTGTTGCATCTTTCTGCACTTCTCTTGCCTCTTTCTGCACCCCTCTTGCCTCTTTCTGCACCTCTGTTGCTTCTTTTTGCACTTCTCTAGCTTCTTTCTGCACCTCTCTTGCTTCTTTTTGCACACCTCTTTCCTCTCTTTGCACCCATCTTCCCTCTTTCTGCACCTCTCTTGCCTCTTTCTGCACCCCATTCCCTTTTTCTGTACCTCTCTTGCCTGTTTCTGCAACTCTCTTGCCTCTTTCTGCAGTTCTCTTGCCTCCTTCTGCACCTCTGTTGCTTCTTTCTGCACTTCTCTTGCCTCTTTCTGCACCTCTCTTGTCTGTTTCGGCACCTCTTTTGTCTGTTTTTGCAGGTCTCTTGCCTCTTTCTGTAGTTCGCTTGCCTCTATCTGCACCTCTGTTGCTTCGTTCTGCACTTCTCTTGCCTCTTTCTGCACCCCTCTTGCCTCTTTCTGCACCTCTGTTTGTTCTTTCTGCACTTCTCTTGCTTCTTTATGCACCTCTCTTGCAAATTTGGGCACCCCTCTTGCCTCTTTCGGCACCCCTCTTGCCTCCTTCTGCACCTCTGTTGGTTCTTTCTGCACTTGCACTTCCGGTGCTTCTTTCTGCACCCCTCTTGCTTCTTTCTGCACTTCTCTTGCTTCTTTCTGTACCACTCTTGCCTCTTTCAGCACCCCTCTTCCTTCTTTTTGTACCTCTCTTGCCTCTTTCTGCTCCTCTTTTGCCTCTTTCTGTACTTCTCTTGCCTCTTTTTATACTTCTCTTGCCTCTTTCTGCAATTCTCTTGCCTCTTTCTACACTTTCTTTCTCTTTCTGCACCTCGGTTGCTTCTTTCTGCACTTCTCGTGCCTCTTTCTGCACCCCTCTTGTCTGTTTCTGCACCTCTGTTGGTTCTTTCTGCACTGCTCCTGCTTCTTTCTGGATCTCTCTTGCCTGTTTCTGCAACTCTCTTGCCTGTTTCTGCAACTCTCTTGCCTCTTTCTTCAGTTCTCTTGCCTCCTTCTGCACCTCTGTTGCTTCTTTCTGAACTTCTCTTGCTTCTTTCTGCACCCCTGCTGTCTGTTTCTGCACCTCTGTTGGTTCTTTCTGCACTGCTCTTGCTTCTTTCTGCACCTCTCTTGCAAATCTTGGCACCCCTCTTGCCTATTTCGGCACCCCTCTTGCCTCCTTCTGCACCTCTGTTGGTTCTTTCTGCACTGCTCTTGCTTCTTTATACACCGCTCTTGCCTCTTTCTGCACCTCTGTTGCTTCTTTCTGCACTTCTCTTGCTTCTTTCTGAACTTCTGTTGCTTCTTTCTGCACCCCTCTTGCCGCTTTCTGTACCCCTGTTCCCCTTTTCTTCACCTCTCTTGCCTGTTTCTGCAACTCTCTTGCCTCTTTCTGCAGTTCTCTTGTCTCCTTCTGCACCTCTGTTGCTTCTTTCCGCAACTCGCTTGCAAATTTCTGCACCCTTCTTGCCTCTTTCTGCACCCCTCTTGCCTCCTTCTGCACCTCTGTTGGTTCTTTCTGCACTGTTCTTGCTTCTTTCTGCACCTCTGTTGCTTCGTTCTGCACTTCTCTTGCCTCTTTCTGTACCCCTCTTGCCTCTTTCTGCACCTCTGTTTGTTCTTTCTGCACTTCTCTTGCTTTTTTATGCACCTCTCTTGCCTCTTTCGGCACCCCTCTTGCCTCTTTCGGCTCCCCTCTTGCCTCCTTCTGCACCTCTGTTGGTTCTTTCTGCACTTGCACTTCCCGTGCTTCTTTCTGCACCCCTCTTGCTTCTTTCTGCACTTCTCTTGCTTCTTACTGTACCACTCTTGCCTCTTTCAGCACCCCTCTTCCCTCTTTTTGTACCTCTCTTGCCTCTTTCTGCTCCTCATTTGCCTCTTTCTGTACTTCTCTTGCCTCTTTTTATACTTCTCTTGCCTCTTTCTGCAATTCTCTTGCCTCTTTCTGCACTTTCTTTCTCGTTCTGCACCTCGGTTGCTTCTTTCTGCACTTCTCGTGCCTCTTTCTGCACCCCTCTTGTCTGTTTCTGCACCTCTGTTGGTTCTTTCTGCACTGCTCCTGCTTCTTTCTGGACCTCTCTTGCCTGTTACTGCAACTCTCTTGCCTGTTTCTGCAACTCTCTTGCCTCTTTCTTCAGTTCTCTTGCCTCCTTCTGCACCTCTGTTGCTTCTTTCTGAACTTCTCTTGCCTCTTTCTGCACCCCTGTTGTCTGTTTCTGCACCTCTGTTGGTTCTTTCTGCACTGCTCTTGCTTCTTTCTGCACCTCTCTTGCAAATCTTGGCACCCCTCTTGCCTATTTCGGCACCCCTCTTGCCTCCTTCTGCACCTCTGTTGGTTCTTTCTGCACTGCTCTTGCTTCTTTATACACCGCTCTTGCCTCTTTCTGCACCTCTGTTGCTTCTTTCTGCACTTCTCTTGCTTCTTTCTGAACTTCTGTTGCTTCTTTCTGCACCCCTCTTGCCTCTTTCAGCACCCCTCTTGCCTCCTTCTGCACCTCTGTTGGTTCTTTTTGCACTGCTCTTGCTTCTTTATGCACCCCTATTACCTCCTTCTGCACCTCTGTTGGTTCTTTCTGCACTGCTCTTGCTTCTTTATGCACCCCCTTGCCTCTTTTTGAACTTCTGTTGCTTCTTTCTGCACCCCTCTTGCCTCTTTCTGCAACCCTGTTCCCCATTTCTGCACCTCTCATGCCTGTTTCTGCAACTCTCTTGCCTCTTTCTGCAACTCTCTTGCCTCTTTCCGTACTTCTCTTGCCTCTTTCTGCACCTCTGTTGCATCCTTCTGTACTTCTCTTGCCTCTTTCTGCACCCCTCTTGCTTCTTTCTGCACCTCTGTTGCTTCTTTGTGCACTTCTCTTCTTTCTGTACCTATCTTGCTTGTTTCTGTAACCCTCTTGCCTCTTTCTGCACCCTTCTTCCCTCTGTTTGCACCTCTCTTGCCTCTTTCTGCACCCTCTTGCCTCTTTCTGCACCTCTTCTGCTTCTTTCTGCACTACTCTTGCCTCTTTCTGCACCCTTCTTGTCTCCTTCTGCACCTCTGTTGTTTCTATCTGCAATGCTCTTGTTTCTTTCTGCACATCTCGTGTAGATTTCTGCACCCCTCTTGCCTACTTCTGCACCTCTGTTGGTTCTTTCTGCACTGCTCTTGCTTTTTTATGCACCTCTTTTGCCTGTTTCTGCAACTCTCCTGCCTCATTCTGCACCCCTCTTGCCTCTTTCTGCACCTCTGTTGCTTCTTTTTGCACTTCTCTTGCTTCTTTCTGCACGTCTCGCTTCTTTTTGTACACCTCTTGCCTCTTTCTGCACCCTTCTTCCCTCTTTCTGCATCTTTCTTGCCTGTTTCTGTAACTCT
This sequence comes from Calotriton arnoldi, assembly GCA_963921515.1. Taxonomy (NCBI): domain Eukaryota; kingdom Metazoa; phylum Chordata; class Amphibia; order Caudata; family Salamandridae; genus Calotriton; species Calotriton arnoldi. Next base: position 543,211 of record CAWUFW010000497.1, read on the forward strand.
CTTGCCTCTTTCTGCAGTTCTCTTGCCTCCTTCTACACCTCTGTTGCTTCTTTCTGCACATCTCTTGCAGATTTCTGCACCCCTCTTGCCTACTTCTGCACCTCTGTTGGTTCTTTCTGCACTTCTCTTGCTTCTTTATGCACCTCTTTTGCCTGTTTCTGCAACTCTCTTGCTCTTTCTGCACCCCTCTTGCCTCTTTCTGCACCTCTGTTGCTTCATTTTGCACTTCTCTTGCTTCCTTCTGTACCTCCCTTGCTTCTTTTTGCACCCCTCTTGCCTCTTTCTGCACCCTTCTTCCTGCACCTCTCTTGCCTCTTTCGGCACCTCTGTTCCCTATTTCTGTAACTCTCTTGCCTCTTTCTGCAGTTCTCATGCCTCCTTCTGCACCTCTGTTGCTTCTTTCTGCACTTCTCTTGCCTCTTTCTGCACCCCTCTTGTCTGTTTCTGCACCTCTTTTGTCTGCTTCTGCAGGTCTCTTGCCTCTTTCTGTAGCTCTCTTGCCTCCTTCTGCACCTCTGTTGCTTCTTCCTGCACTTCTCTTGCCTCTTTCTGCACCCCTCTTGTCTGTTTCTGCACCTCTTTTGTCTGCTTCTGCAGCTCTCTTGCCTCTTTCTGTAGTCCTCTTGCCTCTTTCTGCACCCCTCTTGCCTCTTTCTGCACCTCTGTTTGTTCTTTCTGCACTTCTCTTGCTTCTTTCTGCACCTCTCTTGCAAATTTTGGCAACCCTCTTGCCTCTTTCTGCACCCCTCTTGCTTCTTTCTGCACTTCTCTTGCTTCTTGCTGTACCCCTCTTGCCTCTTTCAGCACCCCTCTTCCCTCTTTTTGTACCTCTCTTGCCTCTGTCTGCTCCTCTCTTGCCTCTTTCTGCCCTTCTCATGCCTCTTTCTACACTTCTCTTGCCTCTTTCTGCAATTCACTTGCCTCTTTCTGCACATTCTTACAGAATGTAAGACTGCACCTCTGTTGGTTCTTTCTGCTCTGCTCCTGCTTCTTTCTGGACCCCTCTTGGCTGTTTCTGCAACTCTCTTGCCTCTTTCTTCAGTTCTCTTGCCTCCGGGATTCCCCCCCATACTTCCGACTGATTTCTGGCCCATTCCCACTGCTACCCCATTGGTTCCTAGCAACACGGTATGCAACCTGGGAGTTATGTTCGATAATAGACTGACTCTTGAAAATTATGTGAATAAAACAGCTGGGAGCTGTTTTTCTTTGATTAGAGCATTTCGGAATATCCTCCTGATGTTTTCAAAACAGGCTAGAATATTGATAGTAAGAAGTACTATCCTGAGTAGGCTGGATTACTGTAACGCTTTGTTGCTGGAGTACCCAAGATCTCTGATTGAGAGACTCCAGAGAATACAGATCATGGCTGCTAAGTTGGCACTATTGAGACCACGTCGCTCCTCTGCCTCTCTGGCACTCTTAGAGTTGTACTGGCTCCCAATATTGCAAAGGATACAATTCAAGGCACTTTGTATAGTGTTCAAAGCTTTGCATGGCCCTGGACCCAAATCACTGCAGGATAAATTCGCATGGTATGCCCCTCCCCGAATTCTTCGTTCCTCCTCGGCTAAACTGGTGAAGGTGCCCAGAGTCAGAAAAACTAAATCAAGAGGCAGGGTCTTCAGCACGGCAGCTTCGCATCTCTGGAACAAACTTCCACTCGAGATCAGACAGGTGGATGATCTCTTGCAGTTTAGGAAAAGGATAAAGACATGACGCTATCCCCGAGTATGTCCTCTGCCACCTTTTTAATTCTTTTTCTGGTAACTGCGCTCCACCTTCATCTACGCTAAGCCAGACACACGTATCACTGCGCCAGGGTACCCGTAGGGTGTTAGTTGCGCTTTATAAGTGTTGATAATAATAATAATAATAATTTACTCACCTATACAGTTATACGTACACACCATCTCACTTATTCATACAGATAGTACCATATACTTACTCTCTTCTACAATCACTGACATAAGCACACACTTATCCATGCAGCCACTGTCACAATCACTCACTGTCACATTTAGTCACTTATATGCTCCAACACTCACATATACTGCCTTTCACATATGTAGTTACTTACACATATACCACTGAGACATCCATTCACTCACCAACACAGCTATACGCACACCCACTCACCCATACAGCCCCTAACACAGGCACTCATGAACCCATACACCCAGTAAATCACCCACTCACACATCCATGCAGGGAGTCACACACACACACACCCACACAGACACTCAGGCACCCATACAGGTAATCAGACAACCAATCATTAACCCATATAGACACTCATGTAGCTACTCACCAACCCATGCAGCCACTTACACACCAATTGACAGACTGATAGAGACATTCACACAGATTAGTCATTCACCCATGCATTCACTAAGATACGTTTAATCACTCACTTATACAGTCAGTCACACACCCACTAAATCATCCATTCAGACACACATAGACCCACTCATTCTTCAATACACCATGGCATATATATATATTACATTCGTCAACTTTTTAGAAACAATCATAGTCACTGGATGATGTCATCAGTGATGTCATCTGTGATGTCATTTGAGATGTCATCAGTGATGACATCAGTGATGTCACTGACCATGTCATGAGTGATGTAATATGAGACGTCATCAGCAGTACATTGCGGGGGCGCAAGTTATAGTTAGCTCCGCTAACTATAACGGCCAATTTCTCATGTTTTGTACGAGTGAAATGTCCAACTATCTAAAACGTCCCTAAAACCTATGGTTTTTTCAGTGAATTTCTATGGTTTTTTAAATGCAAATTTTTAACTATAACGTCCCTGAAACCTATGGTTTTTCAGTGAATTTCAAAGGTTTTTTAAATGCTAACTTCTAACTATAACGTCCCTGAAACCTATGGTTTTTTCAGTGAATTTCAAAGGTTTTTTAAATGATAATTTCTAACTATAACGTCCCTGAAACCTATGGTTTTTTCAGTGAATTTCTAAGGTTTTTAAATGATAATTTCTAACTATGCCTACAGAGGTAGAACATGTGAAGAAAGAGGAAGAAAGGCACAGAAAGAAGCAAGAGAAATGCAGAAAGAGGCAACAGAAGTCCAGAAAGACAAAGAAAAGTGTAGGAAGAAGCAAGAGATATGCAGAAAGAACCAACAGAGGTGCAGAAAAAGGCCTTGTTGCAAAGTCATCCTGTGCCCCCAACTTTTTACTGACTGCTACTGGTGGTAACTGACTCTGACTAACCAGGCCCGGAGCCAGTGCTATGCTGAAAGACACTGAGAATACAGTGAAAACACCTACATACACTAGGTTACACTATGGGTTGGGATACCCCTGTGATTGGCATGACCTCCCCTGTAAGGCCCTAGTACATAATAGGGCAGTGGGGTTAAAACTACCTCTAACTCAGAGGTGCAGCAAGAGGCAAGAGAAGTGCATAAACAGGCAGGAAAGGTACAGAAATAGGGAACAGGGGTGCAGAAAGAGGCAAGTGAGGTGCAGAAAGAAGTAAGAGCAGTGCAGAAAGAACCAACAGAGGTGCAAAAAGAGGCAAGAGGGGTGCAGAAAAAGGTAGGAGGGTGCACAAAGAGGCAAGAGAGGTACAGAAAGAGGCAGGAGGGGTGCAGAAAGAAGGAAGAGAAGTGCAGAAAGAAGGAAGAGAAGTGCAGAAAGAGGCAAGAGAAATGCTGAAAGAAGCAACAGAGGTTTAAAAAGAAGCAAGATAAGTGCAGAAAGAGGCAAGTGAGGTGCAGAAAGAAGCAAGAGCAGTGCAGAAAGAACCAACAGAGGTGCAAAAAGAGGCAAGAGGGGTGCAGAAAAAGGGAAGAGGGGTGCAGAAATTTGCAAGAGAGGTGCAGAAAGAACAAGAGCAGTGCAAAAGAACCAACAGAGGTGCAAAAAGAGGCAAGTGAGGTACAGAAGGAGGCAAGAAAACTGCAGAAAGAGGCAAAAGAATTGCAGAAACAGGCAAAAGAGGTACAGAAAGAGGGAACAAGTGGGCAGACTGAAGCAAGAGAGGTGCAGAAAGAGGGAAGAGGAGTGCAGAACAAGGCAAGAGGGATGAGCAAATTTGGAACAGAGGTGCAGGAAGAAGCCAGAGCAGTGCAGAACAAAGCAAAAGAGGTGCAGAAAGAACCAACAGAGGTGGAAAAAGAGGCAAGAGGGGTGCAGAAAGGGGTAGGAGAGGTGCACAAAGAGGCAAGAGGGGTACAGAAAGAGACAGGAGGGGTGCAGAAAGAGGAAGAGAACTGCAGAAAGAAGCAACAGAGGTGCTGAAAGAGGCACAAAGGGTGCAGAAAGAGACAGGACAGGTGAAGAAAGAAGGAACAGAGGTACAGAAAGAGGCAAGAGTGGTGCAGAAAGAGGGAAGAGAGGTATAGAAAGAGGCAAGAGAGTTGCACAAAGTGGGAAGAGGGGTGTAGAAACAGGCAAAAGGGGTGCAGAAAGAACCTAGGGGCCTATTACGATGGCGGTCGGGAAACCTCCCAGACCGCCAAGGTAGCGGGAAAAGACCACCCGCATGTACCGCGACATCACCGCTGGTCGAATTACGATGACCCGCTGTCGAAATCCGACCGCGGCGGTCTGATCACGGGCATTAACATTGCAGCGGTTGCTGCTGCCCGCAGCACCGCCGCGTTGCCGAAAGGAGCATGTCCTGCATGGCAGGCACTGCACAGTGCCTACCACCTGGTACAGGGAAATGTAGGGGGGGACCATGGGCACCCCCCCAGTGCACCCACACCCCCCCAACACATTGGGGGCCCCCGGAAGACAATCACCGCATGCCTTTCAATGGCGGTAAGACCGCTGAGGAAAGGCTGGCTACCGCCGGCATCATAATCCTGCCGGCGGAGCCTGCTCTGCACCGCCACCATTATCCCAGTCCTGCTCCATCCGCCAGGCAGGAGTGCGGATGGCAACCGGCAGTAAAGCGGCGGTCGGAATTTCCCACCTGCTCAGGGGGTCCTTGTGGGACCCCCTGAGCAGGCCTAGGGGGTCAGGGTGTTTGTACCCTGCCCCCTTTTCTTGTTTTTCACCTTTTTTTTAAACTCTTTTCTTGTGACTCGGTTACTGAGTCACAAGATGGCTGCCAACACTTCCTGGTTTGGAGTGTTGGCAGCCAATCAGAGTGAAGCTTGTGCCCAGGAGGGTTCGCGAACCCTCCTTGGTGCTCAGATCGAAAGTTTTCTTTTTTAAATTTCTCAGGAACTACTGAACGGATTTACACCATTTAAAAAAAGGTCGCTTTCTGGACCAAGACCTACCTTTTTGCCAAATTTGGTGTAATTCCGTTCAGCAGTTCAGGCTGTAGCTTTGTCTAAATTTCCTATGGAAATTAACATGGAGAAAACGCGTTTTGGGACCCCCCTTTTTCCTCGGCCGCCGCTTGACGAATCATCCCGAAACTTTCAAGACAGGAGCTGACCGGAGCGCCCCATTAGTTTTGAAAATTTCGCGAAGATTTGTCAAACGGCGCCAAAGATATTGGCAAATCAAAAAACGCTTTTCCTATGGAAACTAGCTCCTAACTATAACTACCTACTGGCGACCGCCAGTAGGTAATATATATATATATATATATATTCACTGAAAAAAACCATAGGTTTTAGGGACAGTTATAGTTAGTTGGACATTGCACTCGTACAAAACCCGTGAAATTCCCCTGTTATAGTTAGTTCAGCTAACTATAACTCGCGCCCCCGCAATGCACTGCTGATGACGTTACATATTACATCACTCATGACATGGTCAGTGACATCACTGATGACATCACTGATGACATCATCCAGTGACTGTGTGTTTCTGTAAAGTTTAAATATGTTTAATATATATAGGGAAAGGCGTATTGAAGAATGAGTGGGTGTATAAGTGTCTGAATGGATGATTTAGTACGTGAGTGACTGACTCTACAAGTGAGTGATTAAACGTATCTTACTGAATGCATGGGTTAGTGACTAAACTGTGTGAATGTCTGTATCCGTCTGTTTGTTGGTGTGTAAGTGGATGCATGGATTTGCGAATAGCTACATGAGTGTCTATATGGGTTATTGATTGGTTCTCTGAGTATCTGTATGGCTGCCTGAGTGTTTGTGTGGGTGGGGTGTGTGTGACTCTATACATAGATGTGTGAGTGGGTGATTCACTGGGTGCATGATTTCAAGAGTGCATCTGTGATGGACTGCTTGGGTGGGTGAGTGTGTGTATGGGTGTGTTAGTGAGTGAATGTATATCTCAGTGGTACATGTGCGAGTAACTACATATGTAAAAGGCAGTATATATGTGTGTTAGAGTATTTAAATGGCTATAAGTGAGAGTGTGTTATTGTGAGAGTGGCTGTATGGATGCGTGTGTGCTTGTATCAGTTATTGTATAAGAGCGTAAGAATGTGCTAGTATTTGTATGAGTAAGTGAGCTGGTGTGTGTGTAACTGTATAGGTGAGTAAATGGGTGTGTGATTAATTTTTTGCATGACTGACTAGGTGTGTGAGTACCTCTATGGATGAGTGGCGGTGTGTGAGTATTTATATAGGTGTATGAGTGCATATGATAGTCCTGTACTGAGTGACTGTAAGTATGAGTGACTGTACAGGTGAGTGAGTGGATGTCTGTGTAGACCTAAGAATCAGTGAGTGGGTATGTAGTTTTTGGTGTTGGAGTGTCTATGGTTTTGAGAATGGCAGTCTGTAATTTAGAGTGGGTGTATCAAAAGTTATATTAGGGTGTGAGAAGATGCATGAAATTATCACATGGATGATGTCATCAGTGATGTCATTTGAGATGTCATCAGTGATGTCATCAGTGATGTCACTGACCATGTCATGAGTGATGTAATATGTGACGTCATCAGCAGTGCATTGCGGGGGCGCGAGTTATAGTTAGCTGAACTAACTATAACAGGGGAATTTCACGGGTTTTGTACGAGTGCAATGTCCAACTAACTATAACTGTCCCTAAAACCTATGGTTTTTTCAGTGAATTTCAAAGGTTTTTTAAATGCTAATTTCTAACTATAACTTGTCTGAAACCTATGGTTTTTTCAGTGAATTTCAAAGGTTTTTTAAATGCTAATTTCTAACTATAACGTGCCTGAAACCTATGGTTTTTTCAGTGAATTTCAAAGGTTTTTTAAATGCTAATTTCTAACTATAACGTGCCTGAAACCTATGAGTTTTTCAGTGAATTTCAAAGGTTTTTAAATGCTAATTTCTAACTATGCCAACAGAGGTAGGACATGTGAAGAAAGAAGAAAAAACGCACAGAAAGAAGCAAAAGATGTGCAGAAAGAACCAACAGAGGAGCAGAAAGAGGCCTTGTTGCAAAATCATCCTGTGCCCACAACTTTTGCAGACGGGTACTGGTGGTAACTGACTCTGACTAACCAGAGCCAGTGCGCGTTTGCACAGTGGTGAAGGGAGGGGGCCTGAGGTGACATGTGTGCAAACGCGCCCCGTGGCGCGTTTTAAGTTGCGGGATTAAGTCCCCTTGAATCCTGAGGGTCCCTGGGGCCCAACTATCCCCCAGGTACCTACAGTTAGGACCACAGAGCTGAGTTGCAGAGAGGCGTTCCGAGGCCACGCACCTTTTTTCACCTCTCTGCAACGCAACTCTGTTGTGCTTACTGAAGGTACCTGGTGGGCTAGTTGGCCCCCAGGATTCAAAGGGAATTAACTCCCCAACTTAAAACGCACCACAGGGCGTGTTTGCGCACATGTCACCTGAGGCCCCGCCCCCTCCTTTCACCACTGTGCAAACGCGCCCCGTGGCGCGTTTTAAGTTGGGGGATTAGGTCACCTTGAATCCTGAGAGTCCCTGGGGCCCAACTAGCCCACCAGGTACTTCCAGTAAGCACCACAGGCCTGTGTTGCAACGCCTGTAACAAATTGTGCAGTTGTGTTTAGGTAGTGAAGAGGGTCGTGCTGGGGGTAGTGTTTTAGGGTTTAGGGTAGTGCAGTGGTGTTTGTGTAGTGTAGGGGGTCATGCTGGGGGTAGATTTAGGGTTTAGGGTAGTGCAGTGGTGTTTGGGTAGTGTAGGGAGTCGTGCTGGGGGAGTGTTTTAGGGTTTAGGGTAGTACAGTGGTGTTTGGGTAGTGTAGGGGGTCGTGCTGGGGTTAGTGTTTTAGGGTTTTAGGGTTTAGGGTAGTGCAGTGGTGTTTGGGTAGTGTAGGGGATACTGCTGGGGGTAGTGTTTTAGGGTTTAGGGTAGTGCAATGGTGTTTGGGTAGTGTAGGGGGTACTGCTGGGGGTAGTGTTTTAGGGTTTAGGGTAGTGCAGTGGTGTTTGGGTAGCATAGGGGGTACTGCTGGGGGTAGTGTTTTATGGTTTAGGGTAGTGCAGTGGTGTTTGGGTAGTGTAGGGGTTCGTGCTGGGGGTAGTTTTTTAGGGTTTAGGGTAGTGCAGTGGTGTTTGTGTAGTGTAGGAGGTCGTGTTTTAGGGTTTAGGGTAGTGCAGTGGTCTTTGGGTAGTGTAGGGGGTTGTGTGGGGGGTAGTGTTTTAGGGATTAGGGTAGTGCATTGGTATTTGGGTAGTGTAGGGGGTCATGCAGGGGTAGTGTTTTAGGGTTTAGGGCAGTGCAGTGGTGTTTAGGTAGTGTAGGGGGTCGTGCTGGGGGAGTGTTTTAGGGTTTAGGGCAGTGCAGTGGTGTTCGGGTAGTGTAGAGGGTCGTGCTGGGGGAGTGTTTTAGGGTTTAGGGCAGTGCAGTCGTGTTCGGGTAGTGTAGGGGGTCGTGCTGGGGGAGTATTTTAGGGTTTAGGGTAGTGCAGTGGTGTTCGGGTAGTGTAGGGGGTCATGCTGGGGGTAGTGTTCTAGGGTTTAGGGCAGTGCAGTGGTGTTCGGGCAGTTTATGGGGTCGTGCTGGGGGTGGTGTTTTAGGGTTTAGGGCAGTGCAGTGGTGTTCGGGCAGTGTAGGGGGTCGTGCTGGGGGTGGTGTTTCAGGGTTTAGGGCAGTGCAGTGGTGTTCGGGCAGTGTAGGGGGTCATGCAGGGGGTGGTGTTTCAGGGTTTAGGGCAGTGCAGTGGTGTTCGGGCAGTGTAGGGGGTCATGCAGGGGTGGTGTTTCAGGGTTTAGGGCAGTGGTGTTCGGGCAGTGTAGGGTGTCATGCTGGGGGTGGTGTTTCAGGGTTTGGGGCAGTGCAGTGGTGTTCGAGCAGTAAAGGGGGTCATGCTGGGGGTGGTGTTTCAGGGTTTAGGGCAGTGCAGTGGTGTTCGGGCAGTGTAGGGGCGGTGCAGGGGTTGGTGTTTCAGGGTTTAGATCAGTGCAGTGGTGTTCGGGCAGTGTAGGGGGTGGTGCAGGGGGTGGTGTTTCAGGGTTTAGGGCAGTGCAGTGGTGTTCGGGCAGTGTAGGGGGTCGTGCAGGGGGTGGTGTTTCTGGGTTTAGGGCAGTGCAGTGGTGTTCGGGCAGTGTAGGGGGCGGTGCAGGGGGTGGTGTTTCAGGGTTTAGGGCAGTACAGTGGTGTTCGGGCATTGTAGGGGGTGGTGCTGGGGCTGGTGTTTCAGGGTTTAGGGCAGTGCAGTGGTGTTCGGGCAATGTAGGGGGTCGTGCTGGGGCTGGTGTTTCAGGGTTTAGGGTAGTGCAGTGGTGTTCGGGCAGTGTAGGGGGTCGTGCTGGGGCTGGTGTTTCAGGGTTTAGGGCAGTGCAGTGGTGTTCGGGCAGTGTAGGGGGTCATGCTGGGGCTGGTGTTTCAGGGTTTAGGGCAGTGCAGTGGTGTTCGGGCAGTGTAGGGGGTCTTGCTGGGGCTGGTGTTTCAGAGTCTAGGGCAATGCAGTGGTGTTCGGGCAGTGTAGGGGGTCTTGCTGGGGCTGGTGTTTCAGGGTTTAGGGCAGTGCAGTCGTGTTCGGGCAGTGTAGGGGGTCGTGCTGGGGGTGGTGTTTCAGGGTTTAGGGCAGTGTAGTGGTGTTCGGGCAGTGTAGGGGGTCGTGCTGGGGCTAGTGTTTCAGGGTTTAGGGCAGAGCAATGGTGCTCAGGCAGTGTAGGGGGTTGTGCTGGGGGTGATGTTTCAGGGTTTAGGGCAGTGCAGTGGTGTTAGGGCAGTGTAGGGGGTCGTGCTGGGGGTGGTGTTTCAGGGTTTAGGGCAGTGCAGTGGTGTTCCGGCAGTGTAGGGGGTCGTGCAGGGGGTGGTGTTTCAGGGTTTAGTGCAGTGGTGTTCGGGCAGTGTAGGGGGTCATGCTGGGGTGGTGTTTCAGGGTTTAGGGCAGTGCAGTGGTGTTCGGGCAGTGTAGGGTGTCGTGCTGAGGGGTGGTGTTTCAGGGTTTAGGGCAGTGCAGTAGTGTTTGGGCAGTGTAGGGGGTCGTGCAGGGGGTGGTGTTTCAGGGTTTAGGGCAGTGCAGTGGTGTTCGGCCAGTGTAGGTAGTCTTGCTGGGGGTGGTGTTTCAGGGTTTAGGGCAGTGCAGTAGTTTTCGGGCAGTGTAGGCGGTCGTGCTGGGGCTGGTGTTTCAGGGTTTAGGGCAGTGCAGTGGTGTTCGGGCAGTGTACTGGGTTGTGCTGGTGCTGGTGTTTCAGGGTTTAGGGCAGTGCAGTGGTGTGCGGGCAGTGTACGGGGTTGTGCTGGGGCTGGTGTTTCAGGGTTTAGGGCAGTGCAGTGGTGTTCGGGCAGTGTAGGGGGTCGTGCTGGGGGTGGTGTTTCAGAGTTTAGGGCAGTGCAGTGGTGTTCGGGCAGTGTAGGGGGTCGTGCTGGGGCTGGTGTTTCAGGGTTTAGGGCAGTGCAGTGGTGTTTGGGCAGTGTAGGGGTCGTGCTGGGGCTGGTGTTTCAGGGTTTTGGGCAGAGCAGTGGTGTTCGGGCAGTGTAGGGGGTCGTGCTGGGGCTGGTGTTTCAGGGTGTAGGGCAGTGCAGTGGTGTTCGGGCCGTGTAGGGGGTCTTGCTGGGGGTGGTGTTTCAGGGTTTAGGGCAGTGCAGTGGTGTTCGGGCAGTGTAGGTGGTCTTGCTGGGGGTGGTGTTTCAGGGTTTAGGGCAGTGCAGTGGTGTTCGGGCAGTGTAGGGGGTCATGCTGGGGCTGGTGTTTCAGGGTTTAGGGCAGTGCAGTGGTGTTCGGGCAGTGTAGGGGGTCGTGCTGGGGCTGGTTTTTCAGGGTTTAGGGCAGTGTAGTGGTGTTCGGGCAGTGTAGGGGGTCTTTCTGGGGGTGGTGTTTCAGGGTTTAGGGCAGTGGTGTTCGGGCAGTGTAGGGGGTCTTGCTGGGGGTGATGTTTCAGGGTTTAGGGCAGTGCAGTGGTGTTCGAGCAGTGTAGGAGGTCTTGCTGGGGGTAGTGTTTCAGGGTTTAGGGCAGTGCAGTGGTGTTCGTGCAGTATAGGGGGTCGTGCTGGGGATGGTGTTTCTGGGTTTAGGGCAGTGCAGTAGTGTTCGAGCAGTATAGGGGGTCGTGCTGGGGATGGTGTTTCAGGGTTTAGGGCAGTGCAGTGGTGTTCGGGCAGTGTACGGTGTTGTGCTGGGGCTGGTGTTTCAGGGTTCAGGGCGGTGCAGTGGTGTTCAGGCAGTGTAGGGGGTCGTGCTGAGGCTGGTGTTTCACGGTTTAGGGCAGTGCAGTGGTGTTCGGGCAGTGTAGGGGGTCGTGCTGGGGCTGGTGTTTCAGGGTTTAGGGCAGTGCAGTGGTGTTCGGGCAGTGTAGGCGGTCGTGCTGGGGCTGGTGTTTCAGGGTTTAGGGCAGTGCAGTGGTGTTCGGGCAGTGTAGGGGGTCGTGCTGGGGCTGGTGTTTCAGGGTTTAGGGCAGTGCATTGGTGCTCGGGCAGTGTAGGGGGTCGTGCTGGGGGTGATGTTTCAGGGTTTAGGGTAGTGCAGTGGTGTTCGGGCAGTGTAGGGGGCCGTGCAGGGGCTGGTGTTTCAAGGTTTAGGGCAGTGCAGTGGTGTTCGGGCAGTGTAGGGGGTCGTGCTGGGGCTGGTGTTTCAGGGTTTTGGGCAGAGCAGTGGTGTTCGGGCAGTGTAGGGGGTCATGCTGGGGGTAGTGTTTCAGGGTTTAGGGCAGTGCAGTGGTGTTCGGGCAGTGTAGGGGGTCGTGCTGGGGGTGGTGTTTCAGGGTTTAGGTCAGTGGTGTTCGGGCAGTGTAGGGGGTCTTGCTGGGGGTGATGTTTCAGGGTTTAGGGCAGTGCAGTGGTATTCGGGCAGTGTAGGGGGTCTTGCTGGGGGTAGTGTTTCAGGGTTTAGGGCAGTGCAGTGGTGTTTGGGCAGTGTAGGGGTCATGCTGGGGGTGGTGTTTCAGGGTTTAGGGCAGTGCAGTGGTGTTCGGGCAGTGTAGGGGGTCGTGAAGGGGTGGTGTTTCAGGGTTTAGGGCAGTGCAGTGGTGTTCGGGCAGTGTAGGGGGTCGTGCTGGGGGTAGTGTTTTAGGGTTTAGGGTAGTGCAGTGGTGCTTGTGTAGTGTAGGGGTCGTGCTGGGGGTAGTGTTTTAGGGTTTAGGGTAGTGCAGTGGTGTTTGTGTAGTGTAGGGGGTCATGTTTTAGGGTAGTGCAGTGGTGTTTGGGTAGTGTAGGGGGTCGTGCTGGGGGTAGTGTTTTAGGGTTTAGGGTAGTGCAGTGGTGTTTGTGTAGTGTAGGGGGTCGTGCTGGGGGTAGTGTTTTAGGGTTTAGGGTAGTGCAGTGGTGCTTGTGTAGTATAGGGGGTCATGCTGGGGGTAGTGTTTTAGGGTTTAGGGTAGTGCAGTGGTGTTTGTGTAGTGTAGGGGTCATGTTTTAGGGTAGTGCAGTGGTGTTTGGGTAGTGTAGGGGGTCGTGCTGGGGGTAGTGTTTTAGGATTTAGGTTAGTGCAGTGGTGTTTGGGTAGTGTAGGGGGTCGTGCTGGGGGTAGTGTTTTAGGGTTTAAGGTAGTGCAGTGGTGTTTTTGTAGTGTAGGGGGTCATGTTTTAAGATGCAATGCTCCAATACCTGACCAGTCTGCACTACATAAAACTGCAAAAAAACTAAAAATAAAAAGTGTTTTGCACACTTTTGTCATTGGGCTATATGTGGGCTACATCTGGGTAATATTTGTGCTACATTTGGGCTCTTTTTTCACTGGTGGCCATCTTGGAAGACTTCTTTGTTATGAAGTTTCCTAATTTCTTCATTTACTGCAGTCTCCTCAGTAGGAAATGCTTTCAGTTTTTTACTTTGATTCCATCAAGAAGGCATTCAGATGTGTCTCACATCTGCCATAAATTCAGAATGTTAGTACTCTAGTTGCTCATTAGATCACTGGAGTAAAGCTACTGCTCACCAGGGAGTTAACTGGTAGTCTGCTGCTGGTATTGAAAGTGATTGTTTCAGTCTGCATGTCAGAATTTTCTAATGAAATAGAAGAGGATTTGAGATCTCACTTAAAACATGCCCTAATTTTTCTTTCTGCAGCACTAACCATAATTTCTGTTTTCAAAAAGAACCCCTCATTTTGTTCCTTTTTAAATTAAATGTTTTAAGTGTTACCGGTTTATTCCAATCAAGATGGCTTCAGGTGTGCCATACTTTTGTCATAAGTAAGGCTGTTAGCGCTCTAGTTGTTCTTTAGAACACTCTGGGAAGCTGCAGTAGAACACAAAGGCATCAACTGGCAGGCTGCTCCTGTTGAAATATAACAGGAAGATATTTGAGATCACACTTGAAATATGTCCTAATTTTTCTTTCTACAGCACTAACCATAATTTCTATGACAAAATGAACCCCATCATTTTGTTCCTTTTTAAATTAAATGTTTTAAGTGTTACCAGTTTATTCCAATCAAGATGGCTTCAGGTGTGCCATACTTTTGTCATAAGTAAGGCTGTTAGCACTCTAGTTGTTCTTTAGAACACTCTGGGAAGCTGCAGTAGAACACAAAGGCATCAACTGGCAGGCTGCTCCTGTTGAAATATAACAGGAAGATATTTGAGATCACACTTGAAACATGTCCTAATTTTTCTTTCTACAGCACTAACCATAATTTCTATGACAAAATGAACCCCATCATTTTGTTCCTTTTTAAATTAAATTGTTTAAGGGTTACCAGTTTATTCCAATCAAGATGGCTTCAGGTGTGCCATACTTTTGTCATAAGTAAGGCTGTTAGCACTCTAGTTGTTCTTTAGAACACTCTGCAGTAGAACACAAAGGAATCAACTGACAGTCTCTGCCCTTGTTGGATGTACATGTTTTACTGAGAATGTCAGACTTCATTCTCACATGAGTGAGAAAGATAATGTGAATTTACAGAAAATATGCTCTCATTCTAGCTTCTGGAGCACCTTCCAAACCTACATGGGACAAGCATGAGAAAATAGTGTTCTCTCAAACATGATTCATGATATCCCAGCAGAAGGTTTTTCACATGGTAAAATCACCTTAGAATACACCACAATTCCTAAAATTAGTATGGTACCATCAACAAATAAATTCTAATGTAACTAAAGCCTGTTATCACCCTTTATAGTTCTCCTTTTGGTGACCCTCAAAATCTTCTATTCACTACAATGCATTTCAATGAGGTACTATCATTTATATTGGTCCCAAGATGGCTGCCAGCAATTCCAGGATGAAGTGCTGACAGCCAATCAGATCTCACGATGACATGTGTGGTTAGGCTCCGCCCAGATATATATGTGACTTTACTTTTGATTTTCTCAGGAACTACTGAACGGATTTACACCATTTAAGCAAAAGGCACGACACTGAACCAAGGGCTACCTCTTTGCCAAATTTGGTGTAATTCCGTTCAGCAGTTCGGGCTGTAGCTGCGACTAAAGGTTCCTATGGAAAAATGAATGGGGAAAACGCGTTTTGGGACCCCCTTTTTCTCAGCCCCCGCTTGACGTATCACCCCGAGACTTTCAGGATAGGAGCGGACCGGAGCGCCCCAACAAGTTGGAACCTTTCGCAAAGATTCATCAACCGGCGCCAACGTTATTTCAAATAGAATGTCGCGGATTTCCTATGGATAATAGGTTTTAACTATAACTATCTACTGGCGACCGCCAGTAGATAATATATATATATATATATATTCACTGCAAAAACCATAGGTTTCAGACACGTTATAGTTAGAAATTAGCATTTAAAAAACCTTTGAAATTCACTGAAAAAACCATAGGTTTTAGGGACAGTTATAGTTAGTTGGACATTGCACTCGTACAAAACCCATGAAATTCCCCTGTTATAGTTAGTTCAGCTAACTATAACTCGCGCCTCACAATGCACTGCTGATGACGTCACATATTACATCACTCATGACATGGTCAGTGACATCACTGATGACATCACTGATGACATCTCAAATGACATCACTGATGACATCACTGATGACATCACTGATGACATCATCCAGTGACTGTGTGTTTCTGTAAAGATTAAATATGTTTAATATATATAGGGAAAGGGGTATTGAAGAATGAGTGGGTGTATAAGTGTCTGAATGGATGATTTAGTACGTGAGTGACTGACTCTACAAGTGAGTGATTAAACGTATCTTACTGAATGCATGGGTTAGTGACTAAACTGTGTGAATGTCTGTATCCGTCTGCTTGTTGGTGTGTAAGTGGATGCATGGATTTGCGAATAGCTACATGAGTGTCTATATGGGTTATTGATTGGTTCTCTGAGTATCTGTATGGCTGCCTGAGTGTTTGTGTGGGTGGGGTGTGTGTGACTCTATACATAGATGTGTGAGTGGGTGTTTCACTGGGTGCATGATTTCAAGAGTGCATCTGTGATGGACTGCTTGGGTGGGTGAGTGTGTGTATGGGTGTGTTAGTGAGTGAATGTATATCTCAGTGGTACATGTGCGAGTAACTACATATGTAAAAGGCAGTATATATGTGTGTTAGAGTATTTAAATGGCTATAAGTGAGAGTGTGTTATTGTGAGAGTGGCTGTATGGATGCGTGTGTGCTTGTATCAGTTATTGTATAAGAGCATAAGAATGTGCTAGTATTTGTATGAGTAAGTGAGCTGGTGTGTGTATAACTGTATAGGTGAGTAAATGGGTGTGTGATTAATTTTTTGCATGACTGACTAGGTGTGTGAGTACCTCTATGGAAGAGTGGCGGTGTGTGAGTGTTTATATAGGTGTATGAGTGCATATGATAGTCCTGTACTGAGTGACTGTAAGTATGAGTGACTGTACAGGTGAGTGAGTGGATGTGTGTGTAGACCTAAGAATCAGTGAGTGGGTATGTAGTTTTTGGTGTTGGAGTGTCTATGGTTTTGAGAATGGCAGTCTGTAATTTAGAGTGGGTGTATCAAAAGTTATATTAGGGTGTGAGAAGATGCATGAAATTATCACATGGATGATGTCATCAGTGATGTCATTTGAGATGTCATCAGTGATGTCATCAGTGATGTCACTGACCATGTCATGAGTGATGTAATATGTGACGTCATCAGCAGTGCATTGCGAGGGCGCGAGTTATAGTTAGCTGAACTAACTATAACAGGGGAATTTCATGGGTTTTGTACGAGTGCAATGTCCAACTAACTATAACTGTCCCTAAAACCTATGGTTTTTTCAGTGAATTTCAAAGGTTTTTTAAATGCTAATTTCTAACTATAACGTGTCTGAAACCTATGGTTTTTGCAGTGAATTTCAAAGGTTTTTAAATGCTAATTTCTAACTATAACGTGCCTGAAACCTATGGTTTTTTCAGTGAATTTCAAAGGTTTTTTAAATGCTAATTTCTAACTATAACGTGCCTGAAAACTATGATTTTTTAAGTGAATTTCAAAGGTTTTTTAAATGCTAGTTTCTAACTATGCCAACAGAGGTAGGACATGTGAAGAAAGAAGAAAAAACGCACAGAAAGAAGCAAAAGATGTGCAGAAAGAATCAACAGAGGAGCAGAAAGAGGCCTTGTTGCAAAATCATCCTGTGCCCACAACTTTTTCAGACGGGTACTGGTGGTAACTGACTCTGACTAACCAGAGCCAGTGCACGTTTGCACAGTGGTGAAGGGAGGGGGCCTGAGGTGACATGTGTGCAAACGCGCCCCGTGGCGCGTTTTAAGTTGCGGGATTAAGTCCCCTTGAATCCTGAGGGTCCCTGGGGTCCAACTAGCCCCCAGGTACCTACAGTTAGGACCACAGAGCTGAGTTGCAGAGAGGCGTTCCGAGGCCACGCACCTTTTTCACCTCTCTGCAACGCACCTCTGTTGTGCTTACTGAAGGTACCTGGTGGGCTAGTTGGCCCCCAGGATTCAAAGGAATTAACTCCCCAACTTAAACCGCACCACAGGGCGTGTTTGCGCACATGTCACCTGAGGCCCCGCCCCTCCCTTCACCACTGTGCATACGCGCCCCGTGGCGCATTTTAAGTTGGGGGATTAGGTCACCTTGAATCCTGAGAGACCCTGGGGCCCAACCAGCCCACCAGGTACTTCCAGTAAGCACCACAGGCCTGCGTTGCAACGCCTGTAACAAATTGTGCAGTTGTGTTTAGGTAGTGAAGAGGGTCGTGCTGGGGGTAGTGTTTTAGGGTTTAGGGTAGTGCAGTGGTGTTTGTGTAGTGTAGGGGGTCATGCTGGGGGTAGGTTTAGGGTAGTGCAGTGGTGTTTGGGTAGTGTAGGGAGTCGTTCTGGGGGAGTGTTTTAGGGTTTAGGGTAGTACAGTGGTGTTTGGGTAGTGTAGGGGGTCGTGCTGGGGTTAGTGTTTTAGGGTTTAGGGTAGTGCAGTGGTGTTTGAGTAGTGTAGGGGATACTGCTGGGGGTAGTGTTTTAGGGTTTAGGGTAGTGCAATGGTGTTTGGGTAGTGTAGGGGGTACTGCTGGGGGTAGTGTTTTAGGGTTTAGGGTAGTGCAGTGGTGTTTGGGTAGCGTAGGGGGTACTGCTGGGGGTAGTTTCTAATGGTTTAGGGTAGTGCAGTGGTGTTTGGGTAGTGTAGGGGTTCGTGCTGGGGGTAGTTTTTTAGGGTTTAGGGTAGTGCAGTGGTGTTTGTGTAGTGTAGGAGGTCGTATTTTAGGGTTTAGGGTAGTGCAGTGGTCTTTGGGTAGTGTAGGGAGTCGTGCGGGGGTATTGTTTTAGAGTTTAGGGTAGTGCAGTGGTCTTTGGGTAGTGTAGGGGGTTGTGCGGGGGGTAGTGTTTTAGGGATTAGGGTAGTGCATTGGTATTTGGGTAGTGTAGGGGGTCATGCGGGGGGTAGTGTTTTAGGGTTTAGGGCAGTGCAGTGGTGTTTAGGTAGTGTAGGGGGTCGTGCTGGGGGAGTGTTTTAGGGTTTAGGGCAGTGCAGTGGTGTTCGGGTAGTGTAGGGGGTCGTGCTGGGGGAGTGTTTTAGGGTTTAGGGCAGTGCAGTCGTGTTCGGGTAGTGTAGGGGGTCGTGCTGGGGGGAGTATTTTAGGGTTTAGGGTAGTGCAGTGGTGTTCGGGTAGTGTAGGGGGTCATGCTGGGGGTAGTGTTCTAGGGTTTAGGGCAGTGCAGTGGTGTTCGGGCAGTGTAGGGGGTCTTGCTGGGGGTGGTGTTTCAGGATTTAGGGCAGTGCAGTGGTGTTCGGGCAGTGTAGGGGGTCATGCAGGGGGTGGTGTTTCAGGGTTTAGGGCAGTGCAGTGGTGTTCGGGCAGTGTAGGGGGTCGTGCAGGGGTGGTGTTTCAGGGTTTAGGGCAGTGGTGTTCGGGCAGTGTAGGGGGTCATTCTGGGGGTGGTGTTTCAGGGTTTGGGGCAGTGCAGTGGTGTTCGAGCAGTAAAGGGGGTCATGCTGGGGGTGGTGTTTCAGGGTTTAGGGCAGTGCAGTGGTGTTCGGGCAGTGTAGGGGGCGGTGCAGGGGTGGTGTTTCAGGGTTTAGGGCAGTGCAGTGGTGTTCGGGCAGTGTAGGGGTTGGTGCAGGGAGTGGTGTTTCAGGGTTTAGGGCAGTGCAGTGGTGTTCGGGCAGTGTAGGGGGTCGTGCTGGGGCTGGTGTTTCAGGGTTTAGGGCAGTGCATTGGTGCTCGGGCAGTGTAGGGGGTCGTGCTGGGGGTGATGTTTCAGGGTTTAGGGTAGTGCAGTGGTGTTCGGGCAGTGTAGGGGGCCGTGCAGGGGCTGGTGTTTCAAGGTTTAGGGCAGTGCAGTGGTGTTCGGGCAGTGTAGGGGGTCGTGCTGGGGCTGGTGTTTCAGGGTTTTGGGCAGAGCAGTGGTGTTCGGGCAGTGTAGGGGGTCATGCTGGGGGTAGTGTTTCAGGGTTTAGGGCAGTGCAGTGGTGTTCGGGCAGTGTAGGGGGTCGTGCTGGGGGTGGTGTTTCAGGGTTTAGGTCAGTGGTGTTCGGGCAGTGTAGGGGGTCTTGCTGGGGGTGATGTTTCAGGGTTTAGGGCAGTGCAGTGGTATTCGGGCAGTGTAGGGGGTCTTGCTGGGGGTAGTGTTTCAGGGTTTAGGGCAGTGCAGTGGTGTTTGGGCAGTGTAGGGGTCATGCTGGGGGTGGTGTTTCAGGGTTTAGGGCAGTGCAGTGGTGTTCGGGCAGTGTAGGGGGTCGTGAAGGGGGTGGTGTTTCAGGGTTTAGGGCAGTGCAGTGGTGTTCGGGCAGTGTAGGGGGTCGTGCTGGGGGTAGTGTTTTAGGGTTTAGGGTAGTGCAGTGGTGCTTGTGTAGTGTAGGGGGTCGTGCTGGGGGTAGTGTTTTAGGGTTTAGGGTAGTGCAGTGGTGTTTGTGTAGTGTAGGGGGTCATGTTTTAGGGTAGTGCAGTGGTGTTTGGGTAGTGTAGGGGGTCGTGCTGGGGGTAGTGTTTTAGGGTTTAGGGTAGTGCAGTGGTGTTTGTGTAGTGTAGGGGGTCGTGCTGGGGGTAGTGTTTTAGGGTTTAGGGTAGTGCAGTGGTGCTTGTGTAGTATAGGGGGTCATGCTGGGGGTAGTGTTTTAGGGTTTAGGGTAGTGCAGTGGTGTTTGTGTAGTGTAGGGGGTCATGTTTTAGGGTAGTGCAGTGGTGTTTGGGTAGTGTAGGGGGTCGTGCTGGGGGCAGTGTTTTAGGATTTAGGTTAGTGCAGTGGTGTTTGGGTAGTGTAGGGGGTCGTGCTGGGGGTAGTGTTTTAGGGTTTAAGGTAGTGCAGTGGTGTTTTTGTAGTGTAGGGGGTCATGTTTTAAGATGCAATGCTCCAATACCTGACCAGTCTGCACTACATAAAACTGCAAAAAAACTAAAAATAAAAAGTGTTTTGCACACTTTTGTCATTGGGCTATATGTGGGCTACATCTGGGTAATATTTGTGCTACATTTGGGCTCTTTTTTCACTGGTGGCCATCTTGGAAGACTTCTTTGTTATGAAGTTTCCTAATTTCTTCATTTACTGCAGTCTCCTCAGTAGGAAATGCTTTCAGTTTTTACTTTGATTCCATCAAGAAGGCATTCAGATGTGTCTCACATCTGCCATAAATTCAGAATGTTAGTACTCTAGTTGCTCATTAGATCACTGGAGTAAAGCTACTGCTCACCAGGGAGTTAACTGGTAGTCTGCTGCTGGTATTGAAAGTGATTGTTTCAGTCTGCATGTCAGAATTTTCTAATGAAATAGAAGAGGATTTGAGATCTCACTTAAAACATGCCCTAATTTTTCTTTCTGCAGCACTAACCATAATTTCTGTTTTCAAAAAGAACCCCTCATTTTGTTCCTTTTTAAATTAAATGTTTTAAGTGTTACCGGTTTATTCCAATCAAGATGGCTTCAGGTGTGCCATACTTTTGTCATAAGTAAGGCTGTTAGCGCTCTAGTTGTTCTTTAGAACACTCTGGGAAGCTGCAGTAGAACACAAAGGCATCAACTGGCAGGCTGCTCCTGTTGAAATATAACAGGAAGATATTTGAGATCACACTTGAAATATGTCCTAATTTTTCTTTCTACAGCACTAACCATAATTTCTATGACAAAATGAACCCCATCATTTTGTTCCTTTTTAAATTAAATGT
This sequence comes from Calotriton arnoldi, assembly GCA_963921515.1. Classification (NCBI taxonomy): domain Eukaryota; kingdom Metazoa; phylum Chordata; class Amphibia; order Caudata; family Salamandridae; genus Calotriton; species Calotriton arnoldi. The sequence continues at coordinate 563,983 of CAWUFW010000497.1, forward strand.
TTTAAGTGTTACCAGTTTATTCCAATCAAGATGGCTTCAGGTGTGCCATACTTTTGTCATAAGTAAGGCTGTTAGCACTCTAGTTGTTCTTTAGAACACTCTGGGAAGCTGCAGTAGAACACAAAGGCATCAACTGGCAGGCTGCTCCTGTTGAAATATAACAGGAAGATATTTGAGATCACACTTGAAACATGTCCTAATTTTTCTTTCTACAGCACTAACCATAATTTCTATGACAAAATGAACCCCATCATTTTGTTCCTTTTTAAATTAAATTGTTTAAGGGTTACCAGTTTATTCCAATCAAGATGGCTTCAGGTGTGCCATACTTTTGTCATAAGTAAGGCTGTTAGCACTCTAGTTGTTCTTTAGAACACTCTGCAGTAGAACACAAAGGAATCAACTGACAGTCTCTGCCCTTGTTGGATGTACATGTTTTACTGAGAATGTCAGACTTCATTCTCACATGAGTGAGAAAGATAATGTGAATTTACAGAAAATATGCTCTCATTCTAGCTTCTGGAGCACCTTCCAAACCTACATGGGACAAGCATGAGAAAATAGTGTTCTCTCAAACATGATTCATGATATCCCAGCAGAAGGTTTTCACATGGTAAAATCACCTTAGAATACACCACAATTCCTAAAATTAGTATGGTACCATCAACAAATAAATTCTAATGTAACTAAAGCCTGTTATCACCCTTTATAGTTCTCCTTTTGGTGACCCTCAAAATCTTCTATTCACTACAATGCATTTCAATGAGGTACTATCATTTATATTGGTCCCAAGATGGCTGCCAGCAATTCCAGGATGAAGTGCTGACAGCCAATCAGATCTCACGATGACATGTGTGGTTAGGCTCCGCCCAGATATATATGTGACTTTACTTTTGATTTTCTCAGGAACTACTGAACGGATTTACACCATTTAAGCAAAAGGCACGACACTGAACCAAGGGCTACCTCTTTGCCAAATTTGGTGTAATTCCGTTCAGCAGTTCGGGCTGTAGCTGCGACTAAAGGTTCCTATGGAAAAATGAATGGGGAAAACGCGTTTTGGGACCCCCCTTTTTTCTCAGCCCCCGCTTGACGTATCACCCCGAGACTTTCAGGATAGGAGCGGACCGGAGCGCCCCAACAAGTTGGAACCTTTCGCAAAGATTCATCAACCGGCGCCAACGTTATTTCAAATAGAATGTCGCGGATTTCCTATGGATAATAGGTTTTAACTATAACTATCTACTGGCGACCGCCAGTAGATAATATATATATATATATATATTCACTGCAAAAACCATAGGTTTCAGACACGTTATAGTTAGAAATTAGCATTTAAAAAACCTTTGAAATTCACTGAAAAAACCATAGGTTTTAGGGACAGTTATAGTTAGTTGGACATTGCACTCGTACAAAACCCATGAAATTCCCCTGTTATAGTTAGTTCAGCTAACTATAACTCGCGCCCCGCAATGCACTGCTGATGACGTCACATATTACATCACTCATGACATGGTCAGTGACATCACTGATGACATCACTGATGACATCTCAAATGACATCACTGATGACATCACTGATGACATCACTGATGACATCATCCAGTGACTGTGTGTTTCTGTAAAGATTAAATATGTTTAATATATATAGGGAAAGGGGTATTGAAGAATGAGTGGGTGTATAAGTGTCTGAATGGATGATTTAGTACGTGAGTGACTGACTCTACAAGTGAGTGATTAAACGTATCTTACTGAATGCATGGGTTAGTGACTAAACTGTGTGAATGTCTGTATCCGTCTGCTTGTTGGTGTGTAAGTGGATGCATGGATTTGCGAATAGCTACATGAGTGTCTATATGGGTTATTGATTGGTTCTCTGAGTATCTGTATGGCTGCCTGAGTGTTTGTGTGGGTGGGGTGTGTGTGACTCTATACATAGATGTGTGAGTGGGTGTTTCACTGGGTGCATGATTTCAAGAGTGCATCTGTGATGGACTGCTTGGGTGGGTGAGTGTGTGTATGGGTGTGTTAGTGAGTGAATGTATATCTCAGTGGTACATGTGCGAGTAACTACATATGTAAAAGGCAGTATATATGTGTGTTAGAGTATTTAAATGGCTATAAGTGAGAGTGTGTTATTGTGAGAGTGGCTGTATGGATGCGTGTGTGCTTGTATCAGTTATTGTATAAGAGCATAAGAATGTGCTAGTATTTGTATGAGTAAGTGAGCTGGTGTGTGTATAACTGTATAGGTGAGTAAATGGGTGTGTGATTAATTTTTTGCATGACTGACTAGGTGTGTGAGTACCTCTATGGAAGAGTGGCGGTGTGTGAGTGTTTATATAGGTGTATGAGTGCATATGATAGTCCTGTACTGAGTGACTGTAAGTATGAGTGACTGTACAGGTGAGTGAGTGGATGTGTGTGTAGACCTAAGAATCAGTGAGTGGGTATGTAGTTTTTGGTGTTGGAGTGTCTATGGTTTTGAGAATGGCAGTCTGTAATTTAGAGTGGGTGTATCAAAAGTTATATTAGGGTGTGAGAAGATGCATGAAATTATCACATGGATGATGTCATCAGTGATGTCATTTGAGATGTCATCAGTGATGTCATCAGTGATGTCACTGACCATGTCATGAGTGATGTAATATGTGACGTCATCAGCAGTGCATTGCGGGGCGCGAGTTATAGTTAGCTGAACTAACTATAACAGGGGAATTTCATGGGTTTTGTACGAGTGCAATGTCCAACTAACTATAACTGTCCCTAAAACCTATGGTTTTTTCAGTGAATTTCAAAGGTTTTTTAAATGCTAATTTCTAACTATAACGTGTCTGAAACCTATGGTTTTTGCAGTGAATTTCAAAGGTTTTTTAAATGCTAATTTCTAACTATAACGTGCCTGAAACCTATGGTTTTTTCAGTGAATTTCAAAGGTTTTTTAAATGCTAATTTCTAACTATAACGTGCCTGAAAACTATGATTTTTTAAGTGAATTTCAAAGGTTTTTTAAATGCTAGTTTCTAACTATGCCAACAGAGGTAGGACATGTGAAGAAAGAAGAAAAAACGCACAGAAAGAAGCAAAAGATGTGCAGAAAGAATCAACAGAGGAGCAGAAAGAGGCCTTGTTGCAAAATCATCCTGTGCCCACAACTTTTTCAGACGGGTACTGGTGGTAACTGACTCTGACTAACCAGAGCCAGTGCACGTTTGCACAGTGGTGAAGGGAGGGGGCCTGAGGTGACATGTGTGCAAACGCGCCCCGTGGCGCGTTTTAAGTTGCGGGATTAAGTCCCCTTGAATCCTGAGGGTCCCTGGGGTCCAACTAGCCCCCAGGTACCTACAGTTAGGACCACAGAGCTGAGTTGCAGAGAGGCGTTCCGAGGCCACGCACCTTTTTTCACCTCTCTGCAACGCACCTCTGTTGTGCTTACTGAAGGTACCTGGTGGGCTAGTTGGCCCCCAGGATTCAAAGGGAATTAACTCCCCAACTTAAACCGCACCACAGGGCGTGTTTGCGCACATGTCACCTGAGGCCCCGCCCCCTCCCTTCACCACTGTGCATACGCGCCCCGTGGCGCATTTTAAGTTGGGGGATTAGGTCACCTTGAATCCTGAGAGTCCCTGGGGCCCAACCAGCCCACCAGGTACTTCCAGTAAGCACCACAGGCCTGCGTTGCAACGCCTGTAACAAATTGTGCAGTTGTGTTTAGGTAGTGAAGAGGGTCGTGCTGGGGGTAGTGTTTTAGGGTTTAGGGTAGTGCAGTGGTGTTTGTGTAGTGTAGGGGGTCATGCTGGGGGTAGGTTTAGGGTAGTGCAGTGGTGTTTGGGTAGTGTAGGGAGTCGTTCTGGGGGAGTGTTTTAGGGTTTAGGGTAGTACAGTGGTGTTTGGGTAGTGTAGGGGGTCGTGCTGGGGTTAGTGTTTTAGGGTTTAGGGTAGTGCAGTGGTGTTTGAGTAGTGTAGGGGATACTGCTGGGGGTAGTGTTTTAGGGTTTAGGGTAGTGCAATGGTGTTTGGGTAGTGTAGGGGGTACTGCTGGGGGTAGTGTTTTAGGGTTTAGGGTAGTGCAGTGGTGTTTGGGTAGCGTAGGGGTACTGCTGGGGGTAGTGTTCTAATGGTTTAGGGTAGTGCAGTGGTGTTTGGGTAGTGTAGGGGTTCGTGCTGGGGGTAGTTTTTTAGGGTTTAGGGTAGTGCAGTGGTGTTTGTGTAGTGTAGGAGGTCGTATTTTAGGGTTTAGGGTAGTGCAGTGGTCTTTGGGTAGTGTAGGGAGTCGTGCGGGGGGTATTGTTTTAGAGTTTAGGGTAGTGCAGTGGTCTTTGGGTAGTGTAGGGGGTTGTGCGGGGGTAGTGTTTTAGGGATTAGGGTAGTGCATTGGTATTTGGGTAGTGTAGGGGGTCATGCGGGGGTAGTGTTTTAGGGTTTAGGGCAGTGCAGTGGTGTTTAGGTAGTGTAGGGGGTCGTGCTGGGGGAGTGTTTTAGGGTTTAGGGCAGTGCAGTGGTGTTCGGGTAGTGTAGGGGGTCGTGCTGGGGGGAGTGTTTTAGGGTTTAGGGCAGTGCAGTCGTGTTCGGGTAGTGTAGGGGGTCGTGCTGGGGGGAGTATTTTAGGGTTTAGGGTAGTGCAGTGGTGTTCGGGTAGTGTAGGGGGTCATGCTGGGGGTAGTGTTCTAGGGTTTAGGGCAGTGCAGTGGTGTTCGGGCAGTGTAGGGGGTCTTGCTGGGGGTGGTGTTTCAGGATTTAGGGCAGTGCAGTGGTGTTCGGGCAGTGTAGGGGGTCATGCAGGGGGTGGTGTTTCAGGGTTTAGGGCAGTGCAGTGGTGTTCGGGCAGTGTAGGGGGTCGTGCAGGGGTGGTGTTTCAGGGTTTAGGGCAGTGGTGTTCGGGCAGTGTAGGGGGTCATTCTGGGGGTGGTGTTTCAGGGTTTGGGGCAGTGCAGTGGTGTTCGAGCAGTAAAGGGGGTCATGCTGGGGGTGGTGTTTCAGGGTTTAGGGCAGTGCAGTGGTGTTCGGGCAGTGTAGGGGGCGGTGCAGGGGGTGGTGTTTCAGGGTTTAGGGCAGTGCAGTGGTGTTCGGGCAGTGTAGGGGTTGGTGCAGGGAGTGGTGTTTCAGGGTTTAGGGCAGTGCAGTGGTGTTCGGGCAGTGTAGGGGGTCGTGCAGGGGGTGGTGTTTCAGGGTTTAGGGCAGTGCAGTGGTGTTCGGGCAGTGTAGGGGGTGGTGCTGGGGCTGGTGTTTCAGGGTTTAGGGCAGTGCAGTGGTGTTCGGGCAGTGTAGGGGGTCGTGCTGGGGCTGGTGTTTCAGGGTTTAGGGCAGTGCAGTGGTGTTCGGGCAGTGTAGGGGGTCGTGCTGGGGCTGGTGTTTCAGGGTTTAGGGCAGTGCAGTGGTGTTCGGGCAGTGTAGGGGTCATGCTGGGGCTGGTGTTTCAGGGTTTAGGGCAGTGCAGTGGTGTTCGGGCAGTGTAGGGGGTCTTGCTGGGGCTGGTGTTTCAGAGTCTAGGGCAATGCAGTGGTGTTCGGGCAGTGTAGGTGGTCTTGCTGGGGCTGGTGTTTCAGGGTTTAGGGCAGTGCAGTGGTGTTCGGGCAGTGTAGGGGGTCGTGCTGGGGGTGGTGTTTCAGGGTTTAGGGCAGTGCAGTGGTGTTCGGGCAGTGTAGGGGGTCGTGCTGGGGCTAGTGTTTCAGGGTTTAGGGCAGAGCAATGGTGCTCAGGCAGTGTAGGGGGTTGTGCTGGGGGTGATGTTTCAGGGTTTAGGGCAGTGCAGTGGTGTTCGTGCGTTATAGGGGGTCGTGCTGGGGGTGGTGTTTCAGGGTTTAGGGCAGTGCAGTGGTGTTCGGGCAGTGTAGGGGGTTGTGCTGGGGGTGATGTTTCAGGGTTTAGGGCAGTGCAGTGGTGTTCGTGCAGTATAGGGGGTCGTGCTGGTGGTGGTGTTTCAGGGTTTAGGGCAGTGCAGTGGTGTTCGGGCAGTGTAGGGGGTCATGCAGGGGCTGGTGTTTTAGGGTTTAGGGCAGTGCAGTGGTGTTCGGGCAGTGTAGGGGGTCGTGCAGGGGGTGGTGTTTCAGGGTTTAGTGCAGTGGTGTTCGGGCAGTGTAGGGGGTCATGCTGGGGTGGTGTTTCAGGGTTTAGGGCAGTGCAGTGGTGTTTGGGCAGTGTAGGGGGTCGTGCAGGGGGTGGTGTTTCAGGGTTTAGGGCAGTGCAGTGGTGTTCGGCCAGTGTAGGTAGTCTTGCTGGGGGTGGTGTTTCAGGGTTTAGGGCAGTGCAGTAGTTTTCGGGCAGTGTAGGCGGTCGTGCTGGGGCTGGTGTTTCAGGGTTTAGGGCAGTGCAGTGGTGTTCGGGCAGTGTACGGGGTTGTGCTGGGGCTGGTGTTTCAGGGTTTAGGGCAGTGGTGTTCGGGCAGTGTAGGGGGTCTTGCTGGGGGTGATGTTTCAGGGTTTAGGGCAGTGCAGTGGTGTTCGGGCAGTGTAGGGGGTCTTGCTGGGGGTAGTGTGTCAGGGTTTAGGGGGTGCAGTGGTGTTCGTGCAGTGTAGGGGGTCGTGCTGGGGGTGGTGTTTCAGGGTTTAGGGCAGTGCAGTAGTGTTCGGGCAGTGTAGGGGGTCATGCAGGGGGTGGTGTTTCAGGGTTTAGGGCAGTGCAGTGGTGTTCTGGCAGTGTAGGGGGTCATGCTGGGGGTGGGGTTTCAGGGTTTAGGGCATACAGTGGTGTTCGGGCAGTGTAGGGGGTCGTGCAGGGGGTGGTGTTTCAGGGTTTAGGGCAGTGCAGTGGTGTTCGGGCAGTGTAGGGGGTCGTGCTGGGGCTGGTGTTTCAGGGTTTAGGGCAGTGGTGTTCGGGCAGTGTAGGGGGTCTTGCTGGGGGTGGTGTTTCAGGGTTTAGGGCAGTGGTGTTCGGGCAGTGTAGGGGGCCTTAATGGGGGGGATGTTTCAGGGTTTAGGGCAGTGCAGTGGTGTTCGGGCAGTGTAGGGGGTCTTGCTGGGGGTAGTGTTTCAGGGTTTAGGGCAGTGCAGTGGTGTTCGTGCAGTATAGGGGGTCGTGCTGGGGATGGTGTTTCTGGGTTTAGGGCAGTGCAGTAGTGTTCGAGCAGTGTAGGGGGTTGTGCAGGGGGTGGTGTTTCAGGGTTTAGTGCAGTGGTGTTCGGGCAGTGTAGGGGGTCGCGCTGGGGGTGGTGTTTCAGGGTTTTGGGCAGTGCAGTGGTGTTCAGGCAGTGTAGGGGGTCATGCACGGGGTGGTGTTTCAGGGTTTAGGGCAGTGCAGTGGTGTTCGGGCAGTGTAGGGTGTTGTGCTGGGGCTGGTGTTTCAGGGTTCAGGGCAGTGCAGTGGTGTTCAGGCAGTGTAGGGGGTCGTGCTGAGGCTGGTGTTTCACAGTTTAGGGCAGTGCAGTGGTGTTCGGGCAGTGTAGGGGGTCGTGCTGGGGCTGGTGTTTCAGGGTTTAGGGCAGTGCAGTGGTGTTCGGGCAGTGTAGGCGGTCGTGCTGGGGCTGGTGTTTCAGGGTTTAGGGCAGTGCAGTGGTGTTCGGGCAGTGTAGGGGGTCATGCTGGGGCTGGTGTTTCAGGGTTTAGGGCAGTGCAGTGGTGCTCGGGCAGTGTAGGGGTCGTGCTGGGGGTGATGTTTCAGGGTTTAGGGTAGTGCAGTGGTGTTCGGGCAGTGTAGGGGGTCGTGCAGGGGCTGGTGTTTCAAGGTTTAGGGCAGTGCAGTGGTGTTCGGGCAGTGTAGGGGGTCGTGCTGGGGCTGGTGTTTCAGGGTTTTGGGCAGAGCAGTGGTGTTCGGGCAGTGTAGGGGGTCATGATGGGGGTAGTGTTTCAGGTTTTAGGGCAGTGCAGTGGTGTTCGGGCAGTGTAGGGGGTCGTGCTGGGGGTGGTGTTTCAGGGTTTAGGTCAGTGGTGTTCGGGCAGTGTAGGGGGTCTTGCTGGGGGTGATGTTTCAGGGTTTAGGGCAGAGCAGTGGTGTTCGGGCAGTGTAGGGGGTCTTGCTGGGGGTAGTGTTTCAGGGTTTAGGGCAGTGCAGTGGTGTTCGGGCAGTGTAGGGGGTCATGCTGGGGGTGGTGTTTCAGGGTTTAGGGCAGTGCAGTGGTGTTCGGGCAGTGTAGGGGGTCGTGAAGGGGGTGGTGTTTCAGGGTTTAGGGCAGTGCAGTTGTTTTTGGGCAGTGTAGGGGGTCGTGCTAGGGGTGGTGTTTCAGGGTTTAGGGCAGTGCAGTGGTGTTCGGGCAGTGTAGGGGGTCATGCAGGGGCTGGTGTTTCAGGGTTTAGGGCAGTGCAGTGGTGTTCGGGCAGTGTAGGGGGTCGTGCTGGGGGTAGTGTTTTAGGGTTTAGGGTAGTGCAGTGGTGCTTGTGTAGTGTATGGGGTCGTGCTGGGGGTAGTGTTTTAGGGTTTAGGGTAGTGCAGTGGTGTTTGTGTAGTGTAGGGGGTCATGTTTTAGGGTAGTGCAGTGGTGTTTGGGTAGTGTAGGGGGTCGTGCTGGGGGTAGTGTTTTAGGATTTAGGTTAGTGCAGTGGTGTTTGGGTAGTGTAGGGGGTGGTGATGGGGTAGTGTTTTAGGGTTTAGGGCAGTGCAGTGGTGTTTGTGTAGTGTAGGGGGTCGTGCTGGGGGTCATGTTTTAGGGTTTAGGGTAGTGCAGTGGTGCTTGTGTAGTGTAGGAGGTCGTGCTGGGGGTAGTGTTTTAGGGTTTAGGGTAGTGCAGTGGTGTTTGTGTAGTGTAGGGGGTCATGTTTTAGGGTAGTGCAGTGGTGTTTGGGTAGTGTAGGTGGTCGTGCTGGTGGTAGTGTTTTAGGATTTAGGTTAGTGCAGTGGTGTTTGGGTAGTGTAGGGGGTCGTGCTGGGGGTAGTGTTTTAGGGTTTAGGATAGTGCAGTGGTGCTTGTGTAGTGTAGGGGGTCGTGCTGGGGGTAGTGTTTTAGGGTTTAAGGTAGTGCAGTGGTGTTTTTGTAGTGTAGGGGGTCATGTTTTAAGATGCAATGCTCCAATACCTGACCAGTCTGCACTACATAAAACTGCAAAAAACAAAAAATAAAAAGTGTTTTGCACACTTTTGTCATTGGGCTATATGTGGGCTACATCTGGGTAATATTTGTGCTACATTTGGGCTCTTTTTTCACTGGTGGCCATCTTGGAAGACTTCTTTGTTATGAAGTTTCCTAATTTCTTCATTTACTGCAGTCTCCTCAGTAGGAAATGCTTTCAGTTTTTTACTTTGATTCCATCAAGAAGGCATTCAGATGTCTCACATCTGCCATAAATTCAGAATGTTAGCACTTTAGTTGCTCATTAGATCACTGGAGTAAAGCTACTGCTCACCAGGGAGTTAACTGGTAGTCTGCTGCTGGTATTGAAAGTGATTGTTTCAGTCTGCATGTCAGAATTTTCTAATGAAATAGAAGAGGATTTGAGATCTCACTTAAAACATGCCCTAATTTTTCTTTCTGCAGCACTAACCATAATTTCTATTTCAAAAAGAACCCCTCATTTTGTTCCTTTTTAAATTAAATGTTTTAAGTGTTACTGGTTTATTCCAATCAAGATGGCTTCAGGTGTGCCATACTTTTGTCATAAGTAAGGCTGTTAGCGCTCAAGTTGTTCTTTAGAACACTCTGGGAAGCTGCAGTAGAACACAAAGGCATCAACTGGCAGGCTGCTCCTGTTGAATTATAACAGGAAGATATTTGAGATCACACTTGAAATATGTCCTAATTTTTCTTTCTACAGCACTAACCATAATTTCTATGACAAAATGAACCCCATCATTTTGTTCCTTTTTAAATTAAATGTTTTAAGTGTTACCAGTTTATTCCAATCAAGATGGCTTCAGGTGTGCCATACTTTTGTCATAAGTAAGGCTGTTAGCGCTCTAGTTGTTCTTTAGAACACTCTGGGAAGCTGCAGTAGAACACAAAGGCATCAACTGGCAGGCTGCTCCTGTTGAAATATAACAGGAAGATATTTGAGATCACACTTGAAACATGTCCTAATTTTTCTTTCTACAGCACTAACCATAATTTCTATGACAAAATGAACCCCATCATTTTGTTCCTTTTTAAATTAAATTGTTTAAGTGTTACCAGTTTATTCCAATCAAGATGGCTTCAGGTGTGCCATACTTTTGTCATAAGTAAGGCTGTTAGCACTCTAGTTGTTCTTTAGAACACTCTGGGAAGCTGCAGTAGAACACAAAGGAATCAACTGACAGTCTCTGCCCTTGTTGGATGTACATCTTTTACTGAGAATGTCAGACTTCATTCTCACATGAGTGAGAAAGATAATGTGAATTTACAGAAAATATGCTCTCATTTTAGCTTCTGGAGCACCTTCCAAACCTCCATGGGACAAGCATGAGAAAATAGTGTTCTCTCAAACATGATTCATGATATCCCAGCAGAAGGTTTTTCACATGGTAAAATCACCTTAGAATACACCACAATTCCTAAAATTAGTATGGTACCATCAACAAATAAATTCTACTGTAACTAAAGCCTGTTATCACCCTTTATAGTTCTCCTTTTGGTGACCCTCAAAATCTTCTATTCACTACAATGCATTTCAATGAGGTACTATCATTTATATTGGTCCCAAGATGGCTGCCAGCAATTCCAGGATGAAGTGCTGACAGCCAATCAGATCTCACGATGACATGTGTGGTTAGGCTCCGCCCAGATATATATGTGACTTTACTTTTGATTTTCTCAGGAACTACTGAACGGATTTACACCATTTAAGCAAAAGGCACGACACTGAACCAAGGGCTACCTCTTTGCCAAATTTGGTGTAATTCCGTTCAGCAGTTCGGGCTGTAGCTGCGACTAAAGGTTCCTATGGAAAAATGAATGGGGAAAACGCGTTTTGGGACCCCCTTTTTCTCGGCCCCCGCTTGACGTATCACCCCGAGACTTTCAGGATAGGAGCGGACCGGAGCGCCCCAACAAGTTGGAAACTTTCGCGAAGATTCGTCAACCGGCGCCAACGTTATTTCAAATAGAATGTCGCGGATTTCCTATGGATAATAGGTTTTAACTATAACTATCTACTGGCGACCGCCAGTAGATAATATATATATACTTTTTAAAAAAAAGTTTTCCTTTTTTTTCTTCACACTGCGTTGTGCAGCACACATGGAAACAGCAAAACGCCAATGATTGATTATCGATTATGTCCCTTCCTCCACATAAACAATCATTTAAAAAAATTACGTTTTGCAACTTCTATGTTTGCTGCATTAAGCAGCACACATAGAAGTTACAAAACGCCATTTAAAGATTGTTTATGTGCAGGAAGGGACACCTTCCTGCACATAAACAATCACTCCCCTCAACGCAGGCACCATTTTTGTAAATATGGTGCAGCCCTGCGTTTCTAAAGTGACGGGGCTTGTCGTTAGCATTCTTGGCTTAACGACACGCTTCGCCACTTTCATTGTGAATATGCCCCTTAATGTTTAAAAAGTGCTCCAGTCTGGGCACGAAGAAGAAATGCTTTAGAGATATCTAGTCCTTTAATCTATGGATCCTGGATAGATTTGCAATTTCACAAATTCAATCAAAAAACATAAAGTCACATCACTGGATTGGACTCTGGAGCTGTTTCTCCTGTTGTCCATTGCAAATTTGTGAGTCCAGATGTGGATTCACAAATTTGCAGGACTCTGGGCCCTCACAGTCCAAAGTGGGGGCCCCCAAGGCACCCCCTGGAATTAAGATTAATATTAAAAAAGCTTTTTCAGGAATTCTAGACCCTCCGTGGGTCCTGTTGACCTTCCTGCGATGTCAAGATTCACAAATCTGTCACAGGATTTGTGAATACTGCAATTTGTATAAGCTAATTCGGTACATTACATGTGTGTTTGGCCAACCCCTGATGTGGATGACCTTTGGCCATTCAAAGCAAGGTTTGGCTGCCTGTGGCAAATGGGGCACTGTTCCTGACTGATTGCCAGGTCCTCTAGCCAGCCCCCATTGAACATGACCAAAGGCTGTAAACAGTGGGGGTTTGGCCATCTACAGCGAGTTGGGCACAGGCCATGGCCATAGGCCAGCCCTCATGGCCAGCCTTCACTGTGGAAAGCCAAAGGTTGTGCGCTGTGTGGCTTGGCTGGTCACAACAGTTGGGCATGAGGCAAATGCCATACACTGCAGGGGGTTGTTCGTAAATAGGAGCTAGGCACAAGAAACAGTTGGATATGGTATATGAATTCAAAAAAAAGAAATTTAGTGAAACAAGGTTTAAGTGATGTTATGATTATTTTGACCTTAACATAAACATAAAAAATGAAATCCATAAAAAAAAACATAATTAAAGTGCATTTATGGTTACAAAATAAAACCTTAAAAACACTTAAAGTGGCTGGTTATGAGTAGGTAAACTAATCATAGTTTTCCTCCTTGTCATGCTCCACTTATCACCTAACATATTGTCCATGTAGGAATCGAAAGAACACATAGGGTGGGCAGCCACCAAAACAAGTCAGGAGCAAACCAAACTTTTTAGCTACCCTTCAAAACAGCAAATCATGGCTGGAGCACACAAAATGAAGAGCATTTTTTAACATAATAGTGAAGGCACCCTGTTTCAGGACCTGGTGGCAGCAACGCTGCAGAGGAGGCACAACTACAAAAATGAAACGTTAGAGTGGTCTAAGCACCGTACACACTATAGATCGTTTGTTCCAGTAGGCCTCCAATTTCAGTGGAATGTAGCTGAAAAAACAATAAGAACTCAGAGGGAGGGAAGATACCTTCTATGTCTCTGAAGCAAAGAGGATAGTGTATCTGGAAAAGATGAAATACCCTCGCAATTGAGTGATTAGTAGAACTTAGAGACACGAAAGCTACCACACCGAAAGCCAGAAAATTATATCATCAATAAGCATTGACTATGATTTAGCTTTTGAGGGCTGGGGGTGGTAACAAAGGCAATATAAAAGCAATGATGGTATAAAAGGGTCTGATAATGCTCCAGTGATTGCATATGAGAGATGGCCAGTGGTATGCAAGAGATGCCTGAAGAGAGACAATTAGTTACTCAACACCACTTAGACCAATTCTCCATAATGCATGGGGCTCCATGGGGCTGATATCTCAGCTTATGAGCTGAAGGAGGGGTGCAGAGCTGCCTGCATTGTCGGAAGGTAAACCACAACACATGTAAACATCGTATTTACTATTAACTCTCCAATGAATCTAAAACCTGAAGAACATGCTGAACATTGGGGGAACCATATAGTGGGTCCCCTAGGAAGGAAAACAAGGGCAATACTGCCCCATGTTTTGATTTGTGTTAATACAGCTACTTACACAGTTATAGGGGCTGACACTTATTTGTCACAGCACTTATCGGATCACAAAACCCATGCAAAACAGGGTGAAACAATGAAAACTTTGTTATGTAAGATTTCACTTTCAAGCTTATAACACTAAATGTAAAGGACCTTAACTCCTCTACTAAAATAAGTATGGTCTGAAATTATCTTACACAATAAGATGCACATATCATTTTTTACAGGAAACACACCTACTCTGTAACGACTAATTTAGAATGAGGAATAGAGGCTACTCAGTCCAGGTTTGGGCATAAGGAAAAAAGGACAGCGGGAAAGGGGATTGTCTGTAAATGTTGATCTAGATGCTTCCCACCACTAAGCACCAGACGGCATATATATAATGGTCCAGGCACTACAAAACATGGTTTACACATTAACTTAACATTTATGCCCCAAATTCATAACAAGATATATTCATGGGGAACACATTGAAAGACTGGGTGGGCTCTGCAGAAGGTCTGGCTGTTTTAGGCATCAATTTCGATATGGTATGGGACCAGAATTTGAATAGGAATTCACAAAACACCCAGTCAACAAATGCGATGAACAAGCTTTTGAATAAAAAGTTTGAGTAACTGAGGATAGTCGGCAGCTGGAGATATCTCAAATCAGACGTAAATGATTATTTGGTTTTCTCACAAGTCCACAAATCTCACACCAGTATGGATATGCTCCTTATCTCCAAAGATACAATCTATAGACTACATGGAGCAGCAATGAAAGGGGATGCACTCATAGATCATACACAGGTGGAGGTTACAATGGAGGAAGGTCCAATTCCCAGAGTAGGAAATGTATGGAAACATCTATCTTACATTACAAGATATATGCCAAACAAAGAACGGCACAAATCATTAGGAGTACTTCCAAGAGAATGACTGAAGAGTCACTTTGCTTAATAATAACTAGGACACTGTTAAGGCAACATCCACTGTCAAGGTGATCTCTATGATGGCATGACTGTGAAACAAGGAGGATTAATATAAGAGTTAGGTGTGGAACAGGAACACAAGCTTACACCTAGCATAACCAAAAAAAGTGATAGTCTGCTTGTGAGACTAATTAAGAGTCTTGAGGATCAGCAAAGCAAAAAAAGCTATTAAGTATGAAGCACATGTTTGGTGAGAGGGGCAATCAGGCTGACAAACTCTTGGAAAGTAGGCTACATGCTTACAAGATGAAAGAGTACATAGGGAGGCTCAAGTCCTGAGATGGTACGGAGGTCACAGACAAGAAGGGAGTTCTATAAATCCTTGTACCCTGGTGATCAGGAGAACAAAGAGAATATTCAGTTCTTTATGGAAGGAATTCAATTGCCTTCCATCTCACCTGAATGAGTGAGGAGCTAGATAAGCGTATTTCAATACATGACTCCACAAGCTATCAAGACTACGCTACTCAAAAAGGCTCCATGCCTGGCTGGGTTTACGATAGCCTAATGCAGAGGTCTTCCAACATTTTGATGCTGAGACCCCCTTGTCAAACTTTTTTAGGCATAAAGACCCCTTCTGACAAAAATTTCTAGAACCTTGTACTCTTCATCATCGACAACTATCAACAATTATAAACGCCCCAAATTCCTACAGCAAATCCTTTTTACTGTGGGGAAATAATATTAAACAGTGTTTAGAAAAGCAAAGGTCAGTGAGCATGGGGGTGTAGTCAAAGGTGTAGCTAAAAACAAAGGGCCTAATTTATGAGCAATTGGCGTATTTATGAAATACGGTGCATTCCTGTCCTTTTCCTTTGAGTTGGCACACAAATTGCTGCCTATCACCAACACAGGCAGGATTGTTTTTGTACAGGAAGGGGCACCAAGTTTTTCTCCTTCTATGTGAGCTGCAGAATGCAGCACACATGGAAAGAGGAAAAAACGAGGAGAAATGAAAACATCTCTCCTCGTTACGCCTCCACTGGGGAGACATCCGTTTTTGGAGCTGCCCCAGGTTTACGTGATTTTGTAAATATGGGGCAGCAACAAAATCCATGAGTGTTGCGTTGGAACCCCACACAAAGTCCATGGAACACCTCCTTGATGCAGACTAAGGCTATGCAGTGACTTGCGCTGCTATGTCTCACTCCCTATCTATGAGGCCATGCAAAGCCATGCAGGGTGACTTTGCAACGCCTCATAGGTATGGTTGAGAGGCTTGTGCCAACAGAGGGTCAAAAAAAGTGATGCTCTGGCGAGGCAAGCCTCTCAGAAATAAGCCTTAAAATATTCTGGGCCATACTTATGAAGGCCTGCCACACTTTTACGCCGCCATTGCATCACTTTTTGTGACGCTGTGGCGACGTAAATAATGCGCCATGTTGCGCCATATTTACAAAGTGACGCATCTAAGCAGATGTGTCACTTTGTAAAGGCCTGCGCTACATTATACCTGTGTCAGGTATAATGTATGCAGGGTGGGCGTTCCCCCACAATAAAAGGTCGTAGAAGTGGCGCAGTGAAATTTATAAGATTTCACTGCGACACTTCTAGGACGCTACTGTGTCAATATCTTTCACCTGGCTCACAGCAGGCATGAGACTAACGCAGGCCCTTTCACATGGGGCTTGCCCCATGTGAAAGGACACATTACTGGAGTTGCGTCTGTTTTCAGACACACCCCAGCAATGCGTCACTTTTTCCCCTACAGATATGTCAGAAATACTGACGTATCTGTAATTCCTTGCGAGATGGTGCGCCGTACATTAAATGCGGCGCATCCATTGTCACAAGGAGCGCGCAGTGAAAACTGTTGCATCGCTGTTTTGTCGCAGAGATGCAACAATTTTCATAAATGAGGCCCTCTGTACGTTTTTGAGGTCTTTCACCATCAGGTATCTACATAAAAAAGTGTAAATGAAAAATAAATTCAAAAGTTGTTAGTCAGTGGGAAATGCACTGTAGAACATTATGAAACCTCTATTAGTTAATGCACTGTAGAAGTCTGCGTGTAACCAGAGAGCCACAGAATTACATCTTGGTTGGTTCAGTGGAGAATAGTGATGTGTAGTTTTAGTGCTACAAGGTCACAGCCTGTGACAGAAAGCACTGTGAATATGTAAGTCATTATTTTATACTTACATTTCACACAGTGTAAGATAGAATGCTGCAAAAGGTGCAAATAGTTTTACGATAAAATGGTGCTTCCAAAACGTAGATTTTAGTAATACCAGAGTGTATGTAATGCAAACTTTTTTTTTCCATAGCTGTCCCTTCAGCACCTCTTTAGGGGTACTAAGGGCTGTGTAAATGCAGTTAAAATTAAAAGCAGGCACTTCCAAGCCCAGTTGGTAATGCTTTGCACCTCCACTCAAAAAACCAAATCTTTGTCATCACAAAGCTTGGAGTGAATTGATCAGTTAAAGCCAGAACTGCTCCCAAGCATCCTTTACACTTGCAGATTAACTGATAAGGTACATTTGCATTTCATTCAGGCATGTAGCTGATAACGATCTAAATTAGCCATCCCAGAGGCTGTCTTTTTTCAAAAGGAAAGCACACGTTTTGAATTTCAGGGACAAGTGAAGCTGGGGAATGTGCAACCCCCTTGCTAGGACTCCACGCCCCCCCTGGGGGTCACGCCCCACAGATTGAAGACCTCTGGCCTAATGCAATCTGGAATGCCCAAATATTATCCAGTAATATTATGCTTCCCAGCTCTAAATCTTAGTGGAATGGACTTCTAGGGAATCAGAGAAATGTTGGCTATTCATAGAAAGAGTGCTGGTGGGTCAAACCCTCTAGGACATTTTCTGGTTACGTTAAGAGGCATGACCGGGGGGGCATGGCCAAGATGGCGGCCGCATCGTACTTGTTCTAACGAGCTCCGTGCATGGTCCAGAGAATATCCTGCATTGATAATCCCAACCCATCATTAAACTGCACATAAATACCGGCTCGCCTCGCTGCACAGTGTGGCGACATTGTTCGATCCTATTCTTGGTGAGCAACTCAACTAATTCTGCAGAGCTCGCAGGCATGACCCACCGTCCGACATGCTGGAGGCCGAGGACTTGCACCTGCGTGGCTGAAGTGCATCTGAGTTGTCGGCATCAACGGAGGTGTGCCTAAAGGCAGCAAGAACGACGGACACTCTCTGCCACCTCCCAGATATCCAGAACAGAAGTGGGTGCTGTAGGCGGGTGGCTCTCCATGTGGTCTGGGACTGGGATGGGTGCCGCTGAGGAGATGCATGAAGGAACACGCGACTGCTGCCTGGCTGCCGAACACAGAGGCCCGCTTACAACATGACCTCAAAAGGCCCGTACTGAGTTGTCTTGCAGCTTGTAGCCTGCAGCTTGCCTCCTGCCTGTCCTAGGGTCGTGGCCCACGGTGCCTGACGTCATTCCTGCAACATTATCAACACAGCCTACCTTGGGGCGGTGAAGACACCCGGCTCCCTCCAATGGCGCCCTGGGGAGGCCAACTCGGGCCTTATTCTATATCCACTCTTGATTGCTCAGTGGACCAGCGGAATATCTTTGGGACATACTGCACCGGACTGCTTACTGTCAAAACAACGTCCCGCCCGCCTGTGTCTGTGTGGGTATTTAACTGCGTGGACCTGATGCACCTGACTGAGATCACTGCGATTTTGGTCTGCATCTCATCTGCGCACAGCGACCAGTGCCTGGCACTGCTTCTTGATATACTATCTATGGTGGATGACCATCCCTCTCAGTACTGTCGGTACCCTCTGTAACTTGTCTCTAATCTGATGCTCCTTGCTGGGAGATCTTGGAGCGGCATGGAGGGGTGAGTTGGTTGCTGATGTACACTTCGTGCCAGTCCCCTCTATGTAGCTACCTTCACTAAGTACTTGAGCAACATGGACCAACTTTACTACACATTCACTTGACTTTCTGCTGTGCTGTTTTATATGTCATATGGTCTTCTTGTTACCTGGTGCACTGGTGACTCCCACCACATGGAGGATCCCGCCCTCATTGCAAGACTTTGCCATTGACTCTGGCTTTCACACTAGCAGTTCATTGATCAGCAGAACTTGTACCTCCGTCTTTGTTATTCCTGGATTGCATATCTCTACAACCTAGGATGCTTTTGATCTGCTTGCACTGTCCTTCCTGATAGGCGGCCTGCCTTCCACAATGTGTCCTTGTGACTACTGCTAGAATTCACATTAGCCCGCCCTAGAAGGTGACCTATCTGCACCAATTACCTCTGATATTCGCACCAGAGGTATATTTGATCTTCTTCAGTGGCATGCCAGTACATGCTCAACTTGGTGAGTTTTTGTCTGGGTGCCTCCTGACACGACTACTGGATATTTACTGCACCTGCAGCCCCTTGTTCAGTCCGAGGTCGCCTGGCCTGGTTCAAAACTGATCCTTGATTCACTAGGCACAGATATTGACCTCTCTTCAGGCCTGCTGCTACGTGCACAGACAGCTATCCTAAGGCGCATTAGTACCTGGCTGCATATCTCACACGCAATGGTAAGCCCAAAGTCCAACAAAACTCTGGGGACAATGACTGACACCCGGAGTGCTGCAGAGTTCACGGTTGTTGCTGATGCTGCAGGTTCGACTTTGGTGGCCACGTTCTCTGAGCACTCCCGCCGTTTTGACGAACTCTTGTCTGCTGTACTGGACATCAAATCCACCTTAGAACACAAGATAGACGCCTGAAGTATAGACACTGGCCTCCTCCGAGAAGATTGCAAGAAGCTGAAGGACCGTGTTGAAAACACGGAGTCAGCGCAAGTTGTACTGAGCCTCACGGTGGCGGAATCTGACAAGCAGCTTCAGGCCATTCAGAAGGAGATAGATTATCTCCAAAAAAAGATTGAAGATCAAGAAGGTAGATCGAGGCGGAATAATGTGAGAATAATGGGCCTCCCGTAACAAGCAGAGGGCCCAAATATGGAATTGTACCTAGAGGAATGGATTGTAAACACGATATTACAGGGAAAGCAATTGTCCTTCTTTTCTGTCGAGCATGTCCACAGAGTACCTGGGAGACCTCCCCCTCCTGGTGCCTCTCCACGACCAGTGGTTGCTCGCTTATCCTATTATAGGGACAGAGATCTTATCCTACAAGCCACATGAGCTAGGTGCCCTTGGTCAGTCGAAAATAGTCAAGTACACATATACCCTAATTACACGTTAGCAGTCCAACGCCACAGGTCCTCGTTCTTAACAGTAAAACAGTGCCTCCACGACCATGGCATCAAATATGCCTTGCAATTCCCTGCCACACTCCAGATTGTTCACAAAGGTAACACTTCCTTTTGCTCATCACCAGAGGATGCCTGGTTTTGGCTAGAGTGCAGAGGCATCACATCCCTTTCTGGGGTGAAAATGGACCCTCCTTCTTCGTGGAAAGTACAGATACACCGAAAATCACACAGCAGGCGCCTCGCCCGTGGTACGCCTAAGGAACAGGCGGCTAGAGAGAGGGCTCAGGTGGTGGCCGATGTGGAGCGATGTGTGGCGGCCTCATCCCCCAAAGATCAGACACTGAAAGCCAACCTAATGAACCTCCGGACGTGACTGCCCCACAGGTGGCTGAGTTTCTGGGTGCCGGCCCACTTGTCACACCTTAGACAGCTGAGGATTTGATATAAACAAATGTCTTGCATATGTGATTGCTGCTGGATGGGTAAGCAGCGATATTGTTGGGCTTTAGCTGTGTGCATCTCCCCTCCCTCACGTATCAAATACCACTGTTACATAACACTGTTCGTATTGCATTGCAGTGCTAATGGCTGGACGCCTGTTGGTGTAATGGCCTGGGACAGGGCGTTGGGAGTTCCTTAAATATTTCCTTCTTTGTTTATCACTTTAGGTTTTCATTATGTTTTTGTGGACAATGTGACATATTGTGGGGCTTGGGAGGGTGAAATGGGTATGAGTGAGGGTGACAGCACTAGGGTGGCATACGTGTTACAATGGCTACCAACGTTGTAGCGGCCGGGCAGCCATTTCTGTTATTGACCTGGAATGTACGTGGGTTGGCAGGTTATACAAAGCGATATCAGTACGTATGTAGGCACCGGATTTAGATAGTGCATCTTCAAGAGACACACCTGATGGCCCCTAACCTGATAGCAATGCGCAAGCGCTGAAGGGGCACACTGGTAGGGACTACATACTCTAGATATCCTAGGGGAGCTCTAATCTGGGTAGCACTAGGAGTGCCTCTGGAAGTGTTGCATACTAGAGTTGACACAGACGGAAGGTATGTGGTGTTAGAAGGGATCCTAGACAGTCTCCCCATGTCCTTCATATTGCTGTATGCACCAAATGCCAACCAAGCCCCATCTTTACACTCTGGCATTATTACATGATACGCTGGCACCCAGTTACTGGGGGGGGGATTTTAATTGCACTCCGGGTCTGGACCATGACCGTTACTGCCCCCTAGTGCATGTGGAGCAATCTATTTCCCTTTACACAGCATTTTCAGAAATGGGCCACCCATACTCAGGTGCGGGAAGCCTGGCGTGGCCTGAACCCAAAGTCTAGGGAATATTCATATTTTTCTGGTCTCCATGACTTGCACACTTGGATAGACCTCTTCTATTTTTTATTTGTTTTACAGATTTTTATATAGCACAAACTTGACCCAAGGTATCGGGTATCAGAGCGCTTTACACAAGCACCAGTTGCGTTACATGAGGACACATTCATTTTTGTTAGGCACGGGAGGGTAAGTGATTTGCTAAGAATCACAGGATGTTGTGCGTCCTTGCTGAGACTCGAACCCGGCTCCACAGATTTGAGGTCGACCGCCCTAGCCGTTAGGCCAACTCCTCTCCCATTGTAGTCATGATGCTCTTTCTAAAGTAACTCGAGCCAAATAACTCAGACGCACTCTTTTAGACCATTGTTCCTTGCAGCTATAGTTGAATTGGGGTAGAGGTTGTCCGACGATAGCCACGCGGCACCTTCCCATGGAGGCACTCCACAATCCACATTTCGCTCCACTATTTCAGACAATACCACTTCCTATTTTCAGGATAATGAGGGCTCAGCCTCGGGCACTGGTATTGAATGGGATGCTTTTAAAGATGTACTTCGCTGCCATACTATCAAGGCGGTATACGGAGCCAAGCTAATCCTCCATAGGGAACTCAGTTCTCTGGAAATGGACATTGTGACAGACTGGCTCACAGATCTACTCTAGGGAAAATGGGCGCTCAAGATTACAGGGAACACTTCGCAAGAAAGCATGCAGAGGGCGCTAAGGCAAGTAGACATTTAGCGTGGCTACTCTGATCGGATTCACCAAGGGCCCTGATCACTGCCATAAAAGACGAAACTGGCTTTATCCACAATTCTTAAGACGGAATTAACACAGCTTTTTATACACATTACGCTAACCTATATAGAGCCCCACAAGGTGAGGACCCAACACCGATACAATCCATTCTAGAGTAACTCTCCCATTCATACAGGCTTCTCAGAAGGTGGACCTTGAGGCTCTGATTACTGAACTTGAAATTTCTAAAGAGATCAAACAAATGGCAGGGGTTAGGACCCCTGGAGTGGCTATTAGAGTTGTATTCCACTTCAACTCGGCCCACATCTACTTAAGGTCTACACTGCGGCGTACACCAACGGTATACTCCCCCCCCACCCTGAGAGAGGCAGTGCTTGTAGTACTGCCCAAGCCAGACAAAGACCCATTGGTCTTGGGGTCATACAGCCCACATTCCTTTCTGAACTCTGACGATAAGATTCTTGGGAGAGTACTAGCTAACCGACTGATTCCCATAGTGCAACATGTAGTACATCAAGACCAAAATGGTTTAATTCCTGGCAAGAATACTTTTTTGAACCTGCGACAACTTTTTATGTTGATGGACTGAGCAAGCAGGATGGGAGTGCATCCTTAGGTTGCATCCCTCGCCATAGAGAAAGCATTTGATACCCTGGGTTGGGGTTATTTAATGGAGGTACTTGGTAGATTTGGAATGGGGCCTAAATTCTTCAAATGGGTCTCTTTGTTGTATAAATCGCCCGTGGCTTGTGTTAGAACTGGCTCCGTATTCTCCAACCCGTTTAGCAATGTGCGCGGCACCCGCCAAGGTTGCCCTCTTCCCCCACTTATGTTCGCACTTGCAATTGAGCCATTGGCTTGTGCACTCCAAAAGCATGCCACGACTTGGGGGATACAGGCGGATAACCATTGGCATATAATATATATGTACGCAGACAATGCTCTGGTGTATCTTTGTGAAGATGCCATGGTCCTTCTGAATCTCATGCAGCTACTAGGACAGTTCGGGGATGCCTCCGGTTTAAAGGTGAATTGGGATAAATCCCAACTATTCCCACTGACATCTCTTTCACCAGCTCAACGACAAGTACTCCAGAACACCATACTGCCTTGGGCCTGGGACACATTGAAATATTTAGGGATCTGGGTCTATCATTCTGATAGGGATCTGCTGGACAGTAATATTGGTAAGGCCATCACTAATGCAAGATTTTCCCTCACCATCTGGACCACATTGCGCTCTCCCCTATGGATCGCATTGCTGTCTTAAAAATGTTGCTTCTCCCCAGATTGCTATACTTTTTTTCTGCCATTCCCATTCTCCTGCCCAAAAACGTTTTTAAAGGCTTACAAACCCTTTTGATAGCACTCATATGGGGTAATAGCAGGAAGCAGGTGACAATTAATAAAATATATGCTCCTTTATCAGAGGGCGGCTTGAGCACCCAAAACTATGCATATTATTATGCGGCCGCTCAATTGCAATGGCATACTCGGTGGTTAACTGGCCAAAATACTTCAGAACTGGGCTGCTGGTTGGGCGGGATGCGCCCCCTTGAGGTGTTGAGAGGGTTGCTAAGTTCAGAGGGAGTAGTCCCCAGAACGGTTGGAAATATCCTTATGTGCCCAGCCCATGCATCCTGGAATACTTTTCTGGTCAAGAAACGCCCTCACCCTCCATGCGCCCCTGCACTCCCACTCTGGGCGATGCCGGGCTGCATGGAGTTGGGTTCTAGTCTGGAGGCCACCGCTTGCATAAACTCAGGTCTCACAACATGGGGTGATCTTTTTACTGACAAAATCCTCAGTACGTTCGAGAATCTTGTGGATGACTATGGTATACCATCTGGTTCTTTTCTTCTGTAAGCCTCACTAAACCCATCACTTACGTATGGTTTGGCATAGAACACATGACCAGACGCATCCATGCTCCTTCAGGTAGTGTTCACACACATGGTTGGCCGCCATGCTGTTACGCTGCTATACAATTCCCTACGAGCGGAAAGTAGTATACCCCTCACCACCCTTGGGTCCTACTGGGACGAGGCGTTATCTACTACAAATAATGAACACAATGTTTGGGGGTGCATCTCCTTGAACGCCAGACTTAAATATACTCAGTTTCATTATCTTCTCCATGCCTATCTTACTTCCCACAGACTGGCATGTATGTATCAAGGGGCTTCGGACTCCTACGCACGCTGTCATGACACTGTGGCTGATTTTATCCATATGGCATGGACATGCCCGCTGTTGACCCCTTACTGGAATACGATAACTCCAATACTTTCCGAGGCCCTTAACATCTCTCTTCATGCAGATGGTCTTTTTTATCTCTTAGGGATAACTTCTCGCATGGTGACACGTTGGGCCACTAATAAATTCCTAGACCTGGCACTGGTCTTGGCTAAGCGTAGAATAGCAATCAACTGAAAATCGGCAGTATCCCCTTCTATCCGATTGTGTCTCTCCAATCAGCGCGCTGGCAGTATGGCAGAATAGGAAGTGCTACATAATGTAGGGATAGGTTAACCAACCTTATCCAACCCCCCAGACTGGCAAAGATATCTGGAAGTAATGGAGTCTAGATATTCAGGCGTACCGCCCTGAGAATGCTTGGGAAACCGATCTGCTCCGGGGAACAGATAAACTGCATATTGGCCCCCCCCACTACCCCATGTCAGGGATACCCCTCCTACATATAATCTTAAATTATATCAACTGAAGGCCATAGGAAGCCAACCTCCTTGCCTCCTTTATATCCCATCCGACACACTGTAATACCGGTACCAGCGGCCACACAATATGTTGTCCACATTTTGAGCTGTTCTTATAATGTTTAGTGATGCACTTTTAATTAAGCAACTGTTGTCAGTTATTTCTATGACCTGAGCAACCACATATTGCAGAATGTATGTGACCAATGTACACAACAAGTGTTCAAACTCCTTACATAGATTTATGGTCATCTTTTCAGTAGTAATGCTTAAATACATGAATATACTCCTGAATATTATCTACGCTTTTGCTCGTAGCTTCAATAAAGAAATATTCTAAAAAAAAAGTAAAGAGGTATGACCAAAATCTTTATACATGTCAGATATAATGAGTGCTCCCTTAATGATATGGTGCAATGATGTAAGGTCTGTTTATGGGAATAGCTCCATGCAATCTCAGTCCATTCCAATCCTGGACTCACAATGTGTCTAAATAGATGATGTGTGCTTTGGGCACTGGAGAAAGGAAGGATGCAGAATGGTAATAGACACGTATGAAGAGGGACACAGAAAGTCTTTTATAGACTGCTAAAATTCCTTCCTCCTACACAAAACTGAAAGAATGCAATATAATCGAATTAGGCATTGGTTCATGCAACCACTAATAAAAGTGTTGCCACCAAGCTTTTGAGACAGTTTGTAAGGTTTCTCTCCACTTACAACACCACTGAGATGCTGATCACAAGGGTATATTGACTCTTGTCTGAAGACTTTACCAATAATAGATGGTCCTATCAGGCGCAATGTGAAACAGAAGTGTGGCGGGAGTTTAGCGAGATGGACTGAAAATGCACATGGCATACATAAAGTATTCTTTACCGTATAAAATCGGAAGGCAGAATATAAAGTGCTCATGAGACGGTACTTAGCCTGTAGTAGACTAAAGCAGATGTATCCCATGTCCTCTGACAAATGCTGGTGATGTGGGGATGATAAGGGCACTTTCCTAAACATCTGGTAGAAATGGGAGAGCATAAGGACCTTCTAGAAGAATGTTGTGACACACATTGATGCGATTGCAGGAGGTAGTGGGCCCAGAATGCCATATAAGGTGCCACTTAATATGGACAGTTGGCAGGATACATGGAAAAAGAATATTAACAGACTTCTTAGGAGCCACCTATTGGGGGCAGTCAAATCTCTAATCACACTTTATTGGAAAAAAGAGAACGACTGTCTGAGGTGCAATGGGTATAACCCCTGGTTGTGGAGAATTAAGTTGGAGAGAAAAAAATAGAAAGAAACCTGGTCACCAGCAGTTGAATACTTGGCTCAACTTCCCTGTCTGCAGCTTATTCCACCTAAGATTCAAGTTCTGGGTGTGGTGGATGCTGAAATAAGCAGACCATGGTGAATCACATGCTGAGTTTCTATAAAGTAAGGGGGAATCGGAGGGCCCCTTAAGAAATACTTATTAATGCTGAGTGCTGGGGGGAAGGTGGAGAGTTGAGGGAGGCTGAGGCATAACAAGTTCCTTTATTTAAGAATGTTGTTTTCCCTACTTTCTCTTTCTTTCAAAAATAGAATGCAACGCACCTCTAATGCATAGAGTGTTCCTACAGGAATACTGTTGAACTGTAATATTACAATTCATCTGTTTGTTGCTGGTAGCTAGCAAGTGGTCATGGGAAAGCAAGCAATGGGCAGTACTCCTGTACATTTATGTAAAATGCTGTATTACGTGCTCGACGTGTTGATCCGGTAAAAATAAATAAATTGTGTGATATAAAAACAAATGTGGGTCATGTATGCTTAAGAGGGTGGGTGATCCCATTATGGTGAATAGAGTATGAACTCTTTTTGGAGGGTGTTCAAAAGTTATAAAGGAGGTGACCCCTTTACAGTCAATGGAGGCATCTTTTTGTTAGGTGGATGAATACCAGTAACAAGAGGGTAACATTGATTAAATGTGGGTGACTTGACAGATAAGCTATATGTCTACCATGTGGTCAAAGTGTATGTCCATTAGCACTTGTTTGGTGATAGGAAATGTGGCATAGGTGTAGCTTGTTGAATTACTTATAGTCCACAAACCCTATATAACACTGTCACAATGCCTGGATGATGTCATCAGTCATATCATCAATGATATAATTTGAGATGTCATCAGTGATGTCATCAATGATGTAATTTACATATTATGAGTCATGTAATATATGAAGTCCTACGAAGTACACCTAACTATAATGGTATATTAACTTTTGTTTTTTACAGTGAATTTCTGTGTTGTTTATAATATTCTAAATTGAGCGCATGCCCAGCCCCCTTTGGCCATACACAGTGAAGGGTTGGCCGGCAGGGGGTGGCCTCCTGCCAGGCCCGAGCCAAAAACACATGTGCAGCCAACCCTGCCTGCAGTGCACGGCCTTTGCCAGTGCGCAGCGGAGGGTTGGCCGCAGGGACTGGTTAGAGGGCCAGGTCTGGTGCCAAATCTTCCACAGGTGGCCAGTGCCTGCTCCTAACCCCCTGCGTTCACCCAACAACCCATGGGGACGCAACCCCATGGCTGCGCACAGCCTTCAGTGGTGCACAGCAGTGGGTTGATCTTACACCCAACCCACTGCAGGTAGCCAATCCCCACTGCTCACGGCCTAATGCTCACACAGTGGCAGGTGGCTTCAGGGTCTGGAAAATGTTCTTTACTGCTACCAGCACAGCAGTTCAGCTACCAGGACCATGGTACGACAGGGGTGGTCTCATGGGATACCACAGTAGCAGGTGCGTTAACCTCAGTACCCATAATCCAAAATAGTTTTTTTTCAGTTAATTTTGTTTATTTCGAGGGGAACCCCCACAAAACAATAAACATATGAAAATATAGTTACAATAAAAAACATTTAAAATAAAACAAGTATAAAAACACAGTTATATTTACATATATACAGTCAATAACCCAAGCACATAAGTACAGAATGTTTTAAAGATTGAGTTCTCTTGTTTCAGTTAAATATGGCTTTTTCACTGAGCCCATGTTGTAAATAAGTAACTAGACACACAAAACACAATTGGGCCATTGGTATCAGTTTTAGGTAGGCGTAAAGCCACCAAGTGTTGTTATCTACCTAAAATGTGACAAATAGGTACTGTCCACCTCCTCCTTTGCATTTTCTAACAAGGGCAGAAAAAAAATAAGTGGGCTTCCATTTCTCTTTCTAGTAAACACGTGGGAGATACGTCCACTGCAGATGCGGAACTGTTAGTTAAACATTTACAAGAAGAACTCAGTTTAGCGAAGATGGCCGAAGGGCAGGCGCACCTCGAAGAGCTCCTGGGCCAGGGATCACTATATTAGTGTAAATTCCTCTGTTTGCCCCATCAAATGAGCACAACTTGAAACTTGAATATTTGACAGCAATCGTAGAGGCTGGATCGTGGAACGGGTAACATCAGCTGGAGGGGCAATGAGGAAAGACCGTCCTCGAGGCTGTGAGCACTGAGCGAAGGTGAGGCATCATGGAGGCAGTCAATGACAGGAACACTGGACGCAGGCTACCTGAGTGTTCCAGATACCCCCAGTGTGCGTGTAGAGAGCCCGCTGCTCCCAGGTCTGCCTAGGCACTTTTCTCCAGCCCTCTACTTCCCCTAGTGGAGCGCGCTGGTGCGAGACCTCCCGGAGGACCTGAGGGAGAGTAGAATGAAAATGGGAGCGTGTTGCTCATGGGACACATTGTGCAGTGCGCTCACTCTGGAATTTTCAGCAGAGATATACAGGGTTCATCTCTGCGCCGATCCAGACACCGTGGGGACGAAGAAGAGTGACACCAGACAGCGCGAAGGGAGTCTTGTGCAGGAGGAGTGGTGAATGATTTCTTGAAGAGGCAGAGGCTTCCCTGCTCCAATTTGAAGAAGGAGTGGTTATTCTCTCCCAACACAGGACATCGAGGGTAAGATTCTAGGGCCATCTTAAACCTGACCCTTTCCCTCTGACCAGCACTTCAGCTTTCTTCTGTCAACCAAAATGGCCGACACCTAAATTAATGGTGATAGAAAGAAGACTGTAGTCTTTAAGAACCACTCTTGAAGAGGAGGCGGCCATTTTTGATTGGTGTGTTTTGGCTGATTCAGGCAACAAAACTGAGAGAGGACTGGGCTGTTGCATCCATTGCTAGTGACTGTTACATTGGAAGCGGCCATATTGTAATAGATAAATAGTACAACCACCCTATTTGTTTCAAGGTCTATTAATTTACCTATTAGGGGGAAGTCGAAGCATCAACACAAACAAGTTGCAACACCCCAATTACTGGCTCTCCTACAAGAACCTACCCCACTGAAGCCATCTGTATGAGGAAAAGGATAAGAAAAAAGGAAATAAATAAAGAAGGGCAATGGCACCACGGACCGGCTGCTGCTTGTCAATCTGCAACAGCAGAGGTCTGGTCCCTCTCCGATGACAGAGTACCATCATTGGCCCCTCCAATAAAGGAAGATGTTGGGCCACAATAATGCCAATGCTCCCACCCTGTCCCCTTCAGGAATTAACTAACTCAGAATCAGCTACCCACCTGGCTTATCCAAAAATGGAGCAAACAAATTCAAACACAATATTGTGAAAAGCAACCCTGAAACTCTCATATCGGACTACTATTTTTGTTCTCAAAAGAAGCCATTAAGACCGATCTGATCTTCCACACGAGACACACAGCAAAATGGTGCAATGCCTTTTACTCCCTCAAGAATGTAAATGCCATAAAGAAAATCCCCTATGGTCTCAAACTCACAATAGCACCCTCCCCCTTACTCAAAGCGGAAGTTACCATTTCAATTTATAAAAATGGAAACATCCAAGCAGCGGACAATGACCTACTAGCTTTTGACTCACTTGTTAGTGACCTGAAAGGGCAAGTAGCAGCTCCAGCTAAATCTCCCAGTTACCCTTCTCATACCCCGACTCCTAACCATTACCTTACACCTACTAACACCGCCCACAAAACTACACACAATGGCAAACGGAGCCCTGCAATCCACATTGAATCACAGAGACTCCAACTAGACCCTTCTACAAACAGTCCTTTCAGCCTGAGGAGCAATTACTGTACAACAGGGATCAGTGCCCAAAAAACATCCTCTAGTCAAAGAGGAGGCAACAGAAACCCTGTTATAGTCCACTCAATCTTACGTAAACCCTAACCATAGCAATTTCACACTGAACGATAACGCAAATTTGTCAGTGTCCCTCACTCAATCTACCCATAAACCAAACCAACGACAATCTGCAACTTCTCAAGGTAGACATAGAATGGGTCAAGAATAAAGTCATCACACTTCTACACACCCTAGAAGAAAATGCACACACCCACTACCAAGTCCACTCACTCCCTATCTAACAGAAATCTTTCTTACTACAAAAGTCTCACAACTCCCCATGAGAACAAGCTTCACTGGCCAAGAAGAGCGAACAATCACCTCTCAGAAAAAGAGGTAAACACTAGGCTAATATACTATCAGGGTGCACAGAAAACCCACCTTGACACTACATCCAATATCCCAATCGTCAAGACTTCCTAGTACAAAAATCAAAGATACAACCCTCTACAAGTCAATCACAGCAACCTGATCCCAATTGCAACAAACACATTGTCCACCACATTAACTCAGAAAACAGTGACAAATCTGAAATGCATGCTGCACAATTGCAGGTCAGCTGCAAAACATGCAACTGACATATCAGATGTGATCCTTGTGCATGATCTGGGCATTCTCTTTCTAACTGAAACTTGGCTCAACCAAATGGCTACTCCAATACTGGACCTTCTCATTCTTCCGGATTATGCCATCTTACGTCGAGATCGCACATTGAACCTAGGGGGAGATCTCGCTATAATCTACAGATACTCCCTAACCATAAACTTACTCTCACTAGAAGAGACAACATCGTTTGAACTCTTGGGAGTGGAAATCAAGCTGGAAAAGAAACTGCTAGCGAAAACACTCCTTGTATATCATCCACCTGGGAATGGCACAATCGTCTTTCAGCAACTTATGAAAAAGATCATAATCAATGGTACCCACTCTCTAAGACAATACTATTAGGAGATTTCAACCTGCATTGGAACAATGACTAAGACCCCACAGTGGCAGCTCTCAGTAACCTGCTTCAGGACCTCAACATGATTCAAACATGCAAGGGTCCAACTCACAACAAAGGGGCTACACTTGACCTCATCATTGCTAAACAGGGATCAGTAAACATGTTAGATATCACCCCAACAGACTGGTCAGATCACTATCAAATTCCTTTTCAAATATCCACAAGGGTCGAATAAGAAGGGATAAAACTTGGGAGAGAGATTACAGCGCATAAACAGAACTGAATTGGAGGATATGTGCCAAACCTCCTTGGCAGTCACAACTGACCTAACATCGATGTGAGGGGGTAGCCAACAAGGCATGCCAGGTGTCGGATTATACACCCCCACGGCCCCTCAAGGGCTTACCTGTGCAAACGATCTCCTCTAAGTTTCAACGCGGGAGGAGATTGTCAACAAACGTAACCCCTCCCCCATATCCTTTTCTCGTACAGCGTCAGGACTCCTACACCATCGTAGAGGGAGGGGGCATGGCTGACCCCGGAAGAGGATCCTCGCAGGAGGTTAAAAGGGCCGGTGATACCGACAGACGGCGCGAAGCAGCCGGGAGGAAGGAGGAGTGCCAAGCGGACCAGGTCGAGAGAGGAAGAGCCGGAAGGAAGGAGGAGTACCGAACGGACCAAGACGAGGGAGAAGCAGACGCAGGAGAACAGGAAGAACCCGAGACGTGGTGCGAGGACTGGTGGTCCCCACCGGAGGTGGCTGAAGAGCGGCCGCAGCTCAGGAGAGCTGCGGCGGAGCCGGTGAGTGTTCCAAACCGGGAGAAAGAGGAACAGGGGTGGTGGGAGGTTTAAAGGTGTACAGAAGGGTGGCGGGAGGTTTAATAGCGCATAGGAAAAAGGGGTTTTATTTTCTTCTTTTTGTCTCTGTACCTACGGCACTGTTGTTTTATCACACCCTTTAGTTCTGTAGTTAACGTACGCTGTGGGGAAGCGAGAGTCCACTGGGTCCAGTGGGACCATAGTAGGGGCGCGTAAAAGTGCTCAAACAGACTGAATAAAGAAAGAGGAATATCCTTATAACCGCACCATTCCACGTCCATCCCCTCTTCGCCAGTCCTCCCTGTGCACAGCTTATCCTCCCTCTTACTCCCTCACCACCTTCCCTCGTGTCAATACACCTCTCTTCACGTTCCTTCCAGCCCTTGTGTATCCCTAAACACCGACTGGGTGTGGTGACGGAAACGCTATTGTCTGAAAGGGGGGAACTCAGCTATCACTGACGGCTCCTTATTTATTTATTTCCTCAGCTGAGCCTCCCGGGGAGCCAGACCATCCAGCCTAACGACGCTTTAAGGAGAAGGCAGACCCCAAGACCATCCAAGACCGAAGACCTGGAGCAGTGATTGTGGGAATCCCCAAAGACAATATCCGTGGACAGAATCATCTTAGTTTCATTGTTTTGTCTATTCAATAAAGATAGCCCAACTGGCCCGCTACATACAGCCTCCACGTCTGTTTATCCGGCCCGCTCTCCCACAAGTGGTGTCAGAAGTGGGATCCGCCGGAGACATGGAGGCTGTACTGACCAGGATGGCAGATAACCAGGCCAGCCTGGGAAAAGCCATGGAGAAATTCCTTACCGTAGTGGAAGAAGACTGAGGGAAGTTACAACAGGCTATCGCAGAGCAAGGCCAGGCTCATGACACCGCCATGGGAAAACTCGTAGATGCCATGGGACAACAGAGAAGCCCCAGCACCTTGCCCTCCGTAATCCTGCAGAAATACGTGGAGGGGGAGGACCCGGAGTACTTCTTCAATAATTTCGAGCGAATGGCCAGAGCCGCAGCGTGGCCAATCGAGAGATGGGGCCAGTATCTGGGACCTTTGTTATCGGGAGAACTACAAGCCTCGTATCAGGCTGCCAACATCCTGGGTACTACCCCTTACGATGAAATAAAACGCTGCATAATGGAACGCCTGGGAATAGACGATGAGACTTATAGAATGAAACT
The DNA here is from genome assembly GCA_963921515.1 of Calotriton arnoldi. Taxonomy (NCBI): domain Eukaryota; kingdom Metazoa; phylum Chordata; class Amphibia; order Caudata; family Salamandridae; genus Calotriton; species Calotriton arnoldi. The sequence continues at coordinate 596,322 of CAWUFW010000497.1, forward strand.
GCGACAGATTAAAGAAGGACCCCAAGAAACTCCCCGAGCTTTGTACTTCCGCGTAAAAGACATGGCCGATCGATGGCTAAAACCCACCACTGCCACAAAGGAAGAGATAATGGCCAAGGTGTACCTGGAACAGTATTTGTCCTCTCTTCATGCCCCAATACAGAGGTGGGTTAGGCAACATGCCCATGTCACCTTAGAAACAGCGGTGGAGATCGCTAGTGCCTACAACAGAGCACAAGAAGTACAAAAGGGACGTGAAGAACACCCCTGGAGAACAACCGTAAGCGGGGGGCATCGCCCTTCTCGGGCCCCTCCCGTCAGAAAACCCGACCCCGTAACCATTGTCCCTGGAACCCCGGTGTACAGACCCCCAGGACCGGTGATAGGGAGAACCCCTACACCTGGCCCACAATGCTATAGCTGTGGAGGCCTAGGACACATAGCTCGCTTCTGTCCTCAGAAGGAGGAGCCAATGGAGATAGGCCTCACCAGGAACTATTGTTGTCTCGCCCCGTCCACACGACAAAACCCCTATCGTTGCGACGTTTCGGTAAATGGGCGCCCCATGACCGCCCTAGCTGACACTGGCTGCCGACAAAGCGTGATGCGACCCCAGGACTTGGGACCCAAACCTGGCCCGTGGACGGTATCGTGAACATTCAATGTGTCCACGGAGATACAAAGACATATCCCACCACCCTTGTCCGCATACAACACGCCACGGACCCGGGGTCTGACTTAAAAGTGGGTCTCATTCCCCGACTGCCGGAACAAGTAATATTAGGGAATGATTATTTGCATTTGCCAAAGCTGCTTCAGGAAACAACCCCTAAGGAAGAGGACTGGTGGGGTGGCGCTCCCTTTGCTCAAGATGACGACCATGAATGGCCCCCCTCTAAACCCAGAAAAACAAAAACCCAAAGACGAAGAGAAAAAGGCCAACCCACCGGAGTATACCCTGCTATACCTGTGGAAAACCCTTGGGAAAGCGATAAACACTTCCAGACAGCCCAGAAGGAAGACCCGGTTCTACAAGAGGCCTGGAACCAAGCCCTAAGCCAGGAAGACCCAGTTCACGTATGTCCCTATTTCTTTATTAAAAGCGGGTTATTATACCGGAAAGCAGAACCCGCTGGTCCCCCTCAGTTGTTAGTCCCTACCCCTTTTCAAGACAAAGTACTCTATTTGGCCCATAGTCACTTATTGGGAGGCCATTTTGGGGAGGAAAAGACCGAGCGGTTGATAACTAAACAATTCTATTGGCCCGGCATTTACCGTAAAGTGAAAACCTACTGTCATGAATGCCCAATTTGTCAGAAAAACAGTAGGTACCGACCTCCTAGAGTCCCCTTACATCCTCTTCCCATCATTGAGGTACCCTTTTGTAGAATCAGGATGGACATCATAGGCCCCCTGTTACCTTCTCGGAGTGGGTGTCGCTATGTGTTGGTCCTCGTAGATTACGCTACTCGCTTTCCAGAGGCCATCGCTTTACGTCAACCCGACGCACACAGCATAGCTAAGGCCATGATAGCGGTATTTTCTCGGGTGGGGTTTCCAAAGGAGTTCCTGACAGACCAGGGAACCCCATTCGTCTCAATACTGATGAAGCAGGTGTGCTCACAGTTAGGGATCAAACAAATACGGACGGCAGCATACCACCCCCAGACCGATGGCCTTGTCGAACGCTATAATGCTACTCTAAAGACCACTTTAAAAAAACTTCTAGCTCTTGAGTCCAAAAAGTGGGAGGATATGTTACCCCTCGTGTTATATGCCATCCGCTGCCAGACCCAGAAAAGTACGGGGTATTCCCCCTTTGAATTGCTTTATGGTCACCAACCGCGCTCCCTGCTAGACATGCTCCGTGAAATCTGGGAAACCGAACCCCATAGCACAACCCCATTGATTGAGTACGTCAGTACTTTAAAAACTCATTTGGGACAGATACGGGCCGTGGTACGGAATAACATGGAAAAAGCACAGGAGTCCCAAAAGACCCAATATGATAAAAACGCCAAAGATAGGTCCTTTTCAGTAGGAGATGCCGTACTATTGATGATGACCTCCTCAGACCACAAGTTATTAGGGCAATGGCAGGGTCCGTACATAGTGTTGGAGAAAGTGACGCCTGTCACTTACCGGTTAGAACTCGACAAAGAGCGAGGTACCTCCCAGATCTACCATATCAATCTTTTAAAGAAATGGGAAGGACCTCTTCCCGCCTTGGTGTTGAACATGAGAGGATACAATCCCTTGTACTATCAATGTATTGACAACGAATTGCCCACCCACTTAAATGATTGTCTGGTGGATACCCTACTGCCCTTACAAAGTGTGTTTTCTCTGACTCCAGGGAACACTACCCTGGTAGAACACACCATTAAAACCATCCCAGGGAAAAGAGTACGTCTTCGTCCATATCGTATACCAGAGGCCCGCAGAACAACCATCCGAGAGGAAGTCCAACAGATGCTACAAATGGGGATTATAGAACCCTCTGTGAGTGAATGGAATTCACCGATTGTTCCCGTGCTGAAGCCGGATGGCTCAGTACGATTTTGTATCGACTTCCGGGAGGTCAACAAGGTATCTGAATTTGACACATATCCCCTTCCCCGGGTAGACGAGATGATAGAGCGGATAGGGAGGGCCAAGTACATAAGTACCCTAGATTTATGCAAGGGATATTGGCAGATTCCTTTGAGAGTGCAGGACCGAGAGAAAACCGCGTTCTCCACCCCAGATGGGTTGTTCCAATTCATCATGCTACCCTTTGGTTTACATGGGGCTCCGGCTACATTTCAAAGAGCCATGAATCTTATATTACGACCCCATGAGAGATATGCAGGAGCATATATAGACGACATTGTCATTTATAGTGAATCCTGGGACCAACATCTGATCCACCTGTATGAGGTGATTCAGGCTTTGGGGAATCATGGCCTCAAAATCAACCCAACCAAAAGTCATCTAGCTGCACAAAACGTGAAGTATCTTGGTTATCTGTTGGGGGAGGGAGTGATACGGCCCCAAAGTAACAAACTCACCGCCATAGCCCAAATACCCTTTCCCCGTTCAGCTAAAACCCTCCGAGCTTTCCTGGGGTTGCTCGGTTACTATAGGAGGTTTATACCCCGGTTTTCACAACTTGCAGCCCCTCTCACAGACCTCTTGCAGAAGAACGTAAAGACCGAGGCCAGATTAAGAGACCCTACCCCTGATCTCATCCAAGCATTCGAAACCCTGAAGACGACTCTGACTTCTGACACAGTACTAGCAAGCCCAGATTACACTCGACCCTTTGTCCTCCAGACGGACGCCTCTGACCAGGGTGTGGGGGCGGTGTTGTCCCAGATAAACCAACACGGGGAGGAAAGACCTATACTGTACATAAGTCGGAAACTGTTTCCCAGAGAACAAAACTACGTGGTAATTGAAAAGAAGCCCTGGCGATTAAATGGGCCATTGACACTTTAAAATATTATCTGGAGGGACGAGAGTTTACGCTATACACCGATCATGCCCCATTAGAGTGGCTAGCGCGTAACAAAGGAAATAATGAAAGGGTGCTACGTTGGTTTCTATCACTACAACCTTATAGATTCCTCACCAAGCATCGTAAGGGAACAGAACAAGCGAATGCTGACTTCCTTTCTAGGTACCCCTGTGAAACTACCCCTACTGGAAGGACAGCATGGGAAAGGGGATGTGAGGGGGTAGCCAACAAGGCATGCCGGGTGTCGGATTATACACCCCCACGGCCCCTCAAGGGCTTACCTGTGCAAACGATCTCCTCTAAGTTTCAACGCGGGAGGAGATTGTCAACAAACGTAACTCCTCCCCCATATCCTTTTCTCGTACAGCGTCAGGACTCCTACACCATCGTAGAGGGAGGGGGCGTGGCTGACCCCGGAAGAGGATCCTCGCAGGAGGTTAAAAGGGCCGGTGATACCGACAGACGGCGCGAAGCAGCCGGGAGGAAGGAGGAGTGCCAAGCGGACCAGGTCGAGAGAGGAAGAGCCGGAAGGAAGGAGGAGTACCGAACGGACCAAGACGAGGGAGAAGCAGACGCAGGAGAACAGGAAGAACCCGAGACGTGGTGCGAGGACTGGTGGTCCCCACCGGAGGTGGCTGAAGAGCAGCCGCAGCTCAGGATAGCTGCGGCGGAGCCGGTGAGTGTTCCAAACCGGGAGAAAGAGGAACAGGGGTGGCGGGAGGTTTAAAGGTGTACAGAAGGGTGGCGGGAGGTTTAATAGCGCATAGAAAAAAGGGGTTTTATTTTCTTCTTTTTGTCTCTGTACCTACGGCACTGTTGTTTTATCACACCCTTTAGTTCTGTAGTTAACGTACGCTGTGGGGAAGCGAGAGTCCACTGGGTCCAGTGGGACCATAGTAGGGCGCGTAAAAGTGCTCAAACAGACTGAATAAAGAAAGAGGAATATCCTTATAACCGCACCATTCCACGTCCATCCCCTCTTCGCCAGTCCTCCCTGTGCACAGCTTATCCTCCCTCTTACTCCCTCACCACCTTCCCTCGTGTCAATACACCTCTCTTCACGTTCCTTCCAGCCCTTGTGTATCCCTAAACACCGACTGGGTGTGGTGACGGAAACGCTATTGTCTGAAAGGGGGGAACTCAGCTATCACTGACGGCTCCTTATTTATTTATTTCCTCTGCTGAGCCTCCCGGGGAGCCGGACCATCCAGCCTAACGACGCTTTAAGGAGAAGGCAGACCCCAAGACCATCCAAGACCGAAGACCTGGAGCAGTGATTGTGGGAATCCCCAAAGACAATATCCGTGGACAGAATCATCTTAGTTTCATTGTTTTGTCTATTCAATAAAGATAGCCCAACTGGCCCGCTACATACAGCCTCCACGTCTGTTTATCCGGCCCGCTCTCCCACAATCGGTTCAAGAGCTGGCATATCACTATAACAGCAATATGACCAACATAGCTCAGAAGGCAGCTCCTCTATGTCTAGTAAGGCAAAAGAAAAAACCTCCAGTATCATGGTTAAATCAAAATATAAGAATGAAAGAAGACAACTAAGACATCTAGAACGCCTATGGGGGAAGGGCCCAAACACTACCCTTCTTGACCAATTGAGAAGGCACAGAATCTCATACAAAATGGCTATCTGAAAAGCCAAAACAACACTGATCAGATCACAACTGGACAGAGCTAAGACCAGGCCTAGAAAACCTTTTGACATAATAAAACAACAATCAGGAAAACTAGCAGAACCCACAATTGAAAATGACTCGAAGCATATCTACAAAGCCTTCTCAACTTTCTTTAAAGAAAAAATCACAACCATAAGCAACTCCATCCCCTGTCAAGCTAGTGCCCAACCTGGGAAATTCATCTTCCCCATTCTCACAGCTCACAGCAAGGTCACAGACCCTCACACCCCAATTGTCCAAAGAAAAAACTGAGCCTTCTAGAACAGTTTCAGATCTTTATCTGAGGGGGAAATCCAGAATACCATCCCGTCAATGAAACCCACCACACACTTTTATGACCCCATTCCCTCCCACCTACTGAAAGAGATCCAACAATCCATCACACCCCTAAGGACAAAAAGTTGTGAATGCATCTCTCCAACAAGGATCCCTCCCCGAATGCTTGAAGAAGGGCCAAGTATCTTCCCTACTGAAAGAAACGGGTACAAACCACTTCCGACCGGTATCCAATCTGCCTTTCCTGGTTATATTGGTTGAAAAATTAGCCCAGATCAGCTATGTGAACACATTAAGAATTTTGACCTATTAGATAATCACCAATCAGGTTTCAGACCGGGTCACAACACTGAGGTCGCCATTGTAAATAGCCTTGATGATATCAAAACATCACTTGACCAAAACGAATCCTGCCTCCTTATACTTCTGGATTTATCAGCGGCATTGACACGGTCAGCCATAAATGCCTCAGAGAAACTCTTGAATTCAGATTGGGCTTATCAGGAGCAGTCCTTAACTATTTCACCTCCTTCTTGCAGACCCCACTATGAAGAGTTAAAATCGTCAGCACCCTATCTGATGTAGCTCGCATTGACAGGGGCATTCTGCAAGGATCTACAATTTCACCAGCACTCTTCAATCTATACATGAAACAACTCACTCAACTCCTGCAACTGTCAAAAGTCTTGTACCACATATATGCTGATGATACACAACTTTACATCAAACTCTCCTCTCAAAAGGATATCTGGACACTTGATGAGACTCTGAGGAAAACACAGGACTGGCTGGCACACAACCATCTAAAACTAAATCCACTGAAAACCGAATTCATTCTCTTCTTCCCACCCCAACCTCGACTATGGTCTTATAGCCTAAATTCGCTAAACTGCACCCTAACCATCTGTGAAAATCCCTAGGCATCACACTAGACTCTAATCTTAACATGCAAGCTCACATACAAGCTGCAACCAGAAGCGCTTCCCTATACCTCCTAAGAAAAATAAAACCATTCATACCGCTTGGAGACCTCAAAACGGCGGTTCAATCTCTTGTGCTCTCAAGACTTGACTATGTCACACTCATAGGTATTCCCAAAGCAAGCCTAGCCCCAATGAAAGCGACATTAAGTGCAGCAGCAAGACTCATAGCAGTTCTATGATCGCATTTCCCCATCACTCACAGCTCTCAACTGGCTCCCAGTGGAAGCTAGGATCCAACTGAAGGTTGCATGCATAACAGACAAAGCTCTACACAATTCTGGTCCTAAATACATGGTGAATAGGATCAAACTGTCAGGAGGCGGAAGGGATTCTATAAGTGCTAAATCCCTCATACTAGAACCAGAGAGATTAAAAAAAAGGAAAACACACAGCCGCACTTTTACTGGATCTGCTCTAAAAATGTGGAACTCCCTAACAGTCTCAACAAGAGCAATTACCTCCTTCAGGCTTTTGAAGAAGGAAGGTAAAGCCTTACTACTAGAAAAACATGTGTCATATGAGAACTTTTATAACTGTAATTCACACTAGTTCATTTGGTATCTTATTGTTTTGTACCATGCTCTTTGACTTTTATGTACATTGTATCATAAATGTTTGGTGCTTACTATAATGCAACCCTCATCAGCTCTTTGTACAGTGCTCTGATACCTTGATGGTCATTGTTCAAGCTATATAAAACACTATAAATAAACTAAAATCAATGGTAAAATTCCATGCCTGAAATTTATATACAATAGTCTTGCTAAGGGAGGGATGATTTCATCTACAAAGGGCTCAAATCGTGAATCAGTTTTATAATCAAGAAAATGGTTGGTGCTTCTTTCTGGCCTGGCTGTCTGAGACCAGGATTCCTTGACGCAGGACCAATACAATATTTTCAATAAATGTCCCTTGTCCCTGATTATGGAGCTGGTATTAACCCATTGCCCATTCATCCCATGGGTAGTCAACCCATGTTTAACAGATTTGAGCCAGGGAACAGTACCAGTGTGATCCAATGTCAGTATATCTTGCAAACGCAGCCTATGTGCTTCTAACTCCTCATTGAGCCAAATACTGCACCAATATGGCAAGGGTCTACATTTTATGATGACTTCTATACCCTTCATACCCATGTCTAGGTGTAATAGTGGTGCAGGAGAACTTTGAGAAAGTTTGACCAGTGCTCTTTAGAATCTGTTCTCTGCGCTGGCCAGGCCTGGGAGGTTATTTAAACTCCACAGGTCAGCGCTAAGAAGAGCTGCATCCAAGGTGCTAGTTTTGTAAACTTACAAGGTAGGTGAAAAATGTTTAGAGCTTGTACAGTTACAAATGTTTAGGGTTATGTTATGTCATTTATTTCTGTAAATCGCTCGTGTATCCGAGGGTGTCTTGGCGCTGCCTTGTGTGAGGTAGCCAGTTAGAATTAGGTTTGAATGCTGATGAAAAATTGGCAGAACAGAACAAAGATGGTTTATTCATTAAAAAGCCACATTTTAAGGGCTTTCCTAAAATGTAAAATATTGGTCAGTTCCTTTAGTTTGAGAGGGAGTTCCACAGCTGAGCTGTGCCAACCACGAAACCTTTGCCTCCCCAATGGGATTTCCTGAATTTGGGGACATTTTTTGCAGCAATAGAGTGTTGTAGTCTAGTGGGGATGTACCAAGAGAAGTTTTGAAATAGACAGTCTGGTCCAATGTTGTGAAGCGCCTTAAAGGCAATGCACAGTGCCTTAAAGGCATTCCTTATGGGTAGCCAGTGTAGCTCTCTAGGTGTAAAGGTTGCTGATTGATATTTAGGTAGCCCAAACAAGAGGCGAGCTGCAGCATTTTGTTGTGTCTGTAGTTTTGTCCGAAGGTTTTGTTGCATATTAATATACAGAACATTGCAGTAGTACGGTTTAGACAGGACTAATGCTATAACATAATTTTCCTGATTATTTTTAGGATGTAAGAAACAGAAAATGCAATTTGATTGACCTGGCTGTTAAAAGTCAGCTTACTTTTTTACTGGCTTTGGCAGGGCACCTATATCCTAGGGGCCACTAGCTGGGGAACCAAAAAGGATAATTCCAGTCTTTCTTGAGTTAAGTTTCAAATCATTTTTGTTTATCCAGTCTCCAATGCTTTTCATGCAGTTATGGAATTAGATGGCCGTGTGATTTGGGTTGCCTGAGACCGAGACCACAATTTGGGTGTCATCAGCATAGGAAATAACAGGGAACCCAAACGATTTTATGAGTTTGGTCAGTGGTGTAATGTATAGATTAAAAAGAGTGGGGCTAAGCAATGCACCTTGTGGGACACCGCATGGAAGGGTAAAAAAATTAGATACATAATCATCCATTGGTACGCATTGCTCTTGTTCTGACAAGAAAGATGTTAAGTGGTCAAGGGCTGTTCCTCTGATTCCCAGTGAATAAAGGCAGTCAATCAAGATGTTATTATTGACCATGTCAAATGCTGCCAAGAGGGCTAACAATATTAGGGCAGCATTTTCTCCTCTGTCAATGGGAGCTTTTATGTTCTCAGATGCAACAATAAGTGCCGCCTCTGTCCTGTGTTGGCTTCTAAAGCCAAAGTGTGAGGCATCTAGAAGACAGTTTACATCAATGAAGGCTGTCAGTTGTTGGTTTATGGCCTTGTCTATGATCTTTGCTGGAAGTGGAAACCGGGATACAGGCTGATAATTACTCAGGTCAGATGATGGGAGATTTTTTTTATTTTTTATTAGAGGTAAGATGGAAGCTCTTTTCTAGACTTTTGTAAAGTACCATGTATTAAGCATATCATTGAAGGTATTTGTTAAATGATCTGAAATTATTTCAGGTGCTTGTTGTACATTTTTGGAGGGCAATGATCTTCAGGGGACCCAGATTTCATATATTTAATCACTCTGAGTACCTGATCCGTAGTTAACGGGAAAAAGGCAGCTAAAGGTTCCGATTCAGTGGGAAAGGAGGTATCTTTTAATGGGCTAGGAATCACTATATGATTCACTGTAAAGGCTGAGTAAACATCTTCGACTTTGGAATGAAAAAAGGAGGCCTGTGTATTACAAAAAGACTGGCTGGAGATGGAGTTGCTATTCTCAGAGATGTTTGAGAGTAATTTAACCATTTTGAAAAGCTCTTTTACCGAGTCTTTGGCAGTTTCGATTTTTGGCTAAAGAAGGATGTATTTCTTCAAAAATCATGATTTTATATTCCTTTAAGGATTTTTTGTATAGGTCTTTGTCTTCAGTATTGTAGTGCTGTCTCCATCATCGTTCTAGTCTACGACACAGTTGTTTTTGCGTATTGAGCTTTTTTTTCGGGGACCAATTGATTGACTGCGTTGACTAGCCAGGAGTGATTTTTGGTGACTGTGTGGTTTAAATTTCTTTCGTGGGTCAGTCTGATTTAGAAAGAGCTAATTTTAACTTATCTGAATCTAATTTGTGCCATGAACGTATGATTTTGGGTTTGTGAGATTGTGCTTGGAGAGGCAATTTTTCCATAGGAGTAATATTAAACATTACTGCAGAATGATTTAACCATGTGAGTGGTAAGACCTTTTGAAATTTTAACAGGGGGTTGGCAGTGAAACTCCCATAAAGGGCATGTTCCGCCACATGTTTGGGGTCCAGAACTATCTGATTTAAGCCTAGGCTAGACATGGTTTCCAATGAGGTATCTGAGTCTTTGTCAAAATGGTTCTCAAGTTGAAAATAAAAATCACCTACAATAGTATAGTTTGTGGTGTTAAATCTGGACTTTAGACTAAGACTGAGTTATTGGGCAAAACAGGATCTGGAACTCGGTGGCTGGTAAATAGAAGGACACAGAAAGTATTATTAGGGTTTATTCTGATTTTAAACGACAGAGCTTTAAAGTCTGTATTCTGGGGATAGGGGAAAAAAGAAGCACTGAGGTGGTTATTATATGCAATTGCAAGACCGCCACCTCTTTTGTTTGGATGGTCTAATCTGTATATGGAGTAGCCTACTAGTAAAGAAGCTGCAAGATCTGGCCCAGCTGAAGGGTCCGCCCAAGTTTCGGTTATGAAAGCTAGGTCCATTGTGTTGGAATCAATAAAGTCATTAAATTCCACCTTATTTGTTATCAAGGATCTAGTGTTTATTAATGTACATAAAAGGACTTAATGGTTATTGCTTTCTTTATGCTCACTGATTCCCTTGTGGGAATATCTTTGATTTTAAAATTACATTGCATGAGATTGCAAGAAGGATATTTGGGGGCCGATTACGATCTTGCTAGGAAAGCCCTCCGTACGACTCTGATCCGGAGGGCTTTTCTAGCGAATCGCGCTGTGCCAATCCAACCGAACGAGTACGATGCAGCCGTATGCTGACGAACTCGGTTCGCTCAGACTCCCATTGAACTCTATGGGAGCCTGTGTACCGACGCATACACAGGCTCCCCCAGCAAGTGGGTGGGGAAAAGCGTACACCCTGTGGCGGGCACCCCATGTTGCCCGCCACACTGTACATGTTTGGATCGGGGGGACCCATGCGCACCCGCTTGCGACTGATTCACAGCACTCCGGGTGAAGGGGGGCCTGCTACGGCCCCCCGAAGTCCAAATCCGACAGCCGTTTCATCTCGCTGAGACCGAGTCGATACAGCTGTCCGAATCGTGCATTGTACTCGCTCGTTCAGAATCCGGCTCCATTGCGCGGCACGATTCAGCTCCGAACGAGTCAGACGGACAGGATCTGGTTCGGAAACAATTTGGTCAACGCAGGCGAGATCTACGCATCGTACTTGGTCATTCGGAGCGGGGGACGACTCGGTCGGAAACATAGGCTCTGAATCGGATTTGCTAGTTCCGGAACCCGAATGGAGGCCTTCCTAGCGAGATCGTAATCCTTAGTGTTGTCAAGATTAGCCTGCAGGTGCAGAGTTACACATGAGGGATTCTTACCCGATGCCTGAAGCGTTAGTAGTTTCTCCCTTGAGTATGTGAGGTAACAAGATGATTCCGAGATGAAACGAGCAGGGGGCATGGCGCTTGTCGCGGTCCGGCCGGGCTTGGCTTTGGCTTGCCAGCGGTGCACCTGCTGAGCCAATGTATTTGTGGTTTGGCAACGGAGGAGCGTGGTGTCCGAGGCATGGTGACAGTGCAGTGAGCGCAACCTAAAACAGTGCAAGGTGAAATTACAATCCAAACAGGGGTCCAGCAACCCCACGTGGACTACCGCAGACTTCCCTGCAGGTAGCTACTGCTAGTAAAGTAATTAAAATTAAATTAAAAGGTTTAAAACTGGCAATCATAAAACAAGTAAAACGAAAATGGGCTCAAAAGCCCTTGCAATATGGCGATGATAATTCACTCGGGAGCCAGGCAACTCCAAAATCGCACTCTAGTGTGTACAAGGAATCAAAACATTCATTAGTACACTACCTTCAGTGCAAGGCAGCGCTGACCTGCTGAGCCGATGAATTTGTAGTTTGGCATCAGAGGAGGGGGTGTGTCTGGGGCCATGGTGACACAGTGCTGCGAGCGCAACATAAAACAGTGCAAGGTGAAATTAATATCCAAACGGGGGTCCAGCAACCCCTTGTAGAGTACCGCAGGCTCCCCTCCAGATAGCCACTACTGGTAAAGTAATTCAAATTAAATTAAAAGTTTTAAAACTGGCAATCATAAAACAAGTAAAATGAAAATGGGCTCAAAAGACAAAGCACTGCTTTGTAGGGTTAACTGACTCTGACTAATATGAGCTATCCATGAAATATTACTGGTTAATTTCACCTCGAGATATTCAAAGTGTGCCACCCATCTATATTTGAATTGCCCAAAGTCAGCCTTCGCTTTGGCCTTTTGTGCAATTTATGAGCGCTAAATATGCTTTGGGGCTGATTTATAATTTGGCAGATGGCCCGCCGTCCTCAAGGGCGGCGGAGTAAATTAATCTAACTCTTTGATGGAGTTACCGTCTGCCAAATAATGAAATGTCCGCGAGCCCGGCAGAGATTTCAAGCATTGACAGTAACTGCTGTCATGGTGGTTCCTGCTAACGCATTGTAAGTTTAACAGATGGCTGTGTCAAACATGACAGAGCCATCTGTCAAACTTACATTTTTTTCCAGAAAAAAATTCCAAAGTGGGATTTTCCTTTTGAAAATAATAAAAACAATGCCCCCTTTACCATGGAAATTCCCTCCCATGGTGGGCGCGGAATTGAGCATGTATCAGTGACCTTTACTGACATGTTTTTGCTGGCAGTAACAGGCATTGAAAAATAGCTATAGGTCTGCCCATCTGAATTTGGTGGGAGAACATACAGCCAAAGTGCTGATGGCCCTTACTCTGGCGGGTCATTGGAGGAGTTTGAGCTGGGTGGAGATGGAGTAGTCTCCACCAGCATGAAACTATGGTCCACCCGCATTTAAATCGGGCTGAAGAACCATAGTCTTTGCGGGAGGGAACTCCGTTGCAACTGCAATGAAGTTCCCTCTCTGCCAAGATATCAATCAGACCCTAAGTTTCCTGTGGGTTCAACTCTAAACCTTGGTCCTCACAAAAGGCCACAAACCTACCCAGCAAAGACTGTAACCCCATTAAAGTTTTTGTCATAAGTAAAGTATCATCTGCGAATAGCAAGGCCGGAACTCTGCTCCCTGCCAAGCGTGGGGCATCATTTGTACCTGAGTTAAGGTAGTCTACAACTCAAATATTATACAGGAAAAGAGGGTGGGTGCTAACACGCATCACTGCCTTAACACCCCTATCAATGAGGATACAGTCAGTTAAGTCCCCCTCTTTGCACCATCTGACCTGTCCATAGTTGTCTGCATGGAGGCAAATGAGTATTAACGGGATACGGTCAGCTACCCTCATTCCTTCTAGTACTGTCCATAATCTAGATTTGAGAATCATGGCAAAGGCTGAACGAAGATCGACAAAGGCCACTTCGAAATCCAGCTTGTAGATGGGTGAGCATGTTGCTCTCTGCCATCCATTCCTTACAATTATCCAACACCTACCTGCAGAACACTTTCTGCAGCACTTCAATTAAACTAATTGGGCCATAATTGGTAAGTCCCTCCTCACTTCCTTTTTTTGAATCGTAACAATTACCGGCCCGCCAACTGCCTGGAATATTTGACCCAGATGCAACTGCATGTGACACCTCATTTAAGTTTGGAACCCAGGTCTTAGGTCAGAAAGGTACAGTTCTCCAAGGATTTTGTCAGGAATGGGGACCTTGCCCCGTTCCATCAAGATTATTGCTAAAATAGTCTATTGTAAGGTAAAGGCAAGTCCCTCTTTGTTATGTGCTATATTCAAGCTTAAGTTAAACAACATATTATTCATGCTGTCTGCCGGTTGTAGGATGAAATATAAGTCGCAAAGGGTTTCAACCAAGATGTGGTTGTATATGGCAATCCACATGTATCTGTCCCTGTTGGCTACCATGAGCTGCAATATGCCAAAATACTTTGTGGTCATTCCTTTTTAAGGCTTCAATAGGATCAGACCAATTTATTTCCTCCGAAGACCTTTTACTGCATGACTGCCTCTTACTGTACGATAGTTTCCACCCACGACATCTGAAAGAAAATTTACCATTTGGACAGTTCCTTAGACTTAGGAGAAACTGCACGGAAACATCGGATTATGACAAGCAGGCAAAAGACCTAGCAGAGAAACTGAAAAAACGGAAATACCCTTCTAAAATCATTGCAAAGGCAAAGAAAAGAGCACCAAATAATCATAGAGATGCCCTTCTAGAAACTTATGAAAGACAGGAGAATGAGAAAGAGAAAAGACCCATCTGTATTACAACTTTCAGTGTAGCATCAGACAAAGTCGCAAAGGTAGTGAAGAAACATTGGCGGATTTTAAACAGTGGTACCTTGAACATACCAACACCGATGTTCTCACATAAGAGGGGTAAAAATTTGAAGGATATACTGGTACACACCCGCCCGAAGCCCCAAGACAAAAGTAGCCAACAAATACTCAGTACTTTACCAACGGGCCACCACCCGTGTGGTAACTGCAGTGTGTGCCATCTCACAACAACCACCAAAAGGGTCATTTTCAATACAGGAAAATCATGGGATTTGCGAAAATTCACCACTTGCAACACTATAGGAGTTGTGTATCTAATTACGTGCCACTGTGACCTACATTATGTGGGTATGACCACCAGGAAGGTGAGCACAAGAATCTGCGAACATCGGAGCAACATCCGATGCCACAGAGCAAGTACCAGAATGACGGCACACTTCAACGAGAAACAACACACCCCAAATGACATGCGGTGGGTAGTGTTGGAACATATAAAACCCTGTGAAAATTTAGAACAGATACTACTAGAGAAAGAGCAAAGATGGGTTTTCAAATTACGCACGGATATTAGAGGTTTGAACGAGAATATACCATGGGGCCAATTCACTAGATAAATTAACCCTGATATCTGGAAACCCCACCTGGCATGTTTTTTAACGGCATGTTATGAAAATCAAAATCAAGAACAAAGGCACTGAAATCCTCTACCCCGTGTTTCTTTGATAAAATTGAAGGCAGTATGACAAGAAACATCCCTAGCCTTTTCCCTTTTTCCTTTTCTGTTTATTGTTTTTTTTTACCATTCCAATATGGCCGCCATTTAAGAAACTCATGGTGTCCCTTTGAACAGGGTTCGATACTGACCCAACCTATAAAATACCGGGCGTCCTCTTATTCTAGTACGAGGTACTCTTGCACTCAAATTATTAATTTAGACTTTCTAAAATCACAACACCTTTTTCATAAAATTAGAGGTTCGAACGTGAATATACTATCGGGCCATTTCACTAGATAAATTAACCCCGATATCTGAGAATAAATAAATAAAAAAAACCCGCCTGGCATGTTTCTTAACGGCATTTTATGAAAATCTAAATCAAGAACAAAGGCAATGAAATCCTCTACCTCGTTTTTTGATAAAATTGAAGGCAGTATGACAAAACATCCCTAGCCTTTTTCCTTTTCTTTTTCTGTTTATTGTTTTTTGACCATTCCAATATGGCCGCTATTTAAGAAACTCACGGTGTCCCTGTGACCAGGGTTCGATACTGACCCCAACCTATTTTGACAAAATACCGGGCGTCCTTCTTTTTCGTATAAGGTACTCCTGCACTCTAATTAGTAATTTAGACTTTCAAAAATCACCCCCCATTTCATTAAATACCAACAACATGGTGGACCGTTTACACCACAATACGAGACTACGCTTTACACGCTCTAGTCTCTAACAGCACGAGGGAATGACTCGGCTGTTTTTCAGACTACTTATACCGGCACTAAGGCAAAGACAAGCTAAGATGCGGTCTGCCTTGGGACTGAATAGGTCGTATTGACGGAGGGTTGCTGAGCACAGTAAGACTTTTTTCTCCCTACAGGACATCATCAATTTTTTCTCTCTACAGGAATTTATATAACTTTACTTGCCTTTTTCACTAAATTCCATTTGCTCTTTCTAAGCCAGTCATAGGAAGGCACAAGCAATGAGTGGCTTATAACAAATCCTCATTATCTCATTCCTTTGTCTATTATTATAATATAGGGTTTCTACAGGCCCCTCCACCCAGACAGACCATGAGGCGCACTTTTGCCAAAAAATAAGTATGTTTCAAAAAGAAATTGATTTTATGTTACATGTTGTGTGTGTCCTGTTTTTTGTCCTTGACTACAAGTGTTTTTAAATTATGTCTTTTCAACCTTGCCTGCTCACAATTAAGGTATCATGTGTAGTATTACCCACACAAGATCTGAGCACTAACTAAGTTTGCTTTCAAGGGCCCTTACACCATAGTATGAAGTACCTTCTTTTACGCGCAGCATAACGCCTTTACCTGCCCACAAGAACGGTGGGCAGGCAGTATGTATTAATTTGCATTTTGCTTTTTCTTCCCAAGGACAGTTACTACGTGTTCAGAAGCAACCGTATGTATATATTTTTCCCAATGCTCACACAATAGGTGTGCATTAATAATTTTTCAGTTCACTTTATTATAGGTCCGGCACGGAGTGGTACACAAAGGGCTGGTCCCTTTGTTGTCCTGAAGAAAAGGTTTAGGGGATACCTTGAAACTTGTTGACATAATACAAGGGATTATAAGTACATAACAGTTACATTTCCTTTTATTAACCCCCTTTTATCCCTACCAACTAGGAGCAGGAATAAAACAATAGCTCACTTGTTAGGTAATTTTTAAAACATCACTTACACCACTCCCCTACACTGCACGACACATAGCCTCACAAGGTAAGTGCTCCTACGTAAATCATGCAAGTCGCAGCACGCCCCAATCAGTAGATGTTTGGGATGGCCCCAATGATGAAGCATGTCACCTAGGGGCAACCCTGGGTGAGTGAGGGGACACAAGAAAAGAAATTTTTCTTTTCCACCAGTAGAGGTGGCCTTCACCCCAATTGGTGAACCCGCCCTTGTTTCTTGGCTAGGTTCTTTTGATCCGTCACCTACGGATTCTTTTTGATGGATTCTTATAAGTGGCCTTAGCTGCTTTAATATTCTCCCACATGCCCTTTTTAATTGCCTCTACTATGGCACATTGGGCCTTTCTGCAGTCTTTTTTTAGCAGTGTATGTTGCTGAACGTCTTATTGGTAAGTAATGAAATCCAGGGGTTTATTTCCATTCTTTTCACAATTTACTTAGTAGCTTTAAAGTGTTCCCTTAATAAGGAGAAGACCTTATTATGAGCGGAGATAATAGTAGGCCATTGTGTTGACATGGGTGCTTCATATATAAGTGAGTCATAGTATTTCAACCTCTTTATATATTATCGCTAAAGCCTCTGGGTACATTTTGTTTTCACTTTTGACTACATGAAGGTCCCTTGAGATCCCCACCCTAAATGGCCCTGGGGGTCATGGTTGCCTACCCTGCCCCTGTAGTGGCCTTTGATTTTTTTTAGGACTAAGGGATCAAGTCAACACAAGCCTTGAAAGCTGCCACAACATTGCCTTCATGATGTGTCCAGTCAATCAGGTTATGCCAATCCACTTCAAACGACTAATCAGAGCATATCTAGGCTCTAGCTGTCCAGATATCTTTAACTATTTACCAGGGTTAATCTGATCACACCCAACTCTTTAAATGTTAATTTCTCTAAAATGACTAACTGGATTTACACCAAAGGATATAAAGCTTGCTTTCTTAGTAAAATTTGAACTTTTGCCAAATTTGGCACAATTCCATTAAGCCCTTTTTTCTGTATGGGAGAGCAAACTTTCCTCTTCGAATTAACATGGGATATCACAATTTTGGGTAACCCCCTTTTTCTTGGCCGCAATTTGATGAATCAGAACAAAAATTTCCATGAAGGAGCCAAAGTGGAGGAACTTTCTTTTGGAATGTATTGTGCAGATTCTTCAAACAACGCAAAAGATATTAAAGAAACAAAAAATGCCTTTGTGTAGAAACTCTGACTTAACCATAGGTACACAGTGTCCACCACCACTGTGTAATATTTGTTTGTAAAAATGGGACACAATTTCTCTGTTTCACTGATACATTAATTGAATGGATCCTTTAGCGCTGATTTTAAAGTTAAAACCCAAAAGGAAGTCCTTGTCAGTCTCATTCACTACACATAAATACAGATGTGCAACGTTTATTGATTAATGTTGAAATTTCTCATTATTATTAAAATGTCACTAATGTTTTGTGTGGTCTTTGTAATCTCATGCAGTGGGCTGCAGTGTGGAAGATGGCCCCTTGCTGAACAATGAAGGAGTATTAGATTTTCCTGGAAAACCCAATGAACTTTATGAAAGCAATGAGTGAGTATAAAGGAACAGGCTTCCAAAGTATGAGCTTTACAGTAACAATGTATACATAAGGCAAATAAATTCAATGCAACCTATAATTTCAGATTGTGTATATGGACCATAGAAGTCTCTGATGGAATGCAGATCTTATTGAATTTTTCACGCTTTGACACAGAATTTGATGTGTCATGTAACTTGGATTTTTTAGCAGTGTATGTTGCTGAACGTCTTCTTGGTAAGTGATAAAACGTATCTTGAAATCTACCAATTTGATTTAGATTTTTACATTTACCTAAAATAAACACAAAAATTATTTCTTCTTTTTATGCAACTTTGTTTTCTTAATACAGTCAATCAATCAATCAATCAATCAATCAATCAATCAATCATGTCACTTATAAAGCGCACTACATACCCGCGAGGGTCTCAAGGCGCTGGGGGAAGAGGGGGGGTGGTGCTGCTACTGATCGAAGAGCCAGGTCTTGAGGAGTCTTCTGAAGGCCAGTAGGTCTTGGGTCTTTCGGAGGTTGGTGGGGAGGGTGTTCCAGGTCTTGGCGGCGAGGTGGGAGAAGGATCTGCCGCCGGCGGTCGTTTTCCGGATGCGGGTGACTGTGGCGAGGGCGAGGCTGGTCGAGCGGAGCTGGCGGGTGGGGGTGTAGAAGCTGAGTCGTCTGTTGAGGTAGGCTGGTCCGGAGTTGTGGAGTGCTTTGTGTGCGTGGGTGAGGAGCCTGAAGGTTATCCTCTTGTTGACAGGGAGCCAGTGCAGTGGTATTTTAAGCACTCCCTTACCAGCATAATCCATGTAATTGTAACAGCACTCCTTTTAGAGAATACAGCATGTTGGAGTTGGTACATTCTGTATGAAGCATACTATTCTTAAATTATAATATTGGGGCATTGAGTCCAATGTCCTTAAGAGGAAAGCAATTTTAATTAGCATGTTCTTCCTGCAAACTCACACTTTCTTTGGCATTGAAACAACTTCCAATTGAGCATGGGAAGAAGACAACTGAACATTTATGCCAAGGGAAACAGTCACTTTTGTGTTGGTTTGAAGTGAGCCATTTAAAAAATACTACATAGGATAAACTGTTTTCCAATATCTAGCAAGAGTGGTAAAGATCAGTTTAGAAATTTATATTTGAAATGACCCTCAAAAGGCTTGACAAATCTATGTGTTATTGCCTATAGAAATATATCTAGTACAATGCCACTTTACATCATCTGAACATTATTGCAGATAGAAGCAGACTATTTATACTGGAACCTTTATATTTGGTTCAAAGGGCCAAAGCACACGTAATGATGGTTGCTTTGCATACCTTCCTTGATGTTTTTAATGTCATACCACTACCTCTACTAAACTAATATTAGGTAAATATGCTAACACTGTGAGTGCTAGGAACTCCTAAATTGGTACAGCCCAAATTACTACCTCAACAGCACACCCATGGGTGCATTAATAGGAGATGATTCTAAACCTCAATTTCATGAAGCAATGTGTCCCTGTAATAAGGTACCTTACAGCATATCAAAATACAGTCACTTAAGTAGGGATAAACTCAATGATGGACCTCTAGAGCAGAAATAGAAATGTAAAAGATTTAATACAAAGATTCAAAAGGTGTGGAATAGAACTAATACACTGATAAATAAAACAAGAATACCGTCATTTCCGTAAAGGCATTCAGCAAATAGAGCAATACAGGATGATGTTCAAAAGCAGAATATTTCTATGTCCCAAATGAGCAGCAAGATCAATAAGAAATCTGGTGGCATCCCTAGTAGCATCAAAAGAAGCAGGAAAGTCTTACGGCTCGCCCCAAACTTGTGCTTTTATATATAGTTTTCTTGCATTGAAAAGCGACAATTTCTGGAAAATCATCATGGTGTGAGCAAAAGAATTAATCTTTAGCAAATCAGAACTCAGTTTTATAAAACATCATATTGCCTTACCATCTATGCACTATTCCAGTACATGAATATTGATTCTTCCCACTATATGCTAATTTTATCCTGAGATTGCAGGTCAAACTAGTTACAAGAGCAACAGCAAATTAATGTGAATGAATGCAGTACCGTGAGCTAGCGGAAAGACCTTGGAAAATGCAACATTACATTACATGAGTCTGCTTGACTTTGTGCTGCAGAAATAATGAACAGTGAACATAAAGGAGACATCAATTTTCAACATGATTGCGTCTAGGCGTAATAGATGCCTAGTTAACATAAGCCAGAAAAACACACTTTAACAAGTCATAGCAAATTCATTTCAAATGCAACAGCACCGTGTCAGTAGGTACATGTAAATTCGTAAGTGAATGCATATTCTGCACGTTGTTAATAATGCACACATTTATAAAATACACAAAAACACTAACAACACCATCTACAAAATCTTTATAAAAGTTTTATGGAGTGGATGAGAAAAATGTAGAATACCACAACACATACATGTTGCAAAGACACATTCAGGATTTCTGAGTTATTAAAAACACATTCTGCCTTTCTTCACACTAATGCAAGAACTCTGTGCAACTATGATTGTCAATCTGTTGATATTCTACCATTAGGCTATTTACTGTCAACAGATACCAGTGGTAAAAATGCAATTGCTGGATCTACTCTTTTAATATCAAAAGCAATTAAGACTAGTTGGAAAAAATCTTTCTTAAAGGGGGAGGTGGCAAATATTTACTTTATTCAAAAGCATTGCTATGGAGAAAACCTGCTACTTAATTTAGAAACAAAAATGTATTCTGGAGAACATGGATAAATGCGGGTACTTTAGAAACTACAAAAGCATAGTTAATTAATAATTTGGCTTATTTGGAGTACTTGACATTTACGTAGAAGTGGTCTATTTATTAGACATCAGTTCCATTAAATCTACTCTCAGATATTTTCTGTCTTGGCAATGCCTGATATCAGAGAGCTTTCCTAATCATGCAGCTTTCAGTAAAATTCAGGTACATGTAAAGGTAATCTTCATCCTGCCCTGTATCCGAGTTTCTGTTGGCTAAACATTGAAAATATCTAGATAGAAAGTTAATTAAGGGGTAGATTACACAAGACTGGGGCTACCCAGTAAAGAAAATAAACCAGTTCTATTTACCCCTTCCCACATAACTAACAATGAACAGCAATAGCCATTATAGAAAGTTGCTTTGTTTTGTGGCATTTGCTTGGGTTTCAGACATTCGCTCGGTTGTTCAATAAAGCATGGAAGCCTAATCTCAATCTACTCTTTACTGAAAAGAAACTATTATTCAGGCTATATTGTTCTCCAGTCTACATGAAGGGATTGGCACTGTGTGAATCTGCCTTGGGTTTGCTATGTCAACAGCATGAAAGAACACTAGGACGTATGTTGTGTGGCTGTAGGAGAGCGAATAGGTTTTGGATAGAGATTTGATCAGCTAGTATCTGTGTTAGAAATCGATTTAAATATATATCATCTTCTAGCATTTATTATAATATCAAAGATTCGTATTTTCTCACAGCAGCACAAAAGGCACAGCTCTCAAAAGCTCAATCAATTGCAAAGAAATGTATTCTGAGAGTATGGAAGTCTTGCTCAAGCCCTATAATCAAAGACTGAGTTTTTAGAACAGCTAATGCTTGCAAAATATAGGAAAGTGGCTTGAATCTCTCAAATATATTAAAGTATATGGCCTTCCTTGTTGAAGAGTTTGCTTAAATATGAATATATTTTTTCTTTGTTTTTTACCTTTCATTATCCTCTCAAATGTGTCACAATTGTTGAATTGTCTGTAATATCAATATATTTAAGTTATAAGTAGATTGTGATTAGCTATTTAAAAAACAATTTTAAAGTCAATGTGCATCCTTACATATAAATGTGCTATCTATTATATTTAGTTCATGTTGATATAATGCATTAAATTAATAAATGTTTTAGCGCATGTGTGCCAGTTCTGAATCTGGTTTCTGTATGTTATTGTCATAGAAATAATTGTAATGTTTTTATTTATTTTATTTGAACACTTATAAAGCTTGGTTTGCTAAGCAATAGAGTGCTGGACAGTGAACATGGAACATTTATAGAAATATAGTATACAAGGCACTGCAGGGGGTGCAGTAAAGTGTTTCCTGGAGAAGTGAAGAATACAGTTAGGTTTAGGAGAAGAACAAATGAGTTCAATACGGGCTCAAACAGGGTGAGTGCACAGTGCTGGGACATGGAAATCTTGACTGGGTTCTCTTAAGAGATCTTCTGCAGGAGGGAGATGTCTTTTTGAAAGAAAGTTTAGAGTGAGAAAGCTTATTTCTAAGTCTTTTCGCTTGCAATTTGGCAATGTGAGTCAGGCAAGAACTGGGCTTCTTCTGAAGAAACCTCTACCAGAGGTAAAGTTTCTCAGCTTTTATAAAGTGCTATTTTTGCTAATACAGATTCGTAGAAAATACTGAAATTAAGTTAGATGTGATCCGCTGTGTGTTACCGTTTATTATGTGGTACTACTCCTTAAATAATTCTTTGATAACGGCAAGACAAGGATTAGACATGTTAGCAAGAAGGGTATTGTCCCTGTTTTGAAGTAATAGAACCCATGCTTGGATGCTTTCAGGGAGCTACCACGAGCTGTCTGAGAAGCATTCCTTATGAGACTGTTGAAAGGGAGATGCTTGTCCTTATAATCCTTTTTCCACTGTCTGAATATGATGACATCCCCCTTTATATTCTATGGAATTGTAACAATGCTAATTGTTCTGAGTTTATGCATTTCGCTGCTGGTAGTGGCTCGTATACTGCATTATAGAGCACAATAGTTAAAATAAACATTTTGAACTATACAGTGACTCTGACAATCCTTATTGTGGACAAGTACGAGTGAGTGAGCGAAAGGGTATGTCTTGCTACCGCGATTCCTGAGAGAGTCGGGAGTGTTTTGTTCTGGGTTGTCTAATCATTTGTAGCTTCGTGATTATGTAGGAGAACGAATGAGACACTATAGCTAGTCGGTTTTGGGATTTTGGGCACTAAGGTGGTAGGAAGGTACAACCCCTATACACCAAGGTCCTGTTTTCCTGCGCATAGTTCTGTGTATGTGCAGAATCCCCGCAACAGCTCTTAATCTCTTTCTCCATTGTGGATATTGCATCCTTCTCACAGTTCTTGATAACAATCCTACAGGATCTACTAGAATTATTCGTAACTGTCACTGACAGGCCTTGTGATTCTGAGACGTGAATGATACAGCTTCCTGCTTTGCATAGGCTTCTGGCATATACACAGGAAGAATAGTCATTACTACTTACCAAACCTCTGATCTGCTAGGATCGTAGTGCCATTTTCCCTTTCACAAAACTGAACCCCTCAGCTGCAATGTCCCTATTCCCAACCAAAAATATATTCGCCTCACCACTCCCACCAAAAATGTCAATCTCTATGCCATTCTGCAGTCTACTTATTCATTTAACTCACATAACACCTAATTTGTGCCTATAAAGGTGCTGCCTCTTGCAAGTCCAGTATAATCATTAGAGAAAACATATGTTTGTAGTCCTTTCCTAAAAAACTTGAGATCCATCAACAGTCTCAATGATACCTTCACCTTTGTGGGTCAACTCAATGATAAGATTTGCTGCAAAGGTTTTTTTTCTCCAAAGGAGCAAAAACAGACCAGTTTTGAATGGGTTGTCCTCGTATGTTGAATTGACAATCGCAACTTCACTAAGGGGTACCCATGTTTTGGGGATGGTTACGTGTAAGACTTTGTGAAAGTGAACAAACCCTATAAATATTATCTTTGACATTTCAGAAGGAACTAGTGGAGGAAACAAAAGATAGGATAAGCATCATGGAATTTATAAATTCCTCACAACCACTCTGGCAACACATTTTAGTTTTCTATAGCCTCTCCATTAGATGTGAGTAACAAATGTAAGTAATAGTTGGGGTGGATGAGAACCCACCTCAAATAATCACGATCCTTGTCAGGGTGAACCACTGAAACCACTTAACTAATCTGTACTTAACCCTCTGGTAGCTCGACACAAAGCAGCCAGGCTTAATTTAGAGGCAATGTGTAAAGTATTTATGCGTTACTCAAACAGTAATACAGTGTAAACAAAACACAACAAAAATCCTAAAGCAATGTAGAAAACTAGAGAATATTTAAAAAATACAATGACAAATAAATGACAATAATCCAATAAATTGAACCGTAAATATGACTTTTTAAATTTTAAATTAAAAATGACACCAAAAAGCACAAAGAATTGTCTTTTTGCACTAGACCAGGTGAAAGTCAAAACCAAAGGCCAACTGTGATGGATCGCCACTAGACCACAGATCCAAAGGTAAACACAACATGTCTACCAGGCATGTGTAAAAGTTCAATTATACTGAATCTTTTCTTGTTTCCTGAATGTATACAGCAGTAATTGGAAGACTCGTATGCTGAGAAACATATGTTAAGGCAACAACCATCGGACCATCCCCCTCGAAAGGCCCTGTCCCAGGCACAGGCTTAAATGGATAACATGATGAAATGTTGTAATCAGGTGAGAGGCATGGACTTGAGAAGCAGACTCCCCTGATCTCTCCTCTGGACTATATCCGCTCCAATCCAATAAATGATGGTGTTGTAATTTGCACCGGGCAAGATCAGAATCAGAATCTAGAATAGCCTTTATCTCATATTCAGGTTCAGATTCCACCATAACTGGGGGAGGTACTTTCTGAAGGAACAACAGGTCTTAAAAAGGAGACATGAAAAGGTCTTAAAAAGGAGACATGAAATACAAGGTGCGCATGTAATTAAGAAGGGAGTGCCATCTTCACCACCACTGTATTGACATGTTTCTGTACCTTATATGGATCAATGACCCAAGGCAAAACCTTAGGTTTGCCATGCAGATTGAGCTATATAGTAGAAAGCCATGCTATAGACCCAGATGCATAATTTGGGTTTTCTTTTCTCTTCTTATCAGCTTGCAATTTATCTTGGTGTTTAGCTTTCTGCACATGTTGTTTTATCTTTTTCCATTCTCTTTGGAGATGTTTGAGTCTCTGTGTAACTGTGGTATTTTTTATAGATGTAGACAACAGATAAGTTTGTATTCTGGCATGATATCCCTGCATGCTAAAGATTGGTGTCTGCCCTGTAGTGCTGTGAGGAGAGTTACTATAGCTGAATTGTTCAAGCCAGAGATGTTGTACCCAACTATTATGACCAGTAGGATAGCAACAAAGATACTTTTCTAGCTCTTGATTAACACATTCTGTCTGCCTTTCTGCCTGGGGGTGATGATCAGAAGGCATAGCCACCTTGATAGCAAGAGATCCACAAAATGCTGCCCAGAATTGGGATACATATTGCGCTCCCCTGTCTGAAATCACCTAATAGGGTATCACATGAAGTCAAACTATAGTCTGCAAAAATAACTTACTTGTATCCTTGGCAGTAGGTATTCCTTTAACTGGACCGAACTGAGCCATCTTAGTCAAAGCATTAACTATTACAAAAACAGTGTCATAATCTTGTTTGTCTGACATGTCTGTAACACAATCCATGGTGACCACTGTTCACGACAATGAAGGAGTGTCATTTATTTGTTTTAACCCAATAAACTTTATCTTATCATTCTTTGATCATGCACAAATAGCGCAGGTGTTGACATACTTCATGACATCATCACTCATGTTATTCCACCAATAGGAACGTTGCAATCGATCAAGAATTTTCTAAATTCCATAATGTCTTGCCGTACTAGAGTCATGAGTTTCTTGTAAAGCCGTGGTACATAAGTTGGTAAACACAGGGCAGTTGTATAATATGTCATTAATACACTTCCAATCTTCATCTCGTGACACCCAATCAAGCATGTCCTGTCTTGACATTGTACTTTTGATTTCTGCACAGACATCTTCTTGGCTAGTAAATGCTATAGTCTTCTCACGTGCAATGATAGGAACGGAGGGACTGTTCTCTCTTTTCCATATAGACGTTACAAGGCAACTGCCTTCTCATTCTTCTTACTAGGTCTTTATGATAAAATTAATTCATGTTCTGAATAAAATAGCGACCATTGTAATTGCCTAGCTGTCGTGGCTCCTGCAGATTTCAAGAAAGTTAGATTCTTTTTCATTTTTTTTTTTGTAAACAAATTTTATTGAATCACAATATGACAGATAAACCAGCCCATAGGGCATTGCGGCAAGACATAATTTCCATCTCAATATTCAGTGCATTTGAACACAATAAATACAGGATAATCCTTCAGTATCTGTTGTCAGTCCACCTGTTGAGGAAATAAGGGTCTGCATACCCGAACCCAGTGCCCACCCCCATCTCTGTATACTGCAGTGTGCGCCAGTGAACTCCATCAGCCCTAAATCCCACCTAATGTCCCTGTGTAAATAACACCCAACAAACCCCTCCCGCCCTCCCAACCCCCCCCAACCCCCCCTCCCTCCCCACCCCCCAGGCATGCCGCTGATTCATTAAAGCATCTGTACTTGGGAATTGGTCGGTCCAACAATGTATCAAGGGCTCTATGCCCCTGATCTCCGGTTAGTGGTACAATGGGGGGAAATGTGTACCATGTCAGCCTTTCCCAGCAAGGGGGCTCTCCCGGGGTAACAAGGTGACCCCGAGATCATTCTCCTGCAAGAGGGTCCGCCCCCTCATGGTCGTCAACATCGTCGTCAGTCGGGCGTTTCAACAGGTCCACCAGCGCCACCCATGCCCTTGCCATCTCCAGTGATTTTTCGTTCCCAGTGCGGTGGGCCATCTGCAATCGGAAGGCCCCCTCGCAATCCACCCACTTCACTAGCTCCCTTGTCCATCGTGTCACACTTGGGGTGTTTTTCGCTTTCCAAGGACTAGTAAGTTCCCTTTTAGCCAACACCAATCCGAGATCTATGAACTTACTAGTGACTTTATTCCTGGCATTGTGGGGAAACCAGTGCAGCAAACAACAACCTGGGGTCAACGCTATTTCCCTCTCCATCGTGGTCGCCAATCCAGTTGTCACCCCCTCCAGAACTCTCCCAGATGTGGACAATCCCAGAACATGTGGAGGAACCCTGCACCCTCCAAATTACATCTCGGGCACCCAGTCCGGGCTCCAAAGTATTCATTAATCTTGCCTGGGGTAAGGTACGCCCTATGCAAAACATAGAAGTGAATTAACTGGAAGCGCGCATTCCTAGAGCTCTTCCAGGCCCTTTCCACAAGTTTCTCCCAGGGTTTCTCCTCAATCACCTCACCCAGGTCCTCTTCCCATTTGAGATGTAATGTCGCTAGAGGTCGTCGCATTCCCTGAGTGATACGCCTGTAGAGGCAAGTGACTGCTTTGAAAGTACCAGCCGCCATGACCACATATTGACACGCCAGGGAGGTCTGGGGTTCCACCATCCCCTCCCGCCAATGCTTTCGGACGGCTGCCGTCAGAGCGGCATGTAGCAGGAAATCACCTCTAGGGAGGTCATGGCGCTCCAGCAGATCATTGAAAGGGAGCAAGGTATTGTCTTCAAACAAATCCCCTATAGTAGAGATCCCAGCTTCACTCCATAATCGCAACCTGCTCCAATCCCCACCATGCAGTAGTGCCTCACAAACGCCCAACGGGATCTCAGGCGCCTATGGGGTCCGTACTTGCGCTCGTCTAGCTAATTGGTTCCAACACTGGCGAACCGTGTGGAGGTCCGTGGGAACCGTCCCCTCCCTTATGGGCAGACGTAGTAGTACCCGGGATAGAAGGCCCATGCTCGGGTCCGGACCACCAAGGTCCTCTGTATTTTTGAGCCTTCGTGCCATCCACTTTGTGTACCACTGTAGCTGTGCGGCATGATGGTAGGCCTTGAAATCCGGCACTGCGAAACCCCCCTCCGCCCTGGGTCTCATCATAGTGGTAAGAGCTACTCTCCGCCTCCCGGTGCCCCACAAGAACCCCGTGAGCATTGTATTGAGTTGAGCAAAGATCTTAGGTGGGATCCAGATTGGGAGCGTCCCACAGAAATAGAGAAGTCTAGGTAACGTAACCATTTTCACCAATGCCACCCTTCCCGCCACAGATAATGGAAGGGTCCCCCAGAATTCAAAGTTGCTTTTGGTGCTGCGCACGGCGCGTCCTATGTTACCCTCTAAAAGATCTACAGGGTCATGGTATATCCGAGTACCCAAGTAGGGCAAGCATCTGGTTTCCCAAGGCACGCCCTCTGCTTCCATCAACCCGTCTCTACCCGAGCATGCAGGAAAAAGGCACGATTTGGCCCAATTTACTCTGAGCCCCGCAACTCTCCCCAGGAGACCCAGCAGTTCCTTGGCTCCTCGTAAGGCCCCCTCTGAGTTGGCCAGGAACAGTAGGAGGTCATCCGCATATAATGCTATGTGCTGTAGTTGTCCCTCCACCACCAGCCCCTGGTAATAGCGGCCCGACCTGGCGTGTACAGCCACGGGTTCCATTGCCAGCGCGAACAACAAGGGTGATAGCAGGCAGCCCTGTCTCGTACCCCGGCCCACCATGCAGGCTTCCGAAATCAATCCCCTGTCCGAACTCTGACAGTGGAATTTTTATACAATATCGCCGTCCATTCCACGAAGCGGTCCCCCAAGCCAAACGCTCTCATTACCTTAAAGAGATACGACCATTCTAGGCTGTCAAAAGCCTTCTCAATGTCGACCGTAAAAATGCATGCTTCTTCCTTGCAGTAAGTGTCCGCCCCCAATATTCGCAGGAGCCTACGGACATTCATCACCGTGTTCCTGGCTGGGATAAATCCTGCCTGGTCCACGTGAATAAGCGTTGGTATATGGGCTAACAGCCGACTGGCCAATATACGGCTTAATATTTTGTAGTCTAAGTTGAGCATGGCAAGGGGCCGATATGCAGTCCGGTCCCAAGCCGGTTTCCCAGGTTTTAAGAGTGGGACGATTACCGCTTCCCTCGTTGAAGCAGGAAGGCAGCCCTCCTGCCTCGCTCCGTTATACAGTGCCACTAGCCGTGGGGCCAAGACATCGATGTATGTAGAGTAAAACTCCACCGGGAGCCCATCAGTCCCCGGGGTCTTATTCCTAGCCATATGCTTGACCGCACTACGTACTTCCCCAACCTCAACGTCTCTACCTAAGTCCTCTGCCACCTCAGCATCAACCGTGGGAAGCTCCACGTCGGCCAGGAAACCCACCTCGTCTTCAGCCCCAGGATCAAGCCTGCTCTGGTAGAGAGAAGCGTAGTACTCCAAAAACTGAGCATTGATGTCTTGTTGGCCATAATACACTTCATCCCCCTGCCCCCTCAGCTCCACGATCGTCCTCCCCCTACACGCTGGGTTGGCCAGCCAGGCCAACAGTGCCCCAGATTTATCCCGTTCCGCATGGGCCCGGGTGATGTATGCCTTATAATCGAAGCAGCTCAGCTTTTCTACTTGCATCGCTAGGATTTCTCGAGCCGCGAGGAGTTCAGCCTGCCTATCTATTCACTCTGGCCTCTCTTTCCCCAATTCCCGAAGCCTGCGTTCCGCAGTCTGCATGTCCCGCAGCAGCACCCTCCGCACTCCAACCATTTCTCCAATGCAGCGCCCCCTGACGACCGTTTTAAAGGCATCCCACTCTATAAGTGGACTCGACGCAGTCCCGGCGTTATCCCAAAAATAATCATCAATAACGGACCCTATTGTGGCCCGAAACACTGGATCTTCCAGTGTCTCAGGTCGCAAGCGCCAACTAGGTATGGTAGGTCTAACCCGTAGCCAGTCCAAAGACACCAGGAGCGGGTTATGATCAGAAATCGTTCTAGCTAAATATTCGCTGAGTGTGATCCCACCATGCACATCTGGGGAACATAGAATCGAATCCAACCGAACGTGCAGTTCGTGTAACGCAGAGAAATAGGAATAATCCCTCTCGTCCGGGTGGTGGACCCTCCAAGTGTCTGTCAGCCCCCAGTGTTGTTGCCAGCCACGTCTGATCGCTGCCAGTCTGTGTATGGGAGCATCCGGGAGTGGAGGGTGAGAGCGGTCCAGGTCTCCCCCCAGCAGCACCGCCCCCGTTAACATGGTCGCCAGCGTCCTCGAGAGGTGTGCAAAGAAGGCAGGCTGATCGACGTTGGGGGCATAAAGGCTCCCTATCACTATGTCCCTGCCGTCTAACCGCCCTGAGACCACCACATACCGGCCATCTGGGTCTATCAGTTGTCTGGTACACTGAAAAGGGACTCCCGCCCGCACCCAGATCAATGTGCCCCTGGCATAGGCCGAATACGTAGTGCAAAACACCTGCCCCCTCCACCGTTTCTGCAATGCGACCCCTTCCTTCTGTGTTAAGTGAGTTTCCTGTAATAGGGCAATCTGTACCCCTCTCCTCACTAGATACGCGTGTATTTTATGGAGACGCATCATAGTGTGCATCCCCCTAACATTCCAGGAGATGCATTTGATTCCTATGGGGGGTCCCATTACACAGACCGTGTCAGTCCTCCTTCCCATTTCCCCACAGCGATATGCCTGGCCCCAAACAAAAACCCCTCAGCAACCAAACCCCCCCAACTCCACCTCCCCAGGACAGGTACAAACCAACAAGTCCCCATCCAAACTAGCAATGTGAACTACAAGACACAAAAAGTGGTGAGGCGTAGACTGGCCCTGTCAGACCCAGAACCCCCCCGGCCATCCTCCCCACCCCATAACCTGAATGGTAGTCCCATCAGTTGCTCTGGTGCCAGCGAACTGTTGCCAGTCAGAAGGTATGTTTTTCTGGTCATATTTTGTGGATGGATATATGGCTTTTCATGCTAGGTCTACACTTAACATACACTTTCATATATATTATAGGCTTGAAATATTGGGCCAGTCATATTAAGGTAGGCCTGGGACCTGATCCAGTACTCAAAGAATTTTCTTCTCTATTTATGCACATATACGTAGAGTCAACATGCACCCTTTAATTCTCTTTTCCCACCTCCGGTTTTCCGCTTCTCAACACCCCCCTAAACTTCATGAGGATAATGTTGGTTGGTGAACCACGTCAGACAGTATCAATCATTTGTATCTGATGTGGACTGTATTAAGGTTATGACACACGCTATAATATCTGCACTGAATAATGTTGTGTGCACTGGTAACCATGTACATACTATGTGGATTGATTTGTGGTACACAGTTGGGATTACATGTAATGCACTTATTTTAATTGGAACAATTGTGCCCGAAAGCATGGGCTTATACTCTGTTCTATGTATGTTTTCCAGCCCTGAAGAAGTCGCGGGTGTCTTGTCCCGAGCGACGAAACACGTGTTGGCTGGAGTCTTTACAAGAAAATATTAAACTATTTTAACTTTGATATGCTTGTTCTTTTGATAAAAGTTTTTACTTATGATACAGTATATATGAGGGCCAGGGCTTGATAATATTATTGTTGCCACCCCATGGCGGCCTCTTCAATATTCAGCTCCTACCGTCATGACAGCCAGTCCTCATGTATCTTGGCATGCGAGCTTCATATGATGCGATCCGCTGTTTGGGGTGTGACGTCGGGCAATTCAGTCTCAGAGTCTCCGTTCGTGCTACTGGGACGCAAGCTTTCAGATCTGCCCTTGCCGTGGTCGATGTTAGTCGAGATCGGACTAGCCTCTCCAGGGCTAATCTCCGCGACGGCCTGCACGGCCCTGTGTCTTTCCAATTGGCGCCACGTTGGTGTAGGAGTCCTCGGAGATCGCAGGGGAGTGACCGATGTCCGCCTTGCGCTGCCCGTCGGCGATGCACCCGCTGCCTGTGCCCTCCATATCTCCAGCCAGTGCCAAGCTTCCTGTGGAGCAGTAAAGAAGTGAGTTTCGGCTCAATCGACCACCCGGAGGCGTGCCGGGAACAACATGGCATAGGGAAGTTGCAACTGGCGCAGCCTCCGCTTAAAAGTCAGGAAGGAACACGTTGCCTTTGTACCTCCCTGGTGAAGTCCGGAAAGATCATCACCCTGGCATTTCCAATCTGCAAGTTCCGCTTCTCCCGGGCTTGTTGCAAGAGGTGATCCCAGTCCCGGTAGTGAAGCAGCCGCACCACCATCGGCCGAGGGGGAGCCCCAGGTTTGGGCGGTCGAGTCGGGACCCTGTGAGCGCGCTCAAGTGCGTAAAAGGAGGAGAGGCCCTCTGGGGCCACCTCCGTTTTAAGCCAGTTTTCCATGAAATGCACTGCATCGTCCCCTTCCTCTCGTTCCGGGACCCCGACGATTCGCAGATTGTTCCTGCGGGAGCGCCCTTCGGTGTCTTCTGCTCTCATTTCCAGCACCTTAACCTTGGCTTCTACTATTTTCAGAGAGCGCTGCAGTGCGGTAACTGCCTCCGGGACTTCCTCCAGGGCTTTCTCGTTAAGTTTCACTCGTTCCTTGAGCTTGCGATGGTCGTCCTTCAGCAGGTTGAGGTCCGCCCCTATGGAATCCATCTTCGTCTCCAGAGCTTCTCTCGAAGAAGTGATGGCCTGCATGATATCCACCAAAGTGGGGCCCTCCGGGGCGCCATCCTTGCGTCTTGCCACCACCTCATCTTCATCATCAGTGTGCTGCCCCGTTTCCTCCACGTGTAATACAGCGAACCCCTTCTTTCTGGACACCCTCCCCATAGTTAATGGGTGCGTAGGTTTGCAGGGGTCTCCGGTGCAGCAACAGCAAGGCACTCCAAGCGGCGGTGTCGAAAGCGGCAGTAGGGCGGGCCAGTCTGCACCTCCAGACCACAGGTCCTGGGTTCGGAGCCCTCTTCCGCATGCCCGGCCCTCAGCGTGGCACACCAATGCGGGGAAATGTCTCTTCACAGTTACCGCCACCTACACGGGGCAGCCTCAGGGGAACGTCCAAACGGAGCAGCGCCGACCCGCAGTATTAATGCCCTCCGCACACTGCTTAATCAGCGCACAAGCGGATCCAGTGCGCTCTCTCCGTCTCGTCGTCGACCGCTCTCCGTCCCGCAGTACTCTCAGTCAGGGTCCTTCGTGGCACAGGCCCAGCACACTGCCGCCCAGCTCCCCTCCAGCACCCCAGCCCAGAACCCGGGGTGGGCACCCCAGCACTCCTCTGATCTGCAGTCAAAAGCGGGTCAATTTAGAGCTGCCACCCCCGCTCCGTGCACTCGCATGCTGCCTCTCAGCACTACGTCCATCAGGGCCCGGCAGCGCCGTCCACGGCCGCCATTTTGTGGAGGCAACGCGGCTCCAAGTCCTGAGGAGCGCGCTCTGTTCTCCGTAAGTGTCTGGGCTCCGCTCCCCCCAGTGCCGGCCCCCAGCCTGCAGGTGTCACAGCCGCCAAGCGGTACTCACGGAAAGCCGCAATTTGCCTCAGCGGTGCACGGTGAAGGCTGCCTCGTTAGTGCTCAGCCGCCATTTTGAACTCTCCTCGCCCAGAGCCTTCGGAGCCTTCAGGAGTGTGATCGGTGTTTTCGCCGCCGCCAGGGCACCGCCGCCCCTCTGGAACTGCTCAGCGCCGGCACCAGTGTTTCCGCCACCAGTTTTGAGGTAAGGGACCCCACTAGGTCATCAGGATCATTGCGGGCGGGGGGAAGCTACGGACGGAGCTCCGGAGTCCACTTCCCCCTCACATCGGCGCCTAGCCATGCCCCCAGATTCTTTTCATTAAGTGCATGAATGTGACAACATGGAAATTGAGCCCCAGGAATCAGATCTACCCAACAATCATTCTATATACATCAGAATATTCCCAGTATTGTGAAGGACTATGTGAAAGATCTTGTGAGTGAGTAAAAGAGATCTTTGAAGATACAGTATGGGAATTGACTAATCTTTCTATTTGTTTCTGTCCTTTCTCTACCAAACATACAGATTTACTGAAGCTTGATGTAATTGTCACAACTCTGTTTTCCCTGTCTATGTCTGAATTATGCTATTTTAACCATGGTAGTCCTAAAATGATTTTATATTGAGGTGCATCAATTAAATCAAAACTAATGACCACCCGTACACACCATTGTAAACTGGGCTGAGCAATGAGTGATATGTCCAGAGGTTAGTCATTACTACTTCTCTGTTACTTTAGTGGTCATACACACCTAGAATGAAACCCATCCATTGGTTATGCACTCTTTCTGGGCTGTCTGCTTCTCTGTAGAGGTGTGTATATACAGTTATCTATCTAGAAAGCAAAATGTATCACGAATCATAAACTAGGAATGTGAGAGTGGCATTAATATATCCATTCAAAGCATGTGTAACAGAATTATTGAGAATAGTTACCTGATGATTAGAATATAAAAATCTATGTCCATGACATTACTTTTATATTCACAATAATTGCATAACTTTTACCTCACACTCTGCTATAGTTTTCTTCCTTCAAACAAAATAGGACCAAATGCTGATCTTTAAGTTCATTGAATTAATTCCTAAAACAGTTCTGCTTTTGGTCACTAGATGGCAATGTTAATCCTACCTAAACACAAATAGAATCAACTTGTGTCAGAAACGTTGTCTAAGTTCCAGTTTCTTTAAATCATGAAAAAGAAACACAAAACATAGGGGCTTCGGAAAGCTGTGTCAATCCTTATGTGATTAGTAACACTACTTGAGATCCATCTCTTTAATGCACACAAAATAAATGCAAAGGATATCTTTGGGTAACTTCTGCAATCCTTAAATAATTAGTGGAAAAACAAAACCAGACGGGTAGTCGAGAATCCTTGAAACAGAATATCAGGAAAGGCAGAGAATACAGAGTCCTCCTTCAGCAGCTGGTACAGCAACAACAGTTGGGAAGCACAGCTCTCTGTTCCAACTCTGTTTATATAGTCACCACAATGTAGCATGTGACTGCGGACTGAACCATTAGACCACAGATCCAAAGGTACACACAACATGTCTGCCACGCATGCATAGAAGTTCTATTATACTGAATCCTTTCTTGTTTCCTGGCAGTAATTAGAAGAACTGAATGCTGAGAAACATATGTTAAGGCAACAACCCTCTATGATTCTACCCATTCTTGTCCTGTCTCTGATTGTAAGTAAGAGTGTATTTCACATATAACCACACATATTACTTCCAAGTCCTGGCAGTTGCAGCTTTGATGACAATCCCAAATGGTTCTCTAGGAAGAAAAACAGCAGCAAGTTTCTAAGTTCCACTTTTTGCAGTTTGGGGATTGGAGGAGTACACTCTACCACCAACCAAGGGTTTAGGACTTGGGGAGCACCTCTTGGGGGTTAGAACTCACTCTAGATAAGGCCAGTAGCAGGGTCCAGGGCAGTTCCAGTCGAAACCGGTCACCTGGGCAGGCATGTAGCTCAAACAGGAGGTCAGCCAACTTACCCTTGCAGTCACTTTTGGGTCCTGGCTTCAAGGCAAAAAGGACCAGTCTTCCTTCAGGTTCTTCAGACTGCAGGGCCATTCTTCTGATTCTTCACAGGTCCATGAGTGTTCTGACGAGAGGTCCGTGGGGTCCACTTATATAGCCAGTGCTAGGCTGTGGGTGGGGGCAAGCCTTTGTCCACCCCTGTTAGACCTGTCAGCCTTAGGGTGGTCTTCCCCAAACCTTTTGCCTACTTACCTCCAATTTCTGGCTGAAATTAATTTTTGTTTGCTTTAGGACTCTGGCCACTTTTACCATTGCTAACCAGTGATAAGTGCTTGTGCTCACTCCCCTAAACAAGGTTTGATTGGCATTCACCTAATTGGCATATTTAATTTGCTTATAAGTCCCTTGTAGAGTTGTATAACATGTACCCATGGCTTGTAAATTAAATGCTACCAGTGGTCCTGCAGCAACCACTTAAGTAGCTCTTCAAAACATGCCCCAGGCCTGCCATTGAAGCCTGCATGCCGTGTTACACTGCCATGTCTACTTGGCATCAAAACCCTCTTGCTAAACCTTAAACTCCCCTTTTATTACATATAGGTCAGCCCTAAAGTTGTTTCTAGGTTGCCCATAGGGCAGGGTGCTGTGTAATTAAAAGGTTAGATATGTATTTTTAAGTTTTACATGTCCTGGTAGTGAAAAACTCTGAAAATTGTTTTTGACTACTGAGAAGTCTCATAGGATAAAATTGGGGATTCCTTATTACATTTTATAAGCTGTAATTCCTAATTTGGAGAATTTAGATATGTCATATTTGGTACCTATGAAATTATAATGATAAACCCTCTTTAATGGTAAAGTCAGATTTTTCATTACCAGTTTCAAAATGCCACTTTTAGAAAGTTGGCATTTTCCTGTCCTAAGCTCTTTGTGCCTGCAGCCTGTCTTAGGTCACATGACTGGGATAGAGTTTGTGAATTCCTCCCAGACAGTCACACAATAGAGAGATTTGATCTGTCTGAATGGGCCATCTGCTGGCAGGATGGGGGGGTGGCGGAGCTGACCAAAGCCCTATTTACACCTGAATAGCTTGTGCTCTGCTTCACACAAATGGATGAACGACCCTGTATTGTCACTGCAGCCAGCTTGGAGCCATGGCAGGGGAGTCAGGAAATTCCATGCACATCAAATTCCCTTTCCAGAAGCTTGTGCTACCTTCTAGGAGAAGGGCCCCAGGGTATAAAAATAGGGCCTTCAACCCACCTCTTCAGTACACTTCTGGACTTGTGGATACTCTGTCAAGAAGAAGGACTACTATGCTGCTACAAGGACTGTCATTCTGTTGGACTGCTGGTCTGAAGGAACTGCTGCCCTGTTGTGTTGACCTGCTGCCTGCTGCCCTCATGCCTGAAGAAGAAGAACTGGACCTGCAACCCATCTTAAACCCAAGACCCCAGAGTGACTCAAAGAGCTAGTCTGCTGGAATCCTGATCTAAGCCTCAGGGACATAGAATGCTCGCCAACAGCTCCTAGACCCATCTGCAGTGAGTTCCTGACCCCCAAGTAGGTGCCCCTCAGGTCCTGCTCCCTTGGTATCGCTCAGCGGGCTCTTAATTCAAGATTTTGAGCTCTTTGTGACCGTGAACAGACCCGTTCCCACCGGAACTGTGCTGCTTGCACCGAAAATCAGTGTGAGCTGCCGCTAGCCCATGTCCTTGCACAGCAGCATTGACAGCTCGAAAAAGACCACCAGTGCAAAGCTCCAGCCCGCCCATCTGCAACACCTGGGCCACGCAGACTGCTTCCCATGATGCTCTTCTTTCGCCGCTCCTCCCTCTCCCACTCGAACAGGACTCTTGGCATAAAACTTGAGAAGTTAAACCTTCAGTGGGACTAATCTGGGACTATATCTGACCTGTGCTGAAATTTGAAATTTGTACTTGTAAAGCGCACTTTTACCCCCAAAGGGGTGTCCCGGCGCTGTACGCATACCGCTGTGGAACCCTTCCTGGCTTTTCCCTGTGAAATGTCCACTCCTGGGCACCCCCAAGGTGAAGCCAGGCATCCCAGCGCTGTTGGGGCCGTTGTGGAGATTAAGCAAGCTATTGCCCAGAGTTGCAGAGCCATGATTAGAATAGGCACCGAGGCGAGAATTATCAGGTCCGAGGAAATTGAGCCCAAGACCCGCCGAGGCGGGAATTGAACCCTGGTCCCGGGCCAGATCTCTGCATCAGGGTCTGCCGCTCTAACCATTGAGCCACACTTCTCCATTGTCAGCTCCATTGCTTTGACCCAGGCCAGCACAACCAGATAGCCACTGTTGGCGCCTTATGCTTTTATACACTATATTGCAGTTTATTCTTTAAAAATTCATAACTCTGGTTCGACTGATTGGATTTTTGTTGTTTTGGTCTTGTGATTTTTAATAAATTCCCCTTTTTTTCCAGCCTGGAATGGAAATACTTTTTATGTGGTGTTTTTACTGTTTAAAGTGTTGCACAAATACTTTATACATTGCCTCTAAGTTAAGTCTGACTGCTCTGTGCCAAACTGCCAGGGGGTGAGCACAGATTAATTTGGGGTTTGCTTGTGCCTTACCCTGACTAGGATTGTGGATGCTGCTTGACCAGGTCTCACACCCCAGTGAACCAGTAACCCAATTTCTAACAACCCCCTTTATTAGTTCTGGTCAGTTCCTCCCCTCCATCTGGTCTAGAGCCAGCCTGACAAGAGAGACAAAAGGCAGGCAGGCCTAGGTGTGAGCTTCATCTGCCAGTGACAAGGTAGGCCTCCTTTGAAGCTGAGGAAGGGATTGGTCACATCCCCAGGCCTTCCTGCCAAGAAAGGAGTCCCCCCCCTACACCCAGAGCCCCCTGTCCACTGTCTGGGATCAATACACATCCCACTTTGGGGAGCCATCATGGGTCAGGTGACAGCTGCACGCTGGCAGGAAAACTGTTTGATTTTAGGCAAGAAGATGGCAACTTTCTTAAAGTGCCATTTCCAAAATAGTAATATAAAATCCAACTTGACCATGAAGTTGGATTCTAAATTATTATCTAAATGAGTCCTTGGAATATTTTTCTAGCTATTCCCAAACATACAAACTTATTAAATGTAATAGTGTAAATCGATGTTAACATATGGAACAGCCAGCCTTGGCACAGTGAAAAACTATTTTTCACTGCCAGGACAATGTAAACATGAAATATATATGTCCTACTTTTTAATACCATGCGCCCTGCCCTGTCGGCCTGCCTTAGGGATGACTTATAAGCATTAAAAAGGAAAGTTTACTGAAATGGTAATTCAAAACTGCACACCCGGGCAGCAGTGCAGGCCTGGAGACATGCTTACAGTGGCAATTTAGTGGTGACTCAATAAGTGCTGCAGCCGAATAGTGGTTTAATTTACCAACCATGGGTACAGATAGTACCATATAATCAGGACTTATAAATAAATTAAATGTGCCAACCACATGTATAATAATTGTAACAGGCTTAACAGGGAGAGCACAAGTGCTTTCCCGCTGGTTAACAGGGGTAAAGTGCACAGAGTTCTACAACCAACAAAAATAGCGTTCAATAAAAAGGCATAAAATCCTGAGTGTACCTGCAGAATTGGCAACAATGTGCTGTAGCAAAAATGACAAGATTTATGGTAATAATGAATCCATAACTCAATCAAGGTCTGTGCAAATGTTCCTCTTGCTCGCACCTAGAGAAATAGCTTGTTTCTTCAGCAGGTGTATGTACTTACCAAAGTTATTGGATAGAACATTTTTCTACTCCAGTTGAAGTTGACCAAAAACCTCAAACCTTTGCTTTGTTTGTAAATGGAATGGGCACATTCTCAAAAGTACAGCTGTTAATGCAAAGAATCTTCATCTTTCTCTCCATTCTTAAAATATGCATCAGTTGCATTGTACCTATCATCTTCCTTCCTGACCCAGAAACCTCTTACAATTGCTTAAATGAGCAGCTCCCACAATCTTAGGGGCCTATTAGGATGGCATCCTCGCGGTGTTGTGACCGCCTGCCAGACGTGCGGCGGTCCCGCACCGCTAATTAGGATGCGACCGCCACCCTGGCGGTCGCATTCCGCATATTTGAAATTGGCATGTTGTGCATTTCCATGCTCAACGTGGCAGGCACTTCGCGGTGCCTGCCACCTTTTGCATGGAAATGCAGGGGGGTACCATGGGTACCCCCCAAGTGTACCCCCACCCCCCTGGGGGGCCCGCACGGGCCCCCAAAGCACATCCCCGCCAGCCTTTCCATCGCCGCCATGGAAAGGCCTTTGAAACCCTGCATCATGATATGGATGGCGGTGCCTGCCAGGCACCGCCACCATATTGTGCCCCAGTTCCGCCCGGCCGGCAATCGGAACGATTGCCGCCCGCGGAAAAGCGGCGGACGCACTTTGCGTCACCCGCGATACCCCCCGCCATTATAATATGGCGGGGGTAAATCGGGTGGCGATGGCGGGCGGATCGCCACCGCCTGGCCGTCGATGGCGATCCGCCCGCCATCCTAATCACCCCCTAAGTTGTGCATGGATTAATAAAGAATCGTGAGCCTGCTCATACCATGTCTCCTCCACACCACAAACAGGTTTCCCTCTAATCCCTCCTAATTAGTTCCTTTACATAAGGAGAAGATGACCTTCTGATCAGTTCATTTAGGGTCTCAGAACTCCACCATGTCTGTTTTTCCGTTTACCTTTAGAGATGCTGAGTTAAGTCAAGACTAACGATTAATCTCCTATGTAGGTGTCTGTTAAGAGACTGGAATTGTGAATGATAATTGCATAGTCTTATGTTGGCCAGCAGATGATTACCTGGTATGCCTATGACAGTGTGAAACCTTCTCCAGACTAATTCCAATGCTAAGGTTGGAACTGTTGCTGCTTCTCTTAACCACAAGAATCTTTTATTGCAAGCCAGAGCCCACCGCTTATGAAATAGAGAGTGCATCTCTGAGCACAAACCCTGACTTATTTGCCACAGGGCAATCTGCTTAGCTGTGTGACCTTTATGGCATGGGCGTCAAAAGAGATGGCCATTAGGAAGTGCCTGTTACTTTTCTCATTAAGTGCTACAGTTGTTGAGTTGAAGTGATCTACAGCTTCCACGGGGGACCCTAGATTTCTTTGTCATCTTTTGGCTTGAACATTCTGAAAATAATGGACAAAATAGTTAGAGGGAAGCCTCTATAACAGCTCAAGTCACATAGAGAAATCCTGCAGCTTTAATAAAAGTACGAGACAATTCTGAAAAATTAACATTCTTTTAAGTAAAATACTACAGAAGAAAAAGGAAATATTATTTCTTAATGTTTAATTTAGTTTTTATATACTGTGACTCTGGTTGATTTTCAGGGTGCTTAACAAAGATCAATGAGAAATATGATTATATAATAAATAACTAATACAGAACAGCATTGTAAAAAAAGGACTAGATTGATTATGGAGGTTTAGGAAGAGGAGGTACAACTAATCTAAAGTGCATTTGAAGAAGCAGAGCTAAGCGAAAAATGGTGAAGAGGTGTTAAAAGGAAGGTGATGTTGAAGTATGCAGGCATGAGGTGTCAGGAGGCAGGGCTTGCAACTAGCAGTGAGACGAGTATGAGGGCATCATGCTTTGAGTCTACCCACATTCAGTGATGCTCGAGGCGGTGATAGCAAGTGTCACTGAGGCCCAGATGAAGGCTGTGTGCTCAAGGAGGTTACTCTATGTAATGCAACTCATTTTTCCACCTTTGACTCATTCAAAACTTCAGTTCTAATCACTCAATCAGGACCATCTACTTCATGTAGATTATGGTGCTCTACTACCCCTTTTTAAGAATCCTTGGACATAACATGTACCCATTGTCAGCAAACAGCTAACCAAAATATTTGGCAATCTTAGACCAACCATGAATTTAGTAGACCCCATATCAGTTGCACGCATAATATCAAATGCATCGTATGGGGAGGCTGATTGCTCCATACAGGTGTTTTCATTACTTTTTTCCAGTTCACCCCTGCAGTAACAGATAGTGTATGCCCCAGCACCAAGTTTTTTGATTTATTAACTATGGCAAACCAGAAGAAAGCATACCAAACCTGGAGCTCTGGTTTTAGCAAGATTTTATGACAATAGGCGAATGATGAAATTAAGAATTGTCAATACAATATTGAATGAGGTATTCAATTCTAACTTAAAATATATATAACAAAGAAAGAACCCAACACTTCCCTTTCCACATGATGCAAGGAGCATCCACGCACCAGTCCAAGCTTCTGAACCCACCTGGGAATTGCAGCTCCAAACTCCTGTACGGTTCTTTGGCCAATGTCTGTAGCATAGCTCTCCTAAATTGAAGTTGCACGGAATTAAATATCTAAATTGCTGGCAATTTTCTCTTCAAGAACCTTTTGGCCCTCATGATACTTTTGCACACAAGACTTGGCTTTCGAGGTGTTTTTTTATCATTGAACAAGGAGGGTTTCTTGTTGCTCCTCAAGCACTAGAAGGGCAAGGAACCATGGCTTGTTTTTCAGAAAACAGTTTGAGCAACACAGGATCATGCAAAATTTGAGTAATGCTCTGTGAAGACTTTGGCACTAATCAAGCACATGTAGGCTATGTTTAGAAAACTGAGGTGCTTGTTTACAAGGAGCGTGCGCCAGCAATGCATCAACATTTTTGACGTATTGGCAGCGCAATCACGGCTCCATATTTACAAGGTGACGTATCTTTAGGGATGCGTAATTTTTTGGACTTGTGCGACATAAGGAGCCTGCGTTGGAAAAATGACGCAATGGCAAGAAAGGTGACTTTCATGTATAGAATGTGATGCTTTTGTAGGTAAACAGATGCTTTACTACTCAACGTAGTGCATGAGTGGTAAGAGCATCTGCCAGAAGCCATGCATCAAGGGCACAGCGTCAAAAACAATGCTTTGTCCATAGTGTAAGTAGCGACTTGAAAATTTTTCTAGTTTAGCATCACAAATAATCAACGCAGATGACGAAATCGTGTCGCATCCACACAGGAAATGATGTAATGGCTCAGCCATGCTACAAACCAGGAAGTGTGAAGTTTCTTTCTCTTTCACTCACTGTCTTTTTATCTGTGCTTGGTGGTGGAGGTGTTTCGTGTTTTCTGGCGAGTTTGGTGGTGTTTCCTGGTTGTTTAGTTGTCTTTGCGTTCTGTGTCCTGTCCTTAAATTGTCATATTTGTCCTGTTTTTGTGTTTTGTGTTGTTTTTTCGTAGTGTATTGTGGGGTGTCTGTCTAAATAAGGGTTGTTAGTCATAGTTGTAAGGGGAAGTGGTAGTGGTTTATTTTTAGTTGGGGTCAGGGTGATTCGTTGGTGTAGGGAGATGTCAGGCAGGGCCAGAAACCTGACCGAGCAGCAGTTTGGGGGCCTGCTGTGGCTCATTGTCAGATACCTGCCGAACATGATAGGAAGTAGAGGCAGGGTGCTACTGTGGTACCCAACCCAGGAGAGGCGGCACCGGTGGGAGAAGGTGCGTTACCAACTCTTTGATGTGGACCAGAACCTCCGC
Source organism: Calotriton arnoldi (assembly GCA_963921515.1). Taxonomy (NCBI): domain Eukaryota; kingdom Metazoa; phylum Chordata; class Amphibia; order Caudata; family Salamandridae; genus Calotriton; species Calotriton arnoldi. Next base: position 639,374 of record CAWUFW010000497.1, read on the forward strand.
CAATACAAACCCTGGTGGGCTGACATTGTGAACCGGGAACAGGATCTCCTTGATCACCGGGGCCTAGAAGTTAGAGGGAATGTTGATAAGTTTCCTTATACCACGAGTTTGTAGCTAAATACAGATATGTATATCGGTGACTATGGCATGATACGTGCTAACTGAATTACAGACACTGAGAGGCTTATTTACAAGTTCATTAAGCTTCCAGTGCATCACTTTTATTTATGAAGCACTGGTGGCGCTGTGTGCCTGCCCATATTTACAAGGCCATGTAAAGCCAGCCTGCGTGGTTTTTCATGGCCTTGTGAATATGGCCTCCTTCATGCATTACTTTGTGTGAAAGGGGCGGTCCATGGGTGTTGCTGTGGGTGTTCCCACGCAACATCCATGGAACCTGATGCGGTAAGTAGACATAATATCGATTTCTTAATGTCGAAATGTAATAATATCGAGTTTTAAATATCGATAGTATGAAATATCGATGTTTAATATAGCGATGTTCATAATATCGATTTAGTGTGTTGTTAAAAATATCGTTATGTTAAATGTCATTTGTTAAAATATTGTTATGTAAATATATCGTTTTACTTTTTTTTAATTATGTTATGTTATGCCGCATCCATGGGGCAAAAAACTGACAGAGCATTTCGTAACTGATTTTGGCGCATCGCTGCGGCAGCGATGCATCATTTCTTGTAAATGAGGCCCTAAGTTATTTTTCAAGCTTATACCTTCTTCTGCAGTCCATCGGATCTAAATTCACCAAGACGTAGGTGGGCCAGGCGGCTTACTGCACCTCAGTCTTACTGACGAATTGCACACATTCATTGGCTAGGTCATTATTGCACCGAGATAATTCCCAGAAACTAACTACCATATATTGCTTGTAGGTACTTTCCAACTACTATGATACCCTATCTTAGCACATCAGCTATAAAAAGATTTAACTGTGTATGGTGCTACATTAGCAATTCTACCCGAGCACAATACCTTCTTATGTTAGAGACACACCATAACCCAAAAGTCCTTGCCAACTTCCGCACCATCAGCGGCACATAGTAGGGCAAAACCATTAAAAAAAATATTGCCATTTAGCTCTGATTACATTTTACAACAAAACTTCTTCTCAGACTGCAGTATAGAAACGGATAGCATCAAGTGCCATGTGATGCTTTCTGTAAGCTGAACAAAGATGGCTCATGTCCTTTCTGCTGTCTTTTACTTTCAATACAGTTGACCACAGGCCACTAGCTGAAATACTGAACACCTCTATTGAATTTAGAGATAAGGACTTTAACTAATTTGTTTGCTTTCTGAGCAAATAATCCCATGCTTAGAACATCCTGGATGGTTATATGGTGTCTTTCATGATTTCTTATTAGTTCTCTCATACTTCAGTTTGTCTATGGAGCCACTGGGACTAGATGGAGAAGTCCAGCATTATCATTAATCAATATGTGAATGGCAATCAATCATATCTGGAGGACCACATCCAATCGGGGTATTTAGTTTCCTTAAACTTTGGCTAGAGAAAATATGATCATGACTGAACAAACAACATCTTCTGCTTATCCCTCGGAAAACAGAACCACCTAGTGATTTTCAGGGAAAACAAAAACAAAATCATGCCATTGGTATGCTCGCATTATTCTCACAGTCCAATGTGTTGGGGTTCCTTCTGGATTCTTATGTCATAATTGAAGTCAGAATCAAAAGACCATAAAATTCATAAAATGTCATGTCCACACAGTCACGAGAATGAAGTATCTCTTCACACTGACTGAATGAAATTCAGCTGTCCAAGCACTAGGCATTTCCCATATTAATTTTGGTAATGCTGATCCTGAGGCCTACCGCAATCCTTCATATACCCTCCAAAACCAGTCTACTCTCAGCTGGCCGCATGTGGCTGCACAAGAGAAAACACATATTGGGCTTTGGGCTGAAGCAAAATGAGGAGGAAATATTTACAACATGAATGACTACTGTCACCATAATGCATCACCACATGAGAATTTGTGTCTTTACTGACTGCAGTTGCCCTGTAACTGGTGATTGAGAAATGTTCAAATACAAGGCCCACTATGCCATTGTAAACCAGAAAAAGAGAATAGACTATAAACAAGCATTTGCAATGCAATCGATCTCGCGTTTGGGACCTTATATGTATTTAGCTATGCAGCACATTAGCCTGGGTGCTGAAACACCTACTGTTCTTCAACATGGAGGGAAAGTAAGCACCAAAGTGCGTGACATGCCAGGTATGAGAACACATGGAGAGAAATATTGCCTTTCAGCGGGAAATGGTATAGTCCAAAGCTCTGTTTTTAATATAAAATCAGGGCCTTCGGTGGTCATATCACTGAAAATACAAGATTTGAAAAAAATATTATTGTCTACGGGTGCTCGTGGAAGACAATTTCTATGGACTGGAATCTAGAGAATGCTAAAGTGATTCTGGTATTTTACTGACCTCTACTGGTCTTTTTCTATCAAGACAGTTAAATAGAGGCAGTTGAACAAGCAGAAAGCAATTCTGGTATTTTACTGACCTCTACTGGTCGTTTTCCATCGCGGAAGCAGACAAGTCCTAGGGCTGATCTCCAGAGCCAACAAAGTACATACACATATAAGTATATACTAAAGTATATACAAGAGGTCTCGAATGCTCAACCTAAAAAGATACGATGGCTTGTTGGAGTGTGACCACAGCACACATTTTTGACTAACACATACAGCAAGATTTTTAGCTTTAAATTAAAAACATGATTATCTCAACAAACACAACCATGGACCACATACAGTGAGAAGTGTATATTGAGTGTCGGTGAATCCCAAAAACTGGGCAAGTTGTGAAGTTTGGTTATAGAATACTGTTAGATAAAGATCTGCAGAGGCAATTCAGTTTTCCCTTGCAGTAAAAACTCCCATAAGTGCGTCTTCAAAAGAGATTTACAATAATTTTTAACCGTAGTGGATCATTCAAATCCAACCACGTGCCATAGCTAAAAAGTAATTGTCGACACTAAAACCATAACTATCTAGCTTCATTTGTATAAGGATGTCTTTGCATAGCATCACCCAACAAACGGCATTATTATTTCTAGATGCAAATCATAAATCATAATAGATTTTCCCTCCCACGCTAACTTGTCTAGTTTTGACGTGAACCGCTGCTTTGGGTGTTGAAATGCTTAGGTATAACAGCGATCTTGTTAAAATATGTTCGACTTCATATCGCATTCTGTTTCTACCAGGGTTGCATAGTATAAGATTGTCCAAACCCTTGCTTCAAATGCATAGCAAAGTGCAATTAGAGAGTAGCCCTCTGCCCCTGAATTTAATTACAATATTCCAGTCCCGTTTTTTTGTGCTATAGCAGAATACCCTCATGGGCTTTCCAATTTATGGAGGTAGTAAGTGGGCTCCCAGGTATTGGTAGATTTTTCTCTCTGAATTTACAGCCTAATAATAACCAATCTCCATCACATTTTCCTATCTATGACCCTATTTTCTGATTTTTAGTATTTACGGTCAGGTTGCATTAATTATATAAATCTAATATATTTTGACATGCAAACCCAGTTCTGATACAGACCGAAATGAGAAGGTCACTAGCATTTACTAGTATACACAGGATGAGTGGATCTGTTCAACAGACCCAAAGAAGAAGTCATATGTCCCTTAATCATTACGTGATTATACCTGGTGCTTAATTTGAGCCGGTGGATTCCTGTGGGAGCCACCAGGCACTCTTTTTTGGGGACTAGCACTTATTTTTCCCTTTCAGACGTTTACAAAGACCAAGAGTGGGAAAAATAAACGAATTGGAAAGACTGACGAAGAGAAATTCGGTGAAAGCAAGAGTGAGAGAAAGGAGTAGGGAGTGTTTGGTAGTGGATTAAAGAGGTATGAAGTAAATTCAAGAATACACAACCTCAGTGTTTGGCATGCCGATATTTAGCAGCACTGGCCGTGGGCTGCTGAGCAGAGCTTTGGGTACCAGCACTCATTATTTTACAAATTAAGCACTGAATTTGTACCAAGTAAACAGTATCCGCGCTATAGGAAGGAGAACAAACAACAAAATGGGATCGTCATCAGAATCGAATGGTCTTAGCCACAATAAAGTATGGATACTTTTATCAGTCACTGAATCAACTGTACGATAAGTGTTAATATGTAAATCACTAAGGGCCACATGTATAAAAATTGGAAACTGCGATTACCTAATTGCGATTTTCTGAGAATCGCAACTAGGTAATCGCAGTTTCCAATGCATGAAACTCCATGAGTTTCAAATACCGATTAGTAGTGGGCCACAAACGACCTACCTCATTAATATTAATGAGGTAGATCGCAATTTGCGACCCCCTTGGAATCGCAAAAATCAAAGGGATGGTGGCCTGCTGAGGTCAGCAGACCACCATGTCTGTGACTGCTTTTAAATAAAGCAATCTTTTTTTTGTAAAGCATCCTTTTTGTAAAGCATCCTTACAAAAAGCATCCTTTTTGTAAAGCATCCTTACAAAAAGAAAAATGAAAAGTATTCCTTTCATTTTTTAAGAGCAGGCAGTGGTCCGCGGGACCACTGCCTGCTCTTGAAAAATGCTTTTACAAACATTCACAAAGGAGAAAGGGTCTCTTGGGGACCCCTTCCCATTTGCGAATGTGTTACCACCTACTTGAAGTAGGTGGTAATATGCGAATGTTTTGCGACTGCATTTCGGTCGCAAAACATTCATACATACCGATGCGATTCGGTATTATGAAGGGACGCCCTAAGCACGCCCCTTCCTCATACCGAATCGCAAATTTCGCAAAACCCAATTTGCGATTCGGTAACAGGTTACCGAATCGCAATTTGGGTTTGATGCATGTGAAAAGCCTTTTTTGCATTTGCAAAACTCAAAAAGGCTTCATGCCTGTGGCTCTAAGAATCATGGTCTTGACCTCAGAAAGGTAGCAAGGTAGAAGAAACCAGGATTACCATTCTTAATTGGGGTAGTAGCAGTAATTTTTCGTTACTTACCAGAAATCTTCATTACCCCGATTAAGATCCTCCTCGTCCCAGTTCTTACTGTGTGAGGCAATCCTGCCTCATGACAGTCCAATTAAAACGTTAGTGTTTCTTTTATTTTTACCATATAAGCCCCACCCACCCACCGCCATGCCTGTTATCAACAAGTCCAGACACAAACACAGCGGGAGGGAGGGAACAGGACTGGGATGAGGAGGACCGTAATCGGGTTAATGAAGATTACCGGTAAGTAACGAAACATTACCCCCTCATATGTCCTCCTCGTCCCAGTCCTTACTATGTGAGGACCTCACAAGCAGAAAAACCATGAAGAAAAACACAGGACACCAGGGATCCATGCAATAGCACAACATGTTTAATCAAACAAATGATTAAGGTACAGCAGCGTTCAAGACGCCAACAGCAAAATTGTCCACAGAGGCATGCAAAACATCAAGGCGATAATGCCGGACAAACGTATGATGGGACTGCCAAGTAGCTGCCCTACAAATGTCCTGGATAGAAACCCCCCCCGCCTTAGCCCAGGAAGCGGATACAGAACGCGTTGAACGTCCCTGCACCTGAGACGGAGGAGGTAGACTCACAGACTTATAGGATTGGCAGACCGCCAAACGCACCCACCGACTGATGGTGGAAGTAGAAAGCTTCTTCCTCTTGGCCACACCCCCACAGGAGACAAACAGGGCAGGAGAAAGACGAAACCCTAGGGTACGCTGAATGTAAACCTGAAGGGCTCTGCAAACATCCAAGGTCGAAGGAATAATCGCATCGCCATCCCCAGGCAAATCAGGAAGGAGGAGACTTTAGGGAGAAAAGCCAGGTCAAGCCGCAAAACCACCCTGTCCTGCAGAAACTGCAAATAAGGAAAGGATACAAGTAAAGCACTCAACTCACCCAACCGCCTATCGGAGGTGATGGCCAACAGAAACGCTACTTTAGCAGATAACCACAACAAATCCGCATCCAACAAGGGCTCAAAAGGGGGCAACTGAAGACCCTTCAAAACAGTTGGCAAATCCCAAGAAGGCACAATCACAGGCGTGACCGGACGACGAAGCCGAAAACTCCGTAGGAGCCGACTCACCAAAGGAGCAACACCCTCCAAGGAGGCCCCCGGACCTCTACATGCCTGAACCGCAGCCCATTGAGCCGACAAAGAAGAAGGGGAAAGGTCTTTCAAAAACACATCTCGAAGAAAATCAAGAATAGAAGCTGGATCCCCAACCACAGGATCCACACCATGAGAGGAGCACCAAGAGACGAAAGAGCCCCAATGCTTACCATAGCTCTTAAGGGTTGAAGGCCGACTCAACTGCTGAATGTCACAGGCCATCAAAGAAGAACAACTCAAAGATTCCAGTGTCAACCATTCAAGAGCCAGGCCGTCAGATTTAAGCGAAGAAGACGGGGCAAAGACAGGAGAGGAAACTGAAGAGGAGCGGAACCAAGGGAAGCCAGACAAACCTGCCCCCGCCAGCTGCATGAGCAGCGGAAACCAAAGGCGGCGGGGCCAAAACGGGTCAATCGAGAGCACAGACACTCTCTCCCCCCGAATCTTCTGCAGCACCCTCGGGAGGAGGGGAATCGGAGGGAAGGCATACAGAAGGCCCGAGGGCCAAAGAATCGAGAGTGCATCCACCGCCCAAGCCTGAGGACAAATCACCTCGGAACAGAACCGAGGAAGAAGAGAGTTGTGAGGAGAAGCAAAAAGATCAATCCAGGAAGTCCAGATCCGAAGACAAAGGTCCCAGAAAGAGGAACAGACAGATTGGACAGAACTGAGGACGGAAGGTTGCGGCTCAAACTGTCCGCATGAAAGTTCAGGACCCTCTGAATGTAAACAGTCCTCAATGCCAACAGGTGAGATTCCGCCCAGGCACAAATCATGGAAGCCAGCAGATTCAGAGACATGCACCGGTTCCCCCCCTGGCGGTTGAAGTAACAACGAGCCATCTGATTGTCAGTACGAACCAACATATTCGCCCCTTGGAGAGAAACCTGAAAGAACAGCATTGAGTGCCAAATGGCCGCCAACTCCTGCCAATTCGATGAACGGGCGCTGTCCGCCCGAGACCACTGACCCTTGGCCTCCAAGGGCCCCAACGTGGCCCCAGTTCCCCAAAGACTGGCGTCAGTCGTTAACAAGATGGGAGGAGGGAGCTGGAAATGCACCCCCTTCTCCAGATTAGGATTGCAAAGCCACCAGTCCAAATCCTGAACCAGAACAGGGGAGAGAGGAACGAGAGCGTCGTAATCTGTACAGGAGGGGTCCCAATGAGTCAACAGATGATTCACCAAGGGCTTGAGGTGCAGGCAAGCCCAAGGATCCACAGCCATGGTGGCAGCCATCAACCCCTGGACTCGCAACCAAACACGAGCCGGGGCAGAAGGGCGACTCAGCATGTCCCGCAGAAGAGCCTATAGGGTAGAGATCCAAGCAGGAGGGAGAAACACTGCCCCCAACAAGGTGTTGAAAAGTCCCCCGATAAACTCAAGTCTCTGCACAGGGACTAGAGGAGACTTCGCCAGATTCTGCTTGAACCCCAGACCCTGGAACATGGCCATCGTCACCTCCCCTGCCAGAAGAGCCTTAAGAAGGGAGGAAGCAGAGACCAAACAATCATCAATATAGGGAAACGCAGAGAAACCCTGAAGCTGCAAAACCCCCAGAGCAGGAGCCAATACCTTGGTAAAAGTCCGGGGAGCAGTAGAGAGGCCAAAAAGGCAACACCCGAAACTGGTAATGGACCCCGTTCATTGCAAACCTCAGGAGCCGCTGACTTCCTGGATGGACAGGAAGGTGAAAATAGGCATTTTGGGACCAGGAACGGAGTCGAATAGAATCCCAGGCCCTGCTCCGCCTCTGGAACCAGGACAACAGCGGCCTTTGACAACAAGAGGTTCACGCCTGACAACATGGCAGACCTTTTCACCAGGTCTCTTGACAATGGGGTAACCCAAAAACAGTCCAAAGGGGGTGGGCCCAGTAACGGAATACGGTAATCCAGACCGATGACCAACAGGACCGACTGGTCGGAAATCAGACTTGACCAACGATCCAGGAACAGATGGAGCCGAGCCCCCACTTTGGCATAGTCACTTTTGTCAAGCACCCTGGGGCTACTGCTGAGGATGAGATATATAATGGAATGCAGCCCCCCGACCACGGGCCCGACCACGAAAGGGCTGAGAAGAAGACAGAGCACCCTGAAACCCTTGTTTATGGAAAAAGGATTTCTTCTTTTGCACATTCTTAAAAGGTTTCAACAACTTCTTCTCTTCCGCAGACCGCTTCACCATTGTGTTCAAATCGTCCCCAAAAAGCCGGGGACCATCAAAAGGCAGTTAATGAATCAAGGCCTTCTGAGCAGCGTCAAGATGCCAAGGCTTGGTCCAGAGAGACCTCCGACCAGCTACCACTGCCCCGGCATCCGAGGAGAAGGCCCACAGGGTATCAAAAGTCACACCAGACAGAAACTAAGCCAGGACCTCCATCTGCGCCAAGATAGGAGTGGGATCCCCCTGATCCTGAAGACAGTAAAACAACTTCTCGAAATCCTTGATAAGGACCTGCGAGGAATAGGCTGAGTAAGTGCTAGCCCGAACCCCAAAATGAGAAGCAGCATAAGAACGCTTTAGAGCGTACTCCACCTTCCGTTCAACCGGGTCAGCAAGGGAAGCCTCTTCCGAAGACAGAGATGAAGAAGAAGCCATGGAGGACAAAATAGAATTGACTTTAGGAACTGGCGGTGGGTGGGAGGAGTTTATATGGTAAAAAAGAAACACTAACGTGTTAATTGAACTGTCGTGAGGCAGGATTGCTCACATAATAAGGACTGGGACGAGGAGGACATATGTGGGGGTAATGAGTCCTCAACATCCAAGAATAACAGTAGGGAGTTCCAGGATGTCAGGAAGACTGATGTGTTCTTGTACTGAGGAAGAAAACACAAGGCACAGTACCTATAAGTAGTAACACAAGCCAATGAGAATTCAGCAGGAACCCTAACTGCAGGTGTACCGGAAAAGGACAAAACATGAAAGGTGACTGGAGTGCAAGGCCAGGTGAAAACTAATAGGTAGCAGAAATTTACAAACATTAGCAACACATTGGCAGACATCTATTCCATATGAAGTTGGGCTTAAATATCTGTTCTCATTGCCCGAGTATATGCCTGTGAAACACCTATTGTTCAGACTAGAGTTTGTAGGTGTTCTGTCTCTACGGCCTGTTAGTCACAGTGTCCATGTTCTTCAAGCCCTGAGAGTCATCTGGTTCTACCTACATGTGTAATTACTGACAGAGGCTTTCTCGTCAGCTGGGGCAGAAAGTGTATATTTCCCATTTCTGATGTAGAGAGATGTACAACATATGAAGCCAATGTACAACCCTCCTTTAAGACATAGGGGCTCATTAGGATGGCGGAAGGACCGCCACCTCCAGCCATTCGGTGGCGGTCCTTCCGCCATCGGACCGCGATATTCCCACCGCCCAATTAGGATGGCGGTGGGAATCGTTTCCTGACTGCGGCGGACGGAAAGACCGTCCGCCACTTGTCCGCCATAAGCAATCATTCAGATTGCCTGGCTGATTGTCGAGGGACCATAAAATGGTGGCGGTGCCTAGCAGGCACCGTCCACCAAATTATGATGATGGCTAAAACCGGCATTTCCATGGCGGCGATGCCGCCATGGAAAGGCTGGTGTAGAATGCCTCCGAGGGCCGTTGCGGGCCCCCCTTGTGTTGGGGGGAGGTGTGGGTGCATGGGGGTACCCATGGTACCCCCCTACATATCACTGCACCAAGTGGCAGGCACTGTGTGGTGCTCGCCACGTAGTGCAGTGAAATGCACAACATGGCTTTTTTGCTTCGCGGCGGGTGCTGCTGTGAGCAGCATCCTCCGCAATGTTAAATACCAAAATGCGACCGCCATGGTGGCGATCGCATCCTGATTCTGATTTGGCATGCGGGACCGCCGCATGTATTGCGGACGGTCCCGGTTTACCACAGGATGGCGGACGGACTCAAGTCCGTCCGCCATCCTAATGACCCCCATAGTTTCTTTTATTTTGTCTTCATTCACCCCAGGTCAATACCTCAAACTTTCCGGCAATTTCGCCCTTGTCTTTCCGTACCTGGGCATATTATGCTTTCTCTCTCGGAGTACCTCACCATATAGCCACGTATCATGGTACAGAAAAAAGGGTGGGTTAATCATAGGACAAAGTTCAGTGCCATTCACTCGCCAACATTGCCTTGTTCCAGCCAACTCATTATTGGTAACTAAAACGCATATCTTTTAGAGGTCAGATCTGTTGCCTCCATTTTTAGGGCCTGATTTAGATCTTGGCGGATGGGTCACTCCATCACAACGGTGATGGATATCCCGTCCGCCAAAAGATAAATCCCATTGGATATAATGGGGGTCTATATTTCGGTTGACGAGATATCCGTCACCGTTGCGATGGAGTAATTCGTCCGTCAAGATCTAAATTCGGACCTTAGTATGTACCTTGGTGAGGTAAATCATTCACTATCCTTTCGTGGGCAGTCAATAATCCATTTCTTGCAAATGTCTCTGCGTGCCAAAAGAATTAAGAAAAATAGTACCTTTGTTTTATCCTTACTCAGCTTTATCGGGCTTTCTAAAATCCTAAATATAACAAGGGAGAGGCTTGCATTAATGTTTATTCCGACAATATTCTTCAAGGCCTTATCTACATTTTTCCCAAAAGCTGCAGATCCCAGGGCATTCCATAAACATGTGGACGGCATCAGCCTTCTCTATCCCACATTTATGCATTTAGCTGCTTTCCCTTTCCTCATCTTTGATATCCTATAGGGTGCCCAGTATGCTCTGTGGAAGTTAAAGAGACGGTTCCTCCTTAAACTAGCAGGTTTAACAGTACTGGATAAAGTTTTCATTGATACTTGACATAGCTCTTTTAACTTTGTCTTCGGCAATTGACCTCCCCACAACTCGTCTGGTAGCGTAAACTCTCTATACGTTATATCCACCAGTAGACATTGTTTCTTGTCATCAATCTCAAAATGTAGCCCGATGCTGTTCTAGCCATGTATTAAGGTGAGACAATCTAAGTAAAGCATTCCTAGTTTGCTAAAAATGTCTGCACAATTAACCCAGTCAAATATTAAAAATACATTATTAATTTCCAAAAATAACATATTAGTCATAGTTAGGACCATTTTTTGACTAGACTTAGGCTGTAGAGCCACATTATTATTGTTGTTGTTAACACCCCTGTGCAAAGACGTTAAAATGGAATCAAATAGCTTCCAATCACCCTCACAGATGTTCAAATGAACTGTAAAAAATACTGTAGCATCTGTATCTGATACCATAATCAAATTGTAGCTCCCATGGGCAATGTGAGATCCCTTTTCATATATTGGCAGTGCTAGGCGTGCTTTGAAAGAGGCCACATTTGATATTCTATAGCATTGTTTGACAAACCACCAGGACCACATGCATGCAACAGTTTTGCCCTCAAATCTATTGAAATCGATATTAACAGGCAAATGTGATTTTTAACGTATTACAATGATTCAATTTTGTCCTGTACATTGCAACCAGCAAGATCATCCAATAGCAATAGATTTGGTAGCATCTACAATCTTTCTAGTAGAATGTCTCCTAATTACTTACTTCTCTACCCTAGCTATTCTGACCTATACTTGTTTTTGACATAGCAGCATATTTTAATTGAGAGTTCCTGTAGCATGGATCGTTTTGATCAATTTCTCATAATTCATAAGTCCCTTTAATTTTTCAAGTGTCCATATATATTTATTTTATTTCTCTGTGCTCTCAGATTTCTGAACAAGTCTGCATGAAGAACAACTGTTTTAGAAAACCACTCTGCAAAGTGTGTTACTTTTTGCTTCAAACTTCTTTTCCCTTTATTCAAAGACCACCTAAATACCTCTAACTATGGTAAAGGTCTCCTGAAGGGGAGGAGAAGTGTCTACGCCCACACGTTCCCAGTGGCTGATGCCAATTTACAAGCAAGTCAGTTTTGAAGCGCCACATCTGTAGTTCCTTTCCACAAACTTTGCTTTCCCCAAGGCGGTGTCCATAGTCCGCCTCTTGACAAAAGGGACTCTAGCAGGATTGTGATGGTCTCCTAAAGTGAAGGAGCAGTATCTGCACCAACCCGCTCCCAATCGCTGTCACACATTTAAAAGTAACCCTATCGCCTTTGGGGTGGTGCTATGGTAGTCTGTGCTTTGCACACTAAGGTCCTGATTACGATGTCAGTCGGAAAGCCGCCGCCAACAGTTGGATTCCCCTACACGGTGGCGGAACCCATCTGCCCAAGTCGCTCGGAAACAATTCAAAGCGACTGATTACGATGCTCGCGGTCAGAAGGGGAACCGTTCAGTCATTCCGAATTGGTTACGACCGGCATTTGGAGAATCAATGTTGGATTCCAACAGCCTTTCCGACTCGGTCTGCCCGACACAAAAAGGCTGTCGGAAACTGACTTTGGGGGCCCCTAGCAGGCCCCCCTTCATCCTGAGTCCTCCAGTTTGGGGTTGAGGTGGTACACAAGGGACCCCCTATAAAACTCTGCACAGTATGGCAGGCACCATGGGATGCCTGCGACAGGGTGCAAGGTTTCCCGCAGACACCCATTTTCCCCATGGGAGCCTGTGTTGCCGGTCAGAACACAGGCTCCCATTGAAGTCAATGGGAGTCCTTCCGAATGGTGTTCGGAAGCATCATAATCGGTCGGGAGGAACCGCCGACGGCGAGTCGGTCGGAACCGAATCCGACAAGGAGTCGGGCGGTTTAGTTTCCGACCGACATCGTAATGAGGCCCTAAGAGCACAATGTGTGTCGCCATCGTGCCGTCTAGCGAGATAGCAGAAGGCCTGGTGCAGGCCACACTATCCAAATACAGTCACTTTTAGATAAAAATGCTTTGTATTGGTAGACAAATTGAATGGGCTCCACAAAACATCCCTTTAAAAGCTCAACCTTCAGGACAAAAGACCTTGTGGTTAAATGTTCTCAGTTGATAGGGCTCTATACATTAAAAATAATTAATCCAATCAATCTGCTCTAATACATTGGACTTACACCCTAAGCCCTGCGCTGGTTGTTATTCTTCTTTACTAATCATTTGCCCACCTCCCAGTTCGCTATGTACCAGTTATTATCTTATTCTCTGTTGACCCCTTTCGACTGTAACCTTTTTGTTTGGTATGCCTATTTGATATGTTTTTTGGGTTGGTATTCCTTTTGATGCCTGTATTGCAATTGTTACCTTCCTTTCCCTCCAATTGTAAAGCGCTCTGATATCCTTCGGGATCATGTTCGCGCTATATAGAACTTTATAAATAAATAAACTATTATGACCAATTCCTCCTTTGCCATACCTTTAATGCATTCAGTGATTTGCCCCCTCAAAGAACTGGATTAAGGCATAATTGGGGTGGGTATGAACTCTTTTTCTATAGACTGTGAATTTAGAGTTATTACTCAAAGGTTTGCATGGTTCACTGTTCAGAAGCCTTTGCAAACCAATCAAAACCACTGCACACTATTATCCATGATAACTGTTTAAATTCTTCGCATGCCTCCACTTCACTAAAATGGTAGACCTGAGGAGAAAAAGGAACATTTTGGATATTATGTTTAGTCTATATTCTATTCTTGATGCTAGTTCTATCTGATAAACTTGACATTTAAGTAGTTCTTCATTGGGAAGCAGGATACAGGAGAACATGCACAGAAAGGTAAGACGCTGTGACTGCGCACCATCCTTGAGAAGTCAAGTGCTTTTCTAGCTACACTTTAGTCTGTGTTTATTGGAATTAAGAAACTATAAGTGGTGAAGTAAATGCCTGCTAGATTTCACATTTTCGAAAGAAGAAATTCCGTTTCTCAATGTTTTAATTGTAAAAGTTGAGATCCATAAAGAACAATAAACTAATCTCTGTGAGCGAGAGAAGAACACAGACCACTCCTCGAGGAAAACAAATCACACAGCCTTCACTCATTGAGTGAGCAGGAGCTAGTAAGGACAAAGCGGAAGGAGAAGAGAAGCAAAAAGTGGATCCTTGGCCCTGATGTATTATTGGGCAGGTAAACAGTGGGTAAATATATTGCATCAACCTTTTGCTATCTAATCAGCATTTTGCAATGCCTGATTAATATTAATAAGACAAGTCCTATTTTGTGACTCTCAACGACTGTCTGCAGATGCAGGGATGAAGACCTATGAGTTTCAGCAGACCTCAATCAATATATGCACATTTCAGCATTGAAAAAACCAAAGGTTCCAGGGACGTTATAGTTAGGCTGAGATTTCACTTGCTCAAAACCAGTAAAATTCAGCAGTTATAGTTACCTGAGCTAACTATAACTTATGCCCCTGCAATGCACTGCTTATGACCTCACATATTACATCATTCATGACATGGTCAGTAGCATCACTGATGAGATCACTGATAACATCTCAAATGACATGCATCTACTCACCCATACAGCTATTAACACAACTACTAACTCACATATACAGACACTCATGCACCTACTCGCCAGACAAGTCCCAAAATAAAAGTTTAAAGAAAAGAAAAGGGGGCAGGGTAGGATTACCCTGACACTCTAGCCTTGGTCCCGGGGTCTCCCTGGGACCCCACCAGGATAAAAAGCATTTTTTTGGAGTGAAAGTGCAATGGAGTCACGAATACGCAGCACAAATTTGAAAAAGAACAATCGCAGTCTCATACGCTCCTTTTAAAAAAAGCCCCCGGGTGGGCCAGTTCCTGAGACATGGTTAAAAATAGGGAGGGAACGCATGCGGACCCCTCCTGCAGCTCTTAAGAGCCCCGGGGACCTCCATGGAGCTTTATTAATGGGGGTGGGTCTGTGGAGTTAATCCTGTACACAAAGCTTTGTGTGTGTAATGCAGAGTCAATCGGCTAGATTGCCGGTTCCAGTGTTTACGAACCTCGCATTTATTGACTGTGTTGTTGGCAGCGCACCACAGAAGTGTGTGAATAGGATGCGAGTAGCACACAGCCTGGGGAAAAGGAGCACGTTGGGCCGTTATACCGTTCAACAGGGTGAATTAAGTGGTGCTAGTCACCACACAGAGCATCATTGATAATCGATAAGTACATTCACAAGCTTGTAGAAGTGTCCTCATCTGATATATTCATGCCAGAGCGCGTGAGGGGGGCAAACCATACATAGCCTGTCCAAGTGCCTCGGACAAGCAACCTGGCCAATCGCAGGAAGTTCTTTGAGGTGGAGGCATGCAGGGTGCACATGGCTTTCAAGCTTCCCCATACCCACCACTGAGTGCCCCTGCAGTAGGCACCGATTCTCTGCTGCTATCCACTCTCACACCCTCCTGCCACTTGCAATACCTTCCCTCCAGATACAGCTCTGGGGAGTAAAAGGGTTAATGCACAGCAGTGACCCACCTGCCCATCACCGGCAAACCCCACCAGAGCCTACACTCCCCACCGTCGGGCCATTTCGGGTTCCAGAGTAGGTAGGGAGGGACACTGCCACATCTCATGTTCATGACACTGAGAGGCCATCTACATCAGAGCACCAGGGTCAACCGCACCAGCCTTCACCCAGCTTCAGTAAGGCGCGGGTGCGTACCATCTGGAGCAGCCCTCCACCAGCAACGCCCTGCTGGGAGATCAAGTAAAACACACTCTTACAAAAAGCAAACACCTAAGAGTACCACCTTCCGTGTTGGGTTTCACCAGTTTGCACACCCTGGCACTGTTTATTCCTCACTGACAAGCAGCCCTTGCTGACTTCAAGCCCACCAGCGAGCAGCCCCAGCTGTTGGCACTTGATTCCCTGCCTGTGCCACTCAACCTCATCTATGCGCATCCGATCCAATTACTCTTGGTTCCCTTATCTTCCAAAGGAGCTTTGGACAGGATCACACAACATGGCATCAGCGCAGCCGCAACTGGTTCAAGAGAGACAATTTAGTCCAGGTTCAGGCCTTCCCTGTCACAGTCAATTTCTATACATGACGAAGGAATCTCACCCGGTTAGGACTGGGACAGGTAGACGAACTTGGAGATAATGGAACTCACAAGTGCCTTTCCATACCGGCCGTATTATTCAAGTGCCCCAGGGGCGCAACGGGCACTTGGCTTTGCGTGCTGCCGGGGCACTTTTGTATTACAGAAGGGGCTGCAGACGCTAGTGCTGCCCCTTCGGCACTTAAAGCGCCAGCGCTATCATCAAAGGGCTTTCCCTCATTTACAAGGGGGCATGCCCCATGCAAATGAGGGAATCCCTTTGCCTCTGAGCCCACGCAGTATTACAGACATGGGCACGGTGGCAAAGAAGTTCTCAGGAGGCGCACTGACAGTGCGCCACCTAACAGGTGGCGCACTGTCAGTGCGCCTCCTGATAGCAGCCCTCAGGCGGGGGAAAAGAGGGTTCCATGGACCCCCTAGGCATCCCCTTGCAGGTGGGTGCAGCTGCTGACTGAACCCGTCTGCAAGGGGATCTCTCATCACCTAAAAGTGCAGGCGGGTTGCCTCCTGCACTGTGAAAACACAAAGCGGCTTTAAAGCAGCCACTCCATTTTTCACATGAATGCACTGCCCCCAGAGCAGCGCATTCACCATAATGCGGCACAATCCAGGAATATGCACCACATGCATATTATGGCCCCATGGGCCGTATTATAAATATTGCGCATTTTCCTTGATTGCGCTGGGCGCACCTTTTAAAACGTGCGCGCAGCGAGATCAAGGAAAATGCACCGTATTAGGGTAAATGTGCTGCTCCCACGGCAGCCGTGAACTCGCGATGCCCTGGGGGCAGCGCATTCATGTCAAAAACGGAGCAGCTACTTTGAAGCCACTCCGTGTTTTCGCAGTGGAGGTGGCACCCACCTGCACTTTTAACAGGGATTAGAGATCCCCTTGCAGGTGGGTGCAGTGAGTGAGTGCACTTGCCTGCAAAGTATGTCTGGGGGGTCCATAGGAACCCCTTTTCCCCCACCAGTATCCTGCAAGCAGGGGGCACACTAACAGCGCACCACCTTTTAGGGGGTGCACTGTCAGTGCCCCTCTTGAGAGCTTCTTTGCCTCTGTGCGCGTCTGCCCGCCGTGTTAAAGGGAACCCCTTATTTGCATGAGGGAACGCCCTCTGAAGATAGCACTGGCGCTTTATGTGCGCCAGCGCTATCGGTATTACAGAAGGGGCTGCACAAGCATCTGCGGCCCCTTCTGTAATACCAAAGTGTCCCAGATGCCAGATACGCACTTGGGGCACTTCTATAATACGGCCCTCTGGGCCGTATTACAAAAAAAGGCACATTTTCATTGTTTGTGCCTGGCGCACCTTTAAAAAGGTGCACCCAGCGAAACAATTAAAATGTGCTGTATTATGATGAAAGCGCTGCCCCAAGGCAGCCGTAAACTAGCGCTGCTCCCAGGGCAGTGCATTCAGGTGAAAAATGGAGCGGATGCTTTAAAGGCGCTACATGTTTTCACAGTGCAGGCGGCAACCCGCCTGCACTTTGAGGGGGATTAGAGATCCCCTTGCAGGCGGATGCAGTGAGTGACTACACCCGCCTGCAAGGAGATGTCTGGGGGGTCCATTGGACCCCCCATCACCCCTTGCAGAGGGGTGCACTCAGGGGACGCACTGGCAATGCACCCCCTGAGAGCTCCTTTGCCTCTGCACCCGCATCTGTAATACGGCATGGACGCAGAGTCAAAGGGATTCCCTCATGTGCATGGGGCATGCCCCCATGCAAATGAGGGAATGCCCTCTGAAGATAGCGCTGGTGCTTTATGTTTGCCCGCACTATTGGTATTAGTGAAGGGGCCGCACAAGCATCTGCAGTCCCTTCTGTATTACCAAAGTGCCCCGAGAGCGTGCAAAGATGGGAGCAAACGCCCCTTGCGCCCCCGAGGCACTTGTATAATACGGTCCCGGGGGGCGCATTAAAAATGTGGTGCATTATCCTTCATTGAGCTGGGCGCACCTTTTAAAAGGTGTGCCTGGCTCGCAGCGCATGGAGTGAGACGTGCGCCCGGGGAGCTCCGATCCGTCGCTGCCATTTACAGCCAATATCATGGCACCGGGGCCTCAGAGGGCTCCTCTTGATGACACGACGGGCACCGGAGGGGGCTCGGGAACAACCTGATTGAGCTCCTTGCACCAGCAGACTCGGGAGCTGCGGCCGAGAGGTCCGGGGTCTGTGTTCACAGCTGCCATCTTTGCCGCATTAATCCCCAAGAGCTGTAAGACGAGTGGGTGTGCTCATCTCCTGGATGGCCAGCGGCCTTGAGCGAGACCTGGATAGCGTCTGTGGTGACTTCGAAGGCAGAGGAGCAGCAACCCGGCATCGGCGCCTGGAGGCGCAAAGGTGCGGTGCTCTGAGGGGGGAGGACCCAAAGCTGCCATCTTGAGGGCCTACATGGCTGTAGAGACTATGCATCGCAATTCCCCCGAGGCACCCCATGCGGCACCGGGACATTGAAGGGCCCACCTCGTCGACGCTGAAGGTACCTGGGGGATAGAGGAAGGTCTGGATGCTTTCATGGGGCCGACAGGCTCGAAGGCCATCAAGGAAGCTGTGCGGCCCGGGCCCATACTTGCAGCCGCCACCCCCCAAATATCAGAGACTCCAGGAGATGTAGATCCCTGCATAAACCAAGCACCGGATTGCACACGACCCTGAAGGTGTGAAAGGGCAGCGCTTCCCTGGATAAAGCTGGCGATCGCCGTCTTGGGACCCGGCCGGGCTGGAAACCCTCAGCGCCACACCATAACGAAGGCGTCTCTCCCATTGAATACAGAGGACTGGACCCCTGGGAGGCATGTTGGAGTGCTGGACTGCGCTTGGGCCTACCTCTCTGAGCGGAAGCCAGGTCAGGAGTGATAGTGGGACGCGGGGGAGCCGCCCTATGACACGGAAATCATTGTGGCATCCTCCTTAGAGTATGGGGGGGCCCGGTATCGTCTTGACTGACGGGGAGGGGCTTACTGGCAGAACAGCGAGACATAAAAGGGAGAATTCGGCAGATCTGTCCCCCACCGCAGCCAACGAGGAAACATGGCGGCTGGCTGACGCCGGTCGCGGGAGCTCCCGGTGCAGCGTGAGGCATCAATGAAGTTAGCGGTGCTTCTGTGGAAGAATTAACCCGTGAATGATGTGTGGCGCAGTGTAGAGGCAAAAATAAATAAAAGGTTGTCTGGATTACCTTTTAAAATGTGAATAATGAAGAGCCTTGGGTCGGACTAATGAAGTATACGAGTCAGGACGTGGCAGCAGAACGCGGGACTTGGAAGCACTTAGCAGACCTCTGGAGGAAGACGAGGTCAGCTGCTGCTTTGATCGGCTTCCGTGTCGAGGGGAGCAGCGTCAGAACAGTGTACTGGCCGGCAGAATTGGAGGAAACAGTAAAATCGGCGAATTTGAATCGAGAAGGACAGAGCAGTGAAGACCTTAGCCCGAGCCCGAGCTCACAGACAGAGGCAGAGCGGGTAAGGCGCAGGAGCTGGGGCTGGGGAGGACTGCAAAATAAAGAAATAAAGGCTTGGTCGATGGAAAGGGATTTTCCATTCTCGATTCAGAAACTTGAGCAGGAGAGGGAGTGTGCCGTAGTTACAGAAAGCGCAAATGGTGTCCAGACGGGGTTGGAGGAACTAGGGAGGGCAGTTAAGGACTCCACAACTACGTCAACTGATAAATGTGCCTCCGTCTTTCAGATAAGAAATAGATACCAGCTGAGATCTCACCCCGAGGTTATAAACAGAGGGTGTAAAATCAATACGGGGGGGAAAAGGCGCCTAGAGAGGTGGCACCTACTACACCCAAGAAAAAAGCGTCAAAATTGAAATCGGGGGGAAAACAGAAGCGGAGTGGTGATAAAGCGCGAACATTGATAAAAATCGCTCCATCTCTAACCTCCTATTTTAAAATAATGGAGCAGGTTGCAGCCCCCAAAGGACGAGGGAAAAAGGTGCCCAGATGAACCCTGTCCAGACAAACCCTGTCCCTGTTCAACTGGAAAATCGCTTTACACTATTAGCGGACGAAAGAAGCGGGGAAGGTGGGGAAGTCCAAGATAAAGTCCAGTCGGGGATGCAGGAAGCACGTGGCTATTCGAACTCCCCCCACACTACAGATATTTCCCCCTTGGTAACATCAATGGCACCAGTCTTAGGTGACAGTCAACCACAAGGTAGTGGCAGTACCTTTGAGGAGGAGGAAAATACAGATTCAACACAAGGAGCAGAGGGGGGTAAAAACCAGCTTGAAATAATGTTTTTGAGCCTAAGAAAATATATATTTTCTAAATTTGAGATCTCTGAGAGTAACCAGAAAGGTATACATGACAAATGTGACGTCCTTGAAGAGAAGTTGGATGATATCGCCTCGCGAACTGGGGCCTTGGAGAGCGAGGTGAGGATCCTGGCCGAGACAGTATCAGGAAATACCAAGGACTTGGAAAATGTAAAAGCTCAAAATAAAATCCTTCAGGAGGATATGGAGAGGCTAGAGATGCAAGCGAGGCGGAATAACTTAAGAGTCCTTAAAGTTCCGGAGGGCGCAGAAGGGGGAGACATTAAGGCTTTTGTCTGCAAAATGCTGAAAGAAGGTATCTTGAAGGATAGACCAGACATAGAGCTGGAGAAAGAGATCCAGAGAGTCCACAGAGACCCCTTTAAGTTAAGTCCTGCAAGAAAGGCTCCTAGGAAAATATTAATTAATTTTCTCACGTACGCAGTTAAGGAGCTAGTATTGGGGAGAGCCTTGAAAGAATCATTATTAAGTCTTTTAGTTATCAAATTAGATCAGATCTCGGTAAAAGAATGGCTCAGAGGCAGTGGGAACTCGGGACGAGAATGGGGGAATTAAGAAGGCGGGGTGCCCAGGTCCAAATGAAATTTCCAGCTATGCTTAAAATTATGTGGCAAAATAAGATGCATAATATCAGTAGTCCAGATGAAGATGACACACTTTTGGCACAGATGCAGACATAAGCATGACCTGGGCATAAGAGACCAGAAAGCCAGATTTATGTCGGTAGGAATATAGGGTGGAAATATAATGTCGAGAAAAAAAAAAAAAGATATAATGGGTTTTTTCTTCAACTTTTCTTTTCTTTGGTG
This sequence comes from Calotriton arnoldi, assembly GCA_963921515.1. Taxonomy (NCBI): domain Eukaryota; kingdom Metazoa; phylum Chordata; class Amphibia; order Caudata; family Salamandridae; genus Calotriton; species Calotriton arnoldi. The sequence continues at coordinate 660,566 of CAWUFW010000497.1, forward strand.
TTGATGCCTCCCGTAGCAATGTGAGGAGCCTGAATGGCGGCTTTGAACCGCCAAAAGAGAAATGGGAGGGTTTCCTGGGGGCGGTGGGGAGCACAGGGTGTGGGGAGCAAGGGGAAAAAAACAAAAAAATAGCCCTCATACATGCTGCAGATTCTTATTGGAAGAAGTTAGGAAGTCATAGGGATAACAATTTTAAAAATGAAGAAATCAAATAAACTTAAACTATTAACTTGGAACGTGAATGGGCTGAGGAAGAAGAGTAAGCTGTCCAGGGTTATAGAATTCTTAAAGAATACCTAAGCACACATTATCTTTTTACAAGAAACCCACTTAGAAGTACAAGAGTGCAAAGAGAGCTTTAGCAAAGTTAGATGGGTGCAGGAGGTCCTCTGTTCAGAGCAAAGAGGAAGTTCAAGGGGAGTAGCATTACTTATAAGATGCAATTCAGGTATAAAAATAGTCAAGCATGAGACAGACCAGTCAGGGAGATGGTTGGTGGCCACCATAACGATGCAGGTTAGGCCCCTGGTCTGTGAAGTATATTACGGACCAAACGAAGATAACCCTGGTGCGCTCTCCAAACTTGAAGTTAGTATGCTAGATACGACAGCTCCAATCATAATGGGGGGTGACTTCAACCTGGTCTTAAATAAGGAAATAGATCGCACCTCGAAAGCAAAATATAATAGTCCCCCAAAAATGTTTTCTAGTTTAAAAAATATGTTGAGAGAGTTTAATCTGGTGGATATCTGGCGAAGCTTGAACGGAGAAACTAGAGATTTTACTTTTTACAGTAAGAAATACAGGCATCATTCTCGAATTGATTATTTTCTTATAGACCAAGAGCTGTTTGCGGAGGTCGAGATGATAAAACATATTCCTGCTATATTATCAGACCATTCAGCAGTTGTTATGAATTTGATACTGCAGCAAAAAGAGGTGCAGAGAAGGCAGACAGTAGACAGGACGATGTTATTAAACGAAGAAGTGATTAGAGATTTAGGGGAAAAGACGGATGAGTATTTCAAATTCAACATGGGAACAGCTAAGGTCCAGACAGTATGGGAGGCTTTTAAGGCGTATTTAAGAGGGATAATGAAGGCTATAACAGCGGGAAGAAGGAAAGCCTTGAAGCAAGAGGAGGCAAGGAAAATAGATGAGATTAAGGAAAAAGAAAGAGAATTACAGGCTGCATCAATGGAAGGATTAAGTACAATCCCAATTTTAGTGAAAGAGCTGGAGAGACTGCAGGCCGAGTTTCAGGCAAAAATAGATAAGAAGCTCCTAGATAAGTGGAAGGTAAGCAAGCTCCAACATTTTGAATATGGGGAGAAGTGCAGCTCTTTGTTGGCGTGGAAGGCCAAATCAGATAGGGCAAGGAACACGATTAAGAATTTAGTAAAAAGAGGGTCAGGAGTAATTATACAAGCGGATCAAGAGATCCGCGATGAAGCCCGAAGTTTTATGAGTGAATTATATAGAGAGGACATAAAGCCAGGACAAGGAAATATTCAGAAGTGGTTAAAACAGATAACACTTCCCCAATTGATAGAGGAACAAAAGGCATTTCTGGTACAAAGCATCACTGAGGATGAAATTCTGACACAATGCAAAAAAATGGCAAGAGGAAAAGCCGCAGGCCCAGATGGGCTGCCAGTAGAGTTATACTTGAGTATCTTGGATAAAGTAGTGCCAATCTTAAAATCTCTGTTTAACAAAATCTATATCGATGGGGAAAATCCACCTAGTTCATGGGCAGAAGCTACAGTTACGTTGATTTTAAAGCCAAACAAAGACCCCCAGAAGATTGAGTCCTATAGACCCATATCCTTATTAAACACGGATTATAAGATCTTCTCTGGAATAGTTGCATCACGGGTCTCAAAGATAATAAAGGGGGTAGTCCATCCAGATCAAAGAGGCTTCATACCAGGGAGGCAGTTAAATGAACTAACCTTCCAGGTAATGGGGGCCATAGACTCCGCTGAAGAAAGAAACGTTCCTTTAACTGTAGTGGCAATAGATGCTGCTAAAGCATTTGACCAGGTAAATTGGGCATACTTGTGGGAAACACTGAAAAGGTTTGGTTTTCCAAACAATTTAGTTAGGACGGTGAAAAACCTATACCTTAGCCCAAAAGCAAAAGTGCTTTTGAATGGGGAATTGACAGATTGGTTTGGTATCACAAGGGGCACTAGGCAGGGGTGTCCCATGTCCCCAGTCCTGTTCAACCTATATATTGAGCCGTTTGCCTGTTGGCTTAGAGCAGATACCACAATTTTGCCTTTCAGGCTTGGTGGGTTAGAAATTAAAATTGCATTATATGCAGATGATTTGCTTCTGTATATGACAAATCTCCAAGAAGCAATTCCAAGGTTGATGGAGAAGGCGGAGAGATTTGGCGAGGTTTCGGGGTATAAAATTAACAGGGAAAAAACAGTAATTATGGAATGGAATCAGGAGGTGAGAAGTCCGGGGGTCCAAAATCAAATGAGATATTTAGGGATACAGCTCACTAAGAAATTGGAGGAAATCCCTATAGTTAACTGGAAGAGAGTAAGCAAGGAGGTAATGGGTTTGCTATCACGATGGGCAAACCTCCCTTTAAATATCTATGTGAGGGTTAACCTTGTGAAAATGATTATCCTACCAAAATTTACCTTCCTATATAACTCTATTCCACTTTCTTTCAGAAAGGCAGACATAGCCAAGGTACAAGGCAAAATAGGAAGTTTTATTTGGGCGACGAAAGGTTCAAGGATAGCCTGGAAAAAACTTAGAAAAGGGCTTACCAGGGGCGGGCTGGCATTACCTGACCTACTAACCTACTGTTATGCCTTCCACTTCAAAATTTTTCGAATGCTCGCTAGCAAGACAGATAGTTCATCATTAGGTCTACTATTTGAGGCCATGTTAAAAGATGTGGTGCAAGGTCAGAATTACTTTCTCTACAAGTATGGAGATACGAAGTTCTACAAGAAAGTAAGGCTAAAGATTTTAAGAGCTGCCTTGGAGTCTTGGGTCTATATGAGGAAGAAAATGAAGATACCATACTACGCAGCACAAGCCCCAATCTGGGACTCCCCGGGCACTCCTGAATGTTTGAGGGATCAACTCAGTCAGCCGTTAAGAACAGGAGGTCTAAATAAATGGGGAGATTTAAAAAGGAAGCTAATATAGTTAGCTGGGAAGTGCTTAATAATCTCACAAGAGGAACTTTGACGAGGTTTAAATATTATCAGATATCCTCTTGGTGGGCATCACAGTGCTGGTCCCAGGAAGAGGAAAATCCGAAATGGGATCAAGTAACTAGAACGGACAAGTGGAAAAAAGAAATCTCTTTTTGGTATTGGGCCCTAGTGGATGCGGAGGATAATCCGGAAAGTGAAATTTTGAATCTTTGGGGAAAAGAATATAATAGTGAAGACATTAATAAATTCTGGTCTGATTCGTTTGTTATGTTACAGGCTGTGGTAAAACCAGCATCACTCAGGAGGAACCATCTATATACTGCCTATAGAGTATATTGGTCTCCACAAAAGTTATCGAAAGTTACAGGTAACGTGTTTAACTGTTCAAGATGTAAACACCCCGCAGCAGATGATATGCACATGTTTATGGAATGCCCGGAAATCAAGCTCTACTGGCTGGGGGTGTGTAACTTTCTGGAAGAAGTACTGGGGATGCCAATAGAAGCAAGTACCAATCTGATTTTTTCGGCCTTATAAAAGACTACCACTTGAATGCTCTTAGCGCAAAGTTTACGTTTTATGTGGTCATCTTAGCAAGACGAGAGATATGTAGGAAATGGAAGTCAGAATTTCCGCCAACTTTTGCAGAATGCTTAAAGAACATCATTTGCACTAGTGAATCTGACATGGCGTGTGATCAAAGAAGCAAAGTCAGGATTTGATCGGCATTGACAGAATGGAGGGAGAAGGCAAGAGAGTCTTATGATTAAGCCAAGCTTACTGTTGGTCCTGACCTCCTAAGTAACATTCCGGAGCCCCCAAAGTGAACAGGAGTTGGAAATGGAAACAGTAATATCTTTGCGGGAAAGCTCTGTTCTCTCTCTGTCTCCTCCAAGGGGTGGTACAGGTTGATGGGGAGAGACAGGAGGAATCCCAATAAGAGTGCCGGCAGTATGAGGACAAAAAAAAAATTACGATTAAACGCTACCTGAGGGCCACAGAGGCATTGTGGCAGAACCGTATGAACCTGTGGCCTGGTCGCCCCCTAAGAGCGAAGACAGAGTGCGCCATTGGATTACTCGCTCGACTGTGTGTGCACTCAGAGACCCTGCGTTAGCACACGGGCTCCGCCACTACAGCGCAAACGTGGCTCCATGGAGAGAATCTACCTATCCTACACCACGCTTCATCCCCACCTTACTACGATCACGCTAACTGAGGTCAGTGAAGGAACGAGAAAGTGCAATAGCGGATGAGGCCCTGGGAGGAAGTGGAACCCCCTTGCTATATAGATCACACTCTCCCCACACGCTTCGTGGAAAAGAGATTTGCAGGGCCACTGACATAGAGGAACAGCAGCACCAATCTAAATCTCTCCACAGTAACATCCTATACTTAGGGGAACTCTCTACCCGCCCTGGTGGAGCTACTTGTCTAACTGCGAGTGACTCTGCCTCACTTTTTGGGGCGCTCTGGGTTCTCTGTCCTGTCTTCTCGATCAAGCCATTCGCTGGGAGCACTATCGACTAAAGGTCATGCCACGTTCCAAGACAGGGGAAGACGTCAAAGCGAATTTGAAGGACAATCCTGTCACATCTCTGTGGAACAAATCTGGTCCCGCTGCTTCCATGTCCATGGCATCCCCACCAGAAGGTTCGGCTGATCCTCTTACCCAATCCTTCATGACTAACTTCCTGCAAGAGATCAAATCTGAAATTAGCTCTCTCAAGTCTGAATTTAAGACATGCATTAAGGAACTTAGAAAAGATGTAAGAGAAATTGGGTAGAGAGTAGATGAACTTGAAAAAATAGTGGACGCTCGCACGGAGGATCAGGAACATCTTTGGCAATGACTAGCTCTCCTCGAGGAACATCACATCGAACTTCAAATAAAGCAAGAGGATTTAGAGAATAGAAGTAGATGCAACAACCTACGCCTCAGAGGCATACCTAAAGGGGCAGAGGGCACGGACATCATGACATTCGTATCAGAGCTCCTTCACGAGATCAGAGGGGACGAAGATGCCTCTCCGCCAGCACTTGATAGGGCACATTGAGTGGCTGCGCCCCTGGACGCTCTGAACTAGTCTCTGATATATTAACTAGAGTTCATTTCTTTACGGAGAAAGAGGCAATATTAAAGGCAGCACGGAACACGACTGAATTGACATGCAAGGGACTCACTATCCAGCTCCTTCAGGACATTGCACCCACTACGCTCCGGCATTGCAGAGATTTTAAACCAGTCACTGATAAGCTTCAAGAAATGGGCATCCAATATCAGTGGGGTCATCCCTTTGCTTTAATTTTCACATGGGAGACTATACGCCGGGTGTTACGCTCCCTTCAAGAAGCTAAACAACTACTACAACTCTAAGTATCCTCTGCATCAACCAGCCCCTCACGCTTGCCACCACTAGATAGAGAACCCACACGGCCGCAGTGGACCAGAGCACTTAGACAGCGGCGAGCGCCTAGAAATGGGGGGCAGTCCTCCTCCCAGGCTAAGCAGGACGTTATCCAACATCTCCGTACCATGGACGGCAAGAAATCGCCCACCCTTTCGCAAGCGCCATCAGAATGATAGAACTGCTGTACTGAGATACATGACTGTGTTTTACTCCTGGCGCAGCTCACTGGGATGGCATTGAGACCCTCTATATAGTACCTACCTGCCCTTTTGCCTTGGCTAAAGCTTGGCAGTGGGGTCGGTAACCCCCGCTTGGCGAAGTGTTTTGTTCCACGAGATTCGCTCCACCCAACCCTATTCCTAAGAGAGTGAAATCTCTGGAATGGTCTGCGCCATCGTACCATGCCCATTCTTGTACTGGAATAGGATTTGTTGGCCCCGTTGGCCCTCGATGGTTTTTGAAATTTTTACTTTCTTTTCTTTTTTCCTCTCTCATCTCTTCTTCTTTGCTGGAGGGAGGAAGGGTTGCCATTCTGTGATTACGCTGGTTCCTCGCCTTTGTCTACTGAGGCGCGCAACTGCTTCCAACCACTCTCTGCTGGGAGATGGGGTGCCCCCCTTTGCCGTCATCACTGAAGTGCGGTCAACTGGGGGTGGATATGGGGTGGGGGGCTCAACCCTTGCAACCCAGCGCTTCAAAGCAGATACGTACACTAGGTATTTGCCATGACTACCATTCCCTGCTTGAAGATCCTTTCTCTTAATGTGAAGGGCCTTAATGCCCCCAACAAGCGCCGCCAGATTTAGCGCTATTTGTTGCAACAGAACCTGGACATTATCTTTTTACAGGAGACACACCTCCTGAAGAAAGACACTCATCACATGGCTCATTCTAAATATCCCCTCTAGTGTTCTGCATCCGCGCCTACGAAAACGGCTGGAGTGACGATCCTCTGTAGAGCGGGAATCAATCAAGGCACTGTGCGAGCAGTGAGGAGTAGAGAGGGTAGATACCTTAAACTTGTGGTACAGGTTGGAGCACAAACGCTTACTCTTTTTAACATTTATGCACCCAATCAAGCGCAAAACATCTTCATCAGAGATCTTTTAAAGGAGCAGATATCGCAAAATGAACATCAGCTTATTTTAAGGGGTGACCTTAACTTGGCATGGGACGCGAAGCTAGATCGGAGTATCAGTACTTTCCAGGGGACTGGGGCCATGTCCGCCTCTTTGAAAAGAGCGTTCAGTGACTTGGGGCTAATAGATGCCTGGCGCTATCACTCCCCTGACGCACGAGACTACTCATATTATTCACATGTACGTTGCTCCTACTCTCGCATTGACTATCTGTTTATCTCTCTTTCCCTAGTGCACGATGTACTGTCTGCATGTATGTCTGATATTTTAGTTTCGGAAAACGCACATTTAGAACTGTTGTTACAAAACCACACACATTCTACACGACACGCACCTCGCTGGCGCCTCCCGCCACATGTTCTGCGCGATCCGGTAGTTGTAACGAAATCAGAGGTGTCATCACGGCATACTTCTTGTCTAACGATCTCCCAGAAACCCCCTTCCCAGTGGTATGGGACGCCTTCAAAGCCACCATTAGGGGCCTAATAACATCTATAGCGATAACGCGTACTCGGGAAGCTCGCCTGGTCGAGGACAAATTGACTAAGGACATTAAGACACTTGAGAAGCAAGACCAAGAGACACCCTTAGCCATTCATAAAAGACGTTTGGCCATGCTCCGAGGCCAGTTACAGGCACACAGAACTAATAAGGCGGAGTGAGCTTTAATGGCTTTGAAGCAGAAGTACTATGATGGGGGGGATAAGGTGGGAACAAAATTAGCGCGCCGATTACGAAAGAGGGCTGCAAAGGTGCTTATTGCGAAAATCAAAATGATGGATGGCAAGTGGTCCATAACCGAAAAAGCTAAATTAGCAGCCTTCCATGATTACTATTCTTCTCTCTATGCACATGAGAATCACCGCCCGCACCAGATACAGGCAATTTTGGAGGACTGCGAGTGGGCACCAATAGAAGGGCAACATGCACAGCTCCTCGAGGAGCCACTCACACTAGACAAACTTACACGTGCATTGAAAGATTTGCCACTGGGCAAAACCCCGGGCCCAGATGGTCTACCGGTTTATTTTTATCGCACCTTTCTCCCACAAATACAAGACCATTTGCTTCGCCTTTTCAACTCCTTCACAGACACTACTGGTCCATCCATCTCTATGGCTCTGGCTGAAATAGCACTCCTTCCCAAACCAGGTAAAGATCCCACATTGTGCTCTTCATTTCGCCCCATTGCACTTCTCAATACGGATTTAAAAATATACACTAAATCCTAGCCAAATGTCTGGAAGCACAAATGCCGAGGCTCATCGAGCCAGACCAAGTTGGCTCTATCCGACACCGTCAGGGTGCTGACAACGTGCTACGACGAATAGCTCACCTGGTAGGACAGGCACATCATTGGGACATTCCTGCCTGTCTGCTGTCACTTGATGCGGAAAAGGCATTTGACAGAGTGGACTGGGACTTCTTAAGAGCCGTATTGCAGAAAATAGGGCTGGGACCTACGATGATCTCTAGGATAATGGCACCATATACCTCCCCCAAACCCAGGTTCGGGTTAATGGTCAACTCACGAGTCCTATACACATACATAGAGGCACTAGGCAGGGGTGCCCTTTTGTTCCCCTTGCTTTTTGCGCTTGTAGTCGAGCCCCTCGCCATAATGATACGCCAGTCGAATGATATCAGTGGCATCACCCTTGGAGGAGTAGAGTATAAAATAGCCTTATTTGCAGATGACCTTCTTCTTACTTTATCGAAGCCACGTACCTCGCTACCAGCACTCCACACTCTATTACAAACATTTGAAGTAGCATCCGGTCTTAAAATTAATTATGCTAAATCTTGGGCCTTAAATCTTACATTCCCTGCAACGGAGATCCCGGCAATTCAGTCCCTGGTCCCATATCAATGGGCTAAACATTCAATCAGATATCTTGGGCTCAATCTAACCTCTACTGTACACACATGGGCACAGGCGAATTGGCAGAAATATAAAACGGCAGTCATGGAAGATCTGAGAACATGGAAGTCTCTGCCAATATCATGGCTGGGGCGTCTTAACGTAGTGAAGATGTCGGAGTTGCCGAAAATATTATACCTCTTCCAGACACTACCCACATCTATACCGCAAGGCCAAATTACGCATTTACAACGTGAACGCACCACCTTTATTTGGGGAGGGAGAAGACCACGCTTCTCCAATAAATTACTTATGCTACTACGGGATAGGGGAGGGTTGGCATGTCCCAATTTACTGGAATACTACTGGGCATCTCACTTACGCTACATCTCAGAATGGGTGGTGCGGGAAAGTGAGAAAACCTGGGTCCACATGGACAGAGCTGTGGCATGCAGGCCCCTGTGGGACCTCGCGTGGCTCCCACGAGGGGCACGACCGCGTAGTGCATACATAGCCATACCCACAAAAACGATATTGGAAATTTGGGGTAAACTTGCTCTACCCAAAGGCCTTACTTCCTTCCCTTCTCCTAATACTCCTATTGCACGTAACCCAAACTTCCCACCAGCTCTGCAGCCCCACTCCTTCCTGGCTTGAGCAGAGGGTGAATGCCGAACAATCAAGGATCTCTTTGCAGGAGTCTCTTTCAAGACTTTCGACCAGTGTAAATGGGAATTTCACCTCTCGGAGGGCGCGAGACTGCAATACCTTCAACTTAGACAATGGTTGCAGACACCATCCACCACTCAGGGGGCAATTCGCCCCTTCACCCCATTTGAATCACTGGTCCGTTCATATGACGGACCTAGAGGACTGATATCCCGCACATATCAAGTGCTTCAACACCCCTCAGATCACTCCACATACCTATCAGTCGCATTGGCAATCCATTAGTACAGATGAGATCAACCCTTAATAATGGGAACAACTTTGGCGTGACATACCAAAGGTCTTTAAAAGCATGCCTCTGAGGGAGACTGCCTACAAAGTCATGACACAATGGTACTACACCCCTCAAAGGCTTCATAAAATGTTTTCTAACACCTCACCCATTTGCTGGCGTTGTAAGAGCGCGGTTGGAGATTTCCTCCATATTTGGTGCCACTGCCGCCTGTTGCTGACCACCTATTGGGAGGAGATTCTTAGCCATATTAAAAAGGTGATTGGTTACCCCATACCTGAAACTCCAACACTATCTATTCTGGGTCTTAAACTTACGAATCTCCTTGCTAAGACACAAGCGGATTGGTGCATAACTTCACATATGCTTGGTGCAGCTACACAGATAATAGTGGTGCACTGGAAGAGAGCAGACGTTCCCCCAGTGATCTTGTGGTTCACCCGTTTGTGGCACACTATGGCGATGTAACTTCTCACAGCACGGATTACCCTCCATAAGAATAAGTTTGAAAGCACCTGGCAGCCATTGGTAGATTATTTTTGCGCATTAGAATACAGTAGCCTCCAGCCACCAAAACTCCGGGCCTTGCACCTCTTTGAAGATAACATCCTCCCTTCTTGTGCGGAAGAACTTTGGGGCCCGAAAAGAAAACACATATAGCTGGCTTGGTATATAGTGTTCGACACTCGCATCAAAGCGACCTCCTACCCCCTCGACGCCCTTTCTCTCCCCTATTCTAAGGGTTCTCTTTCTTCCTAGAATAATATACTGTTTTTTTTTCTATTTTAATTGATCAGTCTAAATCATATGGTTAAAAGTTTCAGACCACATATATTGTTCTTATTATCTATCAACAGTGTGGAACGTGATATTATAAAGCAGTCCAGACATAGTATAAATGTAAATCCTGGATATTAATGCTGTGACCTTTGGGACTGTCGATTTGCATCCTTTCCTTTTCTTTTCCTTTATGTTTATTGTTAATACTGTCTTTATAATACGATTTCAATAAAAAGATTTGAAAGAAAAAAAGGTGCGCCTGGCGCAATGAAGGAAAATGCGCTGTATTATGATGAATGTGCTGCCCTCAGGGCAGCGGCGAACTTGCACTGCCCTGGGGGCAGCACATTCATGTAAAAAACAGTGTGGGTGGCAACCAACCTGCACTTTGAAGGGGGATTAGAGATCTCCTTGCAGGCGGGTGCAGTCATAGGACCCCCTTTCCCACCTCCAGAGGCCTGCTCTCAAGGGGCGCTGTCAGTGCACCTCCTGACAGTTTATTTGCCTCTGCGCCCGCGTTTATAATACGGCCCAGGCGCAGAGGCAAAGGAATTCCCTCATTTGCATGGGGCACGCTCCCATGCAAATGAGGGTTTTCCCCCTGAAGATAGCACTGGCGCTTTATGTGTGCCAGCGCTATCAATATTACAGAAACACCTATTGCGCCCCTGGGGCACTTCTATAATACGGCCCCAGACGCTGTATTACACAAAAGGTGTATTTTCATTGTTTGTGCCGGGCGCACCTTTAGCACAAATAATGAAAATGCGCCGTATTATGATAAATGCGCTGCCCCCAGGGCAGACGCAAACTCGTACTTAAAGCCGCTCCGTGTTTTCACAGTGCAGGAAGCAACCTGCCTGCACTTTGAAGGGGGATTAGAGATCCCCTTGCAGGCGGGTGTAGTTAGCGACTGTTCCCGCCTGCAAGGGAATGTCTGGGGGGTCCATAGGACCCCCCTTTGCCCCCTGCAGAGGGCTGCCATTTAGATGGCGCAATGTCAGTGCGCCTCCTGAGAGCTTCTTTGCCTCTGCATCCGCGTCTGTAATACGGATTCCCTCATTTGCATGGGGCACTCCCCCATGCAAATGAGCAAACGCCCTCTGAAGATAGCACTGGTGCTTTATGTGCATCGGTATTTCAGAAAGGACTGCACAATAGTCTACAGCCCCTTCTGTAACAGAAAAGTACCCTGGGGGTGCACAAAGGGGATGCAAACGCCTGATGCGCCCCCGGGGCACCTTGTGTAATACTGCCCCAGGGGCCCTATTATGTAAGGGGCGCACTTTCCCTGTTTGCACCCGGTGCACCTTAAAACAGGTGTGCCGGGCTCAAGCAGGGAAAGTGCTGCCTATTACATGGAATGCGTTGCCCCCAGGGCAGCCACGAACTCTCACTGCCCTGGGGGCAGTGCATTCATGTGAAAAACGGAGCACCTGCTTTAAAGCTGCTCCGTATTTTCACAGTGAAGTGGGATTGGAGATCACCTTGCAGGCGGGTGCATTTTGCTCTTTTAACTCTAGGAACAATGATATTGCATGCTGATTCTGAGCAAAGGGATCTTGGCGGAAAATACCAACGAAACCAAAGCTTAAAAACTTGTGGGCCTTCCCAATGAAGAGCCCTGAAAGCAATGCACAGGGCCTTAAACTGGTTACGCTTCTCAATAGGTAACCAGTGGAGAAGCGGAAGGGCAGCTGAAACTGATTCTCTTTTGGATATACCAAGTAAAAGGTGAGCGGCTGAGTTCTGTAGGACCTGAAGCTTATTGAGACTTGTTTTTCTTATATTTACAAAAAGAGCATTTGCATAGTCAATTTTTGAGAGTATGAGAGCGGAAATTACAGTTTTCTGCAGGTCTTTTGGAATGAAGGGAAATATCTTTCTTAAAAGTTTCATAATAAAGAAAGAGGCAGACGTGATTGCATTTAAGTGCCCTTTGAAGGTCAGTTGATTATCAAAGATAACTCCAAGATTTTTTACCTTCGTAACTAGCGACGGAAGTTGGCCAAGTTCAGGTGGCCACCAGTCTTGGGACAAAAAGGAAGGGTCCTTCCCAAAGAGCAGTACCTCGGTCTTGCCTGAATTCAACTTTAAGCAGTTTTGGGCCATCCATTTTCCGATCTCCTGAGATCATTAATTGGGTATCATCTGCATAGGTGACTGCTGAGAACCCAAAAGATCTAATAAGTTTGGCCAAAGGGGCTACGTAAATGTTAAAAAGGGTCGGGCTCAGAGATGAACCCTGGGGGACACCGCAAGGGAGAGAGAAGGACGAGGATTTAAAATTGTCAGCTGCAATAAACTGAATTCTGTCTGACAAAAATGATTTGACCAGAGCAAGGGCTTTGTCCTTTACCCCAATATCCTCCAGGCTATTCAGCAGGATTTGGTGGTTTACGGTGTCAAATGCCGCTGAGAGGTCCAATAGGACCAACACTGCACTACCACCAACGTCAATCTAATGTGTTCCGGGACACTTATCAATGTCACTTATCAATGCCAATTCTGTACTGTGATGTTTCCTAAATCCGAATTGGCAAGGGTCTAGGTGGCTCTGGTCCTCAATGAAGGCTGTCAACTGCGAATTAATAGCTTTTTCGATTATTTTGACCGGAAAGGTCAATCTGGAAATGGGACGGTAGTTCACAGGATCTGAAGGATCGAGGTTAGCTTTTTTATTTGAAGGAAGAATGTAAGCTATCTTCCAAACACTGGGAAATTTTCCTGACAATCATAAGATTAAACATTTCTGTTAGGTGTTCCAAAATAGTGTCAGCTACTAAATGATGCAACCTGCAACGACCGGCGCAATCTAGGCACTGGGGGCATCTGAGCAGAGTTGTGTACATTTATTTATGTGACAGCACATTCGAAAAAAAGCAGTTTTCTTCTATACAAGTATTTCTGAAAGCCTTCCGATGGGGGCAGCAGACGATGTTAGAACTGAGCCAGTGTCCTGAGAGGCCAATCCTGCTGTCAGAGCCATCATATATATATGTACTACCTTTAAAAAATTGTTTTGCTCTTTTGCACACACGAGCTGTGTTAAAGCTCCAGGGGGTTACATACCATTTTGGTAGGTCAGCGTTCTAGCTTTTAGACGCTGACACGGACTCTCGGCTTTATAAACTGCCGATGACGCAACAGTGGCGCCCTTTTGCCATAACGAGCAGCGGCAGCCTCTAACGAAGTCAGCTACCTTTAGAGGGGACCTATATTGAATGTGTTTTAGCCTATTTTAAACAGTGACTATTTTAATCTTTATATGTACTGCCTTTAAAAAATTGTTTTGCTCTTTTGCACACACGAGCTGTGTTAAAGCTCCGGGGGGTTACATACCATTTTGGTAGGTCAGCGTTCTAGCTTTTAGACGCTGACACGGACTCTCGGCTTTATAAACTGCTGATGACGCGACCGGGCAGTGGCGCCATTTTGCCATAACGAGCAGCGGCAGCCTCTAACGAAGTCAGCTACTTTTAGAGGGGACCTATATTGAATGTGTTTTAGCCTATTTTAAACAGTGACTATTTTAATCTTTATATGTACTACCTTTAAAAAATTGTTTTGCTCTTTTGCACACACGAGCTGTGTTAAAGCTCCGGGGGGTTACATACCATTTTGGTAGGTCAGCGTTCTAGCTTTTAGACGCTGACACGGACTCTCGGCTTTATAAACTGCTGATGACGCGACCGCGCAGTGGCGCCATTTTGCCATAACGAGCAGCGGCAGCCTCTAACGAAGTCAGCTACTTTTAGAGGGGACCTATATTGAATGTGTTTTAGCCTATTTTAAACAGTGACTATTTTAATCTTTATATGTACTACCTTTAAAAAATAGTTTTGCTCTTTTGCACACACGAGCTGTGTTAAAGCTCCGGGGGGTTACATACCATTTTGGTGGGTCAGCGTTCTAGCTTTTAGACGCTGACACAAACTCTCGGCTTTGTAAACTTTGTAAAGGCGCGCCTAAGGCAAGCCCGTCTGCGCCCGTCCGTGCCCGACCGGGGCCAGGGGCTAGTACCCCTGCCGGTTTTGCAAGGGACAGCCATTATTATGACAGGAAGCAGCTCAACCAGCTCAGAGGAGAGGTTGGAAGTAAGTGAGCACACGCAATGTTGCCAGATACTACCTTCGCTCATTGTCCCCACTGTGGTTTCAAATTCCACCCTACCCTCCTCCCCCCGTAGTCACACCTGACAAAAAACGGTTACAATGTTGCTACTTAACTGCCGCTCTCTCCCTAAGCACGCCACTGAAATCCACCTACTTTTAGAAGATAAGAACCCCGATGCACTTTTCTTAACAGAAACATGGCTGAATATGGACATGGACTCTGCCATTGTCCAGGCTCTACCCCCTAACTATGTAATCCAAAGGTTTGATCGTAACACAGGCCGAGGAGGCGGCATCGCTATTATTTACAAAAATGATTTTAGATGCTGGGTTACCACAAATCCTATTCCTGACTGCGAAAGTATTGCTTTTGCAATCAGTTTATCACCCACTTGTACCTTCTCAGGGATTTTAGTATATCGTCCTCCAGGCCCTCTTGGCCATTTTTGTAAAGACCTCCCTGATATTGGAGCTAATTTTGCAAGTACCTCACCCAACTTCACAATTCTGGGAGATTTCAATATGCATTTTGACGATATCCAATCCCCATCTACGTTAGAACTGATTGATGATTTGGCAACGTTCCAACTCAATCAAAAAGTGGGTGGTCCCACCCACTCGAAAGGTCACCTGTTGGACCCCATTTTCTCAACCATACAGAATCTCTTGGTTGAAGAACCCATTCCAATGCCTTGGACGGACCACCACCTACTCTCATTTACTTGGGTTCTGCAGGACTCCATTCCACCAGTTGCGAGTACCAAGAAATTGGCTCGCACATGGTCTAAGCTTCCTTTGGAATACTGGGGGACACACCTAAAGAACACTATTCCAATTTCTCATTCAAACCCCATCACTGCAAATGATAATTTTAACAACTAGCTCGAGTCTTCACTCAATGTGGTCCTTCCAAGGAAAGAGACCCAAAAAAAGTAGGAGCCAATAAAACGCCTGGTACACCCCCAAACTTGGGGTGTTAAAACAAGCATGTAAAAAACATGAAAGAATTCTCTGCCACCAGTAAAACTAAATACAAAGAGGCGCTAAAACTTTACAAAGCTGAAATAAAATCTGCCCAAGCCTTTTACTACCAAGAAAAAATCATATCGGCTGTAAACTCCCCCGTGAAATTTTTAATATTGCCAAATCTCTCCTTACTCCCCCCAGCCCTCCCACTACCTCTGATAACACCCAACATTGGTGCGATGAGATAGCAGAATTTTTTTCTGCCAAAATATTAAATATCGATAGGTCTTTTCCCCAGGCCACAATCCAACAAACCGTTTTACCAACAGATACTATATTTCCAAAAGTACAGGCCCTGCTGGAAGAATTCCCCTCCTTGGATCTAACTTCCTTTCAAGGCTATCTGAGACAGCTAAAATCGGGTTCCCCTACTGACCCCGCTCCCCCCACCATTTTAAATCAGATTACTGAGATCGTATCACCAGTCATACTTGATGTGATAAACACATCACTCCACACGGGAATTGTGCCCCCCTTATGGAAACAGGCCAGGGTTAAAGCACTCCTGAAAAAAACGAACCTGGACCCAGAAGAGTGGGCAAATTATCGACCCATCTCTCTGCTACCTGGAATCAGTAAATTAGCAGAAAAGCATGTAAATCCCGTTCTTTCAGCATTTCTGGAAGATAACAACTGCCTTCATCCCACGCAGACAGGATTTAGATCCCAACAGGGCACGGAGACCGCTCTCCTAGCCGTGGTAGAAGGATCGAGGAAAATTCTCGATGACAGAGGCAGCGCTGCTCTTATTTTGCTAGACCTCAGCGCAGCCTTCGATACGGTGAACCACCAACTGATGATCCAAAGACTTAGGGAGGTGGGAGTGACTGGAATAGCATTGAAATGGCTACAGTCCTTCCTGGAAAACCGAGTCTTCTCAGTCTTCGAAGAGGAATTCACCTCGAAGCAAATGCCCCTGACATGTGGAGTCCCCCAGGGATCTTCCCTAAGCCCCACCATGTTTAACATCTATATGAGCTCTCTGGCAGGAATTGTATGCTCATCTGGGATACAGATTGTCACGTATGCCGATGACACCCAGCTGGTTGTCTCCCTTAATCAGAAGGACAACTCTGGTCCTGGCCTGGCCTCATGTCTCGAGAAGGTATCCGGATGGATGGACAACTCATTCTTAAAACTTAATGGAGCAAAGACTGAGCTTATGCTCCTGGGTCACTCTGCCCCCTCAAATATAGACTCTCTGTGGCCCAGTTATCTGGGCTTACCCCTGCTCCAAAAAACAGATCAAGAGCCTGGGTGTCTGGCTCGACTGTAACCTCAATTTTAAGGAACAAGCTCGGAAAGTCGCAGCCAGCTGCTATGGCCTTCTAAGAATGATTAGAAGGATCCTCCCCCTGCTTCCTTTTGCCGCTCGACGGCTACTAGTTCAGGCTTTAATTCTATCACAGCTGGACTATGCTAATGCCATCTATCTAGGAGCCCCTCAGGTCTCAATTAAAAGACAGCAAACTGTACAGAATTGTGCAGCCCGTCTTCTATTGAACATCCCTAGATGCCTTTCAGCGAAACC
This sequence comes from Calotriton arnoldi, assembly GCA_963921515.1. Classification (NCBI taxonomy): domain Eukaryota; kingdom Metazoa; phylum Chordata; class Amphibia; order Caudata; family Salamandridae; genus Calotriton; species Calotriton arnoldi. The sequence continues at coordinate 677,581 of CAWUFW010000497.1, forward strand.
TGCTCTCGCCACTTTACACTGGCTACCAATTCAAGAAAGAATTCAATTCAAGGCGTTGTGCATTGCACATAAAGCTCTCACTGGGAAGGGCTACGCCAATGATCCGCCCTATGATTAAGCCCTACCGACCTAGTAGGGCTTTGAGATCTGACAAAAAGGCCTAATCGCAGTCCCGAAGATCAGGTGATCACGAACTGGAGGACGTCTGTTTTCACATGACACGGCTAAGCTCTGGAACCACCTCCCCCACCACATACGGCTTGAACCTAAGTATCTGAATTTCAGAAAACAACTGAAAACTTTTCTTTTCCCTTGATCTGCCCAAAGCTTAAATGGTGCCACAGGCAGCGCTGGGATGCCCACGGGTAACCACGCGCTTTACCAATGTTTTTTCATTCATTCATTCATTCATCATTGTCGGAGTTGCGATGGGGAAAGCCAGTGACTCATTTATTAATGCTGGAGTATGTGCCTGACAGTGTAACCACAAGATATATTGACATCTGTTAGCGCGATAGAAGGGCGATATAAAGAACTTCATAAAACACGGCATAGTGATTATTACACTGACCATGTCCACAGGAAGGGGTGACGTGCCTGCACATTTACAAGTCTAGCAGCTAGAAGTGGGCTTTGTGGAGGTACCAAAGTAACATTTTGTGAAGAGCGATTTATGTTGTGCTTCTGTTGTTTCTAGGCACTGAGGGGTATATTTACAAGGAAAGTGGCGAAGGGTGTCCTTAAGCCAAAAAAGCTAATGACACGCTCCGTCACTTTAGAAACGCAGGGCTGCCCCATATTTACAAGAATATGTTGCAGCCCTGCGTTTCCCCCTGTGCTGGCGCTAAATTTAGCTGCCTAGCACCAACGCAGGCACCCTTGCACCATGGTGCAAGGGTGCCTGCGTTGAGGGGACTGATTGTTTATGTGCAGGAAGTTTTCCCTTCCTGCACATAAACAAACTTTAAATGGTGTTTTGTAACTTCTATGTGTCCTGCTTAATGCAGCACACATAGATGTTGCAAAACGTCATTTGTTTAAATGATTGTTTATGTGGAGGAAGGGACACCTTCCTGCACATAAACAATCATTAGCGTTTTGCTGTTTCCATGTGTGCTGCACAACGCAGCACACATGGAGACAGCAAAAACGAGGAGAAATGTTTAATTTATCCTCGTTGCGTCAGGGTAAGACAGATTTTCCCGGGTCTTAATTTTGGTGCTGCCCCATATTTACGCCACCCTTGTAAATATGGGGCAGTGTCCAAATCAATGGGTGTTGCGGTGGAACGCCCACAGCAACACCCAATTGCCCATCCCTTTCACGCTAATTATAGCGTGAAATGGTGCCTTATTTACAAGACAGCGTTAAGTAACGTTAAGTGGCTTAACACTGCCTTGTAAATAAGGCGAAGCCCCTATCGCCACCACAACGTCCTGAAAAGTGACGTTGTGGTGGCGATAGGAGCTTGTAAATATCCCTCTAAATGTGTACATCTTCCGATCTACTGATAGGCACACTCAGGTGGGCCTCTCAATGGCACTTAGGGCTGTACCAGTATCCGAGCACCGGCCTTGTTCCAGTCAATAAATATGCTGTGTACGCGACCGGGATTGCATTTCGTACAGCGCAGCTTAGTTCCATTCAGCTATACCGTCCATGGGCACTGTCAGACCTCCCCTCTGCACAAGTACACTATAAGATGCACTAACATAATCGCTAAACTCTCCATATACACTGATTGTGAATATGCAGATTCAAATGTGATGACCCCTTGAACCTGAAATGTCCCATTGTGCATTCACTGAGGTAGATATCTCCTTGTACAGATGTGTTCCTGAATAAGTTAGATGTCGGAATATGCATCACTCAACACCTCTGTGCGCGCTTGTTTTGTCTATCTGCCAGATGTCACCTTATACACCTGTACATCAGGTGCACCTTCTAAACTGAAAAATAGCTGAGGCAGATGTATTCATGTGCAGACACTTCCCTAATACTTACATAGACATCTCTATATTAGTTACATATCATCAGGTACAATCAAGCTAGATGTCTTGCTGTTCATTGATAACGGTACTGTTCTATACTCGATAGATGCCTCAGTATCAGATGCCCCGTACCCTGTGAGATGTCTTCATACACATCACCCGGTGACTCTATAAACACAATAGAAGTTTGAAGGTGCAGTGAAGAGGGGTGTCTCCTTGTGCATTAGACACTTCCCTGTGCATTAATGCAGGTGGTATTTCCATGTATAAAAATGCAGCAGGTATCCCTTGACACACGGGATGAGACAGATGTCTGCATATATACAATGCTCCTTGGATACCACATGTTCCTTGTACATGGTTAGGTGCAGATTTCTTCATTACAGATGCCCCGCTGTACAACGCAGGGTATTCCGTGTACATCAGATGTCCACTAACATGTACCTCTCAAGTACTCAGAGCTGTACATCGCACTCCGAAATGTACAGATGCACTGCATTGTTAAAAGTGCATGTGTGTTGGAGGTGCCCATATACATCAATAGGGATAAACGCACACTGAGTAAACCCTTGTACTCAGTGCTGTACACACAGTAACCACTTCACAGCCGCTCACCTCTCAGGAAGCAGAGGCGGGGCACGGATGGCAGGCTACTCAGTGTCTGGAGCACGGTGCCCGCTGTGCTGTCTGGGGTCAGCGACTGACAGCACACATGGTCTCCTCCGGCACCACAAAACACACGGGCGCCGGTCCCCCACGGGTTCCCCGCAGCACCCGGGAGTTCAAGTTGACATTCAGCGATCCACAAAGGTTGGAGCCCAGTCAGTCCAGCGAGGGCTGGCAGTCCAGAAGCAGTGGCCACCAGCAGGGACCTGCGTGCAGCAGTTGCTCTGAATTTTGGATAAACGGGCAGGTGAAGCTCTACTTCTGTAAAGTACAAAAGATTATAAGTTTCCGGGCTTTGCACTCTGAAAAACGATCTAAATTCCATGGCGAAGGTGAATGCATCGTTGATCTATCCAAGTGCAATCTATAGTAACTGTGACGAGTGGCTGCTTTCTTGGCCTCTGCTAGTGAGAGCAGCGTCCATTGTTCTCTTTTTAAGACTACGAGCATGCAAAAGTGCATAATCACCTGGAGGCATTGCCCGCTTGGTGCCGCCCCGTCCACCTTAGTAGTATGCAACTCACAGACACATACAGCCACTCACATACCCACGTACAGATACATACAGTGACTCACACACCCACTCACAGACCCATACAGCTACTCACACACCCACTCACAGACCCATACAGCCACTCACAAACCCACTCACACCCCTACACAGCTACTCACACACCCACTCACAGACCCATAAAGCCACTCACACCCACTCACCAACTCACAAATCCACTCACACACCTACTCACACACCCTAAAAACTACTCACACACCCACTCATACAGACACTCACACACCCACTCGCTCACCAATACAGCCACACACTCACTCATACAGCTACTCACACACCCACTTATTCACCCATAAAGCCACTCAGACACTCACTCACACACTATTACAGACAATCACACAGTCACTCTAATAACATATCTTAGAAATAGTATCACTCATTAGTATTACAGAAAGCATAGTAATTTAACTTATGCAGTAGCTTAGTATATATTTTTAAGTTACACAAATATTTATGAAACACACTCACTGGATGATGTCATCAGTGATGTCATGAGTGATGTCATTTGAGATGTTATCAGTGATGTCACTGAACATGTCATGAGTGATGTAATATGTGAGGTCATAAGAAGTGCATTGCGGGGGCGTAAGTTATAGTTAGCTCAGGTAACTATAACTGCTGGATTTCTATGGTTTTGTATGAGTGAAATATGAGCCTAACTATAACGTCCATCTAACCTTTGTCTTTTTCAGTGAATATATCTACATATATAGATATATAGATACACTGCAGCCCATATGCTGTTCAAAGCGTGCTTTTTATTTGCACCGACGCTCAATGCGTTTCGGAGCCTTTCGCTCCTTGTTCACCACGCTTTTGTAAGTGAGAGTCCATGCTTCTACAAAAAACCCCTGCAGATACAAATTTCTTGGACAGGGTACACCTGGCTCATAACACTGGATCTAGATGAGCCTAACCCATTTAAGGGACGAGTTAGAGACACCTGTCAGTTTTTCTCTTCTATAAAGAGGGTGTAATAAGCAAAATCCTCTAGGAGCTGAGAAAATCGTTCTGGGTGTGCTTTTCGATTTGGAGGGTTCACAACAGTTTTCACACATAACAAAACATCCTTTTTTGTGATCTTGGTCAGTGTTTTTGCTATTTGCAGGCTATGAGCAGGCATAATGAGACCTATTGATGCTACTAAAACGCTCGGACACATATGCACTTGGAAGTCATCATAAGCCACAGCACCAGCATTGAAAGTATGCTGCCTCACAGTGCTTTTTCCATTAATCCTCATTACTCTGAATCAGGGTCTTCCTAATCCCCGTCCTTCAATCAATCAATCAATCAATCAATCAATCAAACTTTCCTTACTTCAAGAAAGTGAGTCCTCACCCAGGAAACAGGCAAGCCATTGCCTTTTAATGTGCACTGTATAAATAAAGTTTTTTTTATTGAACTAAGAGTTGCTGGTCATTTTACTATTTGCACTCCTCTCTTTCTTAAGCTACACCTAGAGTACCTTGAGCTCTGCTGTCACCTGTCTCCATCTGGAGCCAAATAAAGTTAAATAATGTTTTTTATTGAACTAAGAGTTGCTAGTCCTTTTACTATTTGCACTCCTCTCTTTCTTAAGCTACACCTATAGCACCATGAGCCCTACTGTTACCTGTCTCTTTCTGGAGCAAAGTGTCTCCCTTTCAGTTAAATCCCCAGCTAGAGATTTCAGCATGTGTCCTTGGGGAATATTGTATTTTAAATATTGTAAATCTTTTTTTTCTGGTCATTCTCGGCGAATTCTATTTATCTACGGTACCCATCATAGTGGCCCAGCCTACGCTGTAGCAGGAGCTGGACCACGCCCCCTGTCTCTCTTCCTCCATGACAGGTATCAGCTGTAGAGAGCCTATGCTTGGACCATAACATATATGCACTTGTCTCAGGAAATGGGGATGGGCTGGCAGCCTGCCCTGCCCCATGTAGGATCTCTTTAGACCACAAGTCTGAATTACATGCAACCAGGAAGTAGAGAAAGGCTTCAGCACTAGAAAGCTTTGTCTGAGACTGCATGCAAAATTGAGGGAAGTAAATGCTCTCATAAAGGTGGTATGTCTGCTTTCCATCTGCCTCTTGTGTTAACTGACATCTCCTGAAAAACTACCAGAGATTGAGGGTAGGGCTATGACTCAGCTCTGCAATCCCAAGAAGGGTTAAGACACCTTGTCTAGAGTTTGAGGATAAGTAGGAGGCTGATGAAGTAGAGCCTGAACCACACAGAGGGAAATTGGTTCAGGGGCCTTAACTCCAGGAAGTGCTACAACATATTAATGACAAGTTGGGCTTTGAAGTACTTGAGATCTGAGTTAAACAGGAAGCATTTTTTGGTTCTGGTTCTTTACTTGTACAAAAAGGCATTTAGGCCATCTTGACTTACCTGAAGGCCTTATGAGGTGAAATAACAAATGGACAGATATGAAAATCGAATCAGCACTGCCTGACGTGAATCTTCTACCTGAGCATAACATTGATTTCAATGGCAATCACGGGGCTTGCAGAGCTCTCCTTTTAGTTTACACACAATTGGGAAGGAGATGATGAGGCATAAACAAGAGCTAGAAAACCACAAAGATCAATGCCTTAGTGCGACACTATGTGAAGGACAGAATATTGACATTGAATATATTGAGTGCCACATAAACATATTTGGCAGTTATGCACATTCAAATGTAATATAGAAACAGCTAGGATTCATCACTGGCTTTTCGCTGGACTCATGCGTCCAGCTTGGTAGAACAATGTGGCAATATCTGAATGGAATGTTATTCATTTGGGCCAAACCAATTTTCATGTGAAATGGATGATGATTAAGATTCTATCAATAAACAAAATAGGGAGTATGCCCCACAGCACAAAAGTGATGTAGAGAGACACACAAGTAGAAAAAAAAAGGAAAAATGTATTTCCTTTTAAAAGACCTCTCACTCACCACTAGTTGGTGACATGCTTCATCATAGGGGTCCCACCCAAATGACCGAATATCATTCGGGTGTGCTACAATGCCTGGATTACAGCGGAGCGGGATGACGTTGTGAACGCGGTGAAAGTGAGTGAATTAGTGCAGGTTAAAATTATCTTTATCGTTCCTTTAGCTTTAATATGGAGCAATAAGACAAAATAAAAACAGTGTGGGATGCCTAAAAAGGTTAAATTGGCATAAGGCATCTGTGAAATAAGTGAAAAAGGTCACGGTCTACATGTTTCAGCCTCTTATTGTCACTGCCAGGCTTTCTTCAGGACCTCGTGGTGTAACCCGATGGGTGTGCATGCACTAAGGTGCACCCTTCTCTGAGTTACTACTGAGACATACCGCTACTTACAATATGTTTTTCTTTCAGCTGTATGTGAAAGGGGTAATGAATCTGGAAAGAGAAAACAAAGACAAACATTTTTGATTGTTTCATGAAATGCGATGTCCCCAGATTCTTCCTTCATTTGTGTCTCCAGATACTGGCATGCAGCGTGTGCGTGGTCAATTCGTGCACACATACCATGCCTGAAGAGGAATCATGTGCTATGAACCTTCACAACTATAAACGAAGAAAGGAATGCAACTTTGCCCCTAAGTAATGTCACATACCCACTAGATAAATTTATCGTGGGTGTCAATGTGCTCGACTTTTTGCAAGCGTAATAGTCACGATGGAGCTCATAGGTTATTACCACAAGCACTTCTCGTACCACTGTACATGTGCTGGTGTGAATTATTTGGCAAACAAAGAAAAAAACCAAGGTCAATGCTTACTTGAACTTAAATTCTGAAATTCTCCATGGGAGCCGTGGGGGGTCATAGGTTGTAGTCACAAACTAAGGAAGGAGGAAAAACGAGTAAAATGCAGTTAGGGACACGTACCTCCAATCCGTTGTTACCTCAAAACAAATGGTGGCCGCTCGTAGTCCTCAAGTACTTCGTCAAACCTTACTGCCCGTGTTCCTACCTATGGAGTGCCCGCACGGAGACCCGAGGATGTGTCTACTCGGTTCTCGGCGGTTTAAATGTGATTTACAGGGACGCGGTACTTCCTGGTGCATGACGTTGACGTAGTCACATGTCAACGTGAGGGGCGTGGTTACGCTAGTAACGTATCGCCGCCTCCGTCTCCCTTGTTTAAACCCTCTGTTTTATTGATGTTTTTCAAGGAAGTGGCCGTAATCACCTCTTTCACGTTGCCCAAAAGGTTGATTTCAATTAAAAAACGGCTTATGACATGAATCCGACCGGTTCTGGGGATCATGAATCTTCAGAAAAATGAGACAATAAAATTACAAATGCGACCGAATAAAAATTAAATCACTATACTGTACTCATAACTACAAGTTGTTTTTTAACCGGTAATTAAAGAAAATAGAAATCTGAATAAAAAAAGGGGGGTTTAAAGAGATACTAAGGGTACTTTAACAACCCCTTCCCTTTTGTTGTGTGCTGCGCTTCAGAGGTAATGCTCAGAGTATGTTAGTGTTTCGTGGAATAATAAAGGACCTAAATCTTAGGTTAGATCAGATCTTTGTGTCAGACTTTAGTTAGGAAATCTTGGGAGTGTTACTAATCATATCTAGCACTGTTAACCTATTTGGTGAACAATAAAGTTTGTCCCTTTGAACATTTGACAAGTCTAATTTCCAGTATAAAAAGGTGGTGTAGGCAGAGTCATTTCAATTTCAAGGAGTTGCATGGGATATTATCGTTTAGTCCCACTTTATGGGTAGACAATCTGTATACCCAACGTTGTTCCTTCTCCAGTAAGCGCTGTTGCACATGTTCATTTGTCCTAACTGTCTCAATGACTGTCCACCTCATGTCATTTGTGGTGTGGTTAGCCTGGAGGAAGTGTTCAGTGAGTTTCGTGGTAATTCTCTTACATCTAATCGTGCTGCGATGTTCACAGATCCTCTGTTTCACTTTCCTCCCTGTCATACCTACATATCGTAGGCCACATGGGCATGTTATTAGGTAAACCACATTTGTACTGTTGCAATTGGTGTGTGCCTTCTGGGTCCATGTTTTTCCAGGTTCCAGGTTTAAGGTTTTTGTTGCAGTTGTTATATGGCACACATTGCAATTCCCGCAGGGATAATGGCCTGTGATATTAGGTAGGCCCCATGCGTTTAATACTGTCACTGTTGTTTCTTGTTCTGCTTTCCTGGGATGGGTAGATACCAGTGTGTCTTTGATGCTCCGTGCCTTCTTGAAAGAAAACAACGTTTTTTCCCAATGTCGATTGCCCGTCTGGAGGATACTCCAATGTTTGTTTATGGACTTTGTCACCTGGTTAGATATGCTGCTGTAGGTGGTGACACACGTCAGAGGAATGTCCTTCACTCCCTCTGGTTTTCCTTCCAGAAGCGCCAATCGGGGTTGATTTCTAGCTTGTTTCTGGCAGGTTTTCAGTATCTTTTCAGGATATCCCCTAGCTGATAGTTTCTCAGAGAGATCGGCCGCTTGATCCTGGTAGTCCGAGAGCTTGCTGCAATTACGTCTCAATCTGAGGTACTGACCATATGGTAAATTTTCCCTCAGGGCTCTGGGGTGAAAACTTTCAAATCTAAGGAGGTTGTTTTTTGCTGTTGGTTTATGATATGTTTTTGTCTCTAATCTGCCTTTCTCCTTAGTGATTATGATGTCAAGGAACAACATAGTGTCAGAGTGCATTGAATGGGTAAACTTTAGATTGATGTCACAAGCGTTGATCCACGTAAAAAATTCCATTAGAGTTTCTTTTGGTCCTTGCCAAATGACAAGGACATCATCAATATATCTTTTCCAGAATGTGATGTAGGACAATAATGGGTTGGTCTCGCTTAAGATGTATTTCTTCTCAAAGTCGAAGACATAAAGCCCCGCCCCACTAGGGGCAAATGTGCTACCCATTGAAGTTCCGGTAGTTTGGAGGTACAGCTCTCCTTTGTACTCAAAGTAGTTCCTCTTGGGTGCTAAAGATACGCATTCCAGGATAAAGTGTCTGGGTGTTTTGTATTTCCAGTCTGTTTCACCGAGGGCGTTTCTTAGTACTTCCAGAGTATCATCCTGGGGAAGGCTGGTGTAAAGACTTTCAATATCAAAGCTCACCAGAATGGTTGTTTCGTCTACAAGGATATTTTGTAAAAGAACAAGTAGACTCTTGGCGTCCTTGAGGTAAGTTTCCGTATTTTGCACCAGGGTTTTTAGAAATAAAATCACAAAAACGTGATATGGGTTCTAAAAGTGACCCTATCCCGGATACGATAGGTCTTCCGGGAGGTGGAATTTTGTTCTTGTGCATCTTGGGCAGTGTGTCAAAATATGGAATTTTCTCCTCGCTTCTCGTGAGAAAGTCTGCCTCCATTTTTGATATATGGCCACTGGTCTCCGCGGCGTCCACTAACGATCTTATTTCCTTTTTCAGGTCCTGTGTGGGGTTGGTAGTCAAGGGAGTGTAATTTCTCCTATCAGTGAGCAATCTACGGCACTCTGTTTGGTAGGCTATTTTGTTCTGGACTACCACTCCGCCCCCTTTATCTGCCTGTTTTATGACAATCAGGTCACAATTTCTTAGTGTTTCCAGAGCTACGTTCTCTTCTTTGCTCATATTAAAGAAATGTTTTTCTTCCATTTTCTCTATGTCATTGAAGATGGCTTGTTCGAAAGTTAGCACTTCCACCGGGACTAGATGAGGGGGTGGAGTAAAGGTAGACTTACGACGTAAACCTGTCTCGCATTGGTCAGTAGTGGTTTCCTTGGGGTCTTGTCTTTCAAAAAAGGCTTTCAATTTTAGCTTTCTAAAAAATTCCGCAAGCTCACAGTGGAGACTGAATTTATCTAATCTGGCAGTTGGGACAAAACCTAGTCCTTTGTTGAGGACCTTTTCCTCAGTAGATGTTAAAGGTCTAGTGGATAAGTTGGTGACTAGGTTCTGCTGTTGCTCGTCCCTGCCTGGGGGACCCGTGTTTTGCTTCTCGTGTTGTTTCCCACTTGCTCTTCTTCCTCCCACTGCACTTGGTTCTGTCCCTTTCTTCTGCCTCTTCCCCTCCTGCCCCTCCCTAAAAAAGGTGGCCTCATTGTGTTTTGGGGGAACATTGGTTGGGGGAAGGGTGGGTTCCAATCGAACATTTGGTACTGTTGGTGTGGGTTAAGATGGCCCGGGAAACCACCCAACATCGTGGGATTAAAGTTAGACCAGTTGTTTTGTGGGTTCTGAAATCTGTTCTTCCCCCTCTGTCTGGACCTTCCACTACCCGTGCTTGACCCACTGCTAACCGAGGAATCATCCCCAGAGGTATTTGAATTTCTATCAGACCTGGGGGGAGGGGTGGGGGGTGTAGGAGGGTGAAGTCTGGATCAGAATAAGGGTATGTTTTTACATATGTGAAACGTTTCAAATCTTTTTGGAATTTTTAGATCTCAGATCATCCTTATACTCATTGATTTCCTTGTTCAACTCATCTAATTTTCTTTTGTAAGCTGTGATGGTTGTTTTCAGATGGGTCTCTGTGAGTTGTATCTCAACCAACATGGCCTCAGATAGTCTCACTGCTGTTTTTATTATGAGTATAATCCAGTCGCGGGTACAGTGCCACGCGATCTGGGCCCAATCTTTCCTGAAGACAGGGTCCTCAAGAAAGATGCGTGGCGCGTTGGTAACAACGAGTCCCTTAGCTGTAATATTGGTCCTAAGGTATTCCGTCAATATAGTGCCGTGAAGTATTGTCCTGATTCTGGGTTTTTTCTGCTCTGTCAACTTCTCCCAATCGGTAGTCTGTGCTATCGTTTGTGCAATATTTGCATCCGCAAAAAGGGAGGATCCTGACAAAATGTCATTCACATCCGCTTCAGTGTAGGTTAGACCTTGGTTCTCCCCCATGTTTGCCAATACAGGAGGTAGAGGAGCTCCAAATTGAAAAGAGAAACTCTCACAGCTGTGCGCTGCCTAAACTTGATCAATCAATCAATCAATCAATCAAAACGAGCTTTATTCGATTTTAAACATTAAAATCATAAAAGCAGGCATAAAAACATTACATCTAATATCTGGTATATGAAATTTGTTAAAATACATAAGATACAAACCAGTTCCTAAAAAGTTCTTACAAGATCATTTAAACAATAGACGGTTCCAAAAACATCAAAACAAGACTTATATTACTGTGCATAATGTATCCCAGCTCCCAACACAGTCATTCTAATATGATTAATATCTGACAATTAAACACAAAGAGATTTCCTAGTTCTAAGCACACTTTTTAGGAAACCCACCATGGAACCAGTACAGTAAATGTTTCCTAACATCTGTAAATATAAAAAAGCAGGGCGACATTGTCTCCATCCTCCTTGTTTTAGTAAAGGTGTTACCCATCTTCGCCTTTCATTAATATAAAATTTACAGAATAAAATTACATGTATTGTTGTTTGTGAAGAAATATTGTCACAGGGGCAACGACAGAGTTCCCTCGACCAGTTGTTTAAATCAGGAAAACTAATTAAACGATGAAAGATTCCAAATCGGAATCTTGTTAGTAGATATCTATCGTAACCCCCCAGAATACATGTCAGATACGGTTGAATAGCATAAGTTGCAATTATTATTTGATGCTGAACCACCGTAGGTTTACTCATTTCCAAGGTTAACCGGTTTTCTTCCAGGTGGGTCATACAGATCTTTTTAAATCCTTCCTGTTAATAGAATTCATTTTTTCAGGTAGAAGGTAAAACTCTGGGTGCCCAATATCCTGCATAAAGTTTTTTACATATTTTAGCCATGGGATCTTGGAAGCATTATCTAGTAGTTAACAAAGGAGGGACTGTGGGCTTTTTAAACAGGTCCAGTATAAGGGCCCAGAGGTAATGTTTACAACAAAGAGGTTATACTGTTCCTATGGAACGAAAGACAATACACAGGGGATTCTGAACCAACTAGTCTAGAAGGATCAGAGTAAGGAATCCATTATGTTGGATTAGAATGCCCTCACACACCCTGTCGGGTGTCATGCTTCATCATCGGGCGGCTCCTCGTCGGGTCGGCGGTGCAATACCCGACGGGCTCACTATAGATGGGGCACTTTATCGGAGATCTTTTTCCAAACGCCGTCAGGTGAAGTGCGGGTGGGGGGCCTCGTATGTGTAGACGTGTGTGAATGGTGATAGTGAATGTAAAATAGAGTAGGGGTACCTATGAAAACAACTTTAATCAGGGGGTCTCCTACCCTAAATAAAAACAAAAAATATATAAGGCGTAAAGCTGAGATAATATCTCAGGTTGTGACGCTCTTATAAGTGATCGGTCAACATGTTTCTCGCCAAAAATGAATATTCAGCAGGCGATTCGTCAGGACCAAGAGAATAACTATCTACAACTAAAAAATCAATTGATGTTGTGGCAACATACTCACAACAACCATACGACTAAAATGTCGAGTACCTGGTGGTGCAGGAACTACCTAAGAAGAGAGAATGCATCACAAGAATCAATGTTATGTAATAGTGACTGACTTCTCATCAAATAGTCTGTGTTAAACTGTCTCTCTGTAAATTATAGTGAGCATGAATCACTTAAAACACTGTAAAACCATTACATGTCACGGTGTCAAACGGTAAAAACATCAGGTGAACAAGCATGGAATTACACCCAATGTGACACTCGTGGAGGTAACAGAACGAGCAGGAAAGAGGGTCTTACCCAAAATAATGGACTAACCAGGCATCACAGTACCCAGTAGGTTGTACACATGAGGGGTTCCTCATGTACTGGAAACAAGCAGGGAGAAGGAAAGAGAGGAGACAACTAGCATGTCAACAAAATATATAAATAAATAAACAATGGCGCACTCACACGTGTACACAAATGACCTTCTTAGCCCTGTCAACTGTGGTGAGGAAACGACATCAGCTATAAATGTAGCGGTTAGGTGTGGGTCCACAACCTGAAAATATATATTTTAGTACTAAGTTCTTATAAGTATACACCTCGAAGGGCGTAGTTGTTTGCCATGTTCATGCTGAAAGGTATATAGTAGCACTGTTAGTAGGAATGATACTAATTAAGTTCTTATTGTGCAGTATAGTAAAAAGTATTGTACTGTAAAGTGAGATATAGGTCAGCGAAATAATATACATATGTATGCATGTATATATGTACATGAATGGAGGTGCTAAGGCTGACCATTAATACGACTGCGCTGTCACCCTCGTCAGCGTACCACCAATAAAAATCAGCGATTTAACTGAAGGTAAATTCTATCTGATGTTAGTAAATTCGACTCAGGAGTCGTATCGAGGCACCGAAAAAACTGTATCGGCCTGACTTAACTCGATTTACTCTCAGGTAAAGACTCCCTCTAATTACAGGCTGCGCATAATATGAAACGCAGAAAACCAAAAACTATATGTTAAGTATGGTAAAGATATGTGTTAGGTATGGTAAAGTTACCCCCTACATCCTTTAAGCGTTACAGGAAATAAATCTTCCACAAGGAAGTACTCACGTTGGTGCTGTTCGCACGAGGGCTGCAGACCTACCCACTCCTGCCGGGTCCGGGTGGTAGAGTGGTGTAGGTCTGTCGTGTATTTAAGTATTTCCCTCGCTTCCGGGAGGCGGGAAGTGAGTGTAGCAGGTATGAGTGCATCGAACGCTAACCTCAATGGTGGCCATTTTGGAAAGAGGTCATTCGTGAATAGATATTAGATGACTATAGCAGACATCTTAGAACAGTATCAATCAATAGATGTAAGGCTGTTCAGGAATAGCATAAAGGGATGTGGATCTGTCGTTAATATATGGGCATTTTCCTTGTTTCCGGGAGGAGGAAGGTGAATGAAACAAGTATAAGTATATCAAACGTTTAACATAATAAGTCGCCTACTTGGAACATGGTCATACATGGATGGAATGAAGATGACTACGGCAGACATCTTGGAACGGTGTCAAGGACTGTTCAAAGAGCACGTTAGGAGGGGTGTCCTGAAATATAGTTCGGGGATAACGATTCCCACTTATTGGTATAGGTGCACAATTAAAATCATGGAATAAGTGGCAAGGAGATACTGTGTTACAGTTGATGGTATTGTATCATCAACTGGTCAAGATACAGCAATAATATAACTACCGTATGTAAGCTGGTATTAGGTCATGGGACCACAGTATGTGAGCAGAAGTCAGATCGTAGGACCAAATTATGTAAGCAGAGACCAAAGTCTCAGTCACGAAACCAACATGAGTCTCATGTGTTCTTAGAAAAATACTGGAGTCTATATTAAAATGAATATTGAAAACCCCTTAATGAGCAGGAGGGTATTTGAAAAATCATATCCTCAATGTGCTCCAAGGTATGTCATCGTTTAAACCCTGAGTATGTAAGGACAAACGATGTATCCATCTCTGTTCTTTCAAAAAGAGGGCATGCTTGTTAATCCTCGTGAATGTTTCTAACACCAGCCATTTAAGTGCATCAGGTGAATGGTGTTTCTCCAGGAAGTGGGAGCACATTTTCGTGTTTGATTTTTGACATCGAATGTTACTCCGGTGTTCAGCAACACGGGTTTTGATGGTGCGGGTGGTCATCCCTATGTATTGCAAATTACAGGGACAGGTCAGCAGGTATATGCAATTTGATGTATTGCAATTAGTATGGGACCGTAATTCCCACGTAAAACCATTTGGAAAAGTGATAGATTTGCAAATGGTGGTGAAAGCACATGCTGTACAGGACCCACAGGGATAGTGACCCTTAACCGGTGGTAAATTCCATAGGGTTCTTTGGACAGCTACTGCAACTGTCTTGGGTCTGGTGTTAATTAGCATGTCTCTCAAATTACGTGAGCGCTTAAAAGCAAAGCGCGGTAAATCCAGTGTCATGTCACCAGTGTTAAGTATACCCCAATGTTTCTTGATTACTTTGCTTAGTCTGTTCGACCCGGGTGTGAAGGTGGTCACACACGTGAGGGTATCACTAGGGATCTTAGTTCTCTGTTCTAAGAGTGCTTCCCTGTTGTTGTTTCTGGCTCTTTTTCTACTCAGGGCAATACTTCTTGGGGGGTAATCTCGTGCCACCAATTTTTTTGCCAGTATTTCTGATTCTTTTTTGTAGTCGGTAATTTCACTGCAATTTCGTCTCACCCTTAGAAACTGTCCAAAGGGGAGGTTCTCTTTCAAGGCAAAAGGATGGTAACGACGGCGTTTGGAAAAAGATCTCCGATAAAGTGCCCCTACTATAGGGAGCCCGTCGGGTATTGCACCGCCGACCCGACGAGGAGCCGCCCGATGATGAAGCATGACACCCGACAGGGTGTGTGAGGGCATTCTAATCCAACATAATGGATTCCTTACTCTGATCCTTCTAGACTAGTCGGTTCAGAATCCCCTGTGTATTGTCTTTCGTTCCATAGGAACAGTATAACCTCTTTGTTGTAAGCATTATCTAGTCTCATCGCATCAGTTATTATTTCCCTGTTTAAGCCAGTGCTAACAGAGATCCATATTCTGTGCCAGAGCAGCACCGGTTGTACCTTGATTAGATCAGAAATATATGATACACCTAGTTCACTGTGACAGTTAAAAACAGGGGCACTGACTGGGACCGCTAAAATGAATTTAAAAAAAGCGTTTTCTATATATTGAATCAATGTACAATCTTGAAAACCCCAGATGCCTGCCCCAAAAACAGCTATACTCACACATTTGGCTTGATACATTTTTAGAAGAATTTCTGGTGGCCTTCTCCCCAATTTTTTTGTAAAATTCATTAAGGCTGCAGTGGATTTCATAAACAGAAGGCTCCTAGCCTTAATTGCTTTTGCCCAGGAGCCAGTTCGATTAAAAAAGACCCCCAGATAACAAAAAGAGTTAACAGTTTCCATCCTACGCCCCCGCATTGTAACTTCTATTCTTATTTTTCCCTCTCCCACATGACATGATAAAGCTTTTCTTAACATTCATTTTTAATCCAAGATTATCCATAAAGCTAGCATAAAAGGTGAGAGCCCTCTGTAAACCGATCTGGGTACGAGCCATAAGTACTGCATCATCGGTAAAGAGGAGAGAGCATATAGGGCGGTTATTAACATGTGGTGAATCCCTAACATGTGACACCAACTCCTGCTCCAAGGCATTTGTATATAGTGTGAACAGGAGTGGTGCCAAAACACACCTTACACCCCTCTCCACTTTAAATGGCACAGTACACTCTCCCTTGAGTCCATAACGGACTTTTGCAGTGGCACCACAATATAGCTGCCTTAAAAACTGGATTAAAACAGGATCCACCTTTAAATCACTAAGAACGCCCCACAGCTTATTATGAATTACGCAGTCAAATGCAGCTGTGAGATCAACAAATGCCAAGTAAAATTTTCCTGTTTTTGCCTGCGTATATTTTCCAATTAAAATACTAAGATTAAGAATTTGCCCGTTGACTCCTAAGCCAGATCTAAAACCATATTGTACGTCACTTAAAATACTTTCATCTTCCGCCCACACCTGCAACCGATCTAAAACAATCCTGCCCGCTACTTTCATAAGCGAATCTAACAAAGATATTGGGCGGTAGCCGGCAGGATTTTCCCGCTCCCCCTTCTTAAAAATGGGGACTATAATTGATTCTGACCATGTGCTTATAAATCCCTTTTCACAACATGCTTTTAGAACCCGAGTAAGAATGGGGCCCCACATCTCCAAGTTTGACTTAAAGAGATCAATTGGTACCCCATCCGGGCCAGCGGCCTTGCCACTCTTACTTGTATTTATGGCCATAATTACGTCATGCAAGGAAATATCAAAATCAATTGGCGGAAAATTCTGGTAGGTCCACTCAGTATCTTGGCTATTGACTGCTTCCTCAGTGGCCCCCGAGTACACACTTGAAAAAAAGTCCACCCACGTTTTTTCCGCTATCGCCACTTCAATTGATGGTACATCTAATCTATGATTGAGGAAAGGGGCATTCACGGCTAGCCAGAATTTAGAGCTGTCCCTACTTAATGAGGCTTCACTGAGATTCTTCCAGGCCTTTTCTTTTAACTCGATTATCCTGTTTTTCCTAGCTTCGTTATAAAGCTTTCTACAGGACCTAATCACCTCTTTATCCCTAGTTGATCTATGTAGGGCACTCTTTAGGTTAGAATAACTTTTTGTACAATTATTATCAAACCATCCCTGTCTGGAGTTACGTGTACCTTTATTTTCCGCTTGCAACGTATTTTTTACGATTTCGGTAATAGAAGAAAAAGCCTTTAAAACGTTTTCATGCGATGGATTATCAGTTAAGCAAATTAAAATTGGGTCTAATGCCTTTGTGACTATTTCTTTGCTTAATTTTATAGGATCCTGGCTCGCCCAGCGAATCGCATAGCCGTTTATTCTTCCCAACTCTATATTTTGCACCCATGCTAATGTATTACAAGTTTTCCTTGCTAAACAGTTTGGAATTGCTATTTTCACACTTATAGCTAAATGGTCACTCATCACATTTTGGTGAATATTATACCCTTTTACATAACATGCATGTCGATTTGGTATAATAATAAAGTCTATAGTTGATTCAGCTCCTCTACCTATAAATGTATGACCAAACTCCACTCTTGGAGAACATAAGCAATTTGAAAAACCAAAATCATGTTTATACATAATCTCATTAAACAGTTCACCTTTATCTGAGTGGAAAAAATGAAACGGAGGGTCATCGTCTTCCAAAGTTAGTCCACATTTCCCTATTTCAGCCAATGGGCACAGACCAACGTTAAAATCCCCTCCCCAAATAGGGATAATTTCAGTCTCGCTTTTTATTTTTAAATTACTAATGTCGTCGCTGAGCTTCCCTAATATAACCCCCAATTACCCCTTTTCCACATTATTATAAAAATTGATCAGAACCAATGTACAATTTGCTACCGTGTGTATTAAAACAATTTGATAATAAATTTCAGATCTAACCATCATGACATTGTGTGCCCCTAGCAGGTTTGAGACATATACACATATTCCCCCCTTGGATCTACCACTCGCTGATTCAATAGCTGGTGTGTGGAATGTCTTGAATCCATTAATGTGTATTTCATCGATAACCCATGTCTCTTGTAAGCACAATATATCAAAATTGCTAATAAAATTCAACCAGACCGGATCATTCACTTTATTCCTTAGGCCCGCTATATTCCAAAACACGATTCTACATAGTCCCGTTGCTTGATCGGTTATTTCAGTGTAATCTGCCTTAATGGAATCCTCACTATTAGGGTTATTTTCCCCCTCATCTTCTGGCTCATCATGAGTTGTGCCACACAGGGTAGATACACATGGGATTTCAACACCATGATCGTTTCCGGTTTCAGTTCCTAACGGGTTCTGGCAGATTGATAGTCAATCGTTTTCATCCAAAGTGGTTAGCGGCCCAAATCTGTTTGACACTGCTAAATTATATAGTGGACCATCCAAGGCCTGTCTATAGAGCCCTTGATTTTCAGGTTTTTTCGGGCACGATGGCTGGTAAAAAAGTCCAATGGATATACTTGAATACTAGTATTAATAGCGATCGAATTTTGTATTCTCAGTAAAATTTCCCTTACCAACGCTGGTGATCCTAACGAAAGGACAATGCAGTCGCCTTCAAAAACATTTCTGTTATTTCCTATCCAATTAATTCTCCTCACCATCTTAAATTCCCCAAAAAGTGCTCTGGTCAGACCTATCCGAATACCCAGCCAGTGTATTGTCTTATTTCTTAGGGCATACCAAGTTTCCGTTTCTGGCACAGAAAGAGAGGGAACTTTGGCTAAAATAACAGTATACGGTGCAGCAGCCGATGGCAGGTTAAGTGTTGTTGCATTTTGCGTCACCCCGGGGGTATTGTTAATTATTGTACTAGTACTTTCCCCTCCTAACCGTCTTTCAGCTCTTTTGTGGCCAATCCCTCCCATCTCATTTAATCTGTGCTCCCTAATGGGGGCCTATTTTCCGTGCTTACTGTTATAATCGGATGAGGTTCATATAGCTCACCCTGTTCAATTGCTCCTTGTAAACCCTTTACTGACCGGGGAATGGTTTTTAAAACACCCTTCTCGGGGCATATAGGCGTACCCAGTAACCTCTGGGTTTCTACAACCCTTTCATGTGTGGCCTTATTCTGGGCTGCTAGGACTTTCTCCAAACCTACTTCTATTTTGTCCAATCTGCCCGCAAGAGTACTGATAGATTTTGTAACGAACTCCTTTAGGTCCTTAATGACCGAGGGCAGATTTACTGGCTCACATAGAGGTACATTGCTACTTTTCCTCCCCCTCGGTACACCTACACTGTCTGTATCCCTCTGTGTTTTATTTTTGGCACCCTGCAATTTTCCCTGTAACTTTCTTGGGTGAGTTGTAATTAGTCTAGGAGTAAGAGTAGGAGTCGGTTGGATTATATGTGTGCCTTCAACAGTTTTATCAGGTTTACTTAAAATTAGCGATTTACAAGATTTTTTTGGGGGGGGTGAATGATCATTATCCAATTCCCCAAAAGGAATAACATCGGAGATTTCCTGAATACAGCCATTTTTACGTTGCACTTTCGGAGGATCTTTCACAGCAGCCACTACATCCCTTGGCATGGTACTATCTGTTATTTTTTGTAATACTAACGATGGATCCACAGTATCAATATTTAGTGTTTCTTCCACAGAGCTTATCTGCCTTTCGATGTCACCAACTGCCCCTGTTAAGTAATTTAGCAGAGTCATATTAACTTTCCTGTGCTTACTTGGTGTTTTCGATATCTGACTCGCCACTTGCTTCCTTTTCCCCATGGTGCAGTTCAATTAATTACCTACTACTACAACTGTGGGTCTGAGACTCAAAGATCCCGAAGGGAGATCCACCAGTACACAGCCTATTTGCTAGCTTAACCACAAAAAATATAAAATGCAATATTCTCCTAACGTAAAGTCAAGATCTAAAGAGGATCTGAAGAGCAAAAGTGCAAAAGTGCAAATGTGCAAAAGTGCAAAAGTGCAAATATGCAAAAGTGCGAATGCTACCGCTGGGTTCCAATTGTCCTCAGATATTAAGTAAATGAATAAATAACCGTATTTCACAAACTATACATATACAATTTAAAACTATTAAAAATTCTGTTAGGAATACAAGCAAAGTGCCAAGTGCAAAGTACAAAAAGTTAGAAGAAATAAAACCTGGTACACGAGCTACAGGGACCTCTAGAATGCTAGTAGCAAGATATTAATGTGCAAAATAGCAAGTTGTTTAAAGTCACCTATAATTAGTAACACACGTGGCCTCCAACCAATTGTGTGCAGTTGGTCACTCGGGTAGGTGAATCACAGTACCTTTAAGTCCAATCTTATTTAGAGACACAACCCTAAACGTTCGGGAGATGGCCCTGCCCTGCCTCTTCCTGGCAAGGACGGGCCCGCCCTTGGCCCGGGCTTTGCCCGGCGCGCGCCCGCGCGCGTGCCGCGAAGCGGTTGCCGCGAGGCGTTAAATATGCCCCCCTGGGCGCACAGCAGTGATGTCGGCGCGTACAGCAGGGCTCTCTGAGACTTGGAGTCCCCCCACAGGTCACTGGTCGGCGGCAATGCGGCTCCCGCAAAGCGGGTGCCGCGAGTCGTTAAATATGCCCCCCTGGGCGCACAGCAGTGATGTCGGCGCCTCCAGGCACGTACAGCAGGGCTCTCTGGGACTTGGAGTCCCCCCACAGGTCACTGGTCGGCGGCAATGCGGCTCCCGCGAAGCGGGTGCCGCGTGGCGCTAAATATGCCCCCTGGGCGCACAGCAGTGATGTCGGCGCCTCCAGGCGCGTACAGCAGGGCTCTCTGGGACTTGGAGTCCCCCACAGGTCACTGGTCGGCGGCAATGCGGCTCCCGCGAAGCGGGTGCCGCGAGGCGTTAAATATGCCCCCTGGGCGCACAGCAGTGATGTCGGCGCCTCCAGGCGCGTACAGCAGGGCTCTCTGGGACTTGGAGTCCCCCACAGGTCACTGGTCGGCGGCAATGCGGCTCCCGCGAAGCGGGTGCCGCGAGGCGTTAAATATGCCCCCCTGGGCGCACAGCAGTGATGTCGGCGCCTCCAGGCGCGTACAGCAGGGCTCTCTGGGACTTGGAGTCCCCCCCACAAGTCACTGGTCGGCGGCAATGCGGCTCCCGCGAAGCGGGTGCCGCGAGGCGTTAAATATGCCCCCTGGGCGCACAGCAGTGATGTCGGCGCCTCCAGGCGCGTACAGCAGGGCTCTCTGGGACTTGGAGTCCCCCACAGGTCACTGGTCGGCGGCAATGCGGCTCCCGCGAGGCGGGTGCCGCGAGGCGTCAAATATGCCCCCTGGGCGCACAGCAGTGATGTCGGCGCCTCCAGGCGCGTACAGCAGGGCTCTCTGGGACTTGGAGTCCCCCCACAGGTCACTGGTTGGCGGCAATCAAAAAAGAGAGAAAGGGTTTTGAATTCAGGGAACACTCCCAGTCCCCTTGGGATAAATCAATAAACAAAATAGGGAGTATGCCCCACAGCACAAAAGTGATGTAGAGAGACACACAAGTAGAAAAAAAAAGGAAAAATGTCTTTCCTTTTAAAAGACCCCTCACTCACCACTAGTTGGTGACATGCTTCATCATAGGGGTCCCACCCGAATGACCGAAAGTCATTCGGGTGTGCTACAATGCCTGGATTACAGCGGAGCGGGATGACGTTGTGAACGCGGTGAAAGTGAGTGAATTAGTGCAGGTTAAAATTATCTTTATCGTTCCTTTAGCTTTAATATGGAGCAATAAGACAAAATAAAAACAGTGTGGGATGCCTAAAAAGGTTAAATTGGCCTAAGGCATCAGTGAAATAAGTGAAAAAGGTCACGGTCTACATGTTTCAGCCTCTTATTGTCACTGCCAGGCTTTCTTCAGGACCTCGTGGTGTAACCCGATGGGTGTGCATGCACTAAGGTGCACCCTTCTCTGAGTTACTACTGAGACATACCGCTACTTACAATATGTTTTTCTTTCAGCTTTATGTGAAAGGGGTAATGAATCTGGAAAGAGAAAACAAAGACAAACATTTTTGATTGTTTCATGAAATGCGATGTCCCCAGATTCTTCATTCATTTGTGTCTCCAGATACTGGCATGCAGCGTGTGCGTGGTCAATTCGTGCACACATACCATGCCTGAAGAGGAATCATGTGCTATGAACCTTCGCAACTATAAACGAAGAAAGGAATGCAACTTTGCCCCTAAGTAATGTCACATTCCCACTAGATAAATTTGTCGTGGGTGTCTATGTGCTCGACTTTTTGCGAGCGTAATAGTCACGATGGAGCTCATAGGTTATTACCATAAGCACTTCTCGTACCACTGTACATGTGCTGGTGTGAATTATTTGGCAAACAAAGAAAAAAACCAAGGTCAATGCTTACTTGAACTTAAATTCTGAAATTCTCCATGGGAGCCGTGGGGGGGCATAGGTTGTAGTCACACACTAAGGCAGGAGGAAAAACGAGTAAAATGCAGTTAGGGACACGTACCTCCAATCCGTTGTTACCTCAAAACAAATGGTGGCCGCTCGTAGTCCTCAAGTACTTCGTCAAACCTTACCGCCCGTGTTCCTACCTATGGAGTGCCCGCACGGAGACCCGAGGATGTGTCTACTAGGTTCTCGGCGGTTTAAATGTGATTTACAGGGACGCGGTACTTCCTGGTGCATGACGTTGACGTAGTCACATGTCAACGTGAGGGGCGTGGTTACGCTAGTAACGTATCGCCGTCTCCGTCTCGCTTGTTTAAACCCTCTGTTTTATTGATGTTTTTCAAGGAAGTGGCCGTAATCACCTCTTTCACGTTGCCCAAAAGGTTGATTTCAATTAAAAAATGGCTTATGACATGAATCCGACCGGTTCTGGGGATCACGAATCTTCAGAAAAATGAGACAATAAAATTACAAATGCGACCGAATAAAAATTAAATCATTATACTGTACTCATAACTACAAGTTGTATTTTAACCGGTAATTAAAGAAAATAGAAATCTGAATTAAAAAAGGGGGTTTAAAGAGATACTAAGGGTACTTTAACAACCCCTTCCCTTTTGTTGTGTGCTGCGCTTCAGAGGTAATGCTCAGAGTATGTTAGTGTTTCGTGGAATAATAAAGGACCTAAATCTTAGGTTAGATCAGATCTTTGTGTCAGACTTTAGTTAGGGAATCTTGGGAGTGTTACTAATCATATCTAGTACTGTTAACCTATTTGGTGAACAATAAAGTTTGTCCCTTTGAACATTTGACAAGTCTAATTTCCATTATAAAAAGGTGGTGTAGGCAGAGTCATTTCAATTTCAAGGAGTTGCATGGGATATTATCGTCTAGTCCCACTTTATGGGTAGACAATCTGTATACCCATCGTTGTTCCTTCTCCAGAAAGCGCTGTTGCACATGTTCATTTGTCCTAACTGTCTCAATGACTGTCCACCTCATGTCATTTGTGGTGTGGTTAGCCTGGAGGAAGTGTTCCGTGAGTTTCGTGGTAATTCTCTTACATCTAATCGTGCTGCGATGTTCACAGATCCTCTGTTTCACTTTCCTCCCTGTCATACCTACATATCGTAGGCCACATGGGCATGTTATTAGGTAAACCACATTTGTACTGTTGCAATTGGTGTGTGCCTTCTGGGTCCATGTTTTTCCAGGTTCCAGGTTTAAGGTTTTGTTGCAGTTGTTATATGGCACACACTGCAATTCCCGCAGGGATAATGGCCCGTGATATTAGGTAGGCCCCATGCGTTTAATACTGTCACTGTTGTTTCTTGTTCTGCTTTCCTGGGACGGGTAGATACCAGTGTGTCTTTGATGCTCCGTGCCTTCTTGAAAAAAAACAACGTTTTTTCCCAATGTCGATTGCCCGTCTGGAGGATACTCCAATGTTTGTTTATGGACTTTGTCACCTGGTTAGATATGCTGCTGTAGGTGGTGACACACGTCAGAGGAATGTCCTTCACTCCCTCTGGTTTTCCTTCCAGAAGCGCCTCTCGGGGTTGATTTCTAGCACGTTTCTGGCAGGTTTTCAGTATCTTTTCATGATATCCCCTAGCTGATAGTTTCTCAGAGAGATCGGCCGCTTGATCCCGGTAGTCCGAGAGCTTGCTGCAATTACGTCTCAATCTGAGGTACTGACCATATGGTAAATTTTCCCTCAGGGCTCTGGGGTGCAAACTTTCAAATCTAAGGAGGTTGTTTTTTGCTGTTGGTTTATGATATGTTTTTGTCTCTAATCTGCCTTTCTCCTTAGTGATTATGATGTCAAGGAACACCATAGTGTCAGAGTGCATTGAATGTGTAAACTTTAGATTGATGTCACAAGCGTTGATCCACGTAAAAAATTCCATTAGAGTTTCTTTTGGTCCTTGCCAAATGACAAGGACATCATCAATATATCTTTTCCAGAATGTGATGTAGGACAAAAATGGGTTGGTCTCGCTTAAGATGTATTTCTTCTCAAAGTCGAAGACATAAAGCCCCGCCACACTAGGGGCAAATGTGCTACCCATTGAAGTTCCGGTAGTTTGGAGGTACAGCTCTCCTTCGTACTCAAAGTAGTTCCTCTTGAGTGCTAAAAAGGCGCATTCCAGGATAAAGTGTCTGGGTGTTTTGTATTTCCAGTCTGTTTCACAGAGTGTGTTTCTTAGTACTTCCAGAGTATCATCCTGGGGAAGGCTGGTGTAAAGACTTTCAATATCAAAGCTCACCAGAATTGTTGTTTCGTCTACAAGGATATTTTGTAAAAGAACAAGTAGACTCTTGGCGTCCTTGAGGTAAGTTTCCGTATTTTGCACCAGGGTTTTTAGAAATAAAATCACAAAAACGTGATAGGGGTTCTAAAAGTGACCCTATCCCGGATACGATGGGTCTTCCGGGAGGTGGAATTTTGTTCTTGTGCATCTTGGGCAGTGTGTCAAAATATGGAATTTTCTCCTCGCTTCTCGTGAGAAAGTCTGCCTCCATTTTTGATATATGGCCACTGGTCTCCGCGGCGTCCACTAACGATCTTATTTCCTTTTTCAGGTCCTGTGTGGGGTTGGTAGTCAAGGGAGTGTAATTTCTCCTATCAGTGAGCAATCTATGGCACTCTGTTTGGTAGGCTATTTTGTTCTGGACTACCACTCCGCCCCCTTTATCTGCCTCTTTTATGACAATAAGGTCACAATTTCTTAGTGTTTCCAGAGCTACGTTCTCTTCTTTGCTCATATTAAAGAAATGTTCTTTTTCTTCCATTTTCTCTATGTCATTGAAGATGGCTTGTTCGAAAGTTAGCACTTCCACCAGGACTAGATGAGGGGGTGGAGTAAAGGTAGACTTAAGACGTAAACCTGTCTCGCATTGGTCAGTAGTGGTTTCCTTGGGGTCTTGTCTTTCAAAAAGGCTTTCAATTTTAGCTTTCTAAAAAATTCCGCAAGCTCACAGTGGAGACTGAATTTATCTAATCTGGCAGTTGGGACAAAACCTAGTCCTTTGTTGAGGACCTTTTCCTCAGTAGATGTTAAAGGTCTAGTGGATAAGTTGGTGACTAGGTTCTGCTGTTGCTCGTCCCTGCCTGGGGGACCCGTGTTTTGCTTCTCGTGTTGTTTCCCACTTGCTCTTCTTCCTCCCACTGCACTTGGTTCTGTCCCTTTCTTCTGCCTCTTCCCCTCCTGCCCCTCCCTAAAAAAGGTGGCCTAAATGTGTTTTGGGGGAACATTGGTTGGGGGAAGGGTGGGTTCCAACCGAACATTTGGTACTGTTGGTGTGGGTTAAGATGGCTCGGGAAACCACCTAACATCGTGGGATTAAAGTTAGACCAGTTGTTTTGTGGGTTCTGAAATCTGTTCTTCCCCCTCTGTCTGGACCTTCCACTACCTGTGCTTGACCCACTGCTAACCGAGGAATCATCCCCAGAGGTATTTGAATTTCTATCAGACCTGGGGTTGGGGGGTGAAGTCTGGATCAGAATAAGGGTATGTTTTTACATACGTGAAACGTTTCAAATCTTTTTGGAATTTTTGGATCTTTTGTTGGGTCAGATCATCCTTATACTCATTGATTTCCTTGTTCAACTCATCTAATTTTCTTTTGTAAGCTGTGATGGTTGTTTTCAGATGGGTCTCTGTGAGTTGTATCTCAACCAACATGGCCTCAGATAGTCTCACTGCTGTTTTTATTATGAGTATAATCCAGTCGCGGGTACAGTGCCACGCGATGTGGGCCCAATCTTTCCTGAAAACAGGGTCCTCAAGAAAGATGCATGGCGCGTTGGTAACAATGAGTCCCTTGGGTGTAATATTGTTCATAAGGTATTCCGTCAATATAGTGCCGTGAAGTATTGTCCTGATTCTGTTTTTTTTCTGCTCTGTATACTTCTCCCAATCGGTAGTCTGTGCTATTGTTTGTGCAATATTTGCATCCGCAAAAAGGGAGGATCCTGACAAAATGTCATTCACATCCGCTTCAGTGTAGGTTGGACCTTGGTTCTCCCCCATGTTTGCCAATACAGGAGGTAGAAGAGCTCCAAATTGAAAAGAGAAACTCTCACAGCTGTGCGCTGCCTAAACTTGATCAATCAAAAAAGAGAGAAAGGGTTTTGAATTCAGGGAACACTCCCAGTCCCCTTGGGATAAATCAATAAACAAAATAGGGAGTATGCCCCACAGCACAAAAGTGATGTAGAGAGACACACAAGTAGAAAAAAAAAGGAAAAATGTCTTTTCTTTTAAAAGACCCCTCACTCACCACTAGTTGGTGACATGCTTCATCATATGGGTCCCACCCGAATTACCGAATGTCATTCGGGTGTGCTACAAAGCCTGGATTACAGCGGAGCGGGATGACGTTGTGAACACGGTGAAAGTGAGTGAATTAGTGCAGGTTAAAATAATCTTTATCGTTCCTTTAGCTTTAATATGGAGCAATAAGACAAAATAAAAACAGTGTGGGATGCCTAAAAAGGTTAAATTGGCCTAAGGCATCTGTGAAATAAGTGAAAAAGGTCACGGTCTACATGTTTCAGCCTCTTATTGTCACTGCCAGGCTTTCTTCAGGACCTCGTGGTGTAACCCGATGGGTGTGCACGCACTAAGATGCACCCTTCTCTGAGTTACTACTGAGACTTACCGCTACTTACGATATGTTTTTCTTTCAGCTTTATGTGAAAGGGGTAATGAAAACAAAGACAAACATTTTTGATTGTTTCATGAAATGCGATGTCCCCAGATTCTTCATTCATTCGTGTCTCCAGATACTGGCATGCAGCGTGTGCGTGGTCAATTTGTGCACACATACCATGCCTGAAGAGGAATCATGTGCTATGAACCTTCACAACTATAAACAAAGAAAGGAATGCAACTTTGCCCCTAAGTAATGTCACATACCCACTAGATAAATTTATCGTGGTTGTCAATGTGCTCGACTTTTTGCGAGCGTAATAGTCACGATGGAGCTCATAGGTTATTACCACAAGCACTTCTCGTACCACTGTACATGTGCTGGTGTGAATTATTTGCAAAAGAAACAATTGATGGACAGAATGCTGGACAATGCAAACATTCACCCCCAGTCACAAGGATCTGGGTTTAATCCATCATTCTTTTGCTCACCACACCACCCCAGTTTGGACCCAGCCATGTGCAAATCAGTCTTGACCCTGTTCCTTGTGGGAACAGTCCAGCCCGAACTGCCAAGCCAGGTCCTCCCTGGACCGGAAACAAGCATCCTGGGACCGGTTTCAGGGCATCACCCTTCTTCAGCCAGGCTAGCTTGAATCCAGTGGTGTAGTGAGCACAGGACCCACGTCTGGGCATACCCTTCCCACTTAGGGCGACATATGCAAAAGAAACAATTGATGGACAGAATGCTGGACAATGCAAACATTCACCCCCAGTCACAAGGATCTGGGTTTAATCCATCATTCTTTTGCTCACCACACCACCCCAGTTTGGACCCAGCCATATGCAAATCAGTCTTGACCCTGTTCCTTGTGGGAACAGTCCAGCCCGAACTGCCAAGCCAGGTCCTCCCTGGACCGGAAACAAGCATCCTGGGACCGGTTTCAGGGCATCACCCTTCTTCAGCCAGGCTAGCTTGAATCCAGTGGTGTAGTGAGCACAGGACCCACGTCTGGGCATACCCTTCCCACTTAGGGCGACATATGGAAAAGAAACAATTGATGGACAGAATGCTGGACAATGCAAACATTCACCCCCAGTCACAAGGATCTGGGTTTAATCCATCATTCTTTTGCTCACCACACCACCCCAGTTTGGACCCAGCCATATGCAAATCAGTCTTGACCCTGTTCCTTGTGGGAACAGTCCAGCCCGAACTGCCAAGCCAGGTCCTCCCTGGACCGGAAACAAGCATCCTGGGACCGGTTTCAGGGCATCACCCTTCTTCAGCCAGGCTAGCTTGAATCCAGTGGTGTAGTGAGCACAGGACCCACATCTGGGCATACCCTTCCCACTTAGGGCGACATATGCAAAAGAAACAATTGATGGACAGAATGCTGGACAATGCAAACATTCACCCCCAGTCACAAGGATCTGGGTTTAATCCATCATTCTTTTGCTCACCACACCACCCCAGTTTGGACCCAGCCATATGCAAATCAGTCTTGACCCTGTTCCTTGTGGGAACAGTCCAGCCCGAACTGCCAAGCCAGGTCCTCCCTGGACCGGAAACAAGCATCCTGGGACTGGTTTCAGGGCATCACCCTTCTTCAGCCAGGCTAGCTTGAATCCAGTGGTGTAGTGAGCACAGGACCCACGTCTGGGCATACCCTTCACACTTAGGGCGACATATGCAAAAGAAACAATTGATGGACAGAATGCTGGACAATGCAAACATTCACCCCCAGTCACAAGGATCTGGGTTTAATCCATCATTCTTTTGCTCACCACACCACCCCAGTTTGGACCCAGCCATATGCAAATCAGTCTTGACCCTGCTCCTTGTGGGAACAGTCCAGCCCGAACTGCCAAGCCAGGTCCTCCCTGGACCGGAAACAAGCATCCTGGGACCGGTTTCAGGGCATCACCCTTCTTCAGCCAGGCTAGCTTGAATCCAGTGGTTTAGTGAGCACAGGACCCACGTCTGGGCATACCCTTCCCACTTAGGGCGACATATGCAAAAGAAACAATTGATGGACAGAATGCTGGACAATGCAAACATTCACCCCCAGTCACAAGGATCTGGGTTTAATCCATCATTCTTTTGCTCACCACACCACCCCAGTTTGGACCCAGCCATATGCAAATCAGTCTTGACCCTGTTCCTTGTGGGAACAGTCCAGCCCGAACTGCCAAGCCAGGTCCTCCCTGGACCGGAAACAAGCATCCTGGGACCGGTTTCAGGGCATCACCCTTCTTCAGCCAGGCTAGCTTGAATCCAGTGGTGTAGTGAGCACAGGAACCACGTCTGGGCATACCCTTCCCACTTAGGGCGACATATGCAAAAGAAACAATTGATGGACAGAATGCTGGACAATGCAAACATTCACCCTCAGTCACAAGGATCTGGGTTTAATCCATCATTCTTTTGCTCACCACACCACCCCAGTTTGGACCCAGCCATATGCAAATCAGTCTTGACCCTGTTCCTTGTGGGAACAGTCCAGCCCGAACTGCCAAGCCAGGTCCTCCCTGGACCGGAAACAAGCATCCTGGGACCGATTTCAGGGCATCACCCTTCTTCAGCCAGGCTAGCTTGAATCCAGTGGTGTAGTGAGCACAGGACCCACGTCTGGGCATACCCTTCCCACTTAGGGCGACATATGCAAAAGAAACAATTGATGGACAGAATGCTGGACAATGCAAACATTCACCCCCAGTCACAAGGATCTGGGTTTAATCCATCATTCTTTTGCTCACCACACCACCCCAGTTTGGACCCAGCCATATGCAAATCAGTCTTGACCCTGTTCCTTGTGGGAACAGTCCAGCCCGAACTGCCAAGCCAGGTCCTCCCTGGACCGGAAACAAGCATCCTGGGACCGGTTTCAGGGCATCACCCTTCTTCAGCCAGGCTAGCTTGAATCCAGTGGTGTAGTGAGCACAGGACCCACGTCTGGGCATACCCTTCCCAGTTAGGGCGACATATGCAAAAGAAACAATTGATGGACAGAATGCTGGACAATGCAAACATTCACCCCCAGTCACAAGGATCTGGGTTTAATCCATCATTCTTTTGCTCACCACACCACCCCAGTTTGGACCCAGCCATATGCAAATCAGTCTTGACCCTGTTCCTTGTGGGAACAGTCCAGCCCGAACTGCCAAGCCAGGTCCTCCCTGGACCGGAAACAAGCATCCTGGGACCAGTTTCAGGGCATCACCCTTCTTCAGCCAGGCTAGCTTGAATCCAGTGGTGTAGTGAGCACAGGACCCACGTCTGGGCATACCCTTCCCACTTAGGGCGACATATGCAAAAGAAACAATTGATGGACAGAATGCTGGACAATGCAAACATTCACCCCCAGTCACAAGGATCTGGGTTTAATCCATCATTCTTTTGCTCACCACCCCACCCCAGTTTGGACCCAGCCATATGCAAATCAGTCTTGACCCTGTTCCTTGTGGGAACAGCCCAGCCCGAACTGCCAAGCCAGGTCCTCCCTGGACCGGAAACAAGCATCCTGGGACCGGTTTCAGGGCATCACCCTTCTTCAGCCAGGCTAGCTTGAATCCAGTGGTGTAGTGAGCACAGGACCCACGTCTGGGCATACCCTTCCCACTTAGGGCGACATATGCAAAAGAAACAATTGATGGACAGAATGCTGGACAATGCAAACATTCACCCCCAGTCACAAGGATCTGGGTTTAATCCATCATTCTTTTGCTCACCACACCACCCCAGTTTGGACCCAGCCATATGCAAATCAGTCTTGACCCTGTTCCTTGTGGGAACAGTCCAGCCCGAACTGCCAAGCCAGGTCCTCCCTGGACCGGAAACAAGCATCCTGGGACCGGTTTCAGGGCATCACCCTTCTTCAGCCAGGCTAGCTTGAATCCAGTGGTGTAGTGAGCACAGGACCCACGTCTGGGCATACCCTTCCCACTTAGGGCGACATATGCAAAAGAAACAATTGATGGACAGAATGCTGGACAATGCAAACATTCACCCTCAGTCACAAGGATCTGGGTTTAATCCATCATTCTTTTGCTCACCACACCACCCCAGTTTGGACCCAGCCATATGCAAATCAGTCTTGACCCTGTTCCTTGTGGGAACAGTCCAGCCCGAACTGCCAAGCCAGGTCCTCCCTGGACCGGAAACAAGCATCCTGGGACCGGTTTCAGGGCATCACCCTTCTTCAGCCAGGCTAGCTTGAATCCAGTGGTGTAGTGAGCACAGGAACCACGTCTGGGCATACCCTTCCCACTTAGGGCGACATATGCAAAAGAAACAATTGATGGACAGAATGCTGGACAATGCAAACATTCACCCCCAGTCACAAGGATCTGGGTTTAATCCATCATTCTTTTGCTCACCACACCACCCCAGTTTGGACCCAGCCATATGCAAATCAGTCTTGACCCTGTTCCTTGTGGGAACAGTCCAGCCCGAACTGCCAAGCCAGGTCCTCCCTGGACCGGAAACAAGCATCCTGGGACCGGTTTCAGGGCATCACCCTTCTTCAGCCAGGCTAGCTTGAATCCAGTGGTGTAGTGAGCACAGGACCCACGTCTGGGCATACCCTTCCCACTTAGGGCGACATATGCAAAAGAAACAATTGATGGACAGAATGCTGGACAATGCAAACATTCACCCTCAGTCACAAGGATCTGGGTTTAATCCATCATTCTTTTGCTCACCACACCACCCCAGTTTGGACCCAGCCATATGCAAATCAGTCTTGACCCTGTTCCTTGTGGGAACAGTCCAGCCCGAACTGCCAAGCCAGGTCCTCCCTGGACCGGAAACAAGCATCCTGGGACCGGTTTCAGGGCATCACCCTTCTTCAGCCAGGCTAGCTTGAATCCAGTGGTGTAGTGAGCACAGGACCCACGTCTGGGCATACCCTTCCCACTTAGGGCGACATATGCAAAAGAAACAATTGATGGACAGAATGCTGGACAATGCAAACATTCACCCCCAGTCACAAGGATCTGGGTTTAATCCATCATTCTTTTTCTCACCACACCACCCCAGTTTGGACCCAGCCATATGCAAATCAGTCTTGACCCTGTTCCTTGTGGGAACAGTCCAGCCCGAACTGCCAAGCCAGGTCCTCCCTGGACCGGAAACAAGCATCCTGGGACCGGTTTCAGGGCATCACCCTTCTTCAGCCAGGCTAGCTTGAATCCAGTGGTGTAGTGAGCACAGGACCCACGTCTGGGCATACCCTTCCCACTTAGGGCGACATTTGCAAAAGAAACAATTGATGGACAGAATGCTGGACAATGCAAACATTCACCCCCAGTCACAAGGATCTGGGTTTAATCCATCATTCTTTTGCTCACCACACCACCCCAGTTTGGACCCAGCCATGTGCAAATCAGTCTTGACCCTGTTCCTTGTGGGAACAGTCCAGCCCGAACTGCCAAGCCAGGTCCTCCCTGGACCGGAAACAAGCATCCTGGGACCGGTTTCAGGGCATCACCCTTCTTCAGCCAGGCTAGCTTGAATCCAGTGGTGTAGTGAGCACAGGACCCACGTCTGGGCATACCCTTCCCACTTAGGGCGACATATGCAAAAGAAACAATTGATGGACAGAATGCTGGACAATGCAAACATTCACCCCCAGTCACAAGGATCTGGGTTTAATCCATCATTCTTTTGCTCACCACACCACCCCAGTTTGGACCCAGCCATATGCAAATCAGTCTTGACCCTGTTCCTTGTGGGAACAGTCCAGCCCGAACTGCCAAGCCAGGTCCTCCCTGGACCGGAAACAAGCATCCTGGGACCGGTTTCAGGGCATCACCCTTCTTCAGCCAGGCTAGCTTGAATCCAGTGGTGTAGTGAGCACAGGACCCACGTCTGGGCATACCCTTCCCAGTTAGGGCGACATATGCAAAAGAAACAATTGATGGACAGAATGCTGGACAATGCAAACATTCACCCCCAGTCACAAGGATCTGGGTTTAATCCATCATTCTTTTGCTCACCACACCACCCCAGTTTGGACCCAGCCATATGCAAATCAGTCTTGACCCTGTTCCTTGTGGGAACAGTCCAGCCCGAACTGCCAAGCCAGGTCCTCCCTGGACCGGAAACAAGCATCCTGGGACCAGTTTCAGGGCATCACCCTTCTTCAGCCAGGCTAGCTTGAATCCAGTGGTGTAGTGAGCACAGGACCCACGTCTGGGCATACCCTTCCCACTTAGGGCGACATATGCAAAAGAAACAATTGATGGACAGAATGCTGGACAATGCAAACATTCACCCCCAGTCACAAGGATCTGGGTTTAATCCATCATTCTTTTGCTCACCACCCCACCCCAGTTTGGACCCAGCCATATGCAAATCAGTCTTGACCCTGTTCCTTGTGGGAACAGCCCAGCCCGAACTGCCAAGCCAGGTCCTCCCTGGACCGGAAACAAGCATCCTGGGACCGGTTTCAGGGCATCACCCTTCTTCAGCCAGGCTAGCTTGAATCCAGTGGTGTAGTGAGCACAGGACCCACGTCTGGGCATACCCTTCCCACTTAGGGCGACATATGCAAAAGAAACAATTGATGGACAGAATGCTGGACAATGCAAACATTCACCCCCAGTCACAAGGATCTGGGTTTAATCCATCATTCTTTTGCTCACCACACCACCCCAGTTTGGACCCAGCCATATGCAAATCAGTCTTGACCCTGTTCCTTGTGGGAACAGTCCAGCCCGAACTGCCAAGCCAGGTCCTCCCTGGACCGGAAACAAGCATCCTGGGACCGGTTTCAGGGCATCACCCTTCTTCAGCCAGGCTAGCTTGAATCCAGTGGTGTAGTGAGCACAGGACCCACGTCTGGGCATACCCTTCCCACTTAGGGCGACATATGCAAAAGAAACAATTGATGGACAGAATGCTGGACAATGCAAACATTCACCCTCAGTCACAAGGATCTGGGTTTAATCCATCATTCTTTTGCTCACCACACCACCCCAGTTTGGACCCAGCCATATGCAAATCAGTCTTGACCCTGTTCCTTGTGGGAACAGTCCAGCCCGAACTGCCAAGCCAGGTCCTCCCTGGACCGGAAACAAGCATCCTGGGACCGGTTTCAGGGCATCACCCTTCTTCAGCCAGGCTAGCTTGAATCCAGTGGTGTAGTGAGCACAGGAACCACGTCTGGGCATACCCTTCCCACTTAGGGCGACATATGCAAAAGAAACAATTGATGGACAGAATGCTGGACAATGCAAACATTCACCCCCAGTCACAAGGATCTGGGTTTAATCCATCATTCTTTTGCTCACCACACCACCCCAGTTTGGACCCAGCCATATGCAAATCAGTCTTGACCCTGTTCCTTGTGGGAACAGTCCAGCCCGAACTGCCAAGCCAGGTCCTCCCTGGACCGGAAACAAGCATCCTGGGACCGGTTTCAGGGCATCACCCTTCTTCAGCCAGGCTAGCTTGAATCCAGTGGTGTAGTGAGCACAGGACCCACGTCTGGGCATACCCTTCCCACTTAGGGCGACATATGCAAAAGAAACAATTGATGGACAGAATGCTGGACAATGCAAACATTCACCCTCAGTCACAAGGATCTGGGTTTAATCCATCATTCTTTTGCTCACCACACCACCCCAGTTTGGACCCAGCCATATGCAAATCAGTCTTGACCCTGTTCCTTGTGGGAACAGTCCAGCCCGAACTGCCAAGCCAGGTCCTCCCTGGACCGGAAACAAGCATCCTGGGACCGGTTTCAGGGCATCACCCTTCTTCAGCCAGGCTAGCTTGAATCCAGTGGTGTAGTGAGCACAGGACCCACGTCTGGGCATACCCTTCCCACTTAGGGCGACATATGCAAAAGAAACAATTGATGGACAGAATGCTGGACAATGCAAACATTCACCCCCAGTCACAAGGATCTGGGTTTAATCCATCATTCTTTTTCTCACCACACCACCCCAGTTTGGACCCAGCCATATGCAAATCAGTCTTGACCCTGTTCCTTGTGGGAACAGTCCAGCCCGAACTGCCAAGCCAGGTCCTCCCTGGACCGGAAACAAGCATCCTGGGACCGGTTTCAGGGCATCACCCTTCTTCAGCCAGGCTAGCTTGAATCCAGTGGTGTAGTGAGCACAGGACCCACGTCTGGGCATACCCTTCCCACTTAGGGCGACATTTGCAAAAGAAACAATTGATGGACAGAATGCTGGACAATGCAAACATTCACCCCCAGTCACAAGGATCTGGGTTTAATCCATCATTCTTTTGCTCACCACACCACCCCAGTTTGGACCCAGCCATATGCAAATCAGTCTTGACCCTGTTCCTTGTGGGAACAGTCCAGCCCGAACTGCCAAGCCAGGTCCTCCCTGGACCGGAAACAAGCATCCTGGGACCGGTTTCAGGGCATCACCCTTCTTCAGCCAGGCTAGCTTGAATCCAGTGGTGTAGTGACCACAGGACCCACGTCTGGGCATACCCTTCCCACTTAGGGCGACATATGCAAAAGAAACAATTGATGGACAGAATGCTGGACAATGCAAACATTCACCCCCAGTCACAAGGATCTGGATTTAATCCATCATTCTTTTGCTCACCACACCACCCCAGTTTGGACCCAGCCATATGCAAATCAGTCTTGACCCTGTTCCTTGTGGGAACAGTCCAGCCCGAACTGCCAAGCCAGGTCCTCCCTGGACCGGAAACAAGCATCCTGGGACCGGTTTCAGGGCATCACCCTTCTTCAGCCAGGCTAGCTTGAATCCAGTGGTGTAGTGAGCACAGGACCCACGTCTGGGCATACCCTTCCCACTTAGGGCAACATATGCAAAAGAAACAATTGATGGACAGAATGCTGGACAATGCAAACATTGACCCCCAGTCACAAGGATCTGTGTTTAATCCATCATTCTTTTGCTCACCACACCACCCCAGTTTGGACCCACCCATATGCAAATCAGTCTTGACCCTGTTCCTTGTGGGAACAGTCCAGCCCGAACTGCCAAGCCAGGTCCTCCCTGGACCGGAAACAAGCATCCTGGGACCGGTTTCAGGGCATCACCCTTCTTCAGCCAGGCTAGCTTGAATCCAGTGGTGTAGTGAGCACAGGACCCACGTCTGGGCATACCCTTCCCACTTAGGGCGACATATGCAAAAGAAACAATTGATGGACAGAATGCTGGACAATGCAAACATTCACCCCCAGTCACAAGGATCTGGGTTTAATCCATCATTCTTTTGCTCACCACACCACCCCAGTTTGGACCCAGCCATATGCAAATCAGTCTTGACCCTGTTCCTTGTGGGAACAGTCCAGCCCGAACTGCCAAGCCAGGTCCTCCCTGGACCGGAAACAAGCATCCTGGGACCGGTTTCAGGGCATCACCCTTCTTCAGCCAGGCTAGCTTGAATCCAGTGGTGTAGTGAGCACAGGACCCATGTCTGGGCATACCCTTCCCACTTAGGGCGACATATGCAAAAGAAACAATTGATGGACAGAATGCTGGACAATGCAAACATTCACCCCCAGTCACAAGGATCTGGGTTTAATCCATCATTCTTTTGCTCACCACACCACCCCAGTTTGGACCCAGCCATATGCAAATCAGTCTTGACCCTGTTCCTTGTGGGAACAGTCCAGCCCGAACTGCCATGCCAGGTCCTCCCTGGACCGGAAACAAGCATCCTGGGACCGGTTTCAGGGCATCACCCTTCTTCAGCCAGGCTAGCTTGAATCCAGTGGTGTAGTGAGCACAGGACCCACGTCTGGGCATACCCTTCCCACTTAGGGCGACATATGCAAAAGAGACAATTGATGGACAGAATGCTGGACAATGCAAACATTCACCCCCAGTCACAAGGATCTGGGTTTAATCCATCATTCTTTTGCTCACCACACCACCCCAGTTTGGACCCAGCCATATGCAAATCAGTCTTGACCCTGTTCCTTGTGGGAACAGTCCAGCCCGAACTGCCAAGCCAGGTCCTCCCTGGACCGGAAACAAGCATCCTGGGACCGGTTTCAGGGCATCACCCTTCTTCAGGCAGGCTAGCTTGAATCCAGTGGTGTAGTGAGCACAGGACCCACGTCTGGGCATACCCTTCCCACTTAGGGCGACATATGCAAATGAAACAATTGATGGACAGAATGCTGGACAATGCAAACATTCACCCCCAGTCACAAGGATCTGGGTTTAATCCATCATTCTTTTGCTCACCACACCACCCCAGTTTGGACCCAGCCATATGCAAATCAGTTTTGGCAAACAAAGAAAAAAACCAAGGTCAATGCTTACTTGAACTTAAATTCTGAAATGCCCCATGGAAGCCGTGGGGGGGCGTAGGTTGTAGTCACACACTAAGGCAGGAGAAAAAACGAGTAAAATGCAGCTAGGGACACGTACCTCCAATCCGTTGTTAGCTCAAAACAAATAGTGGCCGCTCGTAGTCCTCAAGTACTTACTTCGTCAAACCTTACCGCCCGTGTTCCTACCTTTGGAGTGCCCGCACGGAGACCCGAGGATGTGTCTACTCGGTTCTCGGCAGTTTAAATGTGATTTACAGGGACGCGGTACTTCCTGGTGCATGACGTTGACGTAGTCACATGTCAACGTGAGGGGCGTGGTAATGCTAGTAACGTATCACCGCCTCCGTCTCCCTTGTTTAAACCCTCTGTTTTATTGATGTTTTTCAAGGAAGTGGCCGTAATCACCTCTTTCACGTTGCCCAAAAGGTTGATTTAAATTAAAAAACGGCTTATGACATGAATCTGACCGGTTCTGGGGATCACGAGTCTTCAGACGTAGCGGTATGTCTCAGTAGTAACTCAGAGACGGGTGCACCTTAGTGCGTGCACACCCATCGGGTTACACCACGAGGTCCTGAAGAAAGCCTGGCAGTGACAATAAGAGGCTGAAACATGTAGACCGTGACCTTTTTCACTTATTTCACAGATGCCTTAGGCCAATTTAACCTTTTTAGGCATCCCACACTGTTTTTCTTTTGTCTTATTGCTCCATATTAAAGCTAAAGGAACGATAAAGATTATTTTAACCTGCACTAATTCACTCACTTTCACCGCGTTCACAACGTCATCCCGCTCCGCTGTAATCCAGGCGTTGTAGCACACCCGAATGACATTCGGTCATTCGGGTGGGACCCCTATGATGAAGCATGTCACCAACTGGTGGTGAGTGAGGGGTCTTTTAAAAGGAAAGAAATTTTTCCTTTTTTTTTTTTACTTGTGTGCCTCTCCACATCACTTTTGTGCTGTGGGGCATACTCCCTATTTTGTTTATTGATTTATCCCAAGGGGACTGGGAGTGTTCCCTGAATTCAAAACCCTTTCTCTCTTTTTTGATTGATCAAGTTTAGGCAGCGCACAGCTGTGAGAGTTTCTCTTTTCAATTTGGAGCTCTTCTACCTCCTGTATTGGCAAACATGGGGGAGAACCAAGGTCTAACCTACACTGAAGCGGATGTGAATGACATTTTGTCAGGATCCTCCCTTTTGCGGATGCAAATATTGCACAAACAATAGCACAGACTACCGATTGGGAGAAGATGACAGAGCAGAAAAAACCCAGAATCAGGACAATACTTCACGGCACTATATTGACGGAATACCTTATGAACAATATTACACCTAAGGGACTCATTGTTACCAATGCGCCATGCATCTTTCTTGAGGACCCTGTCTTCAGGAAAGATTGGGCCCACATCGCGTGGCACTGTACCCACGACTGGATTATACTCATAATAAAAACAGCAGTGAGACTATCTGAGGCCATGTTGGTTGAGATACAACTCACAGAGACCCATCTGAAAACAACCATCACAGCTAACAAAAGAAAATTAGATGAGTTGAACAAGGAAATCAATGAGTATAAGGATGATCTGACCCAACAAAAGATCCAAAAATTCCAAAAAGATTTGAAACGTTTCACGTATGTAAAAACATACCCTTATTCTGATCCAGACTTCACACCCCTCCTCCCCCAGGTCTGACAGAAATTCAAATACCTCTGGGGATGATTCCTCGGTTAGCAGTGGGTCAAGCACGGGTAGTGGAAGGTCCAGACAGAGGGGGAAGAACAGATTTCGGAACCCACAAAACAACTGGTCTAACTTTAATCCCACAATGTTGGGTGGTTTCCCGGGCCATCTTAACCCACACCAACAATACCAAATGTTCGGTTGGAACCCACCCTTCCCCCAACCAATGTTCCTCCAAAACACATTTAGGTCACCTTTTTTAGGGAGGGGCAGAAGGGGAAGAGGCAGAAGAAAGGGACAGAACCAAGTGCAGTGGGAGGAAGAAGAGCAAGTGGGAAACCACACGAGAAGCAAAAAAACGGGACCCCCAGGCAGGGACGAGCAACAGCAGAACCTAGTCACCAACTTATCCACTAGACCTTTAACATCTACTGAGGAAAAGGTCCTCAACAAAGGACTAGGTTTTGTCCCAACTGCCAGATTAGATAAATTCAGTCTCCACTGTGAGCTTGCGGAATTTTTAGAAGGCTAAAATTGAAAGCCTTTTTGAAAGACAAGACCCCAAGGAAACCACTACTGACCAATGCGAGACAGGTTTACGTCTTAAGTCTACCTTTACTCCACCCCCTCATCTAGTCCCGGTGGAAGTGCTAACTTTCGAACAAGCCATCTTCAATGACATAGAGAAAATGGAAGAAAAACAACATTTCTTTAATATGAGCAAAGAAGAGAACGTAGCTCTGGAAACACTAAGCAATTGTGACATGATTGTCATAAAACAGGCAGATAAAGGGGCGAAGTGGTAGTCCAGAACAAAAAGCCTAACAAACAGAGTGCCGTAGATTGCTCACTGATAGGAGAAATTACACTCCCTTGACTACCAACTCCACACAGGACCTGAAAAAGGAAATAAGATCAATAGTGGACGCCACGGAGACCAGTGGCCATATATAAAAAATGGAGGCAGACTTTCTCACGACAAGCGAGGAGAAAATTCCATATTTTTACACGCTGCCCAAGATGCACAAGAACAAAATTCCACCTCCCGGAAGACCTATCGTATCCGGGATAGGATCACTTTTAGAACCCCTATCACGTTTTTGTGATTTTTTTCTAAAGACCCTGGTGCAAAATACGGAAACTTACCTCAAGGACACCAAGAGTCTACTTGTTCTTTTACAAAATATCCTTGTAGACGAAACAACCATTCTGGTGAGCTTTGATATTGAAAGTCTTTACACCAGCCTTCCCCAGGATGATAATCTGGAAGTACTAAGAAACGCCCTTGGTGAAACAGACTGGAAATACAAAACACCCAGACACTTTATCCTGGAATGCGCCTCTTTGGCACTCAAGAGGAACTACTTTGAGTACGAAGGAGACCTGTACCTCCAAACTACCGGAACTTCAATGGGTAGCACCTTTGCCCCTAGCGTGGCGGGGCTTTATGTCTTCGACTTTGAGAAGAAATACATCTTAAGCGAGACCAACCCATTTTTGTCCTACATCACATTCTGGAAAAGATATATTGATGATGTCCTTGTCATTTGGCAAGGACCAAAAGAAACTCTAATGGATTTTTTTACTTGGATCAACGCTTGTGACATAAATCTAAAGTTTACCCATTCAATGCACTCTGACACTATGGTGTTCCTTGACATCATAATCACTAAGGAGAAAGGCAGATTAGAGACAAAAACATATCATAAACCAACAGCAAAAAACAACCTCCTTAGATTTGAAAGTTTTCACCCCAGAGCCCTGAGGGAAAATTTACCATATGGTCAGTACCTCAGATTGAGACGTAATTGCAGCAAGCTCTCGGACTACCGGGATCAAGCGGCCGATCTCTCTGAGAAACTATCAGCTAGGGGATATCCTGAAAAGATACTGAAAACCTGCCAGAAACGCGCTAGAAATCAACCCCGAGAGGCGTTTCTGAAAGGAAAACCAGAGGGAGTGAAGGACATTCCTCTGACGTGTGTCACCACCTACAGCAGCATATCTAACCAGGTGACAAAGTCCATAAACAAACATTGGAGTATCCTCCAGACGGGCAATCGACATTGGGAAAAACCGTTGTTTTCTTTCAAGAAGGCACGGAGCATCAAAGACACACTGGTATCTACCCATCCCAGGAAAGCAGAACAAGAAACAACAGTGACAGTATTAAACGCATGGGGCCTGCCTAATATCACGGGCCATTATCCCTGCAGGAATTGCAGTGTGTGCCATAAAACAACTGCAACAAAAACCTTAAACCTGGATCCTGGAACCTGGAAAAACATGGACCCAGAAGGCACACACCAATTGCAACAGTACAAATGTGGTTTACCTAATAACATGCCCATGTGGCCTACGATATGTAGGTATGACAGGGAGGAAAGTGAAACAGAGGATCTGTGAACATCGCAGCACGATTAGATGTAAGAGAATTACCACGAAACTCACTGAACACTTCCTCCAGGCTAACCACACCACAAATGACATGAGGTGGACAGTCATTGAGACAGTTAGGACAAATGAACATGTGCAACAGCGCTTACTGGAGAAGGAACAACGTTGGGTATACAGATTGTCTACCCATAAAGTGGGACTAAACGATAATATCCCATGCAACTCCTTGAAATTGAAATGACTCTGCCTACACCACCTTTTTATAATTGAAATTAGACTTTCCAAATGTTCAAAGGGACAAACTTTATTGTTCACCAAATAGGTTAACAGTACTAGATATGATTAGTGACACTCCCAAGATTCCCTAACTAAAGTCTGACACAAAGATCTGATCTAACCTAAGATTTAGGTCCTTTATTATTCCACGAAACACTAACATACTCTGAGCATTACCTCTGAAGCACAGCACACAACAAAAGGGAAGGGGTTGTTAAAGTACCCTTAGTATCTCTTTAAACCCCCCTTTTTTATTCAATTTCTATTTTCTTTGATTACCATTTAAAATACAACTTTTAGTTATGAGTACAGTATAATCATTTAATTTTTATTCGGTCGCATTTGTAATTTTATTGTCTCATTTTTCTGAAGACTCGTGATCCCCAGAACCGGTCGGATTCATGTCATAAGCCGTTTTTTATTTGAAATGAACCTTTTGGGCAACGTGAAAGAGGTGATTACGGCCACTTCCTTGAAAAACATCAATAAAACAGAGGGTTTAAACAAGGGAGACGGAGGCGGCGATACGTTACTAGCGTAACCACGCCCCTAAAGTTGACATGTGACTACGTCAACGTCATGCACCAGGAAGTACCGCGTCCCTGTAAATCACATTTAAACCACTGAGAACCGAGTAGACACATCCTCGGGTCTCCGTGCGGGCACTCCATAGGTATGAACACGGGCGGTAAGGTTTGAAGATGTAAGTACTTGAGGACTACGAGTGGCCACCATTTGTTTTGAGCTAACAACGGATTGGAGGTACGTGTCCCTAACTGCATTTTACTCGTTTTTCCTCCTGCCTTAGTGTGTGACTACAACCTACGCCCCCCCACGGCTTCCATGGGGCATTTCAGAATTTAAGTTCAAGTAAGCATTGACCTTTTCTTTGTTTGCCAAATAATTCACACCAGCACATGTACAGTGGTACGAGAAGTGCTTGTGGTAATAACCTATGAGCTCCATCGTGACTATTACGCTCGCAAAAAGTCGAGCACATTGACACCCACGATAAATTTATCTAGTGGGTATGTGACATTACTTAGGGGCAAAGTTGCATTCCTTTCTTCGTTTATAGTTGTGAAGGTTCATAGCACATGATTCCTCTTCAGGCATGGTATGTGTGCACGAATTGACCACGCACACGCTGCATACCAGTATCTGGAGACACGAATGAATGAAGAATCTGGGGACATCGCATTTCATGAAACAATGAAAAATGTTTGTGTTTGTTTTCTCTTTCCAGATTCATTACCCCTTTCACATAAAGCTGAAAGAAAAACATATCGTAAGTAGCGTATGTCTCAGTAGTAACTCAGAGAAGGGTGCACCTTAGTGCTTGCACACCCATCGGGTTACACCACGAGGTCCTGAAGAAAGCCTGGCAGTGACAATAAGAGGCTGAAACATGTAGACCGTGACCTTTTTCACTTATTTCACAGATGCCTTAGGCCAATTTAACCTTTTTAGGCATCCCACACTGTTTTTATTTTGTCTTATTGCTCCATATTAAAGCTAAAGGAACGATAAAGATAACTTTAACCTGCACTAATTCACTCACTTTCACCGCGTTCACCACGTCATCCCGCTCCGCTGTAATCCAGGCGTTGTAGCACAACCGAATAACATTCAGTCATTCGGGTGGGACCCCTATGATGAAGCATGTCACCAACTAGTGGTCAGGGAGGGGTCTTTTAAAAGGAAATAAATGTTTCCTTTTTTTTCTACTTGTGTGTCTCTCTACATCACTTTTTTGCTGTGGGGCATACTCCCTATTTTGTTTATTGATTTATCCCAAGGGGACTGGGAGTGTTCCCTGAATTCAAAACCCTTTCTCTCTTTTTTGATTGATCAAGATTAAGATTCTATACCACTGAAATTCTGGCAAAGCAACCATAACAACCTCAGGGATCCGAGTATACTTTTTTTTTAACATTAACTGATTCATTCTTTAGGACATCTAGTACCAATAGGACTCGTATCACCATTATACACTCTATATATCGAGTTGAATTCTCATATAGAACAGTGACTTAATGG
The DNA here is from genome assembly GCA_963921515.1 of Calotriton arnoldi. Classification (NCBI taxonomy): domain Eukaryota; kingdom Metazoa; phylum Chordata; class Amphibia; order Caudata; family Salamandridae; genus Calotriton; species Calotriton arnoldi. Next base: position 721,570 of record CAWUFW010000497.1, read on the forward strand.
TGTGGCTTTGCAGCTTTAAAGCAAAAGTTTGGCAAGGATTTTTTTCTGGTGCTTTTTATGAATGCTTTGTAGTAGGACAGCAATAATAAGTGATACTCACACTCAATTAAACGGCTGCTAAATCAAAGACTGTGGAAGGATGAAAGGTTGAATCAGCTGCACTGAGATCTGACTCCACGACGTCTAGGCCAGTAGAATGGCAATTATGAAAACCGAATCACCTTATTGGCTTCACCAGCATATGGTGAACACTGTGCATATGTCTAGTGGAAGAACATGACAGTACATTTCTTAACAGACTTGGAAATATAGAAACCCTAATCACAGCTCGTGTTTATAATTCAAACCTCTACATTCATGTTACTAGATGTGAAGACAGTCCCCACAAGTCTAAGAAGGGTGATATAGACATAACCCAGTCCAACCTCAGGGTTCTACAGGACTATGTCGAGACAGCTTTAGCTGTCCACTAAAGCTCATGTATTTACAAAAATAAAATTAAAAAGAAGTATAAATCGAGTAGCTTTGACTGCACCACTTTGTTGATCTTCTTTATGGGCATTTGGACAGCAGTTTTGTTAGCCTACCTATGAAGTGGGTCAGTTGCTGATAATGGGTAGTGACTTTGTTTATGCAGATCCTGACTTAAGAATAGAGGGCAGGGATTTACCTTGTTGTTATGTTCAGTCAGGCACAAAGATGAACTGAATTTTAATTCAGAGAATAGAATTACATAGCACATGCTGTACTCTCATAAACTAGAAGTGATGGTACCACATTTTAACAGAATAAGAGAAATACAATTCCAACTACATCCATTATTTCAAGACAATCTTTTAAACATCCTGGCATACCAGTGTACATTCTTTTTCTCTCACCAGAACCAAACCCTTCAGGTTCTGCCACCCGCGAACCTCCAGAGCCAACCATCCCAAAACCATCACCTTGCCCAATGCCTGACACACTTTGCCCATCCCCACAACTGGAATCACCACCATCCATGGACTTCTCCCTGTCCAACCACCAACCTCATAATTGAGATACCCCTCCAGAGCTCTTGTCCACAAACCCCTTGTTGACCAACACAACATTCCTTTTGCTCCACCACCTACCATTTTCTACCAAAATAGCATGTTTGGAGTCTCACACCACACATCTGAGGAAAAAACTTAGACCTCCCCTTTCCGGACCCTCAAAGCCTTTTTACTTAGACCTTGTCTCCCACCAGAAATTGCACATCCCTTACCTTGTTTTCAACATCGTACCTCTGATTATTTCTGCATCTAGCCTCCTCAACTTTCAGGCACACTTCTCTCAAATCAGGCATCGTTTGAGCAACGCCTACATGATCCACCACCCATCCAGGATTACGTTCCTTTTGTCCTTCAACAGGACAAAAGGAACTACCCCAGTCGTGGAATGTGGAACATTATGATAGCTCCACAATCTCTCCTGGACTGCATCCACCACATCATTACCCGATGAACTCACCATCTGAATCATCTCCTTCAACATCTTGTTCGTTCTTTCAACCATGTCGTTACCTTGAGGATTATGCAATTCAACTGACAAGCGCTTAATTAACACCAGATGACAATAAGAATGACTCCATGACCTGGGATTTAAACTGGACCCCATTATCCGTAACCAACAACTAGGGAACACCCTCTCGCCAAAACAAATCCTTCAGACATTCAAAGACCACACCCATTTTTGGTTCCATCAAAAATGTGTTCTCCACCCACTTACGAAAAGAATCTACCACTACTAAAGCATACCTCAAACCAGGACCAAGATTGTACATAGGTCCTATAAAATTAATTCCCAGCTTTCTCCATGCACCTTCCGGGAACGGCACAGGACCCAGGGGAGAGTTAAACATGCATAGGGTCTTGTCTGCCTCCCTACAATTCTCACAACTACCAACAAACGCTTCCACTTCTGAGTCCATACATGGCCACCAATAATACATGCGAAGCCTCCTCTTAGTACTAGTCTTCCCCGTATGACCCCGGTGAGTGAACCATACCAATTGTGATCTCAGCTCCAACGGCGGAATCAACAAATTCCCCCTAAAAACCAATTCTCTTCAATAGTGAGTTTATCCTTCATCTTGTGAAATAACTCCAATCCCTTAATCGGATTCCTCTCATTAGGTCAACCTTTAACAATGAAATTTTTCAATGCCACCTGACAATCATCCTGTTGTGCACACAGTTTTCATTCCTGCAAGTTAATGGCATCATGCACAACAGTCAGTCCATCAACCAATCCCACAACGCACACCACGCCTTCCAAGTCAAGATTGCTTGCTTGTTCCTTCCAATTACATCTAGAAATAAAATCTGCTCTGGTATTTTTCCCTCCAGGAATGTGCTTGACTTCAACATTATGTTCATACATCTTGGCTAACAACCTCACCATCCTAGGACAACAAGTAAACCAACAGCGTTTGATCAGATAATACAATGAATTTCTTCCCCCACAGAAAAGTAGATACATTTTTGTAGCCCAAACACAAGCCAACGCTTATCTTTCTATGGTGCTGTAGTTACATTCAGCTGCAGAAAGACATTTGGAAGCAAACTCTATGGTATACTCCTTCCCACCCACAAATTGTGTAAGAATGCTCTTAATCCAACTCCACTTGCATCAACAGTCACAATGGACTATACATCATGCCTGAATGTACCAAGAGCTGGAGCCTTAACCATTAGATCCTTCAAATTTTCAAACACTGCACATACTTCAATTCCCCAAAGATAGTGAATCCCTTCACATAAGACTTTCCTTAATGGTTCAGTTTGGTAAGCAAATTTGTCTATAAATGTGAGTACTACTCACACAGACCTAAGAAAGACCTTAATTGATCCTTAGCACTAGAGCGCAGGACTACTTTTAATAGCCTCTACTAAACCAGCTTTAGATTTGGTGCCATCACCAGAGATGCAATGACCCAAATATTCAATCTCCTCGACAATAAACCTACACGTATCCATTCATACACTGACTCCTGATACTCAATGGAACCCTCCAAAATTTATGTGTAACAGGAATGGCCTCTTGTTTAAGGATGATTTTATGTTCATAGCCCCTCACTGATCCTAGTCTATCTTCAGATAATGATTTGTGTCCCTCCAACACCTAGAGAAACGATTTGATTCGAGTTGGAATCTTCATAAGATAAATTGGAAAAGCAGTACCAGGTCTTAATACCATGCCAAATTCTCCTTGGTCCCTCCACCCCAAAATGTTATAACCCATATTAGCAACATACTCCTTGGTCCAAATTGACATATCCTTGTATGAGACTTTCTCATGAAATTATCCCATCATTTCTATCTTATGCCCACCAAATACAATACGAATGTCAGGGGGCAATAGCTGAACTATACTTAATTCCTTCCAGAATATTTCATCAGTCACAAACGTAGTGGGAGATCCCAAATCCACTGTGACGTTGACCACAACATTTCCAATTTCAATGGTAATAACTGGATCTCCAGTTCTCTCTGGAATTTGTGGAATCTTCACCATCTCAATAGACAAAACAACTCTTGCCTCCACCTGACTAGCATCTTCCTCACATCTATTTGATGAATTGGCATCTGCAACCAATGCTATTTTCTGAGTGTTTTTTGCAGACTCTAGGAAAATGCCCTTTGACCTTGCACTTTAAACAAGATTTGCATAGAGTTGGAAAAGCTTTAAAATTTGCTATATGTGTGTTGGATCCACATCTGAAACAAACATTTGAAAAAGATCTATCAGGTTTTTTAAAATCAGTGGCCAAATTGGACTTGGACTTTAACAGAACAGTATTAACATATTCCATGTCAGAAGAATTTTTAAGTCTGGATTGCAAAATAGATCTTTCAATGCCTCTGGCAATCTCCAAGTCTCCTTAAGATTGGGATTCCTGAAACACAATAATCTTTCCTGAGTTCTTTTGTCGAAACAGTTGACAACCACTGGATCTCTTAAATAATTGTCAATGCTACCATCAAATTCACACTAAAGGGATCATTTGGATGTTGGTCAGAAAGCCTCCAGATTTAAAGTCTGACCACCTAATTACAATGTAGGCGGTCGGACTTTAAACCGGCTGGTCGGACCGACTGGCTTCCGACGGGCTCAAGGTGCCCGTTGACCAGTCGGAGGCCGCACATAATCCCCTACGGACGGCGTTTCCGCTGTTGGGATTAGGATGTAGGTTTCTGACAGGCTTCTCATGTCGGGCTTTCCGACATGAAAAGCCTGTCGGAAAGTGACTTTGGGGGCCCCTAGCATGGTCCCCGTGCCTCCGCAGCCTCCGGTTGGCAGCCTGGGGGGCACTTATGGTGCCCCCCTGTAAATCACCATCACAGTGCCTGCACGCGGTGCAGGGATTTACAGGAACTCCCATTTCTCTATGGGAGCTTGTGCTGCGGCCAATTTCCGACCGCTGCACAAGCTCCCATAGGGGAATGGGAGTTTGTGGCCGCACCATGTGCAGTCGCATTGTAATAGGGTGTTGAGAACCGCCGACCTGAGGTTTGTCAGTTCCCACACCGAAACAGTGATGGGCGGACTCAAGTCCGCTCGACAGTGTAATTAGGGCCTTAGTTGCCAAAATGCGCAATTCAGCAAACAAATTGTCAATGGATTCGGGTTGTAATTGATGCAGTGTGAAAAATCTGTGCCTTTCAGCAATTATACTTCTGTCATCTTTAAAATGATTTTGCAGTCTTTTGACAGATTTCCAAATAAAAATCCCAATCCTCTTCAGATAATTGAATTGCAGGTGGAAAATGATCAAAAATGCATTGTCCTTTTGAACGCAAACTGTTATAAAGAAGAGCCAACTTTCTAACAGGTTCAAACCTTGCACTATCAATTGCAATTAAATAGCTATCAAACGATTTAAACCATTATTTACATTTACATTTTTGAATGTCTGGTTCATCAAGAAAAATTATAGGACAATTCATATTCTGCACATTACTAAACCATGAAGAGCAGTGGGGAAAAATGTTTACAAAGAGGCAACTATTCGAACCGATCAGAATTGGTTTTGTATCTAGTGTTGTAGCTTTTGAAAGGACCAATCACCAATTCTATGTAAAGGAGTCAATCAAAACTGGCTGGTAGGGTGTGGTCTGGCCACGACGCAAGATGGCCACTTGATACCGGAGCTCCGCGCTGAGGGGAGCCCTGGACGATAATGAATTGCCCTTCCAGTCATCAGGGACGCCTTATTCATGGAAATCACGCCGTCTGAATGATCGGTCCTACTGGTGTGAATATTTCAAAGCTTTGAAGAGGCTCCTTCACAAACTGCGAGGGCGTTTTGTTCCGAGCAACGGCACTCGCATTCTCACAGAGCACAGCTGTCAGAGCGCGCGCCTCTTAAGAATGCGGTGAGAGGCTTCTGAATACCACAGACGTTTGAAGAAACTTCACCGCAAGTGTGACCGGCTCTTGTAAGCAAAGATTTATGACTCTGTGTGTGTTTATCTGCCTCCCTACATATCTGGTGAACCGGGGTCTGTTATTAGCTGTTAGTTGTAACGCTTTGAAACTAGCGTTGTCAAAACACAGCTGACTAAAACTCGCACCTCTCAGAAATGTGCTGAAAGGCTCCTGAACCTTTGTGCTGCCTAATGAGACTGCATTGTTAACCAGGTTGGCTCTCTTCAACTATAATTAGCAGACTTCGCAATGGCTGCATCTCCTCTCTGAGAATTACTTTTACCTCACAGCATTCTCACAAAGCACAGCTGATGGAGTGCGTGCCTCTTAGGAATGCGGTGAGCAGCTTCTGAATACCACAGACGTTTGAAGAAACTTCACCGTAAGCGTGAACGGCTCTTGTAAGCAAGGATTAATGATTCTGTGTGTTTATCTGCATCCCTGCATATCTGGTGATCCGGAGGTCTGTTGTTAGCTGTTAACTGTAACGCTTTGAAACTAGCGTTGTCAAATCACAGCTGACTAAAACTCGTACCTCTCAGAAATGTGCTAAAAGGCTCCTGAACCTTCGTGCCGCCTAATGAGACTGCATTGTTAACCAGGTTGGCTCTCTTCAACTATAATTAACAGACTTCGCAATAGCTACATCTCCTCTCTCAGAATTACTTTTACCTCACATATTTCCTGGCAACTTACTAATACATGTAACTTAAACAATATTATCTGAACTTGGTTTACCATCTTATGTAGCTGCTGTAACAAAAATAGACGACTTTTAGTGGTATTAACAGCTCCTCAATAGTCTTCCTTGTTCTTCTGTTTATACCTCAATGGTTAGAGAAGTAGAGTGCGCTATTGATATGCAGCTAATAAATCTGAGGAGATTTCACTCATATTATATATAAGAGGGTTTGCTTACTCCTTTTTTTTTTTTTTTTTTTTTTTTTGAGCTGTCTTCTCAGTCTTATGTTACACTGCACTGGTGCTTACCAAAGTTAAGCTGCCTTTTGATTTTGCGCGCTTCTGCCACATAAAGAAAATACCTGAGGAGACTGATGTGCTCACCCAATATTATATAATACTTAGAACTACCTGAGGTTGATTTGACCATAAATAATATGTGCCTCCGCAATGTTTCAGAAACTTGAGAAATGCATAAAGTTTTTACTTACTCTTATTCATACTACATTTTTGATGAAACCAAAGTCTGCTCATTCGGTAGACATCTGTTTGCCAAGTTTTCTAAAATTCCATACAGAATTAACCGGGAATACCTTCCGGTAAAGTGGCTGGTAAATTTTTAAAGCAGCCTTCATGTTCTGAAATTCTACATCAGGATCGCTCTGCTCCAGGAGACTGGAATACTACCCTTTCAGCCCAAAAAATCATCCAATCCTTTAATGTTGCTTCCAATTTTTTTTTTTTTTTTATGTATTGCTGATACGGTGAAGCAGTGTTGATTGGAGTTAGGCTACCTTTAGCTTCTGTGCGCTTCTACTACGTGCTGAAAATACTTGAGCTACAAATCTCTATACAGAAGCATCCGGTAATGCCTTCTGGCAAAGCAACTGGTAAATCCACAAAGCAACCCTCATACTCTGAAATTTTAAATCAAGGTCGTTCCTCTTCAGAAACTTGGGATACTAGCCTCTCAGCCCAAAAATCATCCAACCCTTTGATGTCTACTGTACCAGACCCTAACATGGAAAAAATACTTCAGGAAATCACTGCGGTTGGACGTCGTTTAGAAGGACTGGAGACATCCATATCTACCCTTACTACTGAAACAAAATCGATGCGTGCAGCTATCGCTGGATTTCAGGGTAATTTAGATGTACTTACTGAACGTGTAGCCTCAGTTGAAAACCGCATCAACAACTTACCGGATCGAGACCAAGAACTTTTCTTCCTCAGAAGTAAGATGACAGATTTGGAAGATAGAAATCGTTGTGACAATGTGCGCTTCTTTGGATTTCCAGAGGGAATGGAAGGATCAGATGCCAAATCCTTTCTTATAACAGCCCTTCCAAAAATTACAGGACTCACTTTTGATCCACCTTTGGAGATGCAGAGAGCACATCGTATTGGTCCTTTCAAAGGTGGAAAAAACTTGCATCCGCGCACACTTATTGTCTGCTTTCTAAGACACGAACAGGCTTGTCAATTAATTAACGCAGCTCGTATGCATGGTCCATACCAATTTGAAGGTCATCAGATCCGAATGGCAGCAGATTTCTCAAAAGAAACAAATGATCGCCGTAAAGCTTTTCTTTCTTTACGACCCTGCCTACGTCAATTGGACATTAAATATGGCCTCTTTGAACCAGCACGCCTTCGGATCACTAAAGATGGCATTTCCAAAGGCTTTTTTAACCCAGAAGATCTTCGTCTTTTTTTAGACACTCTCCTTCCTCAAAGTATGGAATGCAACCTGTACATGAGCTTCAATCTCCACTTCCTTCCTTGAAATCCAAGAAGACAAACATGGATTGTGCTGTGTCTACACCAGAGTTTAAATCTCAGCCTCCTTCATTAAACTCCAAGACGTCGTCTGGCGGAACTCGACGCAATCCAGGTCGTTCCAATAGTAGAGGAAGAGACCCAGATCGACTTGTGCGTTCCATTGGCGACCGCTCACAACTCTTCAAGCAGTGGCAGCTTTTACGCAGGATAGAGATAGAGACAAGTCACGTTCTCCTTTGAAATCTCCTTCATCTACTGAGGAGGGTGTGCCCTGAATCCTGATTTAACGTTTAATTATTTCATATTAATGTTATGATAAGAATCTATTTATAGTTTTCCACTATAGCAACCAATTAGAAATATTACGAATTTAGAGTTAGTATATATAAGTATTAAATCCTAAAAACAATTCAATGAAGTTGCGATCTGATGATGCAGTTAGAACTCACTTACTTAGTTATCTACTGATACTCTGATCTGTTAAGATGTTTCCTTAACTATACCCAATGGATTGTTTTTCTGTATCCACGAATGTATGGAAATTAATCTATTCAAATTCACAGTAGTAAATGCTTGGATGAATATCAGATGACTGCTTCGACACATCTTGAACAATGTCTCTCCCCAACACATGGTTTATACTGATTCCTTCTCTGAGGTACATTTTTCATTTTCCACAACAACAATCAAAAGATCTTTGACGTCTAGGGTAACTCAGAATGTTTCTGTAACAGAAGAAAAGACTCAGATAGAAATGTTTGCTCGTTTAGGATTCAACCCTGATTTAATATTTTATTACTTCATATTAATATTGTTATGATGTTAGCTATATATTAATAGCTATCCGATATGATAATTAGCTTAACATCTGTTTCTTCCTTCTTTCATGACTTGTCTGTCCCTGTCTACTGTTATAGCTAGACTTATTCACATTCGTCTATTATTCTCATGCATACCCTTTTTATGACATTATTATATTTCCTTACTTCTCTTCCTCTTTATTCTTTTTATCCTTATTCTTCTTTTTTTTCTTCTATTTTCTCTTCTCATTTTCTCTAATACTTTTTATCTAAATCTTTTTTAATCTTTTCAGTCTTTTCTCTTATTATGAATTATAATTGTTACCTGGATGTTCTTTCTCTTCTAAATCTCCTTCATTTATTGAGGAGGACGTACCTTGAATTCTGATTTAATATTCTATTGCTTCATATTAAAGATGTTATGATGATAGCTCTCTATTAATAATTCTCCAATATGACAACTGGTTTAACATCTCTCTCTTTCTTCCTTCATGGTTTGTCTGTCTTTGTCGCCTGTTCTTGCTCGATCTATTCACATTCGTCTATTGTTATTTTATGCACACTTTCTTTTACTATCTTTGGTAAAATAGTATATTTGTTGACACTATCTTTCCTTACTTCTTTTCCTCTTTGATCTTTATTATTCGTCTTTCTACTTTCTCTTCTCAAATTTCACTAATATTTTCTATTTGAACCTTTTAAATCTTCTCAGTCTTTTTTCCTGTTATGAATTATAATTACTATTTGTATATTTTTTCTCTTCTAATTTCTTCTATACTTCTTCTTTAATTAATTAATCAATTAATAAGTTAATTGTTTCAATGTTTAATATTCAATTGTTCTGTTATTTACTTACGATACATTTTTTTGAATATTTATGATATGCTAGTTCCTCGACATAGTAATATTTAAGTATTATGTTTTTTCATATTCTTCATTATAGATAATAGGATTATTGCTATATTAATATACGACTACCTTTTTTGACACAAGCAAGTTACTTTATTATTGCTTTATCTACTTATTTCCTACACTGTTTACATATAAGATAACATTATTCTGATCTGTTTCTGACTAGATGAGTTAACAATTTTTCCAGTGAATATTCTATAATACTGTTATATTTTGTCTGGTTTACCTTATTATGTCATCCATATGTCTTATATCTTATTTTCTCCTACACTATATTCCCATGATACTCGTTTTCTTTTCTTTCTTCATTTCGCCCTCTAAATTCCAAAGAATATGTTGGATGCGATTTATATTATTTAGTAGATGTCTCCCTTACCATTGATGGTCCCATCGGATGGGGCTCCCTCGGCGCGAGTAGCCCACAAGTCTAGACTCGCAGCTAAAAGATCCACTTTGTTGCTATCATCTATGTATTTTAATCACACTCCTTTTCCAAAACTTATTACATCTACAAACTTCTTATTCTAACATTTCAACCACTCTTTGTTCTACTGCTTATATATATATCTGTTAAAAACCAAGGGTTCCCTTTCCCCTTTTTTTTTTTTCTTTTTCTTCACTTTCCCCTCCCCTTATATCTATTTTTAAATTTTTATTATTGCAGGACATTTTTCTGACTTTTAAAATGTTATAAGCATACTTTTACAGTTTCTCTCACCCTCATCTGTACTCTTTAGACATGTCTACCACGGCAACAACACACCCTCTTTCTGTCTTAACATGGAATGTCCATGATCTCACTCATTACATCAAACGGAAAAAAGTGTTGTCATATCTTCAATCTAAAAAGACAGATGTGGCATTACTCCAAGAGACGCATCTAGATGCATTGGAGTCCGAGAAATTGTGTAGAGATTGGGTGGGTAAAGTGATCCATAGTAGTATACAGAAAGGTATAGCATGGAGATACCCCTCCGGGGGTGATTCCTGCGCTTTATAAATCCTATACATACATACATACAAAGGTGATCCGGCACATACAGGTCCCACTCGCAAATGTGGAGTCGCGATCCTCATCCACAAATCTCTCCAGGTTAAAATTTCAAAGACATGGACAGATCCTGAAGGTCGTTATGCATTTGCCAAGATACGTATCAGAGATACATGTATTTGTGTAGGTTCAGTCTATGTCCCAACCAGAACCAAAAAATCATTCTTTCTCCATCTGAACCTCTTATTAACAGAGATTGGTGCATCACAATATCTCATAGGTGGGGATTGGAATATCGTGAGAGACCCAGTTCTAGACAAAACTGGTCCGTTAGACAAAAGTAATGCAGCGGATAGAACATTAATGGATGACATACTAGTAGACCATGGCTTAATTGACCACTGGCGTCTCTCTCATCCATCAGATACTGAATATACATTCTTCTCCCCAACTCATGGCACCTTGTCTCGTTTGGATTATTTTTTAGTATCCCAAGGATTGATTCAATCGATTCAAGACTCCTGTATCTTTGAAGCAGCATTATCTGATCACTCCCCGGTTTTCTTGGCTCTGGAAGTTGATCTACCCAGACCAGGACGTAAACCTTGGCGCATGAATATACACCGACACAGATCTCCCATGGGTAAAACCCAATTACAAACTTACTTTCAAGATTATCTCTCCACCAATCAGGGTTCTGTGGCTTCAAGCAGAATGATGTGGGCTGCGGCTAAAGCTACTATTAGAGGTCAACTAATGCGTGAAGCAGCACTGGCTAATAAGCGGAATGCTGCACGACAAACAGAATTAGAGCAGGAAATACTATTATACACCCGCCTATATACCAAAACCCCAACTTTACACAATCGTAAATCTTTAGAACAAGCTCGAATGGCATTAAATGGACTCTTTACCTCTAAGGCAGAATTTGCTCTCCAAAGAATGAAAACGAGACACTACGAACAAGGAGAGAAGGCAGGCAGATTGCTAGCGGCACAATTAAGACAACGAGAGGCAGCCATGACCATCTCAGCTATCAAATCATCCCAGGGTAGCATTCTTACTAGGCCACAAGATATAGTAAATGAATTTGCTTCTTTTTATAAATATCTCTACACACCTGAGAAGCAAATAGACACGGAAGGATTGACTAACTTTCTTTCAAAGGTAGATCTTCCCCGCCTTTCTGATGAGGGTAGGGCCCTTCTTGAGGGAGAGATTAGCAAGGATGAGATTGCGAAAGCCATATCCAATTTATAATATCATAAAGCTCCTGGAGAGGATGGATTTCCAGCTGAATTCTATTGCTGGTCTGGGTATAATGTGGTCGATTCATTACATGCTGCGTTCCAGGAGGCTGAATGAGATCATTCCTTGGGTCCCATCTCTAACAAAGCAATAATTGCAGTACTTCCTAAACCTGGAAAGGACCCTCTACTTTGTGCCAGCTATCACCCTATTTCACTTTTGAACTGTGATATAAAAATTCTTGCCAGTATTCTGGCCTCTTGTCTTAAGGAGGTATTGCCTTCATTAATTCACCCAACCCAAGTGGGATTTGTTCCAAGGCGTTCCTCTAGGAATCACATACGTACATTGACACATACATTATGGCGTGCCAAGGACCTCCCACAAGATGCATTAGCTTTATCACTAGATGCCGCAAAGGCCTTTGACCGCATAGAGTGGGAATATCTTTTCAAAGTGCTGGAACACTTCGGCTTAGGGAATCAGTTTATCCAAAAAATACATCTCTTATATGATAATCCTTCTGCACAAGTTAATTGTGGGGGATTTTGTCAGACCCATTTCCAATCTTAAGAGGAACTGCGTCAGGGTTGTCCTTTATCACTGCTCCTTTTTCTTTTGGCATTAGAACCCTTGGCAGCCGCTATTCGTCAATCAGAGGAAGTTATGGGCATAAATCTCCCCATAGGTAAATCCAAAATCTATTTATATGCAGATGACATTTTACTTACTCTCACGGATCTTTCTCGCTCCCTGCCATCTTTACTCCAAATCATAGACAGCTTTTCATCCTTCTCAGGTTATAAAATAAATTGGGACAAAAGCGAAGCTTTACCAATTTCTGATGGTACCACAAAAGCGGCTATTCATGGTTTCCCTTTCCATTGGCAATCCTCACACCTTAAGTATTTAGGTATATTAGTAAATAAAAGTATGGAATGTATGGTTTCAGACAATCTTAATGCATTGATTACTCAAATGCAACGTGATTTTGATAAATGAAAAATTCTGAATCTTTCCATGTGGGGAATAGTGCAAGCTGTTAAAATGGTTACTTTACCACGTTTTTTTACAGACCTTAGGCATGCTTCCTCCCCACATTACCTTATCTATGCTGAGACTTGTAGGGGCAGATTTACAACTTCTGGCGCATCCCTGCAAATCAGCAGGGATGCGCCAGAATAGTTGCGACACGCAATTCTCACCTTGCGCCACCACAGATGCGCCGCATTTACAATGCGGCGCACCGTGGCGCCAGGAAAGGCCGATGCGTGTCGCATCTTGTGGCGTAAGGGCGGCGCATTGCTGGAGTCGTGTCGCAAGCGCGACACGACTCCAGCAATGCTCGTGGGCCGCCCATACCTAACATGGTGTGCCACTCCTTACGCCTACTTGAAGCAGGCGTAAGGATTTGTCGCAGCGGCGTCGGAAAAGTGACTCGGTGAAATCTTGTAGATTTCACTGCGTCACCCTGCGAGGCTTTCCTTCGACGGAACGCCCACCCTGCGGCGGAACGCCCACATGAAACCTGACGCAGGTTTCATGTGGCGCTGGCTACCTAGCGTGACGCATCTCCCTAGATGCGTCACGTTGTCAATAATGCGCAACGTGGCGCATGGTTTACGTCACCGCTGCGTCACAAAAGTGACGCAACGGTGGCGCAAAAGTGGCGCAAGGGGCTTGTAAATCTGCCCCATTGATTCTAAAATAAAATCTTTTATATGGGGTACCACAAAACCTCGTTTAGCTATAACTAAATTAAAAGCACACCACACTTATGGAGGAATGAGTCTCCCTTCAATTGAACATTATAATCTGGCATTACAAATTTCGCAACTATCATATATGCTACCGGGAATTTCTGACATTCCTCAATGGGTTCATATAGAACGGCATCTCTTAGTTACTGAACCAGGCATTTCTGCATTATATGGTATTAAAATCACTCGTCAGCAATCTAAAAATCCAATTTTATCAGCAATGCTTAAGTCCTGGCAAAGAGCACACCGATTATTAGATCTAAATCCAAACATTCATGAAAAAGCACCTATTTGGAACAATACCAGTATTCGTATAAATCGGAAAGTGCTATCATGTCCATTATGGCATTTAGCAGGTATTCAAACACTAGATCAGCTTTTCCACAATGGTGATTTTAAATCCTTCACACAACTTAGAGCAGAATTTGGTCTTCCACTACATCAATCTCCAAAATATACTCAACTTCAACAATGTTTGAAAAAGCACCTCCTTCTTCCATGCTTCAAACTTCACACATAGTCACATATTTAAACATTTGGAGTAAACATAAAGGAGTAATATCTGGTCTCTACAAAATTTTTACAATGCACCTTCACTCTCAACCCCTGTCACAGACCCTACAACTCAAATGGCAGAATCGGCTTTTAGTATCTTACACTGATGAGGAATGGGAGGAAATACTGGAAAATTTAGACACAGGCACCCGTGAAGCTAGACTAAAATTCTGTCTTTTCAAAATCCTTCATGAGTGGCATTGGTCCCCTGCAAAACTACAGAAGGCTGGTTTACTCTCACATGCTAACTGCTGGAGGTGCCCTAATACCAATTGTGACTCCACACACATTATATGTGACTGCCCAATGATACAACCTTACTGGACGTATGTAGGTAGAATCTTACGATCTACAATGCCTTTATCTCTTCCGCTTACGTCTGCTAATATACTTCTTCATGATCTCCGTCTTTCCCCAAAACTCCCCAAACCCCAACGTCGTCTTTTTCATACAGCATTGGCCACCGCAAAAATTTGTATCTTACGTCATTGGAAATCCACATCTCCTCCTTCACAAGAAGAATGGCTGACAACTATGATACACACAGCATCGCACGAAAAAGTGATTTACAACCTCCAGAATCAAACTGACATATTCCTTCAGGTTTGCTCACCTTTCTTGAATATGAATAGTGGTATTGATATTGATGTTAATACCCCCAATGCTACTATTTCTCTACCTTAGTCCAATTATGTTCTTCCCCTTTTTACCCTTTACTCTTTCCCACCCCTGGTTATCCTATCCTATCCTATCTTATCTTATTCTATCTTATCCTATCTTATCTTCTCTTCCCTTATCTCACGTCATATTATACTATTTGATATCTAACTTCTTTCCTATACCTGTCCACATTATCTATTATCTCAAAACCCCCTTTTTTTTCCTTCTTATTCTTATATTTATTCAATTTTTTATTTACGTATTTATTCACATATATATATTCTATTTTTTAACAAATAGTACTTATCACCTATATATATTTCTGCTTATAATGTATTCATTTCTCTACTATGAATTGTTACATGTTGAATGCTATTATCATTATTGTTCCTGTGATGAATTTTTACAAAAATGCTAATAAAACATTACAAAACCCAAAAAAACCTGGCTGGTATACTAGTATCCAATAGTGTAACTTGTAGAAGGACCAATCAGAAGTCCCGTTGCTGCCCACTGAATGCTAACATTGAGGCAGAATGCAGCTGAGCTAAGAGCTGCGAAGCCACAAGACACAGTTTAAATCAGCAGGTGAGCGGTGCTTGCTTAATTGAGACCGACAGTACGGTTGACAATATTTGAGAAATTGGTGCAGTTACCCCGAGTAGCCGCTCCTCTGTCAATCCCACAGTGTGCGGCTCTAGCGCAAGTCTGACCAGTGAGCCGTGTGGGTATATAGTGCGAGCTGCCGCTCCTCTGAAGAATCAAGGCCACACGACCAATGCGCATAAAAGCGCGAGCCAGCAATGTTGTAAGGCGAGTGTGAGCAACAGCGCAGGGCACTAATTGATCATAATTAAGATCGATTAGATCCAGCGCATGACAAAAACACACACAATAACAGCCTCAAACAGGGTACAGCTCACAGAGTCAATAAAGTGCTCACAGGCAATGTTACACTCGAGGAAAGGTCGAATCAGATGATGAAATGTAAACTTCCACACGTAGAAAGGTACTGTCTTGAACTACACCTGTTTGTCGCCAAAATATGTATTGTTCAGGTAGGCACAAAGACGAAATAAATTCAAAAGTTGTTTAATTCAGGGACAGAATACTGAGTCCTCCAGTAACTGCTCCAGCCACTAGCCAACTGCCAAAGTCTGGAACCCTCACCAAGAACTGCCACTGCTGAGGGTTCTACCAGAACACTTAAAATTGCAGCAAACATAACACTTGTGAATTCTCTGAAGACACAATAGGAAGGGGTTTTACATTGTGAACACTGACAAATGCAATAGGAAATGGATTCACATTGTGAACTCAATGACAAACAGCACAGGTAGGGGCTCTGCATTTTTAACAAAGAAAGCCATTTTACACACATCTCTATGTCCGGAATGGCTAAAGATGCCTGGCATACATTGTATACCTGGTCATTTTATGTTTAGTAGTTTGTTGAGTGTATCTAAAGTACTTTCTAAAGTGTCATCTTTAAAACCGTGCTATGCTTTACTTAGAAACCGGAAGAAGGTTGGTGATCTTTTTTCTCTCTAAGGAAATTAAAATGGGTGGAATATTTAATGTAGAAACCCACTTGTAGAGCTCTTGTCAAACAACCAGTAATACAAGTAGTATTCACATGACTTACAGAAAGTTTGCAGACAAAACAATTGCACACCCCTACTCTGTATCTACTTCTAGCAGAAATAGACAACAGAGAATTCCTGGTGTGTCCAGGCTTCTTATTGAAATGAAAAGGATGTATTTGAAAAACAAACAAAAGGTAAAATCCAGGATTTAGAGGATACATTTTATATTCTTGAGTGACAATTAACCTGAGTTCGCAGAGGTGAGAATTCACTTCAATAAGTAAGAACCCTGAAGCTGAAGATGGACGAGGTGGTAATATTCCCTCTGGCATTTTCTAATTGATTAATGGGTAGTTGGACAAAATATCGATTTAGGAATATCGTGCTACAGCAATATCAAGTTTTTAACTATCGTGACACATACATATCTTGATTCAAAAATATCGTTGACAAGAATATCGAGTTTTTAGGTAAGTAATATCAATTTCAAGAATATCTGTGTTGTTAATATCGTTCTTTAATTATCTTTATGCATTTTAGTTCATATGTTAATTTTATATGTTAAATATTGTTTGTGTAATTATTGACACTATTTTTAAATATAGTTTGCAATTTCAAGTGATTTATCATTTTTTATGTAATTGTTAATAGTAATTTATAGTGTCGTAGCGGGTTGTGAGGTTTGTAGGGGTACAGGGTGGGAAGTTAATTAAGTATAATTCATTATAATTATTTTTTAATGTATTATCAATTGTTCAATTGATAATTATTTATGTAAATTGTGTAATTATTATAGTTTGTAAGTTACATTTTAGGTGTTGGTTGGGTTTGTAGGGATATAAGGTGAGTAATTAATTAAGTAATAATTCATTCTTAATTTATTATACATTATTTAATTGATCAATTATTATGTAATGCGTTTTATAATTTTATTTTTTATGTTATATATTAGGTGCAGGCAGTTGTGTTTTTAGGGTCATTGGGTGTGAAGTTATTTAAGTAATAATTATTTAACAATTATTCATGTATTAATAATTAACTAATTGAGTATTAAATATGTTAATTGTGTTATACTTCTTTATTTTTGTTATATTTTAAGTGTGGGCTGCTACCTTTGTGGGAGTATATTGTGGGGAACGTTATTAAATAATAAATTAATAATACATTATTAAAATATTTAATAATCATGTAAATTGTTAAATTGTTTTTAATTTGATAGATATCATTTTATATTGAGTTTTATATTTCTGGTCAACTTATAGTGTTATTAAAACATGATATGTGTTTGACGTGAAGTACTTTCCCTACTGCTGCACAGACTTGAGTGGGAATAGTAAATATTACACCTCTGGATCTTTCTTTTATTTCTAAAGCGCACAGCTACTCCAGGGAGTGTCCCGGCGCTTATTTAGAAATTAAGAGAGTGCGAAGGGACACATTACAGAGTGAAAGGTCAAGTTTTAAGATGCTTTCTGAAAGACCGTTCATTGTCCATTTGACGTAACTGAGAAGGCATGCTGTTCCAAGCTTGCGGACCCAAGAGGAAGGAGGATCTGCCTCCAGTTTTTGCTAGTTTTACCCTTGGAACTTTGGCAAAATGGCAGAGGGATGAGCACAGAGTTCTTAGGAGAGAGTGGAATTGAATCCTGGAGGACAGATATGCAGGTCCAGACTGGTGCAAAGGCCTGTGCATAAGAGTCAAGGTCTTACACTGGATTCTTTTATTAACAGGAATCCAGTGTAGGTTCTTCAAATCAGACGAGATCGAGGCTCGTCTGGGTAATTGAAGAGCCAAATGGGCTGCTGCGTTCTGAATCGTTTGTAATTTCTGCAGCAGATAATGTGAAAGTCCTGTGTAAAGGACATTGTCATAGTCCTTTCTGGACACCACCAATGCCAGAATTGCAGGTAGGGAGAGGATTTGCAGGAGCTTTTGGCCGTTATCAATATACTAAAGCATGTGACAACCACTGAGTCCAACACTTTCCCTACTGTTGCACAGATTGGAGTGCGAATAGTATATTTAACCCCTCCGAAGCCCAATGCTTTCCCTACTGTTGCACAGGCTGCAGTTAGAATAGTAAATTTTACCTCTCCGAAGTCCAACGCTTTCCCTACTGTTGCACAGACTGGAGTTGGAATAGTAAATTTTACCTCTCCGAAGTCCAATGCTTTCCCTACTGTTGCACAGAAGGGAAATCTCCCTACTGTTGCACAGACTGGAGTGGGAAGAGTAAATGTAACCCCTCCGAAGTTGAACGCTTTCATTACTGTTGCACAGACTGGAGTTGGAATAGTAAATTTTACCTCTCTGAAGTCCAAGGCTTTTCCTACTGTTGCACAGACTGGGAAGGGAACAGTAAATGTTACCCCTTTGAATTCCAACGCTTTCCCTACTGTTGCACAGACTGGAGTGGGAATAGTACATTTAACCCGTCTGATGTCCAAAGCTTTTCCTGCTGTTGCACAGAGGGGGAAATAGTACGTTTTACTCATTTGAATTTCAACCCTTTCCCTATTGTTGCACTAACTGGAGTGAGAATAGTAAATGTAACCACTACGAAGTCCAACGTTTTCGCTACTGTTGCACAGAGCGGAGTGGGAATAGTAAATTTTTCCCCTCCATATCCAAATCTTTTTCTACTGTTGCACAGACTGGAGTGGGATTAGTAAATTATTCTCTTCCGAAGTCCAATGCTTTCCCTACTGTTGCACAGACTGGAGTGGGAATAGTGTATGTTTTATTTTCTGATTTAAATACTTATTTTTAAAATTGTTGAATTATATTATTTTTTATCTATAGAATTGGTTGGTGATTTAGTTTAATGTTTTGTACTTGTGTTTTCATATTTTTTATGTTTATCTGAATATATAAATATATATATTTATATAGTTATGCTTTTTATAATAGTAAATTAAAAAACTAAAATTTAAAAAGTAATATAAATTTAGATATATATAAACGTATATATATATATTCTTCTGCTCCATGGTCTACCGATTGCTCCCGCACTCCCTAGCGGGTGCAGGCAGACTCGCGTCAATCTCTCAGCTCATTAAAGAAAGACTAGCACTCGGGGGGGGGTAAATCCACGTACGGATTTATTCGTACTCTTTACAAACGCCTTTCAGCGGATCGTCTTCATCAGTGTCGGCGACCGCCGCGTCAGTGGCTCTTTTATTTCATACCAATCAACCATTTTCATTGGAGATTGGGCAGTTACTATGCTGCCATCTTTGAATGGTGATTCTTTACAACAAATTATATAATTTCTCATTTGTTTGCACAATTCTTGCAGTATCATGAAAGCGAGCAGTTAAATCATTCAAAATTAATGCATGATGCTCCCAATTTTGTAAACGAATTTCAATTCCACATGATTATGATACATCATCAATATTCCATGCAGAATCTCGCCATATTGTAATGGTATAGATTCGTCTCCTTTAATGCATTGTCAAATCATACATTTCATATTCATCTCCAAATGGTGGAAAAAATAGCCAAAATTATATTAAATTCTGCCCTGGATGGGCAAAAACCGCAGATTATTTCTGTACATATTAATTACTTCAACACAGTTCCGCCCTGGATGGGCTTTCTAAATCAGCCTAGTATAATTAATTATTAAACTCATATAGACTAATCATGGCTAATTCATAAGCCTGGTCATTCATCCTTGTACTGCCCTCCTACTTCATAATTATAGGCGCACCCCCAGTTCCTCCCCAATATTCAGTCCTAAAGGTGACTTTGTTACCATATCCAGTATATATCGTGATTCTAATCTACGCAATCTTTTCTCTCTGTCACCACCTCTTATGTCCCGCGGTACATGATCAAAACAAAAATATTTGAGCAGGTTCCTATTGCTCTGATGATGAGTTTGAAAATGTCTCGCGACAGGGTAACTGGGATCTTTTTTATTAATCGCTCTTTGGTGCTCTAGAATGCTTATCGTTGCTGGGTGAATCGTATTCCCCACATATCTTAGGTTACAAGGGCAAATTAAACAATACACTACATAGGGTGTATTGCAATTCATAAACTTTGTTATGCGAACTGGGTCCCGTAGACCTCGATTCACATAAGAAGTGACTCTGTTGCTGTTAGCGCAGGCCTTGCATTTGCCACAGGGATAAAAGCCTGACATTTGCTGTAAACCTTTCTGCATTCTAGCTGGAGGTAAATAACTCCCTACTAACTGATCTTTTATAGAGCGTGTCTTTCTGAAAGTCAAAGAGGGATAGGACGGTGAATCTTGTCCTATCACTACATCTGATTTCAGTATGCGCCAGTTTGTCTGCATTATATTTCTCACTTGACTGGCTGCATTTGAGAAGTTTGTGATCAATCGAAAATTATCTTTCACATTGATCTTTTTAGTCTTGGACTCCTCTTTCAAAAGATCTGTTCTGTTCTTGTCCTGTACTCTTTTCATTGCTTTCTTAAAAAACTCCTTCTGATACCCCCTCACTTCAAATCTCAGTATACTCTCCTGTGCTTCTTTCTGAAAATCTTCCTCCCTTGAGCTGTTCCTTTTTATCCTTAGTAGTTATCCATATGGGATACTGTTTATTAGATTACTGGGGTGGCTGCTTTTAGCATGCAAAACTGAGTTTCCTGCTGTAGGTTTTCTGTATAATGCCGTAAGGACCTTATTGTCTCTCACAAATTCCCTCAGGTCCAAAAAGTTGATCTCGGAGGAGCTGATCTCACTGGTGAATCTTAAATTTAAATTATTACAATTGAGGGGTGTAATGTACTCTTTTGCCTACTCCTACGTGCCTCGCCAGATCACAAAACGATCGTCGATATAATGTCTCCAGCTAACTGTTTGCTCAGCCCACTTGTCATAGGTATCCGACCATGCCACCCGCTTCTCCCACCAGCCCACGAACAAGTTCGCATAGCTGCGGGCGAAGCAGGTTCCCATGGCCGTTCCCTTGATTTGTTTCTACACTTGGTCCTGAAAGATAAACATATTGTTATGAAGACAGAAATCCCAAAATTCAAGTAGCATTTCACTATGCTCCGTGTATTTCAATGGACGATTCTTCAAAAAGTATCTGATGGATTCTAATCCATCTTCGTGTGCTATGCTTGTATATAGATTAGACACATCAAGTACTATCATGAGGAAATCCGGTTCCCTCACAATCCCCTCAATGTGTTTAAAAAAATCTTTAGTCTCCCTAGTGTACGACCATAGCTCAGACACAAATGGAAATAAGAAATGGTCCACATATCTGGACATATTCTCCATCAGACTACCAATTGATGAAATGATTGGTCGTCCTGGTGGATTCAGACTGTCTTAATGCACCTTAGGTAGGTGGTAAAATATAGGTATTCGTGGATGCGGAATAGATAAACCTTATATTCCTCTGTTGAAAGCATCCCCCTGGTATGCCATTTCAAAATCAGATTCTCATACGTCATTCTACAGTTCATATACTCTCTGATCATGAGAGGGACATAATTCTCTCGATTGTTAAGTTGTTTATATGCTTCCTTACAATAGTTCTCTTTAGTCTGCAGCACCACATTTCCACCCTTGTCTGAGGGTTTTAACACAATCGATTAATCTAATTCAAGATTTTTTAGTGACTGTCTTTGTGCATACGTGATATTCAATGCGCTTTTTACTTTATCACTTCCTTCACGTAACTTTAGAAGATCTTGATTTACTCTGTCTGCAAAAATATCAATCACATCTATCGGTGTTTGCGGGTAGAACCTTGAGGTCGGTCTAAATGGACTAGGTGGTCCTATTTGTGTAATTCCCAAGTGGGCAATTCGGTCAATGTCATCCAATCGAATGTCTCTCTGTTGGGATTCCTCATTACCAAGTTCCTCCAGGATAGCTAACGTGTCCAGATCAATTCCAATCAGGATATCTAATCCTGTGTGTTCCACTCCTTTTGACTCCATTCTATGTTCCACTCCCTTCATTTTGAAATATTTTAACAATTTTATTTTCCTTATGAATCTGTACATATCAGTCCTCGTTTGTGCATATTCAGAGTTCTTGGTTGGGCAAAATGTTAATCCCAATACAAGGACTGATTTTTCCACCGATGTTATCTCCCTGGATGTCAAATTGATAATGGTTAAATTCTCTCTTTCAGATGTTTCATTTATTGTCTGAACTTTGTATTCCATTTGCTACGGGTGTTCCTGTTCGTATTCCCGTTTCTTTCGTTTCCACCCGCCCCTCCTCGTTGTTCTGCGGCTCATTGATGTACTGTTTAAAATCACTGCATCCAGATGGACTTAACATTACTGACAGTACCACCTGATTACTGCATATCTCAAGAACTCTCAGGACTGCATTGATTCCACATTCCAATTGAAATCTTCACTCATGATGCTTTTTGAAAATTCATCTGTGCAGCCACTGAGCAAACCATCTTGTACTACCTGAGGAAGGCGGAAGCTGAGCACGCTGTAGTGGAAACACTTTTATCTTGAATATATATATATATATATATATATATATATATATTTAAAAATATATTCTCATATAAGCACACACCTATATATATAGGTGTGTGTGTATGTGTGCTTATATGAGAATATATTTTTAAATATTTAAAACTATTTGTTTTACTTTATATTAATGTTATATGTAAAAATATTATAGATTTACCGTTTTATACTATATGTATAATGAAATTCTAATATTTTTGTATTATGTTTGACGATATTAGTGTCGACAATATTTTTGTCATCGATATTTTGACTCAATATTTGTGTAGCATAATATTTGTTTTCTGATATTTTATCAGGCATCCCAATTAATGAGTTTGTCTTTGCTTTAATGTTGGACGTTTACATTTCTCCTTTTTTGTTAATCTAGTATTGTAAAACAAATGTATTTATTATAAAATTACATTTTCAGGGAAGTACTGTGGAGATGTTCGTCCATTACCCATTTTGGTTTCATCTAGCAAAGTGCAACTGAAATTTGTCTCTGATTTTAGAGAACGTAGAAGTGGATTTACGCTGCATTTCACAGCAGTCCCGCAGAACACAGTTCCAGGTAAGGACAACTTAAAAACTGCAGTCCTCTTAATTTCTAAAATATTTAATGTGTGTTCTCCATATGTGTTAATGTGTTTATAGTAAAAAATGAGATCTGCCTACCCGTATAGTGCAATGCGAATATATTATCATGATAGTTTATGTAATCAAGGAAAAGTTCTAGAGAGACCCCGATAGCATTGCCTCTTTTTAACCATTCCGAACTATGACTTAAATCATGCATTTTATATCACAGTTAGTAGTTCATTCCCCAGCTGATTGAATAAACAGCTCTCAAGATTACCAGATCCTTGATCTAGGGAAATATCCCTGAGCCATCTTTGCCTCCAGACTTCTGTCTAGTCTTCTAATAACCTTTCTTTATTAAAGTCCAAGAATGGATGATGTATAACAGAGTCACACTATAACTTTGGTCTGACAAACAACTTGATAATTGCCACCCTGGCATTTATGTGCTTTTCATTCCGTTGAGACTGCTCTAATGTCTCCCATTACATTACCTTGATGCACTACATCCATGCTCATACTTCTTCACGTTTTAACTGCCTTCATTACAGATAATCCGTCTCCTTTTCCTGGCATTCCCACCTCCCTCAGTACTGCTGGTAAGGTTCTTGGGTGGTCCTGTTCTTATGCCTACATTCACTCCTCTCTTCCTCCAATGGGTAACTGTCAGGGGCTGCTCCTGGGCTTTCCAGCCTTCCCACTGTATACATTTCGATTCTCTCTAACTTCCATGGTGATGACACATTAATCATCATCCCTGTACCCTCTTTCACACCTCTGTACTCAAATCCCCAACCACTATCAACCAAGAGGTTGGTTCCAAAATCCTTCAAGCTCAAATAATCAAAAATGGAAATTATAATCCTTCAAGCTCAAATAATCAAAAATGGAAATTATCTACATTCCAGCCTCCTCAACCCCTTTACTTTGTGTCCACCAATCTCTTTTCCCTGTATGATCTTGCTCTCTCCCCACTATAATGCACCCATGCTTCTTTATTTCCTCCACAAGTGCTGCATGTAGATACCTGCTCAGTAGCAAAGGAATCTGCCAATAAGACTACCATACAATTAAGTCCTTCATAAATACAAAGGTTGATCCATGAGTATTTCATCTTATAACTAAAAATTGTGATTAGGGAATTGATGTGTCGGACATAGCTACAAATTATTGATAATTGCACAAAAAGTGAACAGCAATTGAAGTAAACATGGCAGATGCTGCTGATTAAATTACATAAAGGAGTGCACACAAATCATGGGAGTGGTTAGCTCCAAATACAAAATGTTCTACTAGCATAGTCAACACTAAAATAATATTAAGTACTTGCTTTGTACTTAGTGCTTGATACCACAGTTTCCACCATCTCTACTTACTCCCAATACCCAATTTCAATTGTGTTCAATATGTTGACCTCAAAAGGATAAGAGGCTAACTGGGCATTACCAGGATTTGACCACCCCTGACAAGAATGACGCAAAATGATGACAGCAGTGAAAGCTTAACTCCATGAAGCTATGAGAATTATTTTTGAAAATAGTTATTTTCATGATATAGGATTTTCCTGATAATTTGAAAGTGCGTCTGTCCTATTAATCTTTTACTGGAACATCTAGTACATATATTACATGATTTGCATTGGGCCAACAGGCTTAGGGAGGCAGCATTGAGTTATGAATCTCAGAGCTGGCTAATCACTTGGTGCAGGAGATGAGTTTTTAGCAAGTATAGGCCTGTGATTGACTAGCTCGGCATTCCATTGTAGTGGGACAAGTAAATGGAATGGACAATAGTAGGATTGTGCATAGTTCGGTTTAGGAACAGGAAGGATTTGAAGGTTAGTTGAGAGGTTGAGAAGGTGAGTGGTAAGAAACGATGTTAGCCAATGTGGGATAGCCCATTACAGACTGTAAAGGTCAAGGTGAAGAGCTTTTATTGAGCTCAGCTGCTTTCGTAAGCGAGCAAGTCTATAATCTGTGGATTGGTGGATTGATGTTAAGGGAGAGCTATAAACAAGGGAGAAGAAGCTGTACTTAATGAAACCTATAAGTAGACAAATAGAGTAGTCTACTATGCTCATGATAATTGTGTTTATGAAGGACTTAATTTTATGGTAGGCAGGTCCATTTGCTACTGAGCAGGTATCTACATGCAGCACTTGTGGTAGAGATGAAGAAGCATGCGTGCATTATAGTGGGGAAGGAGCGAGATCATAAGGGAAAGGAGTTTGGTGGACACAAAGTAAAGGGTTTGAGGAGGCTGGAAGATAGACAATTTTCATTTTTGATTATTGAGCTTGAAGGATTTTGGAACCAACTAGTATCTGGTAGTGGTAAGACAGTTAGGGATCTGATTACAGTAGTGCAAAAGGGGGTAAAGGGATAATGATTTATGTGTCATTGACATGGAGGTTAGAGAGAATCCAAATGTGTACAGTGGGAAGGCTAAAGAACCCAGGAGCCACCCATGACAGTTACCCATTGGAGGAGCGGAGCAGTGAATGTAGGCATAGGAACAGGACCACCCAAGGGTGGTACCAGCAGTACTGAGGGAGGTGGCAATGACAGGAAAAGGAGACACATTATCTGTAATGAAGGCAGCTAAAAAGTGAAGAAGTATGATCATGGATGTAGTGCACCAAGTTAATGTAAAGGGAGACAATAGAGCACTTGCAACAGAATGAAGAGCATATAAATGCCAGACTGGTAATTATCAAGTTGTTTGTCAGACCAAAGTTATAATGTGACTCTGTTAAACATCAGGCACTCCAGGACTTTAAAGAAGAAAGGTTGTTAGAAGACTAGACAGAAGTCTGGAGGAAAAGAGGGGCCAGCTCTTGTGTTTGTTTTCAGAGTAGTACAACCAGTGCAGACTTGACAACTTGTAGGTACATGGCAATGGTAAGAGATGGGTTAAATCCTTTTAGGAGAGAGGCAAGGATCTGAGAGGGAGAAACTGGAAGATGTGATTAAAGAATTAACAAAGGCAGGGACATGGTTGAGGAGGTGAGGTTGCCATGCACATTTGTATGGGGTAGCATGAAAGGCAGAAGAGCAGGAGCTATGAACAAGGTAGAGGGAGGAGTTAAAATTCTGTACATACTTGAATGGAAGTATTTGCCGAAGTCAACAGGAAAGATATGGATATGAGTGTTAACTTTGCTATGGGCTTAAATTGAAATATGGTTAGTTTCCCATCAGTGTTAAGTCTGGTAACAGTTCGTTTTTGGCTGCATAGATAGTGCTGATTTTTTCAGGAGTCTTATGATTGTAGAAGGCTTCATGGATTACATTTGGAAAAGAGGTGGCACAATATATTTTTGTATTAAAGTATAG
Organism: Calotriton arnoldi; assembly: GCA_963921515.1. NCBI lineage: Eukaryota > Metazoa > Chordata > Amphibia > Caudata > Salamandridae > Calotriton > Calotriton arnoldi. The sequence goes on from CAWUFW010000497.1 coordinate 748,385, forward strand.
ACATGTGGACATACTCACCAAGTGTTTTCATACACATTTGTTTTGATGAGACTTTAATGGGTCTGGATAAAAGGCAACCTATTGTCAAATCCAAAATTGGTTTATTTGTCAGTCTGCAAGATAGTTAAATAATGCATATTACCTTACTGGTAGCAAGGAGGTGAGCAAATCTAGGCTCAGGTTACAATACTCTAGTATTATATTTACTAACACTACTCTGCCCAAGTCATCTCCTGAGTTACATGTCATCAAGACCAAGGTCAAAATATATTTAATAGTAAGCTCCATAATGAAGGATGACTTAGAAAACATCTTAATTTGCTGGAGAGCAAATGGAATTCCTGCTCAATGAAGTTCACATTTTTACAGTGATTTCACCTGCTTTGTTACTTTTGGTAAAGTGGTGATATTAGGTTTGTATTCACATTAGCACACACTGTTATGATGACGATACCACTCTCAGAATACCGGTATCCTTAGAGGTTTGAATGACCCTAAATTTGCTGTGATCTTTTTAACAAATGCTGGATCTCATGGATGGATGCATTATTCGCTAATGTCTGATAAGTAGCTTTATGTTAACATTAGAAATTCTATAGCTTGTATTGTGATATAAAAGAAAAAATGTAGTCTGAAAAAAATGAAAATATTTAACAGTTTTAATTATGTGCAACTAATAACTGTTTTTTTCCAGATTCCGGATGTGGGTCAACATCTGTACTTTTTGAAGAAGGGGAGATCCAAAGTATGAACTATCCTGATCCATATAGCAATTTGGCAAGTTGTCACTGGGTCATTCACGCACCAAAACATTACATTGTGAAGGTACTGTTCAATATAGTAGTTAAGGCTCTCTTCACATTGGTCTACTATATTCATTGACCATTATTTTGTTTCAAAGCCTCACTGAGATATGAATAAAAATGACAGAGACAATATGCACTGCACAACTTACTTTAAAAAATGTATTGAAATGAGAATTTAAGTAATTCAGAGTTCTAAGGAGCAGCCCAAAATATTGAAGCTTGAGTTAAGCCACAGAAAAAACACCCAATGCATTATCATCTCAGAATAGTTTAATTGTTGTAGACTTTGCTTTTATCACTAATGATATTAGCTGACCTCAATGATGTTATCAAAAATAAGATATTCCTTGTCATAGTCAATTTCAATATTGATGGCATCAAATGTAAGATATGTAATTCATTAAGACCCAAGTACTCCATTAAAAAATATACATTTTCAAGCCCAAATTAGCATTTGGGGCTTGATTTAGATTTTAGAGGACGCGTTACTTCACCACAAAGGTAACGGATATCCCGTCTGCCGAAATATAATCCCATAGGATATTATGGGATTTATATTTCGGCGGACGGGATAGCCGTCACCGTTCTGATAGAGTAACCCGTCTGCCAAAATCTAAATCAGGCCCTTAATGATTCAGCATTTCTGCAGGTGTACATGCAATAATGTATACATGTGTACTTTTCCAAAATAATATTATTAATATTGATTTTATATAGGTAGGGAAGCAAGGGTTCTCACTTAAGTGAAGTGTGGGTTTGTTGAGCATCAACGTCCTCCGTATAAACAATCTAGGCAGCAACTTTCTTTTAATTGCTCTTAAATAAAATTGGTCTATAAAATTCAAAGTGAAGTAGGAACAATTGAAGCTATGACTCTTTCTGAGGATACCTTCTGACACCAACGCAAGTGTACTGTTTTGTCACAATTTAATTAATCACTGGACTGTAAACGGCAAAGGGTAATCACAAATGACAGTAGTAAATCAGTACTTTAAAATGGCGCAAGACACAAGAAGGAGAAATAATATTGTATGGGAAAGCAAACAAATAGCACTAATGTATTACAAGGATGAGTACATGAAATTACATTATTCAGTGAAACAATGGCCCTTCATCTATATTCCACTTTAATGGCCAGGACCACAGGGATTTCAAAATCAACCTCAGCTTTGCTAAAGAGAATTTACCTGACCTTGTCAATCAGCAGTGGAGAGTTGTTTCCCCTATCCATTCCTACTCCCTGCCTTTGCATGCCAACCTTGCCCTAGAGTTATTTGCTTACAAAGCCAAAAATATTGAGCTCCAGATACCTCAATTTCATGATAGTTGGACATTCCTAAACGTTAATTGATATTTTTGTCCTAGTCTTTTGCCTGATGAAAAAGCCTCAGCATGCTAATGATCTTAAAAAATTATGTCTTGCCTCAGTTCTTCCCTTCTAGGGAAAGACTATGGAAAGTTGTGTGTCTTCTCAATAGATCAACGTTAATCTGACAATTAATTTTCTTTTTTTAAATTTAAGCTTTAGGTGGCAGTGTAACACTGAGGCCTTGCTCTAGATTGTTTTGATGTGCCATGCATACGTGACAGTAGAAATTCTTACCTACTGGCTTGCAATGATTTATCTTCTGTCTTTCACATGGTCAATCATCAAATATTGTATAGGCATTGATGGTTTAGTCCTAAACGGGTCCATATCATATTTGAGAAATCGATCTCAGCTGTTCCTCAATTGTAAATCCTCTCCCATTCCTCTTAATCGACATCAACGAGTAGAGCAAGATTCCATTTTGAGCCCAAATGTTTTTAATCCTTACCTAAACTTTTTGGTGTGGTCCTTAAGAAATCAGTACTCTTGATTGTAATCTTGCTATCATTCACAGTACAAATTCTTTGAACTGCTTTCTGGACAAATGACTAAACCTGCTGTCTCAAATTAATACTACACCTTAAAGCACACAGCCCCTAATGAGACTACTGTGTGAGATCAGACAGTTGATAAAAATATCTCAACACATAGTAGTATCTTGTATCCGCACAACATGATAATGACAAAGGTGCACCTCACGCCTCTCATGTCAGGTTTTCTGAAGCATTTCAGATTGTGTCCAGAAACAAAACATTTGACCACGTCACACATGTTACAAATGCACCAATGACTGACTATATAACTGTACAAAACTCCTTTTCCAAAGATATTTCGCATTTGTCTCAAGCTAATATGCTTTTCTAATCACCACCTTGATCTCCTGGCTCTCTTTCATGGTTCTCTTCTGGTCCTTCTATTCTCTCCTGTCTTTGTTGCCTTCCCTTTTCCATTCTTACATTGTCAGTGGCAGCTTCTCAACTTTGAAAGTGGTACAGCTCTGTCAGTCCCATCATCTCTACAATATCATCATGCACAAGTACACACAATGAGGACACACTCATTCACACAGGCTCTCTAACAAACGGACACACATCTTCACTCATATATACATTCATGCACGCTCAGTCAATGACCTCCTTCTTCCCTCCTGACCCACGTCATCCTCTAGTGTAGGCAGTCATAGAATGCGGTGTCAGGAGGGAGATCCTGGCCCAAGAGGGAGCAGCAATGTGGTTCAAGGCTGATCGCTTACCAGGGGCCAGGGCCTAATTGCCTGCCCTTGCTGCTGCCTTACTGACACACACAGTGCATTCACTGAGTGATATTGAAGTTGTCCATCTATAATGCATCTAGTGTGTCTCTGCACTACTCTGCTGCTCTTCCCTGCCAGACTAGGAAGTCGAAGAGTTGCTGACCAGGCTATCAATCTCCATCCCCCTCCTCCAAGTGTTGAGGGGCTTCACCCCTCATGCCCATATGGACAGGCTCCCCCTGTACATCACCTTGTGTGCTATCTTTATCCTACTCTAGCTGGCTCTTCTATTGTTTGAACTTGGCATCATACGCTCTCCCCTTTGGTGCTTACACTCGGCTTTTATTTCCAAGTTAATCAGGTTGTCTATATCTCCTTAATTACTTGTATGTGTCCCCTCCACTCACCTGCATTGTTCACTGATTGTAGTATGTACATTTGCATTTTTCATTTTTCTTTGACAATATGTTTGGGTGTTCCATTATGTTAACACTAGTATTGTGGTGCCTCAGGTCTTGTTTGTTCTGTATTAGACAGCAAAAATTAATCAATAAAACTGTAGTCCACCTTATTACTTTGTGAAGAAAAAGTATATCAAACGTAAATTAGGCATGGATTTCATCCCTAATCACGTCTTCTACTTTGTGAAGTTATAATTCAAAGTAAAAATACTTCTTGAAAGACAAATAATAAAGTTGATCAGTATTTTCTTTAGCTCACATTCCAGGACTTCGATCTAGAAGAGTGTAAAAGCTGTGGCTGTGATGCAATGAGAGTGTTCAGTGGCCTTGTAGAAGAAGAGGAACTCATAGGTGAGTCTTCACCTCAATCAGTATTACATTGATAAACTTAATATTGACAAAATATTATTCAATATCAGTTTGACTATAGAACTTTCAAGAAAAGACAGTTGCTAATTAATCCAATGTAACGAGAAGTTTTAAATTCTTCTTCTGATTTTGATTTCAATTTTCAAATTATATTACTTATTTGATATAGCGCTGTAGTAGGTCATTGGAGCAGTGGAGTGCTTTAGCAAGAACATTTTTATGGTAGCAGGAGCAACTCTAACATGGGGTGCTGTACTTGGGACAAGAAGGTGTGTGGGGTGCTGTTGAGATGAAATTGCGGAAAATAGGGGGTGTTGGGGGATGGGACATGTATTTGGAACAGTATTAGACAACAAACTGTACTGTTGTATTTTTGCATGTTTGCGTTACAAATTTTTACAGTTTGATAATCAGGGGGGAAATACCATGATTTGCATACCTGGAGTTACATAAAAGACAGAATTTTCTAACTCACACATGAGAAGGTTTTATCTATGTGTTCTAAATTTACTAAAAGTATGCATAAGTTATGCTTTAAAAATGTTCTCTTTTGGGTGGAGCAGCAGAATTTCTCATTGCAGTATAAATGCAGTATTTAGGGTAATGCAATGTGAATGTGATCACACACTAATTCATTGGTGTTGTCAAACATTTGCAGATGCATTACCACCTCCTCCATATTACTCACCAACGTCCATGCTCTTGAAGGTACAGTTTAAGCTTGAAAATAGCATTATTGCTACTAGAGTAACAAAATTAAAACTACAGGCCAGATGTATTAACGTTTCATTCTCAAAAAACAGTTGCAAATTGTGCACCAATTTTTTGCAAAGAAGTCAGATTTTGCAAACTGACCCATGTACTAAAAGGTCGATTCGGAAAAGAAGGATTCAGATTGGGTTGCAATTTGGCCTACATTATTGATATACACAACACAGGGAGGGGAGGGTCTGAGGAGAAAATGTTTTAAGACCAGTGAAGGTTGGCTCCCCAATCAATTAACAAAACACACAAAGAAGCCCTCGGGTCTAAGCTGAAAAATAGAGGAAGAGTCAACACATCCAGAGATATTGTCTTGAGCCCTTGGGGGAGTCCCTTTATTAGGACAAAATCCCTCACCCACCTTAGGTGGCATGCTTCATCAAAAAAGGTCTACATGTTTCAGCCTATAGACCCCAAGAAGGTGTTGCAACTTTCGTCAGGACCTAAAACTGAGAAGAAAAAATGAGAGGAAAAAAGGTTATCATTGTAGACCTTTTTTCGTCAACTGCTCGCAGGTATAAGGCACATTTCGTACCTGGTAGCTAGTTTTAACAATTATCCTCCTCACAGTTTATATTATTTTGCGCCCTCTACCTAACCAAATTCACTTCTTCTCATTGCAGGATTTAGTATATCCTAAAGTTAGGAACAAAACATCCCTGAGCTCCTCCCTCTCAGTGAGGGGGTTGTAGCCCGTGGCGGGACTAGGTTTTCCCGTCACGAGCAGAATCCCCATGATGAAGCATGGCACCTATGGTGGCTGAGGGATTTCGTCCTGATAAAGGGACTCCCGCAGGGGCTCAAGACAATGTCTCTGGATGTGTTGACTCTTCCTCTGTTTTTTAGCTTAGCCCCGAGGGCTTCTTTGTGTGTTTTGTCTACCTCATTGATATGCATGATTGGAGATCATCAAAAGGATGGTGGCCTGCTAGGGTCAGCAGACCACCATGTCTGTGATTACCTGTCAATAACGTAAACTTCTGCTTAAAGCAAAGTGGGCTATGTTTAAAAAAAAAGTTCATTTTTTACCGTGTTTAAAGGTTGGCGGTCGTCCTCTGGATCTTGGCCTACTCCCAAACAAATATTTTTCAAAATTCATAAGGGGAAGGGAGTCCTCTTCCCCTTTGCATATGGGTCACCACCCCCTTTGAGGAGTCGGTACCTTTTCAAGAGTTTGCAACTGGAACAGCAGTAGCAAACTATTGATGCGTTACATACCAAATGGCAATTTGGAAGAGACTCTCTAAACATGCCCCTTCTGAACAGCAATTCAGTATCCATTTCTAAACCCATTTAACAATTTGGTGACCCTTTTCCGAATCGCAAAATGGTGCTGGTGCATTCTTAATAATCCTTTTGGCGGTTGCCATCCCTGTGAATTTGGGAATCACAGTGTTGGCGACCACAACATTTCTTTGCGCGTTTTGCCCTATGTTATATATTTGTGTAAACTCAGTTGCAAATATATATGAGCTCCTGTCTTTATCATCAAATCTACTTAATATGTTATGCCTAATCTTTAATCATTGAACCACGGGAGGAGGGACAGTTCTCCCAAAGAAATCTTAGCCTCAGGATAAAGCTGATTACTGAGAAGTAATCAGGCTACCACCACCTCTTCAGTCCAAGGAGAATATAGCAACGCTGAGAGTAGTACCATAGAGAACACTAGTAGAAAGACATGACCTACCTGGCAGAAATCCAGCTCCCACCAGCAGAGTGGGATGCTCAAACAAGGGCTTTGAGGAGAATTTGTATGTCCAAGGGGGGGGTAATAAAAAAGAAATCTAAGAATACTTAAAATGCTACTGTGGTACTCGTCAGAGATGGAAGTTGTCATAGGAACAATTCCCTTATTGTCTCTAAAAAAAATTAAGGAAGGCAAAGACCACTATTTGATGCTTAAAATGTTTGAGAAAGGAATTATTATTTTAAAACAACAACAATTGTACCAAAACGATGCTACAGACAATGAGAATCAAATAACACAAGAAGAATGAACACACAACTCCATAGCAAATCAACAGCATTCAGGAAAAACCAATACGTTTAAGATCTAAGACAAAAACATGCAAGGCAGGTCCAAGAATGGCATTTCCTCCTGGTGGAAGGTTAGAACACCAGATATCAAAAAGAATATTTTGAACTGAGAAAATCTGCCATCATGCAGTCCTAAGAAAGAGCGCTAAAAGCTAGTATAAACAACGTACATTGCAAGATTATTTAACATGCATGTCAAAGAAATGAATGATTCGTTTTTCCCAGATTAGTGATTGTTTTATTTTCTCTAGTGGTTGTTGAATGTATGTTCACTGTGCAGTGTTTTGATCATAAGTATAAAATGAGTAATCAATCAATGAAAGTATTTACATATGGGGAACATTTCTTGTCTCTAAGATAAAAGCAAGTAATTCAACACTACGGGCCCGATTCTGATGCGGGTTGGAAAAGCTTCCCGACCGAGGGCCTGATTCTGATGCGGTTAGGAAGGCCTCCTAACGGCATTTGCTCCTTCCAAATCGGATCGGGAACGTGTCTTCCTGACCGAGGGCCGAATTCTGATGCGGTTAGGAACAAATGTTCCCATTGAAGTCAATGGGAGTTCAACCAAATCGTATCTGGAAGCATCCGGATGCATCCTACTCCGCCGGTCGGACTTTCCCGATCCGAGTGGGTCGGACACCATTTCCCAACCAATTCGGTCGGGAAGCTTTTCCAACCCGCATCAGAATCGGCCCCTACATGCCTGATAACAAGCTACATAGATACTGCCTTAATCGTGTAGTAAATATGCACCAGTACCGTGCTATTACATGTAAAGCCTCATGGACTGGGAATTTACCATGTGGGACTCATTTTTCAGTCATAAAACCACACAGAATACTCAATTCCATGAGACTTTAACACATATGTTTACCACCTGCTAAAGACAGGTGGTAAATGTATTCCAGGACAAATGGGTGGGATGGGAAGGGGGAAATACGAGTGGTGGGAGTAGGAGGGAAGAGGAAGATTTTTTTATGGCAGCGGGAGCATTGTTCCACCTGTCAAAATAAATGGGTAATGAGGCTTGACTGCTGCTGCAGCCAAAGCCTCATAAAATTTGTCCAGCCAAAATTATCAGCTGGATATATCAGGTAGGGTCTGCCACACTCTGTACAAACGTGTGTGGAAAACCTACGCACTCTGACTCAGGCAAAGTAAAATTCCAGCAAACACAACAAGATTATGGACGGAGTGCTGAAACTTTTAAACCACTCACTCCCAGTAAAGAGATCTGCGTTTAATCCATCGTTCTTTTGCTCACTAAGCCACCCCAGTTTGGACACAACCATGTGCAAATCATTCTTGACCCTGCTCCTCATGGAAACTGTCCAGCCTGAACGAAGATTCCATTCAGTAATTTTGCTCACCTAACTCAAAATGAGGGCCTATGCAATACGTTGCTGTTCGTCTGCTAATAATTACCGGTTTACTAGACATTTGTAGACTTGGAGATTGAAAACAAGAGAAAGAACTAACCTATTGAGTGTTCCTGGTGCATTAACTGAAGACAAAATTCTTTCATGAAGCCTTCTAATTCACTGAGACTGATAACCTGCTGTCATTGAATGAAAATAGTGTGATTTTCCATTGCATGTGCCTGGTGCATGTATCATATGTAAGAAACTACATCACCAAGTTCTGATGGCACAAAAGATGAACAATTGCTTCATGCAAAGTCTGTCGACAATGATATACCATCTGACCAGTGTCAGTATTTTTCTCCAAAATGTTTCTTTGCTGAAGCATGTCCTAACTTACTTCTCTTGACCTTCTTTCATTAACCCTGTGAGGATCTGGATTGTTGATTACAAGTAGAGCAATGGCTGTGCTCCCTTCAATTAAGAATTCTGTGGCCACTGCAGGTTTCACATGTTTGTGGATAGTCGAGTGTGGATGCCAGCTGAAGTCTTCAGTTTTGATGCCAAAAGCTCAGACTGGGACAAAATGAAAACTGTATGAGTTGAAGTCCTACTGCCTCTGGGGTAAATCAATCTCTCAATCAAAGAGCTTTATTTGATTATTTAAAAACAGTCATAACAGCATTACAAACATAAATGCACCATCATTCAAATAAAATAAAATAGGATGAATAAATAATGTTAAAAATATACATGACTTTAGAAAGAGCTTTCTTTAGAAAACTTCCAACATTAAAACAGACTGGGATGTTTGGTAACATGCACAAAAAGTGCAAAGCAGGCTTCTTTTGATGAAAGCCATACAATTTGAGAACAGGTTTTAAAAACGTTTTAGTAAATGGTTCATAGTATTTACAAAAAAAGTACAAAATGTTCAAGAGATTGCACAGAGGACTCGTCCCATGGACAAACTAAGACAGAACCATTATCATATTGGTCCAGGGGAAATCAAAGTAAGGTTCTTATGGTTCCCTTGTCCGAACGTGGCTAGGAGTGACCGTTCCCAGGGGCTCAAGACCCAGATCAAGAACTGCTCAAGATTAGTTGTTGTTTGGATAATGACATAATTCCGTAGAAAAGGTTTCCTTAACTGCTCTTGTTCCCTGGTTAGCTGCTATGGTTTATAAAGAGCTGTTTGGCCCAGGAGATATCAGCTTAAGTGAGGGAATGTGGAGAAGAAAACAGTTCCTCACAGCCAACAGCTTTTGACATGGAACTCATGTATTTCAGCCAGGGAATGGCAAGACCCTTTTCGCAATTTAAGCAGTCAACAATGATATCTCTGTTGAGGGAGGTATGCTTATTTGCCCAGACAGAGACCCAAAGAACTAAGGGAGCCGTTAGTTAATATCTTTATTCGGAAGTATAAAAAACATCCATTAAAGCATCACACAGATCAAACATCGTTATACAGTACTTATCCTAAAATAGAGAGCATCAATTATTAGTTAAAATACACACAAGCATTATTAAATCTTAAAATGGTCATTTGTCAGCGGATATTATACTTATATGCACATTCTACTTGCATGTAAAATATGGCCCGCTGTACAGGGACACCTTCAATGGCAAACATTCCCGGAGACAATGTATAAAGTGCATACATATTAATATTAGTTATTATTCCCAATTCATCATATACTGGGAGGAATAAAAGATCAAAAAATTAAAGTTATCCCTCATACCGTAGACCTGTAATTTGGACTTATGATTGGACGGGACCCATATAAATGGTGGAACAAAATATCATAGGGCCTGGTCCACCCAACCCTCCGGCTAATATAATCCACACATACACTAATCTGATCAGGTTAAAATATAAGGATACAAAATATTGCACAAATCCAGTCATATTAAAAATATGTAAATGCAATATATTGCACAGTCTAAATCAGGACCTATTTTCCACCAGTCGCTTATTTCAAGGTTCCTAGATCCATAAAGGGGTTACAGTATGTGACCTAATCTAAACATAAGGTTAATACCATGTTCTTTCTAATATAAAATGCTGACCATAAAAATGAGGACATTCTACAACAAATCTCTAAGGTAGGCAATGATTGCAAGTATAAGTATGCCAGGCGACATTGTGCAAAACAATATGGTTTGATTGTCAGTAAAATATATATTTTCCGTTGATGGCTATAAAACTTGCAAAAAAGGACCACATGCATTATATACTGGGGCATTGTGTTGTCACAGGGACAGTTAATCAAGTTTGCAGACCAGTCATTCATTTTTGGGAAGCTGACTAGTCGATGAAATATGTCTAGTCTTAGGCGGGTCAGAGCAAACCTATGCCTACCATTCAATACTGATTTGAGATAAGTAGTGTAGGGTTTTTAGTATCGACAGGAAGAATGGCGCTCAGGCTAGTTCGCGTTGTGTCTTATTGTGATCAGAGTATGCACGGTGCGGCCAGGTCGGGGGAAATGCCCTTTAACCCCTGTGATAGTGTGGATTAAAAATCCACACAAATAAAATAAGCACGGTCCTGGGCACACGTAATGAGGGTATAACACTGGTTGAAATGTCTGGTTGCTTTTTCTTTGTTGCAATATTAAAAACTTATGATTAACATTCTGGTGTAGACCATCAACATTCCTACAAAAACGAGACATTTCAACCAGTGTTATACCCTCATTACGTGTGCCCAGGACCGTGCTTACTGATTTGAGATAAGGTTGCACGTTAAAAGTAGTTAAAATTAATTGATTTTTTGATACACTTGGTTTTGGAACTTCAAGTAGCCATCGAAGGTTACTAGGTGCATCATCCCTTTCTCTTTCAGAGTCTTTCTGCTAATAGTGTTTATTGTTTCTGGTCTTTCAAAATACTCAGCGTAGCCCATGTCACAAAAGAAACGTTGAACATAGGCTAACCATGAGATTCTTAAATGCAAACTTAATTTAAGACAGTTCCCAGTAATTCCTCGATTAAGCACTGTGTATTCCCAGGTCCAAATTTTATGCCAAAGGAGAATTGGTTGTAGTTTTATTAAGTCTGTAATGTGTTGTGCCCCCAGTTCAGCATGACAAACGTAAACTGATGTACTTTTAGGAATGGCGAGTAAGTATCTAAAAAATTAATTTTCCACAGTTTGAATGTCTGTGCAATTTCTGTGTCCCCACAATCCTGCCCCATATGTGGCTATACTAAGACACTTGACTTCGTAGATTTTCATCATCACCTCAGGTGGGTTTGTGCCCAAACGTTTCGCAAAGCTCCTGATGGCCATGCAGGATTTGCTAAATTGTATCTTCCTAGCTACCTTCGGAGCCACCTTGATCTAATCAGTCACATAAGAAATGCCCAATGCCTCATGGAGAAAAAAGCACGCAGTCGAAGGTGGCAGGCCGAAGTGACGCTAACAAAAACGATTCTCCTCAGCCTGCATAATTTCAACATCCCGGTCCCCAGATACCTGCACAGTACATTATGATTGGCAAACATTTGTGCTAAAAAAAACTCAAATTGGGGTGAGACTGGTGTGTTGCCTACTCTCTTAGTTAAGCCAAACAGTACCCCCATAGAATGGTTAAGGCGTAGGCACTGGTTGGCTTTGCAGGTCGACCATGAGGATTTCAGATCAAACACAACCCCCAAATATGGAAAGTCAACGACCCGTTCAATATGCCTACTTTTGATCCAAAACTAACCTTTTTTCCCTGTTCTGGGGCCACAAACCATATATTTGGTTTCGAATAAAATAGTATCCAAATCTAAATCATCCATAAATGTTACGAAACTGCTTATTAGGGACCTCAGGCCGTTCGGGGTGCGGGACATTAGCACAGCATCATCTGCATAGAGCAGAGCCAGGACAATGGTTGACATAATCATGTGCGTGTCCTCCCCTGAAATTTGTAGGTGTTCATTTAAACCATTTGTGAAGGGCAAAAATAAAATGGGGGCCAGGACGCAGCCCTGGCGGATACCCGTTTCAGCTCAAAAAGGTCAGTGCATTCCCCTCCTCGTCCATATCTAACAGATGCACATACCCCGCAATGTAAGGCCCAGAGAGAAGCAACCAGGTCCTCATCAAGCCCTAAATCAGAAAGGATTTTCCAGAGCTTACTATGGATAACTCTGTCGAAGATGCTGCTTAGCTCCATAAAGGAGAGGAACAGCGAGCCCCCTTTAGCCAGCATATAATTGCAGATGGCTAAGTGGAAGTTACTATATTGCTCTATTGTGCCAAGCCCTTCCCTCAGCCCATATTGTACTGGGGAAATTGCATGCTTGGTATTGGCCCACTCCTTAATCCTGCTAAAGGGTGATGCGCCGGTTAACTTTGACCATCAAATCCAAAAGCAAAACTGGTCTATAGCAATGTGGGTCATTTCTGCAAACTTTTCTATAAACAAGGACTACCACAGCTGGGTGCCATGACTTCAGGAAGCCACTAAGAGCAGCATTGCTAACCACATTTGTGATAACAGGAGTCCAAAATTCCACATTTTCCTTGTATAGGTCCATTGGGACCCTGTTAGGCACAGGTGCCTTCCTCGAGAGACTGTCATTAACCGCCACCCATACCTCGGTTATTTCAAATTTAATTGACATTGGGAAAAGAGATTTTCAGAATTACAATCCCTATGGCCCGTGTAAGAGTAAATGGCTTTAAAGTGATTAACCCAGTGATCATCATTTGGGCCCCAAGCCTTCAGACAGACCTTCAGAGATCTTAGGGTGATTTATGATTTTCCAGAACCCTCCTGTATCCTTATGTGAATTGGCTGCAACCAACCTTTCCCACGTTTCCTGCTTAGCTGCCCGCTTTCTGCCCCTGATAGCTATTTTATAAGCAGCTCAACAGGACGCTACTTTGGCAGTGTCCCTAGGAGCAGACATTAGAACTTCTCGCAGCTGCTTATTTGCAAGCCTACACTCCTTGTCAAACCGTCCAGGTGCAGGGTGTTTTCAGGCTTGCACCTGACACAGAAGACTACTTTTAATCAGGGCATTCAGGAAATCAAAAGCCATGAGAATAGATTCGCCGGGGCTGGGTTACCGACTGCAGGTGTTCCATGATTATGTGGATAAAAGTTTTATCAAAATCAACACCCCGCTACCTTAGCCGCAGCCATTGATCATGTGGAGAGATGGCTGTAGGGCCTATCACAGCTAGATATTTAGCTAGCCCAGAAAAACTAAAGAAATCTCAGTGGGATTGTGGTCGCTAAAGGCATTGTCTGAGATAACAATAGAATCAGTTAGCTTACCAATGAGGGGGGAAACCAAAACATAATCAATAACAGAACCTTGTCCCCACCCAGTAAAAGTAGGAATATCAAAATTAGAATCTCCACTCAATTCTATTCCAAGATTGAGTAAAAACGTATGCAGCTTTGCACCCCTGTGATCAAGATTTCCCGGAGCGCAAACCTCCTGGAACACCAGGAAGGGCTGAAGTACAGTGGGATTAGAGCCCAGCTTGGTGTTAAAATGCTCCCTTTTAGAATATTAAAATGATTAAGAATATTAAAAAGCCTTCTTTGAAGACAATGTACAGTAAAGAATAAATCCTCTAGGTTACATGAGGAATCATTTGGCCCCACACCATTATAAAAATTAATAAGACAAAAAGTAAAGAGACTTTGAAGTGCCACCCACAGGATCTGTATCCCTGCATGTTTTATGGGGTCTGAATCTATCTTGAAACAACAAGTTGTGTGAGGTAAGACCATCATACCCCCACTGGCCCTGCCTCTCAGAGATCTATGGGCAGGCACGCAGAAGCTCTGGTATCCTTCTCACATAGGGTGGTCCAGACAGCAGGTTTTTTGTAACAGGATAAGGTCAAAACCAGCAATGTAAGTAAGCCAATCTTCACCGGCCAATTTTGAAGTTAGACCAGTCATGTTTCAACAGATCAGTTTCACCCTAAGATCTACACAACCATCTGAGTGAAATTACAACAGGTGTTAAGTTGTCTCCCTCTAGGGCCCCCTTAGGCTCACTGTATGGAAGATATGAAGCAACAGTCCCATTTCAGCCAAAATAACAGATCCCATAAGGATACAGGCCCCCTATGTGGAGGGGTCAGTTCATCAATATACTGTTGTCATCAATCCTTGTCATTTAGATCTGCCAGGGGTGTAAATTGGTTATTGTAGGGTATACTGGAATCTACCCCCAGGCAGTACTTGCAAAATCATGCCATGTGTTGGGACAATACCAGCTTGTAAATGCCTTTAAAAAAACCTCAAAGTAACAACCTCTGTTTCCTTCTACAGGAAAAGATTGTCGGTGTTGCTGAAAAAGGACACACCTTGCGAGTGACGGGTATCTAAAATTTGTAACACAATCTTCACAGACAGCCTTAACAGAAGGCCCAATCCAGTTCACTCGACGAACCATCAAAATATTTTGATAGTCCTCAAAGAGAAATTTGAATGTTTGGCTAACCAGTGCCACACCTTATTCTTAAGTTGGTCATGAGACTCTGTTTGAGGTTTCTCTAGTTTTGAGACATTCTTCAAAATGGCCACAAGGGGACAGCTTTGAGGAGGTAAATTAATGCGCAAAGGAGAGTGCCTATGACAGGCATTGGAATCAGAGTTGACACAAAGAAGATTGCAGTCCCGTCCATTAATGTTACGGCCCATGGGGTTGGTGGTAAGGTGCCTCTTGGGACCCCACTTGCAACTATTTGGGTGATATTCTTGGCTGAAGCCAAAATGTCCCTGGACACAGTGGCATCTTGCTTATGGGTGGCTGTCAGAGAGATGGCATAAGGAATCACAAAACCCGAGGACCTGGGACAAGACTGGCAAAAACTGGAGAAATTTGCGACTTCGGCTTCAATCTTACCAAGCCTATCAATCAATGGTGCCAAACAGCTGTTAAGGGTATCTGCAAGTTGCGCATAAATAGGGGCCCAAGCTCACAAATCCAGGGAACCTGGGGGTCCATCATCCAAAACAATGGGAGAACCAGGATTGATGCTTTTGACGGCACCTTTCCTGCCAGGAATAACACGTTTTAACTTTCTCTTGCGTTTAACTGCAGGACTTCAATTATGGGGCAACATTTGCATCAATGAACCCAGAACTGTCCTAAAGGGCTGTATATCTTCTCCAGCCAGAGAAACCATAGTTTCCCCCTGCTCATTATGATCCTGCTTAGGGGCAACCACCAGGGATGCATTTGGAGAACCAACAAGATACAAAGAAATTCAGACGTCTCTCTGCCAAGTTGAGTTCCTCTTAGGGTTAACTCCCATGGCTCTGGCCAAAAAAAGTACCAATGGTCGCTCAGCTTGGGGCCAGAGAAGGTTTAGACGTCATAGCCTTTCTTTCCCCATCTCTGAGACCAAGAACCTGAGCTCACCATGAAATGTTTCATTTTAGGGTAAACCAGAGAAAGAAAATAAGGGCCAGATGTATCAAGCATTTTTGCATTCGCAATGAGGTAGGTCATTTGCTACCCCCTAGGAATCGCAAAAGGTGTACTATACACCTTCATACATTGCATTTTGCTATTTCCTAATTGCGAATCCTTGTGATTCGCAATTAGGGAATCGCAAAATGCTATCTTCATACATCTGGCCCTAAGTGCCTTACTGGCAGTTGAGCTGATTATACGAAATCTTCTGGAGAAACCAAGGAAGTGGGCCTGGTCCCTCCTCCTCACACTGGGCTTGTCGTCAATGTGGTCCTGCCCCCATTTCTTGCCGCCAGCTACAGCATCCTGCAGGCAGGAAAGGCAGATTAAATAGCGGCTGACTGGCGCGAATGAATGAGTTCGGTATCTGTCACTCCCAGGGGAGCATCCTGGCGCTGACAGATAAAAAATAGAGAAAAAGCAGAAATCATAGCATGACAACGCCTTAAGAGGGGTCATCGAATTGGTGAATGATACAAAGAGTCAGAGGCCGTGAAGAGCCAGGTATTCATTAGTTTCCTGAAAGGGGATTCAGAATTGGTGTGTCTCAACTGAATGGGAAGATGATTCCAAGCCTTAGTCCCAAAGAAAATGAAGGATCTGCCCCCTTTAGTCTTGAGCCTAAAAGTCGGAGGTTTAAGATGGTTAGCAGATGACGATCTCAGAATCCGAGAGGTAGTGTAATGAGTAAATCTGGCGATTAGATACTTTGGTCCTATTGCTCTGTAGGCTCTAAAGGTGAGCAGGAGAATTTTAAACAGAACCCTCTTGTGTATTGGCAGCCAATCGAGGGTTTTTAGAACTGCTGAGGCTGATGAACGACGTGGCAGTTTCAGCACCAGCCTAGCGGCTGCATGTTGTACTACCTGTAGCTTGTGAAAAATTAGTTTGGTGCTACCTGCATATAGACTATTGCAATAGTCCATTCTAAACATAATCAATGCAAAGCCTCTATCTTTCTTGCTGAAAGAGGAAGGTAGTCACAGATTTTTTTTTAATGATTTTATTAAGTTAAAACACATTCCTGCCACTGCCAAACCTTGTGGGTAGAATAATAAGGAAGAATCAAATTTCACACAGCCCCTCCTTCACACACAGTGTTTTTGATCCATGTAGTCCTGCCCCACTCCTAGGCAGCTACTACAGCGCCCCTAACATCCCAATACACTGCGGCTATCGATATGCTTTAATATAAGATAAACCTTCCAGAAAATCTTGCCTGTCCTTTGTGTGTGTTCATTTGTCTTAAGTTCTTCTCTACTTTCCTCATAATCCTCTAATACGTGAATGCTGATCTTTTGTTATGTGATGCCCTGCAAACCTCTTTCCTTGTCCACCTGGGAGAACTGCACACCAGAGAAGCTGTCACAAAAGTTCTTTAATTCTCTAAGCGGCTCCTCAGGACTGTCATTTTACACCTTTTCATTGGCATGTCTGGCTTGAAAGAAATATAATTATTTACTGCAAGAGGTGGGAATCTAGCAGAAGCAGGTTCGAGTGTTGCCACGGTTTAGGCAGAAGTAAACAACTATTTTAAGCATCGCCTTTGTGACATTTTCAATAAAAGTATAATCTAAAAGATTAATTAAATAGTAGCAAAAGGCAGCTAAAATTTGTACTAGTACCTATGACAAGTTATGCATTCATGTTTTTATAAATTGATCAGTTCTTTGCAAGGGTTAAAGACTGCTTTAGCCTTTGCAGTGAGTAGCACTTTTGAATTCTGTTACTGCAGAGACATGCCAGTTACATACTTATCGGGTCTCTCTTCTATACATGGTGCACCTAGGCCCTGTGGACTATGTTGTTATGTTCCGTAACCTAGGCCTAAGTAGCAAAGCGTCCTTTTACCTACATTTGTCCTGCCTTACTCTGCATAGCGGTTCTAGCAATGACATTTTACCCAGTTATGTGCTGAATAAATGTTGATTGGTTTCCTTGAATCCACCCTCATTTATTATGTTTAAGGATATTAGCATCATATCTTAATCCCATGCACATGACGTACATAACAGGATTGACATACACTGTACAAACGTCCTCGTAACCTCCATCCTAGGGTGACAGGGCTACGTTGCATAATTACAATTATTGATTTAGGCTCGTCTACATAATCGTACTCACAACATATTGATTGTGGTAGAACCCCCCGAGGCTACTGTTGTGGTATAAAAGAACCGCACCTTCACTAGGTAACTAGTGGAGACGCTTCTATGCTGACACTGACACGGAGGTCCCTGCACACTGAGGCTTCAACAAGTAGCGGTCTGACATCCCTTGCAGGGTGTCCAACTCCTGACCAAGACGGGGTCCTTCATTCTCTCTTATCAGGTAATGGGGTTGGCTCTTTCCTAGGGGATTCTTGGCTTCATACCCACATACATGCTAGGTACACTGAGGTACACTTAGGTGGGGTATGAATAGTAGGAATACACTAAGATTACTGTTTTTATATTTGCCTACATATATTCGTTGCTTAGCAACATGGTAGAAATGTGTCTACCGTTAACTCTGTTGGTGCTTGTAATCTCTTACATTTGCTTCTGTCTATTGATTGTCACAGCAAACATGTTTTATACTAGAATGATGCTGGTTCAATAAATGCTTATTGAAAACGTCCCCAAAGTTTATTCTGTGTATCTCTCTGAGACTAAGTGAGCACGATTAACTGAGCGAACAGTACTGTACTGTTTCCACGATCCCTGAAGGGTCAAGGGTTGTCATGTTCATTGGTTGTCAGAAACTATTCACTCCTTGGTACGGTTCGGGGGCTGATAGTGGCACTGTGAGCTAGCTAGTCTATAGGCGGACATATCCTGTTGGGGTGTCCGATCCCTTAGTTTATGTTGTCCAACAAATACACAGATCCTATACATTTTTAGGAACTACACATCAATTTAGCACCCTTTTTATGTGACATATTTAATGTTCAACATAGACTTTAAACATGTCAAATAGTTTTGTTCTGACAAGTACTTACAGCAACTTGATGTACAATAGTTGAGGTCCACTGGGACAATCTTTATGCCCTATTTGTAGTCATGGAAGTGGGTGGTGCAAAACCACATGGTGGCCTACATTCAGCATCAGACATTTAAGACTTATTTTACCATGGCAGCAGTTGTACCATATTTCTGGTTGCTAAAAGTAGTTGCAATTTCTTACCAGTGTTTTAGCGATCCAAAACTTATTTTGTGATCTGACACATGTACTAATAAGTTGGTTTGCAAAATAGGGAATCAGAAGGGGTTCCAGTCTGACCTGCCTAAATATATCAATTAGGATGGTCGTAATTTTCACTTCATTCTGATTGGTCATAATCACAGGGATGGTGGCTTGCAAGGGTCAACAGACCACAAAGTATATGAATGAGTTTAAATAAACTAAAGAAACCAGCAAGTTAATTTATTTATTTTAAGTTTCATTGAGAGTTGGTAGTGGTCCTCTGCCCATTACCTACTCCCCCTGAAACTTTTATCCCTTCTCTTTTGTAAATAAGTTACCAACCCAACTTGGGAGTCTGTGACTTTTCAATTGTTTGCAACCGTAATTGCGCATACCATTGACACATATGATACTGATTTGATAATTGGTAAGCGACACCCAAAACACACGCTTTCCAAATACAGAATCGGTATCCACCTGCAATACCATTTTAGGAGACAGAAAAAGTTTAATGATTCCTAAAATGGTTTTTGTGCATAGTGAAAACTTGTTTTTTGGTCACAAACTCCGAATCAGACAAACTGGTTGTCTAATAACATATTAGGATGGGCAGTGTAAGAAATTGGAGTTCTAGTTGAGGGGGGTGAGAATCCACCTAAAAAAATAATCAAACTCCTTTTCAGGGTGATCCACAAAAGTCACTAATAATAAACCTGTGCTCAACATCCTGTTAGATACGGCAGAGAGCGGCCAGGCTTAACTTAGAGGCAATGTGTAAAGTATTTATGCAATACTCAAACAGTAATAAAGTGAAAACACAACACAAGAAATATCCCAAACCAATTTAGAAAAATAGAGAATATTTTAATTAATAAAATTACAATAACCACCAGAAAGCACAGAAGGCATAACTTGTTTATGTAGTCGCACTAGACTGTCAAAGTCATATGTTAATGCTGAAGGTGATAGATCAACGATTGGATACAGGGACCAGGTTCATCCAGGTGGAAAGTTTACCTTCAGACTTACAAACATTTAAGTGGAAAAAGTGATCATTGATGAGTTAAAGGTGGGGCAAGCAAGCTGGATCCAAAGTGGGACTCAACGACAGTGGGCTGCTGAAACTCGTGTCCCGGTGCAGTCATTGGTGAAGGTGGGGAAGCTCTGAGTGGCCAAAGTCTGTTCCTGGAATGTCCTCAAAGTCGATCGGATGCTGTTCGACATCGGTCCCAGTTAAGCCATCTACGATTGCACTTAGAAACTTTTCTGGAAGTCAGATCTTCTTCAACGGGGCACACCAGCAAGCTGAGGCAGACCAGTGATTCAATGTCAAGAGCTGCGGCTTCATTGTTGACCCCCGTCTTTTGGTTCTCCAAGCAGAAATTTGGTAAAAAGTTTCCAAGTCCCACGTCTTGCTGTTGGGGAACAGAAGTACACTCTAACATCAGCTAAGGGTCTAGGTCCTGGGGGGCACCACTTGGGGGTTAGGACTCACATCAACAGAGGCCACGGGCAGGGTCCAGGGCAGGCCCAGTTGGTATTGATCAGCTGAGCAGTTCTAGGAAAACTGCCTCTGGGACCTTGTTGTGTCCCTGTAGCTCAAACAGGTGGTCAGCCTATTGACCCTTGGAGTCACGTCTGGGGTCCTGGGTTCAAGGCAAGCTTGTCTAGACTTTGTTCAGGATTCAGACAGCAGGACAGATCTTCTTCAAAGCTTAACAGGTCCCGGAATGTTCTGAAGTAGGTCACATTTATGCCCGGTGCCAGACTATGGGTGGGGAAAACTCTAGGCCCTTTCCTGAGCAATGAGGTAAACGTTTCCTGGGTGACAATATCTAATTTTGCAGCACTTGCTGTGTGTTTTACTGTAATCCATCCCTCTCTACCTAATTCCAACATGGCAGAACCTTTCTTCCCCTGGTGAGGGCTCCCTGTGCTCAAGCAGAAGTGTGTCTATGGTAATGGGCAAACCCTCTGTTGTGGTTACTCCAAACCAGTTTTAGGCCAGCTCCTCCTCCCAATGGGTTTGGAGCCAAGCTGACTGGCAAGACAAAAGGGATGCAGACCCAGGTGTGAATTACATCTGCCAGTGACGGGGTAGGCATCCTTTGAAGCTCAGAAAGGGGCTGGAGACAACCCCAGACCATCTGCTTAAGAAAGAAAAACATCTTCCCCACACCCAAGCCCTTTGTCCATTGTTTAGGAGCAATCCAATTCTCACCATGGGGTGCCTTCAGCAGTCAGGTGACACTGGGCACTGGCAGAAAGTCCCTTTTGCCTTAGGTAGGAAAATGACAAGTTTGATGTCTAAAATAATAATGTAAAATATGATTTGACCATTAAGTTGGATTATACATAGCTATTAAAATGAGTCATCAAACCAGTGTTCTAGCTGCTCCCACACAAAAGTAAAGAATGATAAGTTGTTATAATGTAACCCAGTGTTTTCCTGTGGGAGAGCCAGCCTTTCCACAGTGAAAAAACTACTTTGGAGTTTTTCACTACCAAGGCATGTAAAACATTAAATATACATTGTCCTAATTTTAAAATACCATGAACTCTACCCCATGGACATTTAGGGCCTGCCTTATAGGTGACTTATAAGTATGACGAAGGAAGGTTTAGGCTTGGTAGAAGGTTTGTTGTGCCTGGTCTACATGCCAGTTTGAAACTGCTCATCCAGGTTGCAATTGAAGGCCTGGAGACATGCTTTACAGTACTACTTTTTAGGTGGCATGAGTGCTGCAGCCCACTGGTAACATTTAATCTACAGGCTCTGGGTACATGTTGTACCATATACTAAGGACTTACAAGTAAATTAAATGTGCCGATTAGGGGAATGCTAGTTGTAATGTATTTAGAAAGGAGAGCACGAACACTTTACCGTTGGTTGGCAGGAATAAATTGTGCAGAGTCCAATGGCCAGTAAAAATGGTTTCAGTAAATAAAAGGCAAAAATATGAAGACATACCACAAATTGTAATGTCTAACAGGTGGCATCAGTAAAATGTTTGGTAGGTGGTCATGTAGGACTCATGAATGCTGGCAGAGGCATAGGCTGATTTGGCATCAAGATTACGGGGAAGGGCTGAGACACAAAGGCCAGATATGTGTTAAAGGAGAGGTATCTAGTGCTTTTGGCTCAATTAAAAGAGAATTTAAGGTTGCCAGCAGCACAAGAGAATCTCTTAGAGGTAGGTGAGTGTTTGACCTGGACCTTTCTGCAGGGTCACTCAGATTTTTGCCTTCCTCTGCCTTCCTTTGCTGAACCAGTTTTTGGGGAATTTTAGGACTTTGTACACTTTTCTCTGCTCATTATTGGTAAATTGCTTGTGCACTCCCCTTAAAACATGGTAAGATTGTCCTATACCTGATTGGTACATTTAATTTACATATAAGTCCCTAGTAAATGGTAGTAAATGTACACAGGACCTGTGAATTATATGGTACATATGGACAGTAGGACTCATTGCGAGGAAGCGTTGTGATGGCCAACCAAAAGGATCACTTAGTTAAATCGCCTGGGAAGGAACCAAGCACCCAAAGGAGGGACAATGAACCAATAAAAAGGCAGCACTTCCGACTGCCAAAACAAAGAACCAATGGCAATCGGTGGGCTTGGTCAAAACCTATATTGTACCTACATCAGGACTTGCAGACAACGCATGCGCGCTGCCTAGGCTCGACCTAAAAGTGTCTTCCCGTACGTTACAGGTGAGGCCAATCCAAAATGGCCGACGCACAAGCTCACACTGTTTGACACTGTGTGATGACGTTCCAGAATGTAGGCAATACTCCTTCAAAATGGTGGCAGAGAATAAAATAGGGCATCCAATGAGATGGCCGACACGCTGGACTCGTGCATGTGGCCAAGGCCTGTGTTGAAGTAGATGCTCCATGCCAATCCAAAATGGCTAACGCGACACACTCCTCGATGCGCCCGACATCTGGGCTCTACCTAGAAATGGGTGGTGCTGATCGGGTGCAGGTCCCTTATCGGATCTTCCACCCCCACCACAGACAGGCTGGAAGCATGGGATAGGAAATCGAAGCAGGCTCCACAGCTTCAAACGGAGGCGTAGCAAACATGGGAAACTGGTGGTGAGAGACTAATCCAGCACCCGTTCGTCAGCAAAAAAATGATGAAGCTAAAGATCCGGGTAGCAGTTTGATAAGTACTTATTAACTAGTACTGTACAGGATAAACACCACCAGCACATCTCATAGTCTCCAACCCGTTTCCAAACCTTTCCCAAACATCCTACAGGAACCCTCATCTTAAGCCATCTACATTCCATTCACCACCATGTTCCAACCAGGTGCAATCCCAACAATCGTATAGGATCAGCTATGCTCAAGAGAGCAGATGTAGCTCACAAAGCAAGTTAGGATGGTAATCAAAATAGTGATGTACTCTGGGGAACATGAGAATATAACCATGCAATTGAAGGGAAGCTGGAGGAGGCTTGAGTAATTCTGGGTGCTTGGAAGCCACTCGCAATCTCCTCACCGACGTATGGGCAAGTACTAGACTAGAAGTAGTAATTGATGTGATCAGGACTGAATAGCTTAAGGTAGTCTAAAGAGGTACTTTGTAAGGCTTTTCGTTAACCTTAGAAATCCTCTTTGAGTTTGAAGAAGAGATGTACTGAGTTCAATGGCATTGAAGCATGTGCACAAAATAGTATTTCACCAAATTTGACAAACAGCAAGCTGGTTCAAGGAGGGAAATCTCAGGAGACTAGGAGAAGCAGAAACCCTTGGATAACTTCATGTGAGCACATGGGGGGATTTACGGACTATATAAAGTGTCTGACATTGTGTACCCCTCCTTGAGGACCAGCAATTGTAGAACCTTGAGGATATGTTTGATGAGTTAATAACACCTTCATCTAATTTAGAGTTGCGCTGCAGGGTTTTAAACCCTTTTTACTTTGCCTAAGTAATTCTGATGGGGACCAGTGTACAGGTTATTGTGATATCCCAGGAAACATCTCACTGGTGTAAAGAGTAATGCATTTTTTGAGTGGAGGTGTTGAAGGGGGTTATGCTTTTCAGCATAAGTAGATGGTGGAAAGCTGTCGTGAGGTAAGAATGCATTTTTGGGGTAAAGAAATGATCTCTGTTGAACAAGACTCTCAAATCACATAGAAGGTGCCGGTGAGCTTCTATTGACTCTGACTTGATGAGAAAAAATTTGATTTATTCTCAGGACCAACCCAAAACACTGAAATACAGTAAGATCTGTCCTATCCATAGCTTAACCTGTTTCATGCAGCAGGTGATATGACCTCATAAGGTTTCTTTAAATATGGCAAAAAAAATGGTGTCACCTGCATACAATTTGTATCGAACATTTAGCTGTCAAGGATGAAGGTATGTGGACTCTTAAATAAACTGAATAAGTTTAGTAAGAAGGCAGGGTTGTGTCCTGATCTTCCAATACCTTCTTTTGCTTTGATGTATCGGTATCAGGTGACAACATTTCAACAACAGATCATTTACACTTTTGGGGAATTGCTTAACAAGCACTCTATTTTAACAGAACACTCTTGATGGCATTAGATCGCTCAAACTCCTCATTGTTGGTCCGTGGGCCACTACCCTTTGTACAGTGAAACTTTTCATATCTTTTCACTCCCAACTGCTTTAATGTATAAGATAAAGGAATTTAAATGTGACTGTCCCGTTCATGGGGGAATTGGTGCTCTGCCCTCCTTGTTTCTATCATTTTGCATTATACCTGTAATGAATAGTAGTATATTATTTACTACAGGTATATATTTTTTTAAAGCCAAAACTTGCTGCAACCTGAGACAGTAAATCTGGGTGATCACTGGGTCAGACGCATAAAGGTGCTTGCACCTGCCATCAGACATATTGTCTAGGGCTTGTGAAGTTCCCAACCCTGGCCTCAGGGGCCTGCCACATCTCAGGGGCTCTTTATTAGTGAGGCACTGCAGTATCACTGGTACAAGTAGCACTAGGTGCTTTAGGCTTCAGCCTGCAGTGCCCAGTGCTACCCATCAATCAGGCTGCCTCCTCAGGAGCCTTACTGACCCCACACCACCCAGAGTGAGGTGAAAAAGCAAGAAACTGAAATTTGGAGCCTGCACACATCACTGTGGACACTGCAGCTTTCCGTTTCCTGCTTCAGTGCTGGAGGAAGGTATGTTCCTGCCCGAGGATCTACCCTGCACTAGCAGCTGAAGCAAGTGGACCAACAAAGACTGTTGAGTTAAGAAATAAACTCTGAAATTTTGTTTGCATGAATACGTCTGTGTGTAAGAGAGAGAGCATGTGTACTTGTATAAATGAGACAGAGTGATGGGAAGTAAATGAGATAGGTGGCAGTGAATGACAGTGAAAATGCGAGTGAAAATGACTAGTCAAAGTGAATGAGAATAAGTGAAACTAAAATATAACAAGATAGTGACTTCAATATTTAGTTAGTGCCTTTTTGGTTTTTGAGCAGTTTGTGAAAATTGTTCCTTAAAATACAGTATTTGAGCCTATTGTTTTAAAATGTTCCTGAGGGAAGATCCCCTACGACCCTTCCTATTAGAAGTGGAGTTTGCTCGCTTACTGGAAGAGATGGTCGGGATTACACCCACCACAGGGGGATTAGTGCGCTAAACAAATGGATATAACATTTAACATAACATAACACTTTCAAAGATCACTAGCTGGCAGTAGAAAATGGGACTAGGTAAGTGGAGTAAACATATTGAGTGGTGGCAGTCGTGAAAATGAGAGAGGTTTGCTTTGGTATTAGTATAAGCTACTCAATAATAAACGGTTATCACATCGTCTCTTAAAAAACTATCATATTAAATTTAGTAAAAGATTCAAGCAACTAACAAATACTCTTGAAACCTTGGCATTTTACGCAATACTATTTTTTGTTATATAACAGCTCATTTCTCAAAACGATTTGGTTTATATTCCTAAAACTTCATTGTTAATGCTTGTTTTGGGGAATTTTCATTTTTTTAGTTACCTTGTGCGGGTCGGAGGTTCCGCCACCGGTGATAAGTACGAGCAACCTGATGCGCATTACTTTTACTACAGATAAGAGTGAAGCGTACAAAGGATTTCGAGCCACTTACGTTTTCATCAACACAACAGGTACGGTGCAGATAGCAACACTGACATGAAAGGCACAACTGCTCTTTAATATTGTGATCTTATATTCTGTTTACAGGGTATGACAAAAATGTATCAGAACAACGTGATTAATAAATGGCAAAATTGGTAACAAAAGTATGCCTCTTTAATCAGATGCAGATCGAATCAATGCAGTATCAAACTTGATAGCATCACAGTGCTTAATTTCAAATTTATTATATTCCTTTGTAAAAAAAAAAATGTGTGGGAATCATTGAATGTGTGTAAGGTTGATAAGCAGAAACACACACAATTATTTTCCCTTCTCTTCGTGTTACAAAAATGTAATTTCTTTGAGGTTCTGTGTTCACAACATGCAAACCGAGTCAATAAGCAGTTATCAGGAGCACATTTAGGGCCTGGTTTACATTCTGGGAGATGAGATACTTCATCACAAACGTAACGTGTATAACGTCCGCCATATTACAAGTGTCATAGGAAATAATGCACTTCTAATATGGCCATTAGGATATCCCATACGTTTTTTGATAGGAATCCCATTCCCCACACTCAAAATCAGGGGACATATTTATCAAGGTTTTGCATCGCCCTTGCGCCATGCACGGGTGCACACGGGCCGGGGCCACACGGGCGGCACAAAATCTAACTGAGATTTATCAAGCCATGCAAGGTCACCGCGTGGCCCTGCATAGCTCGATAAATCTAGAGTAATGCAAGGCAGCGTAAATCGCTGCCTTGCATTCCTCTGTGGCAGGGAGGCGTTCCATGGGCGGAGCGTGGGTGTTCCCACGCATCTACCCATGGATTTTGGCACATTCCCAGATTCAACATTAGTGGTAGAACTGGGAATGCGTCAAAATGGTACGCCCCTTCAGGTGAGGCATGAAGAGGAAATATCTCTTTATTTCTCCTCGTTTTTTCCTCTTTCTACATGTGCTGCATTCTGCAGCACACATAGAAAGAGGAAAATGCCTTTGTGCAAGAAGCGAAGTTTCTATGAAAATTAGTTCTGATCCAACTACAGTGCATTTTCTGTTTGTTCCCCTGCGGTTGTGCCACCATAGCACCCTCTAGATTTGATGTCAGATCACCCCATTTGGTGCTCGACTACTTACTAATCTGCTCACTTACTTTCCATTTGCCAATGTTTATATCTGAAGGTTTCTTTATGCAGACAAGTCGGTCCATAGCTGAGCTGTAGACTGAAACAGGCCTGGGTCCTATGCCATTGCCTATGACAAGCTGCTTCCAATTAACTGCAGTTTCAAGTGGTAGAAGTTCTCTCATGTGTGTCTCGTGCCCACAACTCAATCTTTTCAACCAGGATTCAGGACTTCAAGGGATATTCGCAGCTCTGGAGTCTTCTGCCTGCAGATACACTTCTGACTCCGTGCTCCAGCATCAGCTGACCTCTGGAAGCAGGGCAGCGCAATACTCTTGAGTTCTTGGTTTGGCACCTCCAGGCCCGTATGCTGTAAAACTTGCATTGCTCTATGCTCCTGCAACTGCCAGGGACCTGCGATTCCTCAGCTAGACGAAGAAGCTGTGTTACACACTATGGGGTATATTCTCAAGAACGTGCGATAATCATTGCCAAAAAAGGCTAACACACGTTTTCATATCGCCGTCTATCGCGGGAAAATAACTCTGTGTCAACGTCGTATTCACAACACGGCGGTAACATGCGATAGTCTCCCGATAACGTGTCAAAAGTCCGCGACACAACTACCGCAACAGCGATAAAAAAGGAAACCCGAACGTGAAAAAAGTTGCGATGGGCCCAACCGCGATAGAAAAATCGGCGACAAGCAGCGCCAGGCTTGCAATTCCCACGTCAGGCGGGAAAAATCACTACAAAAGCAGAAAAAAAAAACAAAAACAAAACAACTGCGAAGCATAATGGAGGTAGCCGGAGCAGGAACAGAGGACGAGCAGAACCCCACAAGCCCCCCGGAGGACCAGGCCGGGACCTCGGGGTCAGGGAAGGGCAAGGACAGGAAGAAGAGGAAGACAGGGTTCAGTCCGCAAGAAAACAGGATCCTGATAACGGAGGTGATGAAATACCATCAACAACTGTTTGTCACCTCCAACGTGACATTGGCGACAAAAAATCGAATATGGCAGTCCATCGTGGACAAGGTGAATGCAATCGGAGTGCTGAGGAGGACAATGGAAGAGGGCAAGAGGCGCTGGAATGATGTGAAGCGCAAAACCAAGCAGAAACTCGCCAACAACCAGAAGGCAGCAATGCAGACTGGAGGTGGGAGTCCAGCGCCACAGGAGGAGCTGGACGAGATGGAGGAAATGGTCTCCACAGTCATCAGTGTGGAGACGGTGGCAGGAGTTGGGGGACCGGACACTGCTCGACAGGAGCCGACACAACAGCAAGAGGGTGAGTAACGACCAGGGACTGGGGGTACGGGGGGATATGGGCACAATGGCACACATGCACAATTAAGCATAGCACAGTGCACACCCACGATTACTCTGGAGCATGTCCCTGATCCCCTTGGCACACTGCAGCACACCTAGAAACTGCAAGTAGGCCCCTGTCGACTATGTGCCCAGAGGGGGCCCTCCCCACACATCACTAATCTCACAACAAACCCATGCACAAGTACAAACACACATCTGTGATGTTGTCGAAATGTCCACTGTCCCGCATCAAATAGGCAGCTCCTCCCAAACAGCAAAACCAAAGGGGATGATGGACGGAGTGTTGAACATTGCAAGCACTCACCCCCAGTCAACTGATCTGGGTTTAATCCATCATCATTCTTTAGCTCACTCCGCCACCCCAGTTCAGACATGGCCATATGCAAATCAGTCTGACCCTGTGCCTCATGGGAACAGTCCAGCCCGAACTGCCAAGCCATGTCTTCCCTGGACAGGAAACAAGCATCCTGGGACCGGTTTCTGGCTTACAGCCGTCATCAGCCAGGCTATCTTGAATCCAGTGGCAAAGTGAGCAAGGGACCCACGTCTGGGCATACCCTGCCAACTTAGGGTGAACATAGCAAAACCAAAGGGGATGATGGACGGAGTGTTGAACATTGCAAGCACTCACCCCCAGTCAACTGATCTGGGTTTAATCCATCATCATTCTTTAGCTCACTCCGCCACCCCAGTTCAGACATGGCCATATGCAAATCAGTCTGACCCTGTGCCTCATGAGAACAGTCCAGCCCGAACTGCCAAGCCATGTCTTCCCTGGACCAGAAACAAGCATCCTGGGGCCGGTTTCTGGCTTACAGCCGTCATCAGCCAGGCTATCTTGAATCCAGTGGCAAAGTGAGCAAGGGACCCACGTCTGGGCATACCCTGCCAACTTAGGGCGAACATAGCAAAACCAAAGGGGATGATGGACGGAGTGTGGAACATTGCAAGCACTCACCCCCAGTCAACTGATCTGGGTTAAATCCATCATCATTCTTTAGCTCACTCCGCCACCCCAGTTCAGACATGGCCATATGCAAATCAGTCTGACCCTGTGCCTCATGGGAACAGTCCAGCCCGAACTGCCAAGCCATGTCTTCCCTGGACCGGAAACAAGCATCCTGGGACCAGTTTCTGGCTTACAGCCGTCATCAGCCAGGCTATCTTGAATCCAGTGGCAAAGTGAGCAAGGGACCCACGTCTGGGCATACCCTGCCAACTTAGGGCGAACATAGCAAAACCAAAGGGGATGATGGACGGAGTGTTGAACATTGCAAGCACTCACCCCCAGTCAACTGATCTGGGTTTAATCCATCATCATTCTTTAGCTCACTCCGCCACCCCAGTTCAGACATGGCCATATGCAAATCAGTCTGACCCTGTGCCTCATGGGAACAGTCCAGCCCGAACTGCCAAGCCATGTCTTCCCTGGACCGGAAACAAGCATCCTGGGACCGGTTTCTGGCTTACAGCCGTCATCAGCCAGGCTATCTTGAATCCAAAGTATTCAAGATAGCCTGGCTGATGACGGCTGTAAGCCAGAAACCGGTCCCAGGATGCTTGTTTCCGGTCCAGGGTAGACATGGCTTGGCAGTTCCGGCTGGACTGTTCCCATGAGGCACAGGATCAGACTGATTTGCATATGGCCATGTCTGAACTGGGGTGGCGGAGTGAGCTAAAGAATGATGATGGATTAAACCCAGATCAGTTGACTGGGGGTGAGTGCTTGCAATGTTCAACACTCCGTTCATCATCCCCTTTGGTTTTGCTATGTTCGCCCTAAGTTGGCAGGGTATGCCCAGATGTGGGTCCCTTGCTCACTTTGCCACTGGATTCAAGATAGCCTGGCTGATGACGGCTGTAAGCCAGAAACCGGTCCCAGGATGCTTGTTTCCGGTCCAGGGTAGACATGGCTTGGCAGTTGACTGGACTGTTCCCATGAGGCACAGGATCAGACTGATTTGCATATGGCCATGTCTGAACTGGGGTGGCGGAGTGAGCTAAAGAATGATGATGGATTAAACCCAGATCAGTTGACTGGGGGTGAGTGCTTGCAATGTTCAACACTCCGTTCATCATCCCCTTTGGTTTTGCTAGCTCCTCCCAAACAGTCACAATGTACATTGTCATGCAGTTTGTATGTAAACCTGAACAATGCGTCAACATACATGTGAAAACAATGTTAAACTGCATCTCCCCTTTACATTGCAGAGGGTGAATCAACACCTCCTGCAGAGCAGACAGTACACCTCTTCACTGATGATGAAGAGGACCTCCCCTCCATCGACACCGATGCCCTCCAACGGCTCATGGACAGCTTCGGCACCCCACCTCCAGGAGCAGGGCAGCCCAGCTGCATCGAGGAAACCCCACCCCCTGCACAGACCACACAGCAGGAAGCACCCACCACCACGCCTGTCTCCCAGGACCCCCACGAACAACACATGGCCTTCCAACGCTGTGTGTTAGGGTGCCAGGAGAAGATGGCTGATCAGGTGCGGGTGGGGTTCGACCTCATGGCAGCCAAACTAGATGCCATACGTGGGTGTCTAAGTCCCATCAGGGACCACTTACAGTCCTTGACGGACACCCACAGTCCGCTCCATGCTCTCCAACGAACCATGGATGACATCGCTGGAGTCATGACTCAGAGACAAGGACAACTGTCTAGTCAGAGTGGCTCCAGCGATGTCAGCCGGGAGTTGGGACACATGCGGAGGATCATGGAGAACAGGGAGCGGATGCAGGCGGAAAGAATGGCTGCCACGGCTGCACACCAGCGTGATGTAGCTGGGATCTACCATGCCCTGCAGATCCTCGTCATGGCATTGCTGCCACAAGGCCTGGCGCAGATGAATGCTGCTGCTGCTTCGACATCCACATCTCCGCCCCCTGATGTGTCAGTGCCTCACAGTGCGGCAGCCAATCCACCTCCGGCCCCTGATGTGTCAGTGCCACACAGTGCGGCAGCCAATCCACCTCCGGCCCCTGATGTGTCAGTGCCACACAGTGCTGCAGAGAAAACACCACCACCCACATGTGAGGCACATGAGACATCAGAGGACGAAGATGCGGATGAATCTGCCTTACTGGTAGTAAGGAGGCGGTAGCATTCTTCTCCGCCATATGGCCTGTTTCTGCTTGGTTCTGCCCTCTGTATCATCACCTTCCACTGTCCCCCGATGCACTCTGCGACACTCACCTTGGACCTCGACATGGACTGCCATATCCTGTTTGGTCACCAATGACACAGCTATCAGACTGCAGACTGAACTCTTCCTCTTCCGATGTACTTGTCATTCCCTTAAGGACTCTGGCTGGCCCTCCACGGGCCAACAATGTAAAGTGGGGTTTGCATGGCCCTGTACTGCTCCAGCTACAACACTCCACTGTATGTGCATTAAACAATCAAATTCACACAGATGTGTCATGTCTATGATCATTCAAGTACGGAAGTATGGAAGAATGCAGGTCAGTGATTCCCCCTTACGTCCATGTTGCACATGTCGTGGGACTTGAGTCACAGGGTGCAACATTATCGATTGCGGACCGGGTGGCGCCGACACCACATCAGAGACACACGCATTAGTCACCTTCTTGTCGAGCCCAGAACGGAACCACGCCCAGAGCGCCGGGGTCATCGTTCACACCCCTACGCTGGACTGGCATACGCCAGGCCAGCCCACTCCGCTTACGCTCACAGGGGGGGACGACAACGCTACATGTCCCAGGTCTTCCCTGTAGTGATCTGCTGATCACAGGTCTAGTTGTCAGCATGCCACAGCCACTCCCTGAGGGCTGGTTCACACCCACACCACACCCACCCAGCACATGCGTCACAGGACATGTGACCCTGCCAATAAAAGGGGCCGGGCGCACGTGCCCGAGGCCATTTACGCTATTGAGCTGAGTGTGTCTGTGTGGTCATTATTTATGCATGAGGGCCTAGGGCCTTACCACATCACATTCCCCACTGCCGGAGGTGACATGATGGCGTCCGCACGACGAGACTCAATCATAAAGGGCCGATGACTTGAGGCGCACAGAGTTGGTGGCATCCGAGGCACTTAGGCCGGCACGGGCCTACCGCCACGTGGCGATGACTTGAGGTGCACAGAGTTGGTGGCATCCGAGGCACTTAGGCCGGCACGGGCCTACCGCCACGTGGCAATGACGTGAGGTGCACAGAGTTGGTGACATCCGAGGCACTTAGGCCGGCACGGGCCTACCGCCACGTGGCGATGACTTGAGGTGCACTGAGTTAGTGGCACCAGAGCTGAGCGGGTGTGCAGCCTGCGCTGATGCATAGGCCTCGATACGCCGTCCTGCCAATCAAGATTCGATTTGAATTGTGAGCCCAGCTGGACCGCAGTGTACGCCGAGGGCAGCAGGCTGCACAGACATGACTCTGCGGCGCGGTGCTGCAGGGTGCACTGGGGGCCTGTGGCGCGGAATCCAGCGATCGGCTGAGGAGGTTGCACCAGCACGGCCGGTGGTGGCAGGTGAGTATTGAGGCCTGGGTGCGCAGGGGCGGGCACTCATCGCTGGTTGGCAGACTGGTCTGGGGACCAGGGCTGGGTTGCAGCAGGCGCACAGGATCGCGTAGGCACCACCGAACACGGCGGCGCCCTCGTGGCTGGGTGGGGGAGTGAAGGTGCAGGGGTATCAAGCTGATACAAACCGTGATGCTTACAGGTATGAGTAATCCTGCATCATGAGACCGTAACAGAAGTTAGTGTGACCGTAACCTTCCTTTTCTTTCCTACGAAGGTTACGACCACACGTACTTCTGTTACGGTCTTTTTGTGCAGGATTTGTCTTTCCTGTGAGCATTCCGGTTTGTCCAAGTGCTATACACTGTACCAGATTAGGTTTGTGACTATACGGACGCTTGACCATTGTCACCATTTGTCCAACAGGTTTCTGGACACTGGCTTCCGGAGTATGGAATGGTATTGGGGAGTTCACGCAGCATATGCAGTTACTTGAATCCACACGTTGCCCTGATGAAGTTCCCCGTTGGGCGTTGGCTGTGCTTTTCATATTGTTTATTGTTGTATTTGTAATAAAAGACTGTTTTTACACTACTGTTGACTACTGGACCTCATGACCGTGCACACCCTCATTTCAGTTACTACAGTTTTGGATCTGGGGCACAGTGGCGTCTGGCAACGGCTGGCGTTGGGGTTGGTTGCGCAGGAACACTACAAATTGGAACTGTCGTGTGGTGCGGTGACGGGCCCGCCGTTGCTATTGTGGACATGCATCCATGACATGGGTGAGGACGTATGATAGGGCTGGCCATGAGACTCCTCCGACTCTGGCATTTGTTGTTTGGGAGGTACCAGGGGCCAACAGGTGCAACACAGCCAGCAGCTTCATCTGCGGAGGGATGGTCGTTGTCCGCCGTGTTGGTACCGTCAGCCTGTGGGCAATGTGGGTCAGGATGCGGAGGATGGTTGTCCTTTTGTGCCTGTAGTGGGCAATGACTTCCTCTGGCGTTGAGTCTCTGAGGCTGGTGGGTTTTGGGAATGTCCGCTGTCCTGTTCTGCGCTGCCTCTGTGGTAGTCAGGGGGGGGGCTGGGGGGGAACCTGGGGGTGGTTGCGGTGGGTGTTGTGGCCCTCTTGGGTCTCCAGGCTGCACGATCATTGTCTCCATGGCATCTGTTGGTCTTCAGATGTGGCTCTGGGCTGGGCTCCCTTTCTACTGCAGTTTGTCGTCCTGCTTAACACCAGTAAAAGGCAGGTGTTAAATCCCTGCTGCTAACGCGCCTAATCGCCTGTTTTTGGATTGCATCGCAGATCTGGCTGGTCGTTGTGAATGTCGCGAAGTGGTGTTTTCGTGTGTTTTTGCACGGGAACGCCTACTCTGCATATCATTAGCGTTAGTTGTCTCTCTCATCCGTGGCGATGTTTTTTGCGGCAGCTATCGCTGGAAAACTGGCGATGTGGTCAGTTTGCACCAGCTTGGGAATGGGGCGATAATTCTTTCGCCACTTTTGCTGCGCTAAAATGCCGATAACTCGGCGATAAGTCCTTGAGAATATGCCCCTATGACTACTGCTTCCAATCATTCCTGTACATTGTATGCACGTCCTGCTCAATCACTCCTCTAAGGCCCTAACTACAGGTGGCCTGAACATTTCGACGAGGTCAGTAACACGAAATGCAGTACGGCACCAGTAACGTGAGTTACCTGCACAATCTAGTCTGGGGTGTTTCATCAGGGGACTTCCCCTGTTTAAAGGCATGGAGGTCTCTGGGCTGGCCGATATACTGGGGAGAAATTGCACACAAAACCCCATAAAAATGAAATCATTGGTAATCCTGCCACTCGGTGAAAGCATTACCGCTGGAATCAGTAATGCTGGAGAATGAGAGGGACACAGGTGACATACTGAGCCGCTCGTATTGACAACTTAAATGGCACCCCAAGTTCAGGAAAGGTATATTACAACAGTGGAAAAGATTTGAAGGTCAAATAACCCTAAGCACAGATATGAATTTAACAGCGAAATCACAGAAGCTGTTAAACAATGCATATTTATTATAATATTTGTTTTTCTATAGATTTTAAGTTGGCTACACCTTTAAATATCCTAGAGCCTAGGCAAGAGAACCCACAAGAAAGAATGAATTTTGGTAAGTTTGTTGAATATCTATCTTTTTGAAAATAGTGAATAAAATTACACCACTGAAATATGTGATCTTAGCAAATATTAGTTGGTGTGTTAAGTGCATGTCAAGAAGCTCTGCCTTTGCTTTCTTAAAAGACAGGCTTGTAATTTGAAGCTGGCCAAGAAATATTAAGCTTTGGTGGATTGTTTGGTCAAAGTAGATGAATCCTTGGGGTGTTATTGGTAATATTTTGAATCATAGATATGATATTTGAAGATAACATACAGAATTACATATAATGCTCACCGAGGTTATGTCATGTTACAAAATGTATAGACGGCGATTGATCCAGCGCCAATCAGGGATCGATAATCGATAAACACAATCACTGGCCTATACTCATACACCCAAAACATAAATCCCTGTAGCACTGTTTCAAGTTTACTTTAAATCAGTTGTTCACAAACTACAGTCTCGTCCTAACACACAAGATACATAATTGAACCTGTAATCAACTCTCTTTCCTCTGGTCGATGGACCATTAGTTGAGAAGTTGATGGTAATAATTAGAAACTAACTATCAATCTATACTACTAAATAAAGTCACAAACTCGGAATAAGGTTAATAATATTTATCGCAAATAATGTGAAGGTAAATGCTCATCATGTACAGTCTTACAAGGCAAACAAAGTATAAATCACAGAGAGAGAACATTTATCAAAGCAAAAAGGTATCAAACTCATATCACAATGAACGGAATGCAATGAAGGAGTGGATAGATGAAGAGACATAAGTTTCAGAGACAAATATACGTTTGCAAATGATTATGCAAAATACAGATTTTAGCTATACTAACCCAAGTATTTTAGTGGAAAATCTACCCCCTGGCCATGAGAATAGATGGGGGTTCCCCGGGAAAGTTCAGGGAACAAAGAGTAGGACAGGAACAGGAAACAGGTAGGCCTCTATCTGCATACAGCAAACCGACAGACAGCGACGATCTCCCCTCTCTAGCTTCTTCAAAGGCACGAGCTATCTAACACCCCCAGACACCCCAGTTATACTCTAAAAACCTTAATGTCCAACCCACCATTGTAGCAACATTTTCAGAATCTTAGTCTCTCATTGGTCAGTTTAGGGGGTGTTCTATCACACCACCATAGTCACGTCCATGTTTTTACAGCATTCTTTGTTTAATATTTCTAGCAATACGTAAGCCACGTCTCATGAATTCACGCTTCCTTCAACTAGTAACATGTTTCAAATCTCTACATTTTCATTGTCAGCCTCTGCAGCTTCCGCGGAAGAAGTTTGTACATTTGCTCATGGTCCCACAGCCATCCTTCGGTTACTTGGCAGACATTCAATGATTCTCGAAGGTCATCAACATTGCCTTCTCCATTCTCTCCCAGAGCTCGATTTTCAGCTTTTATTAATCTTTCTTTTTTAACCCTCAACTCGTCATGCAACGATGTAGGCCCATGCAAGCATCACTATGATGAATAAAACACAGACATTATTAATTTCATGAGATATAATTCTCACTGTTTTACCGCCCACCATTTGCACTATCCCACGTTATTTGTCTAACAAAGCATTAACGTGCAGAAAGCAGCATTATTATTATTTTTATTTTCAAGCAGAACGCGAATGCGGCTTAGTCTTTCATGCATTAGTCCACGCATTAGTGCACGCATGCGCATAAGCATTTTCCTGTGTTTTCTTGTTTTTACATGTTAGTTTCACCGCACACTGTTAGTAAATGTTACCGAGGAATTAATCCGAGCAGGTTTTATTTTTCTCAAACCCCCGCTCCATCAATTCCCCCCTTTGATGGCATTTTTGAACCATCACAAAAATCACCATCATACTAATTACCACCTTTTATTTTCATTTAAAGGACTGTACTTCTTTCCCGATTCGCCATTTTCTCGTCTAAATCTTTCATTTCATAGTAATTTCCTCTCATATCCTCTAGTTCTATTTCTTCTCTCCTTCTTTTCCTAGCTCTACGTTTATTGTCTACTTCTGTCCTCTCCTTCTTTCCACATCTACACTTACGACATTTATATGCCATTATTATAAACAAAATCACTACAGCTATTGAAATAATTGGTATTAGTATTTTTCCTAATAAACTACTCCCAAATGTGGAAAACCATCTACCTATAGAGGAAAAACTCTTACCAAGTTTCTCCCAAACACCGTCAACCTCCAGTTGAGTCAAATCTTCATGTAATTTCGTAATATTCTTTATATATCCCTCAAGACTTTTACTTTTATCAGGGATATAAGTACAGCAGTGTTGTATTTTCAACATGCCACAGACTCCGCCCTCTTTTGCCAATAAAATATCAAGGGCAAGTCGATTTTGCAAAACCATTGATCTAATTGCAACCATTTCAGTATCAAATATCAAAAACCCACCAGTAGTGTCTGTTGATAAACGATCAACCACTGTGGACAATTTCCGAATTTTATGCGAATTTAGAACGACTCCAACTGAGGGTATCAGTGCACCAAAAATATCACCAATTATTTCTGAAAAACTTGCTCTCTTTTTGCGTGTTAGTCCATGCTTTATTTCATTGATTTTATTATTTCTATCTACATGGTATACTTTAGGAAATACGATCCCAAAGTAACAACTACCATACCAGTGTGCTGGCAACCTATAGTAAGCATTCTTACCACACACATAATATACTCCTGGAAATACAGGATCAGTTCCACCTTTTAATCCCCATCCACCAGTTATCAGAAAAGTGTGTTCACATTCACTAGTACCAATGAAATAATTATTATAGTCAGTTTTTAGTCTAAGTAAGCAAAGTTTCCCTTTATGATACCAATCCAGAGACATTGCAGCGTAAGTCTCGCCTTTCTTATAATTTCCCTCTCTAAAAGCCCATGGTGGTACATGTGACTTCTGTTCAGCAGCTTTTCTTTGAAAATCCTGTCTTCTATCTTCTACCATGTTAATGAATTCTTTTTCTTCAGCCCGCAAACTACATGTTAGATTATTTCTATGAGCATATACTATATCTATTGTCTGTGTAATATGGAAAAATTCTCCCATGTATCCCGCATTTCTATTACTATACACCTTATTCATATCTTTTCTAGTAGGAATTTCTGAAAACACTAAATCCATGTTTGAATAATAATACTGTAACTTCCCCGACACGTAAAAGAGACTGGTTAGTTCACTACATGATACGCCATATGTTAAAGGATGGTGATGGTAAGTCACTCCCTCTGAGACAGACGAAGGTAATTGCATGCATACATAGCAATCTCTCACATCCATTGTGTCTACATATTCGTAAAGCAATTTTGTAAAGACATTTAACGAGAAATCACTAATTGATTTATCATGATGATAAATGCTATCATCAGCCTGATCATTGTTAGTTTTAGGAGTTTCTTTAGTAACAGGGTCCATTCTTTCACTTATCACATTATTAGTATTATTCTTGTTATTAGTTACCATTAGAACAGGTACAAAGACAGTTAATATTAACCATATTAATATTAGTAGCAAGACACTACATAAGCAAGCTTTAATACATCTACGTTTAAAACTAGGTTCTTGATGTCCAGTCACTATATCTTCTGCCATTTTGTATACTATAAAAAATAAAATCTAAAAAACCTAAGAAAATCCTAACAACTTTCTAAAAATGTTGACAAACTTGTCCAAAAACCACCGGAAAATAGTGTATCCTACACTTCAAGAAGAAAGCTTCTTCTTTACCCCCTCTTTTTTTTTTTTTTTTTTTTTAAAAGAGTCTTCTTCAAATCATCTGGAACTTCCCAAATATTTTCACTGAATTTTGTTGCACCTTAATTTTTCACTGTTCTCTTTTAAGGCGGTCTCAATTTGCTTTCATCAATTTGCTCAGTACCAGTACCAACTTCTCTTTCTATTTGTTCTGTGCTCTCAATTTCTTCCAATATAACATATGTCCATTCAGGAGCTCTGTATTTCTTGCTTGGGACTCTTATTCTCTTCGTTCTTCGTACTGATTCTTCTTCTGATTCTTCTTGTTCAGTTTGACTTGATACTTCATTTATTTGTTCTGGTTTTCTCCTTTCAAGAGTGTATTTCAGTCTTTTTACTCCACTTGGCCAATTGTCACCCTTTTTTGCTCTCTTAGCTTGAACCACTTCTTCACCTTTTCTTTCTGGTTCACAAGTTCTTTTATTTAGTCCCTTTCTTTGTTGAACTTGCTCTTGATTTTCTGTAGCTTCTTTTTCTACTTGCTCAACAGCAGTCTTACGAGACCCAGTAGCTGGTTCCCACTCTACTTGGCTTGTGCTTGGTTGTTCATCATCATCAAGCTTGTCAGAATCTGTCACTCTAGATTCTTTAGCTTCGCAACCTCCAGCTTCTGGTTTCTTATCTTTATTCACCAGTTGCTGCTCGCCTTCTTTTTCTAGTGGACTTGGGACTCTTCTGGTATGACTTGCGTGGATCCAGTTTGGCAAGCCACCACACTTCACTGCTGTTGTTGTCACCAAAATAATCTGATACGGTCCATGCCACCTGGGTTCTAAACACGACTTCCTCACGTGTTTCTTGACAAGAACCCACTCTCCTGGACTCAGATCATGTGCTTGATCCGGCTGTGTTGTGGTTGCAATTTCTCTAACCTGATGAGACACAGAACGCACCAGATCAGCCAATCCTTTGCAATAATCAAGCACTAGATCATCAGAAATATTCATCAGTTTGTTTGCTGGTACAATCGCTTGTCTCATTGCTCTTCCCATCAGCACTTCATGAGGACTCAATCCAGTCTTTTTATCTGGGATACTTCTAAGACTCATCAATACCAGGGGTAAAGCGTCAGGCCACTTCAGTGTTGTGGATGCACATACTTTTCCCAGTCTAGATTTGATAGTGCCATTAATTTGCTCGACCACTCCAGATGCTTCTGGTCGATAGGCACAATGCAGCTTTTGCTCAATCTGTAGTGCTGCACAGATCATCCGAATTATCTCATTATTAAAATGAGATCCCCTATCTGTCTCTAAAGTGACTGGAAACCGAACCTTGGAATTAGTTCTCTTAGAAGCAACTTTGCACAGTTAAGCTATCATTCCTTCTTGTTGGATAGGCTTCTACCCAACGAGAAAACAAACAGACAACAACTAACACATATTTTAGTCCGTTACATGGGGGAAGCTCGATGAAATCGAGCTGGAGCCTCGTAAATGGTCCTGCTGCTTTTCCAATTCGTCCCCAAATTACAACTGTCTTTCTGCCTGGACATATAACACACCTTTGGCATAAACTCTCTGCAATGACCCTGAATTTTGGGTTATACCATGACTGCTTGAAGAGCCTAATCATTGCATCTCTTCCAACATGTGCAATTCCATGGTATACCCTTGCCATTTGGGATAGTAAAGAATCTGGCATAACTGGTCTTTCATCTACATACACCCAAACTTCATCTTCTGCTCTCTTCTTGCAGCCTGATTGTTTCCAAATTTCCTTTTCCTCATCACTTGCCTCTTCTTGTAACTGTCTAATCTCATCCCAAGTTTCCCAGGAGGAAAACATCAGGTGGCAATTAGTATTTTTCTTCTCCATCCATTGAATTTTGTGCACAGAAATGTGCTACTTTATCAGCGTATCTGTTGCCGCTTGTCACATAATCATTTCCTGACTTATGTG
The DNA here is from genome assembly GCA_963921515.1 of Calotriton arnoldi. Classification (NCBI taxonomy): domain Eukaryota; kingdom Metazoa; phylum Chordata; class Amphibia; order Caudata; family Salamandridae; genus Calotriton; species Calotriton arnoldi. The sequence goes on from CAWUFW010000497.1 coordinate 789,291, forward strand.
CAGAACATTTTCTTGGGCAATTGCAAAGCATCCAATAAATCTTTCACATTTTTACTATTTCTAATCGGAGAACCTGAAGAAGTCAGAAATCCCCTTTGCATCCATAATTGTCCGAAATCGTGAACCACCCCAAAACCATATTGACTGTCAGTAAATATGGTTACTTTCAAATTTTTGCCAATTTTGCATGCTCTAATTAGAGCTATGAGCTCAGCAATTTGTGCAGAATTTACCCCTTTTAGTCAGGATGCTTCCAATACTGCAGCCACTGTACATACTGCATAGGCAGAACTCAATACGCCTTTTTCATTTCTCAGACAAGATCCATCAACAAACATCACACAATCTGATTCCTCTAGTGGGGTATCCTTAATGTCTGGCCTTGGTTTCGTGCACAAATCTGTCACATCCAAACAGTCGTGATCTGCTTCATCTTTCACTTCCTCACAAAATGGACTAGGCAACAATGTTGCCGGATTTATTGTCGTACATCTCACATAGTCACATTTTCAGCACCTAATATTACTCTTTCATACCTAGTCAGCCGACTATGGGTCATGTGCTGTGTACGTGTTCTTGTCAAAAGAATCTCAACTCAGTATGGCACATATACTTTAACTGAATGTCCCATCACAATCACTTCACTTTGTTCCAAGCTCACACAAGTAGCAGCTACTGCTTTCAAACAACCTGGTAACGCTGCAGCCACTGAATCCAAAGTAGCAGAAAAATATGCCACTGGACGTCGTGCCATTCTATGTCTCTGAGTCAAAACTGAAAGTGCACACCCATCTCTCTCACAACAGTACAACGCAAAATTCTTTGTATAATCCGGCATTCCCAATGCAGGTGCTCGACAAAGACTGTCTCTTAACTCAATAAAAGCTTTCATGCTTTCATCATCCAATTCAATCGGATCAGTCACATCTTTGTGTGTCAACCTCTGTAGAGGCTTAGCAATCAGTGAAAAACCACTGATCCACTGTCTGCAGTATCCAACCATTCCCAAGAACATTCGCACTTCCTTCTGAGTTTTAGGAGGGCTCATTTGTTGAATCACATTGATTCTTTCTGGTGTCACCTTTCTGACTCCTTTCTCTATTTTGTGTCCCGAATATTGGACGTCCTGTTTACAAAACTGTAATTTTGCTGGTGACACTTTATGTCCCCCTTCTGCCAGATGATTCAGTAAGGCAATTGTATCTGTCACACATGCCTCTCGTGTTTTTGATGCCACCAGTAGGTCATCAATATACTGAACCAAAACCGATTTTTCTGGCATAATCAAAGTCTCCAGACATTTTTTCAAAATCTGATTAAAAATCAATGGACTCTCTGTGTACCCTTGGGGAACTCGGCACCATGCCAAAACACGGTCTCCGAACTGGAACGCAAACAAATACTGGCTATCGGATGTAAAGGAATCGAGAAAAATGCCTGACACAGATCAATTACTGTATACCATTCTGCATCACAGGGAATTTGATATAGAATCACTGCTGGATTTGGCACTATTGGACAACAGGGTACTACCATCTTATTTATTTTTCGTAAATTTTGTACTATCCTATATTTTCCGCTTGGCTTTTTAATTTCCTTAATAGGCGAATTACAAGGACTGCTTAGTATTTCTCTTAAAATACCTTGCTCAATCATTTGGTCAATCACAGGAATAACTCCTGCTGTTATCTCAGGACTCATTTTGTATTGAGGTGTGTTTGGAAATGTTTCACCCGTTTTCACCCCAACCTGAATAGGATCCACACCTTTCATCAGACCAATCTCTTTTCCTGAGAAATCCCATACATCAGATCTTACTGTATTTCTCAACTCTGCAGGCAAATCTTCTTTAGTAAGAAGTGAAAACAATTCATCCACTTCTGTCCCTTGCTTCGCTAACATCATTTTAAACGCAACATCCTGATCTGGTGTTTGGAAAGCAATACCATCTGGTGTACAATAAATTGTGCAATTCATCTTGCACAGTAAATCTCTCCCTAAAAGGTTTACCAGACTCGTATCACATACCACGAACCGATGCATGTCTCAGAATCTTCCAATATGAACTTCTATTGGCTTTGTTATTGGGGTTTTGATATACTTATTGGAGACTCCTACAACTTGGATAGTTTCTCCCGAGAGGGGTAGGTTTGGAATTTCTGCTGCTCTCACAGTAGAACGGGTAGCACCAGTGTCCACTAGGAATGTAATATCATTACCTTCCAATTTTCCATCAACAAATGCACCTGACTGATCTACCTCTAGAGTTGCGCCAAGCACGCACTCTTCCTCCCCCTCAGGCACCGTCATTGAGATGAGTCTGAATCACTCTCATTGCACTGCAACAAGTATTGCGAAACCATTTGCACATTTTGATTTTTACCAATTTGTTCACCTGCGTGAAATCCAGTGTTCGCACTGTATCTCTGCACTTGAGCATTCACATTATTTGGCATAGGAGCTTGTGGTACCTGTAACTGTGGAGTAACTATCTGCTGCTGCTGTTGATGTTGTTGTTTCACAACCACCTCATTCTGCATCTGTGAATTTAAATTTTGATTCATCCCATTATTTTTCTGAGCAGATCTACACTCGTTCTTCCAGTGCCCAAATTTTCCGCACGCATGACAAGGATATTTCCTTTTCATTTCATCTTTATTCATTTTACCTCTACCTCTACCACCACTCATTATTTGACCATTGTGATTCTGACCTTTCATCTGAAAATCTGTTTGAGAACCACTGTTTCCTTCTTGCTGTTCTGCCACTTTCACTTGTGCCCACATCATTTTCTCTTTTAACTTCTTATGCCTCGATTCAATATCATCACTACAATACTTTGCATACCTCAGTATCTCATCAACCGTTTTACTCTGCCAACAAATCAAATGTTGCTGAATCATGTTACTAATTTCTGGTTTTAATCTGAATACAAAATGATACACAAATTGTCCCATATCTTTATCTCCAATATTCTCAAACCCACTGTACTGCTTGAACACCTGTAACAACCTTTCATAATAAGCATGTACCGACTCCTTTGGTTCTTGAGTTGTTCTGTCAATTTTAACCCAATCTGTTTCTTTCGGAGAAATGTTTCCCTTCAGGTAAGTAATTACCTGATGATATTTCTTCATCACCTCATCTGAAGGTGCACCTGTTTTCGCATCTCTAGGATATTCTTCTTTAGGCCAATCAACAGCAATCTTACACTCTGTCCATAAATCTGCTGGAACAACAATCTCAAATAAACCATCCAAATCCTTCAACAAGACCTTTGAAACCTTCACAAACCTCTCTACTTGTTTGTACCATTCAACTGGCTTTTCCCTCAACCTAGGGAAGTCATTAATAAAAGACAATATATCCCGTCTCGTCCAAGGAACGTGAACATATCCACCACCCGGAACTTCTCTCATTGGACACACCCTTTCAGCCTGTTCTGACTCTCTTAGTGGAAATAAAGACGCATTTTTATTGGCAATCATTTCTTCTTTCTTTTTTGCCCATCTACCTTTCCACCGTTCTACATCTCCCCATTTCTTCAAGATGCTCATTAATTCTTTTATTTGCAATCTTTTGCCAGACGCATTCAAGCTCTCTTCAGTAAAATCCAGTCTATATGTTTTCTGTAACACTCTTGACCTCTCTATTTCCACTCCATATTCGCAAGCAGCCTCTGTTAATTTTTCATGAAGATTTCTCGCTCTCCAAGTAATATTTTTGCACAGTAATAACAACTCCTCATCTCGATAATTACTCAATCTGTCTGGGCTTATTGTACCAATAATCATTTCTTCCAAATCCACTCTCAGTTTACTCACAACTATACTCCTTGGTTGAGGTTTTCGCTTTTCCATTACCCTTATCCAGTCATCTAATTCATCTGGTGAAAGTCCCATTGAACTCACTGATACTGGAGTGACATTCTGCACTAATCTCCTCGGATCCATTTGCGCACTTCTCTTAGAGGTTTCAGTTAACATCTCACAAACTGACAGATCAATTAATGAAGTACTTGTTTCAGTTTGTTCAGCCTGATCAGTTATCGTTACCACTTTATTCCTGTCTCTATTCATTGGGACTGTCAACGCATGTGCTCTTGATATATTCTGTTTTTCTCCATACAACGGAACTATAGGTCTAATTGTTACTGGCACTGTTAATGCTTCCGCATTCAGATTCAACTGATTAATTTTCTGAGTCAACTCCTCTCTTGTCCTATTCAGCATATCCATTTCACTCTCTTGTACTGCTCTAGTAACTACCGGGACTTGTGAAACCTGCGGAATTAGTGAGGTTCCCATTAATGGTGCATTTGGGACTGTTTCACTTGAGTTCTCTTGATAAGGTGGAGGTCTTTTAGTCAAAATGTCATCTAACAACTCATTATCAGAATCACTTGGGTCAAAATCTATCCTTGATGTCTCTACATTTTCTTCTTTTCTTTACATTTGCCTCCAGTTGCTTCTTCAGCAACTAAAACTGAGTACAAACCATCCACTATCACAGCTCTCCTCCATTTTTTCATGTTATCATCCCGTTTTTCAAAAGGACACCAGGACATTATACTCCTATATCTTCTTCCACCCCTATACTTCTCTCGATCATACGCTTCTTGTTCCCATTCCTCAAGCGCTTCATACTGTGTAGGTCTGGGATTTGGTTCTAAAGAGTTCATTCTTCCTCTCAAATTCTGTAGGATCCTTACATTAAATGTACCATGCTTCAGAAAAGCTAATTCACCATCATCTTCCGTCTATTTCACCCAATTTTCTAACCAAGTACACGTATGGTAACCACGTTCCAACATCATAAAAGAAGTAGCTGTTCTCGGAGGTGGAATAGGAATTCCCTCTCTTGTAACTATTGGTTTGTCCCTTTTAAAGAAACTCTTTATCTTAATAACCAGCTTCATTTTTTCCAACCCTTCTCGCTAAAATGCACATCAGTAAACAAACAACAAACTCTTCGTACTTCTGCTTATTCTATTTGCTAACAACCGTCCAATACCAGCGCGACTCACACTAACCAACCAATCAGAACACTCCTATGTAATCAGTACCTTGACCAATACCAGCGCGGCTCACAATGATCAACAAATTACAGCACTTCGAACTCCAGCTGTCTGACCAATGCCAGCGCGGCTTTTTGTGACGTCAGTATTACTCCTTCTACTGACCCTCCCTTTATAAAATAATACGGCAATGTTTTTCTATACTTTTCTAAACAAAACTTGTTAGAGAACAAACATAAAACAATGCTACTTTGTCTGTTCCACTAAACAAAGAGATAGTCTTCACTTCAAAAAGAAAGATTCTCTCACTTCGAGTAAAATAACGACCAGCGCTATTCTACACCCAAACAAGCTACGGGAGGACTTGGTACTCCTCTAGGGATACTAGCCAAAGTTTCGGAAGAGGACTTTCACATGGAAAGAGGTCTTGGTACTCCTTTGGGGATATAAGGCCAGAGTTTCGGAAGTGGACCCTTCACTATTTCAGACAAAATCTACTCTCAAATGAAATAGTCCCTAACATAACACTAAGAGCCTTTCGCCGTTAAGTATTATGACAACAGACAAAGTACTTCTGCAGTGTGATACTTTATCCACACTATTCTTCTGCCTCTTCAGGCTAATATTATCATCCCAGGACCTTAGGTAACTCCGTACCCGTACTTCAAGACAACATAGAACAAAACACTAACTTTTCATGTTAAGAAAACAAATAATCAATAATCGATAATTATTACCAAACTAATCAATAATAAACTGTCCTCTGTTACCAAAAACTGATCCAGCGCCAATCAGGGATCGATAATCGATAAACACAATCACTGGCCCATACTCATAGACCCAAAACCTAAATCCCTGTAGCACTGTTTCAAGTTTACGTTAAATCAGTTGTTCACAAACTACAGGCTCGTCCTAACACACAAGATACATAATTGAACCTGTAATCAACTCTCTTTCCTCTGGTCGATGGACCATTAGTTGAGAAGTTGATGGTAATAATTAGAAACTACTATCAATCTATACTACTAAATAAAGCACAAACTCGGAATAAGGTTAATAATATTTATCGCAAATAATGTGAAGGTAAATGCTCATCATGTACAGTCTTACAAGGCAAACAAAGTATAAATCACAGAGAGAGAACATTTATCAAAGCATAAAGGTACCAAACTCATATCACAATGAACGGAATGCAATGAAGGAGTGGATAGATGAAGAGACATACGTTTCAGAGACAAATATACATTTGCAAATGATTATGCAAAATACAGATTTTAGCTATACTAACCCAAGTAATTTTAGTGGAAAATCTATCCCCTGCCCATGAGAATAGATGGGGGTTCCCCGGGAAAGTTCAGGGAACAAGAGTAGGACAAGAACAGGAAACAGGTAGGCCTCTATCTGCATACAGCAAACCGACGGACAGCGACGATCTCCCCTCTCTAGCTTCTTCAAAGGCACGAGCTATCTAACACCCCCCCAGACACCCCAGTTATACTCTAAAAACCTTAATGTCCACCATTGTAGCAACATTTTCAGAATCTTAGGGGCGTATTACGATGGCGGGCGAACTTGAGTCCGCCCTCCATCGTAGCGGGATCGGGACCGCCCACCTGTACTGCGGCGGTCCCACACCCCTAATTACGATGCGACTGCCACAGCGGCGGTCGCATCCAGCAATTTAACATTGCGGCGGCTGCTGCTGGCTGCAGCACCCGCCGCAATGTTAAATGGCCATGTTGTGCATTTCCCTGCACAACGTGGCAGGCACCACGCGGTGCCTGCCACCTTGAGCATGGAAATGTAGGTGCACAACTGGCCCCCCCCACCACAGAGGGGGCCCGTAATGGGCCCCCCGAAGCCAGCCTCCGCCAGCCTTTCCATGGCGGCTCCACCGCCATGGAAAGGCTGGCTGACGCCAGCATTGTGATCAGGCGGGCGGTGCCGCCACCATATCCCCGGTCTGAACTGCTCCACCAGGCAATCGCAACGATTGCCTGTGGCGGAAGCGTGGCGGGCGCTCTTTGCGCCCGCCACGCTTGCGGAACGATTCCCTCCGCCATCCTAATGTGGTGGGGGGAAATGGGAGCCAGATGGTGGAGGGACCGCCACCGCCGGCCCGGCGGTCCCTCCGCCATCGTAATGAGCCCCTTAGTCTCTCATTGGTCAGTTTAGGGGGTGTTCTATCACACCACCATAGTCACGTCCATGTTTTCACAGCATTCTTTGTTTAATATTTCTAGCAATACGTAAGCCACGTCTCATGAATACACGCTTCCTTCAACTAGTAACATGTTTCAAATCTCTACATTTTCATTGTCCGCCTCTGCAGCTTCCGCGGAAGAAATTTGTACATTTGCTCATGGTCCCACGGCCATCCTTACGTTACTTGGCAGACATTCAATGATTCTCGAAGGTCATCAACATTGCCTTCTCCATTCTCTCTCAGAGCTCGATTTTCAGCTTTTATTAATCTTTCTTTTTTAACCCTCAGCTCGTCATGCAACGATGTAGGCCCATGCAAGCATCACTACGATGAATAAAACACAGACATTATTAATTTCATGAAATATAATTCTCACTGTTTTAGCCCCCACCATTTGCACTATCCCACTTTATTTGTCTATCAAAGCATTAACGTGCAGAAAGCAGCATTATTATTATTTTAATTTTCAAGCAGAACGCGAATGCGGCCTAGGCTTTCATGCATTAGTCCACGCATTAGTGCACGCATGCGCATAAGCATTTTCCTGTTTTTTCGTGTTTTTGCATGTTAGTTTCACCGCACACTGTTAGTAAATGTTACAGAGGAATTAATCCGAGCAGGTTTTATTTTTCTCAAACCCCTGCTCCATCACGATGTACTGGCATTATTCTGTCCTCGAAGCACTGGTACTGGATCTAGTTCTAGAAATTCAATGTGAGTTGAAGTTGTACATTTCACCTCAACCAATAAAGGTAAAAGTATTCCAAATATGATTACTAGTGTAAGATTTGTGTTTAAGTGTACAAAATTTAACTAGGGTCTAATTGAATCCATCTATTGAAGGGTCCAGCAATAAATGCTTGTAGTGTGATCTTCCAATAACACACAAAGTCCACTGATAATTAAAAGGGTTTATTCAATGTAATAACACAAACAGGAAGCAGGTGTGTCCGGTTCCGCAGCAGTAACTGAACTGAGGTGGAACACGAACACAGAGCCAATACATGTCATGCTCTAGAACATGCCATGACATAATACATTCTAAGAATATGCAAATCACAACAATGCTGTAAGATGTATGCAATCTTTGAATGTCTGATGCCTCAGTTTATAGGTGAATGCTCCAGAAGAGCACCTGTGTGGGTGAACTTTAGTATCAAAACATATCATGATCTCTGAATGCTGTAACTGAATAAGTCTAAGCTACCTTACGAAAGGTAACCTCGCTAAAGCTGATTGTGCACTCATAAATAATACATGCATAAATAACATATTTTTGTGTTGGTCACTGCCATGAAAACCTAACATAAAAGTGCATTAAGCAGGTTACACACTCACTCAGGGTCTCGTCAGAATTCATACTACTGACCTTTGAAGCTCGTCTCAGAAGCAGGGTCCTTCACTAAGTAAGGCATCTCAGGTGCACCTGTTAATTGTGTACAATCTATTTCAGTGGCACGCTTCAAGGCCCTGGATCAATTCACTTGCCTCCATTTAAAACTTGTATTGGTATTCGACATTTCATCGATTGCAAGGGGATACCCAAAAATAAACAAGCATTGACAAATCCAATAGGTGTGGCTTTTTTTACCAATAGCACTTACTGTGTCATTTGTATAAATCCACATTACTCTTTCACTTACACTTACAAAACAGCACTAGTCGTGCAATTCTTTTACATATACGCACACATAAACACTTGAACATTGTGGTGGTGGTAGAAGTGGAGATGATGGTAGTAGTGTCGACGGTGGTTGCAGTTGTGATGATGGTGATAGAAGTGGTCATACTAGAGGTAATGGTAGTGGTGATGGTGGTAGCACTGTCTGGTGGTAGTAGTGGGCAGTGGTGGTAGATGGTAAGGGTCATAGTAGAGAGAGTAGTTGTGATAATGGTTGCTGAGGTAGCAGTGATGGCAATTTTGGAATTAATGGAAATGGTGATAGTGGTAATGATGATAGTTGTAGTAAATGTGGTAGTTGTGATGGTGGTGGTAGTGATGGCGAGAATAGGACTAATGGTAGTAATGGTAGAGATGGTGGTCTTGCTGGTGGGGATGTTGGTGGTGGTTTACAACTGTGCATACAATAGACGCATCTCCCCTCTTTCTCTCCTGCCAGCCTAAGCTTAAACCACACCCCTAAAGGCACCCCAATTATACCCTAAAACTAACATGTCCGTCCCACAATTGTTGCAAACTTTATTAAATCTCGTAAAGGGATTGGTGGGCTTCGGAGGTGGCATTGTCACACCACTGTGACTTCATCTTTATTTCAACTACTTCATTGTTCACCATTCGTTCCCAGGGTATGGTTCTCAGCTTGTTCTCATTTTATTTCATGTGATACAAATTTTAACATTTTTCATTCACTTTTTAACATCATCCGCAGTTTGTGTCTCCGGTCTCATGCCTGGGCACTTCTTTTGGCAGTCATTTGACACTCTGGCCTTCACCCTTCTTATGTCATCTGCGGTGCACTGTGCGTCTGTCTTGCTTCTGACAGAGCGAACTCACTCCTCGGGTTTTCCACCTCCCACTTTAGCCAAGTTTAGAAAGATGGCTGCTTCATCTAGCACACTAAAGTAAATGAAAATGAACATTTATTAATTATATGATAATGACACCTTCACTGTTTACCACCCACCTTGCACTATTCCCCATTAATATTACCTAGCATAAGCTTTGTGCGAAAGCGGCATTATTTATTAGTTCAAAACAGGATGCAACATGCAAATTACTGAAGCATATGCGGCCTATTCATCCAACGCTTCTCGTTTTTCTCAAAACACAATGTTATTACAATATTATTTTTGTTTACGTGTTAGTTCAGATGTGCGCAAAGCAATTTCCCTTGTGTCCCTGTTGGGTACATTCGTTTTTCAACAACTATATACTGTTAGTACGTATTATGGGGGTATCAATTCGAGCAGGTTTCATTTTTGCGAAACCCTGCTCCATCACCGTCTTACACCGAGATTGCAACAGAGTGGAAGAATCCATCTTGATCTCGGGTTTTTATATTTGTGGCCAAAGGATAGCAAATGAGCCTTAGTTTCTAAGGTGTTACAGCAAAACAGACATTCTCCAAGCAATTCAACTTCTTTTTACCATCGAGCCGTAAAGGATTTAAGTGGCAGCGCCCCTACCCTAAAATGATTAAACAGAGACTTTGACTCCAAAGGGATGATTCTATCAAGGTAAGGTTCAAAATGCTGACTGCATTTCTGGCTTCAAAAAGTCAGGCTACCTGATTTCACCTCGCCCCTTACCTTCTAAATAACATAGTCCCAATATATTCCCTTAATCCAATTCACTGAATTTTTCCCCGGTTTGGTGGGGACTTACCACACTCCCTCTATCTTCAATTGGATACACAAAGCTTTGAAGTCACTCTGGGTTCTGTGTTCACGAGATGCAGGTCCCGTCCTTCTCACCGAGGGAAGATGGCAGCAGGTAGCAGGTCAGCATAGCAAAGCAGGAGTCCAGCAGAGTTCAGTCCAACAGAGTGGCAGTCCGATGGATTTAGGCCCAGATCTCTGTACTGGGGTGAATGTATGACATTGTTCTGCATTCTGTCCATCAATTGTTCTTTTTGCATTTGTCACCCCGAGTGGGACGGGTATGCCCAGACGTGGGTCCCGTGCTCTCCATGCCACTGGAGTCAAGCTATCCTGGCTGATGAGGGCTAAAAGCCTGAAACCGGTCCTAGGATGCTTGTTTCCAGTCCAGGGAGGACCTGGCCTGGCAGTTCGGGCTGGACTGTTCCCATTGGGCGCAGGGTCAAGACTGATTTGCATATGGCTGGGTCCAAACTGGAATGGCATGGTGAGCAAAAAAACGATGGATTTAGGCCCAGATCTCTGTACTGGGGTGAATGTATGACATTGTTCTGCATTCTGTCCATCAAATGTTCTTTTTGCATTTGTCACCCCGAGTGGGACGGGTATGCCCAGACGTGGGTCCCGTGCTCTCCATGCCACTGGAGTCAAGCTATCCTGGCTGATGAGGGCTAAAAGCCCGAAACCGGTCCTAGGATGCTTGTTTCCAGTCCAGGGAGGACCTGGCCTGGCAGTTCGGGCTGGACTGTTCCCATTTCGTGCAGGGTCAAGACTGATTTGCATATGGCTGGGTCCAAACTGGAATGGCATGGTGAGTAAAAAAACGATGGATTTAGGCCCAGATCTCTGTACTGGGGTGAATGTATGACATTGTTCTGCATTCTGTCCATCAATTGTTCTTTTTGCATTTGTCACCCCGAGTGGGACGGGTATGCCCAGACGTGGGTCCCGTGCTCTCCATTCCACTGGAGTCAAGCTATCCTGGCTGATGAGGGCTAAAAGCCCGAAACCGGTCCTAGGATGCTTGTTTCCAGTCAGGGAGGACCTGGCCTGGCAGTTCGGGCTGGACTGTTCCCATTGGGTGCAGGGTCAAGACTGATTTGCATATGGCTGGGTCCAAACTGGAATGGCATGGTGAGCAAAAAAACGATGGATTTAGGCCCAGATCTCTGTACTGGGGTGAATGTATGACATTGTTCTGCATTCTGTCCATTAATTGTTCATTTTGCATTTGTCACCCCGAGTGGGACGGGTATGCCCAGACGTGGGTCCCGCGCTCTCCATGCCACTGGAGTCAAGCTATCCTGGCTGATGAGGGCTTAAAGCCCGAAACCGGTCCTAGGATGCTTGTTTCCAGTCCAGGGGGGACCTGGCCTGGCAGTTCGGGCTGGACTGTTCCCATTGGGCGCAGGGTCAAGACTGATTTGCATATGGCTTGGTCCAAACTGGAATGGCATGGTGAGCAAAAAAACTATGGATTTAGGCCCAGATCTCTGTACTGGGGTGAATGTATGACATTGTTCTGCATTCTGTCCTTCAATTGTTCTTTTTGCATTCAGCAGCACAGCAGCCCTTCTTCCTGGCAGAATATCCACAGGTCCAAAGGTCCAAAAGTGTACTGAAGTGGTGGTGAATGAGGTCCTGTATTTATACCCAATTGTGCCTTTGAAGTGGTGGAGAAGTTTCTAGAGGTTCCCTTGAAGTCCCCCAGATGTTCTGCCTTTTCTGTCCTGGCTCCTGACTAACTTCAGTGGGTATTCAGCCCTTGGTGTGGAGGCAGGATACGTCTATTCAGGTGTAAGTGGGGCTGTGTGCGGATTCTCCTTCCATTTTGCCACTGATGGCCCATCCAGGCACACCTAAGCACCCGATTGTGTGTGACTGTCTAGGAGGAATACACAAAGCCCAAGTCATGTTACCAGAGACAGGCTACAGGCACTAAATGGATAAGGCAGGAAAAGGCCAACTTTCTAAAAGTGCCATTTTCAGAATTGCAATTTAAAATCTGACATTACCAAAGTTAGGATTTTAAATTTGGAAGTTACACTTATAAAATGCAATAAGGCAACTCCAATGTTATCCTATGGGAGGGATAGGCCTTGCAGTAGTAAAAAAATAATTTACATGTTTTTCGCTACCAGGACATGTAAAACATAAAAGTATTGGTCCTACTTTTTACATACATTGCACCCTGCCCTCTGGGTTGTTCAGGGCAACCCTAGACGTGACTTATATGTATTAAAAAGGAATGTTTGGGTCTGGCAAGAGGTTTATTTTGCCAGGTCGAAATGGCAGTTTAAAACTGCACACAAACGCTCTGCAATGGCAAGCCTTACTTACTAACATTACACACACTCTCAATGTCTCATGGGCACGCTGCTGCCAGAAATCTAGTCCGCTGTCTGCTGCACTGGAAGCAAAACAAAGATTAATATATAGGAAGCAACATGCTCATATTATAACAATACAAGCATGGTGAGGCTTTGAGATCGAGCTCCTCGAGCACAAATAACATCAGTTTTATTTTATCATGAGAAGCTATTGAAAAAAAAGAGTAGATGAAGCATTTCAAGAGTTAAAAGGAATATATACAGTATGTCAGACTTTGCTCTGGCGAAATTGTATTTTACTACTGTATCTGTAAAATTGTGCTGGAAAAAAAGACAGTGGTTGAGATGAACTGAAAACGTCATTGTTAACAATTCACGATGCTAACAGCTGACGCCACAGAATATAATGAGCAAACTGCTTTGTTAATATTTAGTTGGGTAAAAGTAATTTCATTATTTTCCGTGTATAACTTCAGTGGCAGCGGCATACAGATTCACCACAGGTGCGATGTTTGTTTCATCGAGGCACACAGTGTAGCCTTTCAGACCCTCAAATATAAGTATCCCTAATTTAAAGGATTCTTGGCCAGATGTTCAAAGCCTTTTTGGGGTCGCAAACATCGGGCCTATTGCATCCCTAAAAAAGCATGCTACAATGTACAAAAGGCAAACTGAGTGAAATGGGGCACATTACAGACCACTGACTATTGTATGTGTGGAAAAGGCTGCTTTATTAAAACTGGTGTGTATCACATAAGAATCCTCGGCCTAAGGCCTTACAGAACTAAAACCACACTAAACATTCAATCACCTAACTTCCCTATCCCTATCCCTCTCCCCTATCTCTTCCCCGTGCATACATATCCCTTCAAACTTTGACATCATGACCTATCGTACTTGTCTGCTCATTCCCTTTAAATTCCCCCCCTTCCTAGCAGTGCACTAATTAACCTGTGCTCAACTTGCTATTCCTATGACTTAACAGTTTAACTCCAGAACTTGGTGTGGGTTGTTTGAGACCCTCCCTTTCTGCCAGCTGAGCCTATATTAATCTAAATGACCTTAAGTAAAGGCCTGCTACTTTGTGGGCCTACGGCCAACTCTGCACCGGTCTCAAGTGACAACCAATACAATAAATGCCCCTACACACCTGTTCCAACTAGCCTGCCTACATTTTGCCTGTCATAAAAAACAACCTAATCATCCCCAAGGAAACCAGTAATTATGGAAGTCTGGGGGGAAGGAAAAATTGCTGAACCACTAGGGGGCTGCCACCATGTCCACCTACCAACACAATGGTGGGTGGCAGCCCAAAATGCCGACATATATAACCCTTGTGGTACATCCTTTACCAGATATAGCCCAACAAGCCCAGTTGACTAGACTGCTTCTGCGAAATTTCCCCCAATGCCACCGGGGGACAAACCTCCCTCCAGTCTGCTGTCCCCCAAAGCCCTATTGAGTGAAATGGGGCACATTACAGACCACTGACTCTAGTATGTGTGGAAAAGGCCACTTTATTGAAACAGGTGTGTATCACATAACAATCTTCGGCCTAAGGCCTTCCAGAACTAAAACCTCACTATACATTCAAGCACGTAACTTCCCTACCCTCCTCCCTTAATCCCTCCCCCGTATACATACCCCTTCAAACTTTAGCTTTAAGACCTATTGTACTTGTCTGCTCATTCCCTTTAAACTTCCCCCCTGCCTAAGTGCACTAAATAACCTGTGCTCAATTTGCTATTCCCATGACTTCACAGTTTAACTCATGGACTTTCAGTGTGGGTTTGTTGAGACCCTCCCTTTCTGCCTGCTTAGCTTATATTAACCAAAATAACCTTAAGTAAAGGCCTGCAACCTTGTGGGCCTACCGCCACCAGAAATAGGCGTTCACTGACTTTATCTCTCCCCCCAGAACCATTCACACCTGTCTCCTCAAAGTCCTAACCAAGAACTCTCTCAACTCCAACAAGCATAGCTGCATACCATATTCAGAAAGATGCACTCTGTCAGCCCTAAAAAACTCAACCTCCTCGTAACGCAGGTCCACATGCCTCAATCTTCCTAAATTCTCATCCCTACAAAATGTCGAATTTCCAAATACACCTTTCTCTTGACCTTATCTATGGCTGATGGCTTGCCTGCACCTCTCTAACACCTCTTGGGAATATACTCAGTCCATGCCATGAAACACCTTGACCATTGCGATTATCTATTCAAGGGAGAATGACCATTGCGATGTTACCCCTCTCAAAATCCTGCTTCATGCAGCATAACAGCGCCAGGCCCTTCTCCACTACCATGTCATTCTCCCCTAAATAGATCATTAAAATGTCAGGAAAAATGTTCCTCACCATCGCCTGGTTGAGCCTGCGCAGCAACTCCTTCCCCCTCAAGCCCCCTTTCCCAAACCATTCTATTGAAACTGAGCTTTTGTGAAAACCCAGATTCCTACCCCATGCATTCTTCCCTGCCGCCCGCTATGCCCACTTTACGAAGGAATGTCCACACCGACAAGCCAGCATCCAAAGGACCAGGGACTGAACCTAAAAGAGAAAAAGCACATTGTTTTCATAAAGCTTCTCACCCCTGTCCTCCATTGTTCCTAAGGTACCTCTGATAACAATCTGACAACCGCCTGCCTAACCACATTATTTGCTCCCTGGACCACTCTCTCCTACCTGCCTCCGTAGCTGCCCCAATCCTAAAGTGAGTCCCAAAGTCTGCAGCCACCAGACCTATGCTCATCACAGCTTTCCTCAGAACTGCCAATAGCTGGAAGGAAGTCACATGATCCCCTAGGTGATGAGAGAAAACTAACCTCTCCGGACTCCTGGCCTGTGCTTTGAGTTTTGTGCCTCATGCTACTGGGCATACCTGACCCTCCTGGGACTGTAGCTGAACTGTAGATCTCCTCGACCTTAAGCAAATGGATTTCTAGCCCATCCTGTCTAAAATGAACATCCTCCCATTTCAAACCTTGATCCCCCTACCCCTCAAGAGCTCCGATACCCAAAATCCCCGAAAAGCATCCACAACATTAATGTGGAAAACAAAACACTTTCTGCCTGCAAATATCCAATCTCTGGCAGACTACGGATGACTCTACAAAAAAAATACCAAAGAGAGAGGCTTCCTGTTTTGTCCCTCTCTACCCTGCTCTCTAGTCCAACCCTCTAAGATCCTCTTACCTAACTCCCCTGCTGATGGAGCATAACCCCACAGTAGTTTCCACATGAAGGCTATGCCTGCCAACTTCCCTGAGCTCGTGACTCTAGATAAACCTTTCTCCGTCAGTCGTAATATGAATTGCACTACATCCTCTACTCTCTCCCATTCGCTCAGGTGCCAATGAGCTCCTGAGCTCAAAAACTCACCCCAGGCCTGGTATTATGCCTTACACGTATTCGCCGCCAGGTACCCCACTACAAGTTGACACATCCTCTGTCTCCTACCATCCAAAACTGTGTTGGCATTCGAGTCCTGTCCCTGTCCGACTCCATGGTCAGTCCATGGAACCTCTCCCACTTTGAATGAGACAAAGCATCCGCACCACACCCAGTACGCGCTTGGCTCTAAACAGAACATCCCAACACAAACATTCCAGCAGAAACACCCTCAGCAACTTAAGGACCTATGTGTCTCTCGCTGACTGCCTGCTAAAAACCTGAGCTACAGCCACATTGTCTACACTGAAGAGTGCCCTCTTATGCTGAAACCAAGCACCCCACAGTGTGACAGCTACCACTAATGGAAAAAACTCAAGAAATGCAATGCGTCTTCCTCCATCTTTCCACCCTTCGGGCCACTTCACTGCACACCAGCGTCCTTGCCAATACAAGCAGAAACTAATGCTACATGATGCATTTGAACAAATATCTGCACATCCCAGTCAAGTACCTGCAGTGTCTCAATTGGAACGCCATTGAATAAGTCCAGAAAGCTTCTCCACATACACACATGAGCTTTAACTCCAGCCGACACCCTGACATGATAGTGAGAAGGGACAGCCCGAGAACACTAAGCCTAGTCTCTTGCAAAATGTCCTACCCGTCCGCACCACCTGGCATGCAAAATGTAGGTGTCCCAAAAGTACTTGGACCTCTCTGACCGTGACCTTTCTTTCACCAATATCGTGTCCAATTGCACTTACATTACCACCTTCTTTTCCTGCGGAAGGTGCACTATCATTGCCACTGAATCCAACTCAATGCCAAGAAATTAAATGGTGGTCACTGGACATACTGTTTTCTCTGGGGCCAAAGGAACCCCCACGTCCTCCATGAACTACTGAAAACTAACCAGCAAACGAAGGCAGTCCACGTAACCGTAGTCCGTAACCATGAAAAAGTCATTGAGATAGTGTGTCTCCTTCTCGTGACCCATCCCTTGCACAAAAAGCCATTGCAGGAAAGTGCTGTAGTGCGCAAATAAGGCACACGAAATCGAGCATCCCATGGGAAGAAGCTTATCCATATACCAAGGCCCTTCAAACTGAATAGCAAGTAAAGGGAAATCATCCGGCTGTACCGGTAGTCAACAAAATGCTGATTTTGTCACATTTTGCCATAATGGCTTCTCGGCCCGCTTGCTCAACCATGGCCATTGCCACGTCCACTGATGAGTAGGACACGGACAGCAAGTCTTCCCAAATGAAGTAATTAACTGAGTGGCACTCTGGCCACGACAAATGTTGTATAAGCCAAAATTGCCCGTCTCTTTCTTGGGCACTACCCCCATCGGGAAAACCATCAAGTTCTCCAGGGGCCATGTGTCAAAGGGGCTGGCAGTCCTCCCTTCATGAATTTCCTTTATCAGCTTGTCACGCACTACTTGTGGATGAGTCTTAACTGATTTCAAGTTCTCTGTCCAACGCTGTATTCACATTGCTGTGTACCTAACCTAAAACCTGGAGCCTACCTGCAAGGTACGGGCATTTTCCCTGCTCGGGTAAGATCCCAACCAAAAATTGAGCCTATCTAACTTAACTGGGTAGAGCCTTTTCCTCGAGGTCCCTCTCCCGCCACTGTAGCTCCCTGCGCTTGAGGTGCCCACTCCCCCTGAAATATGTTGCCACTTTGAACTATGACCTTGCTGAGAACCAGTAGCACCTCCTGTGTTCCCTAACAATTGACGAGGGATGTCTTCTTGAAAACTTGGAGCATTAATGCTTAAATCTACAGCAGTTCCATGTGCACACGCCCTTGTTTAAGTCCCAGCATGGCCCCTGCGTTCCTCCATGGTTCTTGCTGGAATTACTCACCCCTTCCTGGGTGGGACGGGCCTGACAGGGGGGGTAAACAATAGGCAAACCACTGGCTGTATATATTGTCTTCCCAAATTTGGTCAGGGCCATGGTCTGTTGCCATAAATCTGTATCCAACTCTCCTTATCTCGCCTCAGGGTTCCATGCCATGCGTGCCCTAAACTCCTCATCATACTGAGCCGAGGCGTTACACCCAAAAATAATTTGCACTTTGCGTATAACATCCTTATATTTGAATAGCGCTACACTACTCTTTGGATATTTCTCACAGTAAATGCTGGCATATATGAGGAACGCCGCTGTCCAATTTTCAATGGTCATGGGTACCTGCGGCCGCTTGACCAGCTTGTACTTTTCTTGTTTTGAGCCTTCTTTTGCCCTGAGCTCCCTATGTAGGAGTTCAAACATCTCCACGTACCCACCTTTACAAATCCGTTCTTTAGTGGACAACATCAAATGTGACCCTAGTGGCTTAGTAACCCACATGTATGGGAGCCTGCATATTTTAAGTTCTTTGGCCTTCCTTTTGTCCCCTTGCTTTTCTTCATCCCCTATGCCTGTAGCCACGTACTTACCTGTTGCTGAACCTGGCATACTCTTCTTATCTGCATGGCCTCTCTTACCTTCATTCGCTGCTTTTGTGTCCTCTATTCCGACCCCAGTATCTCTCACATACTTACTTTTACTCAGCCGTGCCGCCCTCTTGTATTCGCACCCCACATCCACCCCCTTAGACACCATTACTGGACCCAGCGCCGCATTGGTACTCTTACCTGGATGTAAGGTCGGCGCCCGCTCTGAAGCCTGCTTCCTTGCCAGTGTACTTGTCTTCTTCGTCATTTGTGTGTCCATAGACCTCCCTCGGATCCAGATTGACATCTGAAAAACAGAACTAGATGTGGGATTAACGAAACCCCCCTCATACGTTGCTCTCTCCTTTTGTGGCACCTCGTTGCTGTGATCTTCAGTGTCCACAATTTCTCCCTCTTCCAGACTATTGTCTCCATAGTCCAATACCTCCTCTTGCCAAGTGAGCCCTTCAGGACCACTTGTTGTGGCAGACACACCTTGTCACTCCCGCTGCCACACCCTAGGGGCATCCTCCGCTCGTCTCCGAGGGGCCGCAACAAACCCACTCAGGCGTTCACCCACTGCAGGCCGTCAGGGCCCCATGCTGATCCCACATCAACAAGGTTCCTGGCTCCTCCTGCGTCTGCCATGGCAAAGCCTTCCTGGACCTTGTTATGCCATGTGTTGCTGGGTTCCACGATGCACTCCGGGTGACCGTTCTGGGCCACACCTTCTCTTCCCATCGGGGTATGTGAGCCACACCGTGCTCTTCCCGGTCCGCAACCTGCTGCACGTCGTGCCCCTGAAAGGAACAAAGTAGGCCTGGTGTGCAGCACCCTGCAAAAACTGCCAACTGATCCTGGTCCCCTCCCTACTAAAAAACTGACCTGCCACTCTGCCCACCCCTCTAACACCACCCATCTTTCCTGGCGTAAACTTTGTTGGGTTAATGTTAAGCAGGCATCCCACTCAAATTCAGTCTCCTCACCATCACTCCACTCAAGTATGGCAGCCACTAACGCGGAAGCTCTGCCGCATTGTGCCACTTGCGTGCTGTCCCCTTCCTGCCGGGAGCTATGCCCACCTTCCCACAAGTCCTCTGCGGAGTGCTTGGATAGATTCTGTAGCCCACCAACCCCTGACTCCGTGCCCTGATCCCCTCCTATATGCCATCTCCACTCTCCCAGCCCCCAAACAAATCTGTGCTTGCCCCACCCTCCAGCTGCCTCACCTGCTGCAGATCCCAGCCCAAACTTGTGATCCACCAATTGATGCCCCTCCATGTGCAACTCTAGGTCTACTACCCCCAGAGGCCTCTCCCAGCATCAGATCATTGCTTCCAAGTAGTACAGACCGCTCCCTGGGGCCCTCCCTCCCCTTATCTCTGACCCTGCTCCTTGAATAGAACGACCCCTGCCACGGGGCACCCTACCAGCGCCCCGCACCGCTGGCTTTGGGAGGCTTCACCCCCAACCCCGCTTTTCACTTGTTATTATGCTTATCTCCCACCGCCCCTCCTTCACGCCACCCCTCCCCCTTGAGGCAGCACCCCAAGCCCGCATGGAGGCTCTCACACACCTGTGATGCTGACATGCCATGAGGCGGCGGGTATGCCATAACAGCAGCATCCACCCCCTGGAAGCGGGATACATCGGGAGTGCCAATTGTGTGACCGTGCCCCCATCCACCAACAAATCCAAGCACCTGGCCTCTGAAAGGAAGTGCAGCGCTTTGCAAACTCGGTTGTACTCGATGACGACCTTGGAACCCCCGATGTATCTAACAAATGCACTAAACCTACAAAGGCAAAATCTGACTAAACACCAACCGATCACTAATAAAGGTCCAAAAACTTCCAAGCATGCTAATCAAAGTGCTGATAAACTTCAAAATACGCCACCCAGGAAGAACAATTGCTGAAACACTAAGGGGCTGCCCCAAAATAGCGACATATATAACCCTTGGACTACATCCTTTACCAGATGTAGCCCAACAAGCCCAGTCGACTAGACTGTGCCTGCTTTCCCTGAATGTCCTCCCGTCTGATGTTCCCCAAAGCCCTATTGTGATTCGGTTACCGAATCACAATTTGCATTTACTACCAAATACCGATTCAGTATTTGGAAGGGGCATCCCTTCCAAATACCAAATCAGAATGGTATGTAATAATGTTTTGTCATCAATTTCTAGTCGCAAAACAATAATACTTTACCACCGGTTTAAAACCGGTGACAACCATTCACACAGGGTAAGGGGTCCCTCAGGGACCCTTCCCCTTTTAGAATGTTAACAAAATAATTTTGAAGAGCAGGCAGTGGTCCCACAGACCAATGCCTACTCTTACAAATGAAACTGCAAAGTTTCTTTTTTTCTTTTTAAATGCATCCTGTTTTCTTTGAATGAAAACGGGCTGCATTAAAAACAAAAGAAGATTGCTTTATTGAAAAGCAATCACAGACATGGTGGTCTGCTGACCTCAGCTGGCCACCATTCCTGTGATGGCTGCAATTCCTAATGGGTCATAAATTGCGACTAACCTCATTCATGTGTGTGAGGTAGGTGTATACTATGAATCGCTAATGAAACTCAAAAGAGTTTCATCCATTAGGAACACTGATTTCCGAATTGCGATTCATATAAATGTTTGTACATCTGGCCCTCTGTCATTTAAAATGTTACCTTGAAATAAATATTTTAAACAAAGATAGATCAGTGGCACCAAAAAGACAACAATGAAAAAAATGACACAGATTGTACTACCAGTGCTGGCACTTAAGGGGATCAGTTTTAATGTGGATGTGCAGAATCAAAATGCTGTCACCCACAGTGAGGAGAGCTAGTAATGGAAGCGGGCTGACCCACTCTCCCATACTGAATATTGAGGTAGGAGGAAACAAAATGTGAATGGCAATTGAACAGACCAATAGGTGAAGACCAAAGGCCCAAAGTCCTTTATGTATACCTATATGTATGTATTTGTTAAGATTTATTTTTAAACAAAGGGTTTTGGCTACCCCCGACCAAAAAAAGGAGATACCAAGAGCTAAGAGGAGGCTGGGCATGACAAAGCAAATGATAAAGTACAAAACTATTCCTATGACTATCTACTATCAAGGATAAAAGCGGAAGAATGAAACTGACAAATAATGAATAAACATCACATGAATAATACCAATAAATAGCATTAGTAAAATTCAAAACATGTTAATTGAAGGGAATAAAAGAAATAGGCATGTTTAGTGTCAGCACGTATCATTCAACCTGAGTGTCAAATCATGCTCAATGTGTCTTGTTCAAGGCAGCTTATCATGAGTTACCTGACACAGAGGTTCTTAACTTGTGGTCGAGGGACCCCTGGGTTCTAGAACGCCTACTCAGGGGGTCCACAACTGCTTAGAAAATTAAATAATAATAACAGATCAATTAAATGAATACAAATAAAGAAGCAAAATTGAAAATTTTTAAATGTAAAACATTTGTAAATGTGAAAGAATTTGATATTGGAGCCTTCAAATTAACTTGGTATCTTGAGATTTATTTGTGGGAGCAGTGTACATGCCTCAAACAAAATAGAATATGGATGATGGGTGACCACAATTTAATTTAGAAAAAATTCCATCCTTCCCCATAAATTTAAAATTTTGATTTTGTTATACTTGTCTGGATTAAATACAATATTTCATCATTTGTGTATTTGTTTGATTAATGTATATGTCTGTAATTAGTGTGTTGTTTTGCAGTTCAAAACATCAAAATTGCATAGGCCGGGATTCCCGGCTCCAAGTAATGACCCATTGGTGGTTCCCGGATCCCAGAAATTCAGTGGGGATCCCTGGATTCAAGTAATGACTAAGTGGGGGTCCACAGAAGTCAAAAGTTTAAGAACCACTGACCTAAGACATTGATTTAAGCCTTACCTCTTCCTATGAATCACATAATTAAAGAGAAGGAATTAGAATGCAAACCAAATCCTCGCAAGTATTGCTCTCTTATTTTTCCTTACATGCATAAGTGCCTCCAATTCATAGCGATATTGCTTCCTGCATATAGACTCCTGACATGTGTCTACCTGAGCATCTTTCCATCTTAATGCTAGAGCTAATATATCTGCTGCAATCAGAGCTGCAGGGATACTTGGGTCTGGCTAGGAGCAGCTTACAAGAAAACCGCATAAAAAAGCATCAGGATTCACTCAGTTACATCTTTAATTTAGTTCACTCCTCTTTCAAAAATATCTGTGTTAGGAAACAAAATCACCAGATGCCTTTAAAGGGGTACATAAAACCCATATTGCCACCAGCATAAGCATAAAGCGCTGAGATTTATTCTGTAGTGGCACTTTGTAGTTAGGTGACATCTGTTTAGGGTTTTGAATGAGCACTTCTTGAGGTACAACTGTTTCAAAAGCTTACTTTCTTAATCAAATCTGACCTTCGAATATTTCTCATCCACATTTTTATCTCAAACATTTCATCAAATCTATTTTAAATATGGGTTAGCCTCATCTGGCAGATAATCAATGCTTTCTGAAACCCAGGCCCTTAACTCCTGTATCTCATGCAAAGATTTCTTTCTCCAATGAAAGTGTTCAATCAAAAGGATACCCTGGGGTCAATGTCGCTATGGTCATCATTGAACAGATGTCCAGTTAAAGAGGTAAAAGCTATAGGTGAAAGTAATGTAAGAATTTACACTTAGTTGGAAAATGGTTGAGTGATATTTCATATGGTTTCCCCACTTTTCTATGCATGTCGCACAGTCAATGGGGGGAAGGGATGGATTAGTCGGAGAACATGACTCTTAATGTGAAAGCCAAAGAAGCATTGAGGACAGCATGTTAATAGGACTTGTACATTTGAATTCTTTCTGCTTTTCTCTTATTAGACAACATTTGCGGAGTTTCTTCATTCCCTCCCAGGTTTCCTTCGCATCAGTTAGTTGGAGGAGAGGAAGCAGAACCATACTCTTGGCCTTGGCAAGTCAGTCTACAGATAGCAGACAGTCACATCTGCGGAGGAACCATTATAAAGAAGGACTGGATTGTCACAGCTGCCCACTGCTTTAATGACAGGTAGGATTCGATTGTAAGCATCAAGATGGACATGTGCTGTCCTAAATAATTTCATTTTTAGAGATGCAAAACTGGGACCCTTGTTACCTGCCTGTACCTAGGGGATCTTGTCACTTGTCACTTTTCCCCTTGGTTACAAATGGCTTATGCTCTTTCTTACGCCACACAGTGCATTGCACAGCATGACAGAACTGCAGACTCATTCACTACTACTTCATCATGTGCTTGGGGTTCCCCAATGTTTGAAGGGCGAGAGCACCCATTGGATGGGCTCAAAAATGTGGTGGCAAGGATTCTGTGCTCCCTGCTTGGCTCTAGAACACATGTACAGATTTGAGAGAGAAGCATCTCATTCCACGCCAAGGCTCTTGCTCCTTACCCACAAAGAGCAGATACTCATGATCAGGGAGGGGTGGCAGAGAAATGTAGACCACCTTCTGATTTGGCCACAATTTCTATCTCCTCACAGGTGGGTGCAGTCTTCAATAGGGGAACATGAGCCCAGTTGAGTGATACTTATCTGTTTGTCTAGAGGCATACAAGTGAGGTCAATCCCAATTTTCAATTTCTGTGTGTTGGAACAGTTTTAACACATTTAGTAGAACACCAGGGTCTATTTATGTATTACCAAAAAGGATTCACCCCCCCCCCCCTTTTTTTTCCTTCTTCTCTTTTTCACCTTAGTTTCCTACTAATAGTGATACTACAGCCCATAATACAGGCTCGATCGCCATTAGAGGACTCTTTGGTGAATGTGAGATGGCCGATGATGAAGATTGACACCTGGGAGGTGTGTGAGGCCATGTATCCGTGCTACGGTCTTTTTGCACAGGGAATTCTCTTAAGGTGTTTTGTCTATGTACAAAACAGTCTAATGTTTTTTTTAAATGTTTAAATCTAGCCTTTCCTTACAGTATTTTTTATATTGTCATTAATTATGGGGATATGTAGGAAATTGGGTTATTGGTTGGGGAGGGTAAACCCCTACTCAAGCAGCAACCACAACATCTGCAAGGTTGAAATCACAAACAAACTCCAAATTAGCCTGTGCTTAACTCTCTGGTAGTTTGGCACAAGCAGTCAGGCTTAACTCAGAGGCCCTTTGTAAAGTATTTATACAGCACACCAAACAGTAATAAAGTGAAAACAGAAGACAAATCTTACACTAATTTAGAAAAATAGAGTAAAATGTAATGAACTATTTCAGGCCAAAACAACAACAAATCCAATCAGTAGAACCAGAGATATTGAATTTTGAAGATTTAAGTGAAAATAGTGATTAGAAGCACAAAGCGCCAACTGTGGTTATCTGATCACGCCGGACCTGGACAAAGTCACAAGTTCAGGCTGACCACGATGGAGCATGGACCGGATACAGGGACCAAGTTTACCCCGTTGAACAAATTATCTTAAATGTGAGATCTCGCGTTGAGGATGTGTCACGCAGCAGCAGTTTTGAGAAAGCTGCGGGGCTACGATGCTGAGTCCTGTGTCATCATTAAGGATTCTGTCGATGAGGGGATTGCAGTTCGAGGCCTGCATCGAAGATGCGTCACACACTGGCAGTTCCCAACAAGCTGCGGGGCTGCGATGCGGAGTCCTGCGTCATCGTCAAAGTTGTTGTTGACGAGGGGCTTGTGCTGCGAAGATCTGCATTGAGGATCGTCACGTAGCGGTGGTTTCAAGGAGACTGCAGAATGCAATGCGATGCTTTGTGCTGCGTATGCTCTGCCCACAGGACCACAGCAGGGCTGACAGAGCACCTACAGGCACCTACAGGCCCACTTCTAAGAGTCCAGGACTGAAGTGGCACCCCTTGGGGGGGTGGCGGGAAGTGCTCACAGCAGACAGAGTCCAGGTGCTGGGTTAAAGGTGGTCGGAGCCTTTTCTGTTCCTGAGGCTCTGAACAGGAGGCCAGCCAACTAGCCCTTGGAGTCACTTTGGTGGTCCTGGGTTCAAGATGCAAGTCCAGTGCTTCTCACTCAGGCAGCAGGGCAACAGATTACCAGTCCTACTTGCCGAGCAGCCCAGTAGTCTTTCTGAGTCTTCCACAGGTCCAAAGGTATGCTGAAGAGTTGGGTCTGAGGGTTAATTATTTATACCTGGTGCCCATGTTGAAGTAGGAGAAGGTTCTGGGGGTTTTCACCCTCAGAGGTGCTTGTAATTTCCTGGCTCTCTTCCCTGGCCCCATATTGTCGGGGGTCACAAAAGACAATTGTCAAACCCTTTGTGAGTGTGCTCAGGCTGAGCCTTTGTGATGTACCAGTGTGGTATGTGACAGCTCCTCCTACTCATCAAGTCACAGACGTCCCATCCTGCCACCACCTATTCCCATTTTGTTTCACTGTCTGGGAGCAATACACAAAGGTCAGCTGCCAGCTATACCTAGTCGTGTGACCCAGGATGATTAGGACAAGAAACTGCCAACTTTCTAAAAGTAGCATTTTCAGAATTCTGACTTAAAATCCGACTTTACCATAAAAAGGTGTTTTAAATTACAAATCTTTAGACACCAAACTCAACATTCCTATTTGCTTCCAATTGAAAGTTAGTACCTATTTAATATAATACGGTAACCCAGTGTTATTCTTTGGGAGAGGTTGGCCTTGCAATTGTGAAAAGCAAGAGTTTTTCACTACCAGGACATATAAAAGTTAAAAGTACATTTCCAATGTTTTAAATACATTGCATACTCCCTGATTCATATGCATTAAAAGGAAGGTTTAGGCCTGACAAAAGGTTTAGTTTGCCAGGTCGAATTGGCAGTTTAAAACTGCACACACAGGCTGCATGGCAGGCTTGAGGTATGTTTAAAAAGGCTAATTAATTGGGTGGCACAATTAGTGCTGCAGGCCTACTAGTAGCATCTAATTTACATGCCAAAGGTACATGTAGTACCACTTTACTAGGTACTTACAAGTTCATTAAATGTGCCAATTGGGTGTAAGCATGTTTAAGGGAGAGAGCACAGTTACTTTAGCACTGGTTAGCAGTGATAGCATGTGCAGAGTCCTAAAGCCAGCAAATCGAAGTTAGCAAAAACAAGAGGATGGAATGCAAAAAGTTGGGGGGAAACCACGCAAAGTCAGGTCCAGGAGGATAGCAATCACATAATTAATTCATTATTAAAAGAAGCAACAACATTGCAAAATAACATGCAAGGTAGGACCCAGCTGACCATATGGTCCAAGATTACCATTCTGCTCAGATTATTTATTCCAAATTCAGTTGATATTACAGGTTAGTAGGCTTTGAAAATCTTTCCGAAATAACAGTTATGTAACTGTATTAATATTACTTTAACAATCTCCCTCTATCTCGTGTTGTTTATAAAAGATTGTGCTCAAATAAACTTAGTGGCATAAAAGAAGGGACATGGTTTGTGCATCAAAGGGATGGTCAACATTCAGTTCATTCATCTGACTCCATATGCCACCACAACAATTTCAATTGCATATTATTTTAACCCATGAAACCAAGAAAACTGAGTGACAGAAATCCTGCATTTCTTTGTATTATGTTCTCACTGAATATGCAGAAAAAGCTCATATATCGGTAATAAAGGGACCTCCCAAAGTGCCACGTGGCGGACTAGAGCAGTAGTTCTTAACCTGTGGTCAGGGCACCACCTGGGGGTCCGTAAACTCTACTCAGGAGCAGGCCTGGGTGGAGTTTGTGGAAAGCGGAACTCCGTGAAGTGACAAAAAAACATTGCCAAGCAACGTAGAGTTCGCGAGCAGCGGAGTGTGTTACCTTGCGCCATTCGTGCTGATTTTTAGTGTCGAGTGATTGTTCCGCACTGTAAAATCATCACAAACGGCATCACACCCAGCACAAGAGGGCGCAGCTTCCTCAAAGCGAACGGAAGGTTTCTCAGGACGAGCGGTAGCGACTAGGGTGACCAACCGTCCGTAAATTTCACGGACAGTCCGTAATTTTCACCTCCTGTCCGTTGTCCGTGATAATATCTTTAACGGACGTCATTTGTCCGTAATTTTGATGATTTTAGATTACAGCCAATGATGTTGGGTTGCACCTTCCAACCAATGATGATGTGTTCTTCACTCTCTCGGTTCTCATTGGCCTTGATGCTTCAGGGCCAATGAGAACAGCCTTAGATTGCTTTAGGATCTGCAGAGCACGCTTTCGCTCTTTCCTTTCGTGTTTACACTACAGGGTCCGACTCCTGCATTTTTGGGAGAGCTTTGCAGCAGACTTCCAGACCTTGAAGAACTGGACTACAGAGTCAGCCACAGTCTTCATTACCCCCATGCAAACAACTTATCGAACGCTCGGTTAGTTGAAAAAATGTGCTTTTCATGATTCTTTCTTTTACGTGTGCGTGCATTTATTTCCAGTTTATTGACGTTTATCTGTTGTGTTCTCTCCCGTTTCCCCTGGTGTACTCGTTCCTAAGCACTCTCCAACTTTCTGGGGCCTCGTGACAGCGTATTTTTAGCTCCCAACTCCTCCAATGGGCAGCATCACATTAAATATTGACTACCTTTTTTTCTCGACGACTGGAAAGAAACGGTGAGTGGAGGAGGTGGCGAGGAAGAGTCGTAAAATTAAAACAATGATTAATCTGAAGGTTCACAGAAAGTGTTGTTTTCCTCATCTTAGTTGCCGGGCGTCATGCCTCTTAGAGGTACAACAATGCGAGGCGAGATGGTGTGAACCGAAAAAGCATGCTTGGAAAAAAAATGTTTACAGAGAATCGAGCATAGATTGACCGACATGGAGATGCTTATGGCATGGAAGTGTGTTGTACCTATTAAGTGGTTCCACCAAGTCACTAACATGGTAACTGGAACTTTGCATGCTGGGATGGTCAACCCAATACTAGTAGTGTTAAAAGCATACATTCACATTACAGAACGCAAAGCTCTGTTGGCTAAAAAGCCAAGGCACTGTCTAAAATGCCAGGACATTGGCAGTGTCCCTCAGGACCTTGGTTACTCAGCACATCGCACAGGATGAGTGAATTTGAAGGTATGTTTTTTTTAAATGTGAAGGTGTCACTGTGTGGAGTAGAAGGTGGGTGTTTCATTGTCCTCCATAATTACTGTTCATGGGCAAAAAACCTACACATAGGATTTTGAAGCCATTTTACATTCATGTGGTTCCTTTCCTCACCCGGAGAACCTCATTACGAGTTGCCATTTCTTTTGGGAGGTATATCATTGCAGATATTTACTGCATTTCCACAAACAATTTGTATTTTTGTATTTAATTTATTTACATGCACAACGTGTTCAAGGCAAGTAAGAATAAAACATGCAGGAATAACATTAAAATACATTTACAAAAATCAGAAAATATCATCATGAATGTGCAAATAAGACAATAGAACTCCCTTTGCTAAATGTGGACTTGGCACTCATAAACGCTATAGGGATTATGTTGGTAGTGATGATGCCAAGTCAGGTAGATTGTGGCACTGGCCTAGCAGATTGTTTACCGGCCTTTCCTACTGTTTCGCTAGTACTGGATATCTCTCCATCTGCTGGGTCTGCAGCCCATGACATTACCAATACCAGTGCATGCTTACATAGTTGTTGTATTATGCAATGGATGCAAAAGTAATTTTTTTAAACATGAAGGAGGCTATTAATCTACTTTTCCTGAATCCTGAACTGCACGATAATGAGCTCTCCTTCATTATATCCACTGTGCGTTAATGTTGCTCTTTCATGGCTTCCCATGCCACCAGTTTTATGTTGCCTCATATGGTTGGTGGGGTGACTATGCTGATGTCCAAAGGTTTACTCTGTCTAGCATGCTGTCTCATTGTTCACTGTGGGGCTTATTTATGGGGAATTGGCGTGAGGCAGCGCTGCAAGTCTTCTTGCTGCGCAGCCCTACGCAAATGTGAAAGGGCAGGAATGCACCGAATTTGTGCAATACGGTGCATTCCTGTCCTTTCCCCCTGCACTGGTGGAAAGGACAGGAATGGGCTGCTTAATGCCAATGCAGGCACCCTTCCGCCATGGTGCAAGGATTTCTGCATTGCATGCAGGATTGTTTTTGTGCAGGAAGGGCCACCTTCCTGCACAAAAGCAATCCAGAGAGGTGTTTTTCTCCTTCTATGTGTGCAGGACACACGGAAAGAGGAAAAAACAAGGAGAAATTAAAATATTTCTCCTTTTACGCCTTCTTTTGGAGGCGTAAGGTGGTGGTGCTTTTCAGGTTTACGTGATTAAGTAAATCTGGGGCAGCGTCAAAACCCATGGGTGATGCGTGGAAAAACTTACCACAAAGCCCCTGGAACGCCTCCCTGGCGCAGAGTAAGGCAATGCAGCGACTTGCACTGCCTTGTCTTAGTCCATATCTGTGAGGCAATCTATCACACATACATCCCAGCCGTATGAGTTTCAGTTGAGAAGGTGAATGGGCAATATAGATGCCTTTACATTTTGTTTTCAGCTTGACACAAGTGCTATGTTTTCAAGAATAGAGGACACATGTCAGGCTGTGTCTTCTGACAAATTTCTGCTTATTCCTTTAACATGTGGATTGGTGTTTACAAAATTCTCTCACTTTGCAGTCAAGGACAGAATAGAAAAGTTGATTAGTTGACAATCTTCTTGTGGTGATAAAGGACGTGAAAACAAAGGATGTAAGCTGTCAATTGTGTTGTAACACACAACAACTTTTAAATGCTTGTAAATTAACTTTTTAGCCTAATATAAACTTGCTTTGACTTGTAGTTATGTTTGTCTATTCATTTACTGATATACTATTGCGCAACCTCCTTTGTAGTGTCTGTAAAACATACCCTTTGTCCCGAATTTTTGTCCTGAATTTTGACCTTCCGTCCTGAATTTTTGTCCTGAATTTTGACCCTTTGTCCTGAATTTTTACACTCACCGTCCTGAATTTTCACCCATGCCAGTTGGTCACCCTAGTAGCGACCATCTGCGTTGAGAAATCTCGCTGGGAAGCAGTCTAGCATTGGATTTTCCTCGCTCACCAACTACCGTTAGCAAGCGCAAGCGGGGAAAACACTCCACTCTGCAAGCGGAGTTTTTCGGAACTCCGCGAGCTCCGCGGAGCACGGAATGCGAAAAACTCCGCAAACTACTTAGAAAATTAAATAATATTAACAGGTTAATAAAGTGCTTATAAAAAAAGAGGTAACATTGAACATTTTAAATTTTAAAGCCTTCTGTAAATGTGAAGAAATTTGAAATTGGAGGCCAAACATTAAGTTTGTTTCTTCAGATTGATTCGTTGGAACAGTGCATCAAACAGAATATAGTTGGACTATGAGTGGCCTTAATTGATTTCGAAAAGCTCCAACCCTCCGTTCAAGTTAACATTTTGATTTTTTTATATTTATATTTCTAAATTAAATTAAATATTTAATCATTTGTGTATTTGTTTCATAAAGTTTGTTTCTGTACTTTTTTGTATTGTTTTGCAGTTCGAATCATTGAAAATGTTTAGGCCGCTACCAGTAATGCCCCAGTGGGGGTGCCCGGATTCCAATAATAATTATGTGGGGCTCTCCGGGTTCCAGTAATGATTAAGTGGGAGGCCATAGTTGTTAAAAGCATTAGGATTATTTGATTAGAGGATACAGCTTCAGTTAAATCAGACTGGATAGTATCAAGATCAAATAAAGTAAACTTGTAAAGAGCGGAGCAGCAAAACCGAAATTTTACCAAGAGCACATTTACTACCTCATCCGCATAGAGACAAACACACTGCATGCATTTAGCAGCAAAAACAGCAGACAAAAAGGAAGATGTAGAGCATGTGGCAAACGAAAGCATATATTAGAAGCAAAGTAACTATAACAAAGATGGAGAAAGAAAGTCAATGTTTGTCAAAAGCAGATATCACCAGAATTAAAACATTCAATTCTATGTGGTCTTCGTACACGCCGTCATCACAAACCCTAATAGATTCGAACTTGCAGAGTGCCCACTCACTACGAACACAACCTTAGCACCACAAAAAGTTGAACTGTGTTCCCAACACGGAAATACTTCTATCACTCATGATGGTTGACCTCACGAGGTAATTAAGGAATGTACAGACATTCAAAAACTGGAAAGCATTGTGTAACTTCCGTTTCAGGGAACGCGCCCCGAGGTTTCAATTTACAAAGGAATTAATCTAGAACATTCAATTTAAATCTGTCATACTCTCCTCCTTTCTTCCTAAACTGCACCTTAGGACTTCCAGTATAGAACGTTTTAAGTGCAAAAGATGTTGGCACTGCTAAAAGAAAATGACATATTTGGCACAGTCAAATGATGCCAGCTGAACCAGTATATTATACTAGTAACCACGAGGCCATTGCTTCAGTGTGTGCTAAAGCCCAGTTGTGACCTCCTGAGTGCATCTTTATGTTATAATGGTAATTCCCACTATTTATTATCTTTCCGCCTCATTGTTGCTGTCATCTTTGTTTTGTTTAATTGTTTTGAAGCTCCAGGCTGTTCCGAGCACTTTAACTCCTAGTACCTTAGGTCAGTGGCGGCTGGTAGGGAACGGCGGCGAGGGGCGAGGGGAGGTGTGGAGGGGATGGGGTAGAAAATAACAAAAAATAACAAAAAAAATAAAAAACGTACCTGCTGTTCGCGCCACCAGCCGCCGCCTCTACAGTCTCCTCGTTTCAGGGCAAGCACCCGGGTTCCCAGGGACCCTAAGCCAATCACAATGCTGCAATGCCGTGGTTCGGCGCTCAGATGGGGACAGGAAGCCAGTGCATGTTCCCCACCAGACTGTGCAATGCAGCCTGTTGGGGAACATGCAAAGTACGCATGAATGTTTGGCCGGCCAGAGAGGGCCTGTCTAACATTCATGCGCACTTTGAGTGGGCAAACTACTCCTCCCCTGGCCCCTGCTCTGGCTAGCCCGCCCCTCCCGGCACCTAGGAAGGGAAAAAGAAAATGATAATAATGCGTTTAGTTATTAGCATTCTCTTTTTCCTCTACACTGCCTTAAAGCAATGGGGTGATGCTCCTCCGCCTTAGCGGAGGATCCGCCCCTGCCCTTGGTGGTCGGCTTCGTCAGACATCAGCATGAAAATCGACCACATCTTAGAACTTCTTCTCACTAACGGAAGAGACATGCAGAGGAGTCCCATTGTAAGAGGGAGAGATGAGTGTGCACGTCAAGGTTCAGTACTGAAACCTTGATGTAAGTAGCAGAATAATTATATCATAAACAATTAAGGGCATTTTACCTTAGAGCACGAGTAATATGCATCCTGAGGAGTGACGTTTCCAAGAAAGAAAAAAATTGTGGCAGGAAAAAAATTAGGAAGAAGCAAAACATTGCTAAGAGAGGACAGATCTAGTAAAATAAAAACAAAGCTGTGAGAACCAAATAGTGCTGGTGAGGTCAAAGATTGTAAACCTTTATCATTTGAAAAAGAATGCACTAGGTATAAAGTGAGACTGCCAATCATTCGGTTCAATGTTTGCAGAGGCCTATGAATCCCAACACAGATCCACAATTTCAGCACACCGCTGCAAGGAGAACTTCCTACTGGTAGAAAAAATACTTATTTTATATATTTAATCATATGGTATACCTAAAAATCTATTTGACATCTATGGGCATATGGGTTGTTATGAAGATGATTTAAGATGAACTAAGACCCCCTCAAAAACATGTTGGCTCATGGTTCCAAGGACCTAGTTCATGCACCTAAAGAAAGAGAGTAGGGTGTCACATATATGCCACCAGTGAGAATCTGAAATTGGGCCAAAGGGGGGCGCAGCACAGACCACAAAAAGCTCTGTATGTCTGGAAAAATCCGCTTTATTGAAGACAGGTGCACCTGATAACAAACATTTCCCTTGGCCTTTGCCGTACAAAACTAGACCTCACTAAATATTTTTCCTCCTACCTTGCCTCCCACCCCTAACGTTACCCCTTTTCCCTTCCGTTGCAACAGTTTATAACCCCCAACTCAGTCATTCCATGCTGCCACATTAACCCTGTAACCTCTTCCTACTTCCTAAGATAACTATCTAACTAAACATTTCCCATGCTACCTTCCCCTTCCTGCCTGCTCCCGGAGTAACGTTTTTCAAACCTAAACTTAACCTGTAAACAATATAAACAACTAGTTACCAAGAAAAACGCCACTAAAAAAGTCCCCGCCTCTCAGACTTTTTTGACCCCCCAACTAGGGCCTAGGACTTCTTCGGATACCTTCTAATGTCCAATGCTCTGTCCAGTACTTCCTTAATATGGATGATGTACAACTCCAAACCAAAACGTGACAAGTGCACCCCATCCTGTCTGAAAAAATAGATTGCTGCTTATCTGAGCTCGGGGTGTTCCACTCTCCCGATGCCCTCCTTGTCGCAAAACAGTTTCATATCCCTGTTGATTTTCCTCCTGGCCTTATCTATTGCTGCAGGTCTCTCTGCTCCCCTCCAATGCCTTCTCGGGATGAATTCTGACCATATGACATAACACCCGGACCATTGCTGCTTAATTTCCAATAAGTCCCTCTTCTTCTGTTTCAACAGGGCCAAACCCTTACACAACACAAAATCACTCTCACCCAAGTGAATGATTAAAACATCTGGGCAAATGTTACCTCTAACTAACTTATTCAACACCGGAAACAACTCATGCCATCTCATGCCCCCCTTCCCGTGCCAAGAACACTTAAACAAAGCTGTGTTGAGACCGAGGCTTAAACCTTTCCCTTTATCCCACTCGTGACGCTCGGCCCATTTAACGAAGGAATGGCCAACAATCCAAATGGACAACTCCGCTGACACTGGCCCAGCCACCGCACCTGAAAAGACACATATGTGAGAAAAAACACTGGAAATTGTTATGCCTCTTCCCCGCAACATGCCAAAACTGGATGTATCTTTTAAAGCAATCCGACTTCCATCCTCCCAAGCGCATAATCCTATCCCTCCCCCAACCTAGCTTGGCTGCATCAGTTGTTACCTCTATGCGGAAAGAAGGAGTACCAAATTCGCTCGGCGATTCACCTACGCACAATAGCGCTCGTCTCATTATCCACAGCAGCTGTGCCGCTGTAACCCGATTGCCTGTACCCCTACAGAAAACCGCCCCAAAACCCGGCATCTGTCACCTACTCAAAGCCCTTCCCCAAAGAACTGGACATACCTCTCTGTCATCTGTGGCACCCATAACCACCCACCTCCCCGTTCCTCTTTGGTCTGTCTTGGATTGTTTGATCATCAATGCCACCCTCTCCTCCCTCAATTCTACTTCGCCCCCTGCACTCCCTGCACGCCCGTCCTATCCAAAAGTTCTGACACCCGAAAAGCCCCAAAGTACATCCAAGACATTAGAGTGGAAATCAATACAGCCTCCTCCTGGTTCCTGCAGATCCGAGGCACTGCTTGCAGCAAGCCGGACAACAAAACCTTAGACAACGGTCTCCTCACCCGTGGCCTGACGCCCTTTTCTCTCCCCCAACCCTCTGGTATGCGGCTGCCTAACTTCCCTGCTGAAGGAGCGTAGCCCCACCACAGTTTCCCCATAAAAGCGATGCCTGACAACTTGCCTGCGATAGTAACCTTCGACAAACCTCTGTCAATCAGTGACAAAATAAACTGGACCACCTCCTCCTCCCTTGCCCATTGTTCTGATCTTCTCTGAGCCCCCCTCCAGGAATTCCCTCCATGCCTGAGTATATGCCCTCCGCGTGGATGCTGCCAGAGACCCTACCACCAGGTGGAGCATCCTTTGTCTCCTACGGACCACATACCTGCTGGAACCGACGTCTTGCCTTCGTCCGCCTCCGTGACTAGCCCATGCAACCTCTCCCACTGTGAACGAGACAAAGTGTCCGCTATGTCATTGTCCAGTCCTGGCACATGTCTGGCTTGAAACAGAATGTTGTGTTTCAGACAGCTAAGGACAAAAACCCTCATCAACTTTCATACCTGCGCATCCCTTGCCGATTGCCTGTTTACCACTTGAACCACTGACATGTTGTCCACTTTAAAAATTACCTTCTTGTGTGCCAAATCCTGCACCCAAACTGTAACAACCACCACTAGCGGAAAAAGCTCCAGAAAGGCGATGCTCCTCCCCCATTCTTCCAGTGTCGAGGCCACTCTTCTGCGCACCATCTCCCATCCCAGTATAGCCCAAAACCGTGGGCCCCCGCAGCATCGGAGTATATGGTGACCTCCCACTCCCACTCCTTTGGCGTCGCTATTGGGATGCCATTAAAATCCACCAAGAATGTGCGCCACATGCGTAGATCTTCCTTCGTCCCTGCGGACAAACGCATGTGATGGTGTGGCATTGTCAAACCAGCCAGAGACCTCCCCAACCTCCTGCAGAAAGTCCTTCCTGCCCTGACTACCCTACATGCAGAGTTCAGATGTCCTAGCAGTACCTGCACCTCCCTGACCGTCACCTTTTTCTTCACCAATATGTCATCAATCAAAAGCAACATGTGCAGCTTTTTGACATTCGGAAGGCGTGCCTCCATTGCCTCCGAATCCAGTTCAATGCCAAGAAGTGACAACACCGTACTTGGACCTTGTGTCCTCTCTGGTGCCAGGGGCACTCCCAATTGGCCCATGAGCTCGTGAAAACTTGCCAGCTGGTGCTGACAGTCCGTTGATCCAGGCTGGCCCACCAGAAAGAAGTTGTCAAGGTAGTGTGTCACCATCTCTTTGCCCGTGTGCCATGTGAAAACCCATTGCAAAAATGAACTGAAACGCTCATATAAAGCGCAGGATATCGAGCAGCCCATTGGCAGTGCCTTGTCCACAAATATGAGCCCTTCAAACTGTATACCGAGCAACTGGGAATCATCAGGGTGTATAGGCAGTAAGCGGAAAGCCGACTTAATGTCGCATTTTGCCATCATGGCTCCATTCCCTACTGTCGCCACTAACTCCCTGGCCATGTCCACTGATGAATAAGATACAGATGTCAGTTCGTCCGCTATGAAATCGTTAACCGACGACCCTTCAGGCCAAGAGAGGTGTTGTATCAGCCTGAACTGCCCTGGTTCTTTCTTTGGCACGATCCGAATGGGAGAAATAATCAGATCCCTGATGGGGCAGACTGAGAATGGGCCTGCCATGCGCCCTTCCGCTATTTCTTTAAACAGTTTGTTCCTCACTACCTCTCTGTGTGTTTTAGCTGATTTCAAATTTTCGGCCCACCTGGCGGAACGGGGCCCCTCATAGCCTAGTCGAAAACCTTCTCTGAAACCTACTCTCAATAAATCCGCGTCTTCTTTGAGTGGATAGGCTGCCAAAAACTGCTCTAAACATGCCTGTCTAATGGCCGTATGAGCCTTTTCCCATATTCCCCTGTGCTCCTCTGCCACCCCTATTCCCGGCATTCTGCTGTCCCCCGACACGAACACATCAGCCAACACCTGCGGCGACTCCACTGGCTTCCTGTGAAGAATAGAGTCACCTTCAAGATTCTCACTCACGCCTACAAATGCCTGCACAACAACGGACCCAAATACCTCAACCACAGAATAAACTTCCACGTACCCAAAAGAAATCTGCGTTCATCCAACCTCGCACTGGCTGAAACCCCGCGCATCCTCAGGGCCAGATCAGGCCGAAGATCGTTCTCCCACATTGCATCCAAGACCTTGAACGAACTACCGGCAGACATCAGACGCGCCCCCTCCCTGAACACCTTCAGGAAGACCCTGAAGACCTGGCTCTTCGGCTGAACGGAGTGGTTTCACGGCTGAACGGAGCGGCATAACCCCCCCTCAGCGCCTTGAGACCCTCATGGGTGAGTAGCGAGCTTACAATTCCCTGATTGATTGATTGATTGGTTAAACTGCTGTCCCTGTCTGCGGAAGCCCGGCCCATAGCATTGTAGCAATGGGTGCCTGCCTGCGCACTTCGAGCATTCGTGTCTGAACTTGCAGTACTCCCTGGAACATGTACCCTTGTTAAAATCCCAACGTGCCCCCTGAACGTTTCCTGCGCCTTTAGCTCTGTATCCCACCCCCCCTCGGGTGGGGCGGCTCTGAAAGGGGCGGTAAACCAGTGGAAGACCACTGGCCGTATATGTCATCTTCCCAAACATCACTGCTCCCATTGTCTGTTGATATAGATCTCAATCTATCTCCCCCCACTTGGCCTCTGCGTCCCATGCGAGCCTAGCCCTGAACTCCTCATCATAGTGTGACCATGCGTATCCCCCGTATGTCAATTGTGCTCTTCTGATCACGCCCATGTATTTGAACAGGGCAATGGATCTATCCGGGAATTTTTCGCAGTATACGCTTGCGAATGTCAAGAAGGCCGCCGACCAATTTTCAATGGTCATGGGCACCCGGGGCCTTTTAGCTAATTCTAGCTCCTCCTCCTTCGACCCTTCTTTGGCCCTCAGCTCCCTATGTAGCAGTTTCAACATATCTACATATTTGTCTTTCCAAATCTTTTCTTTAGTCGATAACATAAGGTGTGCTCCCAGCGGCTTGGTCACTCACATGTATGGTAGCCGCTTGAACTTAATTTCGTGGCTCTCCTTAGTCCCTTCTGCCTGTGCCCCCTGCTCGCCCTTGTCCTCTGTAGCTGTCACCTTTCCTGACCCGTCCACCTGCTCTTCCCCCTGCCCACTTGGAGTCGCCCTCGCATTTTTCTCGTCCCCAACTAAATCAAGTGACTCAGGACCTACCCCTGCATCCCTGACGTATAAACCCCTAGCAGGCGCACCTCCCCTTCCTCACCCCCGTGCATCCGTCCCCACTGACACTCTACCTTTTACGCGACTAAACATGTTTGTCTCTTTCTCGCCCTTACCTGGCGTCAAGGTCGGCGTCCTCACCAGATCCCGCCGCCTAACCAGTTGTGCAGGAGGTGGCACCACGCTATTTGTACCAGTACGTCGCTCTTCCCGGTCCATCTGTAACACACTAGGCACAGCATTATTCAAGCCCCCCCGCCTCCCTCGTGTTCCTCCTCCTCTTCTAGAAGTTCCCCTTCCTCAACGCTATCTTCGTCATAGTCCAGTTGCAAATGTCCCCCTGCCTATGACTCCTGCATGCGTGACTGTGCCGCTTCCCTTCCGCTGCGTATGAATTCCTCCAAGCCCAAACCCGCACCAAACTGGCCTGGCCCCAATCTTTCATCCCTAACCCATTGTGTTTGCCCATAGCCCTGTGCCACTGCCCCTAAGGCCGCATCGACCCACCGGGGTTTTGGCACCACTGCTCGCGCCTCCGTCCTCCAGTTTGCCGTATCCTGTAGGTCCCTCGCCGGGGTCTGGCTGCCCGCTCGTGACAATGCCCACCCGTCATATCGGTGCTGCGGAGCCGCATTGGGACTCACCCGAATTCATGGCCTGTTGCCCCTGCAAATGAAAAGTAAGGTCCGACGTGCCGGGGTTAATGCCCTCACCTGCTCCTGGCAACCCTGGACACCACTGCCAATAACCCCCCCTCTCTCCCCTCCACTGGAATGTCCCTTGCCCCCTCAGCCTGCTCTGCCCCCTCACCCTCTTCCTGCCCAAACCTGATGAGTGCCCCCCGCCGTGCCGGGGACCCCCCGGCCCTCCCTCCAGCACGAATATACCACAGCCGGGGCCTGGCGCCCATCGCCTGTGCCCCCCTCCTGCTTCTCCCCCTCACTCCACTCCAACATGTCCACCAGCCTGGCGGACGCGTACCCCAACCCCCCCTCCCTCTTTAGCTGTGGGCCTCCTTTCCGTGTCCCCTCTGCCCCCCCCAGTACCGCGGGGATCTTGTCTTTTGCCCAACCCCCCTCCTCTGACCAGCTCTGCCGGAGCCCCGCAGGGGCCCTTTCCAACCACCCTCCCAATTCAAGGGACGGCATCTGTCCCCACCTAACCCCACTTTGCCCTCCAAAGTTGCTGAGCCTGGCTGCCTGGTCCCTCCCCCCACTCCCCTCCATCCAGGGGTTGCTCCACATGGTGCCTGGCCCCTCCCCCCCAGCCATGTTGCTTGTAGCTGCCTCCTGAGATGCCTGGGCCCCCGGATCGACACCAGCCCCCGGTCCCCCTGCTGGTAACTCTCTGCCGCCTTCCTTTTGACCTCCCAGCTC
Source organism: Calotriton arnoldi (assembly GCA_963921515.1). Lineage (NCBI taxonomy): Eukaryota > Metazoa > Chordata > Amphibia > Caudata > Salamandridae > Calotriton > Calotriton arnoldi. The sequence continues at coordinate 829,112 of CAWUFW010000497.1, forward strand.
TCGCCCTGGAGTATGACCCCCCTATCACCCCCTTCTTCATGCCTTGACGTGCGCGCACGGCCCCCGCGGCTGCCGCAACCTCCCTTGATATTTTCGCAGCCCCGCCCGCTCCCGCCATGAAATCAAGATCAGGACGCCGTGGGGTGCCCCGCCCCCGCTGCTTCTTTCCTCGTGCGGCCGTGCTTTTAATGCGGCCGCACGCACTCACCGGCTTCTTCATTCCCACTTTTCGGGCCCACGGCGGCGAACATGCCAACACCGCCGCGGCGACCCCTTCCGATGCCCGCACTAAATCCATGCGGCCTGCTTCCGCAAGCAGGCGCATGGCTTCGCTCACCCGGGGACCCTCGGCTGACGCCATCCCTACACCTAAGCTCCGAACAAAGACAGAAAAAACCTTGCCACCCACGCTCCCAGCTAGCCCCAAACCGGCCGCCGTGTCACCTTACTGAAATGGTGACACGGCACCCTAAAATGGCCGGTTTTATTCTTAATAGCCCAAATGTAGCCCAACGAGCCCAATTGGGCTCTGGGCTGCACCGGGGGGGGGGGGCAAGCCTCCCGGTGGTCGGCCGCCCCCCCAAAGCCCTATTCCACATTGGACCAAGCCCCACTGCCGAATGACTTTATTCAGTAGGGTTTGCTTCCAAAGATCGTTGGTCTCAGAACCTACCATTGGCCAGGCCAAGTTTTCACAAACTCTCCTGCAAAAGGCTAGAACTTCATACAGCGGGGGTTGGTTATATCGGAGGGTGGCCACAGGCTCTGTTGCTTCCGAAATCTAAAAGAGGCACACTGAACAGATCATACGCTCACAACTGTCACTGCTATTTTGAAAACAAACAGGAAAAGAAAGCAGATAGACAGGTTCCGGTTTTGGACCCAGGTGCGGCCCCTGCAGGTAAGAGCGGTAGGGCCAGGCTGGGGGGGGGGGGGGGATTCGACAGACGACCATGAGGGAAATTTAAATTAATAATAAATTTTACCTCGAAATCCCCCCCCCCACCCGACCCCACCACTCTTACCTGCACGGGCCGCTGCTGTTCGTACCTCTAAAGTGTCTCTTAAAAATCAATTTGGGGGGGGGGGGTGCTATGTTTTTGTTTGTTTGCATTTTGTAAGCCTACAGAACAAATAAACATTGTCTTTGAAAATAAAAAGAGAGTAAGCAAACTGAAAATAAATAAGGGTTTGTACTATTGTACGAGGGGATGCAGGAGCTTTGAATGGATTGTGTTGCTCTGCCATCATAAGGCAACCTATTTCCTATATGTGAAGAAGTATTCTGCTGCATCATATTGACAATCGCACATTAATCTTTGTATATTTTTGTAGGCACATAGCCATTCACTGGTGGTGCAAGTTGTGCCATTGGGGTAAAAGTAAATTACAATTCTTAGCACCTCTTTTCCTCTTCTTTGACTATTCAGCACATTTGTGTTTGTTTATGAGGTGCTTCCATGTAGCATTTGCAGCTGCAAGGTTTTAAGGTTTTCCTTCACTGTGGGTTTGATTGTATACAGGGCAATTTACATATTCTGAGTTGGAATTTTTTAATGCTTTGTAGGATAGAAAATGATATCACACACTGGATTCAGAAGGGGACATTCCACATTTTGGCAAGAATATTTTGCAGTGATAGGACGCCATCTTGCACTCTTCATTAGAAGAAGCCATGTCTCTAGTGGTGAGCAGCGGCATTAAAAACATCTTCATCTTTAAAACAAAAGAGAGGATCTTCTCCCCCTCCCCACACAGCTGAAAAGTGATGCAGTCTTCCATGATTCCCAATCAGAGGAAGGCCTTTGTGAGAAATTGTATTATTAGTTGGGGTTGAAGGTAATTGTGAGAATGGGATTATTTGTTGAAGGGAGTGAGAACCCACCCCATATAATAATTACAATCCTTGTCAGAGTGAACCACCAATGTCAATAAACAAAGCTGTGCTTAACCCTATCGGAGCTTGGCACAAAAACAATCAGAGTTAACTTACAGACAATGTGTAAAGTATTTATGAAATACTCAAACAGTAATAATCTGAGAACACAACACAAATCCCAAACCAATTTAGAAAAATAAAGTTAATTGTCATAAATAAAATGACACCAAAACAACAAAAATCCTATAAATAGAACCGGAAATATGAATTTTTAAATTTTAAAGTGAAAAATAGTTTAAAAAAGAACAAAGGGTCAACCGAGGTTACCTGGTCATGCTAGACCGGGTCAAAATCATTGGTGGAGCAGTCTGCAAGCTGGATCCAAAGCAAGGCTCGACTATGCTGGGTTGCTAAAGAGCGGGGTCCCAGAGCAGTTGTCGACGAAGGAGGGAAAGCTCTGAGTTGGTGAAGTCAGATGTCTGTTCCCAGGAAGATCTCAATGTCGTCGAATTGCTGCTCGGCATTGGTCCTGGTGAATCCTTCTACATATGGACATAGAAACCTTTCTGGAAGCCAGATCTACTTTAGCGGGGGAAACCAGCAATTTGAATCTAAGTGGCGATTCAACAGCGCTGCCGGTCTCCAACCAGTTCCTTGCAGGAAAGGTTTCTAAGTCTCAGCGTTTTAAGGTGGGCAGGAGAAGTACACTCTAACACCAGACAAGGGTCCAGGACCTGAGGGGCACCTCTTAAGGGTTAGGACTCACTCCAGCAGATGGTAGCAGCAGGGTTCAGGGCATGTCCAGTTGTGACTGGTCAGCTGGACAGTTGCAGGTAGACAGGCTTCTGGAAGCTTAATGTGTCCCTGTTGTCTAAACAGGTCAGCCAACTGTCCCTTGGAGTCACTTCTGTGGATCTGGGTTGATAGGCAAGCAGGTCTAGTCTTCCTTCAGATTCTTCAGGCAGCAGGACAGTCCATCTGATCCACACAGGTCCAAAAGTGTTCTAAATAGAGGTCTGTGGGTTCCACTTTTATGCCCAGTGCCAGCCTGTAAGTGGGGGGAAAGCCTTTGTCCATCTCCTAAACCAGTTCTGGTCAGTTCTTCTACTGCCACTGGATTTGGGGCCAGATTGAGAGACAAAGATGTCAACTTCATCTGCCAGAGACAAAGAAGGCATTCTTTGAAGCTCAGGAAGGGGCTGGGCTCAGCCCATCAGGGCATTATGTCAATAGAGGAGTCCCCCCTCTCCCAGGGCCCTTTGTCTATTATCTCGGAGCACTATGCATATGACCCTACGGGAGCCATCAGGTGTCAGGTGCCACTGGCTACTGGCAGCGAACCCTTCCAGTTTTAGCCAGGAAAATGGCAAATTTCTAAAAGTAGCATAAACAAAGAGAGAGCGAGGGAAAAAAGGGGGGTACGTCCTCTTCCCCAGAAAACAATACAAAACAACATTAGGGACGGACCCTGAGGGGGAATCCAAATTCACTGCATTAAAAGACCAGGGAATAAGGGAAGCCCATTGGGTTTTTAAAAGAACCCTCACCCACCAACCTAGTTGGTGGCATGCTTCATCATTGGGTTCCCACCTAGGTTGCCGAGTGCATCCCAGGTGTGCTTCAACGCCTGATTACAGCAGAGCGGATATTATTAGGAATGAATTGGTCTAGAATATCCTTGTGACCACAATAGATACACACGCGGGGGCCAACCTTGATGCATGTGTGACTACAGGTCCCGCCTCCGCCGGGATCCATGCTACTAACGAGCAGTTGCGCTAATATGTAGCGCTTTGGTGAAAACCGTATGTACGGGATCACCCCCACATTCACAGTACTCCTTAGCGTGTGTACTGATATCTCACAAGGCCTTTTTTGACCTCAAACCACTTCCTGGTCCTGAAGAAAGCCTATCAACTTACGGTGCAAAGGCTGAAACATGTAGACCATCACAAGGATATTCTAGACCAATTCAGTCCTTATAATATCCGCCTCTTTTCTCTTTTTAATCTTGTCCCAGGACCTCAACAATAAAATACTTCAGGCTTGAAGGAGGATCCTAGAGACAATTTTTTTTTTTCACAACAAGTTTTTATTGTCAGCAGCAACAACAGTCGTGGCAATGCCAGGTTCCCAAAAGATACAGGGGCATATTAGCAAGACCGGCGATAAAATTATCGCAGTTTTAGCGGCAGGAAACTGCCGCTAAAACGGCGATAATGGGCTTGCTAATATGCGTTATAGAATTCCAATCGAAGCCCAGGTTAGATGTCCTGCACATCTAACCTGGGCTTCTATTGGAATTCTATAACGCATATTAGCAAGCCCATTATCGCTGTTTTAGCAACAGTTTCCTGCCGCTAAAACGGCGATAATTTTATCGCCGGTCTTGCTAATATGCCCCACAATATTCCTAGAGACAATTTTAAACCATCACACTGAATTCACGTCTAACACAAAAAACCACCCGCTCTGCTGTAATCAGGCGTCGAAGCACACCTGGGATGCACTCAGCACCATAGGTGGGAACCCAATGATGAAGCATGTCACCAACTAGGCTGGTGGGTGAGGGTTCTTTTAAAAACCCAATGGGTTTCCACTATTCCCTGGTCTTTTGATGCAGTGAATTTGGATTCCTCCTCAGGGTCTGCCCCTATTGTTGTTTTGTATAAATTTCTAAAAGTGGCATTTTCAAAATACAGAATTTTTGTAGGAAAACTTAGCAATAGTTAAAAAAGAAAAACAGTTGCTCTGTGTAGAATTGCAAAAACAGTGAAGATAGTGTTCTAGACTCTGATTAAGCCGTTCAGACTGATCATTGGTCTGAGGATGAACCCTGAGGACAGGGCAACCTCAATTTAAAGTAATTTGCAAAATGATTTCCAAAAACAGGACACAAACAGAGGACCTCGGTCAGACACAATAACCTAAGGGAGGCCCATGGAGATGAAAAATGTCCCTCAGATTTGTCACGTCTTCTGCAGAAGGTAATTTCTTTAAGGCTATAAAACGAGTCATCTTGGAGAAGGAGTCAATTGTTACCATAAGTACTTAATTACCCTCAGAGGGCGGTAATGCTACAATATAGTCTGCAAAGATGGTATGCCAGGGTTGGAGCTGTACTGGAAGGAGATGAAGGAGGCCAGAGGGTCATGAGTGAGAAGCCTTATTTTGAGCAAAAGTAGGGCAGGAAGTGACACAGAGGTAAGTGTTCTCTCGAATGGAAGGCCAAGAAAAGGAGCGGAGTGAGAGTTCTAATGTTCCCTTGACTCCTCTGTGGCCTGCAACTGGAGAATCGTGGCACATCTTAAAGACTTCCTCACTTAATGCTTTGGATGCGATAAATAAAGACTTCTCTTTGTACACCAGGTCTCCTTGTTTATGCATTTGTCCTTGAAGTGTTTTCTACTCCTCTTTAGTAACTTTGGTATAATCAGTTTGCACCTTTTTGAGAAATGATTGGTTAACTCTAATTATTTGTGAGGAGTGAGTATGCTCTGGCCAAACTTTGCAGCAGATTTTGGATAAGGTGTCAGCAAGGGTGTTTCTAGTTCTGAGGATATGTGTAATAAAAATATGTACTGATTAAAAAAGTAAGCCCAACGAGCATTTTGACTATTTCTGCATTGTAGATTTCTAAGACATTGAAGATTACGATGGTCGGTTCAGATTTTGAAAGGTTGACGAGCTCCCATTAAAAACTGTCTCCACTCCGAACAGGTCATTTTCATGGCCAGGACCTCTCTTTCTAGAACCGAGAAGTTTCTCTCTGAGTCAGAAACAATATGAGACAGATGAAATATTGGCTGTTCCAATCCATTATCTTATTGAGTCTGTAAGAGAACAGCCCCTACAGGCCGTCAGAAACGTCCATCTTCACAATTAATCTTTTTGTTTGACCTGGAAATTGAAGGGTTGGAGCTTGCATGAAGGCTTCTTTATAGTTTGATGAAGGCTTCCTCGGCTCGAACGTCCCAATGAAAACTGTGACGTAGCATAACCTTCTTTAGGATTCAGGTGATATCGCTGGAAAGTTGAGTGCAGTCTCTGATAAACTGCAGATAAAAACTGGCAAACCAATGGAAGCATTGACTCTCCTTTACATTAGAAGGGGAAGGCCAGTTTAGTATGGCTGAAAGTTTGTTCTGATCGTTGGAAACACCCTGCTGTTAAAACAAAAGCCTAGGTGTCCACTTTAGGTTGATCAAATTTGCAGTTTTTCAGCTTACAGTTAAACTGATTTTGACGTAGTCTGTGTAATACTTGACTGACATGTTTGTGATGTACAAGGGTGTCTTTGGAATACATCAAGAGGTCATGAAGATAGACCATAACAAATTAATTTAGTATGTCAGAGAACACGTGATCCATAAAATGCTGGAATACAGCAGGAGCATTACTTAACCCAAAGGGCATTACCCGATATTCAAAGTGGATTTAGAGAGTCCTAAATGCTGTCTTCCATTCATCTCCCTCCTTGATGTGCAACAGATGGCTGGCCCCATAAAGATCTAATTTAGTAAAGATTTTAGCGCCCTTGACTGTCAATGCAGGGTCTGAGTTTGTTCAATTTCTCAGGGACGAAGAACATAGAGGCCCCTGCAGGAGAAGAAGATCGGGTGATTAGTCCATTCTGTGAGTTCTCATCCAAAGATAGCTTGAGAGCTTCTTTCTCAGACTCCGAGAGAGAATGTATTCTTCCGAAAAGAACCACTGATCCCGGTTCCAAAGGAATGGCACAATCAAACTCTTGATTTGGAGGTAAGGAGAGCTTTTTAGGTTTCCCAAAAATATCAGAAAATTCTTGATATTGCTCTGGTGTGGCCTGTAGTAAATTAATTGAACCAGGATCTTCGTGGGAGCCATAACCATATCTTTGGGGGTCAAATAATCCTCTGAAAAATAACAAAATTGGTGGCAAAGCTGAGTGGTCAGGGATATCTTTTTTGTTTCCCAGTTGATGTGCGGATAATGGCGGGACAGCCATGGCACTCTCAAGATGATTACATGGTTTGGGGATGCAATGAGATCAAAAGAAGCATTTTCATGCTGTTTTCCGAAAGTTAGCTTTAATGGAATTGTCATTCCTGTAACTGGTCTGGAACCAAAGGTGTACTGACATCAATCTGAACCTGCTCAGGCATCTTCTTGGTAATTCGGGGAACAGCCTTTTCATGATCCCAATTCTCATCCAAATAAAGACCACTTGCCCCGCTGTCTAAAAGTGCTAGTATTTGCTCCTTTCTACCATTTGGGGTTTCTAATATGACTGGTAAGAGGAAAAGAGAGGCTCAAGACTCTTTTGAAGTTTCAAAGAAAGGGATGTGAGACACTCCTGTCCTTTCCCCCTTTAAAAGTGACAGGATCTGATGTGTCCCGAAGGCCTTAGTGAGAAAACACAACAGACTAGAGCCAGATGTGCTATAGATCCACAATACATGCATAGTTCATATTTACGGCAATGTTCACTCTCTGTCTCAGATAGTGCCCCACGTGCAACACCAATCTGTATTGGCTCTTCTCAACAGCCCTTCAGGAAAGGATTCTACTTCACGAACTGATAACCGAGTACTTCCAAATGAGGAGGAGGGCCGGCCCCTTCTTTTGTATCTCTGATCCCAAACTGATGTTTGATTGCTAGGGTCTGATCCATTAAAGAGGAAGTTGTCTCGGTGCAGGTGAATGAGCTTCTCTTTTATTTCTTCTTTGAGACCTCTGCAAAGCAGTGTGACAAGGGTTCATTTAATCCATGCAGTCTCTGCTTCCAACTGACAAAACCGAGTAATATCAGCCAATACAGCTTGATTTCCTTGATGAATATCGCAGAGGGCCTCCTCTGCCGAGAACTCCAAATCTGGTCTTTCAAACATCCGTCTGAATACTGTCAAGAAGGTTAAATAGCTGGAAAGATGTGATCTTCTGAAACTACTAGAGGGGCTGCTCATGCCAGGGCTGACCCAGACAGGGCACTAATGAGGTATCCGTCCTTGGCTCTATCCTGACTAAATTGTGCTAGACAGAAGCAAAGAAAACTGTTAGGGAGTCAATGAATTCCTTTAGCTTGTTTGGGTCTCTGGAAAAGTGTGGAGTTGCTGATGAAACTATTGGAACATCTGAAGCCCTATCGACTAGAGATTGTTGTAGAGTGAGATTTTCTGCACATAACTGTTGCAATTCTTGTGTCTGTTGTTGGACAGTCTAAAGCAAATCTTGAGCTTGATCAGCTTGATCTATAGGTGCCATGGCCTGGGCATGATCCATCTCCCCAGGTCCAAGACCAAATTCTGGGCGTCACAAATTGTTGTCCTCTGAAGATTGGTACCTAGCTGATGTTCTTCAGTGGCAGTTGCATCGGGAGGTCCACGGCTTAATGAGCCTGGCCTGCCAGAGATAAGGGGGACCCCTTCTAGTAGCCACAATGAAACCGGTACAAGACAGGGCAAAAGCAGCTAGTGCCTGCCCAAAAAAGCCCCTGTTGAAGGAAAGAAACCAGTGGGCAAAAAATCTCCAACGACGGTAGAACAGAGCAGGAGTGGACCATAGGATCCAGTACCAGGCAAGGAATCCAGGGAACAGGCCAGCAACAATGAGCAGGCAGGAATACCAGGGTGAAGAATACCAAACAGAAACCAGGACTAACTGGAAACAAGTTGGAAGTGAAGAGGCTATGACAAGACTACTGGAGCATTGCGACGCAAGGACAAATAATTCTTAGTTCCTTTAGGTTAGCCCTGACAGACTTAGGGTGGTCTTCCCCAAAATATTTGCCTGTTTTGCCTCACCTTTTTGCTGATTTCTTTTTGTTGATCTTAGGAATCTGAGCACTTTACCACGGCCAACGAGTGCTAAAATGCATGTGCTTCTCCCCTAAAATATAGTTTGATTGACTTATCCATAATTGGCATATTTAATGCATCTATAAGGCCCTAGTATAGTGCACTACATGCTCCCATGGCCTCTAAATTAAATTCTACTAGTGGGTCTGCAGCACTGATAGTGCCACCCAATCAAGTAGCAAGTTAAACATATCTCAGGCCTGACACTGCAGAGCCTGCATGTGCAGTTTTACTGCCACATCAACTTGGCATTTAAAACCCCTTGCCAAGCCTTAAATTCCCCTTTTATTACATGTAAGTCACCCCTAAGGTTGGCCTTAGGTAGCCCATAGGGCAGGGTACCATGTAATTAAAAGGTAGGACATGTACGTTTAAGATTTACATGTCCTGGTAGTAAAAACCTCCCAGATTAGTTTTCCACTGCTGTGAGGCCTACACCTCCCTCTCATAGGTTAACATTGGGAGTTCCTTATTACACTCAAAAGCTGTAATTCTTGATTGAGATGGAGTAACTGTCATGTTTCAAATCATTGGAATGGTAACAATAAATACTCTCTACTGGTAAAAATGAATTTATCACTACTCTTTTAAAAATGCTACTTTTAGAAAGATAAAAAAAAAGATACACAGATGATGGACGGAATGCAGAGCAAATCAAACATTCACCCCCCAGTCAAGAGATCTGGGTTAAATCCATTGTTCTTTTGCTCACCATGCCACCCCAGTTTAGACCCAACCATATGCAAATCAGTCTTGGCCCTGTGCCTCATGGGAACAGTCCAGCCTGAACTGCCAAGCCAGGTCCTCCCTGGTCCGGAAACAAGCATCCTGGGACCGGTTTCAGGGCATCACCCCTCATCAGCCAGGCTAGTTTGAATCCAGTGGCACAGTGAGCCCGGGGCCCACGTCTGGGCATACCTGGTGCACTAAGGGCAAGAAAGCAAAAGATGCACAGATGATGGACGGAATGCAGAGCAAATCAAGCATTCAACCCCAGTCAAGAGATCTGGGTTAAATCCATGAGTTCTTTTGCTCACCATGCCACCCCAGTTTAGACCCAGCCATATGCAAATCAGTCTTGGCCCTGTGCCTCATGGGAACAGTCCAGCCTGAACTGCCAAGCCAGGTCCTCCCTGGACCAGAAAGAACTTTGGAATTACAATTTTAGCTAGGATTCTATCTAACTAATTCCTGTTCACTATGTGGGTATGAATATAAGTCTGATTGTTATGTTCTAAAAAGATCAAATTAATGTGTTCTATCTCCGTGTAACAAATCCCTGTCAGAGGACATCATAAAGAGAATAATGCGTTTTGATATATTCTCCCGTGCCTGCCAAGCCATGAATCTTTCTGCATAGTTACTTTCCTAATATACCTTCTGCACATATGTAGAGTTAAATACATACCCCTAAGCATAGTAATACTCAAGGCAGATTTAGCTCTTGCAATGCCTTTTTACTCTTTTCACTATGATATAACGAACTTCTCATAGTCGCTTCGAATCTGGTTTGCTAACTCCAGCTTTGTGCTTTATTAACTTTATTTGCAGCTAAGGGCCTAATTCACAAATGTAAATTTACACTTTTGTGTTCGTTTACGATTGTTTGCTATTCACAACAGGATTTACAAGCAGTATCTTTACAAGTGCGGGTCTCCACACATAAAAATATACGTCTGTTTATGTGTGGAGACTCCGCACTTGTGAAGATAATACTCGTAAATCCCTTTGTGAATAGCAAGCAATCTTAAACTAACACAAAAGTGTAAGTTTACCTTTGTGAATCGGCATTTAGCATTTATTTGTGCTCATAGGATGCTTTTAAAGCATCCAAGATTATAGTCATTCAGTCCATATCCATATCTGTTATCCTGAATTTCCGTATCTCCTCCCTGAGGCCTTCCACCTACTTATCATCCTCCAAATATGCCTTATTGGTTTAAACCTTCTTTTGCCTCCAGATATACACAGTTCAACAGCCGAATGATCTGAAAATCAATTAAGCAGGGTTGTCAGATAATCAAATCCAATTCTAGAAGATACTAAAAAAAAGTCAGTCTGTCTAGCTGTTTTAAATCTAGCAGAAACTCAGTTATACTCTCACTTTTCTGGAAAAGCGTTTCTCAATGGGTCTATTAACATCAAATCTCTCTGATAATGCTGCTACATTTTATAGGTTTATGTTGTCTCCTGCTATCCATTGTAGTATCACTCTCTGGGTCTTGTAGAAAATTTCCCCTCAATTACAATTCTCCCCGGGATTGTCAATTGGAATGATTTAATAGAGGGTCCTAGATTATCCTCCACAGGAGCGTAAAAACTCACCAGGGTTAAAACACAGAGAAACATTAGTGCAATTTACCCTGCACCAGTGGCCTTCTGTATCAGTCTGCCAGGCATGCATTTCTGCATTAAGATTTTTGGCTATGTAAATTGCAACCCCTCTATATGTTGCTCTCCTGGCAGAGAATCCTTAAAACCCTGCCCACTTCTTAAACATCGTGAATTTAGCCAAATTTGCCAAAGTTATGTGGTTCTCTTCTGATAGGTGATGGATTATGTCCCGCGACCCAAGCCTCAATGGGATACAACTTCTTCCTATTATTTAAACCATTTAGATTTAATGACAACTCTCTCAAACTGTCCAAAAATTGTGAAACACTCCTCCCCTCAATCATACTCTAGACAACAACTAACCAATATCTTTCGTCTATACTCTGGAAGGGGAAATCAATGGAGAGCCTCCTCCTACCAAGTGAATATATGTCAATCCACCCATCCAACCTGCTCTCATCCCCCACTAAAAAGCCATCAGGTGCTTCCCCCCCTGATGTCTATGCTGTCCAAGTATATAAAGAAGGCATGATTGCTCCTGTGCAAATAACATATATAGCATATAAAACCCCCCATGCAACTCCTGTTATTAATTTAAATTGAATTTCACGAAACATACTGGGCAAATAATAATACTGTTCAAATGACAATCTAAAAATCCCTCTCCTTCACTTTAGTGTCATCTTTCTTACTTTTGTCCAAACCCTCTGTCCAACCGGCTCATACTACTACCAGTTCTTCCAATCCTACTAGATCTGCGTCCTGAAGTATCAGCAATGATTTTCCCTTCCCAGCAACCCAATCAAAGTGCCCAACGCATATTTTAGAAATAAAATTCATCTTTTAAAATATATAGCATATGTGCTTACAAAAATCTATGCAAATAACAATACCAGTGGCTTGTCCAACTCCATGGTATGTTCTTATGGAACCTGTGCAAAGTAGTCAGCCATCTTGTCACTCCAATCCTCCATTTTTATTTACTCTCCAACCTTCACTTTACCCCCGCACCCTAAATACTCTAGCAGGAGTACCACAGCACCTCCCAGTTCATACCCCGCCATGCCAGTGGCTTCTTGGCACCATGACTGGGTGCCTATCCTTCTATTTTCCCTGCTACTCATTCCTCTTTCTACACTCTACTCCCTTTATTAATTTGATTGAACTATGTGTCTTTCAGTTTATAGTTTTCAAGAACGTGGCAGCGTCCTTGACAGAATTAAACATTTGGCACTTTCCGAATATAGCACCTTTAATCTAGAGAGTTGAGCCATCAAAGCCTGTGCTCCTGCAGCTTGAGATTGTGAAATTATGTTCTTGTACTCCTTTCTCCTTGGAGCAGTTTCTGCAGTCATATCTGAGAAAAAATAAAAGGAGTAAATATTATGTGTTGAGAAAAAGTTCTCCTTAATAGATCTGGCAAGTCATCTCTTTCACTCTATAATCTAAAAGATTCACCAACATAGTTCTAGAATACTTAGTATGAAGAGAGATTTGTGTAGGGACCCTGTAGGCTCACATAAAGGTTAACCTGTGTATATTCGTGCAACACATATGTCCTTAATAATGCCTCAACCAAAGAAACAGAGCCAGCACTATCCTCCTTATGCTCTAAGATCCCTGTGATGCATACATTCCAATCTCGCATGATTCTCCAAGTGCTCCTATTGGTTTTCAAGTCATATTATTTCCTTTATTAGTTTGTCTTTTAATTCAGCAGCAGAATACAGCTTATTTTTACTGGAAGATGATGGCTCCACCCTGAAGCTTTCTGCTGACTCCTCCTCTTCTCTCCCTCTGTGGCATTGCAATGACAGCAAAGGTGACGGCTGCACAGGATCCACACTATGCTGATCTTGCTTGCTTCTCCTGGTAGCCTTTGAGTAATGCATTGATGGGTGTATACTTGGTGAAGATTTTGAAGGCTGAGAGCTGAGGGCTGATTAAGTATCTGCAATGCCACTGAAGGCAGAGGTTTCCAAAGTTATTACAGGCTATTTGTGAAGCTGAGAAGCAGCGAATCCATTTCCATGGTGCCCAGGTATTGGCACGTTTGCAGTGTTGCGTTTACTTTCAGTGCAGCCCATCCTGTTGTAGCAGAGAAGGAAGAGCCCCCCTATAAGAAATTTGTTAACTGACTGGGTTGGCATCTGCGGTGCCTATGTGGCAGTAGACATTCGCCTTGCTAGTTGCCTGAGGTACATACCTGGGAGGCTTCAATGATTTGATAAGGGAATGCCTGATTATCAATTGATGGATTAGGATAACATTAATATTATCAATAACATCAGTAGAACTTTTTCTCTTCCTTGTTCTGGTTAAAGTCTGAGCCGCACCATGTGAAAAGTATGGGCATTGAGGGGTGAACATGTGACACCATTGTCTTTGCGAGCCCCGTGACGAGGGAACTTGTTACAGGCTACACCTGCTAAATTAACTAAGCCTTTCAAATCCTCAAGGCACTCTATGTCTAGGAAGAAGGGGAAGCTTTTACTAATGGACCTAGTCAGTACTCACGAGATCATTCTAGAGAATATGGGCAAGTCCGCATTTTTGACCTCGGTCAAGCCATTAGATGCTAATATAACAACTCCGCTAACACCGCCTTTAAGTGACACCATTGGGGGCCCCCTAGAAGATTCCAATAAGCGCAGAGACAAATACACCAGCAGCAGACTGCAGTATTAGCACCCAACAACAGAAGCAGTTTCTGGTGGCTAATGCTGTTTCAACTGATAGAACCAAAGCAGCTCAATTAGGAGAAGGGCTTCTTTTGGAGACGGCAGACTGATGAGTGATGTGTTTCCACTATTCCAGTCTAATAAAACTGCAACAAAAGTAGGGAATAGTAGCAGTTACAGTAAAGACCTACTGATAGATGAGCAAGCTTGCATCTAAATCTAAAGGCTCAGAACCTTTACCTCAAGAAACCAAGGTCGGAGTGAATGGGTGGTAAAGCGCTAATCAGCTCCCAGGATGCTTTGGCAAAAACGTAAGAACTTGGTTACAGACTCTCAATTTCTGCCATGTTAGAGGAAGTTTTGAGAGAGGCGAAAAGTATAAAATCAGCACAGAGGGCGGTCATGTGAGATGAAAAAGAGCTTGGATAATGTGAGTGGACAGCTGACTCACCTGTTCCCTGGTTGGGACAATGGAACTGCTGTTGGGTTGTCAGAGCGCAATGTTTTTCTGTATATTTATATAATTTTCTCTATGGAAATTGCATTGGGAAAAATAGTGTTTTGGAAACCACCACCCCCTTGTTCTCAGCCCGCACAGATCACCCTGAAGGAGCAGAGGTGGATAAAGGTTTTTTTTAGAAAGTTTTGTGAAGATTCACAAACTGTTTCAAAATTATCACAAAAAGAATAAACCCTCTTCCTATGGAAACTCTGACTTATAAATACTATATTACTACTATATATTGCCCATTAGTGGTCACCACAGGGTACATATAGTTAGGATCCTGTTTTCATAGGAAAAGCCTTTTTGTGTTGTTATTTAACTTTGCAGCTGTTTGACTAATCTTCATGAGACCTTCCAAAATTGGGCTCTTCTTCAGCTAGTTTGTGCATGGAAGTTTTCAGGGTGATTCATCAAACAGGGGTTGAGAAAAAGGGGGGTCCCAAAACACGACTCCCCTTTCATTTTTCCATAGGAACCTTAGACACAGCTACAGCCCAAATGGCTCAACAGATGTACACCAAATTTGGCAGAAATCTAGATCTTCGTCCACAGAGAGTGCTTTTTGTAATTTGGTGCAAATCCGTTTAGCATTTTTTAGCATTTTTTAAGGCTCAAAAACATTTATATTTCACACCACAGAGGATCCGCAGGGCTGATAGATCACAAGCTGAGATCTGATTGGCTGCCACCACATCAACAACAATGTGCAGCAGCCATCCTAGGAATCAGGACTTGGTCCTGAGTCATAGGAAAAAGGTTAAAAAAAATGACCTAAGGGGGCAGGGTCGGGATACCGAGACCCCCTTGGCTTGGTGGTGGGGTCCCAGAGGCCTAGGGCCCAGACCTTTTTTTTTTTTTACATTTTGCCACAAATTTCCGGACGATCAGTGAATCTGCAGTAAAACATTTTTTTTAAATCTGAGGGCTCCCATAAAATAACGGTCCCCAGGTGAGTCGAATTTTTTATATTAGGAGGAGGGGGCCCGTGCCCCCCTCCCTGAGTCTAAAAAGGCTCATGAACCCCATCCCCCAGGGCCACATAAATAATAAAGGGGAGGGGCACGTTGCCCACCTCACTAAGCCTCTAACAGGCCCCAGGGAGCCCATCCCCGGGGACAGGTATTAAATAATAAAGTGGGGGGGGCTGGTTTGCCCACCTCCCCAAGCCTGAAAAGGCCCCAGGGACCCCACCCCACAGGGCTGCAACTTAGCAAATGGGGAGGGGTGTGCGGCCCCTTGGCACTGGCTCAAGAATGGTGTCCCGGGGTACCCAATCTCCGGGACTCTGCAAGACGTGAAGCAAGATAAAATAAAAAAGGGTGTGGAGGAGGCTCACCCAGGCATCAAGTCTTGCTTCCACCCTAGAATTGGTGCATCATTCTTTCTGCAAGTGGAGGTACGCTGGGTAGCATGAATAATTTTCAGAAATGTTTGGGTTTGGTATGTTTTCCTGGGTGGCTGTTGATACCCGGCCAAAACAACGCTGCTACCCCGCACCCCCCATTGCCAATTCAGATCAATTTTGGGACAGGAAATGTCTCCACATTATATTTTGGGGCCTTTCCTGTCACAGTCACTTGGCCTACCCACACAAATGAGGTACCATTTTTATCGGGATACTTGAGGGACTACTAGGTGGTAGGAAATGTGTTGCTCCCTGCAGATTCCAGATTTTTCCATCAAAGAAATGTGGTGAAAATGTGTTTTTTTAGTCAAAGTTTGAGGTTTGCAAGGGCTTCTGGGAAAGAAAACCTCCTGAGTGCCACGTCGGTCACCCCAACCTGGATTCCCCCTGCTGTTTAGTATTTAAAAAAAAGTGCAAGTTTCCCTAGGTGCTGGCTGAGCTAGAGCCCAAAATCCACAGCTAGCCACATTGCAAAAAAGGTCATTTTTCTGTTGAAAAATGTAATGTGTCCATGTTGTGTTTTAAGGCCTTCCCTGTTGCGGGCCCTAGTCCTACCCACACAAGTGAGGTACCATTTTTATGTAGAGACTACGGGGAATGATAGGTGGCAGGAAATTTGTGACTCCCTGCAGGTTCCAGGAGTTTTCCTCACAGAAATGTGAGGAAAATGTGTGTTTTTAGGCAAACTTTGAGGTTTGCAATGGCTTCTAGGTAAAGAAACCTGTTGAGAGCCCCACAAGTCAGCCCAGTATGGATTTCCCTAGGTGTATAATTTTTGAAAATATACAGATTTGCTAGAGTTTCTCAGATGCCAGCTGAGATAGGGCCCAAAATCCACAGCTACCCACGTTAAAAAAGGTCAGTTTTCAGTGATAAAAATGTGATGTGTCCTTGTTATGTTTTCTGTCACAGGCACTAGGCCTACCTACACAAGTGAGGTACCATTTTTATCAGGAGGCACGTGGGAATACAGAATAGTAGAACATATTATCAATTATACTTCTCTGCTTTTGAGCCTTCCAAATGTAAGCCATTGTGTCAGAAATAAGACATTTTGAAAAATGCCCTCTGAACCACATGCTGGTATAGGTGCCCACAAATTCAGTGATGCACAAATAACCACTGCTCCTAAACTCCGTATCTGAAGTCTATTTCAGAAATATGCAGGTTTCCTTGATGCCCGTATTTCACTCTTTATATTTTACCATATGAATTGCTCTATACCCGGTGCACAATGAAAAAACATTGTAAAGTGCAGCTCAATTGTTGGCGCTGTGTACCTCGGGTTCCTGGAAAACTTACAAACCCTATATATCCCCGCAACCAGAAGGGTCTAGCAGACATAATGGTATATTGTTTTTGTAAATCGGCCATTGTGACAAGAAGTTACAAATGAAAATGTCACAAATAGCTGTTTTTCCCTACTCATTTTCAATATCTTTTTAGTTCAACAGTTAGTTTCTTTGGGAAAACCTTGAGGAATCTACACAAATTACCTCTTGCTGAACTCAGAAGTGTGTCTCCTTTTCAGAAATCTATAGCTGTTCAGGATCACCCATGTGTTTCACCCTGGTTACCAACACAAACTGGAAGTAGGTTCAAAGCAAATGCCCAAAACTGTAGTAAAAAATAGTTTTTTTGATTCAGCTCTGCATGTTCCTGAAAGCAAGGAAGATGATGACTTTAGCATAGCAAACCTTTTGTTGATACCATTTTTAGGGGAAAAAACATACACTATTTTGAGAAGCATTTGTTTCCTATTTCCCACCCCCAAAAACCCCAAAATGTAGCTATTTTTTGCGTATTTTCAGTCCCCTCTAGGGGACTCAACAAACCATGGGTACCTTTAGAATCCCCAGGATGTTGGAAAAAAGGATGCAAATTTGGCATGGATATTTTTGGTAGAAAAAACGTTATGGAGGTCTAAGCGCGAACTAACCGAAACGGCCAAAAAAAGGGCTTTGCGTTCTATGCGGAAAGGCCTAGCAAAGAAAGGGTTGCAAAAAAATAACTCTGCCTAACTAAAATGGCAATAAATACAAATGTGGCAGTAAATTTGACTGTAAACAGGCTGCATTTTAAAATGTCATTTTGGGTTAAAGCACCTGCTGCTGAGATCTTTCTGCACCCAGCGAGTAATACCAGTTAGATAACTCTGGTGGTTACCACACTTAATGGAGAGATGTGTGTGCAGTCTAGTCACTGGTTCGACTCATAATAAAACAGCATAGAGGGTTAATGTGCCTTTTGCAAAGCACAATTAGTAACATGTAGGTCATTTTATGAAGATAGCTTATTGGGTTACTGTTTATCCTCGTGTTACCTGCAGGTCATTTGTTACAATCCTCGTATAGCACAATGAGTTATCAAGGGGTTGCATGTAAACGTGAAAAACCTTATTGCTTTTCTCTATCCTCTGTTATCTTAAAGTAGCTAAAACGGGTTCCTAGGCAACCACTGTGTTCTGTAGATCCCACACGTTTTAAATCCTAGCTCTCTGATCACCAGAACAGAATCATACCATGTAATGCTGATCTGTATGGATATGATGTGAATCATAAACTTTGTCACACTTATTGTCTTATGTAACATTTCCAGTGTATTGACTTACATATGTGGATGCTTCATTGCATTGGTATAATATCTGTGATGTAACGTGCTGTGACATCCTACATTGGTATGAGTAGTGCTTTAGAATAACTTAAATTAAAAATATATTAGTAAGTGTTATGTAAGTGGTTGTTAGACCTGGCATCTTTGGCGTGTTTCTCCCCTGTCTTTTTTTGCTTCTGACCTCCTGTTTTTGACTGTGTGCTGCATTTCATTTTTGCTGGTTTTAAAGCTCTAGGCACTTTATCACTGCTGATCAGAGCTAAGGTGCAAGTGTTCCCTGTGTAAAATGTGATTGGTTATCCATTATTGGCATATTTGATTTACTGGTAAGGCCCTAGTAAAGTGTGCTGTGTGCGCCCAGGGCCTGTAATTCAAATGCTACTAGTGGGCCTGCAGCACTGATTGTGAAACCCACATGAGTAGCCCTGCAAACATGTCTCAAGCCTGCCACAGCAGTGTATGTGAGTGCAGTTTTAAACTGCCATGTCGACCTGTCAAGTCCACCCAGGTTGCAGTGTATTTAAAAGGTAGGACATGTACTGGTGTGTTTTACATGTCCTGATTGTGAAATACTGCTAATTTCATTTTTCACTATTGCAAGGACTATCTCTCCCATAGGTTATCATTGGAGCTGCCTTGTAACCTCTTACAAGTGTAACCTCCAATTGGGAAGAGATGGAGATGTAAAGTTTGGAGTCCCTGAACTCACAATTTAAAAATACATCTTTTAGTGAAATTGGGTGTTTGAAAATGGCACTCTTAGATAGTGGGCACTTCTTGCACTTCCACTCTGTGACTCTGCCTGCCTGTGGAATGCACGTCTTAGGGAGGGTGACAGTTGGGCTGTTTGTGCATTCACCCTAGACAGACACACAAAGGAAGCTGAGGTGTGCCCTGCATATTATAATTGTTACAGCAAACATTTGATGGACGGAATGCTGACAATGCAAACATTCTCCCCCAGTCAAAAGATCTGGGTTAAATCCATCGTTCTTTTGCCCACTACGCCACCCCAGTTTGGACCCAGCCATATGCAAATCAGTCTTGACCCTGTGCCCCATGGGAACAGTCCAGACCGAACTGCCAGGCCAGAACCTCCCTGGACTAGAAACAAGCATCCTGGGACCGGTTTCAGGTAATGTTCAACACTCCGTCCATCATCCCCTTTGGTTTTGCTATGTTCGCCCTAAGTTGGCAGGGTTTGCCCAGATGTGGGTCCCTTGCTCACTTTGCCACTGGATTCAAGATAACCTGGCTGATGACGGCTGTAAGCCAGAAACCGGACCCAGGATGCTTGTTTCCGGTCCAGGGAAGACATGGCTTGGCAGTTCGGGCTGGACTGTTCCCATGAGGCACAGGGTCAGACTGATTTGCATATGGCCATGTCTGAACTGGGGTGGCGGAGTGAGCTAAAGGATGGTGATGGATTAAACCCAGATCAGTTGACTGGGGGTGAGTGCTTGCAATGTTCAACACTCCATCCATCATCCCCTTTGGTTTTGCTATGTTCGCCCTAAGTTGGCAGGGTATGCCCAGACGTGGGTCCCTTGCTCACTTTGCCACTGGATCCAAGATAACCTGGCTGATGACGGCTGTAAGCCAGAAACCGGTCTCAGGATGCTTGTTTCCGGTCCAGGGAAGACATGGCTTGGCAGTTCGGGCTGGACTGTTCCCATGAGGCACAGGGTCAGACTGATTTGCATATGGCCATGTCTGAACTGGGGTGGCGGAGTGAGCTAAAGAATGATGATGGATTAAACCCAGATCAGTTGACTGGGGGTGAGTGCTTGCAATGTTCAACACTCTGTCCATCATCCCCTTTGGTTTTGCTATGTTCACCCTAAGTTGGCAGGGTATGCCCAGACGTGGGTCCCTTGCTCACTTTGCCACTGGATTCAAGATAACCTGGCTGATGACGGCTGTAAGCCAGAAACCGGTCCCAGGATGCTTGTTTCCGGTCCAGGGAAGACATGGCTTGGCAGTTCGGGCTGGACTGTTCCCATGAGGCACAGGTTCAGACTGATTTGCATATGGCCATGTCTGAACTGGGGTGGCGGAGTGAGCTAAAGAATGATGATGGATTAAACCCAGATCAGTTGACTGGGGGTGAGTGCTTGCAATGTTCAACACTCCGTCCATCATCCCCTTTGGTTTTGCTGCATATTATAATGGCCTATCTCCAGGCTGATGGGTCTTCCTGAGCTAGACTGGTGGGAGGAGTTGTCACTGACACCTGAATAGGGCTGTGCCTGTCCTCACACAAAGCTGCCTCCACCTCCCTGTAGTGTGCCTAGAGCCAGGCCAAGGAAAGGCAGGGTCTTGTGAACTACAAAGACTTCCCTTTGATGTTTGCCAATTTCAAAGGCAGAAACTGGTATAAATAATGGAGCTGTGACACCATAACTTCAGAACACTTCTGGACTAAGAGGACATTCTGCCAAGAAGAAGAGCTGGAGAAGCTGTCAGGAGGGATTACCACTTTGCTGTATGCTTTGCTGTGTTGGCCTGCTGCTTCTGTCTTGGGCAGTGAAATGACTGGACTTTGCTTTCTACATCATGCTTGCAAAGGTTCTCCAAGGGCTTGTGTGGGCTTGTCTCCTGTTAAGAAGTCTCAGGGCCATCAAAGACTTCATCTGCAGCCCCTGAACTCTTCTGCTGGGAGTGCTGACTGGCCAAGTGGTGCCAGTTCCAGTTCTGAGCCCTTAGAGGTGGTTTATGTGCAAAAGAACTAAGAAAATCCACGCATCAACTCTTAGCACCTGTTTTTCCTGATGCACCATTGCTGTGCGGTTGAAAAACCAACGCATTGCCGCGGTACGGCCGAAGAATCGATGCAGCTCCTGCCGTGCACCTGAAAGATTGCTGCAGTCCGAGTCCGGACTCCGCATTACTGACGTCTGTGGCGCACGCTCTGACTCCGATGCGTGCCCTGCTGTGTGGCTGAAGAAAACGACTCTTCACCTGCTTCGCGGCTAGGAAACCGACGCAGCGCCTGTTCTGCCGCATTGACCGGGAGAGTCCGGATTTTTGATGAATCGTCCCTGTGCGCCAAGTTATTCATCGACATGGCCCAGCAGTAAAGACCCGAGGCCGAGCGTCCAGAGATCGACGCATCACCTCCCCTGACAGTACGGAATCGATGCATCACCTCCCCTGGCAGTAAGGAATCGCTGCATCACCTCCCCTGGGAGTAAGGAATCGACGCATTGCTTTGCTTTTCCGGCACCTCGCCTCCCCAGTGCCTGTTTTCATCTTTGATTTTGACACATCCCAGGTACTTTGTGATAAAAGTGACACATCCATAGTATCCTATGGACTGAACTGTTTTGAACCTTCTAAAAGTGATATCTTCATTTGTTTATGTTGGATTTTTTTTTTTGGTCTTGTTTTAGTCAGATAAATATTGGTTATTTTTCTAAACTGGTGTGGTGTCCTTTTGTAGTGTTTTCACTGTTACTGTGTGTGTATGTACAAATGCTTTACACATTGCCTCTGAGATAAGCCTGACTGCTCGTGCCAAGTTACCAAGGGGGTGAGCAGAGTTTATCTTAGCAGTGTAATCCCCTTACCCTGACAAGAATAAGGGTCCCTACTTGGACAGGGTGTAAATCACTGCCAGCTAGAGACCCCCATTTTTAATAGGGGTTATTAGTGTCATTACTCATTCAGACAGGTACATTTGACATTCTTATAGTACATGTATATCTTTTACATATAGCGGTTGGAAAAGACAAACACCTGCCTGTAAACAAAATAGTTTATCGTTTAAGCACTTGTGAAATGGCTAGTTGAGCATTGTTGTTTCCTCAATGGCACTGACATCAAGGTAATAAGCTTCAGCTAGCCCACAGCCAAGACAGGACTCAAATAAAGTGACTGTGGTTGGCCTTTTAAGTGAGGCATTTGAGTTGGATGCAGATGGAACTGAAAACAAGAGGCCTCCATCATCCCATGTAGGTTGCTGCTCTGAACATATAGCTGAAGATAAAGCACACTAAAGTAGCCATAATAGACTATGCCCTGGTTTTGGCAAATTATACTGGGGCAAATTCAGCATATTTCACTGGGAGCAGCCCAGATCAGGTTCAATAATAGCTGTCCAAACCATAGATCCAAACGGATCCCTCTCATTTCCTGCACTGCATACATGTATATGCTAGAAAAGTTCAAATTAGTTCCATTTACACAGAATAAGAAGTTTTTATGAGCTATTGTGGCCATTAGCATAAGTTAAACAACACACATGTATATGTTTTATTCAGTGCTGGTTAAGGTTTCTTCAATAATATCCTGATTGGTTTGATAATATTGTTTACTGAGTTTCCCAATGTAGTTGTATACAGTTCAATCAACGTCTTTGCCCATCTTTCAGGGAATACCTGGATTTGAAAGCCATTTTTGGCCAAGGCCATAGAGTAGTGTATTGATTGGCAAAAATGAACGTATCTGACTTACATTCACTGGTTAAGTGATGAGACTCCTTAATCGCCTTTAGCACTTACTTTCATCTTTCTCTCTTCACTCACAATGTTGTTCCCCTGTGCTGATGGCCTCCTTTCTCCTGTACTTTCAGAAACTCTTCTCTTTACTTACAGGCTTTCCTTTGAAACAGTTTTTTCCTGTATTCACCCTCATTTTCTCTCTCACATTCACTCACTCTTTTCTGCATTTACACTCCCTCTTTCCTCATTTACGTTCTCATTCTACCCCCTTGCACCTTGAAGTCTTTAAAAAAGTTCCTCCCTCTTCTCCCTATCCCGGCAAGGGAGACTGTCATCCGTGCACTGATAACTTCACACCTGGACTACGCTAATGCCTTATACACTGGTCTGCCCAGCTACCTACTGAACAAGCTTCTGGTACGGCAGAATGCCATGGCCAGAACGCTCCTTAACAGTCCGAAAAAGACCAACGTTAGGCAACATCTGCATAATTTACACTAGCTGTCAGTAAAAGAGAGGGTGACTTTCAAGTCCCTGATCTTGGCACATGCAGCTCTTTATGGGCGGGCCCCATCTACCTGAGAAAGCGTTTCAGGTTCTATGTCCCTTCCAGGCAGCTTCGCTCATCATCATTGCTTTTGGCCCACGTTCCTAGGTTCTGCCTGAATAGGGTGGGCGGCAGCTCCCTTTCCTATAGAGCGGCCGTGGCCTGGAACCAACTTCCATTGGAATTACGCAATATTCAGGATTCCAACCTCTTTAGGAAGAGACTTAAGTCATTCCTTTTTAGGTCTCGCATAGCGTTGCAGCGCAACGCACTGCTCGCTTTGCGAAGCATGCAGTATACAGTATAGTGGGGGAAGCTCCGCCCACTTTCCGAGCATCTTTTTCATTGGCTTAAATTGTAAATCCTGCATTCTCATTGGTTTTCAGCTTGTTAGTCCCTCCTCCTAACAGCCATGTCGTCATTTTTCTCCTTCCATGGCTATCAGCCCCTTTACTTTAAAAACTTTTTGTTCCCCTGCCTCCCCCGTTCCCTCCCGCAGTTTGTAACTTCTCTGCCCACCACCACCCCCCCACCCCACTCCCGTTCGTACGTTCTTGGACGCCCACACTTTTGTTTACAATGCAATAGGTCTCGCGTAAATACGAGTCCTATTGCATTTGTAAATGCTTGTTTTCTCCTGGGATTGGCTGGGTGAGTTCGCACTATATTTTACCTGACCTGTCCTATCCTGTCCAGAACACATGCACAAACAACGTCTTTACACGTCATACACGGGCCAATTGACTGCAGAAGGCAGAGACAGCACAAGCAGCAAAAACGAAACAGGACAAAGTGAAGCGCGGTGGGTTCCACTCTGTGCACCGATCTTAACTTCTCTGCTCGGTTCGCTGTCCTTGCCGCTGGCCCCACCCTCCAACCCTTCCTGAGCTCGGCCACTTCCTCGGGGTCTGCCTGTGATTGCTTCTACGAACACAGGCTTTACTTTCAAATTCTCTAACCGTACGTGTCGGCAGCGTTGAAGTCGCTTGTTTACATAGTGCTTCATAGCCCTGCAATCATCCCGTCCATGAGTGTGTGTGCAACATGTGCATTGTATATGCACGAGCCTCCGTGTCTGGGAATTGAAATCCTCATCTGTGTCCAGACGGCAGCTGTTGCTTGTGCACGAACCCATGTGGGTTCTTGATCATCGATGTGTAACGGACCGAAATATGTACTTGAACCTCTCGTGTAATCATCAGACACCGTGTGTTCACAGATACCCATGTTCATCACTGTAGTCAGTCGCATATGCCTCTCCCGTCTAACGGTGCACCCGTGCACGACTTGTTGGACACTGCTCGTTACCGTACTCTGCAGTTACACTCACGGGCTCGTCGTTCAATCATCGCCACAAAAGTACGGTCGTGAGAGGAGATTGAAAAAAAAATGACTGGTAACTGCCGCCGTTGTCATTTGTATTCGAGCCCAGGGTGCTTTATGCTTTCATACGAGTCTGGGCGTGTTTGTAAAATATATTAACACGTGAATGTGTGGCAACTTCCACTGCACAAACATTTTGTACACAGTGGATAAAGACCTTTTTATAGACGAGCACTTAAAGCTCGTAGTATTTTTGTTCTTTGCAAAGTGCAGCAAAAGTGACGCAGCGCAGCATATACACTGATACAGGCCAGGCTCTGCTGCATTGCCCATCACTGCAGAAAGGTGGTGGAGCGCAAGCCCCTGCTTCTGCCAAAACTTGTACAGACCACACGTAGTGTACACTGCGCACTTCTACCCGGGGCACCACAGATCTAACAGACTGACCCCAGGAGCACACGGAAATGTAAGTTTAGGTATGCAGCCTCCCATCATCAGTGTGCGTTAAGTGTGAAAACAAATCAGTAAACCTCTGCAGGTCATACCTGAAATTGTGCGCATACGGCCCGTGTGCAGTAATTGCCCCAGTGCCATCTTTACGTGGCCCGTGGTGAGCAGCATTTGGTTAGAGGCGTGGTCCTTCTTCCGCAACTGCAGTCAGTGAGCAAAAAAAAGGATATATGACCCCAGTGGCCATCACTTCTGAAGCAGGCAAGCAAAATTAACTAATGTGGTCGACATTCTGTGTGCGCTCTAAAGTGACCAACATTTCACACTATACTCTGTGTCAGTTTCATTCACCAATGCTGTCGAATGAATGAATGAATGAATGCCTTGAGAGTACAGGGGGTCTGGGCCCAGCACTGCAGACATTCTACAGATATGATTGCGGACCTGTTGTGCGCCGGAGCTTCAGCGGCCAGCACTGCAGAGATCGCAGGCATTTGAGT
Source organism: Calotriton arnoldi (assembly GCA_963921515.1). NCBI lineage: Eukaryota > Metazoa > Chordata > Amphibia > Caudata > Salamandridae > Calotriton > Calotriton arnoldi. Next base: position 854,627 of record CAWUFW010000497.1, read on the forward strand.
TTTAGTGGCCATCATTTGTTCCCCAGTGAAATAATCCTACACATTTATAACCAAAGATCGGCTCTTCAGAAATATTAAGTTCGTTATTCCACTGATTAATACTGCAGATTCCAGCGCTGCAAGTATTGTGTGAGCTTCGAAAACCGGCACTTTATATTTATATCTCAACCCAACAACTTATAGTGCAGCTTCGTATAACTCACAATGACCAACACCGCAAACTTGCATCATTGCCCGACTGACAACATAAATCACAGTACATATGTATGTATGTACAGTGACTAGAGCAGCTTGGCATGTTAAATCCGGCATGACCAAAAACTCAATACGTACCTGAACAACCAACTTTGCAGAAATAAAATCCCTGGGCTGCTGTGCCTAACTCTTCAGAAATCAGGGTGCTGCACTGCAAGCTGTGTATGAGTCATATGTTGTAGCACTGCACTCGTATGTGCAGCACTGGATCACCCTCTGTGAAATGCCATGCCCAGTGAACTTTAACATTATTGTAAAACTTCAAGCCCGTTCAATGCCCAAAGACATTAAACATTGCATGCGTACAAGTCTTTCTCTCTAAAGCATGAGATGTATCCACGTTGCCATCATTGAAGTAAGTGTTGTGTGCACTTCAGTCAATTGTCCTACAAGCATGTAGTATTGTACTTCTGTTTTTCCGTTTTTATAGGTGTTCATAGCCCTGACTAGGTGGTCATGCTCATTATCCTATGGGTAGCACACTGACTGTATACCCCATGACATGTTTAACTCTTACCTTCTGGATCCCTGCCACAAATCCAGCTACGATTTATAAAAGAACTCCCACAATTTTTTGGAGAGTCTGCCCTGGTTGTGCCATCATACCAGGGTGTGCATAGGTGCCGATGGTGAAGCATGCCACTATTAAGTGGATGAGACATCTACTCCAAAATCTTTGTATTTCCCCCATGACTGTCTCTTCTGGCAAGTCTTTTCTAGCTGCCTTTTGCGTTTGTCAGCACACTGACGGACCTGGGGAGTTGAGGCGGGGGTGGCAGTGATTGACAGATTGTAGAATTGCAGTGCAACCTATGTGCACAGCATTTTGGTGTTCTGTGTGACTGATCAGAGCAGTGCTCTTGGGTTGCTGTGCGTCAGTGTGTAATAGTGGGAAGAGGTGTTAGGGATAATACACATGCAGTTTATACATTATTTATCGCTGTTCCTGAATTGAATGAGTATCTATAGAATATACCCAGCAGCAACAGAGGATCAGCCGGTCTTTGGTGTGCATAGAAGAGCGTTTGTCTGTGGGGGCCCAGTGAAGTGCTTGTAGCAGTGGCTTAATTTGTACCCATGGGCAATGATGCAGAAGGTTCTCTGGCTTCAGCATTTTGGATCCTTGGCAGTTTTTTAAGTAGTTAGAGCGCAGTTCCTTGGTACAGATAACTTGCATTGTCTTCTCACAATATAACAAGGGTGAAAGTGGCCTGTGGTTTCTGCAGATAACCTAGGTGTGGGGCGATGCGTTGCATTGCACCCATTGTGCAGGTGCTTCTTGTGACTTCATTTCCTTGAAGTATCAGTGAAAGGTTGGCATCTATGGCCATTCAGAAATTGTTTTCCTCAGTTGATGTTGATGATGGGGGTTTCTAATTTCTTGAGGCTTATGTTGTAGGTTGGAAGTTTCCCCATTGCCCACAGGTCAAAATCTCATTTTGGAGGAACTGTTTAAGATGGTTACACAGCATCCATTCATCTGTGCAAAGTCAGTCCTGAGCACTCAATATTAAATCATATTTCCACATGTGTTCGTCGTTGTAAAGATTCTTTCTTTTATTTCTTGCTGTCTTCAAATGTTCATGTAGCAAATATCACAGACTTGAAGTTTCCTTTTCAATTCATATATATCTCCAAAAAAAGGGTTCAAACTTGTAGCCAACACGTCTTTTGTTTATTGGTACTTACACCAGCGACTTCAGCAGGGCCTAATATCGTATTCCAGACAGTCTTCCACGTATTTAACATTAAACTTTTACATGCCTTAATTTAACAAGCATTTGCAATGCAAGACCTCTTGTATATACTTTAGTATATACTTTAGTATATATACTTTAGTATATACTTATATGTGTATGTACTTTGAGGGCTCTGGAGATCAGCCCTAGGATTTGTCTGCTTCCGCTTAGGGACTTTTTTTTCTTTTCAACTGCATCTATTTAACTTTCTTGATAGAAAATGACCAGCAGAGGTCAGTAAAATACCAGAATCACTTTAGCATTCTCTAGATTCCAGTCCATAGAAATTGTCTTCCACGAGCACCCGTAGACAATAATATTTTTTTCAAATCTTGTATTTTCAGTGATATGACCACCGAAGGCCCTGCATTTATATTAAAAACAGAGCTTTGAACTATACCATTTCCCGCTGTAAGGCAATATTTCTCTCCATGTGTTCCCATACCTGGGGTGTCATGCAGTTTGGTGCTTACTTTCCCTCCATGTTAAAGAACAGTAGATGTTCATCACCCAGGCTAATGTGCTGCATAGCTAAATACATATAAGGTCCCAAAGGCGAGACCGATTGCATTGCAAATGCTTGTTATTTAATCTGATTTCTCATCTGCTTCTCCTCTGTTCCGCTCTCCACTGGCTCGCGCCGGGACACTCTGTTGAGTTACTGTGCGCGTTACAGATCCCATAAACATAAACATACTCACTCTCTTGCTTCTCTCATGATCACCTTCTGTGCATGCACTCACTCTTACTTGCTCCTTAGAATACTTCACCAACTTCTTCTTTCACTATTAACACCTAACCTATCTGTCCACAGCATTTAGCTCTCTTCTCTAGCGCCCACATATTTTTCATTTTTCAGCACATTCCCTGCTCCCTTTGTGCTGAAACTAAATTTCTCCTCCTGCACTCACACTTTCTCTTCCTCTGTCTGGGCTCACACTTCTGTTCCCAGCCATGCACTCTCACCCGTCCTACACCCACTTTCTTCCTTCTGTGCTGATACTTTTTCTTCCTTAATTTACCCTCCTACCCTTCCTTTACTCGTATGTCTCCACTAAGACTTTCAGACTCACTTCCTTCTTTTTCCCCTTCACTTCTTCTGACCATCTGCCATCACACTCTTGGTTACAATTTAATTTCAAGTGACCCTCCTCCCTCCCCACTCTTCTCTGTTTCAACATCCACATTCAATGAATCCTTCTCCATCCACTATAACAAAAGCTAAACATCCTCACAATATTTAGTTTTCCAACCACCTACACCCTGAATTCTCCCTATTCTCTCAGCCCTACTCTCTTCTTGCAGCACTGGAAGCTTATTCCTCTCATTATGCTAACAGTTAATGTCCTCCCTCAATCATCATTTCCTTCCTGGTACGTCCTGTAGTGACAGTGATGGAAGTGGGCAGTGCCAGTCGTGGAATTGAATGGCACTGGCGATTTTGGGCACTGGCACTTATATTTTGTTCCTCGAATTAAGCACTCTGCCAAACTTCTTGACCCAACTGACCTGATCGACTAAACTGTCTGCCGCTGAGAGAGCCAATATATCAGATGCTGGTCTCTATTCATGATTTTCTATCCATGGTAAGAGAGTCTCAATCTTTGGGGAGTAGTCTTTTCTTGGGGGGAAATATCTTTATTCCGAGCTTCAATGCTGCCCTGATTTTTTTACTTTGTACATTAAATATATATGTTGGGTGCTTGGTGTTCTGTTATTGCAAGCCATTGTCACAGAGCCCTTTTCGTCATCTTGCAATGCCAAGAAATGGTTAATGGTGCTAATGAATGCATAATACGGTCAGGGAATCTTAAGGATTCTGGGGGCCCTGGGCCAAACGTATTTTGGGGGGGCCTGTAGGCGAGTAGGATCTGCCTCTTATGGTTACCCCCACTTTTTTGCTGATGTATCACTGTTTTTCGACTTTAGTCTGGCTGGGGCCCTGCTATCCAGGACCCCAGCCTAGCTGCTTCCTCTCTAAATTGATTCCATGTACCTTAAGTACACTTCAGATTGGATTCTGGGGTGCCCTTATAAGTCCCTAGTATATGGTATACTATGTACCCAGGGCATAGGTAACCCAGAGGCCTACTAGGGGCTGAAGCATGTATTGTGCCACCCCTGGAAGGCCCTCCAAAATGACACCACAGGACTGCCACAGCAGCCTGAGTAAGGTGGTGCATGCACCCCTTACAGAGATATAGGTTCACTATATCTCACCTAGCACTGCACATAGAAACCTATCAGTCACCCCTATGGCAGGCCTTATCAATCCTGAAGGCAGGGTGCTTGGTTTTATGTGAGAGGGTGCCCATGCATGAGCAGATCCCCTCTGCAGCCTTCGGAATCTCCTCTCCGGGGTTGTCTGTGGTGCAGCCTGACCATATACTCTTAAGTGCATTATATCCTCGCGGTAAATGCTAACTTTGGGATGGCTGCACGGAAACATGTCGTGTTTGGTGTCAAACACCTTGGAATCATACCCCCACACCAGTAACTGGTGTGGGAGTATGATCCCACCCTTCTAGAGGAGAGACATGACATCACCGGTATACCCGGTACCAACTAAACAGAGCCCTGGCATCACAAAATGGATGCTGCAGCCACAGACACGAGTCTGGCCTCCTGCTGCTGACCGAAACTCCGGCAGGGGAGGCCTGGACAATAGGTTTCCTGTCATAGGGAGGTGTTACCACCTCCCAGACAGGCCTTAGTGGATTGGGGCTGGGTGGGTGCACTCCAAGAGTGCTTTGAAGTCCTGCACTGGGGGCACATTTGGTGTCCTCGTGCATACCCCAGTTCAAACCGGTTGCAGGGGCTGCCAGCCCCTGCTCTGGCGCGAAACTGGACAAAGAAAATGGGTGTAGCCACCCCTCTTTCCAAACCCTCCCATACGTGGGTCCCCAGAGTTAGTCCAACCCCTTTCTTAGGTATAAGTAAGGAACCCCTGGCAACAGGACTTTAGATATCCCTGGACGAAACTCTGCAACTGAATCCTGGAACTTCGACGCTCTACTAAAGACTAGAGGACTGAAGAAATCTCCCTTGGGGTCAAGGAGTGACTCCCCTGCTTGGCAGGCACCCACAAAGCATTTGCCGGTCTGCATCTCCGAAGCTCCAGCCAGACTCCGAAGTAACTGCAGCCCAGGAAGAGGATTTCCAGACTTCTCAGAGGCCGACCCGAGTCCCCAGCAAAGCTGAGACCTGCAGCCCTCACGAGTGACGTGGAACCGGAACCCCTGGACACTATGCACATTTGCTAGTGCATCAACTTCTTGACATCTCTTGAAGTCCTGCTTTGGGTTACTTGTAGCCCAGGTCCCGAGCACCATTTGCATCGAAGATTGTGAGCCTACACTCCACGTGTGTTCCGTGGGCCCGCTTCTTGCATTTCCGCTTGAGGCTCCTTCGCGATCCCTGGTCTGTCAACTGGTGGGTCCCAGTGAAGGCAACTCTGATTTTCTTTGGGCTTCCCTGATTGCTCCAGACGTGCACTGACTCCTCACCGAGTGGTGAGTCCCTCAGACCTTGCTGGTCTGCACAGAAGCATCTTTCTCCTTTCTGCATGGGTTGCTGTTGCCAAGGCTTGTTGTGTTCAATCCGGACACCAATGCTGCAGCACTCGACATCCTTTGTGGGACAGCTCGAATCCAGCTCCTGGTTGTCGTCAACACCTCCTGGTCCTCGTGGCTGAAGAGTCAATCTTCACCTCTTTCACCTGAAGCACCCGACATCGGTGGGCATTCGACTATCGTGCCCCTGGTCACTGGCAAGTGACCCAGACTCTGTCCCCTCTGCTTTCAGGTTCTTCTCATCTCCAATCCAGGCTTGGATCTCTTCGGACACTTCGCATCTTCCCGGCAGCAGCACTTCCTTGTAGGCTGCCATTGAAATCGACGACGCGACCCGACACCATTCGACACCTATGCACCCGGCTTCCCTGGGTGAGGTAACTCGAGTACTCCGGTGCTCCCGTGGGTGTTGACCCTAGAACTGTCTAAGTCCAAGATGGTTTGGTCCTAGTCCATTTCTAAGTGTCCTTAAACTCTAAAACTCTAACCGCGACTTTCCCATAGACGATAACGGAGCTCGCGGATGTGTTCACACACTGCACACAGCCCCCGTGGGTCCCCTGTGTCACTACCTTGGGTGGTTCCTTGGGGTCCCAGCGATTCTACAGGCTCTAGGCCTTGTGTCTACTTAAGTCATGGTTCTTATACCACTTTCTTAATATATGGTTTGGTACGCCCTAGGGCTAATCGTATATTGTGCTAATTTACTGTGCTATTTGACTTGTAACTTGTGTACTTTGACCTCTAGCCTCATAAAGAGACTATTGGGTTGTGTTTAGTAATAAATACATATATTTTATATATATACCTGGTGTGGTTCTCCTTTCATTTGGTCATTCATGAGATTATAACTGGTAAAACAAACAGCTTAACACTCCTTCAAGACTTAGCCTGAAGGCTGCTCTCCATAGCTACCACTAGCATAGCTTTCAATAAAGGTTGTCTTTAAACCTATCATCAATAAAGGTCGTTTGGACTGGGGCAAGGTGCCCACTATAACTAGTGGACAGCATATACCAGGCCAACTTCTCACAGGGCCTTCTCAGAACAGCTTTGAATTCATGATCAAGTTTCAGCTCTTTTATGCCCAATTTGGCCAGGTCACTGACAGAGCACAGGCACACTGGCCCAAATTCTAAATGTGTTTACACCTCATATTTAGAGATAGTTATGTGTGTTTTCAATATTGTAACACAACACCAGCTCACTAATATTACTGCAAACCATCTCTGTGACATATGAATATGTGAGGTCCTGTTTTGATTTAAAAGAAACTTTTTTATGGATGTTACATGAAACATAAACACATTTCTCTTCAAAATGTCTGTAATTGGCTTTCACACATCACCCACATTAAAAATAAATTAAAGGAACACGGTATTTGAAGCATTCTGTTTAAGAATTATTCAAGGCCATCAGGGCAAGACTCTTGCAGAACAGAGCTGGCTTTATAAGGGGCCCCCTGAGAGGCTGAGGCCCTGGACCAGAGCCCACTTTGCCCGTGCTTCAAAACGTCTCTGAATACGGTCAGATCTGGGTCTATGCTTGCTCAACCTGGGTCGTGGGTGAGAAACCTGCAAAGGAATTTATATGACTTCTGTAAGCAGTATGGCCTTTGTTAACTACAAACAGTGCTGCTGCATAAAAAAGAAGTTGTGGAAGTAAAGAAACTTCATGATGGTACACAAGTGCAGAAGGGGCCCATGCATCTGTTTTGTCTTAATTTGCACTGCCTGCAGCACATACTACGAAACAGAGAGCAGCAGTTGCCTCTTCGTGTTTGTGAGCAAGACCGTCTACTCATACACTAACTTGTGGTTTCTCAGAGGTGAAGTGTGCACTGTAAGCTGCACAGTTTCAGCCAAACAGGCCTACAGCCCCCTCAGGGGATGCACATGGATGCTGAAGATGTTCATGATATGACGCCTGATCCATCAGGGATGTGGATCTTATAGGCATGCTTTTCAGACCAGCACAATGTAACGCTAAGGCAGTAATGTTGAGTGCAGTGTTTTATGTGAAGACATTGATTCTGGTGGCATCAATATGAGCAGTGATCTAAATTGCCACAGTCCTGATAGCTGAGCTTTCAGAACGAAATGCTCTGCCCCCCCACTTGTCAAAGGAGCATGACATCATAGTGGCACTCCATGACTTGGATTGAGAACCCGCTCAGAGTTCAGCTGTGAGCCTGCTGTCCACTTTACAAAAACATGCACTAAAGAGCTCAAACCATATGAGGTGTGCAATGTTCTCAAGCTGTAAGTGGAAGTAGATCATAGGGATCCAGATATCTTGCAGATGGTCAGAAGGGCATATTAGGTGACTTACTGTGTCCCAAGTGGGTCATTGTAGTAGCATCCATCAGGGGAAAGTGCTTGCTTAGGGACTGCACTTATACTGTTTTGAAACCAGATGGTGTGAAAGCATTAATAGTACAGTGAAATTCAGTGTTTTCCAGTTGCTATTGAAAAACAAAAAAATCATTTTGTAGTTTTTTTATCAGTTATAATAGGTCTTACCTGAAAACTACAAACCCTATATAAAACATAATAATAGGTCATACCTGAAAACTACAAACTCCATATTAAATAAATATTAATTTAGTTTCTCTTTATTCAATTGCATACCTACCATTGGCTACATTTGAAATAGTGTTAATATTTCTCTAGGGCGGTAAGAGCAGCATAATTTTAAGTGACTAAGGGGCACATGCATCAAGGTAATCATTTGCGATTACCAAATAGCGAATTTTAAGGATTCGCTATTTGGTAATCGCAAATGCCTATGCATGAAGGATTTGCAAATATTTTTGCGAATCCTTAACATTGCCTAATATCGAATCGCAAATTGCGATTCGCTATTAGGGAATGCATTCCCATGCATTCCTATGGGCCTATAGGCCCATAGGAATGCATTCCCATGCATTCGCAATTTGCGATTACCAAATTGGTAATCGCAAATTGCGAATGCAATTGCAAGGGTGCTAGGGGGCCTAAGGCGCCCCTGATGCACCCCCAAAAGGTAAGTGTGCACATGTGGCGCACACACATACCCTATGCCCTAAGGGCATGTGTGTGTGCCACATGGCACTTTGAAAAATGCACTTTTGTGCATTTTTCAAAGGATTCGCAAATTACCATCAACTTGAAGTTGATGGTAATTTGCGATTCCTAAATGCAAATTAGCATTTTCGTAATGCTACATGCATCGCATTTAGGGAATTGTATATTGCGATTGCCTAAATGCATTAGCAAATTAGGTAATCGCAAAAATTGCGATTACCTATTTTGCAAATGCAATGCCTTTGATGCATCGGAAAAGGCATTTTACCGGTCGCAAACGGGCCGATTCTATGAATCGGCCCATTTGCAACCGGTAAAATGCTTGATGCATGTGCCCCATAGACTGGTAAAAGTTTAGTATATAATACTCAGTACATGCTAACTAAAATATGGGATAGAGGACTCTAGCTATTAACTTTACCAGTTTACAAATGTGCAACAGTTCAGTTTTTTTTTTATTTGCATGCATTTGGCTTGCTCAGTTTCTGCCAATTTTGCTCTGGTTCTGGTGATGAATTTACATCCTTCCACTTGTAAGCAAAACCTACAGACCTACAGCAAAGAATAACAAAGCTCATTCTTGGCTTAACATCATTTTATTTTATTCACACTACTTAACCACATGGCACATATCTCATTGCCTAGCAACAATTTGTTGTTGTATTATCTCTCTGCTTTTACTCAGTTCTTACACCCAATAGTAGGTCCTACCACTGTTGGTGTTTTCCTTCTTCCTGGATCCTACTTGGGTTAATTCTCACCCCTTTGCCTCCGAGCATGTTACCTTTCATTGTTAATATGTTGTTTGTCCTTCAAACCACCTGTTACTGTTCTGGAGTCATCTGCTCCTTGAGATCATCGCTGGTATCCTGGTCAACATTTGGTCTCATTATTGCTAGCATTGACTTGTATCAGGGTAAGCAACTCACGCTGACAGTGGATAACTCTTCTCGGTACAAGCTCTTATTTTGTAATTCTTGTGGATAAGCCATTCATTAAATATTCAGTTTCCCCAGCAGGGGCCTCCAACTTTTTCATACTCAAGATGAAATTGGAGTATTCGCAGTGTATTGATTACCCCAAATTAAATGCTGTGGGGAAGTCATCCTTTTTGCCCTGATTACCTTCATCTTTTTGGTAACTGACTCTGGCTGTGACATAGGCCCTGCTAACCAAGGCCAGTGCTCTGATTAAAAGGTATATGTTAACTAGGTGCAATAACAATTAGTACTGACAAACTACCTGTAAGTCTCTAGTATATGGTAGGGCATATAGATTTATAGGCCCGGCAGATTTAATGCACTTAAGTGTGCACTGCTGTGTTGCCTGCTGTCATTTTAAAAGTCAAAAACAACAATTGATGGACAGAATGCAGAACAATGTCATACATTCACCCCAGTACAGAGATCTGGGCCTAAATCCATCGTTTTTTTGCTCACCATGCCATTCCAGTTTGAACCCAGCCATATGCAAATCAGTCTTGACCCTGTGCCTCATGGGAACAGTCCAGCCCGAACTGCCAAGCCAGGTCCTCCCTGGACTGGAAACAAGCATCCTAGGACCGGTTTCGGGGTTTCACCCTCTTCAGCCAGGATAGCTTGATTCCAGTGGCATGGAGAGCACGGGACCCACGTCTGGGCATGCCCGTCCCACTCGGGGTGACAAATGCAAAAACAACAATTGATGGACAGAATGCAGAACAATGTCATACATTCACCCCAGTACAGAGATCTGGGCCTAAATCCATCGTTTTTTTGCTCACCATGCGGTCATTTTAAAAGTCAGACCTTCTTTGCAAGTTGCTTTTAAACTGACCTCATATGCAAATTCGATGTTGCATTTAAAGGTGCTTCCAAAGTATGAAACTACCTTATTTTTACATATAAGTCATTTCTAAGGTCTATCCTAGGTGTCCTCTGGATAGGGTGCCATATAAAAATAAGCAGGGACATTTTAAAAGATGATTTATATGCCCTTGTGAGGAAACAACTGGCAATTTTGTTTTCCCCATTGTAGCGTTTTAGCTCCATAGGCTAACACAGGAATACTTTAATAAAATTGACTGGAGTGAGCTAAAATAATATTTCAAAGACTTAAAAGATTGGTAATGATAAATCAAACAACTTGCAGCTGTTGAATTTATCATAACTAGTTCAGAAAAGTTAAAGAACTCTCTTTTCTGTGAGCCAAAATCCAGCCTTCTAGCAGTCTTGCCAGTCTGAGCCAAACTGCTTTGATGAGGTGATAAGTGACCTGCAAAGAGGCAGAGATTATCTGGTGGGGGAGATCTACAGCTGCAGAGAACAGGCCAGGAAGGCTGCTGGGTAAACAAATGGATCTTCAAAGAGAGCAGGACAGTATGTTGTATTCCTCTTAGGGTGTCCGTATATAGGTTTTCCTGTATCATGTCCTTATATAGGCACAATTCGCCCTGCCCTTATATAGGCAAAAAATCCCAGTCCTTATTTAGGCATTAAACCGTGCACTCCAAATACAGGCATGGTCTCCGACATCCGTCCACCCTAACGTCACAACGAGTTCTTGAAGAACAGACCCTTAGGCTTCGGGAGTTTCCCTAGCACAGGACTAATGATTTCTTCAAGGACTCATCTATTATGCATGAACCATTATACCTTAGGGGTTCATTCATGACGTTTTCCGCTGTCCGATTCACATCAATGCTAACATTCTGAGGTACCTCTCAGGTATAAATATACCTTCCCTAGCCCTTGTAAACTAGAGGAGACCTCGACTTCAGAGGAGCCCGTTTCCCGGCCTGACGCACTGAGACGACGCTGTCATCCCTACACGCAGAGAATCCAGCTTCCAGTGATCTGACTTCCCTTGCGGGGTGTTGGAGTTTGAGTCTGGCAAGAGATTCCCACCTCTCTCATTCTTAAGGTATGGAGCTGACTAGAACCTAGAGGGACTCTTGGCATACTAGGCATACTAGACTTAACATACTCTTAGTATACCATAGTAAGGAATACTTCACCTACTTCATACCTCTCCCTACACCTAGGTTAGGTACATTGGGGTAGAACTAGCTTAGAAACGCATCGTATGAGTACTCGCATTTTTAGTCTGTGTTATTTATGTAAATGAATATCTGCTAAAGATAATGCTATCGCAGTACTATTTATTTCTACTGCTTACGCTGTACATTATTTATCTTGCATACTGTCTTGTGATCGTAACAGCACATTTAACTTACACGAGAAACAAGACTGTTCAATAAATCTTTTATTGAAACGCCCGTCTATTCTTTCTGTGTAACTTTGAGGAAAACTAAGTATGCACAAGTGAGCTGAGTAAAATAGTTATCTATTGTTTCCACGACTCTGGGACACGTTCTGATTCTAAAGGGAAACAAAGTTGTCATGTTTTGCGGCTGCCAGAAACTACTCCCTTCTTGTTTGTCAAGGAGTTTCTAGTGGCCTCTGAGCTAGTTGGCACAAGTAATTAAGTTTAATGTACTCGATAGGGACATACTGACCTTAGTCCTATGTTAAACCTATAGGGGATATTATTCCAATGCGCAGAGCCTATTAGGGAAATAGGAGCTACACTACATGGCGCCCAACGTTTGGTAAGGCGGTAATTTAACGCTAGATACTGAGTAACTCAGCCGTGCTTTTTCTCTCAGAGACCCCTACCCATATACTCCAAAAGACGTCTGGAGTGGGCAGGGTTAAGTATCCGCCACGGCTACATAGGGAAACACCCTATATATTAGTTGTTTGGTTTGCTCAACGTTGAAGGATACAGTGTTCCAAAATATTGTGCACCTTATCTTTGTTTCCTTGAAACTTGTTCTACATTTTTCAAACAACAAAATGCCTGACTCCGACACTGAGACCGGAAACGGTGGAGCTGCGGATCAGCCAGCTGCAACAGCTTATAACATCACAGGTTTTATTGAAACCGAGGAGGGTGTTATAGACATCCCTCAAAACTTAAGAAGAGCCATCACTCTAAAACTCATAAAACATGGTCTATCACCAAGAGGCGGTAGAGCAGTTTTCGTGATAGAGGCACACGAATCCTTTCAGACAGAGGTATTCTATTCATGGGTAATATTTCCTGAATCAAATTCAGTAACACACACGTTTCACTTCTACAAAGAAGATGATCCACTAGAGGAATATATTCCTTTCGAGGATATTGAAATTCCATTAACATACCAGGAGCATCAGCTCTGGTTTAAAGGCGCCCTAAAACATCACAGAAACATTACCAGGCTCGGTCCACTAGGTAGACCAGGAGCAACATGGCCGATTCTAGCCGGCTACACACCTCATCCTGACATTGAAGAAATGTCAGACGAGGAACTACTTGTTCAACTACAAGAGTTAATAAAAATCTACAGACAATTGGTTCAATATGTCATGCAGACTTTCACAGTCCAACAACCATTGACACTTCCAAATCAAACTCCCCAACAGGGGAATACACTAAAAATTACACCACAGACTCTATACGCAGTCATGGGTAAAAGGCCCACAAAACGTGAGCAAATTCCATTCTGGATAGCTCAAAAAATTACTCAAATCGAAGCAGTATTTCCAAATACTAGCCCGTATGAGAAACACAGAATCCTAACAATCAGTTTACCAATGGGGATCACACCACAACTGGAAGACTGAACCACTTGGGGCTCAGTCTTTGCTGCCTTCTATACTAAAACACATGGCATTCCGTCAATTGCGGTAATACCAGATGTCCTGAAGCAAATTCAAAATGAATATGGGGCAGAGCCTGCTCTAAATTTAGGTATGAAATTACTGAAAAATTTCGACCAGGTCTCAACAATAATATTATCTAATATTAAAGGGGAGGCAGCAGCAGTGGCGATCCGCCAAAAATTAAGGAATTCGATGTTACAGAACATCAGACAGAGCTACCCAGAATTATAGAACAATCTTATGCAGAATTAGGCAGAGATAGTTTGGGTGGAAGACCAGTGAAGCCGAAACTATCTGAAAGTCCTGAGAAGGACTCTATTAAACAAACTCCTACATCTTCTAAAAAGAAGTGGGAGACTAATAAACAACATTCAAACGAAAAACGTTCTCAATCCCGAGGTAGGTCTCCTCAAAAGGAGCCCTCTGAAAGGAGGTATAACCTCAGGAATAGGTATAATTTGAGAAAACCTGACAGGTATCAAGATACTGATACACGTTCCTCTCGTCCCTTTCAGATCTCATCACAGACTTCGGAAAGAAGAGGACGATCAGAACATAGAGAAGAACGCGTGAAATCCAAAGAAGAAAAACACGCTACAAAAAGCAAAACAAAACCTCAATTCTCCAAAAAGAAAGTAGCAGGTCTAAAGATCAGACATGCCGAGAATACTGAGAACACAACTCAAGAACGGAGAATGGGCTCAGACAATGCTGGACAGTGCAGCAGAAGTCACAATAGCTCGCCAGAACCTGAAGGAACTTCTGGAGATAGTGGACTTGAATGAGTACATTACAGTTGAGACTGTAGACACCAGGGTTAGTACTCCACAAAAGTTATATGAAATAACACTCCGGATGGAGGGAGACAAACCTAAACAGGTGAAAGCACTTTTTTGGGAAAGACTATCGAGGGGCTATGACATACTTCTAGCAGAAAAAGACTGGCCACCACAATTTGTCAGGGAGTGCCCACACGGCGAGGACATTATTATGCCTGCCTTCTCCAACCATATTCCAATACACCTAAAATACACATATGCCAGGAAATGGCAGTAGCCCAGGCCCCAGCATTATATAAAAATCATGTAGGATGGGATGAGGACTCACCTCACCATAAAATACATCTGAAACATGAACCGACTGCACACAGGCAGTACCCAATAAAGCAAGAAGCTAAAAAGCAGGTCAGGGAGATCTTAGATCAACTTGAATACCGAGGGGTGATTGAAACATGCACCTCCTCAATGAACAATCCTTTGTTTCCTGTCTAGTTTTGGATTACAGACACCTAAACACTTGTTCAAAAACATTTGCAGTGCAAAGTGCACATAGCACAGCATTAATGAATAACATTGTGCGTAAAAAATATAAAACCACATTAGACATCTCAAATGGTTTCTTTTGTCAAAACATAGCACCTGAAAGCAGATACTTAACAGCATTCTCCATAATGGGGACCCAGCGTCACTTTTGTCGACTCCCACAAGGGTTCAAGAACAGCCCAGGTTTATTCTCAGCGAGGGTAACGGAGTTACTACAAATTTATGACAATGAGGCATTGTCCTATGTCGATGACATATATCTGACAGACGATGACCTGGACAAACACTTGAACAGGGTGAGCACCATTATACTGGGCTTCGCCTCTGAGGGCTACAAATTCAACTTTAAAAAGTCCAGAATTGCCCATCTCAATGTCCTATTTCTAGGATATGAGCTTTCAAGTGAAGGCAAGAGTTTGGCAGCTAACTTTTTAGAAAAGTGTGCGCTGCTCCAACCTCCAAAAACGCTAAAAAACTTACAATCCATCCTGGGTTTCCTAAATTTTGGAAGAACATACATTCTAAACTACGCAGAAAGGGTTAAACCTCTCTATGCATTAATCAAACCTGATTTTTCAATCAAAAATTGGACACAAGAACACACAGAAATCTTGCGTTCACTACTGGCTAACATGTTAGCAACAAATCACTTACAAACACGCGTAAGTCAACGTAACCTGGTGATCCGAATAATTTCGGGTCAATGCGGATTCACCTACTTAACCTTCAATGAGGGTGAGAAAATACCAATCGCATACAAATCTCATTTGTACACACAAGCGGAAATGCGCTTCACTTCAACTGAAAAAATTCTAACAGCAGTTCAAACCGCTGTAGCAAAAGAAAGAGCCCTAGCCCAAGGGAAACGCATTATTGTCATAACCCCAGTACCGGCTTTAGAAGCGGTCACAAAAGCAAGCATTCCAAATGCTAAAGCATTACATCCAAGATGGATACAGTGGGTTAATTCTCTTGCTGCAACAGATGTTGAATATGTTTTTGATCCTGATTTAAAAACACAAGCATTCCTGCAATATGAACAAGAATGTCCTCTGCCCACTGAAATTCTGCCTCTCGATCAGTATGAATTCATAATTTACACTGACGGATCCGCACAACCCGCAACAGGGGGTAAGCAAGCTTACAGTGCAGCGTGTGCAATCGTTAAAGGTCGCATGCGAGATGGCATCTTCAGACCTATGGTCACAAAAACTCAATCTCTAGGAGATTGTACAGCTCAGCGAGCTGAACTACAAGCATTCAAACTGGCACTTGAAAGTACAGATCGAGAATTCCCCACACTGATAGTGTGTGATTCCTTTTACTGTGTTCAGTCGTATAATGAATATATACAAAACTGGCTTGAAAATGGTTTCAAAGATGCGAAAGGTGGCACAATAAAGCATAAAATGCTTTGGGAACAAGTAGTTCAGTTGAAAAACGAACTACCAAAGGCTCACGTGATTCACACACTGAGTCATCAACGTGATGGCGGTCACATTGCAGGGAATTCATTGGCTGACGAAGCCCCGAAGGGGGCTGTTCAGACAGCTTCCGTAGCTGCGATCACTCGTTCAAAAACAAAAATAGACGGTGAGATAATGTTGGCTGTCAATGCTTCAAGCAAGGGCAGCAGTGCAGCGTTACCAAAAAAGTTTCCACTCAAGTACTCTTATGTAATTGATGCGAACAACGTTCCTTTTGCTCGAATCCCTGGAGTGGGGGATAGGGTAATTCCAAACAAGGAACGTAGATTAGGACTAATCCTAGCAGCACACGAAGGGATAGCTTCTGCCCATGCAGGTGTTTCTGCAACAGTATCTTTACTCAAGCAAAGATATTGGTGGCCTGGCATTAGAAAACAAACAAAGAACTATGTTTTAGAATGTGATATATGCCAACAGATGAAAGTCTCCACAGTGAAACGCCCTGCGCAGACACCCCTGTTAATTTCAGACAAACCATTAGCTTGTGTTTACCTGGACCACTGCGGTCCCTTGCAAAGGGACGGTAACTATAAATATATCATGGTTGCAGTGGATTCATGCTCTAGGTTCTTATGGATATGGCCTCAGCGCTCGGCTGACGCTCGAACTGTTATAAAAGATTTGCGAGTCTTTATTGGCACATACGCAATTGGCACGCTACATTCTGACCAGGGCCCTGCGTTTAGCTCTCTGGCTTACAAAGAAGCCATGGCCAGTCTGGGCGTTGCATTGCGGTACTCCTCTCCATTCCATCCTGAGGGAAATTCGGTTGTGGAAAGGAAAACCGGGACATAAAGCAGTCTATAACAGCTAGGGTATTAGGTTCGGGTGACGGGTGGGTCAAACATCTTTATGGGGTCCAACGCTCATTAAACAATCTGCCAAGAAGTTCTCTAGGGGGGGTCACTCCATATGAGGTCCTATTTGGGACAAGAATGTGGGTACCAGATCTTGATGACGTAGGCACAGTGGTGGAAAATAAAACGTTTGATATCAAAGATCGTTTGGCTGTTTTACAGGAACTGAATGAGTTAAGAACAAAACAAAGCAACTTATTCCTACAGCCAACCACCACTGGGGAAAAACCGGCGGTCCCAGCAAGGCCTGTCTGGATTCCAAAAGTTGGGGATCTAGTCAGAGAAAAGATTGCGGACAAGAAGGAATTTGGACCTTCGTACAGACAACCAGTACCTGTCCTAGCAGTTCAAGGAACAAGAACAGTACTTCTGCCGCCCCTTGCTGGAAGAAAGGAGAAAAGATTTGTGTCCATCGACCTCATCAAACCACAGTATGTGGCCAATACTAAATAGTAGGCCTCGTGGACTCCGACCTAGTAGCAGACGCACTCCTCTCGCTACTATCCAAGAGGTTCAGACTGAAAGACTGATAACAATTGGGACTTCAGCAGTAACAGATGAAGGACTAAGCAATAATGCAATGGAACTCATCCCTCTTGAAAATCAAGTAACAGTTCGTCCAAATACACCTGTCTACACCAATATAGCAAGTGATCAACTGGTTCCAGCGATTTCTACAAATCCTGATGCAATTCCAACAATTGACAGAACTGCTTCTGGCAATTTCATTAACTTTGATACGTTCTCAGAAGATCCGAGTGAACCTGAAACGACGCCAGCATCAATGAAATTCAAGCAGCAAGTACAAGACTTTCTTCACTTTCTGAAAAAGACTTATTTGGTTTCTCCATGGATTGAACTCTGGATTACATCTGGACTTTTTGTTTTCCTGCTCTGGCTAGCTTTGGTTACAACTGTGAGCGTGCTTATAAGTGGCAGATTCATCCATGTGAATACTGAAGGAAAAGACGTGAACGTACTTTTGAAACCTCATAAATCTTACCATCGTGAAGCAAGAGACTTGTCTGCAGTGAACATCACAGCCGTTCCTATACAGGATGGTATAGTGTGGGACAAAACAGATTTTGATATCTTTGGCCCGACGGAACAATTGAACATTCCACATTTGTTTAAAATTTCACTAAGTGATCTCATTTCGTCCAGTACCTATTCTGATGATTGGGACTTTGAGACTGTTAACGACATAATGTTTGACCTAGAAAAATCTGCTGCATTTTCTAAAAATGAATATTTAGAGGGTTCATCAGACTATGAACAACTGTATTGTTATAACCACTATGGTCATCATTATTTGCATAAATCTGCATACCCTAGAAATGTGTTTATGTTTAACCAATGGGAGCATTGTCCTACACCACCACACGGTAGTTCAAAAACATTTGCTAACAAGTTCCCATATTTTTCAGGGTACAATACATCTGATCCAGAAACGTTTTACTATAAAAATGTAAACAAAACAGGACTGAAAATTATGTTAACAAATACGAAACAGATTTACTCTGCAACATTTATTGCCCAACTGTCTAGACAGGGTTTCGACTTATGGAAAGACACAATAGACACTAAAACTGTCTGGGGTACTAAAGATTGGCAAGTGCAGGGAATAGAAGCTTTATTTAGAGCCTGCATCATCCCTGAACAAATAATGTTTTTGAATGAAACTGTCCAACAAACATCTTGTCTTGGATTAGCCAAGATAAAAGAGATGAAAACACCTTCTGTACCAACACCTGCAAGTGATAATAATACACAGGCAGCGGTGACAGTTGACAATATACTACAACTCAACAGATCTAATCCTGATTGGAAAAAATGGTTGATCTGGCCGACAGACACGAACAACTGTCAGGAAAGATTCCTGAATAAAACTCAGGGCTTTACTATTCATAGGCCAGACCCAAGATACGTCCAAAGACAGCATCCGGGGGTAGTAACAACATACAGTGTAGGAATATTATGCCTCGATTGGCTTCAGAAATCTACACTACAGGATGTGAAAGAACACTTATCCTTACTTAAAGAAGACGCAGACCGTAGGGAATTCTTGCTTGGACCAAGAAAACCGCGTCAAAAACGTTTCATATATGCCGGCATTTACGCTGCCTATAATGAAGCATGGAAAGTGTCACAGATGGAGGCCGCAGAACGAATACGTGAACTTGATCGTATTAATTTAGAGAAAACACTCACTGTGGTCGACAATGGGTTAACAACTTTGTCCTCCAGAATATATTCATTGGACGGCATTGTATCCTCTGCTATCGACATACTGGACCAAGATTTGGCGATGTTACATCAAGGCCAATCTCAATTACGTTCTATTGTGTTATTAAGCTGGACGCTGCAATCCTTGCGCGCGGGATATGTGCTTTGGCGTTTTATCAACACGTCAGCTCTGTTTGCAGAATACAATCTAACTGATAAACAGATCGAACTGGCACAAAGAGGAGCAAAGTTTACAGTGCTGAGCATTGAAAAACTGGAAAAATTACCATTCACAGTGGCAGAAAAACCAGCTACAGAATGGCTCATTCATGGCAAAATCACATTACCTGTGACTACTTTTCAGTTTCAGTATTGCCTCAGACAAATGCAAGCAGGCAAATATGAAAGGTTGGGTAAGGAATACATTAAGACATCTTGGGATTTACCGTATACATATAGATGTTGGAGTGGGGATCGTGAAGTGTTTTTGAGCGGTACACACTGTAAACGTGCACTGAGCGGTTCACTTATATGTCAGGACATTTCTTTACACGGGACTTGCAATGGTTCTGTGGCAAATTTGTCTTGCCATCAGCAGGGTACACCAGCTGCTGTGATTAATCCAACGTTTGGACAACTTTCTAATGGGAGTTACCTCATGTTGAATGATCAGAGTTGCTGCGGCATGTTGCCAGGCATCCCATATCTAGTAACGGTCAACTCCAGGGTCACTTGCTGTATGCAAGTATTGTTTGCCCCAATAGACACAGTCAGGGAGTCGCCTTTGTGGCCTTCGCTGAACGTCTCTTTTATAAGATTTGATACTTTGAGCAGAATGAAAGCCATGCTTTTACAGCAAACAGTGCCTTTGACCTCGGCCAAAGAAACCTATGATCTACAAGTAGCAAGGACTTCGGCTGAGATACAGACTTTAATACGTACAAACTGCCCTATACATTTCGTGGAAATGATAGGACGTATCTTTAACATGTCGGATACAAGTGGAATTGTACATGTATTTAAGAGCATCTGCTCTGGTCTGTTAGCACCTTTTCAGGCAATACTCGGAATCATCCCGAACTTTGCACATTCGGTGTTTGGTGGCATACCATTAATTCTAGCACTTGTTGCCGGAATTCTATTTCTCTTCCTGCTATTACGCTATGGCCAGCCTATTCGCAGACATCACTCAGAGCGAAATGGAGAAAGCTCTCCTTGAACGAAAGTGCTGTGAGCGAATAGTACAGCTTTTGGGCATGACTCGTCTACGGGACCTTAATACCACGTGGTTCCTGTCATTCAGACCAATCTGGCAAGATTGCATCTTACCTGTTCTACAATGCCTGCTATGCGGTGAAGAATGCGTGTTGGACACCTGTCTAACATTTCCATCAGCAACGCCAATGGATGTCGATACTCTGCTGGTCCCGATAACGGCCCATGCTCTGTGTTGTCCCCAGAGGCTACCAATCCTGATGACAGCGTTCATTGAGATCTCACAGACGCTTCCGGCTGC
This sequence comes from Calotriton arnoldi, assembly GCA_963921515.1. Lineage (NCBI taxonomy): Eukaryota > Metazoa > Chordata > Amphibia > Caudata > Salamandridae > Calotriton > Calotriton arnoldi. Next base: position 875,351 of record CAWUFW010000497.1, read on the forward strand.
TGCTGAGGTACGAGAAAGATCTACAGGCACACAGGTAACAACGGACGCGAACATTGCTGCGGCATCCTATGCTGAAAGCGATGCTTCACATCTCTGTGCAATTAATCTACTACACGAGATGTTCCAACTGACACCAACTTCGGTGGACGATATTTTGTCTACAGAAATAGATGATCTCATGTTTACACCAGACCCGTAAACTGACTCTGATTCAGCCCACAGTGTTCCAGAGATGCAGTAACAATTTGGCCTTCATATTTCAAAAACTTGGAACTCTTCCCAAATTGAACTTTTTCCCATTTTTCGAACTAAAATGGCACTTCAATCTGCTTAAAGTAGAACTGGCCTTATAGTACAGACTTCGCGGTACTTCCACAGACACTTAGTCATCTTGTTTGTCTAAAAAGTTCATTAATTTCCATGACATGAAATGATTTTGATTTTGGAAAAACTTATCGATTATTTTTTTTGTCAAATGTAAATATTACTGCTTATTTCATTCAAATTGCATTTTATTTTTTAATATATGCCTGAAATGAAAAGCAATGCTTAAAATGTACAGTACCTTTTGCATTCTAATAGGTTTTTTAAATGCCTTTTAAATGGTTTTAAGAAATATTTTAGCGATATGCGGTACTCCATTTAATGTTTTGCATTTTTCAATGTTTAGCATTTTAGTATTATCGTACACATGAAAGTGGAGTGGGTGTTGTATTCCTCTTAGGGTGTCCGTATATAGGTTTTCCTGTATCATGTCCTTATATAGGCACAATTCGCCCTGCCCTTATATAGGCATAAAATCCCAGTCCTTATTTAGGCATTAAACCGTGCACTCCAAATACAGGCATGGTCTCCGACATCCGTCCACCCTAACGTCACAACGAGTTCTTGAAGAACAGACTCTTAGACTTCGGGAGTTTCCCTAGCACAGGACTATTGATTTCTTCAAGGACTCATCTATTATGCATGAACCATTATACCTTAGGGGTTCATTCATGACGTCTTCCGCTGTCCGATTCACGTCAATGCTAACATTCTGAGGTACCTCTCAGGTATAAATATACCTTCCCTAGCCCTTGTAAACTAGAGGAGACCTCGACTTCAGAGGAGCCTGTTTCCCGGCCTGACGCACTGAGAAGACGCTGTCATCCCTGCACGCAGAGAATCCAGCTTCCAGTGATCTGACTTCCCTTGCGGGGTGTTGGAGTTTGAGTCTGGCAAGAGATTCCCACCTCTCTCATTCTTAAGGTATGGAGCTGACTAGAACCTAGAGGGACTCTTGGCATACTAGGCATACTAGACTTAACATACTCTTAGTATACCATAGTAAGGAATACTTCACCTACTTCATACCTCTCCCTACACCTAGGTTAGGTTAGGTACATTGGGGTAGAACTAGCTTAGAAACGCATCGTATGAGTACTCGCATTTTTAGTCTGTGTTATTTATGTAAATGAATATCTGCTAAAGATAATGCTATCGCAGTACTATTTATTTCTACTGCTTACGCTGTACATTATTTATCTTGCATACTGTCTTGTGATCGTAACAGCACATTTAACTTATACGAGAAACAAGACTGTTCAATAAATCTTTTATTGAAATGCCCGTCTATTCTTTCTGTGTAACTTTGAGGAAAACTAAGTATGCACAAGTGAGCTGAGTAAAATAGTTATCTATTGTTTCCACGACTCTGGGACACGTTCTGATTCTAAAGGGAAACAAAGTTGTCATGTTTTGCGGCTGCCAGAAACTACTCCCTTCTTGTTTGTCAAGGAGTTTCTAGTGGCCTCTGAGCTAGCTGGCACAAGTAATTAAGTTTAATATACTCGATAGGGACATACTGACCTTAGTCCTATGTCAAACCTATAGGGGATATTATTCCAATGCGCAGAGCCTATTAGGGAAATAGGAGCTACACTACAAGTAAGGCTGCAAGCCATGCCTATCCCCTCTTCCTGTACCCCCCAGCCAGATGGGAGCCTCAGGAATGGAATTTGCAGGATGTCTGGAAGGCAAGTGTTAAGGGAAATGAGCTATACCAGTAGGCTGGCTTAGCCAGATCTTAACCTCAAGGAGAAATACTCCCCATCTTGAACTTTAAAGTACTGTGCTTTGTGGGACAAGAATTTGCCACACTTTGGAGGAAGCTGTCATACTTTTGGGAGGTACCCTGTACCCCATTAGTCAGGGGTGCCCCCCTCTTGTCGCCCCAGAACACTGGATAAATATGGGAGAGCTGTATATCAACTCAGATCTGCTACCAGAAACTACAAGAAGAAGAAAAACTGCCCTGCCGGAACCCTAGCCTACACCAAGAGGACTGCAGTCTGAATGACTGCATCCGCTGCACATTAATGAACTACAACCCTAAGGACCTTGTCTTGCTTAAAAAAGAGAAGGAATGGACTCCCTGAAAGCAGCAGGTTAAAAGAGCTCCACCTGCAACATCTCCTGCAAGAAGAACCCAGCTGACCGCCTTCAGCTGGACTTTAAAGGATTTGGCCAGGTGCATTAGGAAAACTGTAGTCCCAACTTCTGAGGAGCAACTCCGTGACTCTGGAACCTTGGATTTGTATTGTGGACACTTTGAACCCTCAAGAGGAACTTCAGGAAGAAGTTCCAGAAGTTTGGAGCAACTTTTGGTTAAAGCTCCATAAGGTGACCGACCCGACGTCGGGAATCAAGCCGACTATGTCACACTGCAACCCAGCCTGGATCTCAGGTTTGTCCCGCTGAAAGCTCCGGAGCTCAAGACTTCCAGGAGCTGACCGGGGGCTCCAGCTGAACTTAGCCAACAAAGCCACTGCAAATCCAGCCTGCTGGAGGGGCCCGCTCAGTGTCGAAGTTTCCAAGTCAGAAGGTAACATTTTGACTGAGGCCTTCTGCGTAGTGTATCCAACCAGGGCTCCATAGCTGTCAGTCTCAAACTTTGACTTTGTTCCGGTCAAGCATGACTAGATGTTCCAATTTGGTGCTATTGTTTTTTAAGCACTAGAAAGTGTTTTTTCTTCAAAAATTCATATCTCTGGTTCCCTGCATTGGATTTTGTCATTTTGGTGTTATTTTAAAGATAAAGATATTTCCTATTTTTATAAATTGGTTTTAGATCTTTATTGTTTGTTGTGTCTTACTTATTTAATGTATTGGTGTTTTTAAATGCTTTACACACCTGTCTCCTAAGTTAAGCCTGCCTGCTTGTTGCCAGCTACTAAGGGTTGAGCAAGGGAATCATTTATTGAGACCTTGTCTGGACCTTATATTGTGTTGGTGGCCTTATTGCTAGTGTTAGGTGCATACTTACCCCTACAAATAATCCACCTTCCAAAGAATGCCATAACAATTACAAATCACTATCTCCCCTTATATCGTTTTTGTTGAAACAGATAAAGTCAGCCATGCTTTTCTCCACTATAGTCCTCAGAATAGCATACAATTTTGTTTGGATCTAGTGGGAAATGATTGGAAGACAGTGTTCAATACACAATATAGACACTGCAAATATCTGGTCATGCTATTCAGCCAGAACAATGCCCCCTCCATCTTCCACCACTTCGTGATCAACATTTTCAGAGATTTGCTAGAGACTTATGTCGGTATATTTCGATGACATCTTACACATTTTTTAGATTAAATATTAACATTGGGAACATGTCACGGAACTGCTCACATGACTGGGAAGCCATCTCCTTTACTCAGAGAAATGTCATTTTGAAGTGTCAGAGATCTTCTTTTTAGGATTTCAAAGTTCAGAGAAAGGTATTGGAATTGATACCCCCAAATTACTAGGTGTGCTAGAGTGGCCTTGCCCTAGTAATATCAAGGCAATCCAGTTGTTTGTGGTTTTCAACAACTTTTACTAACATTTTTTTAACAACTTTATTTGTACAAACTTTTACTAACATTTTACCAAGGATTTTCCCACTATTATTTGACCTATTATCAACCTAGCTGAGAAAACAATCTTATGTCAGTGGTAGAAAAAACACAAATCTGCCTTCTTTAGTTTAATTAAAGTCTTTATGAGTGCTTCAATCCTACAACAGCCAAACATCGATCCTCTCTTTAAAATATTGGCAGTATTATTCAAATGAGACCCAAAGAAGAAGCATTTTGTCCAGTGGTATATTCCTCCTGTACTCTGACCAGTACACAATGCAAATGTACCATATATGACAGGGAATTCTTGGCAATCAAGGAATTCTTCACCCATTGGTGTCACAATTTAGAGAGGGCACATAACAAAATCAAAGTACAGACAGACCCTTAAAACCTGTTACATTTAACTTCTATGGAACGTACTTATGTTCATCATACTTGATGGTCACTCTTCTTTTCTCGATTCCATTATGACATCACATATCAGTCAAGTCATCATCTTGGAAAGGTGGATGCATTATCATGGCAGACGTGGGAAGAGGGGTGTGCTCTACCTCCAAGCTTTATTGGCTATCTCCACAGTATCCAAGGATAACTAGGACACCTTTTTGAAACAGGCCACAACAGTTCAGGGATCCATCAATTGGGCTCAATAGTTACCACAGGAATCTCAGAGGCAGCAAAGAGAAGCTTTGTTACACTATAGTGATGCCTTGTACCTGCCCGGTAAAGAATTACAGGAGCAGGCTCTAAGCTGGTGTTATGACTCTCACACAGCTGGCCATGAAGGTCAGCAAACATCACAAGATTTAGGTGTTTTCCTGGTGTCCTGAATTTTTTTACTTTGACTCACTGTAGCGCATCCAGATAGCAGTGGTTTGCACTTTCTGTTTCTAGGCACTATTTCCCAGTTTATTCTTTAAAAATTCATAACTCCTGTTCTACTGATTGAATATTTGACATTTTGGTCTTGTTTTATTTATTACATTTTCACTGTTCTACTGTTTGAAGTGTTGCACAAATACTTTACACATTCCCTCTTTATGCCTGACTGCTCTTTGTCAAGCTACCAGGGGGTTGAGCACAAGTTAATTTGGGGTTTGCTTGTGCCTTACTAGGCTTGTGGTTGCTGCTTAACCAGGGCTCAAACCCTAGTCAACCAATTTCAGACAGTTAGGAAATCCACCATAAATGCCAACATATTGAACATGACAAGAGGGAGATTTTGAAGAAAAAAAAACAGAATTTCCCCTGCAACTTACATTGAAGAAGGCAGGAGACACCTAAAATAAAGACATTTTGGGCTTGAAAAATTGGGAGTCCTCCACCTGAATCAGGTCTGTAGGCATGTATGAATCCACCCAAGGAATATTTGTGAAGATAATTCAGTTTACAGACATTATGCTGACTTACACCAGCATGTCCCCCCTTCCTATTGTCCAGGGGACAAGGTGAGTCAGTCCACATAGTTCATCCTGATAGCAAGGTCTCATCCAAGGTTTACGCTTAGATTATAAAGCCCAATCAAAATCTTAAGTTTAGTAGGGAAAGCAGCAGCCAGGTTATTACATTCCACAACTTGCCAAATACACCCTGTGGGACATACCTCCTACAGAGACATTCATGCATGATAAGTCTTGTTTAGATCTATTGTACACAGTTAAAATGGCACCATGTCACACTTTGCTTCAGTCCTCGAATTGCATTTGAGACAGGGAAATAACTGTGGAACACAGGGCAGTTGCACCTAAGAAAGACTTAACCGCTAACCACCACAGAGTGAAACTTCCTGTGTCAGGTGTTCATGCCTGGGTCATGAGTAATAGAATCAGTACTTAACCATACGGCACGCTTTCATCGTTGCATGGCAACATTTAGTGGTTTTATTGGCTCTACACTTTTGCTTAGTTCGGACATCCAACCTTGCGTCCTACCATATTGTTTTCTTCTTTCCTGGTTCTATCTAGGGTTTGCTGTCACCCCTCAACTTTAGAGCTTGTTACCTTTTCTTGTTTATATGTAATTTGTCCTACCACTCGTCTGTTCCTGGATTCTTATGATGCTTGTTGCCCTGGGGATCAGCACCTGGTCAGTGTCTGGCCTAATTACCAACAGCATGGATCCCGTGCATACTGTGTCACTGGACACAAACTATACCGGGCTGATGAGCCATAACAAGGACATAATCAGTCCTGGGTTGCTTGTGTTCTGTTATATGAAGGGCCTAGCTTTGCAGTTCAAGCTGGACTGTTCCCAATAAAGCAGGGTCAAGAATGATTTGCATTTATCTTGGTCCAATCTGAGGTGGCATGGTGTGCAAAATGATGATGAACTGGGATACGGCCCGAGTAATTACCAGTGGCTGAGATTATTTCAAGCATTCCATCCATTACTTTTTTTATACTTAAGTAGGGCACCCTAAGTGAAACGGATATGCCCAGACGTGGGTCCCGTGCACACTATGGCACTGGAACCAAGCTGTACCTGTCTGAAGAGCCCACAACTAGGGCAAAACTGGTCCTGGGTTTCTTGTGTTTGTTGTGGGAGGCCCTGGCCTGGCGGTTTGGGCTGGACTGTTCCCATGAGGAGCAGGGTCAAGACTGATTTGTATGGGACTGGGTCCAAGCTGGGGTGGCATGATGAACAAAAGAACAATGTGTTGGGATGCTACCCCTAGCGATTGCCAGTGGTTAGACAAATTGCAAGCATTCCTTCCATCACCTTTGGTGTGTTTCACTTCTAATTACCAACAGCACCAATGTGGGTCAGGGTAAGCTACTTACTTTGACAGCAGGTAACTCATCCCTGCTCCAGCTCTTACTTTGAAAGTATTGTAAACTGATTTTTTGTATAATGCCTTACTTATTTAGAACTCCCTCCATCTACTCTCTGAGACCTCACTGTCTATCATAGCAATTCATGGTTAGGCTCTCTTTACTTCAGGGAATGCCATTCCTTACATTCCTTGTATCGAATGTTCTTATTTAGATCTGTAGTATTGAAATAACTCCACCATCTAGGATCTTGCTCTGACCCTGAGGGTAGAACCATTTGGGGCATGGTCTGGTGAATCATGTGTTCCCTGTTGATGTTAAGACTACTAAAATCATGTATGTTTCTGAGGACTGTGCAGCACACTTTTCTAATTTTCCTCATTTGCCTTTTGCTATACTCTTTCTTTATGTGCATTGATATTTAGCAGTTTTCTGTGTCTTTAGTTCATCTTTGTGTATATCACATGTATTTATTGGCTTGTGTGTCAGGTACTGGAAAGTAAACAAATGTAAAATACAAGGATTCCTTTGTGATGTTCACGATTAAACTACATTTTAGACGTTATCACAAATCAAGTGCGCAAACTAACCATGTGCTTTCATAAATACAGAGCTGTCAGTTGGTCCCATGTCATGAAGGCAGTCTTCTTATACTTTTCAGCCAAGACCTCTAATCATGCTGGGACTTGTAGTTTTACCTTTACCATTATAGGTCTGGACTTATAAGTGTCAACATTCTTAATGTTGTTGGCTGGAAAAAAAGCAAAAACTTGTGGAAAGTCATCCTTATGACTTGGGGCCAGTTCACACCTATGTAAATATCAAAATGTGTCTATTAAGTGAGGAACCTAAAGCTAAATTCACAGTGTTGTGAAAGGGCCGCAGAACATGGCAAAAATCCGTTACACACTGGATATCAGTCTAGCGTCATCCTTACCTCTGGATGAAGGTTGAATGATTTTTTTTGCCAAATGCCTTGTATCATATTGACCATCCTCATGACTTGGATGATGAGCATTTTTACTACATTTTATTAAATATTTGGGCTTGAATTTTTTAACACGTCAATTTCAAATTTTTGATTGTGAATATATAACAAAAGATATATCTATATATTTTTCCTTACAGGGAACAATTCGATTCCTTGGTTGTAGTTGCTGGAGCTCATGATATAAGTGATAGCACTGAAAAGGAGCATCACCAGGTAAGCAGAATAGTTTTGCGTGCTTTTGGAAGGGAATCCAGAACTCTTGCCATGTGAAATATACATCTGTGAAACTATTTATTTCTTAGCTTGCTCATGTTCATAAGCAACATATCTTACTGTCAATCAATCAATCATTGCTTGTTAAGCGCGGCTACTCACCCGTGAGGATCTCAAGGTGCTGGGGGAGGGGACGGGGGAAGCAGGTCCCACTGGGCACTGTGGTTCATTCGAAGAGCCAGGTCTTGAGATCCTTCCTGAATTGCGTCAGGGATGTGGGAGAGCCTGAGGTGAAGAGGATTTGGCGGCGAGGTAGGAAAAGGATCTTCCTTCGATCCTGGTCTTGCAGAACAGAGGGACAGTGGTAAGGGCCAGTTGGGCAGAGTGGAGGTGTCTGGTGGGTGCTTGGAATGAGAGGCGGTGGTTCAGGTATGCTGGTCCGGCGTCGTGGAGGGCTTTGTAGGCATTTGTGAGGAGCTTGAAGCTGACTCTTTTGTTGACTGGGAGCCAGTGGAGTTCTTGTAGGTGTTTCGGAGATGTGACTGCGGCAGGGGAAGTTGTGGACCAATCTGGCTGCGGCATTCTGCATGTTCTGAATTTTCTGAGGAGTTTCTGGGTGGTGCCTGCGTAGAGTGCGTTGCCGTAGTCAAGTCTGCTGCTGATGAGTGCATGGGTGACAATCTTCCTGGCCTCAGTGAGGATCCATCTGAAGGTTTTCAGAAACAAGCGAAGAGTGTGGAAGCATGATGAGGTGACGGCGTTGATCTGGTGGTTCATGGTGAGCGAGGAGTCCAGTATGATTGTGCGTGGTCAGTGGGTGTGGGGGGGGGTTCCTCGCTTAGCGGGCCACCAGGAGTCATCCCAGGCGGAGGTGTTGGGCCCCAGGATGAGGAGTTCAGTCTTGTTCGAGTTGAGCTTGAGGCAGCTGTCTCTCATCCAGGTGGCGACGGCCTTCATCCCGTTGTGAAAGTTGTTTCTGGCAGTGGTGGGCTTGTTGGTGAGGGAGAGAATCAGCTGGGTGTCATTGGCGTAGGAAACAATGTTGAGTCCATGGCTCCTGACGATGGCTGCGAGCGGGGTCATGTAGATGTTGAAGAGTGTGTGTCTCAGGGAGGAGCCCTGAGGTACTCCGCAGCTGATCTCTGTGGGTTCTGAGAGGAACGGGGGAAGTCTGACTCGCTGTATTCTACCGTGAGGAAGGAACGGATCTAGTCCAGGGCTTTGTCGTGGATGCTGGCTTCGTGGAGTCTCATGATTAGGGTGTGGTGAAAGACGATGTCAAAGGCGGCCTAGAGGTCGAGGAGGATGAGGGCTGTTGTTCTCCCCGGTCGAGGAGGGAGGGGATGTCGTCGGTGGCAGAGAGGAGGGCTGTCTCAGTGCTGTGGTTGCTTCGGAATCCGGTATGGGAGGGTTCCAGGATGTGGTTGGTTTCATACAGGTGGCGACGGCCTTCATCCCGTTGTGAAAGTTGTTTCTGGTGGTGGTGGGCTTGTTGGTGAGGGGGAGAATCAGCTGGGTGTCATTGGCATAGGAAACAATGTTGAGTCCATGGCTCCTGACGATGGCTGCGAGCGGGGTCATGTAGATGTTGAAGAGTGTGGGGCTCAGGGAGGAGCCCTGAGGCACTCCGCAGCTGATCTCTGTGGGTTCCGAGAGGAACGGGGAAAGTCTGACTCGCTGAATTCTACCAGTGAGGAAGGAATGGATCCAGTCCTGGGCTTTGTCGTGGATGCCGGCTTCGTGGAGTGTCATGATTAGGGTGTGGTGAAAGACGATGTCAAAGGCGGCCAAGAGGTCGAGGAGGATGAGGGCTGCTGTTTCTCCCCGGCCGAGGAGGGAGGGGATGTCGTCGTTGGCAGAGAGGAGGGCGGTCTCAGTGCTGTCGTTGCTTCGGAATCTGGATTGGGAGGGTTCCAGGATGTGGTTGGTTTCAATGAACTCGGGGAGTTGGGCGTTGATGGCCTTCTCAATGACTTTGGCTGGGAAGGGGAGCATAGAGATGGGTCTGAAGGTCTTGAGGTCTGTCGGGTCGGCTGACGGTTTCTTCACCAGGGTGTTGATCTTGGTGTGTTTCCAAGCATCAGGGATGGTGGCAGTCTCGATGGAGCAGTTGATGGTGTGGCGTAGTTGGGGGGCGATGGTGGTGGTGGCTCTGTGGAAGATGTGGTGCGGGTAGAGGTCTGAGGGGGCTCCAGAGTGAATGCTTTTCATGGTCTTGAGCGTGTCGCCTGTGGCAAGTGGGGTCCAGTTGAGCAGACTCTGTTGAGGGGCGGTGTCGTCTTGAGAGGTGGTATTACAATTCTTCTTGTGGATGTACGTTAAGGTTTAATACTCCTGGAAATCTGTCACTGTTACAGGTTTCCACGAGTACTTGTGGACTGTTTTTTTCTGAATTAAAAAATTACTGTAATTTGCTCCAAATATAGGAGTAATCTTATGGAAGGAACTGTCTGACTTTTTTCTTTACCTTTTAAATCCGGCTGCTGTCATCAGTATCTTTGAGCTAGCAGCAAACAAGTGCAATCTTGTTGTGGTCCTGTGAGGGATAATCATGATTTATATCAAGCTGCTTCCTCCAAAAACTCAGCCTTACTTCAAGGAAAATATCTATTAAATAATTAAGACAGTCTATCATCTGTCAGTGCACACATCTAGTAGTATTTGGCTTAAACACGACAGTGGTTAGCCCATAGAGGTACCGGAAACAATTGCTGCATCCGCTGCAAATAATAAGATTGGAATTAGTGCCACACTCAGATGAGTGGCATCTCTGCTAAAAGCCCATTTTACACATCATGCATATACTGCAAGAATAACTTTGGCATCAAAAGTATAACCATGGACGACCCCTTTTATGATGCGGCAGAATGGAAAACCTGCAGGAAATCAGTCGTTGACCCATCTGCCAAAGAAGTGGTTTCTGCACCCCTGTAGAGGTGGGGGAACCGCCATGCCTGGCACTGACAGCTCCACCCGCAGAAACCCTTCAAATGGCGTTCACTCCACTAAAGGTCCTCTAGGTCACAATGACTGACATCCCGCCCTATTTAGTGCAGCGCAAACGCCATTGGCTTCCCCTCCCAGGCAATGCCATGCAAAGCCAAAGTAGCCCCATCAATGGCCCCCATATGTGGAAAAGAAAACTTCTTGTGTGTGATTTTTTGCTTTTCCGAAATAAACCCCTGCAATGGGGATGTGTTTTAGAAAACGGAATGCTAAACAAATGAAAAAAGAACATGGCACCCCTTTACATTCGACAGCGATTAAATTGCATTTGACTTTCTGTCGGAAGGTGGGATCTCTGATTATTTCAAGATGTCGTCCATCAGGCAGGCCACCCACCAGCTTCTACATGACCCCCTAAGTCTCAATACTTTGGTAAATGCTTATGGTAATTCTTGTTTTTGGACTTTAAAAGTATAGTATTTAGTATTAAGCATGTGCATTTTTTAACACTTTATATATCAAACAGAGAAAGCATTTGGTACATTCTGTTCTTCAGTTACTATCTGGTCAAAAATTCGCAGTAAACACATTCATTCCACTAGCTCGGCAATACATACTATATCAGCAAAGATGTGCTTGTTATATTTTCTTACTAACTACATCAGGTAGTAGTGAAGTGATCCCAGATGGCAGGGGGTATAGAAGCCCGGGTGTGTTGGCATGGTGTAGGTTTCCACCATCTCATGTACTACACCAAGTCTTGTAAAGGTGAGACAGCACTCAACCTTCGCATTGCTAATTTTTTCATTAGCGCTAGTGCTATATAAAAAATATTTCCTACATGTCACTGATATCTCTGTTATTCATTGTAGTAACACTATCACCGGTCTACAGGATATAGGGATATTGTCAAATCGCATTGAAAGAAGACCTTGTCACAGTATAGATGCACTGTTGGGCGCTGTCATGGGAGGATGATAAAGTCTGAACTCTCTGCCAGATATATTATGCAAATATCATTTATAATTCCTCTGAACATAGCCAGGTATTTATGGGTAAGATAGAGGAGATGTAGGAAATTAAAATGTATTAGTATATGTCTAGGTTTGAATGGAGTTTTCCATACCTGTGCACAACAGTACTCCCAGCTATATTTTAGTTAGTTCCACATCCAGGTCCACCTGCCACCATCTTCTAGCCGGATGGTTAACTAAGTGTCACAGCCTATTGGCTTCAGCATAGATATAGGATACTGCCTTTCTAGCATCTTCTCTTTAATTATCTTGGTGAGGACTTAGTATTCCTCTGGGGCCTGCCTTAATGACTGTCATTGTAATCTGGTTTTGTGCATCAGACTGTTTCATAATATCTATTTCTACCTGCAGGAAAGTGGGTTTCCATTGCAGTAACCCCCTACACACATTTTTTTACCAGATTTCTGATGCACTTTGACTGAGTGTGCAATGGGTCCCTGCCAATCAGGTTCCCAGTGCCTGTGTTCTTTCCCTAAATTGTACCCACAATTAGCACACCTCTGGCCCACATATAAGTCCCTTGTAGAAGGTACCAGTGGTACCAAGGGCTGCAGCATGTATTGTGCCACCCTAAAGGACCCCACACCTAACACATACACACTGCCATTGCAGGCTATGTGCTGTGGTGTGGCTAAACTAAAAGAATCGACAATGCACCCCTTCCTGGGTGTCATGCCTACACACCAATGCCTGTGGCATAGGTAAGTCACCTCTCTGGCAGACCTTACAACCCTAAGGCAGGGTGCACTATACCACAGGTGAGGGCATAACTGCATGAGCAATATGCTCCTACTGTGTTTTAGTCTAGTCCATTCTGGGACACTGTAAGTGCAGTGAAGCCATTTTTGAGTACATGGGTTGGGAGATTGTCAACACAAACTCCACAGCTCCATGATGGCTTAACTGAAGACTGAGAAGTTTAGTATCAAACTTTTCAGCAAAATAAACCCACACTGATGCCAGTGATGGATTTGTTATAAAATGCACTCAGAGGGTATCTTAGAGATGCCCCCTGAAAAACGACCAACCTCTAGTGTATTGGCTGACAGGTCCTTGTCAGCTAGCCACCATCAGACAGGTTCTGACCTCATGGGGTGAGAGCCTTTGTGCTCTAGGAGGTCAGGAACAAAGCTTGCCCTGGGTGGAGGTGCTTCTCACCTCCCCACCTTGTGTTATGCTGATTTGGGCCGCTCCAACTAGTAGAAATGCCCGCCACCTGTCTCAGCCCCCTTTTTGGCAGCAGGACAGGTGGGAAATTAGTAAGCAGAGTAGGAATTTCAACCTTGGACTGGCACACCCCTGTGGCAAGGAGCTGAGGTGAACCCCTCTCTTGAGAATTCTCCATCTTGAATTGGAGAATTGGGCCCAATAGGAACAGGGATGTGCCCCTCTCTCCAAAGGGAGGAGGCACCCAAAGGGTGTAGTCACCCTAAGGGACAGAAGCCATTGGCTACTGTCCGCAACCTCAGTAACACCCTTAAACTCAGTATTTAGGGGCTCCCCTGAACCTTATTCTTCAGATTCGACAACCTACAAAGAAGAAGGACCGAAGAGCCATGCAGCAGTGGAGAAGAAGACAACAACTGACTTGACCCCAGCCCCACTGGCCTGTCCCCTCCTCCAGCTGCCCTGCTCCAAGAAACCGGCGTGGCGAGCAGCCAGCAACCTCCAAGAACCCCGGGGACCTGTGCTGACTTCAACAAAGACTCTTGTCTCCCATGGACACCGGATTTGTCCAGCAAAGAAACCAACACAAGGACTCCTGATCCAGGTGCCACTTTTACCACTCTGCACCCGACGCCCATGGCCCGAGTCCAGGTGGCCCACTGACCCAGTGAAGTCTCCCTGGCGATCCTGACCTGGGATCTAGTGTTGGACAACCTCTCCTGACCTCCCCCTCGATGCCTACAGCCTCAACTTGAAGGGTCCCCCCGACCGAGACCGGTGAGAGAAACCCGATGCCTAAAGACGCACCTGCAGCCCCCAGGCCTAGGAGTGCCCAACCAATGGTGTTTTGGCATACCCCACTATTCAACTTACCTCTCCAGTCATGGGATTCCTTCAAGCAGCCTTCTGCTTGCAGTTGTTTTCTCCAACCGAGGTACTCCATTAGTTTCAACGGGGCCCCAGACACCTACTTAGCACTCTGCACCCAACTGCCCCTCTGCCACTGGTGGTGCAGTCTCAGTGCTATTTGGTGACCCCTCCAGTGCTGATCTTAACCCTCAGGACCTGTGTCCCTGAACCGCAGGTAGTTACCTTTAATCGGTGCCTCTTTGAGGTGCCCCTGGCCTCCTTAGGGTAACATTGGGCCCAGTGACCTCTGCACCCAGCCGACCCAGTGCCGCTGGTGGTGTAGAACCTACCTTGGTCTGATCATTGCCCAATGTTGACCAAAATCCCTAGAGACTGAATCTCAAAACCGTTTACTTACCTGTAAGTTATTCACCTGTTTTTTTCCCATAAGATTTTGTGTGATCTTGAATACAAAGTATCTTTTTCTGTACTGAAAATCATTACTTGCTCATCTAATGTATTGTTTGATGCTCTACAAACCTATTGCCAGTCATCTGAAAGTACTGCATAAAAGTCTACTCGCCTGTAACTGAATTAAACTTGGTTCCTAGAAATAAAAGTAACTAAAGTAATATTTCTCTATAAACATTGGCCTGAAGTCAGTCATTGAGTGTGTGTTCCTGCCTTGTATGAGTATGTACACCAAATGCAATCAAATTACCCTCTGATAAGCCTAACTGCTCAGCCCAGCTACCACTAAATTGAGAGTAAGGTATTATCTACTTTAACCTCTGCCATACCTGTGGGGGCTCACTGGACTCTGTGAACACTATACCTCTTTTTGGTATAGTATATACAGAGCCAGCTTCCTACACTACCCACATCAATAAAAATCAGTAAAGTCATGAATTGTTTATCTGGGACCAGGTTATCAAATGTGTTGATGCCCAGGACCTATAGGATTTGTTTAGGGCTTTTCTAAATATGGGCGGAAAGCTTGGGTTGTCAGTTGATAGAAGGAGAGGGAAGTATAGATGATGACATCTTACTAGTGATGTCAACCTCCACCAAGAGTTTGGCATGTGGAGTTTCCTGTGTCTATCTCCACTCTGGTAGTTTTTGAACTTGTGCTCAAGGAGTCCCCGCTCAGCCAGCCTATGCTCTTTTACCAAGTGTTTACAGTATGATGGTGGTGAAAACAGAATGATCCAAACTGAGCTTGCACTGCTAGGTACCAGACTTGGAATTCCAGTACAGTAAGACCTCCTCTCTTCATATGTAATTACCAGATAATTTAGTCTGCCTCCTACCCCACCCAAGACTAATAAGTGTCCCTCTCAACTTACGAAAAAATATTCTGGGGCACTCTGATTTGTACTTAGGGCCCAATTTAGAGTTTGGCAAATAGGGTACTCCTTCACAAACATGACAAAGTACCCTGAATGTCAAATCCTTGGTCCACCTACTCAGTTATGAGTTGGGGCTGTCACTTTTCTGACTTTGTCAGTAGAAAACATACTCCAAAAGCCCAATGGAGTAAGGGCATCAGACCGCCTGCCCTACTTAAGCAGAGGGTCTGATGTACTTTTTTTCTGTCCGACATCACCAGATAAATCCTCGTGGTAACAAACTGGAATTTAATAATGAATTCCCCTCCCCCCCGTACACTGGGAGAAAGCTCCTTAGATGTGGGGGCCATTCGTTTTTGTGTTTTCTCAGAAACAAACTCCCTCTTTCTAAAAAAACAAAATGGTTTGGTGCACAGCCATCAGAAACATGGCAGATGTGCACCAAACCTTCTGTGCCTTAATAGGAGCCGCCATGATGGCAGCTCTTGTGAAGGCACAGAGATCAACACAGGGCTGGCAGTGATCTCTAGGTACAGCAGTCGGAAATCCAGCCAATGTGATGGACCTACAGCACCATTTTGAACAGTGGCCCTTCCACCTTCCTTACCTTAAATTAGCTCTTAATCAAGAACACTACTTTAATTCAGGTAATACATTCCATCATGGACATGGGTAGGGTGATCTCTCTAGTAACTTGTGTTGTTAGCTTATCGAGGGGTCAGACAGATAATTTTGGTCATGTCTTCTGACATGTGTGATCAACAGAACCGTATATAGGTTAAAATACCTTAGACCTTTGGTACAAAATTCATAACAAGGATCTTTCTATGAGAGCAAAGTTGTATACAGCTGAAATGGGAGGTCCGGGAGCTCCAGTAAAATGTCTGGCAAACAACTCTAAGCACAGGTAGCTATACCCTTGTCCAGCAATGGAAAATTTACTCAACGGTTCCATTCTTAGGCATGGCAAACAGATGTGCATTCATTATACGTGTAACAACTTTTTCCTGGTACATTGAAAACATTTTGATAAACAGTGCGCTCTTCCCACTTGAGAGTTACTTACAAATGCAAGCTTGAGAACATCATACCTCATCCCCAGTCTTCCCTTGCCATCCGGAGCTGAGCTCTGCAAAATACCCTTAATTGTTAGTCGCTGAAGCTCATGTATGTATTAGTGCAATAGCAGTGTGTTCATGTGACATAAACAAGATGGAGTCAGTTTTGTTTTTGCGTTTCCAGCCTAGGCGCCCACGCATGAATTCAAAGTATTAGACCGAGTCTGGTTTCTATTGTAGTGGAAATTTGCTGTTCATTTCTATGGTCACCTCGGTCAACAAGATTATTTCAGACTTATCACAGTTGATTTGTCATCCAGAGTATACACCCAACCTAACGACTCCTGTGATTAGGGGATCAATATTATTTTGGTGAATTTGCACATTTAACACTAAATCATCTGTAAAAAAAAGAGAAAAACAATGGGTGCCCTCTTATGTATATGAACTGGTGTGAGTGAAATTCTTATAACATGCAAGCTATAGTTTCTCTAACTATGACCAGCAAAAGAGGTGATAAAGGGCAACCCTGTTGGGAGTCAAAGGTTTGATACACCAATCCATTAATTCTGATTCCTGCAGTAGGGGCAGTATGTTGTAGCTGAGTCAATTGAAGTAAGATATCTCTCAGTCTGTAACGCCACAGCAGTGCCATCGTAAAAGTACAACACAGAGATTCAAACACCGTTTCAGCATCAAACAGGAGTGCAGCTGCTATCTGGGATGGGTTGGTGAATTGGAGGGCTGCTGTGAGCTTCAGGAAGTTATGCTTATTAGATCTCTGTGGGATAAAGCCTGACTGATCTCATAGCAAAATATAAGGCATTTGTGGAAGCAGCCTCTCGGCTTAGCTAGTATTTTATTATCAATATTCAATAGAGAGAGTAGTTTTTAGGAGGAGCACTGAGCAGGTTCTTTCAGCATAACATTTATAAAAGCTTCCCAAACTGTTGGTGAGAGCTTCCACCCACCCTGTGCCTGATTGTACATATTCAGGAATGTGGCATCAGTAGTTCCAGGTGTTCTTTATAAAATTCTACTCTGAGGACATGCATCCCTGGAGCACTACCACTAGCTATTCCCCTCATTGCAGCTTAGATAGACATGGAGAGTGCTGTAGTAGTCATCAAAAGATTTAAGTAACTCTGCAGAATGGGACACCACTTTCCAGTCAGAGTTAGTTCTGTATGCAATATTGTCTTGCCCCCTAGTACCATTGATAATTCAAGCCTAGGTTTTACCTGGTCTTTCTCCCTCTACAAATTGCATGACCTAGGGATGTTTGCAGAGTGTCATACTTCCTTATCTGCCATCTCTTATGTCATGGATCTCCAGTAATGTGCCACGGTCAGGCTTCCCATCATATTTGTGATTCTAATCCAATATAGTGGTTTGAAGAGCATCTAGACATTGGAGGATTGCTTGTATGACCCTTGCCTCTTTAGATATATACATCCCCTGAATATATACCTTGAGGGTTTCCATTATGCCTCAGTTTTAGTAACCAGGACTTCATTGATTTCAAAGTATTCAATGACGAGTTGTCAATACAGTGCCTAGTAGTGACTGATGAACTGGGCCCACGTTGCTGGGTCACCCCAGATTTTTGCCTTCCCTTGCTGAACCCATTTCTGTTGGCTTTTATGAGTTAGTGCCCTTTACCCCTGCTAACTAGTGGTAAAGTGCGTGTGCTCTACTTTATAAACACGGTAAAGTTGCTCTACACCAGATTTGTACAGTTAACTTACTTATAAGTTCTTAGTAAATAGTACTGCGTGTACCCAGGGCCTGTAAATTAAATCCTACTAGTGAGATGCAGCACTCATTGTGCCACTTACTACACTAGCTCTGCAAAACACACCTCTGGCCTGCCACTGCTGCATGTAGTGAAGTTTTAACCTGCCATTTCAGCCTGGCAAAATAAACCTTTTGCCAGGCTTAAACTTTCCTTTTTAATACTTATAACTCACCCTTCAGGTAGGTCTTCACCCTCCTAGGGCAGGGTGCATGGTATTTGAAAAGTAGGATATGTGTGTTTAAGTTTTACATGTGCAGATAGTGAAAACTGCTAAAATCGTTTTTTACTGTTGTAAGGCTATTTCTCCCATAGACTGACGCTGGGTTTATAATTACACTTAGTAAGTGATAAATTCAAAATTGGGAACAGATTGAGAAATGATTCTTCCACCCATTTGAATCGTAATTTAAAATCCTCATTAATTGTAAAGTTGGATTTGAAGTTACTATTCTGAAAATGCAACTTTTAGAAAGTTGCCATTTTTCTGTTCAATTTTGCCAATGTCCAGGGTCACGACTGTGAATAGTTCTCCTGAGGTGAGTTGTGTATTGCTTCCAGACATGGGGACTAAAGGGGCCTGAGGTAGAGGGAGTAGGTCTTCCTGACAGAATAACTGGGGAGGAGTGGTGCTCTGCCTTGATTACGCTTCAAAGGACCCTGCCTGCAGAACACACAAAGGAACCTGACACCAGACCTTCCCTTGCTTTTTTCCCCCTAGATAGTTTGGGGCCAAACCCAGGGGAAGGGGACAAAAAGACCAGAACCAGTTTTGGCATAGGCCAGGGAGTGACCTCTACACAAAGGCTGGCACTAAGTATAAATGTGCCACCTTCAGAACTTCTCATCAGAACGCTCCTGGACCTTTGGAAGATTCAGAAGAAAGACTGCCCTACTGTCTGAAGAAGGAAGATTGGACCTGCTTGCCTTGAATGCAGGACTCTCAGAAGTGACTCCAAGTGTTGGTGGGCTGACCTCCTGTTTGAGCTACAGGGACACAAGCTTCCTGAGGCTTCCCTAAACAGCCCACCTGACCAGCATCAACTAGACCTGCCTGAGCCCTGCTGCTGGCCTCTGTGGAGTGAGTCCTGATCCCCAAGGGGTGCCCCCCGGTCCAGGACCCTTGGCTGGCATCAGAGTGTACTGCTCTTGCCTGAGATCTACAGACATCTGCACTCCATGTGAAAATCTATAGGTTTGGGACTCTTTGTGACTGGGCTCCTTGTGTCAGCAACAGTCACTGAGTCTCTCGCTACGTGAAGTTTTAACAGCGACATGCTCTTAGCGCCAAACAGTGACTGTCCACGTCAACTGCCAATGAGAAGCTTGAGCGCCAACTGCTCCTCGCGCAGACAACAGTCTCCTCATGTTGACCGTCAACACTAAGCTCCGCTGCAGCTCCCTGTGTGGACTTGGACTCAGACAAGGGAAAATCTTCAGCGGAATGAACCTGGTCCCTGTGTTCAACCCACGCTACATTGCAGTTGACCTGAACTTGTGACTTTGACGTGGCCCAGTGCAACCCGAGAGCCACAATTGGCACTTTGCTCTTTTTGATGCTATTTTCATCAAAAACATTAAAAATTGATAACTTTGGTTCTAATGATTGGATTCCTGTGGTTTTGGTGTTATTGTATATATTAGAATTTGCCCTAGTTTACTAAATTGGTTTGACATTTTTAATGTTTTGTGTTTTCGCTTTATTACTATTTGAGTGCTACATAAATACTATACCGATTGCCTCTAAGTGAAACCTGACTGCTATTGTGCCAAGTTACCAGTTGGTTAAGCACAGGTTTATTTAGTGACTTTTGTGGTATCTGTTTATTACTTGAGTGTGGCTCTCACCCAGGGCCGGACTTGCCGTTGCGGGCACCGGGCGTTTCCCTGGTAGGCCGCCAGGGAGGGGGCCGGTTTTAGGCCGTGGGGGGCTGTTTTTGTTACCGGCGGCCGGCAATATCGGCCCCCTGTAACAAAAACGGCCGAAATCAGCCGTATCAAACAGCTCAACAGCACCCCCCTTCTCACTCCCGGGGGGCCGGCCGAGCTGTTTGCCAGGGCCGGTTTCGTTTCCCAGTCCGGCCCTGCTCTCACCCCTTTGAACTAATACCCCAGTTTTTTACAGCAAGATGTTCTGAAACCTACATGGCTTGATCCTCCAAAGAATGGAATGGTAGTTCAGTATTAGGAGAATCAGGCAATGGTCAGACAGTGTTCTTGAAAATATCATAATGTCCGGGAGCCATTCTGTCCTACTGCATGATAGCAGCCAGAATTCTATCCTTGAAGCTGAGTCATTGACCGAGGAATGACACATGAATTGTTTTGTTGTAGGGTGTTGAAATCATCATACGTAGATCAAACTGCAGATCAGTGTTACCTGAAGTATAGTTGTAGCGGACTATGAAGGGCAAGAGGCACTCACTAGACCTTTCAATCTGTAAATCCAGAGCACAGTACTAAAGTCACCCCAGACTATATGAAAAGCGGTGACAATGCAACACATTTTAAGATGTTATTGTAGAAATCTGAGAGCCCTTTTTGGGAAAATATATGCTAATAAATGTGTCAGCGTTTAGTTACCCCATTATGATTACGTATCTACCTTTTGTAACAACTGTACAGCTATGCATAATAAAGTTTACAGACACACGTATAAACATCACCATTCCTCCACAATATATGAAAAGACGTATCTTTTGGAGCCCCAATTGTCTGTGTATGGGTATTGAATTTTAAGTTGGATGTGAACATCCTGAAACATGGCTATATCTATATTATGGCTTTCAAAGTATGCTATTACTTGCCTTGGTTTTGTGGTTATTAAGGCCTTGAATATTGCAGCTAAAGTAAATTAATCAGCCATAGCTGTTAGCCATGTCCAGAGGATTCTACTCTTTCAGCGGTGATTAGGATGCATTTTGCAAGTGTGTTGCGTATTATATGTGCAGTGTACCTGAAGCGTGTCCAATGTTAGATTAAGCAAATTCTAGAAGTACCCAAACACCCACCCTCACTCATGCTAACTCAAAATATCTGTACAGAAACCTCTCCAACAAATCTTGGGACCTTCTTATCTCCAAGACATCAACAGAATTGGTATGCAGTGCACTCAATGCTAATGAGGGCAGAGTCACTCACAAAGCCTGGGGATCCAGCATGATACTGTATTAGGGGAGATTATGACAGTGATCCACCTAGCCTGGGTAGTATGTGTTGTGTTCATTAATGAGCAACACAATAATTGGTCTGTAGAAAAGTACTCCTTTTGGCATGGTTAAGCCCAACTTTTTGCCTGACTATAAATGCAACTTTGACTGAATGTGCACTGGGTTTCTGCTAATCAGGCTCCCAATGCCTGTGTTCTTTCCCAAAACTGTACCTTTGTTTCCACAATTGGCACACCTCTGGCCCACATATAAGTTCCTTGTAAAAGGTACCAGTGGTACCAATGGCATTGTGACCAGAGAGGGTTTGTAAGGGCTGCAGCATGTATTATGCCACCCTAAGAGACCCCTCACCAAACACATGCACACTGCCACTGCAGCCTGCGTGTGTTGGTGCAGCTAAAAGTGAAGAGTCGACCTGGTACATATCCCTGTGTGCCAGGCCTGCCAGTGCTGCAGGAGGCATAAGTAAGCCACCCTTACAGCAGGCCTTACAGCCCTAAGGCAGTGTGCACTATACCTCTTGTGAGCATCTATAATGTCGAAGTCCATTCTTAGACATTATAAATGCATAGTGAAGCCATACCGAGTACATGGGCTGGGAGATTGTCAATACAAGTTCCACAGCTCCATAATGGCTTCACCGAATCACAAGATGTTTGCTACCAAACACCTCAGATTAATTAATATTCCCACACTGATGCCAGTGTAGGATGTATTAATAAATGCACTCAGAGGGTACCTCAGAGGTGCCCCCTGAAAACCTACCAAACCGCTAGTGTGTGCCTGACTGGTCTTCACCAGCCTGTCACCTCTAGACATGTTTCTGATCCCCTGAGGTGAGAGCCTTTTGCTCTCATGGGTCAGAAACAAAGCCTGCTCTGCGAGGAGGTGCTTCACACTTACCTTCAAGCGGGAACAGCATTAAGGGCGGTGAGCCTCAAAAACCTCCTGCCCTTTGATAAGCTAGATGGGGCCTATCCAGCTAGTGGAGATGCCCACCCCCCTGACCAAGCCCCACTTTTGGCGGCAATGTCGATGGGAAAATAAGTAAGCAGGAGAGGTGTGTCCCTCTCAGCTAGGACCACCCATAAGGTGTCCTGAGCTGAAGTGACCTCCTCCTTTGAAAACCCTCCATATTGCTTTGGAGTATTTTATCCAATAGGGATAGGGGTATGCTCCCTCCCCAGATGGAGTGGACATACAAAGGGTATAGTCACCCTGAAGGTAAGCAGCTTATTGGCTACTACCTTCCAGCTCCTGTAATACCCCTAAATTGAGTATTATGGGGCACCCCTGAACTATAATACTCAGATTCCTGGTGACCTAAAGAAGAAGAAGGACTGAAGAGCCGTACAAGCAGTGAAGACTCCAGACGACAACTGACTTGGCCCCAGCCCTACCGGCCTGTCTGCAGCCCTTGAAGAAACCTGCTTCAAAAAGCGACTCATCCTGCAGGACCAGCGACCTCCAAAACCCTGAGAGGACTGCCTGCCTTCCCCAAAGACCAAGAACTCCAGAGGACAGCGGCCCTGTCCACAAAGATACCAACAACAAGAACTCCAGTGCCCTGCTGAACCGAGCAACCAGGCATCCGGACCCACTTCTACACCCGACGCCTCCGGCCCATGTCAAAGTGGCCCATCTGTCCCACAAAGGTTCCTCAGTGGTCCTGAGCTCAAGTCCACCCTAGAGTGCCCTCTCCTGGACTCCGCAATAACACCTGAAGCCTCAACACAAAGGGTCCCCCAACCATGACCGGCTCCTGGAAGACTGTAGTGATGTCCAAAGACACCCCTTCACCCGCAGCCCCCAGGCCTTGTGGAGCTCAGTCGACGGTGTCTTCAGCATCCCAGCTTACCTCCAGAGCCACAGGTTCCCGTCGTCCAGCTTTCTTGCAGCCTGTAGCCTTTGTTTGAAATCGTTGCTCTCCATTGATTTTTATTGGGCGGCCGAAACTGTGTTGGCCCTCTGCACCTGGTAACCTCCATGCCATTGTGGGTGTGTGTTTGGTGCTGCCTTGTGGCCCCCCAGTGCTGGTCTAAACTCCCGGAGATTGACCTCCAACTCTGATTTTACCTACCTTCAACCGGCACCTCTTTGAGTGCCCCCCAGGCTTCTTTGATTAAAAATGGGCCCCAGTCACCGAATTTGACTTCTGCACCCGGCCGCCTCAGTGCCCCTGGTGGTGCACTCCCTATACTTACCTGACCCTTGCCCAGTGTTGATCCTAAAACCCAAAGACTGGGATTGTAAGTCGTGTACCTACCTGTGAAATTGCATTATTGTTTTCCTTCCAAAGGTCAACAGTCTCTTGAGAAGGCGCATTGTTCTGAAACAGGTGCCACATGTGGCACCTGTTTCAGAACAATGCGTCTTCTCAAAAGAATTTTTCATTGGCTTCCTTTGAGTTCAAGAAAGGCTCTTACTCAAGCATTAATAATCATCTGCCTTGATTATGGAAATGCTCTCATATTAGCGTCCAACGATTCTCTTCTCTCCAAATGCAGGTTGTCCAAAACACTGCAGCCCACCTGGTTAACAAACTGCCCCCAGGTGTGCCATAGGACCCTTCGCTAAGAGCCCTCCTCTGGCTCCCCATCAGAAAAAGAGCATTGTTTAAACAGCTCTGTCTGACTCACAAATCACTGATCAGTAAAGGCCCTAATTACTTACAGGAGAAAATCATTTTCACTGCCCAGACAGAAATTTAAGATTAAAAAATACATTTCTTTTATGTCCTCGCCGCATCAGTACGTGAAAATACGGCAGCCGGGCCTTTTCTTATCTTGCGCCCTATGACTGAAATAGGCTCTCCCTGTATATTTGTGAATGCACTGATTTCAAAGTTTTAAGAAGCATCTTAAAACTTGGTTATTCTGATCTGCTGCTACTCCATTTGACTGTCGCTACAACACCGAGATGCCCCTCCCATAAGAAAGGGTAACCTGTCCAGCAGACGGTGCTCAACTGTTCAGGTAAAACCAAGTTCCTCCAGATACTCAAGCCCTGTTACATAACTAATGTCCTACTACGGACACTCTTTACCTGTATCAAACCCCGACAGTCACTGAACCTGCACTGAGAAATGAAGTGGATATAAGTAGAAAAGTGTGTACTGTTAACACTGTTTACTCTATGGAGAGCATTTGCTCTGTACCACACTGTTTGCAGACAGTGAAACTCTCATGAGAATGTCACCACAAAGTATTAAAAAGTATCTAGTAAGCACAGTGTACACTCTATGCTGAGCTTGTCCAAAAAGAGATGATTCCAAGGTCTGAAGGTGCTAAAAATAATACTACCTACAGCCTTCATACTGATTTGAAAACTTTACAAATACCCATTTTCTGAAGCAAAACAAGCACATGTGCATAGCTTAATACCTGGTGCACACAGTCTTCTATGTTACGTAGAAATTGACATGCCGACACAATTCTATCTAATAGGCTAGAGGGTGCTTACAATACTTAGTATACTGTATGTAGAATCGTAACCAAATTTGGCAGAAAGGTAGCTGTTGGCCCAGAAGGCGCCCTTTTTTAGGTCGAGCCTAGCGTTGCATCGCATGCGCTGCTGGCTTTGCGAGGCATGCAGTATTCAGTATAGCGTGGAAGCTTCGTGGAAGCTCCGCCCACTCGCCGCCCATCTTTTTCAGTGGCTTAGATCCTAAATGCTGCCTTCCGATTGGTTTTAGGCTTGTTAGTCCCTCCTCATGACGGCCATGTCGTCATTTGTATCCTTCCATGGCTACTGGCCCCTTTACTCCGAACACTATTTCCTTCCCTGTCTCCACCCCGCCCCCTCCCGCAGTCTGTGACTTCTCGGCCCCCCCACCCTCCCCACTCCCGTTCGTGCCTTCTCGCCCGCCCGCACTCCCATTTCCAATGCAATAGGTCTTGCGTAAATGCGAGTCCTATTGCATTGCAAATGCTTGTTTTAAATGGTGTAAATCCGCTCAGTAGTTTCAGAGTTATTGAAAGAAATTTCTAGTTGTATATATAGCGATGCGGTGGATCCGCGACCCCTTCCGATCTTGTGCTGGGATCTGATTAGCTGCCAACACTTCAAACCAGGAAGTGCTGGCAGCAATCTTGTGACTCGGTTAATACAAGTCACAGAAAAAAACATTACAAAAAAAGAAAACGGAGCAGGGTAGAAACACCCTGACCCCCTAGGCCTCTTGGGGAGCGCACACAGGGACCTCACAGGGGCCAAAAAGCATTGAATTTTTTTTTTTAATTAGTGGGAGTCGCGCTGGGTCCACGCATCCCTCAATTAAAAAAAAAAAAAAGCGCGGGCTCCCATGCTTCGTTTTGAATCAGCCCCCTGGTGGGCCAGGTACCCGGGGCATATCTATAATATGTAGGAGGGGCACACGGGGCCACTCTCCTAGAAGCCTTAAAGCACCAGGGACTGCCACTTCCTTGGGGCACACTAACTAAAGTATGCGGGGTTGCCCTGGGCAACCGCCGTGCCCTGGGGACCGCCATGTCCCCAGGGCAAATATTATATGGATGCGGGGGGCGCCACGGGGACCGCCATCTCTCCGGGGCCATATGAAATATTAATGTAGAGGTTTCTGGCCCCCCTCCAGCCACAAGGACCGTCACCTCCCCAGGACAAAGGGTTAAAATTACAGTGGGAGGCTGTGCGGCCCCCTGTAGCCCCAGGGATCACCCCCCCCCCGGAGCTGTATGCTGTTACGAAGGGGGGCCACGCAGCCCCCCTCATGTAGTTGTAGATGGCCCTGGGGACTGCCACCCCCCAGGGCCGGCTCCAGCAATGTCCTGGGGTGCCCACCCCTGGGACATTGCAGTTTGCTATGGCTTGGCAGGAGCACCGCCCCCACCAACCCATAGCAAACTCTGCTTCGCTTTTAGTAAGCGAGAGCAGAAAATGCTCTCACTTAGTAGAAGCGGAGCAGAATTGCTTTTGGACAGAGTGAGCTGCATGTTAGCACTCCCTCAGTCCAAAACTAATGCCGGCTCCCGCAGGACGCAGAGAGCTGGCAGGGACCGCGGGGGCCTTCAGGCTTCACCCACGGTCTCAAACGGGCATCCATTACTGTGACCACGCCCCAGGGGGATGGCGTCCCCGTGGCCAAAATCAGCCAGGGAGGGGGGCCGCGTGGCCCTCCTCCAAGGTTTAAAAAAATTAAAAAAGATAATAACATAAAGCGCAGGCCCCGGGGATGGGGTCCCCTGGGCCAAAATTGGCCCAGGGAAGGGGGGCATGCAGCCCCCTTCCTTCATTTAAAAAAAAAATAGTAGGAAAAAAAAGATAGGCCGGGCCCTGGGGGATGGGGTTCCCGGGGCCCAAATCAGCTCAGGGAAGGGGGTCTATGGAGCCCCACTTTCCGTAGAAAAGAAAACATATAATAAAATAAAAAAGCCCGGCAACTTGCCAGAGGCCCTGCCCCTTTCCCCACCACTGTGCAAGCGCGACTCCTGGTGCACTGCTGGTTGGGGGATGAAGTTCCCTTGGCTGCTGAGGGTCCTTCGGGGCCAACAAGACCTTCTGTTGCCTCCAGTAAGCCCCACACAGCGAGATAGCTGAGAGGTGATCAGAGGCCACGCCCCCTTTCTTAATCACTCTGCAAATGCACCTCTTGGTGCACTGCTGGTGAGGGGATGATGTTCCCATGCCTCCGGAGGGCCTCAGGACTAAAGTGGACTTCTTCCCCCAAGCAGTAGTCTGCCAGGAGGTGCGTTTGCAGAGTGGTGGAGAAAGGGGGCATGACCTCTGATGATCTGTCAGCAAAACCTCCAGCAAACCCACTCTGTGGGACTTACTGGAGGTAACAGGGGGTAGTTGGCCCCCAAGGACCCTCAATAGCCAAGGGGACTTTATCCCTTACTAGTAGTGCGCCAGGAGCCACGTTTGCAGATTGGAGGAGAAAGGGGGCATGGCCTCTGACAACCTCTCAGCAATCCTGCTGTGTGAGACTTACTGGAGGATTTCCGTGGGGGCCAACTACCCCTCCTGTTACCTCCAGTAAGTCCCACACAGAAGGATTGCTAAGAGATATTCGGAGGCCACGCACCCTTCCTCCACCACTCTGCTAGCGCGCCCCCTGGTGCACTACTGGTTGGGGGATGAAGTCCATGCCCGAACGGTTTATTACTCCTACAGCATCTCTGATGCGTTTCAGCTTACAGTAGCCTTGATCACAAGGCAGGCATGATTCTACCTCACCCATAAATATATCAGTCAATTAGAAATAGAAAGCAGACAGGGTGCTTACATCGGTTGCCATGTTGAAATGGTGTAGCATATCTCACATATACAGAATATACTCAAAACTCATCAAATTAAAATAAATCAAAAATAAGTAATTGTGTAAACTCTAAAACACAGTAACACCTAAATATCATTGACTGTAGATGGTCTTGAGAGTAAACAAATCCACAGTTTCACAGTAACCTCTCATACAATATCACAGGGCAGCTCATGATTGAAAGCACTGAGGCAGCAGAAACACATTCTATTACACAAAATCATCCAACCCCTGGAACACAGCATTATTTTGGGTATATCTCCCCCCTAGCTAGTAGTAAAACTACAATATCCGTGTGAAATTGACCCAAATACAATATCAAATTTCTAATGTTATACATGAGTCAGTCACAAGATACATGGAGTCACTAACCCCAGCAAGAGTCAAAACCTGAATATGCAATGCAAGAGGGACACATGCATAAAGACCAAGTGGGCATCTTATAAGCAATCGAGCCAAGCATCAAAGGTAGGATATCCAGGTTGAAACATGTAATAAGCATTATAGTACATAGATGGATTGCCCTAAGGTGTCCAAGGCAAAAGCATTGGACAACATAAAATATGAAAAAAGAGTCCTCTTATCTGTGACTGTAATATCAACACCCAAATGCAATCTGGAAGAAAATGGTAGGGGGCTCCCACTACACAGGCATCATCACATCTCGAACAAGATCCCCTTCCTTTCCTCCTTTAATAAAAATCAAAGATACACACAAGTTAAAACATATATTGGGAAACCTATGAATGAAAGGTCAGATTTGAATTAGCACAGGCATGGAAATAATAAATAATGAATAAAAATGAGTCTTCACCTAGGTGTAGTCTCAATTCCTCCTCAGTGTTTCACCCCAGTGAGCCCTTGGTTTCAAGCTCTATAATATCCTGACTCTCTCCTCCTGAGCTGCAGCATTCTGTTGCCCCCCTCTCCACCTCCAGAACACTTAGCTCTATATATGCTGTCAAGAATAGAACTCTAGAACCTATTGACAACGGTGATCCTAATTATCCGATGGCCAGACATTTTAGTGAAGTTCACTGCAGAGATAGATCTTGACTCTTATATTTTGCAATCTAACAAATACCCCATACTATCAGGGACCAGCAACAGACTCTGCAGCTCAGAAGGAGAGAGTCAAGATATACTATATATCTTCAAACCGCGAGTCTACTGGGGTGGAGCCCTGACGAGAAATTGGGAGACCATCTGAGTGAAGAGTAATTTGTGTTCAGTCCTGCCCTGTCAGCACCCAGTCTCATGGTGCAAGCTATCTTTATTTCAGTCACTCAGATTGTTTTATGTTGTCATTATTTCCGTCAGCTCAATTTCCTTATATCCAATGTGCACTAATGGTAATCATTATTCTCTGGCTTCTCCTAGTGGATGGAGCTCGTCGGGTACCTTGGGTCCCTGCAGCTGCAACATTGTGTCTCCACAGGACACCCTACATTTCATGATGTTCTGTAGATATTTTAGCTTACCTAGGAGAATGTACATCATGGCTCTATTGAAATCTTTGAATTTCAAGCAAGTTTGACCTGCCCTTATGTTTCTCCAGCTCCTATTCAGTGAACTCATTATATTCACTGAGTCCTGTTTTTTAAGAGCCGATATTTGATCGAGGCATTCTGCCTGATTAAATCTGTTGCTGCCATCAGTAGATTTTTATACCTGAGATACTGAAGTTGTTATTTTTATGAGGTTTTTATATCTGTGCATTTTATTACTGTATATTTAACTTATATCTATATTGTATTATGCTTGATTTATATGTACTGTGATATCATGTTCTTTTATGGTTATGAACATATCCAATTAAAAATGTACTACTATTAGTCACCTGTGATAGGCCAACATCCCTCATTCTGTGGTGGAATGTAGATACTGTTTATGATGTAAAAATGCTATCTAGTTATTGAATAGAAATGGAGTGCAATTATATTAATGTGGGCGTGTTTTCTTTTTTCTCATTAGAAACGTTTAGTTAAGGACATTTTCTCTATCCCAAAAAGAACTCAAACGCCTATGATATTGCACTGCTGCTACTAGCTGAACCCTTGCAACTGGATCATTATGTTCTGCCAATATGTTTGCCAGGTTCAGGCAATGTTGTGTCTCCTTCTACAGTCTGTGTACACACTGGATGGAATGCCAATGATGAAGGTAGAGTATCTAACCTTTATGACTTGATGTAGTTATGGGATATGATAGGCTTGCTTATATGCTAATCCCGTGTGGGTGCGGAATGCCAAAAGTTCTCTGTTCCAGAGCATCCCTGGGACGATCAAGCTTTGGATCTACAACTGCAATTGTTTCATATCAAATTTCAGAAACTATTCCAAAATGTTCTTCAAATTGTTTTCTTCTGTAGTACAAATAGGCCTAGTTGCTCCCTTTCTT
This sequence comes from Calotriton arnoldi, assembly GCA_963921515.1. Lineage (NCBI taxonomy): Eukaryota > Metazoa > Chordata > Amphibia > Caudata > Salamandridae > Calotriton > Calotriton arnoldi. The sequence goes on from CAWUFW010000497.1 coordinate 905,253, forward strand.
CATGTAACACTTCTTCTGCCCTCACCCTTAATCTTATTACAATTTACCCTCAGTATCAGGATGGCGGCAGCCGGAAGAATACTTAAGGTATTGCTAGCACTGCTTGATCCTTGAATAAAACCTTTTTTTAGAGCGTCCCAGTAAGTTATCAGAGGGCCTACAATACTGTTCCCAGCCCATTTAAAGATAAACTCTTGTGCATTGTTAGTTTAGTTCTTAGGGAGGTTGTGTACATTGTTCATGCTCTAACATGTACTAGACTCAGATGATTTACGAAACAGCAGGAATTCATTTAGCAAAAGTATCCGGTCTATTGCCTACTTTCAAAGAAAAATAGCCTACTGATTATCAGTGAGCTTGTCAACTAGAGCAATTGTAAGGTGACAACCAACCTAAGAGCTACCCTTACCTTATGCCGCAAAACCAGTTGGGATGATAACAGCAACCTTCTTAGGGATGCCACTCTGCCCACTTATCATCAAAGGTAAAGTCAGAAAAGTGAGACCAGAAAGAAGGTTCCATAAATAGGAATTCCTATGTCATCAGCAGATGATAAGAGAAGAAGAAAATAGAGCACCTAAAGAGGGTAAACAGAAGCAAAGCTGAAAAAACCCTCTAGGACCGAAAAGGACCCAACAAGAAATAAGTGACAGGAATGCACGGAGGCGTTGAGTGCAATGAAGATGACGTGTTGCAACGCACCCCACAAACATCTTGCTCACCTTTTATAGGCTACTACATCGCAGCTTCCCGTGTGGTCCCGGAAATTCTTGCAGCTTCCATGTTACTTTGGAAAAATATGCTACAAACAGCATTGAGTCCCTACAATAGGAAAAAGATGCAAGCCTACATTTTGACCACTACATGCTTGTGTGCAGTTAGAAGTAAGTCAGCATATAGCTCCTGCACAAATGCACACATTTCTCGTGGGAAAATCTTTCCCACAAATGCCTCCTGCCCAGCACTCTGGTGCGTAAAACACCACCATGATAGCCAACCCACCTCATCAGTGAGGACCCCATGGGAGCAGGCGCAGGACAGGGAAATCATCCAGCCGATGAAACAGTGCTGGAGCCCCGGGGGATGCAGAGAAAAAGAGGTGAGGCAGAAGAGAAAAAGAGGGGAGGCAAGGACACACTGTGGCATCAAACATCTTACACTGTTCCTTGATCGGCAAACTGGACCAGCCACTACAATTTAATCTAACACTAAAAGCCAGCCAAAAATTATCATTCTAATTGACCAAGAAGCATTGTCTTTGAACATATCAAACACCAAGGGGTTCAGCTGGGAATTCAGATTAATTCACTTTCTGGCATCGATGTTGATGTCCAACTTCGAAAATGACAACCAACTTTCTGGAAAAAGGTCACAATGAGAACCATCTTTCCTGGGTCGTTCTAGAAACAGTGCAAAATCACCAAAACTTCAATAATATACTTGTCGAAAAAAACAGATAGATATTAGAGTAAAAGACCCACGAACTTGGCCTTATTGATAGCATACCGTGGCCACTACTGCTTAGGAAATTATTTCTAGCACAGAACATAAATTAGGGATATCATTGGTTACAAATCTGCATTCATCTAGCAACACCAATTACTGTCCGCCTAAGAAATACTTGGATCAGAGTTTTCTTTACATAATGCCAATGCATTACATTGGGTAAAAATCTCTGTCTTGTTGCCAATATATATAAGGCTGCGTATTCACATACAAAATCTCTTCTATGGTATATGGTTTTTGTTTGATCTATTGCATGAAAATATATAAAATGAGCCTTATATGCCAGGTTTTTCAAACTTTTCCCAAATAAGTATTGAAGATGAAGACCTCTTATGTTGTGGCGCCTGTGGTTGAGCCCGGCATATAACATTAGGGCCTGACACTGCTCGCACTAACCTTTGAAATGGAAACGTCATTGAATGCATGAGCGTCACATAATGGGATGCATGCACATGATGCCATGGCACTAATCACACCCATTTGGGAAGGGTTGTAGCTGACCTACAGCTACCAAGTCTTCTTTTAAGGAGAGCATTGCGTTTACCCAGATAAATCCAGGCACTGGAGCCAAAGTAGTAGGTGAATTGCCAATGCTTCATTCTGATGCAGTAAGTTGTTCCTGCCAAAGGGCCTTTTGAATTCATGGGCTAAACTTTTAAGAGTAATGACAGGTCTTTGGACATTGACTGTTCTTTTTTACAGAGTATGACTACAAGGACACCAGGACATTGCTGCCCATGGGTCCTTAAGATCCCCAGGGTTAGGGAAACCGATCCTCAATGCTCATACACTTGCTTCCCTATCAATACCAGATTAGTTTGTTTATATATGTTTAATATATCACTGGTGGAAACTCAAAAGTGTGATGATGCATGTGTTTGCTGGGCTCACATGTGGTGATAAGTATGTGTTTTTACAATGCAAGTGAAAAGAACACCCCTTTCTACATTTTTATAAAGGATGTCTAAAAAAGATTGAAATGTCCTATTATTTTTATACAGGCCCAAAAGACTCTAGGGTACCAGGTACAGTTTGACCGTACATATAGTTGTCGTTTGTGTCTTTGTATGCATGTTTATATTTGTTTTATGCTACCTTCAACAATTTCTGTATCATTCAAGAGAGTTAGATATAGATTAGGGCATAACTTGGAAGAGGTCCTGATGAATGCCTGTTGGACTTGGCCCTTTTGCAGGGTCATCCCTGAACTTTTTGCCTTCCTCCTGGTATTTTTTCTGACCTGGTGTTGGTGGTTTTTGGATTCTGGGCACTTTATCGCTGCTGTCTAGTGTAAAGTGCATGTGCTCTCTATGGTAAAACATGGTAAGATTGGTCTACACCTGTTTGGCGTATTTAATTTACCTATCAGTCCCTTGTAAAGTGGTATCTCATATATCCAGGGCCAGTAAATTAAATGCTACTGGTGGGCTTGGAGCGCTGCTTGCGCCACCCACCAAAGTAGCCTTTCAAACCTGTCTTAGGCCACTGCCATTGCAGGGCCTGTGCGCACAGTTTACTGCCGCTGTGACGTGGCACATAAAGTGGGTGCCACGTCTGTGACTCCCCTTTTACTACATATCAGTCACCCCTAAGGTAGGCCCTAGCTAGCCCTATGGGCAGGGTGCGCTGTAGGTAAAAGGTAGGACATGTGCCTTAACTGTGTGGCATGTCCTGGTAGTGACAAACAGCCATTTTGGTTTCTCACTACTGTGAGTCTACCCTCTCAAAGGAATGCATTGGGGATTCCCTGATATGTGCTTCAGTGGTAATTCCTGACCTGAGAGGAGTAGAGTGGTCAAGTTTGGTATATTTGGAATAGTGGTAATAAATGCTGCATAATAGTGTTCGCAGATTTATTATCACTATTTTAGAAATGCCACTTTTAGAATGGGCATTTCTGTGTGCTATGTTTCTTTGTGCCTGCCTGATGTGTATTGCATGTCTGACTCTGGAGTGACAGAGGCTGGGGAGGTGCAGTAACTCCAGAGGGGCTGGGTGAGTCAGCACTAGGCTGAATAGGCCAACCTGCATTTGGAGTGGTGGGAGGAGTAGCACCTGGGACTGAATGGGACTGTGCCTGTCTTCCACAATGCTGGCTCCGCCCCCCTGTGGTGTGTCTGGGGCCAGGGCCTACACTGACAAAGGAGGGTGTTTGTGCACTGAAAGGATGTTCCTAAGTGCCCCCAGAACTGGTTTAGACTTGACACAAAGCCCTGTGCCAGGGCAGAACAAAGATGTACATGAGTAAAAGTATTGGGGCTGTGACCCCATGTTTGGTGGTACCTGCTTGGGGCTGAAGGACTGCTGGGCGTCAGGAGGAACCTCCGTGGGACACAGCTGCTGTCTCCTGGGGGTCCCTACTGTGCACCGCTCTGCCCTAGTGAACTTTAGACTTAGCGCCTCGTGGGCGCTACATCTTCATTGCCTGAGCCCAAGGATGGGGGCTCCAACCTTGCCTGGGGAGAAGCGCTCTTGTGTGAGGCAGCGCTGGTGGCCTACCCAGTGCAGGGTAGCGTGGGCCCGGTGTTTGAGCCCAAGGAGTGGGCTCCAGCTGCCATGGTGCAGCGGGCGCAGTGGCCCAAAAACTGCAAAATCGACAGAGACTTTCGCTCCGTGACCTGCGCCGTCCAGGAAGCCAGGCGGGCTGCCTGGTTGTGGGCAGGACTGCGCCACGCACGACAAACCAATAGGAGCGGACTAAGAAAGGCCACAGGAAGTCAGGCAAGCTTGTGTCTGGAGGTGGACGGGGCTCCCATGTGCCGGTGAGAGCCCCGCGTGTTGGCAAAGAAGGAGACGGGGTCGACGGAGACTCCGCTCCATGCTGAGACGAGCCTGTTCTGGGGCGTGGCCGGCAGGAGGGACGGAGCCTCACGGGCTTTGGGCCGCCCCAGAATGGAAGTCAGGCGAGAAGGTGCCTGACGGTGGGCGAGGCTCCCCGTGCGGAAGAGGAGAGCCCTGCATGTCGGCCGAAGCCAGGAGAGTCAGAGGAAAGCCCCGCGTGTGTGGGCAGATCGGGACAAAGCCTCACAGGCTCACCGGACCCCGTGAGAAGAGGACCGGAGCCTCACAGGCTCCCTGTGACCGCATCCTTCCTGGTTTCCCTTTGGCCCTATAAGAGGAGAGGTCCCGGTGAGTGGGGCTTGGAATGCACCCTGTTGGTGCCTATTTTCGGTTACACAGCTGCACCGCCAGATCGCGGGCAGCTGCAACGTTGGGGGCATTTCGTTTTCCAAACAGAGACAAGGGTGAGTTGCACCCTTGCCCCCATTAGAGTATGGGCCAGTTGGAGGCCTCGTGTTAGGAGAGCCCTGATTGTTGGACAAGGGCATTACGGGGAAGCCCAAGACGGGCCCCCGAGGAAGGCCAGTCGGCCTGGGGTTCATCCTGTGTTTTGGTGGGGCGCAAGTCCCTGAGGTGACGTGTGCACCTTGTTATTGTTACTGTGGTGCACTAGTAAATTTAGGATATATGCCTAAGATGTTATGCATAATGTGTTTATGCTAAGTGCTTTTACCAGTAGTTACTGGTTGTGTTTATTTCTCACTACTTGTGTGTGCTAATGGTTATGACAGTGGCCCGATTGGCCCTGTAATGTATATAATCCCCTGTATAGTAATACCTAGTGCCAGAGGGCACAGTGTATATATGTGATTATGCTCTGATGTGGTTTATGGATAATACAAAGGCTATTTTTATATAACCTTGTGTGGAGTTTCTCTTGTGGTGTGCCTAGTGTGTCGCTGCTGTGTGTGTGTGTGTTGCGCAAACGGTTTACACATTGCCTCTGGGATAAGCCTGACTGCTCGTGCCAAGCTACCAAGGGGGTGAGCAGGGGTTATCTTCAGTATGTAACTCCCTTGCCCTGATTAGAGTGGTGGTTTCTGCCTGGCTTAGGCACTTGCCCTAGCCAACCAGAAATCGCATTTCTAACCATGCCTATGACCCAATTCAGCAATATGGCAGAAACATGGACCACTTTTTAACAAAGAAATTTATAGATTATTGTTTGCCACAAGTTCCCCGCCTAGTTGGGTGAGGGTCTGTGTATCCTGAAAAGGAGATCTTCTGGATCTGTTATTAAGTCATGTAAGGAATAGATACCCTTAAGTAGATTCTACGGAATGTCACAGGTGCTGGTCGGTTTTACATATCTGGCACACAAGGCCAACCAGCTGTAGAGAATTACATCCAGCGACAAAGGGCAGCCATCTTTTGGGAAGACCGATAGTATATTTACCAGCAGACGGAAGCATTTACCTGCACCAAATGAGTTGCAAGGCAATTTACTTCTGAAGTGATTGTTAGCGCGACACACGCTTTGGGAAATTCGTGCTGGCATCTGTGTGTGTTTCCTTCAGCGACAGGCACGCTTGTGACATGAGGGAAACCTGTTGTTATCTGCAACAGGCACGCTTGAGTAAAGCAGAATCTAATGACAAAGGCCTGTTTGGGAATTTTCATCAACAGACACCCTTTGATTAGAGTTACAGAAGCATTTTGTGATTGTATTCACACAGGTACTGCAGAAAAAAAGTGTGTAAATTCACCAGTAACTGGGCTTGGGAACCTTTCTATTTATTATGGCGTCAAGGAACGTGTGGAATTTATCCCCTCCACAAGCGTTTTTAGCAGCTAAAGGGGAGCCAGTTTCAAAATGGAATGAATGGAAGGAGTTTTTTTAAACTATATATCACCCTTCGAGAATGATGAGGAGTTAACATCTGAAAAAAAGAAGATTTTATTGCATTGTTTAAGGGGCTGGTGAGTTAAAGATTTATAATCGTATACAGAAGAAAACCAGGCCACAGGGACAGGGTGATGTTTACAAAGTTGCATTAGAGGATTTAGACTTGTAATTTAATCCTACAATTTGTGAATCAGTAGACCCGTACAGGTTTTCCATAGGAAGCAAGAAAGGGATGAACCTGTGGAGGACTGTGTAGGAGCATTAAAGAATTTAGCGTTAGCGTACAGATTTGCAAATTTACATGATGAGTTAATATGTGACTAGATAGTCATGCATGCTGCGAATGCTAACATCCAAGACAATTTATGGACCATGGGGGAGTCGACACTTCAAGAAGTTGTTGATGTAGTGAAAAAAGGAAGTGACAGGCTAGTGTGCCAAAGCGGTTATTCCAGAGAAATGGGAGAAGACTGGTGAGGATAAAAAAGGTGTAGGAGATAAAATACATGCTAAAACAAGTAAAAAATGTTTCATAAATTTGGTACTAAGAAAGAAGTAAAGGGAGGAAAAGTTACAGACCAGGCTGAACTATCTGCATTTAAGGGCAGATGTTCTAGGTGCGGAAGCAAATGGCACCTGGCGAAGTACAAGAGATGCCCAACAAGGAACCAAAGGTGTTCAGGTTGCAGAGTGGTTGGACACTTTGTAAAGGTGTGTGGGAAACATAAAGACAAAGGTGTGAATCCTCTTATGCAGGATTCCTCTACAGGGTTGGAGGAGTCAGACAACGTAGATGTGAACATATGTGTATTGAGTGCTGGTAAGGGAGTGTCTGGGGGTGCCATACAACAGAGGAAGAAAACAGAATGTGACATCACTATAGGGGGTATGACTATAACAGTCACACCGGATTCAGGCTCACCCTATACTATAGTAAATGGGAAGGTGTGGCAGGAGAAATTTGTTCCAGCTTTGGGGGACGTGTTAAAAACTACATATATGTGTCCTACAACATTCACGGGGGAGGACTTTAAAATGGCGGGAGTGAGAGTGTTGCCATTCAAATTTAAAAATAGAGAGGCGATGTGTAGGCTGTATGTTGCTGCTGCAGGTCCCTCGGTTTTGGGCTGGTAGAATCAAGGAGAGTTGGGAATTGCACTTGACCCCAACAGTCCAAACCCAGTATTGGTAGTGCGACCTAGTGATGGGTTGGAACAAGAGGTGTTGAGGGAATACCCCGAAGTTTTTTCTGGTGCAAACAGAGAGTTAAAAGGGTTCCAGCACAAAATCATGCTTAAACGTAATGCTAGGCCACAGGTGCATAAAGTAAGGAGTATACCAATAGATTTATGGGAGGAAGTTGAATGTGAACTGGAATAAATTGTGTGCTGAAGGAGTAACTGAGAGAGTGGAGGCATCTGAGTGAGTTTCTACATTAGTTATTGCCTGGAAGGCGAAAGGGAAACTCAGATTGTGTGTCGATATGAGAGATTTGAACAGGAACATAATCTTGGACCAGTTCCCTTAGCCAAAAGTAAGGGAAATGCTTTCAGTCACCAAGGGGGTCAGATGGTTCACGACAAAAGACCTACTGCAGCTTACCACCAGGTTCCCTGACATAAGAACAGCAACATTTTTACAACATTCATTGCTCCATTTGGATGTTTTAGGTATGTAAGAGTTCCGTTTGGTCGAGCCTCAATGGCAGCAACATTCCAGCGTATTATGATGATTGAGTTGTTCAATGATGTCAACAACATTATGTTTTCTCAGGATGACATCTTGATTATGGGGAAAACAAAGGTTGACCATAACAAAGCAGTCAGGAAGGTAATGGAAATTTTAAGATCCTAGGGTTTAACTGCAGAGTTCAAAAAGTTTAAATTCGCCAGACAAAATGTGACGTACCTAGGACATGAGGTGTCTGTGGAGGGTATTAAGCCAAGGAAGGAGTTGCTGGAGGCTATAGAGAAGTCACCAGTGCCTAGCAGTAAGGACGAGGTTAGAGCTTTCTTGGGGCTTGTTGAATTTTATTCGAAGTTCTCATGTAAGACATGCAACATTAGGCACCTCCTCAAGAACAGGAACAAGTTTGAGTGGTCAGCAGTGTGCCAGCAGGAATTTGAGTCAGTTAAATGAGAAATGTGCATGGCCGTTGTGTTACAAGGTTTTGATTCCACATTAAAGTCTACAGTTACCACAGATGCGAGTGGCAAAGACATTGGTGCAGTTCTCACGCAGGTGACTGAGAGGGGTGAAGAGTTGTTGGTAGCTTTTGGATCGCTTTCGTTAACATCCACTGAAGAAAAGTATTTATTGATCGAACGGGAGGCTTTAGCCTGTGTGTGAGGGTTGGAGCACTATAGGCTATTCATCTGGGGAAATCATGTGGTTTTGAGGAGTGACCATAAGCCGCTTACTTAGGTCCTGAATACGAAAGGGTTGTATGCCGCATTTCCCCGTTTGGCAAGATTGTCTGTGAAGCTACTTTATTTTAAGTATAGTGTACAGTATATGCCTGGTGTGAGGAACGGGGAAGCAGATTTCTGAAGCAGATTACCACTTCCGGTAATGGATAAACTAGGAGAAGACATTGAGCAGTATAGTGTAGCCACGGTTGGGAAAGGGGTGGATGTTATTTCACCTGAGGAATGGAGTAAAGCCTATGACATAGGTTCCATCTTGACTGAGGTAAAGGTTTCAATTTTAGAGCAATGGCCTGTTAGGAGTAATGTTTCCAATGATTTAAAGACATACTAGGAAGTAATGCAAGAGTTATCTATGGAAGATAACAAAATACTAAGGAACGGAAGAGTCATACCACCAGAGAGTCTGCGACCCAGGATAATGGATTTGTGTCATGAAGGGCACCTGGGATTAGCCAAGATGAAAACCATACAAAGTAATGGTACTGAGAATGCGGATAAAAGTCGTCACCGTTAGACCACCTTTGTGTCCTGACAGCATTCCAGAGATGCCTCGGCAGAAAATTGGTGTAGATATAACAGGCCCGATTTTGGATGGTTCTATGCAAAAGTATCTGATTGTTGCATTTGACCACTCGAAATTGCCAGAGGTAGAAGATGTAGAGCACATCGATGCTTGTACAGAAATTAAATTCCTAGAGAACATTTACCAGAAGGGAGGGCTACCCAAATCAGTCACTGCTGACAGAGGGGTTCAGTTCATTGCTGAGGTGTTTGAGAATTTCCTTAAGTGCAACGGTATTAAACACTGTACCACCTCAATCTATCATCCTGCCGGGAATGGTGCAGTTGATAGATTTATTAGAGTGATCAAAGGAGCAATACAGTTAGCTAAAAATAACAGAATGGAGTGGGAAATTGAATTGTTCCGTGTGGTTTGGGCGTTCAAGATAGCACCATGTTCCACTATGGGACTTAGTCCCTTGAATTAATGATGGGCAGGACTGCATTTTCCAAGGATAATATCAGTTGGATGCCAAAAACCAAAAGAATGGTGTGGGATTCTGAAGTTGTAAAAGCAAGGATTGATAGAACTAAACAAATGTGCAAGGAGTATTATGATGCTAAACATGAGTGTAATCCTACAAATTTGCAAGTAGGAGACATGGTAAAGGTAAAAAGATCTGGAGTTTTGAGAAGTGGGCAGAGCAGATTTTGAAGACCTCATAGGGTTGAAAAAATATTTTGTAACACTGCTTTATTAAGCAATGGGAAGGTACAACATATGAGTTATTTATCAGTATGTAACAAGAGAATGGTGCAGATAGGCGAGGAAAGAAGATATTCGCTAGCCTAGGTGCAGAATGGGGCCCCTGAAGGATTGGGGGCCCCTAAAGGTTTGGAGGCCCCACTGCACCACATGGGTTGCAGGGGCCTATGTTACAGCTCTGGTCAGTCCAGAACTACCTATTTTCCTCTCAGATGAGCAGTGCTCTATGAAAGACACTTTCTCTGAGTGGGCCTCAACCCACTCTTGAAATAGGTCTTGCAGACTGCGCCTCAAAGAGACATAAATTAACTATTTTGTAGCATTCTGCTCACTGCAGCTCCTTTATAGAGACACATACATTTACAGCAATGACAAGCTGAGGGGGTCCCCTTCATTCACTGAAGACTGGGGGGCCCCGCACTGCAGGGGCAGCAGCAGTGTCAGTTATGCCCCTGTCTAAATTCTTCTTCTACACTCTGTCCGAGTCAGGTCACAGTCTCTATTACCTCTTCTCTAACAAAGGTATGAACTCAGATGTTTAACGGAATAGAGTGCACTTCTGTCTTTGGGAAGTTAAAAGAGTCACCAAAGTCAACCAAACTGATCAAAGGAATGTCCACAATCAGGGATTAATTTGAGCTTTGGTTACCGGTGGTCTCTATCACACCTATGTATGACCATCAGCTATCATGATGCAGCATTTTTCATTCCCTGTAAGGTGCATAGCTGTGTGCCAGCTCATATTCACAACTGTCACCGTGCACTGAGATGTTCACAGTGGCATCTCTCTGAACCAAATATTTGGCAGATGCAACTTCTGGTAGTTTTTAGCTATAAGAAGAAAAAACTGATTTCAAAGACGTTCATCTTTCTCCTGACCTGTGTGGGGCTTGGTTCAGCATGTAAAGATCTTTGTGAATGCAGATATGCTGCTCTGGACATCAGCAAACCCACAAACCTTTGCAAGCCCATCCCAATATTCTGAGGACCTAGTCTTAAGAGCTTAATTCTGTCTGCTTTAGATATAATTTTGTTAATGAATCATTGAATGGTTGTCTAGACGTTTCTGCAGTGAAATTATAGTTAACAGATGGACTGGCTGTGAGTGGCACGTGTGACCTAGAGCCACTTGGCGCAAGAGCGGACAGAGCCATTGGTGGGTGTCTGACAACAGGATGGGTACACATCAAGGCTTACCCAAGACCGAAAAGAATATTGGAGTGTGTGGGTAAAGAGAGAAATGACATGGCCACAGAAGCCCACACATTTGGGAGAGGTACCCTTCTAACCAAAAGGTACAGGGTCAAATACCAATTGAAACCAGAAAGGATCCCTTTTGTATCAACTTGGGATAAGATTTGTAATGCTTGTGATATTTGGCTATAGTTAACCTTGTGGTTATATAAATCAGAGCTATTCCTTTTCACAACAAATGTGCTTAATAGTATTGAGATGTATCTGTGATGATATTCTGTACATAATGTGAATATTGGTTTTAAGAAGCAAAAAATATATATATATTTTAACTTTGAATATGTAAAGGTTTACCAATTTTGAATACACTAGACATTTTTACATTTTCAGTGCCAAGACAGTGTAGTGTGTACAAGTGAAGGGGGGATTTTCTCTTTACTTACATAAGATATACAGTGGTGGGTGGTTTTGACAGAGAGAGTGAGTGATACAAAAGGGAACCTTTCTTGTTTCAAATGGCTGCAGAAGCACAATAGTGATATAACGGGCTGGAAGAGAGTAAAGGAGTTGTTGAGAGGAGTTAAGGATGAAGTACCTGTGAGATGGGAAAGAAAGAGTACTTCAGGGGAGTGGATGAGAAAGCACAACTGATGGAGAAAAGGGACATCAGAAGGTGATAGAGATGAGTGAAGGTGGCTGAGAGGTCGGGATACAGCTGAGAGGAACAGGGAAGAAAGAGTACCTGAAGAGGAATGGATGAGGAGAGAGAGCACCAGACGGAGAGCGTCTATCCGAGATAAATATTTAACTGAGAAGGAGGGACCAGAATGAGTTACAGGGGAATGCAGGATTTTTGAAGAGGGTAGAGTAGGAAATGTTGCCAAAAGATAAAGCAAAAACGCCTGAATTAATGTACACCAAACCTGGCTTGAAAGTATAACTTGACTCAGAAACTGTGCTTTTATTCCATTCGGTGTAAATCTGTTCAGTGGTTTTTGAGATATTTGCATTTTAAAAAGTTGCGGGTGGGAATTAAAGGGTTAACACTTTTGTATATATCTACCATTTATACCTGGGAGTCAATCCTGTTAATAAGAGTTTTGCACTGTAAAGAAAACTAAAAATTCCACCCCCAAAGGTGACTGACCCAGGGGCAACAGTGAGGGATATTAAGGCAAGTGGAAAACAAAAGGCACTCCAGAGAAAACAGTGATGTTTTCGGAACATGACTTGCTTGCCAGTTTGAAAGCTCACTAACAGCTATTTTAAGTGCTGGATTCAACCATTTTGCCTCTGACTCTTGAGTCAGAGGCGACTCACGAGTTTCATGTAGTGTAAAAAACATAACAGCAGAAGTAAAGCCAAGCACTAAAAAAAGTGTCTGGCTTTGCTTGGAAGGCTGTGGGCAGGGCACAGAGCCTTACCACTGTCCAAATCCTGTGCCCAACTTCCGTTGAACAACACCGCCCCCCCTTGCAGGTTAGGCGCCGGGTCTTGCATGTGGTGAGATACTGCGCCCAACTCTCTGTGATTGTGCAACCCCTGCTGTGCAGAGCTTCAGTTGGGCAATCAAGGCAGGTTGAGTGGAGTGCCCGATTGCAGACAGCATCATAAACTATGAGGATGAATGCCAAGTGGTTTGTAAATCTCAGCAAAACCCCGAGTTGGCGATATAGGAATATAATACACATTATCAGTAATGTACTTTTTAGTTTACATATTTATTTTGGGGTAGTTATCTTGAAAGGGCTGGTTTCATCAATTTGAAGTTCACAATGGCCACTGGTTGGAATGTTAACATTTAGATGTAACTTTCATGAATACATTATTGTTAAAACAATGCACAGTGGTAACAGCCAGAGGATTTATGTGATTCTGTGACTGCAACGTTTATCATATAACATTGATTTACTGCATTTACTACATAAAATGCTGCAAAATGTGCAGATTTCACACAAAAAATAGTTTCTAGCAAAATGGATGAAAATATTATTGATATCGAATGTGCTGCATAGTTTACATTTTTGTTGCTTAACTAAGCAAATCTTGCCACATAATTCGATTACCCAGGCCACATAATCCTTGCAGCCCAGCCAATGGTCTCTTTGGAGAGGTTTGGTGGCTGCCATGGTGATGATGAAATCCATAATTCACAGGGATCTGTAGTAAATGTCCCAACATTGTTCTAACAGTTATATATGCCCCATCACACATATTATATTGGTTTACATAATTAAGTCAGATATCGTTAAATACCCACCGTTATCATTTTATAATGCCAAATGTCCTGATTTAATGAAAAAGTCTACTGCAGGTTGTGAGGAGAGGCCCCTTTTTGAATGGTTACAAACATTTTGTGTTGAATTTTATTGCTGGTTTTTAGAATCTGTACATAGGGGCACTGCAGTCCCATGCCCATTGTGTGTGCTCTGACCGCTAAAACATGTAAAAATTTGCCGGTGTCTGATTTTCACATTTAACTCTCCTGTCAGCCTACAGTATATGGTGTAGAAACTTCACCCATGGCATGGAAAGCTAACTGTCTCCTGTAGACTGTAACACTTATTGTGCCATCCATTGGTGTGAAAAGGAAAACGTGACTTCATGCTACCAATGTAACCTGATCGCTGCAGATTAAATCTTGAGTCCGGCCTGTCAAAAGAACCCTTTTGACAGGGAAAACACTTCCCTTTAAATATTAATAAGGCACCCCTGAGTAGGCCTTGTAATCCACAAGTAGGGTGCTTAGCATTTAAAAGTGGGACGCGTAGAAATGTTATGTTGTTATGCCACATTACCAGTTTGGTGTAGCTGAGGAAGAGGGACTTCCCATTTCCCTAAACACACCCTTGGCTGACCCACAGACTCCCTTCAGAGGCAGAAGGCCTGTGCCTTCTTGGATTTCCCTTTAAATGGTGCAATGTGGGATAGTTTGCAGTACAGCAATCAGCAATCAGTATATGCTGTTAAAGTGGGTAGGGTTGCCACTGGGAACTCTTCTTCATTATTTAGGTAGTATCCAGGAACCACCCCTGACCCACTGCCTAGTAAATCCCACAAAAGTGGCCCCTCACCCACAGCTCAGCAGAATGCTCTCTGACCCGGAAGGAAGAACAGAAGAGGACTGCTTGAGACCTATGTGGCGAGCTGAATGGCGGGACCTGCTCCCATTTGTACCCTAAGAAGTGGACCCCAAGGGTCAGGTGGTTGCCCTCCTGTGTGGATACAGAGACACAACAAGATGCAAGAGTCCTTTTTCTTGAAGTACCCTTCTGACCACTAGCAACTGGAACTGGACTGGACCCTGCTGGTGGTCTCTGCTGGAGTGAATCCTGGCCCCTATGTGCTGTCCTGAGGTCCTGGGAGCTTTAGATGTGGCCAAGAAGAGCTGCTACAAAAACTCTGAAAAGTTGAGGCTTAGAAAGTTTTTGAACTTCCAGACGTCCGGAGGACAGGACCCAACTACCCAGATCAATTCGCACAAGGTGCATCCTCGCTGGGCAAGAAAATCAGGTTGGTCGCCCTCAGTGCTTTTTGCTGTCTGAAAATGCAGTTCAGCGGATCATTGTGGCAAGCTTGTCTGTTTTCAGGGCAAGCTTACTTGATACCAACTGGAGTAATCTCAATTCCAAAAAGGAAACTAAGTGGCATAATTACTAGCCCCTTATGCTGCTGTTGCATCACTTTTTGTGACGCAACGGTGGCACAAAACACCAAACCATATTTATGAGGCCACGCAAAGCCACTTTGCGCTGCTTTGAAGGGCCTCATAGATATGGAGTAAGGCAAGGCAGCGCAAATTGCTCTGTTGCCTTACTCTGCGCTAGGGAGGCATTCCATGGGCATTGTAGTGGGTGTTCCCACACAACACCCATGGATTTTGATGCATCGCCAAATTTACAAGACCATTTAAACCTGGGGATGCGCCAAAACAGTGCGCCTACCCCGGGGAGGCGCAACACGGAGAAATATGTTTATTTCTCCTTGTTTTTTCCTCTTTCTATGTGTGCTACATTCTGCAGCACACATAGAAAGAGGAAAAAGCCTCCCAGGATTGTTTTTGTGCAGAAAGGTGTCCCTTCCTGCAAAAAAACAATCCTGCATGCAGCACAGGCACCCTTGCACCTTGCCGAAATGGCACCACCGCAGGGGAAGGGACAGGAATGCGCTGTATACCACAGATCCAGAATATTCTTGCCCTTTCACTTTGACGCAGGGCAGCGCAGCAGAGTGACTTGGTGCACTGCCCTGCACCAAATCCCCATAAATATGCCTCTAAGTCTGAAGGTAGAAATGGGTGAAGTCTTCAAAAGTATCCAGCTGATGAGAATTCTCTGGGCCCGAAATGTGACTTTTCCCACTTGGAGCGTGCCTGCGAAAACCAGCTGCTTCAGAGAAACCTATCTCAATGCTCTGATTTCAGAGGGATTTCACCAGATACAGCTTGTAGCCTTGCCTGGCTGGAGGATTTTGAATTCCATTTCAGAGATTAAGGGCCTGGTTTAGATCTTGGCAGACAGCTTACTTCGTCACAACAGTGACGGATATCCCGTCCGCCTAAATATAAATCCCATTATATCCTATGGGATTTATATTTCAGCGGACAGGATATCCTGTTCGCCAAGATCTAAATCAGTCCCTAAGTCAGAAGGTAAAATCTTTGACTGAGACAAAGCTGCTTTGCATATCTGACTAGCACTCCATTGCAGTCGTCCTGAATTCGTGAAGAGGTTCCAGTCGCACACAAACAGTACTTTCTATGGGTGCTTTACTTTTTAATGCTTTTTCTCTTAAATCTTCAAAACATTTTCTATTTGTTTTTTATAAATCGGAGTAGGATTATTAATGTATTGTTTTTTTAGTTTTAAAAGCTTTGGTACTGCTAAATACTTCACACATTATCTCTAGGTTAAGCCTGTCTATTCTGTGCCATAGATAACAGGGGTTGAGCTCAGGTTTAAATTACTGAATCTTTTATTGAATCTAACAAATTGATGACTTTATTACTTGTGGTGGACCACCATCCAGCTCAATTAATAATTCACTTTCTTTTACAGGTCTTTTAAAATATACACATATATGAATGTGTCTAGCAATGTGCAAAATAATGAGTATTGGGTTATATTTACAGAGGAAACAAAGGGATCTCAAATGAATTGCAACATTTAAAAAATTACACATCTTGCACTTAACAAAAATATGTATTCACTAGACTATATGTCAGTGATTAATTTGAGCTAGTGGTTTCTGGTTCTCGGCACAGGCACTTAATTGTAAACATCAGCACTTATGACAGTCTGCCACATGGTGACGCTCTCTGTCTAATGTAGAGAACAGTTGTTTATTAGTTAAATATGAATATTAGAAATGACTAATACCTGCTGCCCAAGCCATTCTTATAGGTTTGGGTGGACTGGAATAGTCTGAATTGTCACATTTGGAGGAGTTTAATGGTGAGTACTTATGTTTGTATTGTCATTGGCAGCGCTGGCAGGTGCTATGGGTGGTGCAAGCTGCAGAAGAATCCTGACGAGCGCCCTGGGCACTTACATTTTTTACAAATTAAGCACTGCTATATGCGGTCTCCTACTCATACTCGAGGCCTAGCTTAAAGTATCATATAGTAAAGTGTGTTCATATGTCGACACAGAATCTACTATAACCTTGATTTTCAATGATTTCTTTTGAAGAACCAGTAATATCGGCAAAGCTTCACCAGTCTGCAATTGCTATAATGAATCAAGAAGCTTGCCTTGCCATTTGCAAAGATCCTGGGAGTATCACTGACAGAACTATCTGTGGTGGGTTTGCGGAGGACAAAGGAAGAGATGCACACACTGTAAGTGAAAAAACTGAGCCTATGTCATTTTCCCTTTAAAATTCATTTGCAAACGTAAGTGGACACCTGCTTGTTAACTGTGATATAGCTATGGAACCCACCAAAAGAGAGAATGTATTGTTGTCTTCAATAATGTACGGCAGAAGTAAGTGCTGAAGGGTTCTGTGACAGGTAAGATGTTTCAGCGACCACATAATAATAAATCTCATGCATGAATAGGAATGGAAAGGGGGGTGCACTGAAAATGTACTATGGTTAATCTTTTGACGCAGCAAATCAAGTAAAGATTGGCATATGAATTTGAGATCTTAAATTAGAGAAAAACGAGATCATGGGTGGAGCATTTATAGGGAAGGGTTTTTGGAATGGCGGCTGATATTGAAGCAACAGGGAAAGAGCAGAACATTTTCAAGACATTATAAAGTGTCTTGAGACAGCAGATGCTGTGGGCAGAGGCATCTGACGTCAATGCTGAAGGGGTTTGTCGTCTGTCTTGTCCTTGTAAGATTTCTGCTCCTTTATGTGGTAACTGACTTGAGAAGGATGACACAGTGGTTTGCCTGTCACCGGCCAACTGTGGGAATCCACAGGATAATACGCGCTCCAGTCACTACATAAATCACTCTACACTATTTCTCGCTGGTTTTTAAGTTATGTGGCATTCAAATTGCCAGCTGAACAACTTTACCACATGGTCATGGTTCCCTCACTCTTCGGTTGATATCATTACTCTTCCCCTACTGTGAGTGCCACTGTGTAAGATTCATCCTCCAAACGAGATTTTGATAAGTAAGTTTAGAGGAGTAAAGGACCAGAGACCCTATTGCAGTCTCATCCATTGGCTTGGAATCTTCCAAAATAGACACATGCCATTGGCATAATTCCACCTCAGCAGTGTGAAGTCCATAGTAACATTTACCGTTAGGCCAGCTGGATGGCCTGAATGTATTTGGCAGAAATGTATCTACTTTTTTGCATTTACAAATTCAAGATGAGTAAATGAAGTATTGCATGCTTTTTAAATAGCTTTTTTTTAAAAATGTTTTGTGTTTCTTAGAAATATGGCTCTTTGGAGACTGAACTTGAAAAGGAAAGCATGTAAAACATTATTCCTGGCATGTATTTCCTCACAAAAAACAATTTGAAAGGTGATGGCTCCTTCTCAAGCAAGAAATCTACATGGTTAGTTTGAGTTGTTCAGAATGAACAATTCACTTTATAATATGATCCTTATAGATACAATTTAGTCAAAAGATTTTCACAAATCAGCTCCCATTGTGTCTAATTCATGTGAGCAGGACATATAATTTATGCTCAAATAAACCAGGGAACACATCACCTCCTTATCAATCTCGACTACCCTACTGACATATATAAAAGTCACAAATATGTACTTAGTACACTTATTTGAGGTGTGTGTGTTAATTACTTGTTTGGGTGAAGCAGAGGACTTGAATAGGGGCTCCAAGCCCCAAAATCCCAAGCAGGAGGAGGAAGGGTTGGAGGAGGTGGGCCTCTCCCTTGTCAATAGCTTATAAAGCACCTGAATCAATTCCACTGTGCGGGCCGCAAAAGACTGGGATAGGGGAGTTCAAGCCCCAGAATTCTGAGCAAGGGGGTGTTGTGTCCCTCTGCTCCGCCCCTGGACCCCAAGAACTGCACACAGATGCAGGTAGGTGGGCGTGTTCTTTATTTGTATTTGCTCTGTAGCAGTGCATGCTGCCACCTCTGCTCCTCTCCCCACTCCTATCGTACTGCCCTCCTCCCACTTCCCTCACCGGAAGTGGTGTCCGGTTGCTACTCCTCCCTTTGTCCTGTGCAGGATCGTAGTGCCCCTCTGCACAGCTCTCCAACGGGGGGAGGGAGGTGGGTCTCTCCCTTGTCAATGAGTTATAAAGTGGCTGTTTCATTCCTGCTGTGCGAGATGCAAAGGACTCGAATAACAGACTCCAAGCCGCAGAGTCCCAAGCAGGAGGAAAGAGGGGTGGCTTGTGACTTCAAGCAGAACCACTCACATAGCATGCTGACCACTTTCTCCCAGTAGCAAACATTATTTAATTGATTTTCAATTTCCACCTAGAGCTTGGGGAAGAGGAAAGCTGTAGACCGGTTACATGGAATAGTCAAACCTAATAAGGTACCTAAACATGCTTCTGAAATTTGTACCCTAAAAGATAGCGACCTTCTTATAGAAAAGGTCAATCTTGTGTCAGGAAAAGAATGAGAAGAGCCCCAAAACATTTAATAAAGACCCCAAATTCTACAAGAGAAAGGGCATTGTAAAATCTAAGTGCCCTATGGGAACCACCACCATCCAGTTCAAGTGACAAGAGCACTGCCAGTGATATTGACTCCCATTTCCCATTAACCCCTGATATTCATGTGGAACCCAACATTGTTTGACAAAATGAATTCCTGCCACTTGTGAGTCAAGCTAATAATTCCCCAAAAGCAATGGCAGCCCAGCCAATGCAACATAGTAGGAAAACAGAAACTGATTGTTTGAGTATTGAGAAGGAAAAGAGCATCACTGGGATTATAAAATTACTAAAAGTAGGTGAAACCAATGGTTTTGACACTAACTTAAAAAATTCATGAATTCCTATAAATGGGTACTCGCATGACTAATACAGGGGAGTTGGACGAAGTATATCACAAGCCATTGACTGTAAAAACCTATTGTTATCTTTCCAAGTCCCTCAGTGTTCGGATAGGTGCAAACAGCCTTGGGAGGATGTGAGAAGGGGAGTTTATTATACCAAAGGGATGGAAAGCCATGAATAGTCATTCAATTCCCTTAGGTCTACACAAGGCAATCCAGCCAAGTTATCCCAGTGACAGTAAGATCAGAGCTACTGAAGTATCTAACATAAATGAATTGGTGTAAAACTAAAACTGATACTATTGCAGGGCATCCACTTGAACACAGGAGATCGCACCAAGAGTAGGCCTGTATTACCACCTAAGGAGTTTCCTTATTGGAGAAAGTATTAATAAGCTGCCAAAGTTAAAACCTAATATGAGAGAAGATCAAGATTTGCTCAAGAAAAGGTGACCCACAGGATTAGACACACACAACACTGCTGCTCTGTAATTCACACTGATATTATCGATGCACAGCATTTCTCTTCCCCGTTTGAATTTCATGATTTTATTAAACTGTATATCACAGATATGACCCTTATGGAAGGCCTTTTTAGCCTAGGATTTGTGTACCTCCCCTAATAATAACTCTAAAATACAGTTCAAGCTTAATCCACCATTCCAATTGCATAAATTAGCACGAAATGCTGGCCATCAAACTCTAAACTAAACACTGAATGTCCCACTAATATCCATATCCCAGGTATGTATTTAGCAGAGATCTATTGACTGCCCACTAGATACATTCAGGAATTCTGTCCCATTGTGCACTCTGCATTAAATTAAATTTAAACCAACTTAGTAAACTTAATACAGACATAGGAGACAGGTTTATTACTCCTGCCATTGATAAAGTTGAGAGTGCTTCCAGTAGTTCACCTGATACAAATTTGCTTCCTCTGGGCAATGTCCCTGGAATGGGTGGAAACCCAAGGTCCTTATTTAGCTTATTTTCTTGGGACGTAGTAGACATTAGTGCCAAGTTGTTTGATTCCGTTTGGGGAGAATTTATTGATATATGTGATATATATAGTTCTTCCAAGAAACATGGGCAACAGTGCCTGTTTTTAGAACAAGATACTCAACTTTCAGTATAGAAGCAACACCATTGAGTGCAGGTTGCTCACCTGGACAATTTTTGATTTGGGTTAAAACCTCCATCAGCTGTAAAAGTATGGATATAGCTAAATATAGATTCATGCTGGATATAGATTCATCTGATATCCCAGGATTGGAAATATATTTCTCAATGGGATTCTCGGTAAAGATACATAAGGTTTACAACCGCTCCACTCCTAGAAACAAAGAATCATTTACTTTACAAATCATTGAGGAGCATATAGATTCTAATCTTAAGAATTTTCCTCTCTTAATTGCCAGTGATTTTACTGTGATGTATGAAACGTAGGAATGCATAAGTACCTTTACTGAAGCGGAAGATGAGGTCTGGGAAATTCCAGCATTGAAGCCAAAACCAATAATGAGCTGCTCAGTCCCAGCTCTGCAGGTAACTTCCTTGATCCTCAACTATGGCCTTCGCTCCTGCAATGGTCAAAAACGCTCAAATAGAAGGGCGAAATGTACATTTAAAAAGGACAGAGCAAAATCGATTTATTATTTTGCACCAAAATGGTGGCCATATCTCCATGCTATGGGGATTGTTCCCTGTCATAGTAGAAATCATGATGCCGTAGTTGTAACTCTGAAAGGCATTCTTACACACAATTTGGGCTCGTTGAATTACACACACATTCCTTTGCCACTAAGAACAAATAATTACAGGTCTGGTAAATGGCCAACTCTAAAAGCTAACCCTAAATCCATGGCCAGATTTTATAGTGTATTTGTTTCTGCATTCAGTTCATATACGCATACAACAGCTGCTGAGATACCAATTCATAAAGTTCATAATACCTTGTTAAAAATCTTAAAGAATTTCTCCTACAAGGAATTTTGTCTTAGTAGCCCAAAAACTAGAAATTCTACATGATATACCGAAGAATGGAGGATGGCCAAAATGTATCTTTTGTCCACGAATAATACACACAACCATGCAGCTATCTCAGAGGCCCAGAAACGAAGTGGGAGGATGACAATTGGCAAGATCTTTCACAAGCAACAACGTCAAATGAGAATACAATTTTGCCAAATTATAGCACATAGGAACCTACACACAAACACCAGTGGGTTGCATTTCATCATCATCAACATTTTTCTGCTCTTTACTCCCTCCCCTTCAAGCGAGAGCCTGTAAGTTGGCTCCAGACCTGATTGGTCGTACAGGTAACCCAAACACAAGCAACTCTGATCTGGTTATGTTCTCTTTATCTGACACCTTTAAAACAATTCACCACACACAAAAGAAAAGGGATAGGAGGAAATAACGTCCCACTTCGACCTCCTGCAACAACTTTATACACACAAATAGAAAGTGGACTTCGTGTTAATGATCGCTGTGATCTAAGGTTGGGGGGACCACCCAAGAGTTTTAAACCTGCCCTCACACACAGAAACCTGTATCATGCTTCATCATAGTGATGCTAACACCTCCGCGCAGACCAATGCTGGAGGTGGAGCAATAGGGAGGGGGAAGACAATACAACACATAAGTAGAAACAATATGGGATCACAAGTGAACATAGGTGCAGAAGCAATAAATTAAAACTGGCCACGGAAAATCCCCAATCCAACTTTAATCTTGGATTCCCTGTCCAGAGTAAAAAGGTCAATTGAAAGACCAGTGGATGGTAGTATGGAAGGCTATAATGAGTCACCTACCCCTCCACTCTGCAAAAAACGTCGACATGTTTCAGCCGGCAAAATATAATACCCCGGCTTTCATCAGGACTCACATAAGAAAGATCCCATGGGTACTAGCCCTACCTCCTTGATCCAAGGGTAGAGGGTGGGTACCCTTCTGAGTAAATGCTCAGAGTAAATGTAGCGGAGTAACTTGCTCTCCGTGGGGAACCTGTAACAGAGTCAATAAAAACAACAAGTATCAAGAAATCAGTGCAGTGCCCTCTGTGAATAAAAACACACAAACATCCAAAGTGGTGTCCCCCAATCCGATCATAGACAGCGATTCCTTATGGGCGTCGCAACACCGGCACAGGCCGAAAGTGCAATTATTAAGGCCCTGCAGTGCATGCAATGATAATAGGCGTCCAACACGAGCGCACAATCTGCACTCATTTACTCTTTAAAATTACTCAGGATAAGATCAGGCATCAGTGCTAGGAGAAGAAAACGACCATTCGCTCGGCAAATCTTACCGAGTTCATTAAAAATCAAAACTTGAACTGGCGGGGGAGCGAGGACAGCTCCCTATAGTCACACTCTGCGGGACACAGGAATAGAAAATGACAGCAGTAAGTTTATGAGTTAAAAGGAACAATGTGTTAATAGCAATCTTATTGAGATCCGAACCGGCTTAAGCTAGCCCCGGGAGATGATTGCCATTGGGAACAAAGCACCGAGTAGGTCAAGGGATTCGGGCCGTTCGATAAGTGCCTAAAAGCCGAAGTGGCACTGTCTCCGACCTCCATGAGGAGGTTGAAATGCCAAACTTACTTCGTCAAGGTGAGCTGTGTTGGATGACTTGTCCCTCCCAGCGCCGTGCAGGTTCAATGCACCGCGCGGTCACAGCCCGTGTTAACCATCCCCGCCCCTGTCCACGTCATCGCGTCCGCGACGTACGTGGCCAAAGGAGGGCGATAGGGAGATGGAAAACTAGAGCGCTGAATCAAGGCCCCATCGTGGGAGTGCAGAAACTCCAGTGCGCAAGTGCACACCGGACATTACCTCCCGGATGAGAGAGGAGTGCCCCCATAGGGCCACCTGTTGGACTATGGGGATAGAGAACCATAATGGTTTAGAGAATGAATGAGCAACGGCGGATCTGAGTAACCGCACCTCCCTGCTTTATTCCTTTTCTTGTTTAAGAAATTGTAATGGATAGTATGATTGGGTGTGCACATACAGCTCCTGCACCTGCCGTTGTTGGATGCCAGCTGCCAAGCAGAGAGAAAACTGTGAAAATAGTGGAGCGGTGCACTACCAAAGAGTTTTCTTCAATAAATCCAAATGTTCATTTTGTATAGTGGTTTATCAATCCTTTATTTTCAATATCAAAATGTGCAAATTCCAGCCAACGCGTTTCGTTCATACATAAAATGAACTTCTTCAGGGCAAATGGTGATGTGAAGAAGACGCAGGAACACAGAGGCAATGAAGAGCCCTTGATCTGAGATATTTCAAATTCCTGCTGTCGACGCACAAGTATTTAAATTTTAAAGGCTACCATGATAAGTGCCATAATAGTTTAGTCTAGTGCAGACATAGTGTCAAGGCAGGGATATAAATGATAGAGTCTAGCAGGGAAGAAAAAGTAGATTAAGGATTAATCATCAATTTCTTAAAACTTTCCACCCAAGTGCTCTAAAGGTTTAGAGGTAATTGTAAGTATAATTAAACCATATTAGTTACAGATGGTGCTCCAACATAAATGGCAGAATCATAGTTTCAAAGGAGCAGCATGTCAAAAATGTACATAGTGTGCCTGGCCAATCGTCGTGGACCTTCACCACAGGAAATATAGTAGGGAAAAGGTGTGTCCTTGATGTCTCATAGGTAGTTCAGAGCAGACCAGGGTATATCATCGTTCAGACCCTCGATATGGCTACGGACCCTGTAAATCCATTTTTGTTCTCTTACAAAAAGCACATTTTCTGGGTTACGGGTGGTGGCATTGATATTGGGTTTGTCCAAGACCGTCCAGAACATGTCCTCGGTCGAATGTTTTTTCTCTTTGTAATGGGTCGTAAGGCGATTTATCGTCCTTTGACATCTGATGGTGGATCTATGCTCCATTATCCTGACTTTCACCCTCCGTGTGGTCATTCCGATGTAGACAAGGTTACATGGGCATTTCAGCATGTATATCACATTGGTGGAGTTACAGTTGGTGTGCCTCCGTTGCTCCCATGGATGGTTGAGTCCGATGTCCACTGTTTTAGTGTTAGCAGTAAGGTGGCAAACATCGCATGTCCCACATCTCATGTGTCCCGTCACTGGTGGGAGGGTCCATGCACACTCCTTGTCTGTGGCCAATACCGGTCTAGTGAGAGTGTTCCTGGGTCTGGTGTGGACCAGCAGATCCTTTATGTTCTGGCTCCTTTTGAAAGAGAACAAGGGTTTTTCCAGTCGTAAGCCATTGGAGTTGAGGATTCTCCAGTTACGTAAAACGATCCTCTTGATATTATTGGAAGCGGTGTTGAATGTGGTTACATATATAGTCTTGTCGGTGGGGGGTTTCTCCACAGTTTCCAAGAGAGCCTCTCGATTGCAGTTGGCTGCTCTCTTCCGGGCCCTCTTCACAGTCCTGCGGGGGTACTTCCTTTGCAGAAGTTTATTCGTCAGGGTGTCAGCTTCTGATCTAAAATCCCCGGTACTGGAACAATTTCTGCGAAGGCGCAGGAACTGTCTCACCGGTAGATTCTCCCTTAGGGATTTGGGGTGGAAGCTCTCGAAAAACAAGAGACTGTTCCTGTCCCTCGGCTTATGGAACACCCTAGTCTGTAAACCTCCTTCACTGGGAAAGATGATCAAATCCAGGAAGGGTAGATTCCCCGTCGTGATGGTTGAAGTAAAATGTAGTAGGGGGTTGCGATTGTTCAACCACTCCAAAAAATCTTGAATGGAACGGGCATCCCCCTCCCAAATCAGGAGGACATCATCAATATAGCGCCTCCACACCTTGATGTTATTACTCCAGAGGCTCCCGGGGGCGAAGATGTATTGATCCTCAGAAGCTGCCACATAAAGCCCCGCTAGGCTGAGGGCAAAAATGCTCCCCATGGATGTCCCATGTGTTTGGAGTTCGAAAAAGCTCCTTGTGAGCGCTATTTCAGCGAGGTGTAAAATGAATGGCCTTGGGGTACAAAAATCCCAGTCCAAGGTGAACAGAATCTTCTCCACTACGCGTAGAGTCTCCCTCTGGGGTATGTTGGTGTACAGGGACTCCAAGTCCAGGCTCCCCAAGAACTCTTTTTCTGGATCAAAATTCAGGTCCTTCAATAGATGTAAAACATCGGAGGTATCTTTAAGGTAGGTTGTTCTGTTTTGTACCACTGGTTTTAAGAAAAAATCACAAAATTGTGAAAGAGGCTCCAAGAGGGAACCTATGCCCGATACTATGGGTCTACCTGGGGGAGGTCTTGTCGGCTTGTGCACCTTGGGGAGGGTGTAAAAATATGGTGTCACTGGGTCTTCCTGGCACAATAACCTTCCCTCTTTTTCAGTGATCCACTCATTATTTACCGCTTCCTCTACCACGGAAGCTATCTCTTTCCTGATGTCCTCAGTTGGATCTCCTCTCAGTACGCTGTAGTTCCTCTGATTGGCAAGGAGCCTCAAGCATTCTGTCTCACAAGAGATTTTCTTCTGGATTACAATGGCTCCCCCCTTGTCTGCCGGTTTGATCACAATGTCTGGGTTGTTCCTAAGTTCTTACAGGGCTTGCTTCTCTAGTTTGGTCAAATTCTTGTAAGTGGTGTTATCTTGTCCAGCCAGTGCTTCCACTTCATAGATGACAGCTTGTTCGAACGCTTCCACCTCTATAGGGAGAGCCCCCACAGATGGTATAAATTTAGATCTGGGGCGCAAGGTGGTATCCCCTCTGCGTTCTATGTTTTCTGCTCTATTTTAAAAAAAGACTTTGAGTCTGATGTTGCAGAAAAAGCCTGCCAATTCCTGGCGGATCTTGAACACATCTAAACTGTTAGTAGGTACAAAACCCAGTCCCTTTGTTGAGGAGTGCTTCCTGGGGACCCGTGAGTGGAGTGTCAGTTAGGTTCATTACTAGGGTGGTTACTCCCTGCTCGTCCCCGGTGAAGGGTCTCTCGCCATGCTCCTGGTTACCCTCTGTTCTAGGTCCTCCCATTGCACCCCTGTGGCCCCCTTCTGCTTGCCCCTGCCTCTCCCTCGGCCTCTCCCTAAAAAAGGATTCGGCATTTAGGGGAACTGTGTCACCTGGCCTCCCTGCATTCCAGGGAATTGCTGTTGGTACATGGGTGGCCACCCAAAGTTGTGATTCGGGAAATTGGGGTACATGGGATTAAAGGGGGGGCGGGGACCTCCAAAGAAACACCTCCCTCTGCCCCTTCTGCGTAGTTTCCTCACGTAATCACTGCCATCACTGCTTGTACTGGTCCTGTCCGAATTTCTGCTATCCCTGTTTTGGCCATTCTTCATGTCATCTACTTTCTTTTGGATGTACTCATCCGTGATATAAGGATATACCTTCTCTCGTGAAAACTTCTTCAGATCTTTTTGGAGTTTGTCTACCTTAGATCTTAATAGGTAATCTTTATACTCCCCAAATTCACTATTGGCTTCCTCCAGTTTCTTCTTGTAAGTAGCCAAAAGAATGCTGGCCTTAATTCCCTGTTCGTTAGCCTGGATTTTAATGTAGAGGGCATCTGCTGTCCTTTTAGCTGTATTAATGATAAGGATCAGCCAGTCCCTCGTACATTTCCAGCTATCAGGGACCAGTCTTTTCGGAAAATCAGATCTTCCAAGAATATCAGAGGCTCATTTGATACCAGAAGGCCTTTGGGGGCAGCATTGCCCCTTAGGTATTCTGTTAAGATCGCCCTACGGAGGATGGCTTTAACATGGGATCTCTTTAGTTCGATTAACGTGTCCCACCCTTCTCCCTGGGTCAGGACTGGATTAATGGTCGTGTCTCCTAGCAAAGTTGGACCTGAGAGGATCTCTGCAACTGCATCATCCCCGAATGCCAAACCCTGTTCTGCTGCCATGACATCACTGCGTAGTATCGCGTGGGTTTCACCTGAATTAGTATGGCAGTGCCAGGAGTGTAAAAACAAATCCCTGCGGCTCCGCGGCCGCGCAGAAACTCACCACACACAAAAGAAAAAGGGTAGGAGGAAATAACGTCCCACTTCGACCTCCTGCAACAACTTTATACACACAAATAGAAAGGGTACTTCGTGTTAATGATTGCTGTGATCTAAGGTTGGGGGGACCACCCAAGAGTTTTAAAACTGCCCTCACACACAGAAACCTGTGTCATGCTTCATCATAGGGCTGCTAACACACCTCCGCGCAGACCAACGCTGGAGGTGGAGCAATAGGGAGGGGGAAGACAATACAACACGTAAGTAGAAACAATATGGGATCACAAGTGAACATAGGTGCAGAAGCAATAAATTAAAACTGGCCACGGGAAATCCCAAATCCAACTTTAATCTTGGATTCCCTGTCGAGAGTAAAAAGGTCAATTGAAAGACCAGTGGATGGTGGTATGGAAGGCTATAATGAGTCACCTACCCCTCCACTCTGCAAAAAACGTCAACATGTTTCAGCCGGAAAAATATAATACCCCGGCTTTCATCAGGACTCACATTAGAAAGATCCCATGGGTACTAGCCCTACCTCCTTAATCCAAGGGTAGAGGGTGGGTACCCTTCTGAGTAAATGCTCAGAGGAAATGTAGCGGAGTTACTTGCTCTCTGTGGGGAACCTGTAACAGAGTCAATAAAAACAACAGGTATCAAGAAATCAGTGCAGTGCCCTCTGTGAATAAAAACACACAAACATCCAAAGTGGTTTCCCCCAATCCGATCATAGACAGCAATTCCTTATGAGCGTCGCAACACCGGCACAGGCCGTAAGTGCAATTACTAAGGCCCTGCGGTGCATGCAATGATAATAGACGTCCCACACGAGCGCACAATCTGCACTCATTTACTTTTTAAAATTACTCAGAATAAGATCAGGCATCAGTGCTAGGAGAAGAAAACGACCATTCACTCGGCAAATCTTACCGAGTTCATTAAAAATCAAAACTTGAACTGGCGGGGGAGCGAGGACAGCCCCCTATAGTCACACTCTGCGGGACACAGGAATAGAAAATGACAGCAGTAAATTTATGAGTTAAAAGAAACAATGTGTTAATAGCAATCTTATTGAGATCCGAACCGGCTTAAGCTAGCCCCGGGAGATGATTGCCATTGGGAACAAAGCACTGAGTAGGTCAAGGGACTCGGGCCGTTCGATAAGTGCCTAAAAGCCGAGGTGGCACTGTCTCCAACCTCCATGAGGAGGTTGAAATGCCAAACTTACTTCGTCAAGGTGAGCTGTGTTGGACGACTTGTCCCTCCCGGCGCCGTGCAGGTTCAATGCACCGCGCGATCACAGCCCGTGTTAACCATCCCTGCCCCTGTCCACGTCATCGCGTCCGCGACGTACGTGGCCAAAGGAGGGCGATAGGGAGATGGAAAACTAGAGCCCTGAATCAAGGCCCCATCTTGGGAGTGCAGAAACTCCAGTGCGCCTGTGCACACCAGACATTACCTCCCGGATGAGAGAGGAGTGCCCCCATAGGGGAGTTTCAGGGGACTTACTACCTCCAAACACATGGGACATCCATGGGGAGCGTTTTTGCCCCCAGCCTAGCGGGGCTTTATGTGGCAGCTTTTGAGGATCAATACATCTTCGCCCCCGGGAGCCTCTGGAGTAATAACATCAAGGTGTGGAGGCGCTATATTGATGATGTCCTCCTGATTTGGGAGGGGGATGCCCGTTCCATTCAAGATTTTTTGGAGTGGTTGAACAATCGCAACCCCCTACTACATTTTACTTCAACCATCACGACAGGGAATCTACCCTTCCTGGATCTGATCATCTTTCCCAGTGAAGGAGGTTTACAGACTAGGGTGTTCCATAAGCCGAGGGACATGAAAAGTCTCTTGTTTTTCGAGAGCTTCCACCCCAAATCCCTAAGGGAGAATCTACCGGTGGGACAGTTCCTGCGCCTTCGCAGAAATTGTTCCAGTACCGAGGATTTTAGATCAGAAGCTGACACCCTGACGAATAAACTTCTGCAAAGGAAGTACCCCCGCAGGACCATGAAGAGGGCCTGGAAGAGGGCAGCCAACTGCAATCGAGAGGCTCTCTTGGAAACTGTGGAGAAACCCCCCACCGACAAGACTATGAGGCAGATTTACAAGCCCCTTGCGCCACTTTTGCGTCACTTTTCCCATGTTAAAAATGACGCAAAAGTGGCGCAAGGACCTTGTAAATAAGCCCCTATATGTGTAACCACATTCAACGCCGCTTCCAATAATACCAAGAGGATTATTTTACGTAGCTGGAGAATCCTCAACTCCAATGGCTTACGACTGGAAAAACCCTTGTTCTCTTTCAAAAGGAGCGAGAACATAAAGGATCTGCTGGTCCACACCAGACCCAGGAACACTCTCACTAGACCGGTATTGGCCACAGACAAGGAGTGTGCATGGACCCTCCCACCAGTGACGGGACACATAAGATGTGGGACATGCGATGTTTGCCACCTTACTGCTAACACTAAAACAGTGGACATCGGAATCAACCATCCATGGGAGCAACGGAGGCACACCAACTGTAACTCCACCAATGTGATATACATGCTGAAATGCCCATGTGACCTTGTCTACATTGGGATGACCACACGGAGGGTGAAAGTCAGGATAATGGAGCATAGATCCACCATCAGATGTCAAAGGACGATAAGTCGCCTTACGACCCATTTCAAAGAGAAAAAACATTTAACCGAGGACATGTTCTGGACGGTCTTGGACAAACCCAATATCAATGCCACCACCCGTAACCCAGAAAATGCACTTTTTGTAAGAGAACAAAAATGGATATACAGGATCCGTAGCCATATCGAGGGTCTGAACGATGACATACCCTGGTCTGCTCTGAACAACCTATGAGACATCAAGGACACACCTTTTCCCTACTATATTTCCTGTGGTGAAGGTCCACGACGATGGGCCAGGCACACTATGTACATTTTTGACATGCTGCTCCTTTCAAATTATGATAGTGCCATTTATGTTGGAGGACCATCTGTAACTAATATCGTTTAATTATACTTACAATTACCTGTAAACCTTTCGAGCACTTGGGTGGAAAGTTTTAAGAAATTGATGATTAATCCTTAATCTACTTTTTCTTCCCTGCTAGACTCTATCATTTATATCCCTGCCTTGACGCTATGTCTGCACTAGACTAAACCATTATGGTTCTCTATCCCCATAGTCCAACTAGTGGCCATATGGGGGCACTCCTCTCTCATCCAGGAGGTAATGTCCGGTGTGCACATGTGCACTGGAGTTTCTGCACTCCCAAGATGGGGCCTTGATTCAGCGCTCTAGTTTTCCATCTCCCTATCGCCCTCCTTTGGCCACGTACATCGCGGACGCGATGACGTGGACAGGGGCGGGGATGGTTAACACGGGCTGTGACCGCGCGGTACATTGAACCTGCACGGCGCCGGGAGGGACAAGTCGTCCAACACAGCTCACCTTGACGAAGTAAGTTTGGCATTTCAACCTCCTCATGGAGGTCGGAGACAGTGCCACCTCGGCTTTTAGGCACTTATCGAATGGCCCGAGTCCCTTGACCTACTCGGTGCTTTGTTCCCAATGGCAATCATCTCCCGGGGCTAGCTTAAGCCGGTTCGAATCTATATAAGATTGCTATTAACACATTGTTCCTTTTAACTCATAAACTTACTGCTGTCATTTTCTATTCCTGTGTCCCGCAGAGTGTGACTATAGGGAGCTGTCCTCGCTCCCCCGCCAGTTCAAGTTTTGATTTTTAATTAACTCGGTAAGATTTGCCGAGTGAATGGTCGTTTTCTTCTCCTAGCACTGATGCCTGATCTTATCCTGAGTAATTTTAAAGAGTAAATGAGTGCAGATTGTGCGCTCGTGTGGGACGTCTATTATCATTGCATGCACCGCAGGGCCTTAATAATTGCACTTTCGGCCTGTGCCGGTGTTGCGACGCCCATAAGGAATCGCTGTCTATGATCGGATTGGGGGACACCACTTTGGATGTTTGTGTGTTTTTATTCACAGAGGGCACTGCACTGATTTCTTGATACTTGTTGTTTTTATTCACTCTGTTACAGGTTCCCCACGGAGAGCAAGTTACTCCACTACATTTCCTCTGAGCATTTACTCAGAAGGGTACCCACCCTCTACCCTTGGATCAAGGAGGTAGGGCTAGTACCCATGGGATCTTTCTTATGTGAGTCCTGATGAAAGCTGTGGTATTATATTTTGCCGGCTGAAACATGTCGACGTTTTTTGCAGAGTGGAGGGGTAGGTGACTCATTATAGCCTTCCATACCACCATCCACTGGTCTTTCAATTGACCTTTTTACTCTGGATAGGGAATCCAAGATTAAAGTTGGATTTGGGATTTCCTGTGGCCAGTTTTAATTTATTGCTTCTGCACCTATGTTCGCTTGTGATCCCATATTGTTTCTACTTATGTGTTGTATTGTCTTCCCCCTCCCTATTGCTCCACCTCCAGCGTTGGTCTGCGCGGAGGTGTGTTAGCAGCCCTATGATGATGCATGACACAGGTTTCTGTGTGTGAGGGCAGTTTTAAAACTCTTGGGTGGTCCCCCCAACCTTAGATCACAGCGATCATTAACACGAAGTTCCCTTTCTATTTGTGTGTATATACCTTTAAAACAATTGACACTTTGAAAGAGGGAAATCCCAGAGGCCTGATAAAATTTCTGGTGATCTTTTTGCAATTAACCTACCTTTTAGACACTGTACGTTAATCTATTATCAAATGTTATCTTGTCTGGCGCTAATATCCCTGACACCTGGTGGGGGACCAAAATCATTCCTATTTACAAAAAGGTCAATAGGGACAAACTGGTTAAATATCGACCAATATGGCAAACAGATAATCTGCAAAAACAATTCTGCAGAAAGGTCTTAGACAAACTACAAGATTGGATACAGGAAAGCAGATTTTGTCTTCCATTCAAGCAGGATTTTGTCTCAAGATAAGCACAATAGACCAATTCTTCAATTGTGCTCTTATCCACTGGAAGTTTGTGCCCTTTCTTAAGGAACATCTAAATGTGGCCTTTGATGAATCTAGGGCCAATTTTGATCTGGTCCCCATAAATCACTTGTGAGAGATTCTAAGAATCCTTGGTGTTTCAGATAATTTTGTGTCAATTTTGCTAAGGCTACATACAGATGGAAAGTACAATGAGAAGCTAAAGGGGAGATGAATTATCGTATACATATTCAAAGAGGAGTACCCTAAGGCTGGGTGTCAGCTCCCCAGTTCCCACATTGTGTTTTTTTTTATATATTAATGATGTAATTGACTACTAGTTGGACTCTGATAACGATTACTCTAAATTCAATGGTAAGAAGATCCCCAAAATATTGTTTGCAGACTAAACCTTACTACTATCAAAAACTGACATGGGTCTTCAAAGCTTACTCAATTGGTTCTTAGAATTCTGCCAACAGCAGAATTAGATATTAATACCTCAAAATAAAATGTATGTATGGTTTCTAAACCCCATAGAATATAAAGGGCAGGTTAACATTAGGGAATGATGTAATTGAACGAGCCAACAACTATGATTATTTGAGGATAAGAATTGCCAACTCGTTTGTCTGGGACCCCAAACTTGGAAGAGTAGTTTAATCATACAGCATGCCATAAGAATGCATAAAGCATCATGATTCAGGTCTGTTACTCCAGCCCTGCAAGTATATATAGAAAAAGGGCTGGGTGCTGCTCTATATGGGGCTGGAATGTGGGGCTTCCATAATTTACATGACCTCAAAATAGTGGAAAACAAATTTGTAAGGTCATTAGATAATTTGTCTGCTTGCACCCCATTATTACCCCTTTTTCTGACATGAACCTCAAAAGAATTGCACATATAGGGGCTTATTTACAAGCCCCTTGCGCCACTCTTGCGTCATTTTCAACATGGGAAAAGTGACCCAAAAGTGGCGCAAGGGGCTTGTAAATCTGCCCCTTAGTCATTTAAAACCCTGTTTTGTATTAGCTGAGGATCTGGTATATTATCGAATTGGAGTCCTATAGGAATGGCCTCCGCAAGCTATTACTCCTGGACAGAGTTTACGCTCGCCTGTGGCTCAAACATGTAATAGCATGGATTTATGCTTTGGGCCTCCAAGAGGTGCCGAATGATCCTATTTGTATCACAAGGACATCTGGGGTTTTGCTGAAATGTACGTACTGGTCAAATATCATGGAAGGCTGGCAAGTAGGTCCCAAAAGTGGTGGATTGGTAAATAAATACCTTAGATTGGGGACACTACCTGTTAATATATTTTCCTACAAACGAACTCGGGACAAAGAGGAAGTCGATCTATGCTCAGCTTGTAATGCTGCAGTCAAATCCGAGAAACATCTTTTCTTTATTTGCCCTGCTTACCCCCACCCTCAAGTCAACTGGATATACCAGTTATGTACAAACTTGGGCAAAAGACATTATCAAATAGCTATAAGGATTTTTTAAACTGTTAGAACTACTTGTATTGTTTTTGTTGTGAGCCAATATTTGCAAAATTTATGGCATCAAAGAAAGACTATAAAGGACTTGTGCAGGAGACTGCGCTGCCATAATTAATTTATGCAAGTATCTGATGTATACTTAGTTATTTTTGTACATGTTTTGGTAGTAATTTTAGTGGTTTTATTGCTTTTTTGACTTGTATATTTTTAAGGGGTTTATCCCCAAAATAAACATTGAACTACATGTTTGGGTGCTCTCATTGCATGAAAAGAAATGGTATAAAACAGGGATGCATGAAATATGGAAAATATGTCATAGCTACCTGTGAAATATAGATTTCATTATCATAATGACATGCCCCAACCCTCTTCAGAATATTACCATTGCCAGTCCTACTTGGATTATGCGGTATGGATGATGAAATTGTGTAATAAATGTATCTGAATTTTGTGGCAACATTTTCTGGCATTTAACATAATTAAAAGCAAACATGTATACAGATTTCTGAATTGGGTTACATGGTCAAGATAATATTTATTCAGCTACTCCAATGGATCACTCAAATTTCATATAGGAAAAAGCTATCAACTGAGCTTTTGAGCCTAGGTGCTCAAAAGGAATTTAGGATAATCTCTAATCTTTCCAACGCTGCTGTCCGTGAGGTGTAGCACTAAGATTATAAATGGTCTCAGAGAGTTCCATGAGAGCTCAACAGCTGTCACAAACGGAATTCTATCTACAGGTTTCGCATGAGTATGTGAAACAAAGCAAAGATACAGCATATCATCTCTGTTTTATAATCTTCCAGTAGAAACCCAGGGATAGAGATATATGTGTTTGTGTTTGGAATTTATGGACGGTAAACCTATCAACACAGTCACAGCACTTTGTACCAAAAAGGAGGAGAGGATTGTTGGCCATAACAACAGAAGGGGGACACATGGGAGAAGGAAATTCTAGAGGGGTGGGGAGTGAAGAGATTCTAGAAACCAAGGAGGAAAAGAGGGTACCTTCAAATGCATGTCTCCTATGTGTGTTGATAACAAAATCCAAAGAATCTTTTAATGACGGCTGTGCACCATTAGTGAGCATAGAGTTTCTGTGTAGAATCATGGCACTG
Source organism: Calotriton arnoldi (assembly GCA_963921515.1). Lineage (NCBI taxonomy): Eukaryota > Metazoa > Chordata > Amphibia > Caudata > Salamandridae > Calotriton > Calotriton arnoldi. The sequence continues at coordinate 940,333 of CAWUFW010000497.1, forward strand.
ACCAAAAGCTTTTTGAACATCATTACAGTCACTGGTGGTCCTAAACTCAATCAGATTGGTTGCTGAGCGATGGATGAAACTTTGCTTTGCATTTTGGGTAAAGCAGATTTGATCAAGATGAACATCTTCTCTAACCTTCTTTATACTTTTAGTAACATCATTATTCATATCGAAATAAAAACCGACGTAAATAAAGACATGCTAAAGGTGAATGTAGTTAGGCATGAAAAAAACAAATTCTGTCTTGGGAAAGGATTGAAAACTCTAATTTCTAAAGGTTGTGTTTTGGTTTTCTAATGTATAAAACAATTCTTCATGTAAGCAAAGCCCGCTCCCGTTTAGAAAGGAAAGTCCAAGTTGGATATATAATGAGAAAGTACATAAATCTGAATATCATCTGAAATTTCAACTGAAGACAGCAAAGTTATGTTCAGTGAAGTGCCAATAAAAAGAGGGTTGTGGCATACCCTTACTGAGTATTAGGAGGAACTAAACAACTGGGGCCTGTTTCAAAAGTAAACTTACACTTTAGTGTACGTTTACTACTTTTAGGTATGCACAAATTATGTGCAGAGTTTTATGACTTTGCTCTCCCTATGCTTATATGTGTGGAATTCTCTGCACCTGGAGACTCCCTAATCGGGGCAGAGAACTCCATACACATAAGTATAGAGAATGCGGGTCATAAAGGTCCATATGTAGTTTGTGAATACCTAAAAGTAGTAAACCTACACAAAATTGTTAATTTACCTTTGTGAATGAGGCCCTTATGGTACAAATCAAGAACCACAGCAATTAAGAACCACATTATCCTAAACAACTGGATATACAAAAAACTGTAACATCTGCAATCAAGATGCAGGCATCCATCTAGGGAATTATTCAGTTATATGCACTTTTGAAAGCACATGTAGAGGTTCATCAATATGTTGTAAGAAAAGCCAGGGCAGCACAAATACTGTACAGACAATTTGTTCATGTGAAACTTGGAGAGATGGATATTATTCAACCTTCTTTACAGGGAAATGCATCGGATATGAAGAAAATTTTGAATTTCAGACTTGATTTGATGTAATCAATTAGAGACTAAAATTAGAGTGGAACAGTCGTAGAAGCTCGTGTCTAAAATACCTGAAACAAACATGAGGATGTCTGGTAGATGGGTACAACAAAATGCATGTTTGAATCAATTGGATCACTACACAGATTTAGAAGAAAAATAACTATTTGGTGTTGTTCATTAAACTGCCAAAGTAACAGTGGAAAGTTTTGTTGATTGTAGATTGAGAAATACTTTTGAGGCTAACAAGAGAAACATTTTAAGACAATGTAAGAAGGTGAGGAAATTACAGCCTGAGGAATGGCTTGTAGAAATGACTACATTGGCACGTGTGAAGATGCTGGCATTTAAATCCACAGACTTAGATTTTACATTAAAGAAAACCTTGGGAGCATACAGTTAAATCATTAGTTGCGCTCCATGACCATAAATGGGATACTTTTAGGTCCTAATGATTGATGAGTAATTGATTTATGAAAAGATGCATTGTTTATTTGAATTAAATTTTTAGGTAGATGAGAGACTGAAAACAATCAAATGTAAATATTACAAAAGCAAATTCTACATGCTAGACCATCCTGACGTAATGTTTATTCTGTGACTCGAAGAATAGGAAAACTTTTAAAATGAAAAAGAAATATGTCACTTTCAAAATAGCATGAAGGCTAGCTATGAAATTCCTTAGCAGACAAACATATAATATAACGCTTAATTTAACCTAGGAGGTTAAAAATGTATATTAAACCAGTGGAACAACTATCAGAAAGTAACTCATTGCTTTTGTATAGCTTCTATTGCAGCAAAATTACTATTTAAATATTTTGCTGAATAGAAATCACCAGTATGGTCAATTGCTGGGTGTATCTATCCATGAAATTAATTTTTGCACTTTTTTAATGCAATTCTAACAACTTCACCTGCAACTCATTATTCAATCCTCACTATTTAATGCACGTTCCGTACCGAGATCCCTTAATTGTATTTTTTTTTTGGAGGGGGGTTATAAGGCACTACTCACCACCATGAAAAGTGGAGAGCTTTGCCTTTTTTTCAATCGTGATGCATTTCGGATTCCACAGCAGAGGTGTTCCCACTACCTTTTGTCAGGTATTGAAAGCTTCATGGTGTGCAGAAACGAATGCCCACGTCTTTAAACATCCTCAAATCATTTGCTCCGAAAGTAAGGGGCACTCAGTAGGGTGACTACACGAGTTCTGAGTACAGATCCACAAGCCAGTCCTTTGTATATTTTGCTGTGTGAATGTTATTTGTTCCTGTTTTGTTGAAAACCACATTGTAATGAGTAAATCTTGAAACTCAATATATTTCAAGTACCTCTATTTAACTCCTCTTTGTTTCAGGTGGATTTAGGGGGTCCGTTGGTATGTCTTCAAGAAGATTCTACCGAATATATTCTTCATGGAATCGCTAGCAGGGATATTTGTGGAAATGAATATCCAGGAGTTTATACCAATGTTACCAGTTTCATTGACTGGATCAACCATTATATCAACACCATCAGTATGTATACAACAATAATAAATGTATTATTAAAGTTGACTTTGATAGAGATAGTGTGTACAGCTTTGTATAGAATGCTTCACAAGCACCAAAGTTGAAGTTTATTGAAAGGAGGCTTTGCTATTATTTATAATACCTTGCAGCAACTTGTTGGATTTGCAGACATTAAGAGGACAAATATAGGACTAGTGTGTCATATATAAAAACTTGATATGCAGCGTTTTGTATAAATAATGTGTATTTAACATCAAAATAAGACCATTTTTTTCTCAGAGGCATCTATACAAAGGTCACAAGAGGAAACATTGGCAAAGCTAATAGGTTTCACCTATGTGAAATCTATTGTCTTTGTAAATTCTTTTTTTACATGTTACAGATGAAAATAATAAAGATGTGAAGTAATGGAAAGAGCTGCTGACTTGGGGAATTGGGTTCGAGTCTCCAATTCGGCTCAACATCCTGTCCAAATCATGTAATCTCACCAGTGCCATAAAAAAGTGTCTTTTTGCAATATAACTTGTGCTCTTATAAAGTGCTGAAATACTTCATAGAACGTTTAATTGCTTTTCATAAAAGCTGCCCATACTGTGAAAAAAGGTGATCCATATTCTTTTAAGATGTGCCAGTGTCCTATTCCTAACTCAATCTCCCACCAAAGGATTACTGACCCTAGGCAGGCGCAGACCAAAAGCAAATGTGAGCCACTGGTAATTACACTGATTCGATGGCAATTATTTTTTAGCTCTTCAGCTCTGTTACAAACAGGGACCAACGACTTGCAAATTGGTCTAAGCCCTGCCCTAATTGGTCTAAGCCCTGCCCTAATTCCAAGGCTACAAGCCCTTCAACAAGGATCACAAGTTATATCACTGACAATGTCCAATAACCGTCAAATATGTCCAGGGTTGCATGTGCTCCCAATGAAAGGAGACATGTATTATGGAGCTGGTTCAAACTGTCAATTTGAAGGAAGTACCAAGATTGACTTTCTTATGGATGGTCCTTTCGGTATAGAGAAGCTAATAAAGAAACCAATGCACCTACAGTAATTACAATTAGCCCAGACTAATATAAACATGTTCAACTCTTGTTTAGTTTAATTATTCCTATAGTCAGGTTTCTCTGACTTCTTGTACAACTGGTCTACACTTTGCCTCAGAGAGAGACGTTAATAAAAAATATTTTTTTTTAAAAAAAGAGTAGAATGTCCTGGTTGTGTGCGTGATATTAGCAAGAACAATCCCTAACTTAATTAGTATAAAGACGTTTGATGCAATGGTAATTTGCTGCTAACCATAGCTGCACATTGCAACAGCGTTGTAGCTGATAAGTAATGATATTTGAGGTGCATGCAGTGAAAACTAAACATCATCCTGAACGTTTAACACAAGAAAACATTAAATGCAGATAAAGATATGCAAAAGAAGTCTTACAATCTACATTGTGTGTGGGTTCTACGCAGGGGCAATCTTCTACTGCTTCCAGTAGTGCGCCCTGTGGATAGTGGAATACGCATGCATATTCAACAGCTATAGCAAAAGATTGTTAAATTCCGGTGGATTGTTAAATTCCGGTGGGACGTAGGAGCTTCAAGGCTATGTTGTGTGCATTTTCGACAGCAGTCGAGTGTGATCGCCATCTTAGAATGGTGTTGCACCTATTTGTTCATAATGAAACCATCCTGGCTAATGGCGGCCACTCCAACCTGCTTTAAACTCAGTTTAGTATTCAAATTCAAATTAAATTAAATAAAACATTTTGAACTTACAAGTGCTTTTCTGGTGTACCATCATCTACACAATCATTCAAAGTATTGCGTACAAATTTTCGAGAGCAAAAACCGGAATTCGCTTAGAGATAAATGAGAGATTACAATTTGGGAAAACCTATGAACATTTCAGAAGGGTCGCTCCATATCGGCTCATTTTCTAACAAAGAACTAGAACGCTAACTTTACAAATGGAGAAATACCAGGGAAACAGATATTTGGGCCAGCGCATGAATGATAGTGGGCTTCCAACGTTACGGATTGCCTGTGCTATAAGTCACATTACAGCAGTTGCAATTAGTTGATGTGTGACATTTCAGTATCGTACTGGAAGATTTTTTTACACATAAGAAGGCAAAACCTTAAAAAGAAAGTTCCACAAATGCGGATAAAAGCAGTACTTGGGCCATGGGATACTGATAAGAGAAACACACGAGGAACAACAGGCTACAGCCAATAGAAACAGAGGAAACGTAAGTGGCAAGCACATGAACCAAAAGTGAGGGCGGGATGTAAGCCCCTTTTAAGAATTATATTAACATAAGATTCCACAAGCACAGCGCAAGTGCTGTGCAGGCGAAACCTAAAAATGAGAAACAGTGCAGTAGGGACTATATAGAAACTGCTGCAAATACGAAACTCAATTAGGATCCCTAGAGTAGTCTAAAACATCTATGGTAATGGTTACATATTGGAGATTGACTTCCTGAACGTTACCTTTTCTTTGCTATGGGGCAAAACAACTGAACTATCCATGCATGCTGTGCTCAACAGGCTCAAAGGTCAACCTCTTCAGTTTGTTCATCTACAGCATATAGTGTATGAGATGAAGTCATTTGTTTCAAAGTGTGCATGCAAATAATGTTTTAGGGCAATATCACAAGGCAACAAGTTTGTTCTCCTCATCGTGAACCATAATCTGTTCTGTTTTGTCACCTGACACATTCTTACAAGCTTACTGCTTACATGGAGGCAGTGGGAGGTGACCCCTGCAGCACTATTAGTCAAGCCTTCCAGGACACGTAGTTTGTAACAGGTGCACTGTCCCTGTTTGTGTTATAAAGAGGTGCCCTCTATTCGGGAGAGTACGTTCTATTAGTGATCATGCACTGCTGCCCAGGGCAGCCGCAAACTCAGTGCTTCCCTCAGACAACACATTAGTGGAAGATGGAGCAGCACCCACCTGCACTTCAAACGGGGGCCAGAGATACCCCTGCAGGTGTGTGCAGTGTGTGACTGCACCCAGCTACAGATAGATTTCTGGGGGTTCATGGGACCTCCATTCACCTTCTAGATGGCTGCCCTCAGTCAGCACACTGACTGTGCGCCACTTCTTTGCATTTCCTTAAGGCCTCTTTGTCTCTTTGCCCTTGTCCATAATATGGCACGAACAAAGAGGGAAAGTGTATCCCTCTTTTACATCGGGCAATGCCCATGCATTGAGGGAATTCCCTCTGAAGATAGTGCTGGCACTATCAGTATTACAGAGAAGGCACACAAACATCTGCGGCCCCATCTGTAAAACAACAGTGCTCTCCCGGTGCAGAAAACAGGTGCACATGCTCGTTGCGACACCGGGGCACTGTATGTAATACAGCCCCAGGTTGCCGAATCCCTTTCAGTTTCCCTCTTTAGTTCATTTTTCAGTGGACCAATGGTAGGACACCCATTTGCACTCTACCACAGAAGTCATACATAAAGACAGATAGATGTATCAACAATTCTGCTTTTGTTGCCTTTGTACATGAGACTAATAAAGTGTTTCCAAAATGCATACAGCTCAGAGAATAGAAAATAAAAAAACTCCTATAAACATGTGTACGGATGTTTAAAACTATTTCAGAACTCTTACACTTACCCTTACAAATTTGCTCACTCAGCTGGCCTAGACACAAACAGCGCATCCCCTCCAGAGGAATTAAAATGCTCTTGGGCTTTTGTTGTTTTCGATGCATAAATCTAATTCAGGGTTAAAACTATCCCTCTATTGAGGTTCTTTATTAGATCTGGTTTGACAGTGCAGTGGTCAGACCTTTTGCTTACTAAGACCCTCATTACGAGTGGGGTCTTAATTCCAAAGGGGCCGCAGTTTTCATCTGCTGAAAGCAGAAATCTCAATGTGAAATATTAGGAGAAAATATACATCAATCAGGGCAAAAACATATAATCTTAGAGCAGGCTTTGGGTCTTCCTCTTCAACCACTGGCTTTTTTGACTATCTACTTTCAACCAAAGGCTTGATACTTCGCCTATCACATCTAAGCTTAGTCTAGAGCAGTATGTCTCTCTCACCTGATGCTGCTGGCTGTCAGGGTGTATATTTCCACCTCCAATGCAGTGCTTGCATTGAACTGCATAAGGTACTACTTTATGAGTAAAGCATGCTCTGTCGGCTTCTGCCGGCTCCCTCACGCCCCTCATTATTTTTTGTGTACCTTGCTCTTCATTCTGTCCCTCTTTCCCTCTGTATGCTCATCATTTACCACCCACCCTCTTTCATTACTGCTGGCCACCCCTTACTCTTTTACTTGTGTGCTCATTTTTCCCCCCACCCTTCCATTTTGACTGCTTCTCATCAGTGGTCATGGGTTGGGTATTATTTTTGTTTCCTAGTAAGGAAAATCCGACTTCCCATTCAATACCGAAGTGTCCCTTGACATTAGACCTTTATTTGATATAGAAACAAAATACAACTGCATCACCGGTGGGGGGGGGGGGTTGGGCTTCTAAATAGACACTCATTTCCTAGGGTTCATTAATTTCTTCATCTGACACGAATTTGTTTATGCTGCAAGCATTAGACCATTACTACTAGACCTACTGGCGCTGCCAATACTTGCTTGTTTGGCGGCTGCTGCTGCCTTTGACGCCTGCCTGAAACCAATTACTTCAGAAGGTTGGAACAAAGAGTTCCGTTCCGATGAAGTCTGAGGTAGCAACCAGCCCCTCAATTCTGTGTTTAGTCATCCTCTTTCTCCTGCACCACCACACTACCCAGTCAAATATGCTGGTGCCTCTTTCCAAAGTATAACATCAGTGCTTAATTTGAGCTGGTGGCTGACAGTGGGGCCTGCCGGTGGTTGACGGTGGGGTAAATGGGCACTCATTTTTGGGGGCTGGCACTTATTTTTTCTCATCAGACATTTACTGAGAGCAAGAGAAGGACAAACACACAAAGGGGTAAGAAGGAGGAAGAGAAAGATGGAAAAAACGTCACAAAGGGAGAAAGAAGGAACCTACAAGAGTGAGATAAAGGGGCAGAAAGTTTCTGGTAGTGGAAGATTAAAGGGGCCTGGGTGTATTCAAGACCACTCAGCTTTGGTATTTGGCGCGCCAACATTTAATAGCAGTGGCCAAAGGCTTCTGAGCAGAGTTTTGGGCACCAGCACTCATTCATTTACAAATTAGGCACTGTACTTCATTCTCTTAACAGAACCATATACTGCTTCCCTTGCATGCACTTCTGCTTGCCATTACCATTATCTGATTCGTGCCATATCACAAGATGCTTTGCATTGCTAATGACCCACTTTATAAATGGCAGTCCCTCACACTGAGTTGCTACATAGTGAATAAAGTATATTTAAATGTATTTAATTGTGGTCAGTAATACAACGGTTTTGTGTGCGAAACAGTATATGCAGCAAGATGAAACCCATCACACACAACCGTTTAGACTCATTGCTTTTATAACAGCATTTAAAATAGTAAACCTAAAGATATATTCATAACTTCAAAAAATTTCCGGGGAAGCGGACGAGGAGGTTGTAGGAAGAGCGTTAGGTGTGCACCCCATTGTTTCCTACTCACAGGATTTTTTAGGAGTGGTACACACGGGGCTGGCCCTCATGTGGTCCTGAAGAAGAGCTTTAGGGGAAAGCTCGAAACATGTCGTGCCACTACTAGGGGCTCCATACTCATTACAGTTAGGTCTCTCCCTAGTATTAACCCCTGATTTTAAAACATACCGACTAGGAGCAGGAATAAAATATTAGCTCACTGGAAACATGGCGTCCGCTAGTTGAGCGGAGCGCGCGTCCGGAGAGTACTCTCTACCCCTGACTGTTATGTTACCGGCAAAGAAGTGATCTTTTGTCTATCGGGAGATTATTGAGCTCGGTGTAGCTCTATGAGGATCTCAGGGAGGTCTCGCTGCGGAAATATCGGTGTGTACATACCTCAGCTGAATGTGTGTCGGGTCTTTCGTCCAGACTTCAGGAGTTCCGCGTCTGACACGTCCGCTTCACCTCCTACGCTGGTACGGAGCCGCCCTGGAGTTGAGGCGTGGTCGCAGAGCGGCGGCCCGCGGTCTCCTCCGGGTTGGCAGCGGTAGCGCCAGCATCAGCCAATTCTTTGGGGTGACGGCTGGCGAGAGAGTGAGATCTGCGGCGGTTGCTGGTTGCGCCGGAGGTGGTGTGGGGCTCGATTCGGAGGAATGCTTGGTGCGGTCAGTTCCAGGCGTCTTTTCTTTTTCAGCTGCTCCTAGTAACATCACTGGCGGTAAGAAGGCGGAAACTCCTGTGCAAGAGGCGGATTATGTTATAGCCACTTCAAAGGAGAAGCATGAACATCGAGAAGGGGAAGGGGGTCCTACAACCCAGGTAACTTGGTGGTAGCTGCAAATAAAAAAGCGGAAAGAAGAGAGGAAATTGTAGGCAGAGGGAGGTTGGCTGCAGAAAAACGAACATTAAAGGAAAAGATACTGGGTTACTGGAGCCACACTTAGGGGGTGTCAGGCTTTAGTGAATACGAGGGACGATAGTATTATACCCTCTAACCAAGATACAGCCTTCCAGAACTACCAAGTTAAGGGAAGAAGTGTAAAAGAGGGAGGAATAAGAGTGTCTCCTCGCACTGCAAAGTAAGAGTTACCCCCTCACTACGGTCATTTTTTAGGGTGCAACCGGAAGTCTTGACTGTTACAAAGCAGGGGGGGGGCTCTGGAATTCACTCCATCAGCTCCACTGGCTCTGTAGTTGGGGTTTCTCGAGTTAATATGGATAATCTGGGTTCTTCCAGCCAGAGCGATATACCTATCAGTTTACCTATAGTAGCCCCTGTGTTGCGGTCTGAATCACAGTCAGGGAGGTAGCGGAGTCAGAAGCCCAGAATCCGGGGAAGTTGTCAATCATTCCCTAGGAGCCTCGATCGAAGCCTTGTTTACTTCATTAAAGGAAGATATAAAACAGGGCTTTGCAGTTTCTGCAGACAACCAAAGTGAAATAAGAAATGTGTGTGAGACTTTGGAGAGAAAGGTTGACCTCTTAAATTCTAGAACCGAATCGTTAGAGAGCTCAGTTGAGGTACTCAAGACGAATTTGGGGTCAGCAGAGGAAAAGATACAAAGCCTACAGAGAGGAGAAGTTGCTTTGCGGGACAGAATGGAGATCTTGGAGAATAATTCCCGCAGAAATAATCTGCGGGTTATGAATATTCCAGAAGGGAAAGAAGGGGCAGACATTAAGACTTTTATGATCGCCCTGCTTAAGGAGGCCCTATTACTCGAAGAAACAACAGAGTTCTTAGAAAGGGATATTCAAAGAATCCATAGGGACCCATTTCGCCACAACCCTAAGAGGGCAAAGCCCAGGAAGATCCTTATTAACTTTCTCACTTATTCTGTTAAAGAGAAAATTCTGAATTTGGCTTTGAAGGCTAAAACAGTAAAAAGTAGGGACTTCTCCTTTGAGGTTCGTTCGGATCTTTCCAAAGCCACACTGGAGAGACAATGGGAACTGGGTCAAAGAATGGAAAACTTTAGGAAGGCCGGTGCAGTAGTACAGCTTAAGTTCCCGGCCTTCTTGAAAGTTATGCACAATAATAAGATGCATAACATTAGATCAACCCAAGAGGCAGATGAATTACTTGATTTCATCAATAGGCAGGCCTCTAAAAGCCTTTAGAGCTTCCTCTGGTTTTCTTTAGGGTGTAAAAATGTCAGATTAGAGAGACACAAGTGCTCCCTTTTTTATGGATAACCTTATTTCTCCTATCTTACTCCCTATCATCCCCTAAGTTATGTATCGGCAAGTTTTTTTCTTTTTCTAAAGAGTTCAGGGAAGGTGGGAAATAGGCTATATATTGTTTTTTTTTTTTTTTTTTTTTAGGTAAGAAAGGGGAAGAATAGAGTGAGTAGGGAGGAAAGGTATGGAAAAAAGAGGAAAAAAAAATAAATATATAAAATAAAATAAATAAATAAATACATATAAATATTATCATATACATATATATATATATGTTTGGGGACATATAGACACAATAGAAATAGAGGGGCAGGGTGGCTCACGGACGCAATAGCTGGTCAACACCAGACCAGAGAAATGGGGGAAGGGTTTCCCAAGGGGAGGAGGAGTGGGTGGGGGAAGGGGAGCACAGGGGGATAAATAATAAAAATACCTCATTTGCCTCAACCGGTTCAGTTCTAGAAACTTCAATGAGCAGTAATAATGGGAAAACTGGAAGGTCTCTCGGCCTATGTCCTTGTTTTTGTCCAGTCAGGACGGAATATGTTAATGCTAATCTTAAAATAACATGACAATACTCCAGATTTTGTCCTGGAATGTCAATGGCCTGCGCATGAGGGCACGAAGAGCTAGAATTTTACAATACCTGAGAGATTCCCCGGCGCAGGTCATTGTCATACAGGAGACTCACCTTCTTAAGACAGAGACAAAAGAACTGTTAAAAAGTCAGAAATGGGTGGACAATTTCATTTGCACCGATCAGACGGCTAATATTAGAGGGGTGTTGATCCTTTTTAAAAACCAGGCTAGAGCTCAGATTCTACAATATAGTGAAGATTTTAGTGGTAGGTGGCTGATTTTGAAGATTACCTTAATGGGTATCCTCTTTACCTTAGTTGGATATTATGGTCCAAACCAGGACGATCCTTCCTATATAAATTCCATTCGCTCTCATCTCCTGGATTTTCCAGAGCCAGTGATATGGGCAGGAGACTTTAATATTGTCCTGGACCCTAAACTAGATAAATCCCCTAATAGTAGAGCAGAAGTTCCTTCTAAATCTAGGGCGTCCTTGTTGACAACGATGGCCCAATTGGGGCTATCCGATATTTGGAGGGAAAGATCGGGAGACCAACCAGGAGTATCTTTTAGAAATTTTAGATACAAACACAAGTCGAGAATAGACTATATTTTGCTTAGTTATAATCTAAAAGATAGAGTTAAAGATATAAAATACCTACCCTCGCACCTTTCGGACCACTCAGGAGTTATATTAGCTATTGAGTGTATACAGTCACAGCAGTCTAGAACATGGTCATTCGATCGAACAATACTGCTCGAAGAAGAAGAGACTGCCTTTTTTTCTACGGAGACCAAGCACTTTTTAGAGAATAACCTAGGAACAGCCGACATTACAACTGTCTGGGACACCTTTAAAGCTTTCCTAAGGGGTAATATTACCAATAGATCGAGTTATAGGAAAAAAAAATATAGGGAAGCGACCTTAGTTCTGGAAATTGAAATGAGGGAAATCGAGGAAAAAATGAATAGCCAGATCGGCATTGGCCAGAAGGAAGATTTGGATAGGCTCGTCCAATTAAAAGAAGAGCTGAAGAGTATTCTTCAAAAGAGGCTGATGCGTAGGTGGGAGGCTAGCAAGATTGCCCATTTCGAGTATGGGGAAGGAGCAGGAAAACTACTTGCTTGGAAAACCAAAATGGACCAGCTCCGGAACCATATAAAAGAAATAAAGGTGGATGATGAGGCACCCTCCCTTTCCTCGGACAAAGATATCGGCGAGGTTTTTTGGGTTATTTCCAAGATATCTATAAGGATACTTGCATAGAAGACAGAGCAAAAGTGAAGCTCTGGTTGGATGAGATTACATTACCATCTATTAGCCCCAAGCAACAGATAGATTTGGAATGTGCTATCACAGAAGAGGAGGTGAGGAAAGTTATTGCAGGGAGTAAAAGAGGGAAAGCGGCTGGGCCTGATGGCCTACCTGCAGAAATATATCGCGTCTTGCAGGATGTCATAATCTCAGTACTCACTCAACTGTATAATAAGATTTTATTGGAAGGAGTTAGCCCCCTCGTTCTTGGGATGATGCTACGGTGGTCTTAATTTTAAAACCTGGCAAGAATCCGGCTAGGTGTGATTCATATCGACCGATATCACTTTTAAATACAGACTACAAATTTTTCTCTTCTATTTTAGCAACTAGGTTGGGGATGGTGGCAAATGACATCTTTCACCCAGACCAAAAAGGGTTTGTAAAAGGGCGACAATTAGCAGACTTAACATACGATCTGGTCGGAGCAATTGATATCGCTTCCACCTATGCCCTCCCGTTGGCAGCCCTAACTCTGGATGCTACCAAGGCTTTTGACAGGGTAAATTGGGGATACCTGTCGGAAGTCATGGCAAGATTTAATTTGGGAGACAAATTCCGCCGTACCATTCAGTTGTTATACCAGGCACCGTCAGCCAGGTTGCTGGTTAATGGCATTTTGACTGAGGCATTTAAGATAACTAGGGGAACGAGACAGGGTTGCCCTCTCTCTCCCCTGCTCTTCAATATGTATATAGAGCCTTTTGCACAGAAACTCAGAGATAACTCTAACATCATCCCTTTTAAATATGAGGAGTGGGAGAAGAGGGTGGCCCTGTATGCAGATGATATCCTTATACTGTCAGCAGACTTGGATTCAGCCTTTCCGACAGTTATCAAACTGGCAGAAGAATTCGGTCAAATATCGGGTTATGAAATAAACGCGGGAAAGACGGAAATCATGACGTGGAATATTAGAGAAACCCATTTCCAGATCAGTTCAGGTATGCGATACTTGGGGGTCAGAATAGTGCAGGAAGTAGGAAATATCGCAGAAATAAATTTAGTGAGAGTTTTCAGAGAGTGTCAGAAATTGATGAAGTCATGGGCCCATCTCCCCTTATCCATTTTGGGGAGGGTAAATCTGGTCAAAATGACAATTTTACCTAAGATCACATTCCTTTTAATACGATCCCCTTTTTTTGACAAACCCCTGATAGTTAAATTTCAACAGGACATAAACTCCTTTATCTGGAAATATAGATCAACCAGGATAGCCTGGAAAAAACTAAGGAGAAGGAGAGAGAAAGGAGGACTGGCGCTACCTGACTTGCAATACTATGCCTGGGCCTTCCAGCTTTCACATTCTAGAATGTTATTAAAAATGCCTCTGAGCACAGGAGGGGAGACATGTTTCGGGCTATGTTAAGGGGTGCTGGTATATCGGAAGAAGGCTTTATGTTTAAATTTGGGGACCAAAAATTCTTTAAAAAGGTTAAACTTAAGGTCCTTCATACAATAGCAAAAACGTGGGCCAGATTAAGAACTGTGGTAGGGCTTCACTACTTTTCAAACTTTGCACCTCTCTGGGATTCACCAGGTTTGCCGGAGTGCCTCCAGGATAGTTTGGCGATACCACTAAGAGAAGCCGGGGTAAAAGTGTGGGGAGATCTGATTAATGAAGATTCGTTTGTTTCATGGGAACACCTAAGTAAGAGAGTAGGGACGGGCCTCTCAAAGTTCAAGTATATCCAGTTAAAAAGCTGGGCACAATCCCAGCTAAATCAGAAAAAACATTTTGGCAAGGGCAGCAGCCTGGAACAACAGCTAGTTGAAAGGCCGGCAGGAAAGAGGGAGGTTTCATTATGGTATTGGGCTATTGAAGAGGCAGCAGACGGAGAATTTAAGCTTGCAGATGAGCTATGGGGTGAACAGATCCCGAATACACTGTGTTAGTCTCTATGGCAAGACTCGTTTAGAATTCTCTTTAGATTAGTTAAACCTGCTTGGTTGAAGCGGAATCACTTGTTCACCGCCCATAGGGCATACCTATCCCCTCTTAGATTATCTAAATTTTTGAAAGGATCCCAAGTTGTATGTAAAAAATGTGGGTTGGCTGAAGCATCGGATACACATATGTTTTTGGACTGCCCTTTTATTGCTTCTTTTTGGGAAGAGGTGAGGAAGACACTTGAGAGCGTTTTAAGAGCACCAATTCATATAAACCTGTCCTTGATAATCTTCGGTCTTAATAGCGATATTGTAGGCCCTGCCAGATCTTTGCTATTTTACTCAATACTAATGGCTAGGAGACAAATCTGTAAATATTGGGTAGATCCAGCTCCCCCAACCATTCAGACTGGCTGACCTCATTATATGAGGTCTCCAAGATGGACATGTCTAGAACCTGCAGTAATAAAAAACTCGCATATTGGGACTTGCTTATTCGGTGGAGGTAGTTTTTTTTTTTTTTTTTTTTTTTTTCTTTTGGGTCCTATGATTAAGCCTTTTGGATACTCCCTGGACTATTGCATGCCTTCTAGGCTATCGATAAATGTCCATCAGGTTTTTTCAAAGACCTAGTTGGAGTAAATCCGCCCTAAAATTGTACCTTCACAGGCTGAGGCACAGAGAGACCCCATATGTAAAGCCAAGGATATCCCAGGGTATCAAAGTAAGGTTACAAAAAGGCGGTTGGTTTAAGGCGGTTGAAGGCGAATGAGGACTAAAAAAAAAAAAAAAAAAAATATTAGCTCACTAGCTAGGTATTTTTAATCTATTTTTCCCACTCCACATCACTGCACCACACATATTTTCCTAAAACTAAGTGCTCCTACGTAGTTCGCAAGTCGCAGCACGCCTCAATCCGCAGTGGATTGAGAGGACCCCAATGATGAAGCATGCCACCTAGGGGTAACCCGGGTGAGTGAGGGGACTCTAAAAAAGAATTTTCCTTTCTGGAAGGAGGGTTTTTTCACACATGTTCAGTGGAATCCCTGTTCTTCCTATGGTTAGGTTCCTAATTCCGGTATTCCGGATGTTGTGGAATTGCATTCAGTAAGGAGGGTGAACCTAACCTTAACCTCTACCTCCCCCCGTTTTTTGATTCTAGAGTCCTATCAGACAGGCATTGCCTGTTGCCGATGTTCTTCAATTGCCACCCTTGGCAGTAAGGTGTTCCATTAAAAGGAAAGTCCAAAAAGTTCAATCATCAGGAATTTGCTGAAACAGATTGTTAGGTTCTGATCTAAGGGCGAAGTTTAGGGCATTCCAGATCTTTGAACCCCCTATTTCCAAGAGGCTGCCTGCATGTTTTGACATTCCTGACATGGATTAATAAGGGGTCAGTTTTTGCACTGATCCTGGGGCCTTGCTACATGAAGCCTTATGGACGGTGCAGACAACCTTCTACGGAAAGCCAGTGGAAGGTTGACTTTCATTTGTGAACGTGTAGGCACAGTCTGGCTACTTGGTTCTGAATGCTTTGCAGACTGGCAATTCATTTCTTTGATAGACCTGTATAGAGTCAAGATTGCTGTATTTCACAGTTCAAGCAGAGGCCAGAGGGTCCATTTCCTTTCTTGCACTCGGGCCCATGACACACTGGTACGCTACTCGATTCTCAATATGTTGTAGAAATAAATAAATTACGTTCTTTTTTCCCAAGAGTCCATGATATTGTTACACATGACAACCTGGGTAGGTATTTGTATGAGTGTTCGTCAACCCGCATATCCCACAGATAACTAAAACGATTCATAGAGCATACATTTTGATTGGACTAATCAAAAATTATGATGCTCATTAAATAAATGACACAGTCTTTTTGCAACATGGTGGTCTACCTGCGCCTTCAGACTGCAGCAAATATTCTAGCATCAGAAGTTTACGGGTTCTAACAGTACCAAACTCCACCAAAATATAAGCATTGCAATTGCAACATGGGCTCCTCCTCCTCCTCCAACGAGGGTCAAAGTGAAAACTGATCTATTAAGTTCCTAAATGCCTAAAACAGATTCAGAATTGCGAACCTCAGGGCAAGGTCATCCTGGGGTAGGGAATTCAGTTAGTGGAAATTCTGCAGCTTCTATGGCTATTGCCCCCTTGATGGATGGTCAGCTTTAACAATATCTCTGTCCAAAAACAGTGTGTCTTTACAAGGCAGTGATAGTCCCATGTTTTCTGTCGAAACATCACAAAATTGTTTTCTTCTTACTTTGCACAGGTGGTAAATGTGTACTTGTGAGTTACTCATCTCAGAACTAAGGAGCTCCTTTAGACCCTGGGGAATGGAGCACTGATCTGCCAGATCAGGTGAGGCATTGGCCTGTCAGAGCTGGACACTCAACCCTCCACCCTATTCAGAGAGTCCCCCCTGCTTGGTGGGAAACCCCGTGCTGTGAGGGGGGCTGTCGTTCTCCTGCTGTTGACCAAGCTTCAAGATAACAGCCCTAGCCTCCGTGGTTCCATTTTGGGACAAACAGAAGCCATCATGACATTGAGATCTCAAAAGCAAAACAGCAATGAAGGTGCTTTTTAAACACTTATTATTCGGGGCAGTAATTTATGAAAATTGAGGTTATTTAGCACCTGGATGATCTATTACCCACCAGCTTCCCAGAATAAAGCACAATTTTCATCCGCATTGGACATCCCTCATCTATGCATTTGTTGGTAGTCAATCATTGGCTCCCTCCACTTTGGTACTGCAAAATAATTTTAAAAAATAGGATTATTGAATGGTGTAGCTGGCAGTGGTGGCTCGCCGAGGGAGTGCTGCGGGGCGGTGGGGCGGGGGAGGGGCAGTGGAGTCCGACATACGACGGACAGGAGTAAGGTAAGTAATTAAATAAATAAAACAATTTACCTTGCGCCCGCTGCATCGCCAACTCAGCGATGCAGCGGGCGCAGGGTAAATTGATTTATTTATTTAATTACTTACCTTACTCCTGTCCGTCGTATGTCGGACTCCACTACCCCCCCACAGTGCCCCTCTCCCGCCCCGCCCTACCACCCCGCAGCACTCCCTCGGCAAGCCGCCACTGGTAGCTGGAGACGGTTGGGGGATCGGGGCTTGTTTCTAGTAGTGATTTGGCAAAATACACAGTTTGGCGCATTTTAATAAAAGGAATTATACGCTAAAAACATTTCCGAAGCTCTGGAAGCTATCTGGTACTTTTTAGTGATGTTAATATGAATGTTTCTTTCCGATTAGTTTGTCATTGCCCATTCTTGCTACATATTTCATGTGGATAAACTACTGCCTCAAAGATTAGTTTGGAGATGATGCTGCTGAAATGGACATCTTTGTCTAATGTTATTTCTGCAAAGGTTGTGTTACATTCTTTATTTCACTCTAGTCTTTTGTAATACAGCACTTACGCACCTATGAAAAAAACAGACAACATTTTTTGGTTTGTGACTGGTTGAAAATGTGAAAAAGGTAAAGTAGTTCAGAGTACACGAAGTTTCGTTAATTAGCAACTGATTAACAGAGGTCAATAATTTGGTTACCTTTTTTTGTTTGGTTAAATAAGCCTCTTACAGATCCAATACAACAAGCAGGCAGGTGTTCTAAAGTTTAGAAACTCTTGCAGTGAATCCCGGCAACCAGACTGGGGAACATCTTTCATAAGGATTGCCCACTGTGAGTCTGTGCGGTGTTCAGGGCCATCTAGGCATGCCAATAGTACATCAGGGCATATTTTACAAAATGCAACCTAAGTTACAACAATGCATAGGCCTAGTAGTTGGTTATACATATATATAACTTAAGGTGGTCATTTAATCATAGGTGCTCCCACTGTGCCGATCCTGCAGTTTTCCTCTTTATTCAGAGTGAGGGGAAGCACTGGAGGTGAAACCTCAGCTGTCATAAACCTTTGACCTGACTATCCATCCACCTTAGGGCCGTCCGGTCACTGTGGCGGTAACCCCACCCTATCTGCGGCAGGGCAGGGTCACTCTTTTTTTCTACTCGGGACCTCCATTCAGGCATGATTGTTCTCCTCCCCTAGCTTCAATCTTATTTCTTAGAACTTACTTGTCCAGTCTATTCTATGACAATTTTAATTGGCTATAGTTTCTTGAGATGAGGTGTGGATTGCTAAGTCAATGGAATGTGGTAACAGGGTTCTGGACCATTTTTGTGAGTGTTCAGCATTACCAGTTGGTGCATGAAAAGCAATGCTAATGGTGGTGTTCCTGTGAATAAATAAAAAATACTTTCCCCTGCACCTCCCATTACAACACAACTATGACTTCCATTCTGGACCAATTAGCCCCCTTGAAACTAAAAAGAGTCAGGAACACTCCATCCAGATCCTGGTTTAACACAGACATTAACGTCGAAAGAAGACAACTAAGAGCTACAGAAAGTCTCTGGCGGAACCACCCTTCCAAAATCCTCCACGATCAACTCAAATTAGTTTGTACGAAGTACAAAAAACACATAAAGAACGAAAAAAACTCATTTTTTTGCAGCACTCTAAACAACGCAAAAAACAGGCCCAAAGAACTCTTCAACCTCAGTAGGCAGCAAACTTCCAAGCCCCCTACATTCTCAGGTCAGGCCTTCAAAGATCGGTGCGACAACTTCGCCAACTTCTTCAATGACAAAATCACCAAGATAGAGCTTTCACTGGACAACAACCACAGTCCCCCTCACAAGATCCCACCACCAAGGACAGAAGATCTCACACCCAAGCACCCACCAAAGCCCTGGAAATCCTTCAACCCCATCCCGGAAGCGGAGATAGTCAAACTAATCTCCACCTCCAAACCTTCTTCTCACGTCCTAGATCCTATACCCGCCCAACTGGCCAAAAAGCTTAAACTCTCCCTAGCCCAGCTCTGGAGCAAGATCATAAATAGCTCTCTAAGAACCGGAGACATACCAGATTGCCTGAAAGTCGGCCAAGTCACCCCATAACTGAAAAAACCAGACCTGGACACCAATGATCTGAACAACTTCAGACCCATCTCCAATCTCCCTCTCCTATCCAAAATCCTAGAAAGGTGTGTCCTCCTACAACTGACTCAACACATGGACAGCATCAACCTTCGAGACCCCCACCAATCGGGCTTCAGAAAAGGCTGCAGCACTGAGACCGCGATCCTCAACGTCATAGACGATATCCACAAGTCACTAGATACGGACCAATGCTGCCTACTCATTCTCCTGGACTTATCGGCAGCCTACGACACAGTTGACCATAATCGACTTATTAAGGTCCTTCAAGAAAGGGTAGGTGTTGATGAGGTGGTTTTACATTGGTTCTCCTCCTTCCTTCACAACCGCATCCAAAGAATAAAAATCGAAAACTTCTCGTCTGACTTACACCCCGTCAGCAGGGGTTTCCCCCAAGGATCAGTACTTTCCCCGCAACTTTTCAACATCTCAAACATACTCAAAAAAGCCAACATCCCCTTCCACCTATATGCAGATGATACCCAGATCTATCTTGAAACCTCCTCCATTGATGACATTCAGAGACTCAACGACACTCTAAGAGAAGTTCAACACTGGCTAACAATAAATCATCTAAAACTCAACCAAGACAAAACGGAAATCCTCCTCATTTCCAACAAAGAAGAGAACCCCCAAATCTTAGAATGGCTAAAAGCTATTGATGCTCTCAACAGCAATCTCACCCTGGCTGACTCTGTAAAATCGCTGGGAATCACCCTAGACCCAAAACTTGACATGGCAAAACACATCAAGAACACCGCAAAGAGCGCCTTCCTCAACATGAAACTACTCAACAAAATAAAACCCTTCATCCCGCCCAAGGACCTCAAACAAGTGACTCAATCGCTGGTGCTGTCTAGGCTCGATTACGGGAATGCAGTCCTCACAAGTACAGCAAAATCCCACTTAGCTCCCCTCAGAACAACCCTCAACGCAGCAGCTAGAATGGTCACCGGAGTTAAGAAATATGATCACATCTCACCCGCACTGAGAGAACTAAAATGGCTCCCAGTCGAAATGCGTGCCAGCTTCAGAACTGCCTGCCTCACTCACAAAGCCCTGCCCACAGGGAAGCCTGACTACTTGGCCTCCAAACTCAAGAAAGCCGGCCAGGCAAGGAACCTCAGGAGCACCAACACTCTACTCCTCATCCCTCTGAAAACACGCAAACAAAAAAACGCAGCCCGGTCTTTCGCTGGAAAAGCGCCCAAAATCTGGAACTCCATTCCAGTCCATATCAGGACTACCACCTCCTTTGTAAAATTCAAAAGACAGTTCAAAGACCTCTTCCTCAATCGAACCGATAGCTGCCGTCGAAGCCCACAAGCCAGCACACTGCAGCTCACTGCTATTGGGACATTAAGACCTCTACCTCTCCCACCTCCATGACCCCTGCCTCTATCACCCCTCCCCGAAGGAGGCTCAGTTCAAGTCAACAGTCACACAACTTGAATACTCCTTGACTTCCATGCACTAATGATGTACATTGCGCTGAGACTTCCAAAGCGCCTTGAGACAATATGTATACTTTTTGCTAGATTGAGGCAATATGTATACTTTTTGCTAGATTGTGACTCTCGCGTGACGACTGTTGTAAAGCGCTCCGATACCTTCGGGTCTGGCCAGCGCTAAATAAAACTCCTAAATAAATAAAATAAATAAATAAATAATTTGCTCACGCCTTCTTTACTAAAAAAAACACTGATTTTGGTTGCTTAATTTTCATGTAAGGCATATTACCATCAGCATGTAACATAAGACATTAACTTACTAGTCAGTAGCCTCTCTATTGTAGACTTTGATTCTAAACAAACATTGTTTTAACTGGAGGATCAGCAAGGCTATATTTTATTCTTACTTTATTTCTTTTCTTATTTAGGAAATGGAGTAATTTCTCAGGCGGCGGACAGCATTTCAGATGGAGCAAACACAATTCGTTTTCATTCGGACTGTGAGGATGTCATGACAGTAGAAGCAGGAGAAATTAAGTTTGTCACCAATGCCAGTATTTCGCCCAATGGCTTAAGGTAATCAGCAGTACAATTATTTGGTTTGTCTGCACATTTTCATCCACAAAAACGTTTATTGCCAATTGTGGCGTAAAAAATTCCAGGTGTCCATTAATGGTAGTCACCCTCAATGAGTTAAAGAGGAGGAATGGAATAGAGTCATGAGAAAACTAGCCTATGAGCAGACAATGGTTGATGTGGACCATGCAGTGTGCAGCTTGTGTAAGTCTACAGCAGAGCTGTAGAGTCTGAAGCCGGCCCTGAATCAGGTGATTGCTGTGACTTCAGGGATCTTCTGTCTGTATTTTGGTTATAAGGTCTCTTGCTATGAAGAATAGCCCTTCTACAGTGTACATTAATTATCAAGCAATCTAGTTAAATTTTTTGATAATTATTCATAACTGCATTAGAAATCCATACTTTGTGTAATTCAGTATATCCTTTTACAATGTTTGACAAGACATAACCGTGAAATGTTAGAAAACCACCTTTGCTTAACTTGTGACTTTCTCCCAGTCTACCACGAACAGATAGCCATGAGTCGTGCTTTGGGCTTTTTGGCAGTGTTTTCACTGAAAACTTTAAAATTGCATTGCTACGGTCCTACTTATTGGATTTTTGTCACTTTAGTCTTGATTTATTTATTACATTTTACTCCGTTTTTCTAAATTGGTGTGGGATTTTTCTTGTGTTGTGTTTCCACTTTATTACTGTTTGAAGTGCTGCACAAATATTTTACACAGTGTCTCTAAGTTAAGCCTGCCTGATCTGTTCCAAGCTACCAGAGGGTTAGACACAGGTTAATTTGTAGTTTGCTTGTGCCTCACTCTGACAAGGATTGTGGTTTCTTTTTGAGTAGGGCTCCCTCCTCAACCATTAACCAAATTTCTCACAGTAACTTTGTTACTTCTTTCGTGAGTTGGCTTACATCGTGTCACTCTTGTTTGATTACAAAAACACATCAAAAATATTTGTAGGGGTGTGAGGAGATTTATTTTTTTACACATGATTGTGCTTTATATATTTTACTTAATCGTGTTTCTCTTTGTGTCTTGCTGATATTGTTTCTGTTTTAATTTTCCAACAATTACTATGACTTTCAAACTTACGATCTTTAGCTGGTTTGTGCTTCTCAGTTACTTTTGGACTGATGTTATGGCCATGTGTTTGTTGCTGCCTACTTTTCTCTACGCTTTTGGACGTAGCAATTCATGGTTTCCTATATACCTTTGGTCGCTGTCCATTTTTTGCCAATATTCATATGTTTTTTTTGTGCTTTCTTTTTGCTTCTTGACATTGCCCCTTAGATAATTCTCACTTTGCTATTTGTACTACTAACCATTATGTTTCTGTTTCACTTGTTTGCTTTTTATTTGTTCAAATGCTTATACTTCGAACACACCATTGGAGTCTGCTGGCTAAATGGGCCGCTTGTGCATGTCATTCTCCAAGGATAGCTGTAAATGTACACAGTTCACTTTCACACTCATTATTTTAATGATTACTAGGACTATCCAACGTATGCCTAGGAGGACCTGTACATGTCTATTTGTCAGTATATTCGTGTAAGACAAATTTACATGCAAGTAATCTACATGTATCGCATCATCGAAGCCTGTAGTCAACCTGAAATTCTGGCACAGAACAGGCCTTTCTCAATCACCTTTGCACATCCCATAACAGATTCAGCAGATGCTCTTTCTTTGTTGGATGTACACCATAAAACAAGCATTGGCATACCAATAGAGCTGGCCTCGCCTGTGTCTTTTATATGGCAATTTTGGATGCATTATAAATTTAATAAATGAATGAGAATGTAGGTATGTTTTATGGTTTCATGTGTAATGGTGCTTGCACCAGTATTAGGTTTGGCCTATAATGGTGCTTGTACCATTTTGGCAAACATATTGTATTCAATACATACTCCATACATATAGAACGAGGCTTCTGGTCAGCCTTCTTCCACTATTGGCTTAAGACATTGTTAAACATATATTAGATCATCCCACAGTAGCATTTTATTCTTACGCCTTTCTATTGGCTTAGATGTGTCCTTTTGCTTTTTTATGGAATACATGTGGAACTATTTTATATCTGGCTCTTTGGCCTTCCTTAGTTCCCAGAGGCATTCGACAACTTGCCCTCACCTTTCTTGTCTCCGTTGCTAGCGCCGGGACACCTCCGTTGGGGGTAGCCGCGCGCTCTACAAGCCACAAAATCTTAAAAAGCAGACTCCGTCATCACACATTTAATTCTTTATCTCATTCATGGATTGTAAATACAAAGATTTTTCTTTGTATTGAACTGCAGAAGGATTTTTTTATTTGCTTTTGTCATAGTTAGAGGAGGAGAAATGAGTCTCCGCACAACCCAAAGTTGTGAAAGGCTAGTCCTCTTTTTACCAACCTAGGACGAGGAGAGATGCTGTTTTATTATACATCTGTCATATGTACAGTTGCCGGAAATCTGCACTTGCACTATAAGATGTCCTCACCTAACAATAGATTGGAGATGGAAGTAGTTACGCTATACTGCCAATAGAGCTCCTCACAGAATAGTGTAGTGTTGATAGAGATTGAAAGATGGGGTTACCAATAGAGGTCCTCAGAGAACAGTACAATGGTATGATAGCCCTTCTTTGGTGACTTACACTTTGGAAGAGCGAGTTATGCGAAAGGCACACAACATTGACGTCTAGCATAAATACATACAGTACTGCTTCACACTTAGGTCGAAGTTTTAACTTCTGCAAGATCACATTTGCTGTGAGC
This sequence comes from Calotriton arnoldi, assembly GCA_963921515.1. Lineage (NCBI taxonomy): Eukaryota > Metazoa > Chordata > Amphibia > Caudata > Salamandridae > Calotriton > Calotriton arnoldi. The sequence continues at coordinate 964,229 of CAWUFW010000497.1, forward strand.
TGACTTCCATCATTAAACTTTTCCTTTCTTTTTAGGAACTAGGATGTGCACCTTAATGGGGAATGGAAACGGCACAACTATTCCAGGATGATTTGAACATCTTGGAATATTGTCACAAAATGAATATATGTAACTGCAACTCCAGTGTATTAGAGAGAATTGCAAGGGTTGCAAAGCTGCTGTAGTTCCTCAAGTTATTACTTAGGGCCCTCTCAGGTCACATACAATTGCTTGAAATGTCATTCTCAAAGCTGAGGGGGTGTGGCTTCTACCTATAAATTTGGATATACACTCTTGCTGCTCTAATGCCTTGTGCTCATTTTTCTAAAGACTAAATAAATATACCAACGCTGGCAAATAGTGGTGAGTTGACACTGCAATCTATAATAAATGTCTTGAGTGTAATAGAAATAGCTGATGACACTCTTCTATATATAGGGACTAGCAGTCACTGGTCAGTACAAGTATCTAAAAAGTCATATACCTGGGTAAATATTTTTTTTTTAGGTGTATGTATACATGTTGCACTATACTACCAACAGAAGACTATACAATGTAGATGGACAACTTGTTGCATTCTGCTACCAACACAGGTTCTCACAGAGGAGTACAACAGAAAAGGAAAGCTGCAGTAGTGCTACACTACCAATATAGAGCAAAAGGCAGTCACTCAAAGTGAAAGTATCCAATGGCTGGAGTGTGCTGGTCTATTGATCTATAATTTGTGCTGTAGTAGGAGGGAGCATTATTTGAGTGACTTTTTAATAGACCAATGATGAAAGAAATTTGACTAAGAGCCTCTATATGTATGTATTTTTGTATTCATTTGTGGGAAAAAATGCTGTCTTTAAGTCAAACCTAAAAAAAAGGAATGTGATACAGGCATGTGAATTAAATTTCAGTTGCTAATATAAAATGTTGTTTTACAGATGTCAATTGAATATTATTGCTCCGGATGACACATTTATTAATCTGAAAGTGATACGATGCCTCACACCCTCCAGTTCAGACACATGTTGTGTGTTTAAGAGTGTCAATCAGGGACTCCCCAGCGAAATACAAAATAAAGGTAAGTTAACGGAGATAATTGCATCAACTCCTCACAATTAAACCTCTCAATAATTTGTTCCTCTGGGAATATCCCCACTTCACTGTTGGCAATACATCCTTGCAACACTTTATCAATGCCAATACATTAATATTGAAACTGTAGAGATCGCCACTAGAGAAATTGCTGAAGCATTGTTTACTGTAAGAAATATTAGAGGTTAATGTTATGTTATGTTATGTGATTTATAGAGCGCATGGCTGTCCCAGCAAAGGGACGTCCCAGCGCTAAAAGTCAGAGAAAAGGTGGATGTGAGGATACTGCTACTGAAACAGCCAGGTCTTTACTGCCTTTCTGAATGCCAAGAGATTGGAGATTGGAGATGTTCCTAATATTGGTAGGCAGCATCATGTTAGACATGTCCAGAAAGTGAGAAGAGCTGAAGGCCTGAGAGGAGGCCATCGGCACAGCAGCAAGTGCATTCTTCGCCCATCGGCTCCTTCTGTGCTCGTCAGTCTGTCCCAGTCACTCATTGTCCATTGCTAGCCAACTGCCGATGGCCTTTCCCTCTTTCTTCTGCCCTCTCAGCCACAGCATCAACCTGCCAGTTACCACCGAACTGTATTTACTCCTCAAGAGCCGAAAACTGGTGGGAGCCTTTAGCCCTCAACCTACTCTGCACTGTAAACACAGCAGAGAGGAAAGTGGATTTTAGAGAAAGAAGTGCGAGAGCTGCCCACTGAAGCCTGATGGAGTCCAGCAGTGCCACCCCCCTTTGCAGCACAGGTGGAGTTGACTTTTGGGTCTGTTGGTCCATTCAGGTAGCACCTACTAAAAAGGGGTTGGGGAAGTAGCGTTTGTGGAGGGAGAAACAGACATAGTGTCTCATGCACAGTGACAACGTTGCCTACTTGGCCAGTTTGCTAATTTCTGTTTGTTTATTGTTCCTGTGTACCTTGCCTTAACATGGCGTTAATCTAATGTAATGCTTCTGCAGTCCTGCAGTATTACTCCTGCTCTGATTTAAACTTCCCTATATGTCTGCATTTGTTTAGGCAACAGCTAATTGTTAAGGCATATGGTTCACAAAGCTGAATGAGCATATGGGCTGCATAAATTACCAGGAGACCCTGGTGGAACAGAAAAGTTGTGTCTCAGATGGTACTGGTCTAAGGACCAGTTACACAGGTCAAAAACAGAGACTGTGACAGATCTCTGAATGGATCTTTAGAGGGACACAAAGTATGCCTGTTGCATAGGTCATCCCCCAACAGGGCATCCTGGTCAAAGGTGAGTGAAGGAGGAGGAGGCTGGAACTTGAAAAACTAGAGGAATCTGGCAGACATCTCACTATACTAAAAATAGCCCCCAAGCCTTGATGAACACACCCAGAGAGACTGAAGCATAACTGTAGAACAGTGGCCAACAGTGGCGTAGCAAGGGAGGGGGGCCTCCCCCTCCCCTTCTTTACCTGTGGCAGCAAACGCAGGATTTGTTCGCAGGCACACCCGCCCCCCGCTCTTAAGGCTGGGACCGCCACAGGTGGCAAAAGGCCTAGCTACGCCACTGATGGCCAATCCTGCCCTCAAGGAGGCCCCAAAGAAGGTAATGGGTCATGGAAGCGAACAATTTTCACCTATGGCAATGAAGTTGACTGTCTCACCTGAGCAGCACATAATTATTTGCCCCAAATACTAAATACAACACTGGCAGCCATGGGCAGGTCCTTGAGTTTACACAGACATTTGGAGATGGCAGTACTGAAAATACATTAGTATATATTATTTCAAATTTTTAGGGAGATCCTTACACTGCTGGATCATCTCTATTGTCCTCAAAGATGCTCAGGTCAGAAACGTCTACCAGCAAGTCCCTGTTCAGAATTTCCATACCACATGGGACAATCTCATCTACCTCCTGTTGAAAATCACAGTGAGGTGGGGAGGGACACCACTGATGCACTTATCAGCTTACTGAGAAGTCAAACAACAGTCTCTGAACTGCTAGAAATCATAAAGGCATAGAGCCACGTGAACTGGAGTCTTCAACAAGAGATGTCTATCAAGAATTACAGACAAAGCAAGTGAAAAGGTCCATACACTGTCAACCAGTTCGATGTTTATCCAGGTAAACTCTGAAAATAAATTCAAATTATTAGAGCCTGTCAGCACTGCAACTAACCTGGAACTCCTTGTGTTCCCTCGCAGCCACATATCTTGGAAACTCACATGTGAACATGTTACCTGGAGCCAGAAACAAAAAAAGCCAGTCCATATACAAACAACAGAGTCAGTCTATATGGTGATACACAGCTCTCCGGAAAATAGGGCACCCAGTTCCAATTCTGATGGCACACAGTACTGAGATGCACACTCAGATGGACCAGAAGATTACACCATGAAGCTAAAGACTACAATGCCCCAGATCAGATACACTCGTACATGTCTTCGCTCAAGATGTGAGATGCCTGGTGATATTGTCCAAAAAGTCACAAAAAGATAGTCAAGGAGCGATTTGTAAATAAGTGTCTGTTGTGGCTCAGCAACAAAGTGGGACACAGCTGCATGTAGGTTCACAACCTGAAATTAGAAGGGAGGTTGAGTATCCTCGATTGGGGCCAAAAGAATGATTGTATTATGTTAGGCTGCGGCCAGAGCAACCAGTTTACGTATTTAAACAAGCATTTGCAATGCATCGCTCTCGCCTTTGGTACCTTATATGTATTTAGCGATGCAGCATATTAGCCTGGGTGCTGAAACATCTACTGTTCTTTAATATGGAGGGAAAGTGAGCACTAAACTGCTTGACACTGCAGGTATGGGAACACATGGAGAGAAATATTGCCTTTGAGCGGGAAATGGTATAGTCCAAAGCTCTGTTTTTAATATAGAATCATTTGCAATGCATCGGTCTTGTATTTGTCAGAGTTAGAGCTATTGGCATTGTAAATGACAATGCCTTTTACCAATGTGTTTTGGTTTGGAGTGGAGTGGATGCATGTGGTTTGAAGTGGATTTGCAATGCAATCGGTCTCACCTTTGGGACCTTGTATGTATTTAGCAATGCAGCATATTAGCCTGGGTGCTGAACTTAGTTGTGTTGGTCAAAGCACGGGCCAATAGAACTTTGCTCTCCAAGTGCCCCTTCTGTCTAACCTCTGGTAACTCGGATTGTCAACTACAGGTACAGGAGGGCCAGATATGTGCCAGATTTCCAAAACGCCTCAGTACGTAAATGAGTTCTGTTTAGAATAGTTGTATGTAAATATATATATATATATATATATATATATATATATATATATATATATATATATATATATATATATATCCCCAGGAAATGTAGTATGGATCTGGCACTTCTGGACCTACGTTAGACAGCCACGGCGAAAACTGATGGTTAGGTCTGCTGTCTGAACCACTATGACATTGTACTATGATATAATCCATGTATGTTTACTGACATTTGAAACTAATAGTTTTTTTAATAGCTACATTTATAAAGTGGTTGTTCATAGTTAGATCAGTTATTGTTACCCAAATTAGTTCCCCATTTCGAACTCCATGGTATTATTCTATGTTAATATTATTGTGGGAAATAGAAATACCGCATGATGAAGTATTTCCAGGAGTCATTATTACAGAATGATTGCAAGCTAGGGAGGCTGAATAAGAAACACGGGGTATCACAGTTTGCACCTCAGATTACCACATGCACATTTCACCATTTTTCCTCAGAAAATGTGCGCAGGAAAAAGGCTCAGGAGTGCATCCAATCTGTAGTATCTGTTATCGAAATTCAGGCAGAAAGTCCCCTTTCAGTCTGAAACGGGATTACCAGGATCCTTGTAACAAAGTCCTTAATAGTGCTCCTTTTATATAACTCAGAAGGATGAAAGGCTGAAGGAACCTGCCACTTTATGAACCTGGATCCACACAATTTAAACACAGACAGACATCTGCTGTGGATGTATTAGTCAATGAGTAACCAGGCCAGCTGTGCAATTTATATTTGAAATGGTCAAACGCTGTCATTAACTATCTGCTCTTCTTTTATTTGCAAAAGAGAGTACTAGAATGTCCACAGTTTTTTTTGTAGCTTCATATAGCGCGAAGTCGACCTGAAAGTATTGGAGCGCTGTACATGAGCGCCAGATACGTTACACAAGGACACATTCATTTTTTTGTAGGCACGGGGAGATAAAGGGGCATATTATCAAGAAACGGCGTTAAAATTATCGCCGCTTTAGCGGCAGAAAACTGCTGCTAAAGCGGCGATAATGGGCTTGATAATATGCCCTTGAGAATTCCAATAGAAGCCCATGTTGACACCAGAACATGGGCTTCTATTGGAATTCTCAAGGGCATATTATCAAGCCCATTATCGCCGCTTAGCGGCAGTTTTCTGCCGCTAAAGCGGCGATAATTTTAACGCCGTTTCTTGATAATATGCCCCTAAGTGATTTGCCCAGAATCAAATGAATGTGTCAATAGGGCAAGCAGGGCGATTCTGTAAACCAAGGGGCATATTAGCAACAGACGGAGATAAATATCGCAAAGCGCGCTTAGCGCTTTCATATTTATCGCCGTCTATCGCGGTTATTTATCGCCAGGTTAGCGCGTTATTTACAACGTGTATAACCTAAGCGATAAATATTCAAGCGATAGTGCAAAAATGGGCAAACATCGCTGGAAAACCAGCGATGTTCACCCAAATACAGCGTTAACATTGGTGATACGAGCATGTGGTCGTAGGCACATAATCCACATCCTATGTAAAGTATGCCCTAGTCTGAATTTTAACAGACGTTAAAATCCAGATCTAAGGGCGCGTTAGCCGATTAAGATTATGACTACACTGGATTTGGGGTTCTTGTAAATATCGCGAAGCTAGTTTAGCGATAATTTCCCAAGGGAGTCTTGTCAGGCACGCCTCCTTTGCATCTCATTAGCGATGCGATGGGAGGCGTGCTGACAAGGGGCGCTATTGTAAGGAAACACGCGCTAGCGTGTCCTTGTTGATAATGCGATAATATTATCGCCACCCCTTGTTGATATGCCCCCAAGTCAGCTCTGAAGAGTGTTCTGACCACTCTCAGACTTTCTGACCTGTGATAGAATTGGGTGGGGGGAGGGGGAGAAGCCGAGCAAGAAGAACGGTGGGTGTATAGGGAGGAGGGTGGCGCCTGAAAGATTGCATTTGAACTCCCTGGCCAACTTTGACTAGTCTTTGAAGTTGATCAATACAGTAATGTGCTGTACACTTGCCATGCTCGGTGTGCAAAGGGAACGGGCAGGTGAGGGATGCTCCAGTCTCGAGTTTCTAAACAGTCCATGCATCTTGGAAGCCAAACCAAGCTGTTCTCGTCCTTTTGATGGGCTTCTTACATAGCCGAGGTAAAAAGGAAGAGAGGGAATTCTGTGATGTGTGGGAACGGTGCAAGGTTTTATTACAGGCCTGCAGCGAATTCGGCGAACACCTAGTTTAATTCAGCAGTACCATTAACGTGAATGCGTATCCAACAGTTGCCAGCAATTGGTTATCCGGACCTGAAAGAAACTCAACAAATATTCCATAACCCACTGACATCCCCCAGCAGATTAGCCTGAAATGAGTGATTGCCCGGGCAACAACTGCTGACGGACGGGCCTGTACCGAGCTCTGACCACAAGTGTCTGTCAAATGGAGCCCTGTGTGACTGACCATTATATAGTATTATGACCCATTTACCGGCATTTACGAGTTAGAGATCTGGAATGGGGAATAACAGGAGGGCTGCGGTATTACGGGGATATTTGCTACATTTTTCAGTACTTTGGCCCTGTACCTTCCAGGAAGTTCACTTGTTCTGCGTAGGTGGAACCGGTAACGCAGGAGGCATTGCGATATTATCGGGTAACTTGGTAATACCACATCATACACGTCATCATGCAGAGAGGTATTATCGGCACGCAGCGCTCATGTGCCACTCAGTACTACTTGCAGTGGGGCGCTATATCTATAATAACAAACAATGTATGACAAGGTAGCCTGGAATAAATACATCACACTTTAGGATACGCTATTAGGGTCACACATATTTGCCCAGTCTATAGATAATGCAGTGGAGGTTCCCTCAACATGAACAGAGACCCTCACAAAAGAAAGAGAAAGTCTGCCGCCTTCTGTTGTGACTTTTTGGAACTTCGAAAACTTCTGTTGTGGATGGACACGCATGGGGACTGCAGGTGGAGGGAGGGAGTATTTGGACCGGACTGGACCGAACTAACAGGGCCCTAACACCTGCTGACACGGCCTGCATCCCGGCTGAGCCCTCCCGCTCCTATCCTCTTACAAATAAAATAAAATAAACAAGCATTGGCATAGCCAATAGGTCTCGCCTTTGGGACCTTATAAGTGTTTAGCCATGCAACAGTTAATGTTGTTGCACCAAGGATATTGTGCTGGATAACTAAACACATAAAGTCCCAAAGGCGAGACCTATTGGCTATGCCAATGCTTGTTGTTTGTTTGCAGTGGAGTGGATGTATGTTGTTTGTAGTGGTATTACGTGGTTTGTATTGGATTTGTTAGTTGTGGAATTGTGTGGGGTGGAATTGTGTGGTGGGTTATGTATATGTGTAGTGGAATTATGTGTCATGTTGAATAGATAGGGGCGAGAGCTGTATAGAATAGATTGAGCGGAAGTTTGAGAGGGATAGGTAGTTTGTGCATCGCCCACTAGCCTCACGCACAGGTCAAACGTGTACCCAAAGGTCGAGCTCGCTTTGATACATCCTTCATTTACACAAGTTAAATTACATTTAACATATGTAAATAGAGGACAAAAAAGTGTATTATACGAAAGCATTTGCTCAGAGTGACTTTAGCATGAGGCTTGGCTTCACATAATAAGAGAAAGGCAACAATTAAATTAAAACGATTCATTTTATATTTATAAACATCTGACATTGTGGAAGAAGAGGACGGGTATGCAGAATTGAACTTATTCTATACTGGCTGCACGTTGTTATGATATAAATATATCTAATTTTTATAATAATATTTGCAAAACAGTTGCAGTGGCTCTGTTAGTAATCACAGCGACCCATGTACATGGGGAAAGAAACAGAGGCTCATTTACAAATCGCTGTTTTGCCTGAGTTGACGGACAACATGTTTGAAGAGCAAAATATAGCGCCTTAGGGAGCCATTGGGGTAATTGTGGAAGAAGATAAGCAGAGATGTAGTTGAATAATGCTGTGCACGCAACCTAAGTGTACGCTATGTGCTGTAAGAGGAGGTGTGTCAATCTGTCGGGGACGCTCCCTGGCGTGATAAACAAAGAGAGCAGGCACTATGCGGTTAACAAACCTCACCCCTCTGATATGTAGGCACAAACTTGGATGGTGTCTAGGTAGCGTTTAGACCTCTGTGCCCAATTTAAGCCTCCAGTGTAACTTTGCCCCCGCCCTTTGTGTGCCAGTGGGCAGAGGGCACACGTGTGCCATGACTTTCACCCTTTAAATATAGTTGATGGAAGTGCACCTCTGCACCAGGGTGATCAAATAAACCAGGGGCAGGCGGGGTCTGCCCAGAGGTGACGTGGGCACTACTGTGGGACTAAAGCAGGGACCTCGCTCTGTGAAAACCGTGCTGTCCAGGACAGAAAGCGTGTATGGGCAGTGGCCCACTGTCTTACAGAGCTAACTGCCTGGTATGTGCCTTTAACCATAAAACCAGAGGGAGCCTGTATCTGCCCGTGTGCTTACTGGGGCAGCACTGGTGTGCCAATACAGGGACCTCGACCTGTGAAAACCTTGCTTCCCTTGTTAGAGAGCACGTGTGGGCAGTGGCACTCTGTCCTCCAGAGTTAACTGCCTTGTGTGTGCATCCAACCATACAACCGGAAGCATCCAGTGTCTGGCCCGAAGTAACGTGGGAATTACTGGGTGTCAGGGTAGAGAGTTGGCCTGCTGCCCTGACACCCAGTGTCTGTCTGCTTCCCCGGCAAGAGAGCATGGCAGTGCCAGTGCCCTTCCATTCTTCAGAGCTCAAAACTTCAACAAGGCCCTAAAAACTTGGAGCTGTCGGTGTGTCGACCCAAAGAGCACCAGGTATCAGGGGCGACGGGGTTGTCAAAGAAGCGAAAAATGACTTTACCCTGCCCCCTGCGTGTCAATCCCTGGGTAAAGGTACACAAACTGAAGCGCAAAAGCTAGCACGTGCCTTCACGGGAAGGAATGATGCAGCCGGGCGCGCAAAGATTATTAATATGTGCGTTTATATAAACCTATAGCGTGCATGCACATGTGCCCAGCAGGCTGGCTGACGGGAGTACCCACTGTTCAATGAAAGGATAGACAGATTGATTGAATGACGGACTGATCACACAGATAGATAGGTAGACAGACAGACAGGCAGACAGACAGAAGACAAACAGACAGACAGACGACTTGGCGAATGCTAGAAGTACTCAAGTGGGGGCAGCAGCTCAAACACACACTGAGCCCACTCCACTCCCACTGTCTAAACCAGTAGTCTCCCATATTTATGGGCCACCTGGAGGACGAGGAGCTGCTGCTTCTGAGGGCCCGAACACTTAGAGCATGGGAGAGGGTAAGAGGGAGGGATGAAAGCAGAGCAGCTACATGCAAGCCAAGATTTAAAGGCGCAGGCATTTCTAAGAAGTGCTTGATGTCAACAATAGTTAAAAGAACATTGCATGGTGTGGCGTCTCGTGTGCCACAACAGACTGGCGGCAGCGCCGACGGAACAACGGTTTGCGGGGACTAGGAGGACATGAAAGCATGTGAGGGGGTGGGAATAACAGAGTAGGAGGTGTACAGGAGAGTGCAGACAGTGTAACCCGAGCAGCGTGCACATGCACTCAGCAACATAAAAAAACAAGCAAGACGCGCGGCCGCGAGATGCGCTCTGTGGTGGGGGAGGGGGAGGAGCGTTGAAGCGCGCGCTTGGGAGAGCAAGTGAGAGGAAATCCAGATGGCGCCTGATCAAGCGATGCGAGGAATGCGCGTTACTGTGCGCGTAACTGCACGCTCTAGGCCACACAAAAAGCTGTGGTCGGCTTTTTAAAGCCCACTCACTAAATGTCTCGCCAGAGCAGCGCATGCGCTGGCTCAGGCGAGACCTAAAAAGTAGGTTGGCTTGGGTCGGGGTGTCTACGGAGATGAGGAGGGTGGGAGGGGGGGTATAGGGGAGAGTCCGGCACGGGGAAGGAGAAGCGCTTAGAGCTTGTGTTATGTGAGATGATGCGGGCTAGTGGCTAATTTGGTACCTGCGGAATTAAGTTAAAAGAATTCTGATCCAGGCTGTCCCCCTTGATCGTATCGTGTGATCCTCGGCGATTTTCTTTCCATTAGCTCCCTCCCATATGTACGCAAGCCTTCCTGCTGCTCATTGGGCGTTCTCAAGCGGAAAAGAAAGCTGCAGGCCCACCACCTGAAATCACCAATTGCAGAATAGGGAGCTGTACTGTATTTTTTTTTCTTTTTGCAATATTATATAGCGCAAACTTGAGGGCCGAAGCCGCTTTCCGTTTTTTTTTTGCTCCCCGTCTGTTGAACACCGGCACTGTCTGGCGGCCGCTTGTTTCTATCTGCAGCACGTCATGCGCACTTTCACTTTATGAGGCGAGTGCTGTGAGGTACGGCAGCTATTTTTAAAGTGAAAGTTGCAGGGTGCGCTGCAAATACAAACAAGCAGCCACCAAAACAACAGGAGTGCAAGACAAGGAAACACCAGCTTCGGCAATGGCGGCTACTTGTTTGAATTTGCAGCGCGCCATGCGCGCTTTCACTTTAAGAAGGCAGATGCGAGAAGGCATCGGACTGCGGGGTGGGGGGCCACGGGAAGAACATGCTGCGAGCTGCTGACATACCCGTGCAGGATCCCCGCATTCTCCCTTCCACTGTGCATGAAAACAGGAAGAAGACACAGCTCCTGGTATTGGGAAACTGCAAACGCAATATAACCGGGAAATGTCGTTTTTTCCTACTCTTCGGCAATTCACTTAGTCAGATACTAGCACCACAACTCCCAGAAAGCTAGGCTTCAATCCCATGCTACGTTGTGCAAGATCTGTTTTCAGAAGCGGACTTTTGAATTCACGTGTGCTTGCCGAAAATTGCTGAATATTTCTTTCTCAAGTGTGAAGCGTCCACGCTGCATAAAGTTACTGTTTCGCTCCTTCCTGTGACTATTATATATTGCATATTATAGCAGCCACAACCCAACAGCTTTCTGCGCGTTCGTGAAAGCGCAGTACTCTTTCAAACCTTTTGAAGCGGTCGCAAGTGTCCCGGCAGCATTGAAAGTGAAAGCGCGCACAGCGCGCTGAATATAAACAAAGCACGTCAGCAAATGATGTGTTACGCAGCTCGAAGCAGGCACGACCATCGGGCGCCATCGTCATAAACACAGACCTTAAAATAAATGTTAATATTCACAACTGGGTTGTTTCGCAATTATAACCACGAAACCAGCACTGCCGTCCCAAGATCCCGTCTGTCAAACGATAAGAGCAGCCACAACCCAACAGCTTTCTGCGCGTTCGTGAAAGCGCAGTACTCTTTCAAACCTTTTCAAGCGGTCGCAAGTGTAATGTAGGGGGGTGGTGGTGGGCTGAGAAGTCAAGGACTGCGGGAGGGGATGGGGGGAGGCACGGGAACAAAATAGTGTTTCCAGTAAAGGGGCCAATAGCCGTGGAAGGACACAAATGACAACATGGCCGTCAGGAGGAGGGACTAACAAGCCCAAAACCAATGGGAAGGCTGCATTTAGGACCTAAGCCAATACAAAAGATGGGCGGAGAGTGGGCGGAGCTTAAACAAAGCTTCCACGCTATAGTATATACTGCATGTCTCAACGAGACAGCGCAAGCGCTGCCTAGGTGAGACCTAAAAAGAACCGAAGACGGAACAATACTGTGTCAACCCTGAAAGTCCCCCTCTGACTTGCTTATAGCAGCCCAGAATTGACCAAGAATTACATAATAAACAACTCTATTTTTATGAATCATTATAGGACCTAGATTTTGTTTTAGCTTTGCCTTCTCCTTTCCTCCACGCTGAGGTTGGCCAATCGTAGATGACTCAGTGGCTTGTATGGTTAATAAATGGATTAATCATGCCTGTCTTAATATTTGTTCAACCAATTTGTTCTTCTGATACACTGAGGTTTGTTCTCGTGCCATGTCCCTTAACCAGTTCCATTTACTCCCCATTCACAAACCTGGCCTTGTTGTCTGACAGCGTTTGTGGGGCATGAGTAGTTCTGTCAAGGCAGAAGTGGGCATGGTGGGCACTAAAAAGTCGAATTTGCTATTCTAATTCTAACTCCAGCCCTAGAATATTTGAAAAGAATTCAGATATCACCACAATAGTCCAGGAGGATTATTTACTATTCTAACTCTAGTCCTAGAATATTTTGGGAAAATATTCCACAAGTATTTTAAGAAAGGGGTTAAAAAGTGGTAAAACGTGGTAATTCTGAATTGACTAAAGTGCCTTGGGGGCACTCAGTTCAAGGCAAAAACTAGGAGTACCCTTCTAAGCTGGCCTTTAAAATCCTATTCTCAGTCTTTGCCACAGACCTACCCTTGATGGCTTCTATGTGGAGCTACCCCTTCCCTACATCCCTATAAGTTTGGTTGAGTTGCGTTCCCCTTCCTATCATGAAAGTCAGTTTATTCAGGGCCTTTGTAGAATCAAATCTCTGACCATTTCCAGGGTGGGAAATGCTCCTATAGGTTTTTGGTGTCCACTAACTCCCAAGGCTAATAACTTCTTGATTATTCCACTTCCGCCCCTTGCAGGGGGCTTATGATGCCTAATTATACATAGTTGTGGCATACAATTACAGAGGACTAAATGGGTTTTTGACTACCAGATAGGATTTTGGGAATGCTCATGCGTTGCCATTATCCTCATTACACATAATCATCAGTTGAATCACCACTGGCACAGTGCTCGGTCTACCTAAACAAAACTGTTACAAAAAAGGGCCTAGGTCAGAGTATATAGTATGAGGTCCTGGCTGCAGCATTATGCCCCCCCATTTCATTTTTTCTCCTTATTCTTTGAAGGATGAAAAACCTGGCTGTTTAATAGTGAGACGACTATATAATGGCTTTGCTGTATGTTCTTACTTTGAGGACTTCCGTCCCATTCCGATCAGTGCTAGGGAACTCTAATCCAGCATAGCAACTCCACTACTAACATTATCATCACCATGTAGCTCTTACCAGAGGTAAGTGCTGTTGACTCTACCTACCTATGTAGATCAGAATTGGCCTTGTCCGGCCCTGTTTTGGAATGTTGTTAAAACCAGCTTTTATCATTAAACATTTCCTAAGGGCCTTGTGACTGCTCAGGGTTACTTTGTTCAAACTGTTAACTGTGTAAATACCAGATACCACTGAGGCGAGGTATGGAAGAAATGGAATCAAGCTAAATGGGGACATATCAAGCTCCATACCTGATCCTCTCCCCACTTTCTTCAATGCACTTGTGTCCCCTACATCACTTCTTCACAACCCTTTGGTTCTACTACCAGGTAGATTTCAGCATAAACACTTTTCTCTAAATCTGCCAAAGCAGAAAATGCCTCTGCTACATGTCTCTCCATCTTCCTACAGCCATAGCTGGTGCACGTCTGTCCTCCAAACTACTACATTATTCCACTTGATTCATGTGGCCTACATCATCCAAAATCTAAATTAAGTGACTCCATGATCCCAGTGTACCCACTCACATCACAAATAAGAGTGCAGATCACCATCATCAGCTGTCCTACAATAACCAAGCCATCATGTCCTCATATGCTTAGCATGATAAACAGCATTACAAATTTCTTGGACTCGTGATTCAACTTAGCTTGGTCACTAGACAATAACGACACACAGAGAAAAGCAACAAAACATATCTGCCCACACCTTATTACTCAGAAATGTGCTTCCCCAGCAGCCAACCAACAGCTTTAGAAAAAGGTCTTCACTGAAAGCACTAAGAACTAATTGCCCTAAGTCGACCGAAAAATTATGTCACTGTGCTGCCTGGGAGCACCCTAAATATTGGTAGGCTAAAAGACAGCACCATAAACCCTTGCTGAGACCTTCTTTCCTGTAACCTATGAGCAGTGCTATCAGCTGGGGCAATTTAGTTTGGATTTTCTGCTACATAAATCAGAAAAAAATAATTTAAGTAAACCTTTATTTTTACTTTGTAGACCACCGGTGTTTCCCAAATAATGTTTTTGTTCTGATCTAGACATATATATATATTGGCAAAGCTAAAAAATACTAAAAATGATGGATTCAGGATAATGACTATCAGAGATGATTTTGGAGAGCTTGAAAAATGAATTGAAAATGTAAGCTATGTACCATAGGATAGAGACATTGTCCATCTTTTCATACAAAAAAACAAAATATATTAAATGTATTACTCAATATGGATGGTCTAAGAAATGTTAGCTGGGATTTATGTTCATGGCTAAACACTCCAATTGTATTATTTTCTTTTTCACAGATAATCCCAATGAGAGTACATTGCCTTGCACCATCTGGTCCAGTGGTTCAACAGCTGCTGTGAACATTTGTCAAGTCTCCAGCAACCCAATATTTGAGCTTTGGATAGTTTTCAGTGTCCATACATCACGCTGAAATATTGAATTAGCAGTGTATGTTGTGTTGAACATAATCAGCAGCTACTAAATGGACAATAAGAAATATTACAATTTCGATAGTATATATTACTGTGCACTCTTTTGCACACTTTGGTATCCATCTACACTTCCTGAAGGTGCATGCCTTCGTGTATACTGCTTGGAATTATAGATTCATTGTTTTCACAACGAATTCTATGAACCTGAGAAGGCCACAGATTACAGCAGGATTGCAATGTGTTAGGAACTTCCATTAAATTATAATAATTTTTCCTAGTGTGAAAAATTACAAACAACATATATCGACGTTTAAAAGTTGAAATGGCAGTAGAAGCCTATCTCCCCAAGCTGAACCCTTTGGAATTTGATGAGTGCTCTCGAACAACTTCTGGGAAAGACCCAAATAAATATTACAACTGCTAGAAGGCAAACATTTTGATTTTGGAAAATATGTATATTTTCAAGCAAATGGTTTCTCTTTTACCAAAGTAAGTAATTTGTAATGTTTTCCTGCAATTCTCCAGGTTGTGTCCCCTGCCATATGCAGCAGTGAAGCACTTTCAGAATCAAGATTTTGCGTTGCGATCATAACAAATTCTCCTTTGCACAAACAGATATATACCATTTTAAGGAAAATATATTTGTTTCTTTACAATAACTGAAATTCATTTTAATTTGTAAAGGAAAGAAATGGAAGTACTGGATACAATTTAATTTAACATATATTACACACACTTCCGTGGCAATTTTTAATGAATAAGCTCGATTTCATAAATGCACTAGCTCCTGGCTAAAAATGAATGTATCTGACCAAGCAATAAAGAATATTTGCAATCATGTATGGAAATTATATTAATTTGCTTTCTTTCACTTTAATTGTGTTGGTTTTCTCTGTTGGTTGCTTACTATTTTTAAGATTTATTATAATAATGTGCAAATGCTTAGATCCTAAACAACTGTAAGGATAAAAAATGAATCAGTAGCTGGCACTGGCATGAATACAATTAGTGAAAGGGCCACAACCAGTGGCGGCTCTTGTCGCCCCACTGCTTTTAATCAGTGTAAATAAAGGAAACATCAAATGATAATCACAAAGTTATTATCATTTTGTGTTTCTGTGCTGCTTTGTGGGTGGGCGGGCCTGCTCTGCTCTCAGAGCAGGGCAGGGGAGGAGTGGTTTGCCCTCTCCAAGTGCGCACTGACTGTTTGGCCAGCCCTCTTGGGCTGGCCAAACAGTCATGCGCACTTCACATGTTCTCCATACAGGCTGCATTACAGCCTGCGTGGAGAACATGCCCAGGCCCCCAGTCCCTGTCTGAGCACCTTAACATGGTGCTCAGACCAATCACAGCGCTGAAATGCAGCGCTGTGATTGGTCAGGGAAGCCTGGGTGCTTACGAATCACAACACTGCATTGCCACTACTTCAGACCTCGACTGGCCCCTTCTTGGGCATGCTGTCAATATAGAAGAGGTATTGGAAAGTGTCCCCAACCTTCTAGATGGACACCGAAAGGTAGTTACGCTTACTATAACTACAACTGTAGGACATACTCTGAGCATGGTAAAAGACAAGGGGGCATATTTACAAGAAATGGCGCTCCACTGTTTTCACATAGCGGAGCGTAATTTTTCTTACCGCTGCTGTATGCCAAATCCTAACGCCATGCGAGCTCCGTGTTTACAATATGGTGCTACGTGGAGCTAGTAACAGCTAGCAGATGAAAAACATTTCGCTAACGCGACCGTCAAGTCATAACAAAAATATGTGGTAACATGAAAAAAGTGGCGGTCGGCCAGTTAGCGGCAAGAAAAATCACGCTAGGTGGCGAGTGTCATACATCTGCGTCAAGCGTTAAAAAAATCCACGAAATCGCCGCAAAGGAGGAAAAAACCCTGAATGCAGAATGGAGCAGCCAGGAACCAGTACAGCACAGGACAACAATCCCCCACCAACAGCCAGGATGACCACCCAGAGTCCAAGGGGAAGAGGTAGAGCAAATGCAGGTTCAGTCAAGAGGAGAATGAGATCCTTCCTGATTGCGGAGGTGACGGAGCATCAACGCCAGCTCTTCGTCAGCTACAAAGTGTCATTGGGGACCAAAAAGGCTATATGGCAGTCCATAGTGAAGAAGGTGAACTGCATCGCTGAAGTCAAGAGGACAGTGACGGACTGCAAGAAGTGCTGGCATGATGCCAAGCGCAAAACTAAGCAGAAACTGGCAACCAAACAATAGGGAGCATTGCAGACCAGAGGTGTTGGTCCATCGCCACAGGAGGAGCGCGATCCCTTGGAGAAACAGGTGTCCCCTGTCATCTGTGAGGAGTCAGTGGTTGGAGTAACAGGATAGGACAGTACTGCTTATGACCAACTACATCAGCAACAGGGTAAGTACCAACAAGGGACATTGGGGTGAAATACATAATGTCGTCCTATCCAGGTACCTATGTCTCCGCGCTCTCCCAGACTGTGTGCAGGTCAAATGGTAGCCACCTGGGTACTCTATGCATAGAAATAACATCAATTGAAGACTCGTGTGTTTTGTTCAAAAGTTTGCAGAGGGCAGTGTTGCAAGAGACAGAGCTGGGCTATACTAACACACATAGTAAGAGCAGCCATGTGCATTGTTGACAAGATACGGTGCTTTCCTGTAGTAACTGCATGCGCTGGGGCACATATAGCAGATGTACACCAGTGCAGGAATCCCTGCACCATAGATCAATAGGCATCTGTGCAAGTCCTCCACAGCTGATTGTGCACCAGCAGAAAGGAAAGAACACAGATGCATCCTACACACAGCGCAATCCTGCACTTCCCTATTCACAGAGTTTGGCCCAGCAAAATACTTTCCTGTGCTGTGCAGCACACTAACACATGTCTATGAATGATGCCCCTCCATCACACCTGGGCCAATGCACATCAAGCAAGGCTGGTTATACATACCATACAAATGGTATTTTACAGGATCAACTACACACCGAGGGATAGGGGATCTGTGGGCCATGGCTAGTACCTACACATGGGGATATGGATATTGTCACTTTCAAACTCACCTAGAGCAAACTAGATGGCATACAGCTGTCATTCCATGCATGCTCAGACTACACATTGGTCAGCTGCCATGGCAGGGTCCACCTGAACACCCCTAATCAACACAGAAATGACTAGGTGTGGGGATGAATGCAACCTACATACACCAGTGGAACATGGGCCATAGGTAAAGTGAAAAAGGTTAGGGCGTAAATGCATACATATTGGTTGTGCCAACATGCATCCTTTCACAAATGCATGAAAGGGCCATATACACTAAAGTATGTGTCATACCTGTGCACACCCCTGCGCTGCCGCAAAATGTTTCGCTTTGCACCAACGCAGTCTTCCTTGCACCCTGGCTCAAGTTTGTCTGTGTTGGTGCTTGCCTGTCTTCATCATTGCCAGTGCAGGGGAAAACACAATGGGAGCGCACACTCCTTCTGAGTATGGTGCTGTCCTCTGTATGTGCAATTATGCTGGGTTGCATAGCTAAAGTGCCTGCTGTGCCATGTTTTGTCAAAATATTGTGAAAAGCCCCCTTGGTAGGTACATCTCACCATCCCCAAAAACACTACCATCTGGGGTGCTGCATGGCACGTCACCCTGTAACAGCTTGCCATGTCAGCTTCTTGGAGGTAGCCACACATGATGTAAGTGGTGTAGGTACTGAATAATCCACGTATGATCATGGTCCCATCACAGGGTGGCAGTAAGTCGGCTGCCAGGAACGTTTTCTAAACAGCCGGGGGGTCAATGAACACATAAAGTGTGTGGAAAAAATCTATGAGATGTCTGACACCCTGCAGATGACCAGCTCAGCAGATGATGAAATGGCATGAATGTCAGTGATTCCATTTTGACTACTAGGATAGGCTTCATCCACTCAGAGTTGGCACACAGTTGCACTGATCATAATGCAGAACTCCTGACATGTATTATTATCAGACAGTGCTATCTGCCATCCACAGCCTAGTGTAACAGGTGTCTCATGAATGGAAAGTGTCATGTCATGAACTTTGTTTATCAGTAACCCTGGGCGTAGCGGGGTTACGCGGAGGTCCACGGAGTTGCAAACAAACTCCGTGGAACTCTGTGTAGCTCCGCTACGCCACCCGCCTCCAACCCCCCTATTAACAAGTAAGTAAACATTAATTAAAAATAAATGTAAAACCACTTACCTCTGTACTGCGGCGTCCCCGGGCTGCCCTCCTCCTCTTCCTCGCGGTATCGGTAATCCTTGTGAAAACTGTGCATGCGCATTTCTTGCGAGAATTGTGCATTCAAAATCTTATCAATAACCTTCCCTGGAATTGGGAGGCCAGCTACTGGCCGATAGTTGGTAGGTTCCACTGAGTTTACCAAAGGTTTTTTTAGTAGTGGGTAGATAGAGACTTCCTACCATTGGGAAGGGAAGACACCTGATATGCACATCTGAAGATAGATTTTAGTCAAAAATAGACCTAGCAATGGGGCGACAAGGCTGACCATTCTAGGGGACAAGGGTTCAATAGTGAACCCGATTTAGCAAGATGTAACAATCTTATGACCTCATCATTAGAGGGAGGGATGAAGCTGTTGAGAGTGGAAAATAACTTGGGACATGGACTAGAGGATTGCGGTGAAGAAGCCAAAGAAGTAGGGGTGGCAAGAATTTTGTAAACATGTTCCACCTTTTTGCAAAAGGTTTTGCCAACAGATTGCAAAAAGATTGAGATGAAACTTTGGGAGCAGAAGGGCTGGGAGAGGTAAGTTGCGTAATAGTGGCAAACAATTCTTTGGATGAATTGGATGCTTCAATTTTAGAGGTGTAGAAAGCAATTTTAGCTTTCCGAAGCGAGAAGTTGCAGTGTGCCAGACAGCTCTTGTATTTTGTTTTTTCTAGGTCATCGTAGTGGGTTCTCCATCATTTTTCCTTCGTTCTGCAGGTCTGCTTCAAAGACCTAAGGTCTCTGGAAAATCAAGAAGCGGAGCTGTGCTGTCGCTTGATCTTGATTTTTTTTATGGGGCAAGAATAACGGAGGCTGAGTTAAGCCTCGAGTTGTAATTGGAAATGGCTGTGTCAACATTTGGAGAGGACCTAGGAGCAGTGGAATCCAAACCTGTGCAAACACTGATGGTTCTAGTTTGTGCCATGCATGTGATAAAGTGCAGGATGGTTTGGCTTGGAAAGGGGGAGATGGTGATTTTACCGTGATGTCAAAAAGAACGGTGTGATGATCTGACCAAGCAAGAGGAAAGGTTCTAACATTTTTTAAGAAAGGATTGTTGGAAAAAATGCAGTCCAAAATATGTCCAGCAGAGTGTGAGGGAGTAGTACTCATTTTTTCGAGTCCAAGTGATGACATATTAGCAAGGAGATGTGCTGTATTTTTGTCATTGGGGTTATCTAAGTGAAAATTAAAATCTCCAATGACCGTGAAGTTGTTTTTTAGTATGTCAGCCTCAAGTAGGCTGTTAAAATCCCGAGCATAGGAAGCTCGAGGTTTAGGAGGACGGTAAATGACTAGTCCTTTAAAAGTTGGAGAAGGGAAGAGGGTGATGTTAAAAGTTAATGCCACGCAGAGAGAGTTTGGAACCGGGTACAGTGAATAGTGAAGTTGGAACGGTAAATGATAGCAATCCTGCCTCCGCGTTTACCCTGACAGTCATGCCTAAAAATAGAATAACCAGGAGGAAGTGCGGGCGATACGTCCAGGGTAGAAGATTCATCTGCCCAAGTTTCTGTTATAAATATGAACCAAGGTGCGTACGTTTCCACGAATAACGAGCATTCTACTTTGTGTTTGATTAATGAGCAAGCGTTTAAATGGGAGCATAACCCAATCTTGGGGTGCAAGAAAGATGAGGGTAGACGGTGGTCATTTGGCACCAAAAGAGGAGCCGAATTTTGTTTTGACTCAGTGGAAGGCAATGAGTGGTGCGAGGAGACTAAGAAGCCGCATTCCGAGCACTGAGGGGGAACAGCTCAGGAAAATTGTGTGGGTTCGAAACTTACATATCCAGGGGGTTTACCTGATTGTCTCAAGACCAAGAGGGCCTAAAGTAACTTGATCTATGCCTATCTAACCTATGCTCAAAACCTATCCTAAACTATATTACACTAACTTATCCTATCTACACTTAACACTACCTTACCATAGCTTATCTTAAATTACACACTTAACATGACATTTTAAACATCAACTCCCACCCCCATTTAGTCACATCTTAATACGGGACAAATATAACCATACCTAAACATAAACTACCTAAATATTTAAACTACACAAATATATATTTTTGAGGATTTTTTCAATGTTAATTTGTTTTTACATTTTTCATATGAAACACACATCAATCCCCCACCCGCTGAACAACCCAAAATAATCCCATGTAACAACTACAAATCCCACCCTTATTAAACCCCTATGTACACTATCTTAATACTATACTAAACCTACTCTAACCTAACCTATCCTACCCACTACATCAATAACAAGGGTGCCTCCAAGCAGGCAGAAATAGATGGATGGGACATGGTGTGTCCTAACGTTTGCTCTGCCCCACTGCTTTCTTGATGTCCCGTAGCAGGGACAGGGCCTGGTACACCTTGTTTTACACCACTGCCATGTGTGATTTAATGTCTAAGACTTCCTTACACATGTCCGCCTCAAAACTTGCCTGCTCTCCTGTGGGCTGTTGAGGGGAAAACTTAAAAACATTTATATGCTGGACTGATAGACAAATCTCAGTCTTCGGTAGCCTGGCCACATTTAGACAATAAAGGTTCCTTTACATTCAATTTCAAAGGGCGATTTGGGGCCTCAGGCTGCGGGTCTTCCTCAGGACCGCGGACGCCGTTTTGTGCAAATCCTAAGCTTCAGCATTTACCGCCTTGAAAACGAGCAAGTGCGCTACCATTCATTAACGGATGAGTACGCCTACCGTGTTTAACTTGACGGTGAGGAATCCCCCGCGCCCCGCAAGACCCTGCGGGTGTGCAACACGGACATCACACCTACTCAGGTTGCCCCATACAGTCCTGAGGAACACCCGCAGGCCGAGGCCCCAAATCGCCCTCTGAGCCCCAAGTCGGGTCGAAACGTCGACGCCCACATAATCAGCCTGGATCACAAGTCCCAAATCTAACGTGCCACACAAGGATACATTTGTGTATTTGAAATTGAATGTAAAGGAACCTTTATTGTCTAAATGTGGCCAGGCTACCGAAGACTGAGATTTGTCTATCAGTCCAGCATATAAATGTTTTTAAGTTTTCCCCTATCACACTACCTGAAATTCTTTTTCACCGCTTCTACACTAGAGCACTCTCTCTTTCCGGAAGTTCCATTGGAGCAACCTTCCCCCTTCCTTTCCCCTTGTTTAGTTCAGTAAGTAATCTACTGTTCATCTTATGATTTGGAATACATTCTTGGTAAAATATCCTTTGGTTGTTGCACTTCAGTCTATTTATTGTATTAATTACTGCGAGCAAACTTTGTGCATGCTCAAGAAATTGTTTTCTAACAATAAGTGTAGATTTGATACATATAATTTAAAAAGAAAAGGTCTAGGACCATTGTCTTTTGTACCATATTCATAGACAGAGGCACATTTGTCACTATACAACATTTTTTAAGATTATTCATGTTAAATATTAATCAGTGAAGAAATGGTTGATAATATTGTCCCTCTGTCTTGTTGCTGCTACTGATAATGCAGGTTGCTGAGGCTCCTCAACTCCTTCCTCTCTATCATACGGCATTTCCTGTTCCACATTGTCCTCTGGCAATGGCACATTGGTCCTGACACATATGTTATGCAGGATACAGCATACCAATATGATCTTACAGACCATGGATGGGGAGTATAGTAATCTACCCCAGATGCATCAAGGCAGTGGAACCGTGACTTGAGGACTCCAAATGTCCGCTCAACAATAGACCTGGTGTGGCCTAGAGCTTGGTTGTATTTCATCTGTGCTTGGTTTTGCGGAAACTTCACTGGTGTCTTTACCCACGGCATCAGTGCATACAGTTGGTCAGCTGAAAAATAAGTGTTACATTAGTAAGCACTCATGATAAGGGTGAGTACAAGATTTATCTCCATTGTGGCCTGTGTCCAGCTTTCTACATTCACTTTGCGCACAGTCATGTACATGAAATGACAATGCGTCACTTACAAACAAGTTAGTATTGGTAATGGCAGAAACAGAACAACACAGACAAGTGTGCTGTCCTCTGTGATGCCTCCATTACGTTACATGTAGCTGAGTGGTAATGCCTCCTTGTAGGTGTTGATTAGTCACCAATGACAATAGTTTATTTGAAATTGATTAGGCAATTGTCTGACAAGTTTTTATTGTATTAATGTATGGGTACCATGCTAAATCCTAAACCATTATCTTTCTGATTGGATTACAAAGGACAGTAGCTGTTGAAGTATCTTCCTTCTACCACACATCTTTTTTACTTTTTGATTGCATCTACTTGTTTCTATGTGTCAGGCATGGAAATGAAAGTGGATGTTTGTGAATATGCACAATGGTAGTGCATAGAATCCACTGTGGGAACAGTAGACAGAAGTTAGTGTAGATGTGTTGTGATGTTGAACAGAACAGTTGAACAAGTAGACTCCGTACACTACAATGCAACACATCTTTGGGATAGTGTAGGCCATAGATTTGACATTAATCAGTATCCATTCATTGTGTGTCTGCGTAGGCAGAAGCAGTGCAGCTTTTCTCAATGACAGTCACGATATGTCCCTGGAAACATAGTTGTTGGTTGTCATAGGGGATATAGTTTGTGCATGAGGGGGCACCTTGCTGCACAGTCTGAGACCTATTAAGAAACACATTTTTACAAGTTGTGTACATTGGATGTGATGTGTGTCTACAATTTGTGATGTGATGCTGCCTTGAGGGTAACCAGTGCAGTGCTTATATATGACCATATTTCTCAGTCTCACAGAAGTGTGATATATCTTCTCTCCTCTTGCCCATGGGATTGACTTGTATTACACAGACTTCACACAGGGAATGCCTTGCTTTAGCAATGTGTAGTTAATTGTGCCTTATCATAATGATTTATTGTTATGTGAGTGTCTTTGCAAAAATTGGATGGGCACATGGTTCCTCATCTTGTTTTTCTGCCACTGTACATTGATGAGTGTGGAAAAGGCTGAGCTAACCTGCATCCAAAGCAAAGTGGCGGAACGTGCATTTCTTTTACATACTGCACATCCATGGTGTTCTACATTCAACTCATGACATAAGTGAGTGTAATGGCAAAACCACTCCCCACCCTTGCATCATGGTGCACATCTGTCAGCTTGTCATCCAGACATGACGTTATGTTTGGATTAACAGATTCCAAAACCATTATCATGGTATCTGCTCTATTCCCTCTTAAATTTGTGCTACAGATTGCGTGACAAAATCATATAGGAAATAGGAATAGCCTCTATGCTTATGTATCCTCTTTTCTGGTCCCCTAGGGTGGCACAGCACTTGCACACTGTCACATGGTCCTTGTAAGTAGGATTGGGTAAGAATGTTGTGGTCCACATTGCTATTGGATGGGAAGGGGCACCACATTGTCCGTGGGATACATTCTTGACATAAGAAGAATGAAAGATGCACTTTGTACTGGACTGCCTTACTTCATACTACTAGGCCTTGCAATGTTATGTAGACATACTTCCCATTGCCAAATTGTCATGATATGGGCGTATGCTATACCACAGCATCATGATAAATGATAGTCTCATTATACTTCTTCATGTGGGCCACACTGGCTTAGTCAGTGTCAACATGTGTTACTTGTTAACTATATGTTGTACATTTGCCATTTTACTGGGAAAAGTATATGGGGCAAACACAAGGAAATGATGGACGGAGC
The DNA here is from genome assembly GCA_963921515.1 of Calotriton arnoldi. Taxonomy (NCBI): domain Eukaryota; kingdom Metazoa; phylum Chordata; class Amphibia; order Caudata; family Salamandridae; genus Calotriton; species Calotriton arnoldi. The sequence goes on from CAWUFW010000497.1 coordinate 988,856, forward strand.
GCTGAAACTTTTCAGACACTCACCCTTAGTCACACATCTAGGTTGAATTCATCATCGTTCTTTACCTCACTTCACCACCTTAGTTCAGACCCAGCTATATGCAAATCAGTCTTGACCCTGTGCCTCATGGGAACAGTTCAGCCCTGGGTGTTATCCCGAAACCGGTCCCAGGATGCTTGTTTCCGGTTCAGGAAAGACTTGGCTTGGCAGTTCGGGCTGGACTGCTCCCATGAAGCACAGGGTCAAGACTGATTTGCATATAGCTGGGTCTGAACTGAAGAGGTGAAGTGAGCTAAAGAATCTGGGTTGATGATGGATTCAACCCAGATCTGTGACTGGGGGTGAGTGTCCAAAAGGTTTCAGTGCTCCGTCCATCATCTCCTTGTGTTTACTTTGTTTGCCCTAAGTTGGCAGGGTATGCCCAGACGTGGGTCCCTTGCTCACTTTGCCACTGGATTCAAGCTAGCCTGGCTGATGAGGGGCGTTAACCCGAAACCGGTCCCAGGGTGCTTGTTTCGGTTCAGGGAAGACTTGGCTTGGCAGTTCGGGCTGGACTGTTCCCATGAGGCACAGGGTCAAGACTGATTTGCATATAGCTGGGTCTGAAGTGAGGTGGCGAAGTGAGCTAAAGAACGATGATGGATTCAACCCAGATCTGTGACTGGCGGTGAGTGTCTGAAAAGTTCCAGCTCTCCGTCCATCATCTCCTTGTGTTTGCTTTGTTGCACTAAGTTGGCAGGGTGTCAGAACCTCACAAACATTAGGCAAAAGAATAAGAATTTTAGTATTTTCCTCTAAGGTTAGGCATATAAGGATCAGTGGAAAACCTGAGATGGCTGTCAGAAAACTACGTGTACCTGGACATTCTAGTATTGCTGCCTTGAGGATAGGTCTGGAATGTCAAGCGCGAGCTGCCTCAAATCGGCGCACTTCACTCAGAAATTGAATTGATTCAGGTTAGAAGTGAATTTTCATAGCTCGCGAAGTTAGTCAGGACAGTGGCGTCGTTGATATTCTCGACGTTTTAGTTTCGTTATGCCATTAATAGGCTTTCAGTATTCTCTGTGTAAAAACTCTGAAGTAAATACTTTTAGTCAGCTGTTCTGAGAAGAGTGTTTCCAGGGCCGGACTGGGAACTGGAAGGAGCCCTAGCAAATTTAGCCAGACCAGCCCCCGCCCGGCGTGCAGCGAGCGAGCGCAGCGAGCGAGCCTGACTAATACTAGGGGGGTTTGGGGGGGTTTTCCCCCCACGAAAATTTTGGAACAAGAAAGACCAAAACGGTGCATTTTACAGCACATTTTTCATTACATATTTAATTGTATTACCTTTCAAAGCACAGTAAATAGTAGATGATTGACCTTAAAGAGTCACCCAGTCATATGTACCCATAGACATTCTTACAGAGAGCACCAAAAATAGACACAAGAGTAGTGAATCAGAGAGAAAAGTGAGACCAGCCCCCATACGGTGTGTAGTGAGCGAGCGCAGTAAGAGAGCATGACCACTACTAGGGAGGGTTTGGGGGGTTCTCCCCCAAGGAAATGTTTGAGACAGAAAGGCCAAAACAATGCATTTTTCAACACTTTTTCATTACATATTTAATTGTATTAACTTTTAAAGCATAGTAAATGATGACCTTATGGTGCACCAGGATACCCAGTCATAAACCACAGACATGCCTACTGAGAACACCCAAAAAAAATGAAATGTCGAGCACGAAACATGAATTTAAATATAACAGATTTCTTCTTAATATAAAATAGTATAACGAGATTTAAAATGTACTTAACCTCAAACAATTGTGCAAAGTTTAGAGGAAAAAATGTACAAGACAAACAACACTCTTCGGGCCACTCATGTCTTTTCAGCCAAAAGTGCTATGCGTTTTAGGCTCTTTTTGAGACTGTCTCAATGCCATAACTTTACAGCATAAGAACTACATTCTGATATTCTTTTTTGTATTTTCAATACATTTTCACTCACATTGTCACACATTAAGCACTGAAATGTAACACATGAGCACCCAGGCCACTGAGGCCAGAAACTGTGGAAATGTCACACATAAGCACCCAGGCCACTGAGGCCTGAAACTGTGGAAATGTCACACATAAGCACCTGATAAGCACCCAGGCCACTGAGGCCAGTACCTATGGAAACGTCACACCAGGCCAGAAAGCATGGAAACCTCACACAAGCACCCAGACCAGTAAGCATGGAAATGTCACACATAAGCACCCAGGCCAGAAAGCATGGAAACGTCACACAGAAGCACCTAGGCAGACAGAAAGCATGGAAATGTCATACATAAGCACACAGGCCAGAAAGCATGGAAATGTCACACATAAGCCCTGATAAGAACCCTGGAAGGCAGAAAGCATGAAAATGTCACACAAAGGCACCCAGGCCAGTGGCGCTGGAACACTTTTCAGAGTGTGGGTGCTGGCATCAATGTTACATCACTGAAGTCATAGGATTGTGATAAATTCAAGAATCACACAAAGAACAAGGGTAGCAAATGAGCCTCTCCTATTCCGGCAGAGGTGGTGAGGTTGTGGTTCAGAGTGGAAAAGGTCAAAATTTCATCTCAGCACATGACATCCATTCAGAACAGATCAGATAGTTTGACAGATTCACCATCTGTGGGGGTGTCATGGAAGCTGAAGACCCTTCTTTAGCAGATCTGAGCATCCCCACACACACCCATTCAACACCACTAAAAGCGAGATCACAACATTTATCAAATGACACTATAGATGCCACTCTACCAGACAGACATATTTTAGACTTCATTTAGCAGGCAAAGCACATGTAGTCCTAGCATTGTCAGACTAAGGACCAGAAACTGCAAAAATGAGAACCAGAAGACAAGCCTTCCGCATTATGCATTTTAATTAAAACAGCACCCTTTAGAAGACCTGACAACATGACTTTAAGTTGGCCGGGTCCTGCCGGTGCCCGGCAGTTTTAAAAAGCAGCTGCTGAGATGGGTCCCTATCGGGCTCTCCATTTTTGCCCTCAAATTCAGGCCAGGTGAAAAAAAAATCTTAACTCTGCAGGAGTACCACCCTTCACTGACTTTGATGTAACTTCAAAGAGACTCGGTATAGTTCTTTCACAGTCTCATCATTTCAGAACTGAAGCATTTTCAATATTATATACAATGAAGCAGTAGTTGCTGTTTTTTTCTTATGCAACTAACAACCATTGACAAAGCCAATAACCCTGGCTTTTTGTTGTAGGTATAATGTTACGTGTTGCACTATATAGCTGGATACAATGACAGAAACAGCAAAATACCAGTTGGGTGGCACACTATGTTAAGCACAGATTTTTAGCTTTCGTGTTTTTAAGCCACATCCTTCATTCCATTGGCCACGCCCCTTTGAGAGACCCCTTTTTTTCATCCCACTTAAAGCCCTGCCTGACAAGCACCATAACTATGACTCTTTGCTTGTCCCTGACCCAGAGAGTGGCAGGAGATATTTCCTCCTCAAACCAGTCCCTCTAGCTGATATCTTGTACTTTTAAATGCAGTTATGTAATTTTGGAGCAATGTAATACTAAAAAATCCTTTTTCACACGTGTGAAGCACTTCCCATATTTGCATCATATATGTATAAAAATCAGTACCTCTCATACCTTCTCATATGCCCACCGTCCCAGCTGGCATGATCCAACCCATCCAGTGTGGGTGCTTTCTGAGAAACTACACTTTAACCACTGATGAAAAGGATATTTGTGGTACCATCATTTATGGCAACATCCTATATTTTCGAGATCTGCTGGGGAAATGTACAGGCGTCATGCATTCATCCTTACAGCAAAATGCTTTCTAATGACTCCCATTTTGGTTTTCCCCTCCAGAAAAGACTACATCAGGCCGGACTGAAAACCTAAAAGGCAAATCCCTGCCAGCTCAGAGGGAATGTCTCTTCTGGCAAAATTGCTTGGTGTTGTATTCCGAGTCTGAGACATGGTAGCCAAACAAATTGAAAAGCACGTGTGCTCGCCTTGTAATGCCCTTAGCTCGTGGTTAGCATGCGGGCCTGTTAGCATGTGGCCATGGGACTCCACTCCTGAGGATACGTTTCAAGTCGTTTGGTTTCAGTGGTAGCAGTCCAACAAACCCAAAGACAATTCGTTTTTGAACCCGGAACCGTTCAGGCTGATTTTCAGCTGTAGAGGTCGAGGATGTTTGTTAAACCGTAGCTTAGATATGAAAATAGCTGTAGCTGCACTGTGAAGAGGGAGCCATTACTTTTGAGAATCAGCTTAATTATAGGCTGCGTAAGTATAAAGGACAGACATTTCAGTCTCACGTTTCAGAACATTCAAAAGAGTCTGAAACTCATGCAGGGACAGTGGGTAGTGTAAGCTGCAATAAAAGGTATATATTGAGACCTGGCACGTATATATATTTTTTATTATTATGTATTTTCTTAAAAAAAGGAACACTGCGTTCACACGTGTGGCATAGCAGTCCGGCTGCCTGTGTAGTGCAAGGCAAGAAATTGAAACCTGGAGGTGCTTGCGGTATGTTGAGAAGAATTTGAAAGTGGAGGAAAATGGGTGAATACTCTGCCTTCTGCACATCCCATGCTCCCACGAAGCTTGTGCTTGGTAATCCACACTCGGAGCGAACAAATGGGCAGGGAAAAAGAAAACAGCAGCATGACGCCTGCCAGCCTGTATTCAAATATTGTGAAGAAACCTCGTGCGAGGAAACGGCGGCGCAGAGGGAAGGAGGTTACCCACTCACTTAGGCAAGACTGGAAATATGAAATTTGGCGCTACGTGCACTCACTGCCTACATGAAGGTGGGTCACGGGCACCTGGCAGGGTGGATGGTGGCACCGAAAGTGTAGGCATCATGCACTTTGTGCACACAACGCACTACTAAATTCAACCAACACTACAACGGTGCACTCCGACCTCTGTGTGGGTAAAAAGCACCACTGCCCTTCGTGAGATGAGGTCACCTCACCAATGGCAGTGGTGCTTTTTCCCCGCACAGAGGTCAGAGTGCAGAGAGTGTGTCACGGACCGGTGGCCTTTTGATTTTGCTACTGGGGTTCGATTTTGTTAAAAAATCGGCCCCCAGTAACAAAACCGGCCCCCTGTCACAAAACCGGCCCCTACCCCTTCCGGCCTACCGGGGGATTGCCCGGTGCCCGGCATCACCAGTCCGGCCCTGAGTGTTTCCAGTCAAAGTTAATTGGAGGACGTGTTCTGGAGAAGGTGTCCTGAAGCTGAACTCTCTCAGCTGAATCATTAATCTTTTCTCAGGCTGCTCCATGTAGAGTGGCTATTCTGTAGCTTCTCTGTAGTTTTGTTAATTAAATATGAGACCGGCAGCCGAACTTGTTCAAAGTAAAATATTAAAAAGGCTCAATCTGTTCCACAAAGTGTTGAGTTTTAAAATAAAGCTCCAGTGGGGAGGTTAACTCTATTTTCCCCTACATCTAAAATCAATTTAGTGCTTTTGAAAAAGAGAAAGGCATTTCCTGAGTAGAAATTATATTCGGTTTTCTTAAAACAAGAGCATCCAGACGCACATTGAGTTTATTCATTAGATATCACTGGTGTTTGTCGAAGAAGTAATAAAAGATAAAGAAAAAATATTCAGCACTTACCTGAAGAGGAGAAGCCATCTTCCAGATTCTGAAGAGAAGACACGCAAGTACCCTATAAGAGAAAAAAACGAACAACAAGATTAAATGTTTATTTAAGACTTGATGCAAAGAACAAATAATATAATAGTATAATAGAAAGTAATTCAAGAAAGAAAAGAACGCAAATAAAAAAGAAAGAAGAATAGAAAAATATAAGAAAAAGAAGAGAGGCAAAGGTCATTTCAAAAAAGGGTAAATGCATATTGATTTTTTGAAAAGTATTTTAGGAAGAGTAGAAAAAGGGACAGGTAATAAGTAAATGTACTTTTCCTTGAAATTCCCTCGCATGCAGGTTCACCCTTGAAGAGAAAACCTGTGAAGGTAACAACTGAGGTGAAGTCAGGAGTGAATCCTATCTGAAGTGGTAGTCTCTTCTCTCTCTCTCTCATTCCCCTTTCCCCCCTTGGGGCCTGTTGGACAGTTGATAGTAAACGGCTGTCGGATGGGTTCTAAGGGGGGCGTTGGGACCAGCGTCAGCTGCTCCTGTGTGAAGTATTGTGAGAGCGCCCCTGACAGAGTGAAGTGCCCACGAATTTCTTGCACCCGAGCAGTATGGCTGAGGGTTTTGATCTTAAGAGATTGGGAGAATTTTTGGAGGTCATTCAAAAGGAAATAATGGCAGTTAGGGAGAAAAATTCAATTTTAAAACAAGAGATAGTCACTTCCAGAAGGGAGACTATGGATCTGGCCATTAAAACGAGTAATATAGAAGCCAGTGCTGGCCTAAGTTTCCCATTAACAGGTGAAGCTAGTTCCCAATCCACTTCTAGTCCTATACCCAAGGTCACTATGCAGGTTATCCACTCGTTATCCCCTGTGATCCCATTGGCCCCTCCTGAGCGGTTTAATGGTGATCCAAAAGAGCTCAAATTTTTCTTACTCAGTGTACCCTACATTTTATGTGTCGCCCAGCAATTTTCCCTGATGCACAGTCTTGAGTGGCCTTCATATTGTCCTATCTAAGCGGTGATGCTGCCTCTTGGTCTATGCCCTTAGTAACAAGGAATGACCCGATTTTATATGACCTTGACGAATTCAAGAAAGAATTTCTTAGAATATTTGACCGTCGAAAAGCATCTCAGGCTATCAACAATGAGTTATGGAGTTAAAACAGGGAAATTGAGATTTGGTGGCATATCTTGCTCTGTTCAACAAGCTAGTAGTGGAAACAGAGTGGCCCGAGAGTAAGAGAGCGGCGGTTTTCTACAGAGGTCTGAAGGATGAATTGAAGGATGCCCTTGCTCAAGTGCCCAGTAGACCTACAGAAGTATCAGCATTAATTGATTTGGTATTGGAAATCGATTTTCGTCAAAACGAAAGAAAAGGAGAAAGACGACGAGAATTTCGGCCTAGTGCACCAAGGTATGATTTTGTCAAGGTTGAAAATACAAAAACTATGGAAGGAAGTCATCAGGGTGTCGAGCCGATGCAGATAGGTTCTGTGAGGGGGTCGCTGTCCAAAGAAGAGAAAGAGAGGGGAAGACAAAATAAGCAATGCCTCTATTGTAGTGCAAGTGGACATTTTGTGAGGAACTGCCCCAAGAAACCAAAACTACCGGTGAAGGACAATACACAGCACCATCAGTAAGTGGAGTTGAAATGATGGATGCGAATTCAAATACAACTCCCAGAAATCACCAATTGGCAAATACATTGCAATCTTCCTCCCCACACTTAATTTTATCCATGACATTAGGTTTCAGAGAAAAGGAATTGAAAGATGTCGCTGTGATGATAGACTCTGGGGTGACAGGAAATTTTTAGGACATAAAATTTGCTGAGAAGAATGTCTTGAGAGCAATTCGGAAGGACAAGAGTGAACCAGTTTGAGCTGTGGATGGTACAAATCTGTCGTCAGGTCCCATAACGAGTCACACAGAACCAATTGACCTAACGTCTCCAGAAGAACATCATGAAATAATACAATTTAGCCTAATTGACACTCCCCAATTCCAATTGATATTGGGCCTGCCATGGCTCACTGAGCATAACCCTATGATACACTGGATTACGAGATCCATAGCTATGAATTCGGAGTATTGCAAGGAGCATTGTTTCGAAACAAAGAAGCTAATCACGAAAAGACTCCAGCAACCTTACTTTGTAATGGCGAGAAAACTGTATGTGTGATTCAAACAACAGAAATTCCTCCAAAATATGCTGATTACCAGGACGTGTTCAACGAAATAGAAGCTGAGAAATTACCACCTCACAGAAGCTTTGATTGTAAGATTGAATTAGAGCCTGGCACAAATTTACCCTGTAGCAAAATTTATGTTTGACAGAAAAAGAGGATCAACATTTGAAGGAGCATATCCAGAAGTACTAAAAAACAGATTTATTCGCCCATCCCAATCCCCTGTCTCTTCGCCTCTGTTTTTTGTCCCAAAGAAGGAAGGTGAGCTTAGGGCTTGTATAGATTACAGAGCAATCAACCGAATCACAATAAAAAAACAATATCCACTCCCATTAATCTCAGTTCTCTTGGACCAGGTAAAAGGAGCACAAGTGTACACTAAATTCGATTTGAGAGGGGCCTATCACCTAATTAGAATAAAAGAAGGTGACGAGTGGAAAACGGCCTTCCGGATGAAGTATGGACTTTACGAATATCAGGTGATGCCCTATGGCCTATGTAATGCGCCAGCAGCTTTCCAACATTTCATAAATGATGTTATGAAAGAGTTCATTGATCAATGTGCCAAAGTGTACATTGATGACATCCTGATATACTTTAACTCAGAGGAAGAACATGAAGAGCATGTCCGGGGAGTGCTACAAAAACTACGTGAAAACTGCCTGTTTGTTAAATTGGAAAAATGTGCTTTCAGCGTGAAATCAGTGGAATTTTTGGGATTTGTTCTATCTCCAGAAGGTGTAACTATGGATCAAAAGAAAATTTCTGCAGTCACTGAATGGAAGTCTCCTGAAACCGTGAAAGAGGTCCAGAGTTTCATTGGTTTTGCCAACTTTTATCGGAGGTTTTTTCAGTATTTTTCTAAAAAATAAATTCCTCTCACCCGACTTTTGAAGAAAGGAATCAAATTCGAGTGATCGGAGGATGCAGAAAAGGCCTTCTTATCCTTAAAAAGGATTTGACCTCAAATCCAATTTTACTCCATGTGGATCCCACTCAAACCTTTTTTGTGGAAACCGACACTTCTGACTTGGCCTTGGGAGGAGTTCTATCTCAGAGACTCAAGGTCTCGGGACAGTTGCATCCTGTGGCTTATCGATCCCGAAAGGGAAAAAACAAACAACAAGATTAAATGTTTATTTAAGACTTGATGCAAAGAACAAATAACATAATAGTATAATAGAAAGTAATTCAAGAAAGAAAAGAACGCAAATAAAAAAGAAAGAAGAATAGAAAAATATAAGAAAAAGAAGAGAGGTCTAGGTCATTTCAAATAAGGGTAAATGCATATTGATTTTTTGAAAAGTATTTTAGGAAGAGTAGAAAAAGGGTCAGGTAATAAGTGGATGTGTTTTTCCTTGAAATTCCCTCTTATGTAGGTTCACCCTTGAAGAGAAAACCTGTGAAGGTAACACCTGAGGTGAAGTCAGGAGTGAATCCTATACAAAGTGGCAGTCTCTTCTCTCTCTCTCCCATTCCCCTTTCCCCCCTTGGGGCCTGTCGGACAGTTGATAGTAAACGGCTATCGTAGGGGCTCTAAGGGGGGCGTTGGAACCAACGTCAGCTGCTCCTGTGTGAAGTATTGTGAGAGCGCCCCTGACACAGGGTATGCCCAGACATGAGTCTGGATTCAACCCAGATCTGTGACTGAGTGTGAGTGTCTGAAAAGTTTCAGTGCTCCGTCCATCATCTCCTTGTGTTTGCTTTGTTCGCCCTAAGTTGGCAGGGTATGCCCAGACGTGGGTCCCTTGCTCACTTTGCCACTGGATTCAAGCTAGCCTGGCTGATGAGGGGTGTTACCCCAAAACCAGTCCCAGGATGCTTGTTTCCGGTTCAGGGAAGACTTGGCTTGGCAGTTTGGGCTGGACTGTTCCTATGAGGCACAGTGTCAAGACTGATTGCATATTGCAGGGTTTGAACTAAGGTGGCGAAGTGAGCTAAAGAACGATGATGGATTCAACCCAGATCTGTGACTGGGGGTGAGTGTCTGAAATGTTTTAGCGCTCCGTCCATCATCTCCTTGTGTTTGCTTTGTTCGCCCTAAGTTGGCAGGGTATGCCCAGACGTGGGTCCCTTGCTCACTAAGCCACTGGATTCAAGCTAGCCTGGCTAGATTGTCGGAAGATGTAGGAATCATGTGCACTGCCAGGGTACTTTGCAAGTACATTTATGAAGAGGCCCAGATGGTCCACAAATGCCTGCACGTTAATTGAATAGGTGTGCTTCCTGTTGCAGTATATGTGTGATGTTTCCGCAGGAGGCACAAGTTGTACATGTGTGAGGTGCATTGCCCCAACACATGCGGGAATCCAGCAATGGCATAAAAGCCTTGCTTGTTGTCCTGTTGTTGCTGCACTGTGTTGGGGAAGTAGAAGTACTGTGGCATGAGGCTTATGATGGCATCCAGGATGATGGGGAGGAACCTGGAGATGGATGCCTGGGATACTCTTGCGACTCTGGCTTAGGTGGGTTGAAAAGTTCCTGATGTCAGCATGTGCAGGGCAGCGAGTAGTTTGGCCTGTGAAGGAATGTTGGTATAGCGCTGGGATGTGGGCTGCAGTCTTGGTGCAATCTGGCGTAGGAGGCGATCAATGGACTCACTCTTGAGCCTGTAATGAGCTATGACCTTCTCTTCCCTGAGGTCAATGAGGGTGATCCTCTGATGGTATGTCCATTCCTTTTTCCTTCGTTGACTCTGTGGTGGTGATGGTAGTGGTCTCCTTGGTGCTCCTAGCTGCAGTAGATCCATGGCGTAGTTGAGCTGGCCAAGTGATTTGGGTCTGTTCTACTTTTATACAAGTGTGTTTGTGTCATTTTTAAGACCAGCTATTTCCTAGCTGTAAAAAACTGCCACTAATGGGACCTAGCGGCAGTTTTTTTCTTTTTAGCGGCGTTCCTAAAAATCCTTGTACATATGGCGGAGTGTGTTTGGCGGTTGTTTTTCCGAGGGAAAGCCCACCTTGCATATCATTTTCGGTAAGTCCCGCTAGCCGAACTGGCATTGTTGAAAATAGGCGCTAGCTGTGAAAAAGTGACGCTGGCGGGGTCTAGTGTCCCTTTGTAAATAAGGCAAAAAAAAAACCACTCTGCTGCATTACAAAAATGACGCTACGGCGGCGTTAAATCCTTGTAAATATGCTGCAAGGTCTCTAAGGCTCCAACCACACAAACTAACATTGATAAATACACAATACTTGTGTTGGGTGGGGACAATGGTCAAACAACAACAGCACAAGATAAGCCAGAGCTGACAGTAGCGGATGTGTCCTGCCACCGATGCTGACACTGCCGGCCGCCTCGGTGCTTCTCTCCTCCCGGCAGTCACTGGGGCACAAAGCATAGGCTCCCCACCCAATCCAGATGCTGCTCTCATGCTACACCATGCAAACAAATGATGGATGGAATGCTGAATAAATCATGCATTCACCCCCAGTCAAGAGATCTGTGTTAAATCCATTGTTCTTTTTCTCACCATGCCACCCTAGCTTAGACCCAGCCAAATGCAAATCAGTCTTGACCCTGTTCGTCATGGGAACAGTCCAGCCCGTACTGACAGGCCAGGTCCTCCCTGGACCGGAAACAAGCATCCTGGGTCCGGTTTCGGGGTATTACCCCTCATCAGCCAGGCTAGTTTGAATCTAGTGGCGCAGTGAGCAAGGGACCCACGTCTGTGTATACACATCCCACTTAGGGCAAAAAGTGCAAACAAATGATGGATTTCTGTTTATGTAGCCTCTCTTCCAGAAGGGCCAACTCATGTAATGTCGCAGAAACTGAGCTGTTCAAGAATTCAAGTTTCACAGGCACAACTAAGGAGTTACAGCAAACCTCAGGAGTTGCAAGGTGCTATTAAAGGATATTCTTCATAATCGGATGGCTTTCTTATCTCTAGCTGTTCCCTGATCCTATTACATGGCTTTCCTCTCTATTCTTGTGTTTGTCCCATCCCTGGAGCATTTCTTCTTTATACTGCTTCTATTCGATAAATTGTATCCTTCCACTGCTGACTTGAGGGGGCTTTTTTCTTTTTAATTCAGCACTTTATGGGAATGCAAGTTGTCTTTCCTTACTGTCTGTACACCACCAGCTTCTTCTCCCTACCATCACTATCCCTCTGCTCTACCTTTCTGCTTGCAACTTCGCTCATCCGTTGATCCCTTGCTCTATCTTTCTGCTTGCAACATGGCTCATCCATTGCTCACCGTTCTGCTTCCTGTTTTTTTACGTTTTTTTATTTTTCTTAGTTCGTCTTTCCCCTGGTGTTACAGGCCAGCGCATTCTCCAACAACTCACCCCCCACCCACCCCCCGCTTGTCCATATCTTCTTGGTGCTCCCTCACTCCTCCTTATCGACCTAACCATTTTTTACACTTATTTAATTTTTCTAATGGTCTGGCAGCTGTAAAATGCTGCCAGGCCACTAAAATCTCTATTTGGCAGTCTGGCACAATTTATTTTATATTTTTACTTTACTTTACTGAAATGGTAGTTGATTATTTTGGAACAGTAATGCAAAAAAGTCCAAATGGCTCACAGTGTGTTGCGGTACAGGTGCACATCTTGAAATGATTTAAACCATTGCAAGATGTCCTCCCTGTGTGCATGAAATATGACGCACTGGTGACTTTTTACTTTTACTTTATTGTTCCAACGTGGCTGACAGCCATTTCACATACCTATAAACCTCTTGACTCAAAAATGTAGATGATGTCAGGCGTTTAGGAGGGTGATCCAATTAAGGTCTGAAAAGAACACTTGTTTGAAAAGTGATTTAGGTGTGAAACTTCATTTAAGTCTATGTAGGCATTTTGTTTGTCACATAGGTGAAGAGAAATAAAAACAGTCTGGACCTCAGAAGATCAATTGAAGAAATTGGGTTCCTGGTTGACACGGGTGAAACCCTACTCAAGCAGCAACCACAATCCATGTCAGGGTGAAGTCACAAGCAAACCCCAAGTTAACCTATGCTTAACCCTCTGGTAGCTTGGTACAAAAGCAGCAAGACTTAACTTAGAGGCAATGTGTAAAGTTTCTATGCTGCACATCAAACAAGAATAAAGTGAAACATAACATAAGAAAGATCCCACACCAATTTGGAAAATAGAGTAAAATATCATACATAATTTAAGACCAAAACAACAAAAATCGAATCAGTAGAACCAGAGCTATGCAATGTTAAAGTTTTAAGTGAAGATAGCACCAAAAGCGCAAAGCGCCAACTGTGGTTTTCTGGTCGTGCCGGATCAGGGCACAGTCACAAGTTCAGGCCAACCGTGATGAGCACAGGCCAGCTACAGGGACCCAGTTAGGCCCGCTGAATAGAGTACCTTAAATCCTGGTTGTGAAGTGTTGCATGGATCCACATCGAAGATTTGCTGCATAGCCGCTGCGATGCGTCGGTTCTGAGTTGCGGCAAGGCTGCGTTGTGAGGTCCTGTTGTGTTATCATCAAGGATCCTGTCGACGAAGCTTGTGATGCAAACTCCGGTGTCAGGGATGTGACGGGCAGATTGCAATGCTTTAGTTCTGAGGCGCCGTGAGGCTGCGATGCGGAGGCCGGCGTAATCGTCGAGGCTGCCATAGATGAGAGGTGCGAGAACCTGCGCTGTGGATGCTCCGCGCCGTCGAGTTGATGCTTTGGTTCCTAGGACTGCGGTGGGCGATGCAGGTCTTAGCGACCGGTCACCACAGCTGTGGCGATGAGTTGCTTTGGCTCTGGGATGCGCAGTAAGCCAAGGAGATGCTTGGGTTCAACTGCCAAGCACCTTAGGCCCACTTCCTAGGGTCCAGGACTGGAACAGCACAACTTGGCAGATAGACTCCCAGATGACAGAGTCCAGGTGCACTTGCAAGGTAGTTAAATCCTGGTTGCAGAGCGTTGCGAGGTCCCACATTGAGGATGCGTCACGCAGCGGCGATACCTAGGAGCTGCGAAGCTGCAATGTGAGGTCCTGCATCATTGTTGAGGATGCCGTTGATGAGGGGCTTGCTATGTTAAGTCCTGTGTCAAGATGTGTTGTGCAGCAGCGGCGATGCAAAGGCCTGCACTGAAGATGAACCATGCAGTGGTCCCAGTGCAGAGTTTGGTGAGGCGATGAGTTGAACAGCTGCTCTGATGCAAAATTTCTGGTCAGCAAGGCAGATTGCTGTGGCTCCGATACATCAGTTCTGCATGGACCATAGTTGGGCTGGCAGAGCACCTTTCAGGCTCACTTCCAAGGGTCCAGGACTCGGGTGACCCCACTTGGGAGGGCAGGACTCCCAGCTGGCATAGTCTTGGTGTTGGGATCAAGGAGTTTGGAGTCTTCTGTCCCTGAAGCTCTGGTCAGGAGGCCAACCAAATAGATCTTGGAGTCACTCTGTTGGTCCTTGGTCCAAGAAGCAAGTCCAGTTGTTCACTCAAGCAACAGGGCAACACAGCAGCAGAATGGCAGTCCTTCTTGCAGAGCAGCACAGCAGTCCTTCTTCTGAGTTTCCCCACAGGTCCAGTTATGTACTGAAGAGCTGGGTCTAAGAGTCCAATATTTATACCTGGTGCCCACTTTGTAGTAGGAGAAGGTTCTGGAGATTTCCACACCCAACTTAACCATTAAAGAGGGCTTTTAATTACAATTATTTAGACACCAAACTCCACCCGTCTACCTGCTCCCAATTGAAAGATACCTCTTATTAAATTGAATAAAGAAACACAATACTGTCCTATGGGAGAGGTAGGCCTTGCAGTCGTGAAAAACGAATTGTAAGATCTTTTCACAACTAGGACATGTAAAGCTTAAAGGTTTTTAAATACAGTGCACCTTGCCCTATGGGCCTTGGGGTGACTTATACGTATTGAAAAGGAAGGTTTAGACTTGGCAAAAGGTTATTTTACCAGGTAAAAATGGCATTTTAAAACTGCACACACAGACTGAGACATGTTTATAAGGGCTACTTAAGTGGGTGGCACAATAAGTGCTGCAGGCCCAGCATTTAATTTACTGGCCCTGGGTACATGTAGTACCACTTTGCTTGGGACCTACAAGTAAATTAAACAGGCCAATTGTGTGGAAGCCAATTTTACCATGTTTAAAGGAGATAGCACAAACACTTTACACTGGTTAGCTGTCCTGAAGCCAGCAAAAACAAAGTCAGAAAAAACAGTAGGCTGAAGGCAAAAAGTTGAAGGAAAACCACACCAAGGATTTCAGGTCCAACAATCAACATCAGCTTGAGATATCAAGAATGACCTAGCAACTAAGACATGACATCTTGAAATAAAATCGTAGAATTATTACAAACTGGTAGTTTGCAAATTTTAACCAAAAATCCCATACTATCCAAAGACTAATGTTTAAAAAAAGCATAACTTCTTGCATCATTTCCTTTGCCCTCCTGTGTAAATATTTTAATGAAAGCCCAGTTAATAGTGCGCCAGAAGGTCCACACCAGGAACACCACTAGATACTCTTTTAATATCAAAGCAAGTATTAGGTTGGAAAACGAAACAGTAGTGCTATAGTTAAGTCACTTAATTTAACTAGTGTTTCAGCTCAGACATCACTACCTTACAGTCAGGAAATATCCTTAATTCTTGTGTTTCACAAACAATTATATCGATGGAGGGGTGACTAACATATTAATCTGCCTGGTGAGTGTATAAATGTATGGGGCCTAGCATGTTAACTTTGCCAAGCCTCTCACGTTCCTATACCTCTCAAACTATATTGCCTTTCAAATCCCACTCTAGTCTTTGTTCTCATAGTTTTATAGTAGATCCCAAATAATTCTAAGTGCACCCCGAATGCGAGGTTGCTTTCATGGTCCTATGGGAAGTGTCTTAGTTCAGGCCCCAAAAAATATACTTTCGGTTTTAGTCACTTATCAAAGTCCACATTGCCCTCCCCAACTTCCCCCGGGCCCATCCCAGTAATTGACTGTACTGGGACATGTCCTGTCTTCTCCAATGTTCTTAGTAACCTCTTAGTAACTATCAGTTTTACTTAGCCATTCATGTGAATTTGTATTAAAAAAAGGAGGACGCCCTGACTCTGCCTTGTCTTTGATGATAACCTACTTCTGTTTCGCTATCATTATTTAAAACTTCACACCCCCAGAGATATATGGGGACCTCTCCGCACCTAGCTGGCGGGTCTCCACTAGATACCCTGCTAATCTAGTGTTGCCTACATTTATTCCATGGTCAGATACATTGTAATATTTGTTGCAAGGTAGAGGCTTGCCTGGGGGATTGTTGATGCAAGCAGCGGCCTGGATTTATGTAAATGGCATTTAAAGGCACAACCACTTTTTTTGAGGGTTTGTGCTACTTTTTTGATATAACTTATTGTTATTGTGGGGTGTTCTCTTTCCTGGCTGTTGTTTGCTGATTAAAATGGTTGTCTACAGTGTTAGCAATGAGGAAGGTAAGTTTTTAAAGAAAAACCTTTGTGAATTTTTGGACACTTCAGTTTCGAATTCTCTTCATAAAGCAGTCACTTCATCATTAGAAGTGTGGCCACTGATATAAGAAATTCTGTGCAACATGCTATTACAAGCACTTCAATTCCTGTGGATGGCAGGTTAAATTCCCAGCATAAGGGAATTATGTTGCCATGGTGGCAAAAGAATGATGAAAAATCATGTTTCTACTCATGGGTATAAGAGAGGTGTATTTAATGGTGGTTCAATTACGCAGGGAGATAATGACTTGTTGTCAATATGGCAAAAACCTATTGCGAGTAATGTGGAAGGCCCATGTAAGAGGCCTTGAGGTGGTTTTGATGAGTATTCTGACAATGAAAATCATTACAATGATGTTGATGATGGCAACGATGTGCTGAAAAAGACGAAAACTGAGGGTTAGCCTCATATTATTAAATTGAGGCGGCGTGCCCAAGGGCAAAACTATCAGAGAAAGGGCCCATAACTCTGGGATTGGATGATAAAAATGTAACATTTTTAAGCAAAGGTGGGAAGGACCCTCACAAAGATGTGGACAGGGCACGGTCCTCATGCCAAGATGAATTACTGGATACCCTCCGTCATGTTTCCCATATTTTGTATGCTTCTGAAGAGGAGATGTCAGGAAATCAATTAGACCCAAAAACAATTTCTGGTTTGGCCCAAAGAGCGATCTGCTTTCTTGGGAATACAAATGTAATGGCTTTAGTTTAAGAGACGCAAGGGTCTGTTGTTGTATATTGATCTCAAACTTGGCAAGCAAGGAGGCTCGGATATAGGGGCCAATTCTAAAGGGTCTCTGTTTGAGGATTCATTTATTAAAGAAATTGAGCGGTACGTTCAGACCTTTGCCTCTTTGGACAAGCCTTTCCTAGTGTTTTTGTATGGGTCCCTCCTAAGGCTAATCGGTATGAGGATCATTTCACCGGCCGGAGGACCTTTTGCAGAACTTTCTACTGCCTGCAGTATGGAAACTCAAAGCCAACATTCTTCCAATAAAGAAGAAGGGGAGGACAGAGCAGAATCCAAGCACGGGGAGAGGCAAATCAAACTAAGTGTAGTGTCTTTTCCCCTTGTGACAGTGGGAAGGAGGTTGGCCCTTTTCGTTAAACAGTGGGGTTTAAAACCAAAAGACCCATTGGTATTGCACATAGTGACAGGGTTTCAAAAAGAATTCTAAGCAACCCCCATACAGAGCAGGTGGCCTTTGCCAATATATTTTTCTCAAGAAGGTTGGGATCTGGTCACCACAGAGGCACAGGAGATGCTGCAGAAGGTGTTATAGAACCATGTCGCTTACACCCCAAGAGTTTTGTGAGCAACATCTTCCTAGTGCAGAACATGAACAAAAAAATATTGTCCAGTAATAAATTTGAGGGAGCTCAACCAAATATGTTCTGTACCACCATTTCAAAATGGAGACTAACAGATGCCTGAGGGACATCTTTCTTCCGGGGTACTGGATGGTGTGTCTGGATTTATAAGATGCTACCTGACATATGTCAAGAGAATAGGAAGTACCTGCAGTGTATGTGGCAAGGACAGGTGTTCAGATACGGGTCCCTTCCATTAGGGCTATCCTCTGCTCCTTGGTGCTTCACCAACGTGATGAGTGCTCTGGCAGCAGCACTTAGAGCACATGTACTGAGGATGGTGGTGTACCTGGAGAATATCATATTCCTGGGACAGGAGAGATGGTGGTTGGTGAAGCAAGTTAAAGGGGCCATACAGTTGATTCAGTCATTGAATTTTATTATCAATGTGGAAAAATCAGAGTTGGTGCCCTCAAGAAGCATGGAATTCCTGGGGTTTCTTGTGGATTCTGAAAAGGAGATTCTTCTGTTGCCAGAAGCAAAGTTAAAGGTGATAAATAAGGAGTTGGGGGTGATGTTGTCAGAACATCAGATTTAACTCTGTCAGTAGATGGCTCTGCTCTCATCCTCAATCTTGGCGATTTTCCAGGACCCCATTATTACAGGGCTCTCCACAGCCTAAATATAAGACACTTTTAAAGAGGTCTGAATACACACAAACTTTATCTTTAGATCAGGAGTCAAGAGAGGAGATACGTTAGTGGCTAACCATGTAGATGCATGGAATGGAAGAGCCATTTCGCCTAAGTCCCCAGATCTTGTCTTATAATCAGATGCAAGTCGTGGGAGCTGGGGGTGCAAGATGTGACAGTTATTTGACCGGAGGAGGATGGTCCAGAAAGAAATCCTTTCTGCACATAAATTGTTTAGCGCTTCTTGCATGCAGGAGAGTGAGCCAACAGATCAACAGGGAGAGCCGAACCTCATCTTTATCATGTGGAAGCTTTGACATTAATATGTCACATTATAGCATTGAATTGAGAAGTAGTTATTAAAAGGGATAGTTTTTACAGATGAACTTAAAACCATTCCTCGCTCCTTCCGCAAACTGCCGAAAGTGGCATTAGTGAACCAAGAGGCAAGACAGATTTCATGTGAACTATGTATGTGGCCCAGATTATTATAGAGCAACATTATAGTCTATTTGTTCTGTACCACTGGAGACTAACAGATGCCTGAGGGACATCTTTCTTCTGGGGTACTGGATTTATAAGATGCTACCTGACAGTGCCAATATGTCAAGAGCATAAGAAGTACCTGCAGTGTATGTGGCAAAGACAGTGTCAAGGCAAGGCAAGTTTTGGGGAAATAATATATTTGCCTAAGATCGCACAAATTCAAGTTGGGAAGCTGTGATTTTATCAAGGTTTTGCGGTTTCACTTTGTACAAATCAGCCACTAAATAGGTATCTATTTGTCTTTCCTTTTTATGGTAATGTTTTTTTTTTTTTACCTCTTTCTGCATTGTTCTACAGATTTTATATAGAGCAAACTCAGCCAGAAGGTGTTTGAGTGCTTTACATAAGCAAGCTCCAGTTCCATTACACTTGGTCACAGTCATTTTTTTAGGCACTGGGGACATTAGGGGGCATATTATCAAGCCCATTATCGCCGCTTTAGCGGCCGTTTTCGGCCGAAAAGCGGCGATAATGGCATCGCACTATTAGCAAGGACACGCTAGCGCGTGTTTCCTTGTCTCAGCACCGGTTTTCCTTACGCCTTGCATCGCATCTCTAATGAGATGCAAAGTAGGCGTTCCCAAGAAAAACAACATTAAAAATATCGCTATCTGACCTTCGCGGTATTTACAAGCCCGCCCAGGACACCCATAGCGATATTAAAAGCCGCGCTAACTGCGGTTATCGCCGATATTTTACGTCTGCTAAATTCCTGACTTCACTATCTTTTACATGGGAGGTGGATTGTACAGCTAAATCCACATCTCCCTATTACTAAGGATTCCCCTATCGCTGCAGGTTTATCGCTGGATTCACAGCGATAAACCTGCATTTCGCTGCTATCGCCGGATTTTTCATCGCCGTGGAGATAAGCGTTGTAAATAACGCGATATCTCGGCGATCAAATCCGGCGATAGCCGGCGTTAATCAAAATCGCGCTAAGCGAGCTCGGCGATAGTTATCGCTGCTCGTTGATGATATGCCCCTAAGTTATTTGTCCAGGATTATAGGATGTCAAGCTGACTCAGAGACTGGAACATGGTTCCCCAGCTCCAAGGTCAACAGCTCTGGTTATAATGACACACCCAGGGTAAGGTGGAGGTGGCAGGTAGAAACCACATGAAAGCTCAGCTCATTATGGGTTTGAGGTTTAAACAGGAACCAGGCTTCAGGCTTGAGCCTGGCTCAAACTTTCAGTGGCTTGTCCATCTCTATTCTTGAAGGTTCCTTTTCAATCCAAAGCTTTGCAAAAAGTCCACGTAGAGGGTGCTGCCAAAGATTTTCGCTTGCATCACTGACCTGCAGGTGTCCAGTTGGAGCCATTTGAAGATTTTCCTGAGCAGTTTGAGGGTGAGGAACCAGGTCGATGCAACCACATTGACTTGGTTTGCCATAGATATTAGGTTGTCGATCACAATGCCCAAGTTCCTGGCAGCATTGAAGGAGAGGTGGGGGGCGGACCTAGCTCACTGGGCCATCAGGCTGGGGACCAGCATAAGGTGTCTTTGCTGGAAAGAACTGCTTTGGTTTTGTTGTTGTTGGGTTTGAGGCCATTCCTGCTCATCCAGTCTGCTACTGAGGCCATGCACCTACTGAAGGTGGCTTGGGTGGTGGATATGTCTTCTGAGAGGGAGAGGGTCAGCTGGGTGTCATCTATGTTGCAGATGATGCTGAAGCTGTGGGAGTGGATGATGCTGGAGAGGGGAGCCATGTAGATGTTGACCAAGGAGGGGCTCAAGGAGGACACCTAGGGTATTCTACAGATGAGCTTGGTGGCGTTGGTCATTTATGGGGCAAATCCGACCAATTGGGTGCCTCTGTAGAGCACTGAGCATGGCCATCATAGAGTCAGGTCACAGATTCCGGCCTTATGGAGACATTGGGTGAGGATGGGGTGGAAGACTGTGTCAAAGGCTACTGAGAGGTCTAAGGGAACGATAACTGTTGTGTTTCTTTTCTCTGTGATGAGGCGCGTGTTGTCGGTGGCTGCGATGAGGGCTGACTTGGTGCTATAGTTAGGTCTGAAGCCTGATTATGAAGGGTTCTTGGAGGTGCTTTGTGTTGAGGTGGCGAAGCAAGAGTTGATTAGCTTCTACAGGACTTAGGCTGGATATGGAAGGAGGGAGATGGGCCTGTAGTTGGCTATGGTGTGGGGATCTGACAATGTTTATTAGAGGAGAGGTCAGATGGTGATTTGGTGTGTTTTCAGGAATCCGGGTAGACGGCGGTGGTGAGCGTCATATTGAGTATGGTGGTGAGGGCTGTTTAGATGGGGTTGAGACCCTTGGCAAAGATGTAGTGTGGATATGAGTCTGAAGGTGCTCCTGAGTGGATGTTATGCATGGAGTTAGCTATTCCGTGGTAGTGATTGCCAGCCAACAGGTCAAGGTGTTTTCCTGGGTGGTGTTGGATTCAATGTGTGCAGGAAGTCTGAAGAAGAAGAGGTCCAGTTGTGGGGTGAAGTTGTTATGGATGTTTTTGATTTTCTCTGAGAAGTAGTTGTATGGTTGAGTGCAGAGCGCCCAAGAGGAGGTGATGGTTGTGGTGCAGACGGGGGAATGTGATAATTTGATAATGGCAAAGACTAAGAACAGGCTGCAGCAGTTGGCGGGTTCAATGCTCCGATACAATTAGTTTGCACTGGTAATGTTCCATGCGCTTCTTTTTGATTTGAACTTTTCCACACTCCTTCTCCTTGGGTCATTAGAGAAGCTGTGGTTTCTCTTCCACAGACACTGAACCACATGTCACTGACGTCCAGCTCTCCTAACCTCCTTCTGAGGTCTCCAAACTACAGCCAACTTTTTGATGACCAACAACAGGAATGGTCTAGGACTTTGGCTTTCAGGCAATATCCTGATTGTACGGGATCTAGTTATAGTCCATTCACTCCTCTTAACCTGTAAGCCATCAATTATGGTATTCTTTCACCATGCCTTAATGTTCCTCATTTACATTCTTAATCTGACTATGCATTACCTTATACGTTTCAAGGGTTCATCAGCCAATCTGCTAATACCAGGGAGTTCACTGAAGCATCCCGTCCACCATCCCCTCCTGAAGATGTTACATCTGCGAGACATTGGCTGTTGTGTCTTTCTCTCATCCCTTCCTCTAGGCCCCCAATGCAGTCTATCAGAATCAGGTGTTTGGTGTGGCTCGTAGATGACTTGGAGGGGAAAGAGCAGGGTTAACATCAGACTCTAATGATTCTCTACCATGGATTCATTAATGGCCGTAGCCCCGGCCACCAATAAAATATAACATGATGATGCTGAAACGGACTGAGAAGAGGGGGTCTTTCTCCTGGGTAGGATCAATCAGATACAGGTGCTTTATGCCCCATCCCAGGCCCGCCATAGCTGGGGGTTCTAGAGGTGTGAATCCTGGTACCCACTCTCCTTCTCTCAGCTAACTATTTTGGGGGAAGTTCCCAGGCTATTGTTTTACCTCTTATTGCTCCAATATGAGTATGGCACCCACTAAAAGATTTATAGATAACCCCAGATTATTTCAAACCTTTTTGCCCAACCCCAGTTTTTCAGACAGATCAATTCAAGGTTACTTTATTCTATCTTAACTAGCTAAGAATGGGCTTGAACAACCCCATTAATCAATAACAATAGCCCACTACTAAGTAATGAACCCCTCTTAATGGAACACTTCAGGTGGGCATTAGGAAAATGAAAATCAAAACAAGATACACATGTGAAATTCCTCCCTCTGAGTCATAGGCCTAGAAAGCTGGTTACCTATACCAGCCATTTTTAAAAACTGGCCTCAGAAGCAAAATTAACACTTGAGGAAGCAGTTGCTGCCTTCTATCAAGGGTTAAGATGTAATCTCATTAGCAGTACATTGCCCCATTACTTCTACAGCTCTTATTTATTTAGCCCTTCAAATTGATTCCCATCAATTAACACACTCAGGGATAAAGAAGGGCGTAATGGTGATGTATGCCGATAGTGCCACAAGGGCGATCCAAGTAAGCAGAGGACTTTGAAGAACCAATGTAGAATGGGCAAAAGCAGAAGCCTTTTACAGACGTGCATCGGGAGAGATCGACTGAAGGGCTATTTTTATACTGTGGAAAGTCAGGGCATCTTCCTCAGAATTTGTCCTCATCGAGCTGCAAATGCCTCTGCTCAATCTTAAAGGGCAATCTGAGATCATGAAGCATGCTAAATGATGATTTTACCTGCTAAAAGTCAGAAGTATTTGCTGGTGGATATAATTACTCCCTCTGATCAACTCTGTTTTCTGGCTCTTCTTGATTCAGAAGCTTCTGGATATCTATCTACTTATGAATACAAATGTTCACCCTGTGATGTCACAATGGGCCTTGCTCTGCTGCTCCATCGACCTGAGCCCATCAAACTACCCTCAACACCATCTACTTGTTCCTGCACAGCAGGGGAGTAACCACGTTGTGATCTGATGGCACTGCCTCAGCAGGTCAGGACAGCTGAACCTCCACCCCCTTTCTGGTGCCCTTGCTTTACTCGGCTGGTCAGTCCAATTTCTCCATTCACACCGGCTCATATACATTCAATCAATCAATCAATCAGGATTTATAAAGCGTGGCTAATCACCCATTAGGGTATCCAGTCACTTGCAGGTCCCAGAGGCTTATTCGAACAGCAAGGGCTTGAGGACCATTCGGATTTCTGGAAGTGAGGTGATGGCCCAGAGGCGCGTGCGGAGGCTGTTCCAGGTCTTTGCTGCACTGTGGGAGAAAGAGCGTCCTCCACTTTTGCTTTGGTAGATGCGGGGAGTATGGGCAAGTGAAAGGGAGGCATAGCATCTTCTCGGCGGTTGGAGGAAGTTCAAGCGGTGTTAATGTATGTGGGTCCTTGGTTGTGTAGAGCCTTGTGTGCGTGGGTCAGCAGCTTAAATTGGCATCTCTTCTGCATGGGGAGCCAGTGGAATTGCCTGAGGTGGGGTGTACTGTGGGTTTGTCAGGGAAGGCCGATGATTAATCTGTCTGCTGCATTCTGTATGGTCTCAAGTCTCTGTAGGAGGTGTGCGGCGATTCCTATGTAGAGGGCGTTACTGTAGTCCAGTTGGCTGGTGATGAGGGCCTGTGTCACGGTGCGTCTCATGTGTAGGGATAGCCACTTGAAAATCTTACGTAGCGTGCGCAGAGTGAGGAAGCAGGTGGAGGAGACGGCGTTGATCTGTAATTTCATGGTGAGCTTATTGTCAATGATGATTCCGAGGTTTCTGGCGTGGCTGGAGGGAGTGGGTGCGGGTCCTAGGTCTGATGGCCACCAGGAGTCATTCCATGTGTTGCTGCTGTTGCCAAAGATCTGTACTTCCGTCTTGTCTGTGTTCAGCTGCAGGTAGTTGTTTTTCATCCAGTCAGCGATGTGTGTCTTGCATCTGTGGAAGTTGGTGGCGGTGGGGTCGTTGGTGAGTGAGAGGATGAGTTGGGTGTTGTTTGGGTAGGAAATTATGTTGAGACCGTGGGATCTCACAATGTTGGCCAGCAGGGTCATCTATGCGTTAAAGAGCATGGGGCTGAGGGATGAATCCTGCTGGACACTGCAGGTGATCTCCTTGGGTTAAGAGGTGAAAGATGGGAAGTGGATCCTCTGGGTTCTTCCAGTGAGGAAGGAGGTGATCCATCTGAGCGCATCCCCTTGGATGCCGATGTGTGGAGTCTTTCGATCAGCATGTGGTGGGATACAGTGTCGAAGGCTGCCGAGAGGTTGAGGAGTATCACAGCTGTTGTTTCTCCTCGGTTGAGGAGGGTGGGATGTCGGTGGTGGCTGCAATCAGGGCGGTTTCGGTGCTGTGATTGCTGTGGAAGCCAGCTTGGTAGGTGTCAAGTAGCTGGTTCTACTCCAGGTTTGTCATGAGTTGATTGTTGTTGATGTTTTCTAGTACCATCGCTGGGAATGGGAGCAGGAAGATTGGCCACTAGTTTTTAAGTTCACTGAGGTCGGCGGAGGGTTTTTTGAGTAGTGGTCTAACTTCAGCGTTTTTCCAGGTGTCGGGAAATGCTGCTGTGGTGCTAGAGGTGTTGAGTAGGATGGTGAGTTCCTGGCCGATCCTTTGGTTTCCGAGGTTGAAGATGTGGTGCAGGCATGGGTCTGTGGGAGCTCCCAAGTGGATGGATTTCATGGTGGAGGTAATGTCCTGGGTGGAGAGGATGTTCCAGGTAGTCAGTTTGTGGTTCGTGTCGGTTACGGTGGTGGGTATCTGTCGAGGAAGCCCGTAGGTGTGGGTTGGGGTTCAAAGTTTCTGTATATGGTGGCGATCTTGTTGTGGAAGAAGTGGGCAGGTGGCATGCCTTACCAACTGTCATCTAGTGTTGCTGAGTGGGTACAGATTGAAAATTTGCAGAACAATTACTATAAGGTAAAGTCTAAAGAGTTTCTCCGTTGACAAAAAATGCCTTTACATTGAGTGGTCTAGTTAATGGGCCAGACTGCCTGGCAAATAAGTGTATCATTAAATGTAACTGAAGTCTGTAAAGTCAAGAACGTGTGCAGAATGGATTAGGTTCCTCTTCAGTCCTCTTCTGAATTGTAGGAAGCCGTAATCCAAATTGTAGTGGATTAAAGTAATCTACTTGGTGAAGTATTTTCTGATGCTTTTGTGTCACTAAGACAGGGGACTAGTTATACTGTACATTTTTTTGCAATGGAACAAAGGCAAGTCCTTCTAATAAAAATATGTTTCACCTTTTGTGATTTACTTTGCACAACAAAATACTTTTGGCACATTGCCATAGAGAGAAGACAAGTTACAGATAGTGATATAATAAAAAATGATTGGGATTACTTTTAATAATGTGCCAAAGAGTCTGTGAAATTATTGCCACCTGTGATATAAGTGCCTAACTGCTTGTGCTGAGTCGGACCACCTCATAGGAATACAATAGACTTGGCATAAGGAGGGAGTGTATCATATTGATGCTATGTGCACTAGGACCCTGGTGGTTCTGGGCGGACTCTGAACAGGAGCTACGTGATATGCGGGTGTGGTGCTATAGGCACTCATATGTATTGGGATTATGTGATGACCTTTGACTACCAGTGTTTTAATTGACTCTATGTGTTTTAACTTACTCTATCTTGAATGTATGATATCATTTTTTGTGCACTTGTATTTTGACTTGTGATTTCATTTTGTGTCTCCTTATAGCTTCAGAGTAGGAGTGTTTACTTTCTCCTCAGCACAGAGCAAAACACCCTTGCCTGGAACAGAATGTGTGGGATATGCGTTTGAAAGCATGAGAGAGAAATGTGTGGAATGTACATCTCTGACTCGGAGTGTAGTACTGTAGGCAGTGGTGTACAATTGTGCATTATGTTGTACATTGCTAAATTAAGTTTTAACGATTGACTTTAACTTGCTCTAACTCCATGTGGAATTCTGACTCTGTCTGGCCTGGGTTCTGCTCACACAAGCAGGCCCCCAGGTTACTCACAGTTATTCAGGTTATTTGCGTTCAAGATTGTTTTCCTCTTTGAGGGTGTTTTCTATACTTTTGGAAATGTTTTCTAATTTCTCGAGCTTCATCAAGATAAGGAGCTGGAACATGCAGTGTGGGGCGTGCGAGGAGAATGCGCGAGGAATCCTTTGCCTTGGAATGCTTGCAGGAGCCTGGCCAGCTCTGGTGAGTTTACTTGACGTAGAGGGTGTCTTTTCGAAACTTCTTGTGCATTGAGAATATTATAAAAACTAGGGTTTCTTGGCTCTTAGACGGGATCTCTCCTGAGAGATGGACGCATCTGCTCAGTGCTGCATTTCTCAGCTTGAAGAGTCTCTTGACCCTAGGAGTATGATCTGGGATTCCCAGTCTTGAGAGGGTTAAGATGAAGATATTGCAGCCGGTGTGGTATTTTCTCTGATCATTGGTATTGAGATATATGTATAGATATATAGTTATCTTTACATGTGTTTTTGGGCTGTGTGCACATTCATTTATTATTTGCATTTCACTTGTGAATGTTTCATTATTATTATATGCTTGTGTTTTATTCCCTTTGCATTTTACTTGTGAATGTTTCCTTATTATCTGACTTGTAAGTGTTCATTATTTGCATGTGTTTTACCATAATTATCTGCTTGTGCTTTATCTCATGCATTTGATTATTTTGTGAGTGTTTCATTATTATTTGCTTGCACATATATATATATATATTATATATAAGTATATTTACATGTGCATGTTGTTTTACCTGATTCATTTGACATCTGGGAAAGCCTTTCTGTTAGAGAGTATTGCATTAATAAAACCATACGCTTTATTTTGGAAACTGTCTTTTGATGTGCTTCATTTCATGAGTGTGGAGCTCCCTTTCCAGGTGCTTTCTTGCTTTACCAAGTGCCTCTGCAGCAGAGTGCTGAATTTTTTTTATTTGGGAGTTTAAAGCAAGACAGCGGGGTAGGTGTTAGGATGTGGTTTGGGAAGTATGACAGAAAGGGTAGAGTATGAATGAAGGTTGGAGAACAAAGACATGTTCAACCACAGCTCCCGTATGTCACATAATCTGTGTGCATGCTCCAGGGCTGGGTAAGATGCTACATCTGGTGACGAAGGTGGGATACGTGCCCGTGGAATACAGGACTGCTCTCCCTGAGAGTTTGCAAAGGTACAGCAAACAGCTCGTGCATGCCGCGTGCAGCAGACTCTGTGCAAAGCTTCCTGTGGCCGGCATATGTGGAGTCATAGCCCCACTCCAGCCCATTCACTGCTGGAGAAGCAATCAGAGGCCCTGCAGAACAATGTGTTCAAAACGCCCACCAATACCGTTGGTGTGGTTGATGGCAGAGACACTGCACTGTGCACCAAACTTAGAGCGACTAGGGTGTGAACTGAAACAGCACATTGCTCTGAATGTGCCGAAGTAAAAGAAATGGTCTGAAATTTGCATGGTGTTGCATGCCAGTGTGTCCTGAGAAAATGGAGTCGATCAAAAAATGTGTGATGCACGCCTGAGGAGGGCAATGACTGATGAGTCGCTGGAGTTTCAGCACAGGCCAAGGGAGCAACTATTCAGACGATGTAAGAAAAGTGACTATAATGCTAATAAAATACATAAAACAGAAAGCAAAGAGAGTATACTCCCACTCATAAGTGGTTGGAGTGTACTGCGACACATGCACTTTCATGTCGCTGATGCTTGCAGAAGTTGTGTGAGTCACCCTGCGCAGGGGTCAGTTGAAAGTCACGTGCTAACAAAATGCGGGCAGATGGGGGTGTGAAATACAATGCAGCAGTGTTCTTAAACAAACATTGATGCCAGGTGGACTGCATGGATTGAAAGGAGGATGACAAGAAAATCATCAAATATTTGAAAAACATTGCAGGTGATGGAGTGAAAGAAGTGCTAAAGGAAGTTGCACACACTGGTGCTACTGAAAAATGAAAGAAGCGCTGGAAGCCAAGTTCAATCCAATGCCAAATGTTGACTGTGAAAGGGATGTTTTCACCAAGGAGTGACAACAGGCTGGTGAAACTATGGATGAGTTTGTTGAAAGACTTGACGCACTTATTACAAATTCTATCACTCCACTGATGAAGAAGGCATGCACATCAGAGTCATCGATGATTGATTTTCAGATTCTTTTAGAAGGGGGAGGTTGAGAGAGACACTCAACTAGAAAAGATGCTGATGGCTGCGAGAGCAGAGGAACAAGCAGGACAACAAGCTGCTCACATGGAAGCAGGGACAACGCACAATGAATCAGCGTTGACCATGAAAAGTAAGCACAAGCACAAAATGGATGCATGTAAGTCGACGTCATCGAAGAAAACAAAACTATACTTCCGATGTGGATTTTTGTTTCCCCATGAAGGCTAATGTCCAGCCCTAGTACAAATCTATAAAAATTGTGGGAAAGAGAATACTTTCTGATGCAGGCCTCACTGTGAATGTGGGAAAGTGTGAAATCAACAAAATCAAATTCAAGTTTTTTGGGTACATATTCTGTGATGGGGGAATGACTCCAGATCCAGTAAAAGGTGCAAGCACTGTCATCCCCCTTTCCTCTTCAAGATGTTACCGTGCTGGGATCCTTTCTAGGCACAGCCAGTTATTGCTCACAATACATTCATAATTTCACCACAGTGAGTGCCCCATTGAGAGACGTGACAAAGTGGAATTTTACTTTTCAGTGGTCTCCTGAGTGCGATCTAAGTTTAAAAAAAATAAAACACGCAATTGAGAATGCAACTGAAATGCCCTACTTTGACCCCAGGCTACACACAACGAAGTTGCTGTAGATGCGAGCGTGGTGGGGCAGGGGGCCTTCCTTGCTCAACAGAGCGGCCACTCAAATACTCAGAGGCACTTTGGGGCCTATGTAAGTTGCAGCCTGTCTGAAACAGAACATGCCTACTCTCAGCCTGAGAAGTAGAGTCTGGCTGTGGTGTGGACCTGCAAACACTCTATGTATTCTTCTATGGAAAGGGATTCCCTGTCATCATGGACCACTAGGCATTGCTCACTATTTTTGGAAACCCGAAGGCTAAGATGCCCCCTTGCATTGAAAGGTGGGGGTTGAGGCTGCAAGAGTACGACTATCAGATTTGCACAAACCTGGGAAGGATGAGGACCCAGCGGATTACTTTTCATGAGCACCGCTACATCGTCCTAGCTTGACATCCAAGACGGCTGAAGAATATCTTAAATTTATTGTGAGGTCCAGTAAACCAGCAGCTCTGTCTGTGAATCAAATCATTGCTGCCACCAACACAGACAAAGACATGATTATTGTCAAAGAACTCATTGAGACACACTCATGGAGATGAAGCACATGGCCTCTGGCTGATGATACTGAATTACAAAATTTAAAAAATATGAAGGATGATTTAGCAGTCACACAAGTAGGCATAACACTGAGAGGCTCGAGTATCGTCACACCTAAGAGCCAGAGGCAGCGGGTCATAGAGTTAGCCCATAAAGGACAGCATGGCATTGTAGCCACCAGCAGAGCACTGAGAGACAGAGTGAGGATCCCTCGACTAGTTGAACGAGTAGAAAAGGAATTGGAAACATGCCACATCTGCAATAGCCTGTCCCCCAAGGTGACTCAGCACCCAGTGACAATGTCTGACCTTCCTGCCCATGCCTGGGAGAGAATCGCATTTGACTTCTTCAGACCATTAGAAAATGGCAGCATCTAATGGTAGTCATTGACGAATATTCACTTTTCCCCTTGTTGTAAACACTGCCATCGACAACTCATGATAAAGTCATAGAAAGGCTTGATAACATCTTGGCAACCTGGGGTATCCCCAAGATCCTCAAGTTCGATAATGGCCTGCCCTTCAACAGTATAGAGTTTCTAGCACAACTAAACGTTAAACACCAAAAGAGTACAGCCCTCTGGCCCCAAGCCAATGATGTAGTCGACACATTCATAGGCACCCTCAAGGGGGTAATTCAACGAGCGTCTATGGAAGAAATCGACTTGAACCAAGCTATGTGCCAGGTCCTCCGGGCATATCGATCAACTCCCCATTTTACAACAGGTGAGAGCCCGGCTACCTTGCTGTTTGGGAGAGCCATCAGAACAAAACTACCTCAATGGACATCAGATCGGTCAGTGAACACTGACAAACTTTTTGGCACCGATGATAGTGTATGCTGATCAGCGCTGACGCGCTAAGGAAACAGTCTTTGAGAAAGGAGACTGCGTACTGGTAAAGTAGAGAAGAGAAACAAAAGATGGACACCCCATTTGCCACTGATCCTTTACAGGTGGTGTTTTGCCAAAGACACATGGTGACAGCGCATCGTCCTGGCAAGTCCATCACTCGAGACACATCACACTTTAAACACCTACCTCGCCACTCACCAGCTCCTGAAGCTACTTTGGAGGCCACCATACCTTCAGGTCCGGCTCTCAAATCTCAGCCTGGGCCTCGGTTGCTTGATGAGGGTGTACTTCAATCACCTGGGATCACCCGAGCCGGCAGACAGGTGCAAGCTCTTTGCAGGTTGATTAAGGAAATGTGATTTAAGTGATGGCTGCCACTTTTTATTTAACAAAAGGGGGAGATGTTGCATATTGATGCTATGCACACTAGGACCCTGGTGGTTCTGGGCGGACTCTGAAGAGGAACAATGTGATGTGTGGGTGATGTGTTAGCGTGTGGTTTGGGAAGTTTAACGTAATGGGTAGGGTATGAATAAAATGTTGGAGAATAAAGACATGTTGAACCACAGCTCCTGTGTGTGGCATAATCTGTTTGCATGCTGCAGGACTGGGGAAGACGCTACAGGGAGCACCTTAAGTGATGGAGTGTTCCCTAACTGCAAGGGGCCCATGCTGTATCCTTAGATACATGCAGCTTTGGCAAAGTGGGCAAAGAACAAAAAGCTTGATTCAAGCACTAACATTTCTAAGATTTATTTTAGTTTACAATGTGTATGAAAATGCCATGATCTTATAACTGGTGCATTATAATCACCCCGTGGTAAATAAATTTAAAAACTGTTGTATTCAATTTCATGATGTACACGCAACGTTGCGTGGGTGGTGATTGTATGTTTTTAAAGTCTATAGTTTTTTTGGTTCTTAGATTTTAACAAACATTTAAGGCATAATGGGTAATATGCATAAACAGTAAACGTCACATTTTTAGGTGGAGCCTGCAGCGCTTGTGCGGCAGTATGATCTGTGGTACGTACTTGTGGGGTTTGACTCCCTCCATCGCTTTGGATTGGCTTTCGTCTGTGTCATTCAAAAATTTTTAGCCTCCAAATGGCTAATGGTTGGTGCATGTCCCACCTTTTTCACAAAAGTTAACACCCATGGAGTATTTCTGAGGGAATGAGCAGTGACGCGGCGGGACACAGCAGGGTTCGCACTTTGCTCACACTGCCATTGTCTCCTGCTCAGGAACTCGCTTGCGCCCACGCTTGTTTTTAAATGGAATGAGCCATTCCCTGGCTCAGCGCATCACCCGCTTGGTCGTGCTGCTCCAGGCATTCAGGCTTAGCGGCAAAACGGTAAACTTTAAAGTGGAGGGGTGAGTCAAATGTATTTGAGAGGGGAACGCTGTGGAACTACAGAGCTTTTCAAAGCTTGCTCTCTTTAAAATGAGATTGGTGCTATTAGTCTCGGCGTTAGCTTGACATCCTGTGATTCTGGACACATCACGTAATCTTCCTGTGCCTTAAAAAGAAAATGAATGTGACCGTGTAAAATGTAACTGGTGCTCATATATAGTGCTCCAATAGTTTCAGGTCACATTCGCGCTATTCAAAACTGCTAAAGGCACTGAAGGTTCCATTTGTTCTTGTTAATGGTGGGATCTGTGTGCAAGGACTTTTTCTCCCCACTGCCATCTCTACTCTGGACATATGTGTTAGGGTCGTCAACACAAAGGAGCAGAAGCGGGGCACTTTGAAGATTTAAAAACTCTCACTGCAGACACTGTACGCTGCACAAAGCTGCAATTACATCAAGCACTGTTGTTCTGTTACACATTTGGTTTCCACTGATAAGACCCCTCAGGACAACAGGGCTTAGCTTATAAACAAACACAGCTTTTCAATGCTTGCTCTCTTTAAAAAGCTATCAGTGCTATTAGTCTCGGCGTCAGCTTAACATCCTGTGATTCGGGACACATTACATAATCCTCCCGTGCCTTAACCCCTTCGCTGCTAGGCCTTTTCCCCCCCTGTGCTAAGCCTTTTTTTGGCTATTTGGGGTAGTTCGCGCTTAGGCCCCTGTAACTTTTTGACCACATAAGGTATCCACGCCAAATTTGCGTCCTTTTTTTCTAACATCATGGGGATTGTAAAGGTACCCAGGGTTTGTGGATTCCCCTGGAGGGACCCAGAAATTAGCCAAAATACAGCAAACTTTTGTTTTTTTGGGGAAAAATGCAAAAAAAGGGCTACAGATGAAAGCGTCTTGTTTTTTCCCTACAAATGGCATCAAAAAGGGGTTGTGGTGCTGAAATCACCATCTTCCCAGCTTTCAGGGACAAGCAGACTTTTGTCAGAAAACCAACATTTTTTACACAGTTTTGGAATTTTTCTGGGACATAGCCTATTTTTGCTATTTTTTGTGCTTTCAACCTCCTTCCAGTTAATGGTAGAAATGGGTATGAAACCAATATTGGATCCTGGAAAGCCATACATTTCTGAAACGTAGACAAAATTCTGAATTCAGCAAGGGGTCATTTGTGTAGATCCTTAAAGTTTTCCTTATAGAAACTAACAGTTAAATAAAGGAAAAATTGAAAATTAGTTGAAAAAAACTGCCATTTGTGTCAACGTTTTCACCTGTAACTTCTTCTAATTATAACAGCTATTTGAAAGCAATATACCGTTATATCCGCTGGACCTTTCTGGTTGTGGGGATATATAGGACTTGTAGGTTCACCAAGAACCCGACGAACCCAGAGCCAATAACTGAGCAGCATCTTGCAATGGTTTTTTATTATGTACCGGGTATATAGCAATTATTTTGGGAAAATGTATACATGGAAAAATTGTTATGAAAGACACCTATGTATTTCTGAAATGGGAACAAAATGTAGATTTTATAAACAGTAGATATTTGCACATTTCCGAAATTGGGAGTACCCATACTAGCATGAGAATTATAGGTCATTTTTCAAAATGACTTATTTTTACACATTGTCTTTCATTTGGAAGGCAGAAATGCATCGAAAGTCAATAGGTAATAACAGTTGCTCTACAATTCTGTGTTACCCTAAGTCTCCCGATAAAAATGGTACCTCACTTGTGTGGGTAGGCCTTGTGCCCACAACAGGAAATGGCTCAAAATGCAACGTGGACGTACCACATTTTCACAATGAAAAATTACCCTTTTTTTGCAAAGTGCCTAGCTGTAGTTTTTGAATCCTAGCTCTGCGGGCACTTAGGGAAACCTAGCAAACCTATACATTTTTGAAAACTAGACACCCAGGGGAATTCAGGATGGGGTGACTTGACTGGCTCTCACCAGGTTCTGTTACCCAGAATCCCTTGCAAACCTAAACAATTGGCAAAAAAACCACATTTTCTTCACTTTTCTGTGGTGGAAAGTTCTGGAATCTGCGTGGATCCACAAAATTCCACCCACCCGCGTGCCCCCAGGTCTTCCAAAGAAAATGGTACCTCACTTGTGTGGGTAGGCCTAGTGCCCGCGACAGGAAGCAGAGCAAAACGCAACGTGGACGCACCACATTTTCACAGTGAAAAATGACCCTTTTTTTGCAAAGTTCCTAGCTGTAGTTTTTGAACCCTAGCTCTGCCGGCACTTAGGGAAACCTAGCAAGCCTATACATTTTTGAAAAGTAGACACCCAGGGGAATCCAGGATGGGGTGACTTGACTGGCTCTCACCAGGTTCTGTTACCCAGAATCCCTTGCAAACCTAAACAATTGGCAAAGAAAACACATTTTCCTCACTTTTCTGTGGTGGAAAGTTCTGGAATCTGCGTGGATCCACAAAATTCCACCGACCCCGCGTTCCCCAAGGTCTTCCGAAAAAAATGGTACCTCACTTGTGTGGGTAGGCCTAGTGCCCGCGACAGGAAGCAGCGCAAAACGCAACGTGGACGCACCACATTTTCACAGTGAAAAATGACCCTTTTTTTGCAAAGTGCCTAGCTGTAGTTTTTGAACCCTAGCTCTGCCGACACTTAGGGAAACCTAGCAAACCTATACATTTTTGAAAAGTAGACACCCAGGGGAATCCAGGATGTGGTGACTTGACTGGCTCTCACCAGGTTCTGTTACCCAGAATCCCTTGCAAACCTAAACAATTGGCAAAAAAAACACATTTTCTTCACTTTCTGTGGTGGAAAGTTCTGGAATCTGCGTGGATCCACAAAATTCCACCCACCCGCGTTCCCCCAGGTCTTCCAAAAAAAATGGTACCTCACTTGTGTGGGTAGGCCTAGTGCCCGCGACAGGAAGCAGCGCAAAACGCAACGTGGACGCACCACATTTTCACAGTGAAAAATGACCCTTTTTTTGCAAAGTGCCTAGCTGTAGTTTTTGAACCCTAGCTCTGCCGGCACTTAGGGAAACCTAGCAAACCTATACATTTTTGAAAAGTAGACACCCAGGGGAATCCAGTATGGGGTGACTTGACTGGCTCTCACCAGGTTCTGTTACCCAGAATCCCTTGCAAACCTAAAAAATTGGCAAAGAAAACACATTTTCCTCACTTTTCTGTGGTGGAAAGTTCTGGAATCTGCGTGGATCCACAAAATTCCACCCACCCCGCGTTCCCCAAGGTCTTCCGAAAAAAATGGTACCTCACTTGTGTGGGTAGGCCTAGTGCCCGCGACAGGAAGCAGCGCAAAACGCAACGTGGACGCACCACATTTTCACAGTGAAAAATGACCCTTTTTTTGCAAAGTGCCTAGCTGTAGTTTTTGAACCCTAGCTCTGCCGACACTTAGGGAAACCTAGCAAACCTATACATTTTTGAAAAGTAGACACCCAGGGAATCCAGGATGGGGTGACTTGACTGGCTCTCACCAGGTTCTGTTACCCAGAATCCCTTGCAAACCTAATAAATTGGCAAAAAAAACACATTTTCCTCACTTTTCTGTGGTGGAAAGTTCTGGAATCTGTGTGGATCCACAAAATTCTACCCACCTCGCGTTCCCCAAGGTCTTCCGAAATCAATGGTACCTCACTTGTGTGAGTAGGCCTAGTGCCCGCGACAGGAAGCAGCGCAAAACGCAACGTGGACGCACCACATTTTCACAGTGAAAAATGACCCTTTTTTTGCAAAGTGCCTAGCTGTAGTTTTTGAACCCTAGCTCTGCCGGCACTTAGGGAAACCTAGCAAACCTATACATTTTTGAAAAGTAGACACCCAGGGGAATCCAGGATTGGGTGACTTGACTGGCTCTCACCAGGTTCTGTTACCCAGAATCCCTTGCAAACCTAAACAATTGGCAAAAAAAACACATTTTCCTCACTTTTCTGTGGTGGAAAGTTCTGGAATCTGTGTGGATCCACAAAATTCCACCCACCCCGCGTTCCCCAAGGTCTTCCGAAAAAAATGGTACCTCACTTGTGTGGGTAGGTCTAGTGCCCGTGACAGAAAGCAGAGCAAAACGCAACGTGGACGCACCACATTTTCACAGTGAAAAATGACCCTTTTTTTGCAAAGTGCCTAGCTGTAGTTTGTGAACCCTAGCTCTGCCGGCACTTAGGGAAACCTAGCAAACCTATACATTTTTGAAAAGTAGACACCCAGGGGAATCCAGGATTGGGTGACTTGACTGGCTCTCACCAGGTTCTGTTACCCAGAATCCCTTGCAAACCTAAACAATTGGCAAAAAAACACATTTTCCTCACTTTTCTGTGGTGGAAAGTTCTGGAATCTGTGTGGATCCACAAAATTCCACCCACCCCGCGTTCCCCAAGGTCTTCCAAAAACAATGGTACCTCACTTGTGTGGGTAGGCCTAGTGCCCGCGACAGGAAGCAGCGCAAAACGCAACGTGGACGCACCACATTTTCACAGTGAAAAATGACCCTTTTTTTGCAAAGTGCCTAGCTGTAGTTTTTGAACCCTAGCTCTGCCGGCACTTAGGGAAACCTAGCAAACCTATACATTTTTGAAAAGTAGACACCCAGGGGAATCCAGGATGGGGTAACTTGACTGGCTCTCACCAGGTTCTGTTACCCAGAATCCCTTGCAAACCTAAAAAAATGGCAAAGAAAACACATTTTCCTCACTTTTCTGTGGTGGAAAGTTCTGGAATCTGCGTGGATCCACAAAATTCCACCCACCCCACATTCCCCAAGGTCTTCCGAAAAAAATGGTACCTCACTTGTGTGGGTAGGCCTAGTGCCCGCGACAGGAAGCAGCGCAAAACGCAACGTGGAAACACCACATTTTCACTCTGAAAAATGTCCCTTTTTTTGCAAAGTGCCTAGCTGTAGTTTTTGAACCCTAGCTCTGCCGACACTTAGGGAAACCTAACAAACCTATACATTTTTGAAAAGTAGACACCCAGGGGAATCCAGGATGGGGTGACTTGACTGGCTCTCACCAGGTTCTGTTACCCAGAATCCCTTGCAAACCTAAAGAATTGGCAAAAAAACAACATTTTCCTCACTTTTCTGTGATGGAAAGTTCTGGAATCTGTGTGGATCCACAAAATTCTACCCACCTCGCGTTCCCCAAGGTCTTCCGAAAACAATGGTACCTCACTTGTGTGAGTAGGCCTAGTGCCCGCGACAGGAAGCAGCGCAAAACGCAACGTGGACGCACCACATTTTCACAGTGAAAAATGACCCTTTTTTTGCAAAGTGCCTAGCTGTAGTTTTTGAACCCTAGCTCTGCCGGCACTTAGGGAAACCTAGCAAACCTATACATTTTTGAAAAGTAGACACCCAGGGGAATCCAGGATGGGGTGACTTGACTGGCTCTCACCAGGTTCTGTTACCCAGAATCCCTTGCAAACCAAACAAATTGGCAAAAAAACACATTTTCCTCACTTTTCTGTGGTGGAAAGTTCTGGAATCTGCGTGGATCCACAAAATTCCACCCACCCCACGTTCCCCAAGGTCTTCCAAAAAAAATGGTACCTCACTTGTGTGAGTAGGCCTAGTGCCCGCGACAGGAAGCAGCGCAAAACGCAACGTGGACGCACCACATTTTCACAGTGAAAAATGACCCTTTTTTTGCAAAGTGCCTAGCTGTAGTTTTTGAACCCTAGCTCTGCCGGCACTTAGGGAAACCTAGCAAACCTATACATTTTTGAAAAGTAGATACCCAGGGGAATCCAGGATGGGGTGACTTCACTGGCTCTCACCAGGTTCTGTTACCCAGAATCCCTTGCAAACCTAAAAAATTGGCAAATAAAACACATTTTCCTCACTTTTCTGTGGTGGAAAGTTGTGGAATCTGCGTGGATCCACAAAATTCCACCCACCCCGCGTTCCCCAAGGTCTTCCAAAAACAATGGTACCTCACTTGTGTGGGTAGGCCTAGTGCCCGCGACAGGAAGCAGCGCAAAACGCAACGTGGACGCACCACATTTTCACAGTGAAAAATGACTCTTTTTTTTAAAAGTGCCTAGCTGTAGTTTTTGAACCCTAGCTCTGCCGGCACTTAGGGAAACCTAGCAAACCTATACATTTTTGAAAAGTAGACACCCAGGGGAATCCAGGATGGGGTGACTTGACTGGCTCTCACCAGGTTCTGTTACCCAGAATCCCTTGCAAACCTAAACAATTGGCAAAAAAAACAAATTTTCCTCACTTTTCTGTGGTGGAAAGTTCTGGAATCTGTGTGGATCCACAAAATTCCACTCACCCCGCGTTCCCCAAGGTCTTTCGAAAAAAATGGTACCTCACTTGTGTAGGTAGGCCTAGTGCCCGCGACAGGAAGCAGCGCAAAACGCAACGTGGACGCACCACATTTTCACAGTGAAAAATGACCCTTTTTTTGCAAAGTGCCTAGCTGTAGTTTTTGAACCCTAGCTCTGCCGGCACTTAGGGAAACCTAGCAAACCTATACATTTTTGAAAAGTAGACACCCAGGGGAATCCAGGATGGGGCAACTTGACTGGCTCTCACCAGGTTCTGCTACCCAGAATCCCTTGCAAACCTAAAAAAATGGCAAAGAAAACACATTTTCCTCAATTTTCTGTGATGGAAAGTTCTGGAATCTGCGTGGATCCACAAAATTCCACCCACCCCGCGTTCCCCAAGGTCTTCCGAAAACAATGGTACCTCACTTGTGTGGGTAGGCCTAGTGCCCGTGACAGAAAGCAGCGCAAAACGCAACGTGGACGCACCACATTTTCACAGTGAAAAATGACCCTTTTTTTGCAAAGTGCCTAGCTGTAGTTTTTGTACCCTAGCTCTGCCGGCACTTAGGGAAACCTAGCAAACCTATACATTTTTGAAAAGTAGACACCCAGGGGAATCCAGGATGGGGTGACATGACTGGCTCTCACCAGGTTCTGTTACCCAGAATCCCTTGCAAACCTAAAAAAATGGCAAAGAAAACACATTTTCCTCACTTTTCTGTGGTGGAAAGTTCTGGAATCTGCGTGGATCCACAAAATTCCACCCACCCCGCGTTCCCCAAGGTCTTCCGAAAAAAATGGTACCTCACTTGTGTGGGTAGGCCTAGTGCCCGCGACAGGAAGCAGCGCAAAACGCAACGTGGACGCACCACATTTTCACAGTGAAAAATGACCCTTTTTTTGCAGAGTGCCTAGCTGTAGTTTTTGAACCCTAGCTCTGCCGGCACCTAGGGAAACCTACCAAACCCACACTTTTCTGAAAAGTATACACCCGGGGGATTCCAGGGAGGTATGGCTTACGTGGATCCCCCAACGTTTTCTTACCCAGAATCCCCTGCAAACCTGACATTTTGCTGAAAAAATCCCTTTTTTCACACATTTTTGTGTGGTAAAGTTGTGGCATCACCGGGCTGACACAAATTTCCTACCACCCAGCGTTCTCCCAGGTCTCCCGATAAAAATGGTGCCTCACTCGGGTGGGAGGCCAAGTACCCGCGACAGGCAAGGGCCCACAATGTATTGAGGCGACCTCAAAATGGCCTATCACAAAATGACCTGGTTTTGCAAGGGGGGTCCCATGATGTTTTGGCCCGGGGCTCGTCGGCCACCTAGGGAAACCTACCAAACCCACACATTTCTGAAAAGTAGACACCCGGGGGATTCCGGGGAGGTATGGCTTGCGTGGATCCCCCAACGTTTTCTTACCCAGAATCCCCTGCAAACCTGACATTTTGCTGAAAACATCACTTTTTTCACACATTTTTGTGTGGTAAAGTTGTGGCATCACCGGGCTGACACAAATTTCCTACCACCCAGCGTTCCCCCAGGTCTCCCGATAAAAATGGTGCCTCACTCAGGTGGGAGGCCCAAGTACCCGCGACAGGCAAGGGCCCACAACGTATTGAGGCGACCTCAAAATGGCCTATCACAAAACGACCTGGTTTTGCAAGGGGGGTCCCTTGACGTTTTGGCCCGGAGCTCGGCGGCCACCTAGGGAAACCTACCAAACCCACTCATTTCTGAAAAGTAGACACCCGGGGGATTCCGGGGAGGTATGGCTTGCGTGGATCCCCCAACGTTTTCTTAACTAGAATCCCCTGCAAACCTGACATTTTGCTGAAAAAATCACTTTTTTCACACATTTTTGTGTGGTAAAGTTGTGGCATCACCGGGCTGACACAAATTTCCTACCACCCAGCGTTCCCCCAGGTCTCCCAATAAAAATGGTGCCTCACTCGGGTGGGAGGCCCAAGTACCCGCGACAGGCAAGGGCCCACAACGTATTGAGGCGACCTCAAAATGGCCTATCACAAAACGACCTGGTTTTGCAAGGGGGGTCCCATGACGTTTTGGCCCGGGGCTCGGCGGCCACCTAGGGAAACCTACCAAACCCACACATTTCTGAAAAGTAGACACCAGGGGGATTCCAGGGAGGTATGGCTTGCGTGGATCCCCCAACGTTTTCTTACCCAGAATCCCCTGCAAACCTGATATTTTGCTGAACAAATCACTTTTTTCACACATTTTTGTGTGGTAAAGTTGTGGCATCACTGGGCTGATACAAATTTCCTACCACCCAGCGTCCCCCCAGGTCTCCCGATAAAAATGGTGCCTCACTCGGGTGAGAGGCCCAAGTACCCGCGACAGGCAAGGGCCCACAACGTATTGAGGCGACCTCAAAATGGCCTATCACAAAACGACCTGGTTTTGCAATGGGGGTCCCATGACGTTTTGGCCCGGGGCTCGGCGGCCACCTAGGGAAACCTACCAAACCCACACATTTCCGAAAAGTAGACACCCGGGGGATTCCAGGGAGGTATGGCTTGCGTGGATCCCCCAATGTTTTCTTACCCAGAATCCCCTGCAAACCTGATATTTTGCTGAAAAAATCACTTCTTTCACACATTTTTGTGTGGTAAAGTTGTGGCATTACCGGGCTGGCACAAATTTCCTACCACCCAGCGTTCCCCCAGGTCTGCCGATAAAAATGGTGCCTCACTCGGGTGGGAGGCCCAAGTACCCGCGACAGGCAAGGGCCCACAACGTATTGAGGCGACCTCAAAATGGCCTATCACAAAACGACCTGGTTTTGCAAGGGGGGTCCCATGACGTTTTGGCCCAGGGCTCGGCGGCCACCTAGGGCAGTGGTTCCCAAACTTTTTCCACCTGCGGCTCCCTTGACCTATTGGCCGTTGACCGCGGCTCCCCATTATTTTACTTTTTTTGGTGGATGGGGGAATGTAAGCCCGGCCTCTGGAGTACTTCCATTTTATTCCCTGAAAATAATTGGCATGAAGCTGATGATGGTATTATATTCATAGATGTAACCAAATAAATGTATAACAGTTGTTTAATAAAAAAAAAACTTTATTTGGTTAAGTCAGAAAGAATACTCTCCAGCACTGTGGTTTGCATGTAGAATGTTTTTTTAAAAATTGTTTTTAAAAATTTGGCACCAGCATGGGTGCTCTCCTACAAATCATTTTAGTTGTTAAGGAGCCACTTTTGATATATACGAATGCTGCTCCACTAATCATATTAGCAATTCGTCCACAATAGTAAAGTTTTGGTGTTCTACATATATTTATCATTTCTCTCATATCAATTCTTGTGTTGATGTCAAGTATGTCAATTAGTTCTCACTTTCAATGTGTCAGGAACTCTGACAAAGCAAAGGGCAAATATTTCTAGTTGCTGCAATTTTTAAGGTTTCTAGGAAGCACTTGGAGGCCAAGTTTCAAGTGAACTCCTGCTGAGGATATTGTCACTTTTAACCACAGACCAGGATGCAATCCAGCCTTGTAAATTAATTAAAAAACTTACTGGTTACATTGTTAAACTAAAAAACAAATGCTTTTTGATTATTGAGAATAAAACGTGATTAAACATGAGAATTAGTATATCTGCATACTTCGTTAATGATGCATAAAAATTTGGCATATGGTCAGGTTATGCTGTGTTGTGTTTTTTATGTGCTTTGCAGTGCCGTAAACGCTCTTTTTTGTCCCAGTCGCGTATTAATTGTTTTGTGCACCTCTCACCTATTGAACATTCTGGCTTTTGTCGGCAATATCCTTTATTGCATACCCATCTGGTACTCCCTGCCCCTTGCCGAACCCCTGCTTTTTATTATTTTATTTTGCCTCCCATATTTTCCTATATATTTTAAATGGAGTTTCTTCCTTGAGCCCCTTTCAACTTCATTATTCCTGTTAACTGTATTTTACCATCCTGTTTTTATTATTATTGCCTCACAACCTCCAGTTT
The DNA here is from genome assembly GCA_963921515.1 of Calotriton arnoldi. Taxonomy (NCBI): domain Eukaryota; kingdom Metazoa; phylum Chordata; class Amphibia; order Caudata; family Salamandridae; genus Calotriton; species Calotriton arnoldi. The sequence goes on from CAWUFW010000497.1 coordinate 1,030,910, forward strand.
CGACCCTTCCAAGTCTTAATGAAAGAATCTCCTTTTGTATTTTCATCTGTACCCTCTATATTTGTGTTTTTTGTCTCTGAGGTCAAACGCGTGTCTGCTGCCAAACTTGGTTGTGCTTTCACCTTAGTAAGTGTAGGAGACTAACCATCGGCACAGTAGTATCCTCCTCTAAAACAGGTACTTCATCCGCACTGAGAGTAGATTCATCCACACCGAGAGTAGCTTCATCTGCACTGAGAGTACCTTCATCATCCGATGATTCCATGTGGAGAGAAAACTCACTGCCTGAATCTTCCCCTCCCTCCTCTCCCTCAGACGCACTGTCAGTCTCATAATCCTGCTCAGAGGAAGATTCAAGAAGCAAACCAACCACCTGCTGAGCAGTCATTCTACGGCTAGCCATAATGCTTACTAATAAAGGTTACTTGTCAAACAAGTCAACAACAACAAACCCTTTGTAAAAAAAGAAATAAACAAAATGTAGCTTTATCACAAAGACCTATATACTCCAACACTATACCACTCACGTGACAGAAGCAGCTAGACTCACCACCACCTACTCTGCACAGACACAGTGAAGATCAACAATATCCCACTAAAAAAGAAGAAAAAAATGACACATAAGACAATGCAAAACACATCGCAAAGAATTTCATGCTCTGAACACTAACAAATATGCTGCCATTATGACACCACTTACAAAAAAATTCATTCATGCATGACAATAATACTCATTTGGAGTAAACACAACAAAAATATTTTTCTTACCAAATAAATGCAATTACGCAAAACTGCAGAACAACCACTGCCGAAACCGCAAACAGGAATCAAAAGCTTTACACTAGAATAAAAAGGAGAAAAAAACATTACAATCACATATGCAAATAATGCACCAGTCCACACACAATCCACCAGCCAAGCTAAGGGGTAGGTGGGCCGAAGAGTATAAATAAAATATTCACCCCCATAAAAGGGGAGCAACCCTTGCCCTTGAGGCCACTCCCCAACACAAAAATTAAAAAACCCTGGTGTCTAGTGGCTTCTGCCCTCCTTGGGGGCAGATGGGCCTAAAAACATACTGCTATTCTGCCACCCAAAGAGGGCAGAAATGGCCACAATCATCCTGCCATAAAGGGGAGCGACCCTTGTCCAAGGGGCCGCTCCCCAACATTAAAAAAAACCCTGGTGGCCTAGTGGACCTACAAAAAAACAAATTAGCCGATCTGCCCCTCAGGGTGGCAGAAACGGCCAAATTAATGCTCCCCAAAGGGGAGCAACCCTTGCCCAAGGGGCCACTCCTCAAAAACAAATCCCTGGTGGTCTAGTGGGCCAAATATTTAAAAAAAACATGGCGATCTGCCCTCCTGGGGGGCAGACACAGCCACAAACAATGCCCCCAAAGGAGAGTGACCCTTGCCCAAGGGGCCACTCCCCACCGTTTCTCCCTGGTGGTCTAGTGGGCTACAGCGGTAAAAACTGCCCCCCCCCAGGGGGGCAGACCACCAAAACATATGGCCCCCAAAAGGGGAGCGACCCTTGCCCAAGGGGCCGCTCCCCCAAACAGTACTTCAGGCAACGCAGTGAGAATCTGGAACCCAGCTCCGGACCACCACCTCTTCCCGGTCCTTCAAAACTGACCTCAAATTTCTCCTTCTCCAAAGACACTTCCAAACCTAATTCACGCCCTCTCTACTCCCTCAAGGAAGTTCTTCCACTATAGGAAATTCTGTACTCCATGCCTATAGAAGTGCCTTCCTAGTGTATTCTGAGAGTGTCTGCCACTTATTGCAGTATTATATCTATATTTGTATTTTGTATCTTATGTATCATGCACACTTGTCACCTTTTCCTCTTGTAACATATCATTTGCTACCACTTTTTGTATTTTGTTTGTTTTTGTTATTTGCACAATTGTCACTTTTTCTTCATGTAATGTAACGCTTGCTTTTGTATTATGTCACTTGCGATTTACTCCTCATGTAATGATACTGTTCCTAATGAGAAGCGCTCTGACACCTTCGGGTAAAGTCCGCGCTATACAAAAACGCATAAAATAAAATAAACTAAATAATTGCATTTCAAATAATAACATTTTTTTTTTTTAAATTCCCTGGTGTCTAGTGGGCATTCCTGCTGCACGATCGCATGATCGTGCAGCCGAAATGCACAAAAGAGGCATCGGGGGAAAGGAAAACCCTTTCCTTTCCCTCGATGCCTCTTTTGTTTAAAACCCCCCCTCCCCGGAGCCAAAACTAACCTTTATTCCCCGACGCGCTGGAAGCAAATGGCTTCCAGCGCGTCGGGGAAGAAAGGAAAACCTCGCGCGCTGACATCATTGATGACGTGTGCGGGGCAGGGGGAGGCAGGGGAAGGTCTTCCCCTGCCTTCCCCCCCAAAAAATACCAGGAACAGATTCCCACGGGGGGAGCGCCAGCGCTTCCCCCGTGGGTGGGTCCCATGACGAGCTGGACTCGTCATGAGCACACGCCCACTGTGTGCCATGACGAGTCCAGCTCGTCATACGCACCGAAGGGGTTAAAATGTCCTGCTACTAGAAAGGTACAATGCATCTTTCATAGCTGTAGGGAAAGTGTGGCTCATGCTGTGGTAAGAGGGTGAAAACAGGAAGCTTCATAGGAAGTTTTCAGACCACACTCAGTGGTCCTGCTGTGGCAGCTAATATGTGTGGAACAATGGGCCATCTGAACCTATGCGTAGCATATAGTACTACACATGGGTCAAATACTTCCCAAAACATATGAGGCATAGCGGATTGATGCTGAAACAATATCAGAGCCTGCATTGGTTCATATGCTTTGTTGCCACATAGAACACTAGGTAATGCGAATGTTTACATTTATGTGGCTGAAAGCAAATCGGTTACTCACCGCGGTATTCACTGTTAGAGCAGTTCCTAATATTACGTTTTGGTTTAGTTTATCTCTTGCATCATACTAGTTATGTACTTTCCCATGAGAATATTCCATGACTCTAACTGATTTTCCCTGACTTGGAATTTTGTATTCATAAAGAGGCAATCAAAAAGCGCTCTGACACCTTCGGGTAAAGTCCGCGCTATACAAAAACGATAAAATAAAATAAAATAAAATAAATAATTGCATTTCAAATAATAAAAAAAAAAAAATCCCTGGTGACTAGTGGGCATTCCTGCTGCACGATCGCATGATCGTGCAGCAGGACTGCACAAAAGAGGCATCGGGGGAAAGGAAAACCCTTTCCTTTCCCTCGATGCCTCTTTTGTTTAAAACCCCCCCTCCCCGGAGCCAAAACTAACCTTTATTCCCCGACGCGCTGGAAGCAAATGGCTTCCAGCGCGTCGGGGAAGAAAGGGAAACCCCCAATGACGTCAGCGCGCCTCGCGAGCTGACGTCATTGATGACGTGTGCAGGGGGGCGGGGGGAGGCAGGGGAAGGTCTTCCCCTGCCTTCCCCCAAAAAAATACCAGGATCGGATTCCCACGGGGGGAGCGCCAGCGCTTCCCCCGTGGGTGGGTCCCATGACGAGCTGGACTCGTCATGAGCACACGCCCACTGTGTGCCATGACGAGTCCAGCTCGTCATACGCACCGAAGGGGTTAAAAAGAAAATGAATGTGAACATGTGTAATGTAACTGGTGCTCATGTATAGCGCTCCAAAACCTGCAAAAAAAAAAGAAAAATTTGCTGATTTTCCTCTGACCTGCTTCATTCTATGAGCACCTTTGAAAGTGTAAGCTACTTTCTTTTGTTTTTAGCACGCTATGGGCCAGATGTATCAACAAAGCATTTTGCGTTTCCCAAATAGCGATTAAGACCGAATCGCTATTTGTTAATCGCAAAATGCAATGTATCAAAATATTCGCAAAAAAATACCGAATAGGTAAAATTCGCATTCGCAAATACAGATTCCCAATTTGAGATTCCCAAATAGCTATTTTGCAATTTAAAGAATCGCAAAATTGCGAGTCTACTATTTCAATGCAGCATGATGACCTCACAACCAGGAAGTGAGTTTTCCAATGCTCACACACCTGTGTTCTGAGTGAGAGGAGGAGTCAGACTGCAGGAGCACAGCATCTGGGAGCCTGTTTGGAGAGCTGAGCCAGTGGAATACAACAACCATGGCAGCTGAAAACAGTTAGAAGGGGCCAGCAATGCGCAAAAGAAAAATAAAATTCAATGAGAAGGAGTTAGAAGTCCTCACTGAGGCAGTGGTCATGCCCCATGACAAACTGTTTGGGAACAAATCACTCCATGTCCCTGAGTGTGAGAAGAGGAAAATATGGCTGGACATACAAAGAAAAATCAATGAAGTGGGGGTCACACATTGCTCAATGGAGGATTTTCTCAAGCGCTGGTATGATCTGTGCAGCAGGGCAAAGGAAAAGGTGGCTGCAAGGCTTGCAGAGGCAAAGAAGACAGGAGGAGGCCCACCCACTCAAACTTGTTCCACACCCTTGGAGGACATGGTTGAGTATACCCTTCAGCATGAAGCTTTCATAGGAGTGACACAGATACACATCTCTGTGGGACCCAGTACCTCCCAAGGTAAAATTAACTTGAAAGTACATGTGCATGTTATGTGTAACAAATTACCCAATTTGGGAGAGCAGGCAGAAAGCTGCTAATAACACTGCAGTCCACATATTGTTGCAACACAGCAATGCATTATGGTAGTAGTAGTCAGTAGACACAAGAGACTGCAAGGAGGTATAACTAAGCAGCATATGCATATTTAAGTAATCCCAGCAAGTGACAACACACACTGGGTGATGCTAAACACACTTTAATGCCCAAAACAATGTGAAATGTGACATAGTAGTACATAAATATTTACACTAAACAAGTGCTGTTTAATGTCACACATACCCCAGCACAAGAGCCAGAAGGAAGTCCATCCACTGACCCTCTGGAGATTCAGGAACAGTCATGAGATGAACAAACAGAGGGCCCCTTATCCCCAACACCTGCATCCACAAGGTGCAGGAAGCCAGGGCCCCCACTAACTGACTCTGATGTGGAAGGAGAAGAAAGCCAACCTGACCTGCCCACAACCCAGGCAGAGCATACATCCCCCCCAAGAGTCCAGTCCACATGCAGTGCCACAACATTCCAAGCATGAGGCACAGGGCAATGGCACAGTTGGAAGAGGAGGAAACAGCTCTTTTGTCTATGGTGGCCTGGAAGCAGCAATGTTGAAAGTGCAGCGCCTGCAATGTAAGCACATGCGTTCAATGCAGGCACAGCTAGCTTCTATCAAAAACAACATTTCAGAAATGAAGGACAGCACAACACAGTTCAGTACAGCAGTGGTGGAAGGGCAGAGAGAAAGTACAGACAACTTCAGGCACATGACGGATGCCAAGAGAGAACTCTGCAATGTCCTGAAAGAAGACTGTGTGTCCAACTGCAGAAGGCACCACCAATTACTTGGCCATTTAGATGGCTGCACTAGGGCCATCAACCGCATGAGTAACACTACAGCTCTCCTGTCTCGACGGGCAGTGACCATGCAAGTGGAAATGGCACATTGTAGCGGTGATGTGGCCAGTGGTCTGATTCAGGTCAAAAATGCTGTCGAACAGTTACAAACTGCTAATGTTAGTGGTAGCAATTTACTGGGTGGAGGGGATAGTGGGGAGGCATGAAGCCTAAGAAGTATCACAGTTCCAGTTACTGAATGCAGAAGGCGCAGTTCCAGACATGCCTCTGCTTCAGAAGCCTCATCAAGGGAGGCAACAGGGCACACAGACTGGGCCACAGGAGTGCGTGGCCGCAGGAAATAGAATGGCCTTGAGTCTTGACAAGCAAATTGGTGACATAACCTGTAGCATTCAATTTTCTTGGCAGACAGTCAGGAACTGTGTAAAAGTTATACTTGTTGCATCAGTACTTTCTCTAATATTATCCTTTACTTTGAATGTGTGAATGAACACAACCTGGATTCACGGATGAATAAAACACATTAACAGTTGAACTTATGTAGTGCATTGTCTCATTGTTACTCACTTAAAAAAGTTATGTGTGATTTCAGCACATCTCTGTCTGCCATCTGCTGCCCTTGCAATGTTTGCTGGTCGGCGAGGTTGATGTGGTTCATCCTCCTCCTCAGAATATGTCAGGTCCAAGGGTATGCCTTTGGTTGTTGCAAGGTTGTGCAACATGGCACAAATGGCCACAATTTTACAGCATATTTCCGGCCTGTACTGCAGTGCACCTACACTTTTGTGTAGGCAGCGGAACCTACTCTTCAGTAGGCCGAAGGTCCGCTCTATCACATTGTGTGTAGACTCATGTGCAGCAATGTATTTCCTCTCACTTTGAGTTGCAGGATTCAGGTATGGGGTGAGTATGAAGGAGCGCACAGCATATGCGCTGCCACCTACAAGGAAATAGGCAATAGAGTAGTCACTGTACTGTTTCACCATATCCAGAGAGTCTACCAGACTGTGTTACATGCATTTACCTAGCAGGTATCATTTGCCAAATTCACCCCCAAGGAGATGTGTGTATATACCACTGTGTCTAAATATGAAAGAATCGTGCGTACTGCCGGAGAATTTTGCCACTATGTCAGTTATTATGTGTGAGGCATTACATATGACCTGGATGTTCATTGAATGAAAGGATTTCCTGTTCCTGAACACGTACTCATTACCTGAGGAGGGACAAATGGCTACATGTGTACCATCAATGCACCCAATTACATGGGGGAATTGGGCTATCTGGTAGAAATCTAATTTGGTCTGCTGAAATACTGTGGTGTAGTGGGGAATCTAATGTAATGGTGTATCCTCTGGACCATTGCGTCCAAGAAGGCATTGAAAAAGCGCAAAAGCGCACTTTGTGAGAACCCTCCTGCTGCTGCTATCACCTCCTGGTACCCCCCTGAAGCTAGAAGGTGCAGTGAACATAGGACCTGCACATGTGTGGGAATGGCATTGGTCCTGCGAGTTTAATGCTGCAGTAGTGGATGTAGTTCATCTCTCAGGTCTAGGATTGTAACTGTTGCAAAGTCATCCTGTACCCTGGGCACCCCCCAACTTTTTGCTGACTGGTACTGGTGGTAACTGACTCTGACTGACCCTGGGCTCTGCCTAACCAGGCCCAGGGCCAGTGCTATGCTGAAAGAGACACATTTAGAACACAGTGAAAACACCTACATACACTAGGGTACACTATGGGTTGGGGTACCCCTGTGATTGGCATGACCTACCCTATAAGACCCTAGTACATAATAGTGCAGGGGTATTGAAACTACCTATCAGTCCCTAGTATATAGTAGGGCATGGCAGTTTACAGGCCAGCAGCCTTTTCTGCACTTGCATGTGTGCACTGCTGAAGCCTGAGGTCAGTTTAAAAGCAGCCCTGGGTTCCATGACTGCTTTTAAAAGTAAATTGTGCCCAAACTCGACTTTGGTGTTTGGGGCACTTAAAAATGGATAACCTACAATGTTTTGGCATATTAGGAACCCCCAGGGTCTCCCCTAGGTGACCCAGGGGTGGGGGGTCAGGTATTTATAAGGTGGACCCTTATAAAATGAGTTTTATATGCCCTGGGTTAAGTGAAATTTCACATTTCACTCCCCACATTGTGATAAAGTGCTGCCCAAATTCGACTTTGATGTTAGGAGCACTGTGGAGGGAGGATCTGCAATATTTCTACAGATTCAGAACCCCTAAAATGTCCCCTAGGTGATCCATGGGGTGGGGGTCATGTAGATATAAGCGAAGTAATTATAAAATATGTGCCCTAGTGCTGGAAAAATGGCCCAAGTCATTTTTTCCCATTACAAATCCCATGCCACATAGGTTAACATGGTCAGAAGTTATTAACTAATAACTCCTGATAGGATAATGATAGAACTTCCATTCAAAGACTTCCCAGAATGGTAGTGATAAATCCAACAATACCATATTGTTGAATTTCTCCTAAAATGTACAGGCAAGAAGTTATAAGACGTTCTAGTTTGTAAGTCCAGATTCAGCCTTCCAGTGGTCTGTCCTTATTGGTCAGAGTTAAGTGGATTAGCCAGGCTGCCTTGAAGAGGTGATAAAGAGCCCCTGGGGTTAACCAGCTCTGCTGGGAGGGCAGTGTGCTGCTACACAGGAATGCCAGAGCAGGGGGAGGAGTCGTAAACCATGGTTTTCAAAGGGAAGGGGACGGCCTCAGTGTCATTTACAACTCTACTCTTTTGACCCAAAGCCAGAGCTAGGATTAAGGCAAGAATGAGCAGATGCAAGGGGAGAGTCTATGAAAAGTAGCCATCCTCGGGGTGTGTTTAGCCAGCTCTTACCTCCCTGCTGGAAAGTCAGCCATTATGAATTTGGTGCACTCTGGGACAAAATAATGCCACACTCTGCAGAATGTGGTCATATTCTTGGGGAGTTGCCCTGCTCCCATTGGTCAGGAGTGACCTCCTGCTTGACCCAGAGAACTTGGAATAAGTATCTGAGAGGGGCAGAGCCCCTCAGATCTACTGCTTGAAACTTAAGAAAGCAAGACGTTGTGCCATGCTGAGAAGTTGGATGTGCAATTGCTAAGGCCTGCCCTCTGTGGACTGCACCATCTGGAACCACAGCCCTGTGGACTACCTTGCTGTGAAAAAGAGTAAAGAGTGGACTCCCTGCAAGCTACAGGTTAACAGAGCTCACCTGGATCATCACCACCAAGAATCCGCAACCTGGAAAACTACCAGTGGATTTGTAAGGGTTTTGTCCAAGTGGATTGTGGGAACTGAAGTCCTCAACTTTCAAGGACCTTCTTGGAGCTTCCAGACCCTTGGAGTGATTTTGAGACACTTTGGGACCCTTTGGGGAACTTCAGGAAGAAGTTCCAGGAGTTTGGAGAACTTTGGAGCAACTTTGAAAAAAAAAGCTCCATAGGGGGACCGACTCAACCTGGTCAGCCAAGCCGCCTGCCTTCAACCGCGAGCCGGCCAAGCCATCCAGGTTCGTCCCGTTAAAATCTCTGTAGGTCCGACTTCCAGAGTTTGACCGGGAGTAGAAGAAATCCGAGGCCGGCGAACCCTCACCGAATCCGGCCTGGTGAAGAGCATCAAGGGACCCCACGAGAAAAAGCTCCAAAAAAGTTTCTAAGTCCGAAGGTAAAAACTGGGACCAGGACCTACCGCGAGGGGTAGCTGCTCAGGGCTCCATCGCGGTTGGCCTGAAACTTTGACTTTGAGCCGGTCTATCGTGACCAGATATCCCAATAAGGTGCTATAAGTTTCTAAGTGCTATAAAGTGATAAATCTTTAAAAATTCATATCTCCGGTTCCCTGCATTGGAGTTTTGTCGTTTTGGTGTCATTTTAAAGATAAAAATATTTCCTATTTTTATAAACTGGTGTTGGATTTTTATTATGCATTGTGTCTTAATTATTTACTGAATTGGTGTTTTTAAATGCTTTACATACCTGTCTTTGAAGTTAAGCCTGCCTGCTCGCAGCCAAGCTACCAAGGGTTGAGCATGGGAATAATTTTCTAAGACCTATGCTGAGTCCTATCATGTGTTAGTGGCCTTATTACCAGTGGCAGACCTACATTTGCCCCTACCAATAATTCACTTTCCAACATTTGGTGCTCAGCGGTGTGGATGAGGACTTGTGTTTAAAAGTACACCTTTCAGTAAAGTGAATGAAGATTATAAAAATCCTCTAAATTGCCTTAGAACAAAACTTTTGAGTTTGATTTTTGGAATTTGGACTAAACTGTTTTTAATCCATTGTTTTGATTTTTCCAAATTGTTCTAAGTCTGTTGTGCCTAGTTGTTGTGACCCAAAACTAGGGAACCATGGAGCTGGACCTGGCTAAACTGTCCCAGTTCAAGATGGCTGATCTTAGGGAACAGTGTAGGCTTAGGGGGCTGGCTGCTTCCAAGAAGCTTAGGAAGGCAGGGTTGCTTGAATCCCTAAAGGCCTGGGCTGGGGTAGCTTAGGAGAGTCAAGGGGGGATAGAGGGTGTCCCCCCCCCACCTCATCCAAGAGGAGGGTGAGGACTATGCCTCTTCCATTTTATCTAGTGTTAGCCATATGATTCCAGATGGTGGGAGTGGCGAAGGGTCCCTTACTCAGGAACCACCACTGTCCCTTGCAGAGAGTCAGCTTGAGGCTCAATTAGCTTTGATTGCCTTGGAGAAGGAGAAATTGGAATTGGCTAAGAAGAAATGGGAGAGGGAGGAGGCGTTCAAAAGAAATGGTGGCAGTGAAAATGAAGAAGATTTTGAGATGTCCAGGGGTGGTGGATTTGATCCCAAACTTCCCAAGGGTATAGTGCCCAAGTACACAGAGGGGGATGACATTGACAAGTGGCTAGCAGCTTTTGAGAGGGCCCTTAGAATGAGTAGGGTCCACTCTAAGTATTGGGGTGCACTCCTGTGGGAGTTGATTGCAGTAGCTGGGAGGGATAGGCTCCTGACCCTGAAGGGAGAGGATGCAGAATCATACCAGCAGATGAAGGCATGCTTAGTCAAGAGATTTGGTCTGACTCCAGAGCAGTACAGGGTGAAGTTTAGAGGCACCCAGAAATTGAGTTCAAAGTCTTGGGTAGACTTTGAGGACGTTTCTGTGAAGGCACTGGAAGGCTGGATTGTTGGTAACAAAGTTGACACATATGAGGGATTGTATAATTTGTTTTTGAAAGAACATATTTTGACTCATTGTGCTTTACACCAGTATCTAGTGGACTCTAAGCTGACAGACCCCAGAGAGCTGGGGGAAGCAGCTGATGAGTGGGTAAGAACCCGGGTTTCCATTCAGCACCAGGGGGGTGACCAGAAGAAAGGAGGACAGGTCCCTCCCCAAGGGAAAGCCCAAGGGAAAAAAGGTCAAAACCAGAAGGAGTCCTCCAAAGTCCCACAAAAACCTGCACAAGGAGGGCGGGCCCGAGCCAACCCAAATTCAAAGGGAGGGGGTATCAGGGAAAGAATGGTAGGTTCTTTGATCCCTCAAAGGTGGGTAAGTGCTTTGACTGTAACCAGCCTGGGCACAAACAGGGAGATGCTGTCTGCGCCAGGAAACTCCCCCCTAAGGAGCCATCCTCAGGGATTGCCAGTGTAAGTGTAGGGGTGGAGAGTGGTTCCCCAGAGAAGGGTAGTCAGGTGGTGGAAGCAACCTTAGTGTCCCTGGGTGGGGTGAATATTGCAACCCTTGCTGCCTTACCTCCAAACAAGGCAGAGGCCTAAAGTGAATGGGACTGAGGTTGAGGCTATCAGAGACACTGGGGCTAGTGTAACTATGGTCCTGGATGAGCTGGTGCCTCCAGAGAGGTTGTTACCTGGTAAGTTTCACCAGGTGACTTATGCAGACAGCACTACCAAACTCCATCCTATGGCTGTGGTGGATTTGGAATGGGGGGAGTGTGACAGGCCCTATGAAGGTAGCTGTGTCAAGGGTGCTCCCAGTCCAGTGTTTACTGGGCAATGATCTTGAAGCCTCTGTGTGGTCAGAGGTGGAGAGAGGACTCCATATGAAAATATTGGAGCTCCCTGAGTGGGTATGTGCAGTGACTAGGTCACAGACTAGCCAGAAGGGAGGGGCTGGCACTTGGACCCTGGAACAAAGGGCCAAGCATCCAAGGAAAAGGGTACTGGGCCTGGTGAGCCAGCCCAGGGAACTCCAGAGGTGCAGGAAGAATCTAACCCTGATGGGGAGGATCTAGCCTCTGAGGGAGGGACTCCATCCCTGCCAGAGCTGTCAGATTTGGCAGAACTGACAGGAGCAGGTGGACCCTCCAGAGAGGAGTTCAGTAAGGGACAGAGAGACTGTCCCACCCTTGAGAGCTTGAGGCGGATTGCTTCTAAGCAAGAGGAGGGGGATGACAGTGGGTTTCACAAACTCTACTGGGAAGATGGACTGCTTTATACTGAGGCCAGAAACCTCAAGGAGGGGGCCACCAGGAGGTTGGTGGTGCCCCAAAAGTACAGAGAGTTCACCCTGACTTTGGGTCATGATATCCCCTTGGCAGGACATTTGGGACAGACAAAGACATGGAACCGGTTGGTGAACCATTTCTACTGGCCCCATATGTCTGAAAAGGTAAAGGAGTTTTGCAGCTCCTGTGTCACCCGTCAGGCCAGTGGCAAGGCAGGGGGCAAGCCAAAGGCTCCCCTAATACCACTGCCAGTGGTTGGGGTTCCTTTTGAAAGGCTGGGGATGGATATTGTTGGTCCCCTGGACCCACCTGCTGCATCAGGGAATAGGTATATCTTAGTGGTAGTGGACCATGCCACTAGGTACCCTGAAGCAATCCCTCTTAGAACCATTGATGCTCCTGCAGTGGCTAGAGCACTGCTTGGTGTGTTCACCAGAGTGGGTTTTCCAAAGAGGTGGTATCAGATAGGGGCACGAACTTCCTGTCCAGCTATCTGACTGCTATGTGGGATGAGTGTGGTGTCAACTACAAGTTCACCACCCCTATCACCCACAAGCAAATGGTCTTGTTGAGAGATTCAACAAAACCCTGAAGGGCATGATAAATGGGTTGTCAGAGAAACTCAGGAGGAGATGGGATGTTCTCCTCCCATGCTTACTGTTTGCCTACAGGGAGGTGCCACAGAAAGGGGTTGGTTTCAGTCCCTTTGAATTGTTGTTTGGACACCCTGTGAGGGGGCCATTGAGCCTGCTGAGAGAGTCTTTAGAGAAGCCTCTTAAAGAAGCAAAGGACAATGTGATTGGCTATGTGCTAAGCCTGAGATATAGAATGGCAGAGTACATGTACAAGGCAAATAGAAAACTGGAGGCCAGCCAGGAGCTCATGAAGCACTGGTATGATCAGAAGGCTACTATGCCTGAGTATACTCCAGGACAATTGGTGTGGGTGTTGGAGCCTGTGGCTCCCAGGGCCCTCCATGACAAGTGGAGTGGGCCCTATCCAATCTTAGAAATGAAGGGTGAGGTTACCTATTTGGTTGACCTTGGCACCCCCAGGAACCCTCATAGGGTCCTGCATGTGAATAGATTGAAACCCCATCATGACAGGGCAGACATGACCATGTTACTGGTCACTGATGAGGGTGTGGAGGAGGAAACTGAGCCTGTGCCCGACCTCCTCTCCGCTAATGTGAAAGATGGGTCAGTGGAGGGGGTTGTACTCTCTCCCAAGTTGACAGACCAGCAGCACAGAGACTGTAAGCTAGTGCTGGAGCAGTTTGCTGGCCTGTTCTCTTTGACCCCAGGCATCACTGAGTGGTGTGTGCACCACATTGACACTGGTGACAGCCTACCTTTAAAAAATAAACTGTACAGGTTGTCTGACCATGTCAGAGCCAGCATTAAAGCTGAGGTTGCTAAGATGCTGGAATTGGGGGTAATTGAACCGTCTGAGAGTCCATGAGCCAGTCCAGTGGTGCTGGTACCTAAACCTAATCCTCAGGGGGGACCCAAGGAGTTAAGGTTCTGTGTGGACTACAGAGGATTGAATGCAGTCACAAAGACTGACGCTCACCCTATACCTAGAGCTGATGAGCTCATTGACAGGTTAGGGGCTGCTAAGTACCTGAGTACATTTGATTTGACTTCAGGTTACTGGCAGATTGCCTTCACTGATGGAGCAAATGAGAGGTCAGCATTCTCCACACCAGAGGGACATTATCAGTTCAAGGTAATGCCCTTTGGCTTAATGAATGCACCTGCCACCTTCCAAAGGTTGGTGAACAGTGTCTTGTCTGGGTTGGAACAGTTCCGTGCAGCTTATCTGGATGATATAGCTGTATACAGTTCTACCTGGGGGGATCACTTAAGCCACCTAAGGGAAGTGCTTCAGGCCATGCAGCATGCAGGCCTGACTATTAAGGCAAGTAAGTGCCAAATAGGGCAGAGTTATGTGGTGTACCTGGGCCACCTGGTGGCCATGTACAGCCTCTCCAAGCTAAAATCCAAACTATTTTGGATTGGACAGCTCCTGTTACCCAGACTCAGGTCAGGGCATTCCTTGGACTGACAGGGTATTATAGAAGGTTTGTTCAAAATTATGGGACCATTGTGGGGCCCCTAACAGAACTCACTTCTAAGAAGAGGCCCAAAAAGGTGTATTGGACCCCAGAGTGTCAGAAAGCTTTTGACACTCTGAAAGCTGCAATGTGTTCAGCACCAGTGTTGCTGGCCCCTGACTACACAAAAGAATTTGTGGTTCAGACAGATGCATCAGAGCAAGGGATTGGGGAGGTGTTGTCACAGCTAAATGAAGAGGGCCTTGATCAGCCAGTTGCCTTTATTAGCAGGAGACTTCTTCCCCGAGAGCAGAGGTGGAGTGCCATTGAGAGAGAGGCTTTCGCTGTGGTTTGGTCCCTGAAAAAGTTGAGACCATATTTGTTTGGGACTCACTTCCGTGTTCAAACTGAGCACAGGCCTCTCAGATGGCTCATGCAGATGAGAAGGGAGAATCCCAAGCTGTTAAGGTGGTCCATTCCCTGCAGGGAATGGACTTTACAGTGGAACACAGACCTGGGGTTGCCCATGCAAATGCAGATGGACTTTCCAGGTTCTTCCACTTAGCTGATGAGGACTACCAGGGTGTAGGTTAGTAACCCATCACCTTTCGTTTGGGGGGGCTATGTTGCAAAGTCATCCTGTGCCCTGGGCACCCCCCAACTTTTTGCTGAATAGTACTGGTGGTAACTGACTCTAACTGACCCTGGGCTCTGCCTAACCAGGCCCAGGGCCAGTGCTATGCTGAAAGAGACACATTTAGAATACAGTGAAAACACCTACATACACTAGGGTACACTATGGGTTGGGGTACCCCTGTGATTGGCATGACCTACCCTATAAGACCCTAGTACATAATAGGGCAGGGGTATTGAAACTACCTATCAGTCCCTAGTATATAGTAGGGCATGGCAGTTTACAGGCCAGCAGCCTTTTCTGCACTTGCATGTGTGCACTGCTGAAGCCTGAGGTCGGTTTAAAAGCAGCCCTGGGTTCCATGACTGCTTTTAAAAAGTAAATTGTGCCCAAACTCGACTTTGGTGTTTGGGGCACTTAAAAATGGATAACCTACAATGTTTTGGCATATTAGGAACCCCCAGGGTCTCCCCTAGGTGTCCCAGGGGTGGGGGCGGGTATTTATAAGGTGGACCCTTATAAAATGAGTTTTATATGCCCTGGGTTAAGTGAAATTTCACATTTCACTCCCCACATTGTGATAAAGTGCTGCCCAAATTCGACTTTGATGCTAGGAGCACTGTGGAGGGAGGATCTGCAATATTTCTACAGATTCAGAACCCCTAAAATGTCCCCTAGGTGATCCATGGGGTGGGGGTCCTGTAGATATAAGCGAAGTACTTATAAAATATGTTTTTATAAGCCCTAGTGCTGGAAAAATGGCCCAAGTCATTTTTCTCATTGCAAATCCCATGCCACATAGGTTAACATGGCCAGAAGTTATTAACTAATAACTCCTGATAGGAGAATGATAGAACTTCCATTCAAAGACTTCCCAGAATGGTAGTGATAAATCCAACAATACCATATTGTTGAATTTCTCCTAAAATGTACAGACAAGAAGTTATAAGACTTTCTTGTTTGTAAGTCCAGATTCAGCTTTCCAGTGGTGTGTCCTGATTGGTCAGAGTTAAGTGGATTAGCCAGGCTGCCTTGAAGAGGTGATAAAGAGCCCCTGGGGTTAACCAGCTCTGCTGGGAGGGCAGTGTGCTGCTACACAGGAATGCCAGAGCAGGGGGAGGAGTCGTAAACCATGGTCTTCAAAGGGAAGGGGACTGCCTCAGTGTCATTTACAACTCTACTCTTTTGACCCAAAGCCAGGATTAAGGCAAGAATGAGCAGATGCAAGGGGGAGAGTCTATGGTAAGTAGCCATCCTATGGGTGTGTTTAGCCAGCTCTTACCTCCCTGCTGGAAAATCAGCCATTATGAATTTGGAAGATTTGGTGCACTCTGGGACAAAATAATGCCTCACTATACAGGATGTGGTCATATCCTTGGGGAGTTGCCCTGCTCCCATTGGTCAGGAGTGACCTCCTGCTTGACCCAGAGAACTTGGAATAAGTATCTGAGAGGGGCAGAGCCCCTCAGATCTGCTGCTTGAAACTTAAGAAAGCAAGACGTTGTGCCATGCTGAGAAGTTGGATGTGCAATTGCTAAGGCCTGCCCTCTGTGGACTGCACCATCTGGAACTACAGCCCTGTGGACTACCTTGCTGTGAAAAAGAGTAAAGAGTGGACTCCCTGCAAGCTACAGGTTAACAGAGCTCACCTGGATCATCACCACTAAGAATCCGCAACCTGGAAAACTACCAGTGGATTTGTAAGGGTTTTGTCCAAGTGGATTGTGGGAACTGAAGTCCTCAACTTTTAAGGACCATCTTGGAGCTTCCAGACCCTTGGAGTAAGTTTTAGACACTTTGGGACCCTTTGGGGAACTTCAGGAAGAAGTTCCAGGAGTTTGGAGAACTTTGGATCAACTTTGAAAAAAAAGCTCCATAGGGGGACCGACTCAACCTGGTCAGCCAAGCCGTCTGCCTTCAACCGCGAGCCAGCCAAGCCATCCAGGTTCGTCCCGCTAAAAGATCCGTAGGTCCGACTTCCAGAGTTTGACCGGGAGTAAAAGAAATCCGAGGCCGGAGAATCCTCACTGAATCCAGCCTGGTGAAGAGCATTGAGGGACCCCACGAGAAAAAGCTCCAGAAAAGTTTCTAAGTCCAAAGGTAAAAACTGGGTAAAAACTGGGACCGGGACCTACCGCGAGAGGTAGCCGCTCTGGGCCCCATCGCGGTCAGCCTGAAACTTTGACTTTGAGCCGGTCTATCGCGACCAGATATCGGAAAATAAGGTGCTATAAGTTTCTAAGTGCTATAAAGTGATACATCTTTAAAAATTCATATCTCCGGTTCCCTACATTGGATTTTTGTCGTTTTGGTGTCATTTTAAAGATAAAAATATTTCCTATTTTTATAAATTGGTGTTGGATTTTTATTATGCATTGTGTCTTAATTATTTTCTGAATTGGTGTTTTTAAATGCTTTACATACCTGTCTTTGAAGTTAAGCCTGCCTGCTCGCAGCCAAGCTACCAAGGGTTGAGCATTGGAATAATTTTCTAAGACCTATGCTGAGTCCTATCATGTGTTATTGGCCTTATTGCCAGTGGCAGACCTACATTTGCCCCTACCAATAATCCACTTTCCAACAGTAACGTAGTCTAATCTATATTTGTCATAGATTTCTTCCTCTGTCTGCTGAAACAGGGTTAGGCACAGTCTAAAAATGCGTTCTTGTCTCCTCCTCCTTCTCTGTGCTGCTGCAGCAATCCTCATCCTCCTCGCTATGACGTACAGCACTGCCATTGTGAAACATTCTGAGGCCCTCTTGGCCTGTTTAAATAGTTTGCACCTGGTTACCACCTGATTGGAATAGGTGGTAATTTTCATGTTCAAAATTGCGAATTTTGGATCATTTGCAATTTGTGAATGGTTCATACATTGGTTTGCGAGTAACAATTTGCGAATTCCCAATTTGAGATTCGCAATATTGGTATTCGCAAAATAAGGAATCGCATTCTTGCGATTACCAATTTTGCGAATGCGAACCCTTTCATACATTGGGAAAGGCCATTTTGTGATCTCAAAGGGCCGATTTTTGGGATTCATACCGTTTACGAACGCAAAAAATGGTTTCATACATCTGGCCCTATGAGACTGCAAGTGTTTTCTTGCCCTCTCTCAACCGTATGCTGCTTCCCACTTAACGCTCCCATTCCCATATGCTTTCCAGGTTGCTCCCCCACCCCTCCACTTTTTTTTATTAAAAACCCCTGCCATTGATTTCCAACTCAACACTGTGCGCATCAATGGCATTTACTTGCTCCCGCTAACTTCCAGGTCCATAGTCCATCACATTCTTTTTTGAGTTTTTAGGAGGGCGGCTTACAGCTACAATTTCCTTTATGAACACACACTTCCAAGAACCTTTTATTATTCTTTTCTTTTGAGCCCCTAGGGCTTTGATATTTTAGAATAATTCATTTAAACAAATGGTCCCCATATGGCGACACATGCGCACGTATGTGTCATCAGGCTGGGGACACTCTAGCTTCAGGACACATGCATACAAATACATAATTGCATTTTTCTACTTTTGGCAATGCTGAACAGCGTTGTCAGAAAGCACTGGCATAGGCAGTGATTACGCCAACCTTTACTCCTACTTTTCGCTGCTAGATTTAATGCAGATGGTCTTTTATTGCCTGCTAAAAGTGGTAGAGGGGAGGAAAACAATTCAAGATTATACTTTCGATTTAGTCATGCTGTAATGGACCACATACTCCGAATTTCAATTTGGTGGATTTATTATAAGGCCAAAAATAATTGAATATAAACACACCACAATATCAGAGTATATAGGTACAGAAAAATCAATACAGAGCCGATTCTACGAATATAGTCATTCGGCACAGAAGGCATAATATGATGAACTCCAAAATCAAAACACAGCAAAGAATAGAAGCGGAGTCCAATTCTCTTTTCATTAAGAAGGAGCAAAATCTTTCCCTACTCTGCTCTCAATGAGGATCCTACCTATCTCCCTTGTATCATATCCCAAAGGTGTCAGCACGTGTTGACTTCCTAAGAAGTACTCACGTCAAATGGGTTTGATAGTTTAAAGCTATGGAGCTCGCTCTAAGATGCTCCTTCTCCTCCGAAAACTGGCAGAAGTCTCTCGAATCTGTCCCTGCGCATCATACAAAAAGACAATGTTCAACCCACAATACGTCATGTTTAAAACTTTTCTATTTGCATCATTTTTCAGTAAGTTTCCACAGAAGCTTTCATTAAGTCGACTCTTCTTCCAGTGGCCTTTGTTCCCAGATAGGCCAGGCACGAAAGGAGTCCTCCCTTCTCGCCTTGCAGTCTTCTTCAAAGACATTCCGGGTATCTCCTTAAATCTAAGAATAACGAGGTCGGATTCCTGCACCTGCAGTAGGATGAGAACACACTGCCTTCGAGCACAACAGAATTTATTTAATTAATTCTTGAGCAACCAAGGAGAAACGAAACTCAAAACAACCTACAATTTGGGCCTATAAATCGGGTAACTTAAACTAAACATGGTTACATTATATGAGTATAATTTCGTCCTGCACATTACACATACAGGAATTAAGTTTTCTAATACACGCAAATCCTACTTAAACGTCCTCACTTCATTTTAATACTAATATGACGTGAATAAATGCATCTTAATAATCATAAAACACTGCACCCAACAAAAATACATATGAGTGCGTTTATATCAGGAGTATAGTGCACCCCTACAATTTAGAGTGCTGTAAGCGCTCTATCAGTTCCCCCCTCTTATGACTAGTGTCATAACACCAACCTTTTTACCCTCTCATAAGTTTCTCCTTGTATAAGAGACCGACCTAAACAGAGGTTGTAGCTTGCCGTCCCAGTTTAAATCTTTCCAACCCTTTAAGGTGCAGATAATGACTGTCCTGCAGTCGTTCTAATTGTTGCTCTCGCTTTCTGAAGGAGTTCTCATTATGTCGTGCCCTTTGCCATTTGGAAGCCTTGACGGCTCCCAATAATACAATTATAAAATTACAGCTGTTATGATAGGTTTCAAGATGTATCCCATTATTCCTTGTCCCAAACTTCCAAACCAGCTTCCTATCTTGCCAAATCCCTTGCCAAGTTGTTCCCAGAGTCCATCAGCAGCTAGATCACGTAAATCTTGATGTATCTCTGAAATATTACTAATGTACTTCCTTATATCCTGACTATTGTCAGGAATATAAGTACAGCACTGTTGAACTTTCAATAATTTACAGACTCCTCCAGCTTTTGCTAATAGCACATCTAAAGCAAGACGATTTTGAAGAACCATAGCCCTTATTGAAACCATCTCCCCATCAACAAGTAATAGGATTTGGGCCGTATTCACAGAGAGCTTATCTACCAGAGTTGCCAGCTTTCTAATCTTCACATCATTCAAAATCACACCCAAACTAGGTATCATAGCTCCAAATACATCCCCAATAATTTCTCCTGCACTTACACCACGTTTTCCTCTATGAGATCTCTTCCCTTCCAAAGGCCATAAATCATCCACATGGAAGATCTTGGGAAATACCACAGCCAAATAACATGTACCATACCAATTTTTGGGCAAATTCACATAAGCATTTTTACCGCACACAAAGTACACGTTTGACACTATGGTCAATTTATCCAACAGCGCCTTTCTAATGGATTCCTCAATCAAGAAAATGTGTTCACAACCACTCTCACCCACAAATATTTTGTGATAATATGTGGACGGGTGTCTAATGCACAATCTCCCATTTTGCTGGAAGTCTAAAGCTATTGGACCAGAACTCCCCTTTGCCTTATGATCTAATTCCTCCTGTGTCCATGGGATCACTTTGTGCTTCGGATCTGGTCTAAATAAGGTCTGCCTATGTCGATCTTCTATCTGGTCCACAAACTTCTTTTCAATATCAGTTAACATGCAGGTCAAATTGTGTCTATGGGCATAAGATGTATCTAAGGTAATAGTAGGCACAAAATACGTAGACATCCTCTCTACCTGCTTATAGTAATCATATTTATTCATGTATTTAAGAACGGGGACTTCTGAGAGTACCACATCATAATTGGAGAAGTAGTACTCAAAATGGGCCTTGCTATAAAACATACTTAATAACACACTGCATGTAATGCCATAGGTCAAAGGTAAGTGATGGTATCGAATGCCTTCTTCTACGGATGCTGGCAGTTGCATACACACATAGCAATCTTTCGCTTCCATTGTATCAACATACTCATACAACAAACGAGCATATGCATTCAGCGTGAAATCCCCTTTTGACAAATCTACATGTAACATTCGACTAGTTTCCCTAATCATCTCTCTGTCTTTTGCGGATGCACCCTCTTCGAACTCTGAAGTAGGTGGGGTAAGTGTCGTCTGTTCCCCATTCCTTTCGGCATTGTGTGACTCAACCAAAGATGTAACAATCACCACAGTTATGACAATAAGCACCACAACAATAAGGGTACCAATGATGCACTTCTGCTTGCGTCCTGGATTTCCAGATTCCATTTTGAACAACCTTTAGTTTCGAGGCGCAAACAAATCAAAGTCTCTTTTCTTCTTTTCTTGCCTTATTTTGTTAATTACAATGTCTTTTTTTGTCCTTTTCCCATTTGATTATTGCAATATTCAGTCCCGTATCTATGGCCTATTGTAGAGATGTAGTCAGCCCTAGCCCTCAGTTCTTCGTCTATTGAAAGTCCCTAATTTAAATCTTCTTCCACTCGGGCCTAGGTTATCTTCCTTCTACAGCCTAATGAGTTCTTCTTTCAAAGTTCAAGCTTCATCATTAATGATATTAGATCCAAGTATGGTAAGAACAAGCTGCAGAATTTCTGCACGAATCTCTCCCAGTTCCTGTGCAGTGGGCTGTCAACCAAATGTGGGGAAAGCAATCTGGTTAAGAATCAAAAAGCGCAAACCACTTAGCCTTGGTGGATCGGGGACTGTCAAAGTAAGGATTCCGAAGGCTTCAACTCCAGGGACCAATAGCTGAATATCAATCGACAGGGTGTCCCCTCCGTAACTTACTGTACCAGTCCCCAACCTTCCGGAATTCTTCGGTCTCTGCATTTGCAGCCAGGTACGTCCACTCAGGAGAGGCGTACTTTTGAGACGGTACTCTCTCTCTTCTGGATCGTCTTAGACCATCCGGTCTCTCCTCAGTTTCACTTTGATCTGATTCAGACGTTTCAGGAATCGGAACGAGATTTTTCTCAGATGCAAGCCTTATGTTCAGCCTTTCTTTTCTTGTTGGCCACTTTTCTGCTTCTGCACCTGGTCTCCTCTCTTCCTCTTGATTTGATCCTTCTGCATCAGGCTGTTCACTTTGATCTGGTTCAAAGTTCACTTCTGCAATCTCATCTATCTAATGATCTGAACTCAACTCTGGAGCAGCTTGATCTTGGTTTTCTTGCTCAGTTGATTGTTCAGCCCCTTCAGGAATTCTTGCGACTTGACTTGTTCCTTCGTTCTCTGTGTCAGTTTCAGTTGTACTCCTCGGAACAAGAGGAATCGTTGCCTCCTCGGGTTCTGGAACGCGGCGAGTGTGCGAAGCGTGGATCCAGTTTGGTAATCCTCCACACTTCACAGCTGTACTTGTAACCAAGATCACCTGGTATGGTCCTCGCCAGCGAGCATCAAGGCAGCTCTTCCTCACGTGCTTTCGAACAAGCACCCAGTCACCAGGGTTAAGATCATGCAGCAGGTCTCTCGAGGTAGATGCAGTTGCAGCCTCGACCTGATGGGACACAGAATTAACCACGTCAGCCAGTCCCCTACAATAATCCAAAACCAAATCATCTGTGATGTTTATCAGTGCTGTAGCTGGCACCATAGGCAATCGCATAGCTCTTCCCATCAATATCTCATGGGGAGAGAGTCCTGTCCTCCTATCAGGAGTACTACGCAGACTCATCAACACCAATGGTAGCGCATCTGGCCACTTCAATGAAGTTGACGAACAAACCTTTGACACCCTCACCTTGATTGTGCCATTTATCTGCTCCACAAGGCCAGATGCCTCAGGCCTGTAACTACAGTGCAATCTCTGATCAATGTTTAGAGCTGTACATAACAATTTCATGATTTCACTATGGAAGTGTGTTCCTCTATCTGTCTCCACTGAGGTCGGAAATCCAAACCGTGGTATCAGTTCCCTTAACAACAGTTTTGCCACTGTGAGACTGTCACATCGTCTAGTTGGATATGCTTCAACCCAACGTGAAAAGATACACACTAACACCAAAACATATCTCAGCCTATTGCACCTAGGCATCTCGATAAAGTCCAACTGTATCCTATTAAAAGGCCCTGCTGATCTTCCAATATGACTCATTGCAACGACAGTTCTCTTTCCAACATTCATTTGTTGACATGTAACACACCTGTGAGACACTGCTTCAGCATACACACGAAATCGTGGGTTAAACCAAGTTTGCCTAAACACTCGCACCATGGCATCTCTCCCTAGATGAATCTGCCTTGCCATTGGGCTCAATAAACAATTAGGTAATACTGTTCTCTCATCTGTCGACTCCCAAATGCCATCCTCTCTCTTTTTGCAGCCTGCTCTTACCCATGATGCAACTTCCTCTTTTGGGACTTCATCCTGCAGTCGCTTTACCTCATCTCAGGTATCGGCTATAGCTAACATCATGCTGAGCTCAGTCTCTTCTGTGCTCTCTCCTACATATGTTACATTGAAAACACAAGCATGTATAGCACAAAAACGCGCTACTTCATCGGCATAGTTATTTCCTTTTGTAACAAAGTCCTCTTCCCTTCCATGAGCTGCACATTTTACTACAGCTATCTCTTTGGGTTTCTGCAAAGCTTCCAACAATTGGCGCACAAATTCTCCATTACGTATTGGGGATCCCGAGGACGTTAAAAATCCCCTCTGTGACCATAACTGGCCGAAGTCATGAACCACTCTAAACCCATATTGGCTGTCCATATAGATAGTCACTCGGACACCATTTGAAATGATACAGGCACGTGTCAAAGCAATAATTTCGGCTACCTGGCCGAGTATACTCCTTTCAGACAGGCAGCTTCCACCATCCCCCAAGATGGTGCACACAGCAAACGCTGCTCTCAAACACCCTTCATTGTCTCTTAAGCATGAACCATCAACAAAAAGAATCAAATCAGTTTCAGACAGAGGTTCATCAACAATGTCAGGTCTGGGTTTGGTAGATAGCTCAGTAACATCCAGGCAGTCATGCTCTTCACAATCCTCTTCCTCCTCTTGCGGAAGAGGTAACAATGTAGCAGGATTGAAGGTGGTACAACGTCTCAGAGTAACATTTTCAGAAGCCAATATAACCTGCTCATACTTTGTAAGTCTGTTATTCGTTAAATACTGTGTCTTAGTTCTTGTCATTAACAGCTCTACTGAATGAGGCACATAAACAATAAGCGGATGACCCATCACTATGCCTTCACATCTCTCAATGCTGACAGCTGTTGCAGCAACGGATTTGAGACATCCGGGCAACGCAGAAGCTACTGGATCTAATGTAGCTGAAAAGTAAGCCACTGGTCTGCGAGCATCTCCATGTGTCTGTACAAGGACCGCTAACGCACATTCTTCCCTTTCACAGCAGAAAAGCGAAAACGCTTTGTTATAATCCAGCATTCCCAGAGCTGGAGCGCGGCATAGGCTCTCTTTCAGCTCGAGGAAGGCTCTCAGGCAGTCGTCATCCCATGGTACCGGATCGCTAATGTCCTTTCGAGTCAATCTCAACAGTGGCTTTGCTTGCAAGGAAAAATTTGGGATCCACTGTCAACAATAGCCGACCATTCCCAAAATCATGCGGACTTCCTTTTGTGTTTTCGGAGTTCCCATTTGCAGGATCGTCTCTATGCGATCTGGTGACACCCTTCATTTCCCCTTCTCAATCCGGTGACCTAGATACTGAACTTCATTCAGACAATACTGTAGTTTGTTCGGGGACACTTTGTGTCCATTTTCTGCCAAATGATTCAGCAAAGCCACAGTATCAATTCTGCAAGCATCCTCAGTCTCTGAAGCCACCAAAAGGTCATCAATATACTGAACTAGGACTGAGTTCTGGGGCATCATCAGCCCTTCAAGATTCTTCTTCAGACTCTGACTAAAAATAGAGGGGCTTTCTGTATACCCTTGAGGGATTCTACACCACGTTAACACACGATCGTCCATCCTAAAGGCAAATAAAAATTGGCTGTCTTCATGCAACGGTATGGAGAAAAATGCCTGACATAAATCTATGACTGTAAACCATTCTGCTTCACATGGTATTTGGAACAAAATAACAGCTGGATTCGGTGCCACAGGACAACATGGAATCACGATTTCATTAACTCTGCGCAAATCCTGTGCTATTCTGTACTTGCCGCTAGGCTTCTGCAGTCCCATAATAGGTGAATTGCAGGGACTTCCTCGTATCTCTTTGAGAATGCCTTGTGCAATCATGGACTCAATTACAGGCCTTATTCCAGCCACAGTTTCTGGAGTTAATTTATACTGCGGAGTGCGTGGAAATTCTGCATTTTGTTTGATCTGTATCCTAACAGGTTCAACCCCTCGAATCAATCCTATCTCCTCTCCCGTGAAGTCCCACACTTTCGGAGAAACGGAGTCCCTCAAATCATGTGGCAACTCCTCTAGCGTGAGAACCACGAACATTTCTGCATACAAACTCGTATTGGCCATTTTAAAATCGGCATCATCATCATAGGTTTGCAACTCCATACCCCTCGGAGTGCAAGATCTGGTACAATTTAGTTTACACAAAAGGTCTCGTCCCAATAGACAGACTGGGCTTGAATCACATACTACAAATTGATGTTTGTCTCGGAACGGTCCTATACTCACAGGCAACTCATTTGTCAATGGGTTAATCATTTTCTGATTGGTAACTCCCACCACTTGAATCAATTGTCCCGAAAGGGACAAATTTGGAGCCACTTCTGTTCTTACAGTGGAGCGCGCAGCTCCAGTATCTAACAAGAAGGTAACAGGATACCCGTTCACCTCTGCATCTATAAATGGTCCACTCTGATCTACTTCCAGGATCGCATCCAAAGGGCATTCTTCCTGCACCCCCCTCTGACACTCATGAAGATCTTGTGGTTGGTCAAATCTGTCTCGTATTTCAAAATAGGGCATCTGATGATACACCTGATTATGAGTAGGTATTCTTGGAGGCTGAGGAATCTGCACTTGCGGCTCATATCCTGCCCCATACATGGACCTAGGTCTAGTTACAGTATTCAAAGTCTCTGACATCTGTCCCTCTCCCTCATTCTGCAATTGATTTGCTGGATTCAATCGACACTCGCGCTTCCAATGCCCGATTTTGTGACAATAATGACAAGCAGTGACCTTCTTTTGGTTCGCCACCCAATCACCTCCTGTACCTGCATCCATTCCCCTGCCTCTTCACTGTCCAGGTTGGGTTACCATCTGTTGACCCATTCCTCTACCACTTCCTCTACCTCGACCCATCGCTCCTCCAACCCCTTGCATCTGATCAGGCCTTTCGGCATTCCTCAACTGTACCAACATCAACTTGTCTTTCAATTTCTTTTGTGCCGATTCCACCTGATCACTACAGTATTTTGCATAACGCAGGATTTCGTCCACCGTCTTATTCTGCCAACATATCAAATGTGTCTGTATCATCAAGCTAATATCAGATCTTAGTCCTAGCACAAACTTTGAGACAAACTGTCCCATATCTTTCTGCTCAATTGTATCTAATCCACTATGCTATTTAAAAGCCACTAAAAGTCTCTCATAATAGTCATGTACCGACTCCTTAGAATCTTGAGTAGTACAATCGATTTTAAGCCAATCAACCGTTTGCGGAGCTACCTTGGATTGTAACCATGTAATCACTTGCTCATATTTCTTCATTACTTCGGGAGAAGGACCATGATTCACCGGATCTCTGGTTGGCTCTGCAGCAGGCCAGTCCATGGCAACTTTACATGCCGTCCATAAATCACCTGGGACCACTATATCAAACAAGGTATTCAAATCAATCCAAAGCACCTTCGACATCTTGACAAACCGGTCTATTTGCTTATACCAGTCAGCAGGTTTTTCCCTCAGCCGAGGAAAATCATTAGTGAATGCTGCCAAATCACCCCTGCTCCATGGCACATGAACGTACCCCCCATTTTGCACTTCTCTCAGAGGGTAATGTCCTGCTGGTCCCGTCCCTCCACCCGGAGGCGGAGTGTCTCCTATCCCTTTCTTGGCACTTTTCTTTTTGGCCCACCTCTCTTCCCATTTGTCTAATGCTCTCCACGCTCGCACTCCTATCACCAATTCCCTAATTTGTGCCTTTAATCCTGTCATTCGCTTCTCTTCCAATTCCTTATCTGTATAATGCAATCTGCAAGTTCCCTGCATCATTTTAGTCTTTGTTAGATCTACCTCATACCTCGGAACCATTCCGTCATGAGGACAGGGGTACGAAATCCCTCTGCTGCAGACAGCAGAGGGATTTCTTTTTCTCCCCCTATGCCTCGGGAGCTGGGGAAGAGCTTCCCCAGCTCCCGAGGCCCCCTCACTGGTTTCTGTGAAATGACGATCAGCGCGAGCCTTTAGGCTCATTTCAGTTTCACTTTCTACGTGCTCAGGGGGCTATCACAGCCCCCTGAGCACGTAGAAAGACGGGAGAGGTATCATTGGAAAGGGGAGAATCTCCCCTTTCCAATGGTACCCCTCCCCAGTGGATCCCTGCTTGGGGATCACCCCAGGAGGGCGATCCCCAAGCAGGGATCCACCCACTAAGACACCAGGGAGGGGGGAGCGGCCCCTTGGGCAAGGGCTTTTGCTCCCCCCTATCAAATTGGCAATATTAACTCTTTATGAAAGCCCACTTGATGCCAGGGATTTTTTTGTTGGCATATTTATTTAGGGTGGGGGCTGCCCAAAACGGGCACGCCAATGCCCCCACCCTCCTACCACAATTACAGCCTTTCTGCCCCCCCTGGGGGAAAGAATATTCACTCTTTCTGAAAGCCCACTAGACGCCAGGGATTTTTTTTGGGGCAATTTAATTAGGGTGGGGGCTGCCCAAAATGGGCATGCAAATGCCCCCACCACAATTACAGCCTTTCTGCCCCCCCCGGGGGGGCAGAAAACCCACTAAACACCAGGGATTTTTTTTGGGCGCAATTGTTTGTAGGGTGGGGGCTGCCCAAAACGGGCATGCCAATGCCCCCACCCCCACCACAATTACAGCCTTTCTGCCCCCCCTGGGGGGAAGAAGGGGGCAGTAGCCCCCAATCTGTGCCCCCGGGGGGGCAGAAAGCCCACTAGACGCCAGGGATTTTTTGGGGGGCAATTTAGTTAGGGTGGGGGCTGCCCAGAACGGGCATGCAAATGCCCCCACCCCCACCACAATTACAGCCTTTCTGCACCCCCTGGGGGGCAGATGGGGCAGTAGCCCCCAATCTGCCCCCCCCGGGGGGCAAAAAGCCCACTAGATGCCAGGGATTTTTTGGGGGGCAATTTGAATTAGGGTGCGGGCTGCCCAAAATGGGCATGCCAATGCCCCCACCCCCCACCGGCAAAATTTCCAGTCTTTCTGCCCCCTGGGGGGCATATGGGGGCAGTATCCCCCAATCTGCCTCCCCCGTGGGGCAGAAAGCCCACTAGAAACCAGGGATTATTTTTTTTTGTGTAGTTGTGGGGGCTGCCCAAAATGGGCATGACAATACCCCCACACCCCCCCCAGAGAAATTCCAGTCTTTATGCCCCCCCGGGGGAGCAGATGGGGGCAGTGGCCCGTGATCTGCCCCCCGGGGGGGGCAGAAAGCCCACTAGGCGCCAGCGATTACGCTGGCTTTTTTTATGCGTGGGGGCTGCCCAGAAAGGGCATACCAATGCCCCCACCCCCCAAAAAAATAGCCACAGTCTTTCTGCCCCCCGTGGGAGCATATCGAGGCAAACTCACCACCCCCACCCCCCGATTCCCTCCCAGGGCGGCAGAAAGCCCACTAGGGACAGGCTTTTTTATATCAATGTGCCTACTTGTGGATTTTGGGCACTAGCACAGCTGGCACATAGGGAAACCTAGCGAACCTGTAAATTTTTGAAAACTAGACACCAAGGGGAATCCAGGATGGGGTGACTTGGCTGGCTCTCACCAGGTTCTGTTACCCAGAATCCCTTGCAAACCTGAAACTTTGTAAAAACAAAAACATATTTTCCTCACGTTTATGTGGTGGAAAGTTCTGGAATCTGCATGGATCCACAAAATTCCACCCACCCCACATTCCCCAAAGTCTTCCGAGAAAAATGGTAATTCACTTGTGTGGGTAGGCCTAGTGCCCGCGACAGGAAACGGCCCAAAACGCAACGTGGACACACAACATTTTCACAGTGAAAACGGACCCTTTTTTTGCAAAGTGCCTAGCTGTAGATTTTGAACCCTAGCTCTGCCGGCACCAAGGGAAACCTAGCAAACCTATACATTTTTGAAAACTAGACACCCAGGGGAATCCAGGATGGGGTGACTTGTGTGGCTCTCACCAGATTCTGTTACCCAGAATCCCTGGCAAACCTCAACATTTGTCCAAAAAAACACATTTTCCTCACATTTCAGTGGTGGAAAGTTCTGGAATCTGCGTGGATCCACAAAATTCCACCCACCCCACATTCTCCAAAGTCTTCCGAGAAAAATGGTACCTCACTTGTGTGGGTAGGCCTAGTGACCGCGACAGGAAACGGCCCACAACGCAGCGTGGACACCACATTTGCACAGTGAAAACGGACCCCTTTTTTGCAAAGTGCCTAGCTGTAGATTTTGAACCCTAACTCTGCCGGACCCTAGGGAAACCTAGCAAACCTATACATTTTTGAAAACTAGACACCCAGGGGAATCCAGGATGGGGTGACTTGACTGGCTCTCACCAGGTTCTGTTACCCAGAATCCCTTGCAAACCTGAAAATTTGTCAAAAAACCCACATTTTCCTCACATTTCTGTGGTGGAAAGTTCTGGAATCTGCGTGGATCCACAAAATTCCACCCACCCCGCGTTCCCCAAAGTCTTCCGAGAAAAATGATACCTCACTTGTGTGGGAAGGCCTAGTGCCCGCGACAGGAAACGGCCCAAAACGCAACGTGGACACTCCACATTTTCACAGTGAAAACGGGCCCTTTTTTTGCAAAGTGCCTAGCTGTAGATTTTGAACCCTAGCTCTGCCGGCACCTAGGGAAACCTAGCAAACCTATACATTTTTGAAGACTTGACACCCAGGAGTATCCAGGATGGGGTGACTTGTCTAGCTCTCACCAGGTTCTGTTACCCAGAATCCCTTGCAAACCTCAAAATTTGTCCAAAAAAACACATTTTCTTCACATTTCTGTGGTGGAAAGTTCTGGAATCTATGTTGTTGGAAAACGAGGCAGCATCTGTGAGGCCTGCACAAATAACATGACTACATTTGTCCTTCACTGGGAACCAAACACCCAATTGTAGCGCCTGACTCTCAGAGGGTAGCGTTGCAGAGCAGTCTGAGGCTTACTCAAGGGAGGTGGTGTGGGCTAGTAATCGCCATTTGCAGGTGCGCAGAAATAACACTCAATAATTGATTGTCCAGTCTATACTTTGCTTTATAAAAGTAAGAGTAGATTTATTAAACACACACACTACTCAATACTATGCACCAATTTACAAATATACATAAGCTGTTGGAATTACTTTGTGACATTGCATAACATCTCCACCCCTCCCGAAAGGGGGGGGTGGGGTCTAGTACCACCACTCCCAGGTATGCACATCATCTTGCCCCCAATGCAGGTAGTTGAAAATAACCTGGAGCGAGGGCCCGGCACACTGGCACCATCCCAGTGGCGACCCACCCCATTACCTCAACACGCATTAAAAATAGGTTCACCTGCCCTATTGACACATAACCCTGACTGAGCATCTTATATTGACCATACAGTATGCACCCCTACATATTCAGGGCTAACAGTCTGGGTTGTTCCTCACTTAAGCGAAGCAGCAAGAATACATGTTTAAGCATTACCTTAGAATGACAGTACTCATCACATTTGTTGGACATTAGAATGCGTTGCAATTACAGCCCCTAAAGGCATCACAGATGAAATCACAGGGTTACGCATATAGAACCAGACACCTTAGCAGGAATGTTTGGCAACATAACCCCACTTTGCTTATGACATCACCTTACACAGGCACTTCACATCACATATGTGACTTTCAGTCCCTCTAAAAAGAAATAACCGTTAGTAAATGCATTTCTGGTGCAATTACACCTCTTCACCTCCAGGGAATGCCCTTCTCCAGACATCCCCAACTCAGCCCTTCACTCCGTTAGGCACTTCTCAATACACCTTCAGCTGTAGAACAAATGTTCCAGCCTAGGCGGTGTTAAATGCATGCTGAGCCCTTGAGTGGTTATTCTATTCAAGTCCCCATGTGACTTGTGGAGGGACTCCTCTTCATGCTGGGGGGGGGGAGACTGCGCTCCTCCAGCAGCTCGCCCCAGCACCTTTTTACATTTCAGGGTGACCCCCCTCCTCTGGGGGCCACCAGGCACCAAACACGATGTTGTCCCCATGCCTTGCAAGGCATTATGGGGCGCTTCAGGCTCCTTCCGCTGAATATTAGAGCAGCGGCTCTCCCGCTGTGCCGGGGAGAGCCGCGATCACCGGTCTGGCGCTTCGCGCCGCCTTCACTCTCCAGTGGGGGGTTATGCGGCCCGGGGAGCCCACCCCCGGCCGCTCCTGCCGCTTGGTGGGAGGCCCGGTCCCACCCGGGCCCCCGGCACCGTCTCCTTTGTTTTGGGGGTCTCGGTCCCAACAGGGCCCCCGCACGCCGTCCTTGATGGAGGGCAGCCCAGGGAGCCCACCCCTGGCTGCCTCCGCCAGCTCCCCGCGCGGCCCGCACCTCCGTGTGCGGCCGCGGGAGCCGGCACCGTCATTTTGGTCTGCCCGCTCTGGCAGGCAGACACGGAGGTTCCCGCCGGTCCGGCGGACCTCGGGGGAGTGCGACGGCACTCCCCCCACCTCCCTCCCTTACTTCTGGGGCCCAGGGATGGGGTCCCGGGCCCCCCAGGGCCATCTTCACGGGGGGCGCGACGGCGCCCCCCGGCTTTGCTTCGGGGCCCGGGGATGGGGTCCCGGGCCCCTCTTCCTCTTCGTCACGGGGCGCGACGGCGCTCCCGTCTATTCTTCTTCAGCGGGGCCAGGGTGGGCTCCTGGCCCCCCAAGGGGTATCTTCACGGGGAGCGCGACGGCGCTCCCCGACTTTACTTCGGGGCCCGGGGATGGGGTCCCGGGCCCCTTGGGCTCATTTTCGCGGGGGCGCGACGGCGCTCCCCCGACTTTACTTCTTTGGGGCCCGGGGATGGGGTCCCGGGCCCCTGGGCATATCTTCGTGGGGGGCGCGACGGCGCTCCCCCGCCCCCCTCCTCATGCATCACCAGGGGCCAGGGTGGGCTCCTGGCCCCCTCCTGGAGCCACTTCACGGGGCGCGACGGCGCCCCGACTTTGCTTCCTCCTGGGGCAGCCCCCAGGACCTGACCCACCCCGGGGCATGATTGCGACCGGCGGCGGAGCCCCACGCGCTTCGTCGTCGGTCCCAGGCGGGGTCAAAGGCCGCCTACCTTCTGGGGGGCATATCTCGGCCCCCTGGAGTCCGATTTTCTTCATTTTTGTCTCCTCCCGCTCCCCTTGGCCAGCCCCAGCCACTGGGAACACTCTCCTTTGCCCTCTGGGTCTCTGAGAGGGGGGATTCAGCAGGGAGCGGTCTTCACTGGCTCCCTGCGCCAGCCTTTCGCCTGGCTCTCCTCCTGGGCCTCTCTACTCCCTGCGCAGAGGCCCCTGCTCCTGCGCACTGGTCCTGGGCTCTTCTTATGGCGCTGTTAGGGCCCTGGGGGGCAGTCAGGGGGTTCCTCCTTCCAACTGCCCATTGCCAGGCTCCAGCACCTTCCGCCTCAGCAGACCACACCCCAGAGAGAGCTTCTCTTCCTGTGCAAGCACTTTTTAAAAGTTGAGTAGGGGGCTGGCAGGAAGTCTCTGTTGGTCCTATCAAACAGCGACACATCACTTCCCTGCCCCTGCTCCCTCCTTCTTGTCCAGCCTCTGGGCTGGTTCAAAATGGTGTCGTCCAGGGTCTCTGGCCACATGGTCTCTGAAGCAAGAGCCCTTCCCTCCTTGGTGCAGCCTGGTGCCTGGCACCAGTGATAGTTGCTGATGGATGGGCCTGTAGCCCCACCCATCTTCTCTTCGTGGAGAGGAGGCCTTAGCTTGTGGAAAAAAAAAGGTTATCAATCCAGCCAGCTGAGGTCAGCCCTCAGCCTGGCTCTGGTTATGACTGACTCAGAGAAATGTGACATTTCTGGATGACCGAAAAGCAGTACAAATATGACTTTGGACTCTGCAGAATACTTCTTCTCACACCCGTTACAGTGGACTTTAGTGCGTGTCTGGAATCTGTAGGCCTTAGGAAAGTGACACCAGCCCATGGGCTCCACTTCCCCATAGGGGAATAATGAAGTCAAACACACTGACTTTCCCTGGCTTGTTTCTTCCCAGTGTATAAAGCCTATTCCATGTCACCACCCAATTCTGCATAAGTCCTGCCACACCATTCACTTTGTAGCCGCTCCTGGACTGCGCACGCCAAGAATCTCCCCTGCGCAGCCCCTACACGTGTGCACATGCATGTACACAGGTGTCTGCATGTAACCAGCCCGGTGCCCCTTACTCCAGCTGCTTTGCAGCGGCCTAGTCAAGCTAGGGGGACACCAGTAAAATCCACAAGCAGTCTCTTTCATCATGAGTTCACTGTGGGTGAGTCCCAACTTATGAGGCTCTCCCACAGTAAAAGCTCAACAACTAGGTGCTCAAAAAGCGAAAAATCCGGGCGGCCCAGAGTGTCAGAACCACCTTCTAACATATGTGAATCCACAAAATTCCACCCACCCCGCATTCCCCAAAGTCTTCCGAGAAAAATGGTACCTCACTTGTGTGGGTGGGTCAAGTACCCGCGACAGGCAAAGGCCCAAAACCTATTGAGGCGACATCAAAATTACCTATCACAAAACAACCTGGTTTTGCAAGGGGGGTCCCATGAGTTTTTGGCCCCGGGCTCGGCGGCCATCTAGGGAAACCTACCAAACCCACACATTTCTGAAAACTAGACACCCAGGGGAGTCCAGCAAGGTATGGCTTGGGTGGGTCCCCCAACATTTCCCTACCCAGAATTCCCTGCAAACCTCAACTTTAGCTAAAAAAAACACTTTTTTCTCAAATTTCTGTTTGGGAAAGTTCTGGAATCTGCGTGGATCCACAAATTTCCTACCACCCAGCGTTCCACCAGGTCTCCCGATAAAAATGATACCTCACTCGCGTGGGTGGGTCAAGTACCCGCGACAGGCAAGGGCCCAAAACCTATTGAGGAGACATCAAAATTACCAATCACAAAACAACCTGGTTTTGCAAGGGGGGTCCCATGGGTTTTTGGCCCCGAGCTCGGTGGCCATCTAGGGAAACCTACCAAACCCACACATTTCTGAAAACTAGACACCCGGGGGAGTCCAGCAAGGTATGGCTTGCGTGGGTCCCCCAACATTTCCCTACCCAGAATCCCCTGCAAACCTCAAATTTTGTTGAAAAATTCAATTTTTTCTCACATTTCTGTGTGGGAAAGTTGTAGGATCACCGGGCTGACACAAATTTCCTGCAACCCAGCGTTCCTCCAAGTCTCCAGATAAAAATGGTACCTCACTTGTGTGGGTAGGCATAGTGGCTGCAACAGGAAATGGCCCAAATCGTACTGTGGAGACTTCAAAATTACCTATAACAAAACTACCTGGTTTTGGGGGAGGCACCTGGTTTTTTGGCCCCAGGCTCGGCCGCCATCTAGGGAAACCTACCAAACCCACACATTTCTGAAAACTAGACACCCTGGGGTGTCCAATGAGGTATGGCTTGCGTGGATCCCCCAACGTTTCCCTACCCAGAATCCCCTGCAAACCTCAAATTTAGCTGAAAAAACCACATTTTCCACATATTTTTGTGTGGAATCACCGTGCCGGCACAAATGTTCTACCCCACAGCGTTCTCCTTAGTGTCCCGAGGAAAATGATACCTCACTTGTGTGGGTGTCCAATGCAGAATTGGCTAAAAACGTATTATTAAAAAAATGTAACGCTTAGAATTCTCGGTGCTATACCCTTATTCCCTATGTTTTGGGCTCTTCCCAGTCACAGGCCCTTGCCCCACCCACACAAGTGAGGTATAATTTTACTCGGGAGACTAAGGGGAACGCTGTGGGGTAGGACATTTGTGCCGGCACGGTGATTCCACCCAAACATATGTGGAAAATTTGTTTTTTGCAGCTAAATTTGAGGTTTGCAGGGCATTCTGGGTAGGAAAACGTTGGGGGATCCACGTAAGCCATACCTCGCTGGACTCCCCCTGGTGTCTAGTTTTCAGAAATGTTTGGGTTTGATAGTTTCTCAAGATGGCCGCCGAGCCCGGGGCCAAAAACCCAAGTGACCCCCCTTGCAAAACCAGGTTGTTTTGTGATAGGTAATTTTGATGTCTCCTCAATAGGTTTTGGGCCCTTGCCTGTCGGGGGTACTTGACCCACCCACGCGAGTGAGGTATCATTTTTATCGGGAGACCTGAGTGAACGCTGGGTGGTAGGACATTTGTGGATCCACATAGATTCCAGAACTTTCCCACACAGAAATTTGAGAAAAAAGTGTTTTTTCCAGCTAAATTTGAGGTTTGCAGGGGATTCTGGGTAGGAAAACGTTGGGGGACCCACACAAGCCATATCTCGCTGGACTCCCCCAGGTGTCTAGTTTTCAGAAATGTGTGGGTGTGGTAGGTTTCCCAAGATGGCCGCTGAGCCCGGGGCCAAAAACCCAGGTGACTCCCCTTGCAAAACCAGGCTGTTTTGTGATAGGTCATTTTGATGTCTACTCAGTACGTTTTGGGCCCTTGCCTGTAGCGAGTACTTGACTTGGTCCCGGGGTCGGCAGCCATCTAGGGAAACCTACCAAACCCATACATTTCTGAAAACTAGACACCCTGGGGAGTCCAGCGAGGTAGGGCTTGCGTGGGTCCCCCAACGTTTTCCTACCCAGAATCCCCTGCAAACCTCAAATTTAGCTGAATTTGTTTTCTCAAATTTCTGTGTGGGAAAGTTCTGGAATCTACGTGGATCCACAAATTTCATACCACCCAGCGTTCCCCCAGGTCTCCCGATAAAAATGATACCTCACTCACGTGGGTGGGTCAAGTACCCGCTACAGGCAAGGGCCCAAAACATATTGAGTAGACATCAAAATGACCTATCACAAAACAACCTGGTTTTGAAAGGGGGTCACCTGGGTTTTTGGCCCCGGGCTCGGCGGCCATCTTGGGAAACTACCAAACCCACACATTTCTGAAAACTAGACACCCGGGGGAGTCCAGCGAGGTATGGCTTGCGTGGGTCCCCCAACGTTTTCCTACCCAGAATCCCCTGCAAACCTCAAATTTAGCTGAAAAAAAACACTTTTTTCTCAAATTTCTGTGTGGGAAAGTTCTGGAATCTACGTGGATCCACAAATTTCCTACCACCCAGCGTTCCACCAGGTCTCCCGATAAAAATTATACCTCACTCGCGTGGGTGGGTCAAGTACCCGCGACAGGCAAGGGCCCAAAACCTATTGAGGAGACCTCAAAATTACCTATCACAAAACAACCTGGTTTTGCAAGGAGGGTCCCATGGGTTTTTGGCCCCGGGCTCAGTGGCCATCTAGGGAAACCTACCAAACCCACACATTTCTGAAAACTAGACACCCGGGGGAGTCCAGCAAGGTATGGCTTGCGTGGGTCCCCCAACATTTCCCTACCCAGAATCCCCTGCAAACCTCAAATTTTGTTGAAAAATTCAATTTTTTCTCACATTTCTGTGTGGGAAAGTTGTAGGATCACCGGGCTGACACAAATTTCCTGCAACCCAGCGTTCCTCCAGGTCTCCAGATAAAAATGGTACCTCACTTGTGTGGGTAGGCATAGTGGCTGCAACAGGAAATGGCCCAAATCGTACTGTGGAGACTTCAAAATTACCTATAACAAAACTACCTGGTTTTGGGGGGGGCACCTGGTTTTTTGGCGCCAGGCTCGGCCGCCATCTAGGGAAACCTACCAAACCCACACATTTCTGAAAACTAGACACCCTGGGGTGTCCAATGAGGTATGGCTTGCGTGGATCCCCCAACGTTTCCCTACCCAGAATCCCCTGCAAACCTCAAATTTAGCTGAAAAAAACACATTTTCCACATATTTTTGTGTGGAATCACTGTGCCGGCACAAATGTTCTACCCCACAGCGTTCTCCTTAGTGTCCCGAGGAAAATGATACCTCACTTGTGTGGGTGTCCAATGCAGAATTGGCTAAAAACGTATTATTAAAAAAATGTAGCGCTTAGAATTCTCGGTGCTATACCCTTATTCCCTATGTTTTGGGCTCTTCCCAGTCACAGGCCCTTACCCCACCCACACAAGTGAGGTATAATTTTACTCGGGAGACTAAGGGGAACGCTGTGGGGTAGGACATTTGTGCCGGCACGGTGATTCCACCCAAACATATGTGGAAAATGTGTTTTTTTCAGCTAAATTTGAGGTTTGCAGGGCATTCTGGGTAGGAAAACGTTGGGGGATCCACGTAAGCCATACCTCGCTGGACTCCCCCTGGTGTCTAGTTTTCAGAAATGTGTGGGTTTGATAGTTTCTCAAGATGGCCGCCGAGCCCAGGGCCAAAAACCCAAGTGACCCCCCTTGCAAAAACAGGTTGTTTTGTGATAGGTAATTTTGATGTCTCCTCAATACGTTTTGGGCCCTTGCCTGTCGGGGGTACTTGACCCACCCACGCGAGTGAGGTATCATTTTTTATCGGGAGACCTGAGTGAACGCTGGGTGGGAGGAAATTTGTGGATCCACATAGATTCCAGAACTTTCCCACACAGAAATTTGAGAAAAAAGTGTTTTTTTCAGCTAAATTTGAGGTTTACAGGGGATTCTGGGTAGGAAAACGTTGGGGGATCCACGCAAGCCATATCTCGCTGGACTCCCCTGCAAACCTCAAATTTAGCTGAAAAAACCACATTTTACACATATTTGTGTGTGGAATCACCGTGTCGGCACAAATGGACTACCCCACAGCGTTCCCCTCAGTCTCCCGAGTAAATTATTATTGATACCTCACTTGTGTGGGTGGGGCAAGGGCCTGTCACTGGGAAGAGCCCAAGACATAGGGATTAAGGGTGTAGCATTGAGAATTCTAAGCGCTACATTTTTTTTTAAATACGTTTTTAGCCAATTCTGCATTAGTCACCCACGCAAGTGAGGTATCATTTTACTCTGGACACTAAGGAGAATGCTGTGGGGTAGGACATTTGTGCCGACACGGTGATTCCACACACAAATATGTGTAAAATGTGGTTTTTTCAGCTAAATTTGAGGTTTGCAGGGGATT
The DNA here is from genome assembly GCA_963921515.1 of Calotriton arnoldi. NCBI lineage: Eukaryota > Metazoa > Chordata > Amphibia > Caudata > Salamandridae > Calotriton > Calotriton arnoldi. Next base: position 1,068,973 of record CAWUFW010000497.1, read on the forward strand.
CTGGATAGGGAAACGTTGGGGGTTCCACGCAAGCCATACCTCATTGGACTCCCCAGGGTGTCTAGTTTTCAGAAATGTGTGGGTTTGGTAGGTTTCCCTAGATGGCGGCGAGCCTAGGGCCAAAACCCCCGGTGCCCCCCCGCAAAACCAGGTAGTTTTCTTATAGGTAATTTTGAAGTCTCCACAGTAGGATTTGGGCCATTTCCTGTTGCAGCCACTATGCCTACCCACACAAGTGAGGTACCATTTTTATCGGGAGACCTGGGGGAACGCTGGGTGGTAGGAAATTTTTGGACCCACGCAGATTCCAGAACTTTCCCACACTGAAATTTGAGAAAAAAGTGATTTTTTCAGCTAAATTTGAGGTTTGCGGGGGATTTTGGGTAGGAAAACATTGGGGGATCCACGCAAGCCATACGTCATTGGACTCCCCAAGGTGTCTAGTTTTCGGAAATGTATAGGTTTGGTAGTTTGCCAAGATGGCCGTTGAGCCCGGGGCCAAAAACCCATGTGACCCCCCTTGCAAAACCAGGTTGGTTTGTGATAGGTAATTTTGATGTCGCCTCAATAGGTTTTGGGCCCTTGCCTGTCGCGGGTCCTTGACCCACCCATGCAAGTGAGGTACCATTTTTATCGGGAGACCTGGGGGAACACTGGGTGGGAGGAAATTTGTGGATCCACGCAGATTCCAGAACTTTCCCACACAGAAAGTTGAGAAAAAAGTGATTTTTTTCAGTGAAATTTGTGGTTTGCAGGGGATTGTGGGTAGGAGAATGTTGGGGGACCCACGCAATCCATACCTCGCTGGACTCCCCCGGGTGTCTAGTTTCCAGAAATGTGTGGGTTTGGTAGGTTTCCCTAGATGGCCGCCGAGCCCCGGGCCAAAAACTCATAGGACCCCCCTTGCAAAACCAGGTTGGTTTGTGATAGGTAATTTTGATGTTGCCTCAATAGGTTTTGGGCCCTTGCCTGTTGCGGGTCCTTGACCCACCCACGCGAGTGAGGTAAAATTTTTATCGGGAGACCTGGGGGAACCCTGGGTGGGAGGAAATTTGTGGATCCACGCAGATTCCAGAACTTTCCCACACAGAAATTTGAGAAAAAAGTGATTTATTCAGCGAAATTTGAGGTTTGCAGGGGATTCTGGGTAGGAGGATGTTGGGGGACCCACGCAAGCCATACCTCGCTGGACTCCTCTGGGTGTCTAGTTTCCAGAAATGTATGGGTTTGGTAGGTTTCCCTAGATGGCCGCCGAGCCCCGGGCCAAAAACTCATGGGAACCCCCTTGCAAAACCAGGTTGGTTTGTGATAGGTAATTTTGATGTCACCTCAATAGGTTTTGGGCCCTTGCCTGTCGCGGGTCCTTGACCCACCCAGGCAAGTGAGGTACCATTTTTCTCGGAAGACTTTGGGGAATGCGGGGTGGGTGGAAATTTGTGGATCCACGTAGGTTCCAGAACTTTCCACCACAGAAATGTGAGGAAAATGTGTTTTTTTGGACAATGTTTTAGGTTTGCAAGGGATTCTGGGTAACAGAACCTGGTGAGAGCCAGTCAAGTCAGCCCATCCTGGATTCCCCTGGGTGTCTAGTTTTCAAAAATGTATAGGTTTGCTAGGTTTCCCTAGGTGCCGGCAGAGCTAGGGTTCAAAAACTACAGCTAGGTACTTTGCCAAAAAAGGGTCATTTTTCACTGTGAAATTGTGGTGTGTCCACGTTGCGTTTTGCACCGTTTCCTGTCGCAGGCACTAGACCTACCCACACAAGTGACATACCATTTTTATCGGAAGACTTTGGGGAACGTGGGGTGGGTGGAAATTTGTGGATCCACGCAGATTCCAGAACTTTCCACTACAGAAATGTGAGGAAAATGTGTTTGTTTTGACAATTTCTTAGGTTTGCAAGGGATTCTGGGTAACAGAACCTGGTGAGAGGCAGTCAAGTCACCCCATCCTGGATTCCCCTGGGTGTCTAGTTTTCAAAAATGTATAGGTTTGCTAGGTTTCCCTAGGTGCCGGCAGAGCTAGGGTTCAAAAACTACAGCTAGGCACTTTGCCAAAAAAGGGTCATTTTTCACTGTGAAATTGTGGTGTGTCCACGTTGCGTTTTGCGCCGTTTCCTGTCGCGGGCACTAGGCCTACCCACACAAGTGAGGTGCCATTTTTCTCGGAAGACTTTGGGGAACGCGGGGTGTGTGGAAATTTGTGGATCCACGCAGATTCCAGAACTTTCCACCACAGAAATGTGAGGAAAATGTGTTTTTTTGGATAATTTTTGAGGTTTGCAAGGGATTCTGGGTAACAGAACCTGGTGAGAGCCAGTCAAGTCACCCCATCCTGGATTCCCCTGGGTGTCTAGTTTTCAAAAATGTATAGGTTTGCTAGGTTTCCCTAGGTGCCGGCAGAGCTAGGGTTCACAAACTACAGCTAGGCACTTTGCGAAAAAGGGTCATTTTTCACTGTGAAATTGTGGTGTATCCACGTTGCGTTTTGCACCATTTCCTGTCGCAGGCACTAGACCTACCCACACAAGTGAGGTACCATTTTTCTCGGAAGACTTTTGGGAACGCGGGGTGGGTGGAAATTTGTGGATCCACGCAGATTCCAGAACTTTCCACCACAGAAATGTGAGGAAAATGTGTTTGTTTTGACAATTTCTTAGGTTTGCAAGGGATTCTGGGTAACAGAACCTGGTGAGAGGCAGTCAAGTCACCCCATCCTGGATTCCCCTGGGTGTCTAGTTTTCAAAAATGTATAGGTTTGCTAGGTTTCCCTAGGTGCCGGCAGAGCTAGGGTTCAAAAACTACAGCTAGGCACTTTGCCAGAAAAGGGTCATTTTTCACTGTGAAATTGTGGTGTGTCCACGTTGCGTTTTGTGCCGTTTCCTGTTGCGGGCACTAGGCCTACCCACACAAGTGAGGTGCCATTTTTCTCGGAAGACTTTGGGGAACACGGGGTGTGTGGAAATTTGTGGATCCACGCAGATTCCAGAACTTTCCACCACAGAAATGTGAGGAAAATGTGTTTTTTTTGATAATTTTTTAGGTTTGCAAGGGATTCTGGGTAACAGAACCTGGTGAGAGCCAGTCAAGTCACCCCATCCTGGATTCCCCTGGGTGTCTAGTATTCAAAAATGTATAGGTTTGCTAGGTTTCCCTAGGTGCCGGCAGAGCTAGGGTTCAAAAACTACAGCTAGGCACTTTGCGAAAAAGGGTAATTTTTCACTGTGAAATTGTGGTGTGTCCACGTTGCGTTTTGCACCGTTTCCTGTGGGGTGACACCTTTCTCATTTAAAATGAGACTATTTAGTAAATAGTCTCATTTGGGAAAGGTGTCACCCCATGTGATGGTGTCACCCGGTGCGGTCCGCACCCCCCCCGCATCCCCCTAGTGACGCCACTGCCTTGCAGTCTTCTTCAAAGTCATTCAGGGTATCTCCTTAAATCTAAGAATAACGAGGTCGGATTCCTGCACCTGCAGTAGGATGAGAACACACTGTCTTCGAGCACAACAGAATTTATTTAATTAATTCTTGAGCAACCAAGGAGAAACGAAACTCAAAACAACCTACAATTTGGGCCTACAAATCGGGTAACTTAAACTAAACATGGTTACATTATATGAGTATAATTTCGTCCTGCACATTACACATACAGGAATTAGGTTTTCTAATACACGCAAATCCTACTTAAACGTCCTCACTTCACTTTTAATACTAATATGACGTGAATAAATGCATCTTAATAATCATAAAACACTGCACCCAACAAAAATACATATGAGTGCGTTTATATCAGGAGTATAGTGCACCCCTACAATTTAGAGTGCTGTAAGCGCTCTATCAGCAGTAAGTTAGTACTGGCAAAGCTAGTAAGTTAGTACTGGCGAAGCCAAAACACGAGACCAAATGGCATTTTCCCAGTGCTTCTTATTTCTGTTACCGTAAAGACTTCATTTGTTTAACCTACCCACCTCATTTGGTAGGCTGGGTTTCTTTTGCATTTATTTTCACACTCGATTAAGCTTATTTCTCCAGCAGGTCTAACTTGCTAAGTACTGGCATCATTGCCATTTCCCCATTGTCTGAGTGAGTGAAGGAGATCAGACTGAGGTCCTAGAGCGCTCGTCATGGAGCTTGAGCTTCCCTTTGTAAGTGCAGTTTTAAGAGCAAATGTTTCCTACCACATTGCGCTATGCCTGGGCTCAGTAATTGAAATTAATGCAGACTATATTCTGTCAAGGTTGCTAATTGTTTTACACTGTTTGCGAGCCTTCGTTTTTCAGATGCTGTAATAACACTGGGAGATAATTCTAAGGTGTAAGTGAAATGTTTGAGGTGGCGTGCGGATAGATTTATCATAGTGGAAGCAGAATGCATATTTTTAAATATAGGGTACTGCATAAACTGGGACCGGTGGCAATGCCGATTGTACCGTAGGGGTGTAACGAAAAGTACACTAGGGCACAGAGAGCACTTGTCTTAACTTTTTAGTTATAGTTAATTAAAATAAACTGTGACACCTGTGGGATTTTTTGTTAATATATATATATATTCGCAGATGCTGGGAAGCTTGCGGTCGGGACATGCTCCTCTGCACGCACGCACGCACGCCTGCTTCTACTGAGAGGTTGACTGGTTTTCAGGGCGCGAATTTACACCGAGACACGAAAAAGCGTTGAAAGCCCGTATAATCATTTCACGCCGCCTCCACAGCTCACACAAAGAATGGTGTGACGCCCACAATGAAGATCCAGTTCAAACCTCTGACTCCCTAGTGCCTACTGCATCGATTTCTGTAGAATGAAAGGCTGAATCAGCACAGCGGATATTCATTCAAAGATTCCTCGAGTGTGTTTTTTTTATCCACTTAGCCTTCTTGCTTCCCCAAAAAATTCTGAAGTAATTGTAAAGTCCAATGCGTCGTCATATTTCTTGCGTTGAGTGTATGTACTGCCAAAAGACAGCAGGACACAAGGACATGGGAGAGAGAAAGCAGCAGCAGCACAGAAGAATGCACTGTATGTAGCAGACACTGACAGTAGCACCCAGGGGCACAAAGGCAGATGCCCAGGCGACTGAACTGGAATCCTCACATACTGACAGCAACACAGAAGAATGTACTTAAACCAGGGCCACTGGAATCATGCGGCGGGGTTGAGCCAGTTATGCGCATTGGTTTCACCTAATTAGCACCAGTTTAACACCCAAGTATAGTAATAAGCAGCAGAAAGGTGACCAGTCAACCTTTGCAAAGGGCCCCCCACTGTGCAGCAACACCTGCTACCGCTGCGTTTTTAGAAACTTTTGAAACGTCTTAGCGCGAAACATTTTTTTTTGTTAAAATCTGCAAATTATGCAGCAGGTGTTGGATTATGTGGCAAATTCTGCAAATCTATAACTATGAGAAAACGCTGATGCCACACAGTCGCATGATTCCAGAGGCCCCGATATAAAGAGGCACCCGCTGATAGCGGCACCCATTGTGCCCCAGTTTGCTGTCAGTGCGTGCTGCCTGCGTACTACAGTACATTCTTTTGTGCAGCGCTGTCCCCGTGCTCATGCACGATTCTCATGTGCCACTGCGTTTTTGTGGTGTCTTCTCTCTTCCTGTGATTGTGCCCGTGTGTGCTGCTGGAAGGCGCCTCTTACTGCACTGATTGGAGCTAGGCAGTTATTATGCACGTGCTGCACGTATCAGCTGGACTACTACGGGGTGCCAGCGGGCGCCTCAGTTGGGCTGCATTTTTTGCAAGGGTAATGATTAACTTTACTAAGTCAGCAGATAGTAAGGTAATGCTCATCTAGACATCGTCCTCCGGTCTAACTTTGGTCGGTTTCCCACTATGCGGCTGTCGGTGTGTGTGACTGGCTCCGGAGAGGTGGTCTGCTCTCGATGGGCGGAGCTTCTGATTATCTCTCAAGGCTGCAGTGTGCTTCAAAAGAGAGCGTGGTGGTCAAGTACATGTGAGATGGGCACTGCAGAACAGTGATCAGACGTTTTATGCCTAACCTCCTTTAATAAAATAATTGAGCCCGGTCGGTGTCCTCTGAATGGCGTAATATTTATACACATTTTATTAATACATTTCATATATCACAGGCAACCTGAACATTGCCGTAGGGTTTGGGACATTTCATTCCTACAAACATTTAGGCATTTTGAGCCTCAACTAAGAAGTATAAATAAATGTAATTTAAAATAAAGTGAGAGAATAGCACATCTTAAGTATCTTTACGTTAAAGTACAATGGTTTGTGCTGCTTTTCATAAGTAGCGTAAACTGTATACAATTATAACCCAATGAGACATAATCTCTTTGGGGTTTGGATGGGAATGGTAGTGTTGTGGATAGAATAGCTACCATGATATGCTGGTTTGAATGCTCCCATTTATTATCTTTCAACATTTTATCTTGGAGAATATGTGTTTTAAAGGTAACATGGAAGGACAACTCAATCATTGAAAAACTATACTAATCCCATTCTTCCTAAACTCCTCACTCCTTGAACTTCGCTTTGTCCGCACTTTATCACTGGCAGAAACTGCACCACAGTTTAGAGCATGCTGTTGTAGTTGGTGCCAACCGTACCTACACCTACCACCAAAAGTACCGTCTGTCCTGTGTTGGAACTGGCCCTTTTTGCAGGGTTATCCCTAAACGTTTTGCCTTCATCCTGTATTTTTTCGGATCTGTTTGTTGGTTTTATTACTCTGGGCACTTTACCACTGCTGATCAGTGCTAAAGTGCATGTGCTCTCGCCTGTAAACTTGGTAAGATTGGTCTACACCTGTCTGGCATATTTAATTTACCTGTAAGACCCTTGTACAGTGGTATCCTATATACCCAGGGCCTGTAAATTCAATGCTACTAGTGGGCCTGCAGTGCTACTTCCGCCCCCCACAGAAGTAGCCTTTCAAACCTGTCTCAGGCCTGCCACTGCAGGGCCTGCGTGCGCAGTTTACTGCCTCAATGACGTGGCATTTAAACTGTTTGCGAAGTCTGAAACTCCCCTTTTACTACATATAGGCCACCCCTAAGGTAGGCCCTAAGTAGCCCTATGGGCAGGGTGCTGTGTGGGTTAAAGGTAGGCCATGTGCCTTTGTAGTGTGGCATATCCTGGTAGTGACAAACAGCCTATTTGGTTTCTCACTGCTGTGAGGCTGCCCTCTTATAGGTTTGCATTGGGAATTCCCTGATATGTGTTTCTGTGGTAATTTCTGATATGAAGGGGTAGCGTGGGTATGTTTTGAATAGTAGCGATAAATCTTGCCTATTGGTGAAAGCAGATTTGTTATTACTATTTTAGAAATGCCACTTTTAGAAGTGGACATTTGTGTGTGCTTATGACTCTTTGTGCCCTGCCGCGTTGTGTATTCACCATCTGGGTTAGACTGACAGGAGCAGGGGATGTGCATTCACTCTAGACAGTCACAGGGGAGGTTGAGGTGTGTCCTGCCTTTCCTGGGTGACTCCTAGTTGGGCTGAATAGGCCTGGTCTGCATTTAGAGTGGTGGGAGGAGTTGTCACCTGCACCTGAATAGGGCTGTTCCTGCCTTTTACAATGCTGTCTCCGCCCCCCTGTAGTGAGTCTGGAGCCAGAGCTGGGTTTCGAATGGGGGTGTTGTGCACTTCCAAAGTTTGTTTGAACTGCCCCCAGAACAAAGACTTTGGTAGTATAAGTGCAGGGGCTGTGACCCTATGATTTTGACAGTGCATGGGACTTGTAACCAGAAGACTGCTGGACTGACAGGAGGAACTGCTGTGGGACTTTATTACTCTATAGTACTGATGTGCTGTCCTGAGATAAGGACTGCCACTTTGCTCTGAGGACCCTTGTGCTGGCCTGCCTGTCTGGACCTTGCTGGTGTGCCCCAGTGCTCTCCAAGGAGGGCTGCTTATGCCCCTGGTCCTTGATAGTAGAGCGCAGAGTGAGCGCTTGGTTCCCTCCTAGCGTGAGAGGAGCGCTACATTTCTTGCCCCTCAACTTGTCCCTGAGAGCGCGTGGTGAGCTCTCTGCTGTCTCCTTATGAAGAGCGCATGGCGAGCGCTGTATAGCCACAAACTCGGCGGTGCCCCTGTGTGTGCTTCCATTTTCCGGGCTCCTCTCTGTCCAAGTACCCGTGTGGTACAGCAGGAGATGCTTGGCCCGTTAGGACAGCAGCGCACCTGAAGCCACCAGCTCAGACATCCCCTGCACTGCTCCTGTGCGACCGCCGAGGATCCCCCTAGTGGGATCCCCTTGCTTAGGGGAGACGCAGAAGGCAAGGAGAAATCCTGTCTGGGTACACACGCGGCCCGAGAAAAGGACCTTTTATGACCATCACCGTCCCTGTGAAGGGCGCTGCAGCGCCGCCCGCCCTGCTGCTGGACGGGAAAAAGTAGAAAAAAGAAAATAGCAAGGAGGAAATAATATCTATATCCACTAAATCATAGGGAACTTCATATTGCCCTATTAACAGTACATAGTCCTATCTATAATTCGTATGACCCTTATTCAAAACAACAAACCACAGAGACATTTTTGAAAAAATAATCATTATTTTTGTTTCTCTTTTAAAACATACAAACATATATATGCAGACAACATTTACATCACAAATCAACATAAACCAAATTCATTAGTTCCTTCTACCCACTTGATTGGAAACTAATCAGTGTTTACAGACTAAATCAAGGCAATACACTGTGAGGTAGTCTTCTATGCACACGAGGTTACCACACCTCTAAAGACCTAATTTCGAATGTGCTTTAAACCATAAGAATTTTTTATCAATTCCAGTTGGACTCCTCTTGTCATAAACTGTCGACGCGGACGCGTTTCGGCCTTCATTTACATCTTGGCCTCCTCAGGACAAGGGTAAGGGAACAAACGTGAAGCCAACAATGATAACTGAATGTAAGCTTCTGGGCAACTCAATCTGACCTGTGGCAATTTCCAATGGACCAGCCACTAGTTACATCACCTTAAACTCGGGGTAACAGGCAATCTGATGTTGTGTATAGTGAATTCACTAATCACAGTTGCCGGCGGATTCAGTGTGAGAACGGACCTTAGATTTTTGATACCGGTCTGAGTGAAGGAAGCTAGTATAGTGAGGAACGCCTGTTACTACTTAAGTGCATTGTTGCAAGGATTTAGTGTGCCGCGTGTGGCATTTCTACTTAAGGCAACTAGTAGAGTGAGAAAATTCCTGTTTATTTTCGAACGTGATTAGTGAATTCACTGTACACAACATCAGATTGCCTGTTACCCCGAGTTTAAGGTGATGTAACTAGTGGCTGGTCCATTGGAAATTGCCACAGGTCAGATTGAGTTGCCCAGAAGCTTAGTCAGTTATCATTGTTGGCTTCACGTTTGTTCCCTTACCCTTGTCCTGAGGAGGCCAAGATGTAAATGAAGGCCGAAACGCGTCCGCGTCGACAGTTTATGACGAGAGGAGTCCAACTGGAATTGATAAAAAATTCTTATGGTTTAAAGCACATTCGAAATGAGGTCTTTAGAGGTGTGGTAACCTCGTGTGCATAGAAGAGTACTTCACAGTGTATTGCCTTGATTTAGTCTGTAAACACTGATTAGTTTCCAATCAAGTGGTAGAAGGAACTAATGAATTTGGTTTAAGTTGATTTGTGATGTAAATGTTGTCTGCATATATATGTTTGTATGTTTTAAAAGAGAAACAAAAATAATGATTATTTTTTCAAAAATGTCTCTGTGGTTGTTTTGAATAAGGTTCATACGAATTATAGATAGGACTATGTACTGTTAATAGGGCAATATGAAGTTCCCTATGATTTAGTGGATATAGATATTATTTCCTCCTTGCCATTTTCTTTTTTTGTAGTGCTTTACCCAGGTATAGGAGGGTAACTTGGGTAAACCCCAACATATTTTTGAATACTGCTGCTGGACGGGAGCCCCCATCCGAAGACTGAAAGTGGAGCCGAGGAACTCCGCTGGCGTCGCTTAGTGGGTGGAGTCGGCCCCCTCGGTGAAGACGCACCTGCCCTTCACTGCCAGAGAATCGTGCACCCCCCCCTCGAGGGGAGAGGACTACTCCCCGACTCAGTGGAGAGTCTTGGGGGAATTGTCCAGCCGCCCTACATCCCGGCTGGGGGCGGCCCCAGTCTTTGCTGGAAAGCAGCAGTCGCCTGTTCATTCCCTGACACGTAGGAGACCCAGTGAGGTCTCGCCGCAGGATTCGACATTGTGCACCCCCACCTCGTGTTAGTGCATACCGTTGGGGGGGCGCCTGTCAGCTGTGGTGGTAACGGCACCTGATCTGGGTGTAAGGAGGGGGTGAGACCTCAATGGAGCCCCCTCCTCATGGAAGTAACACCTGGCAGATTACTGTATTGCCCCTAATAGGAGGGCAGGTGATCCTACACTCTCCGTTGTCTAACCTGGGATTGCCCGATAATACCCCATTTACTGTTGTAGGTGGGCAGGTGGCCCTGTAACCTACGTTTGGGGAGCAACATACTGGGTGTTCTTGAAGGGAAACATCCGGAACTACGCGGCCAGAAGCACGCGTTCTGGAAGCCTGCAAGCGTAACCACGCTTGCCCGAACAACACATTTGCCTAACCCAAGCATATGCATGGTTAAGGCAAATGCGCTCTAGTGTTCGGAATGGGTGGGGACTTGGAACAGGAGAGTCAGAACGGGAAGCAGACACTGACAGGTAAGTGGGTCTGGGGTCACTTTCGGGTGGGGGGATCGGTGGCAAGTTTTTAAGGCTAGGGTCTGGGGTTGCTCTCAGGGGGTTGAGGGGGTGGCAAGTTTTTAGGGCTCAGGAGGGGGTCAGGGTAATTTTAAGGAGGGGCAAGTTTTTAGGGCTTCAGGAGGGGTTTGGGGTAGCTTTAAGGGCTGGGTTTGGGGGGAGTATTTAAGTAATGAGGCATTTTTAGGGCTCAAGACGGGGGCAGGTAGGGGGTTTGTAATTTAGGGCTTAGGACGGGGGGCAGGTAGGGAGTTTGTAAATTCGGGCTTAGGTCGGTTGGGAGGGTAGAGGGTTTGTAATTTAGTGCTTTTGGCAGGGTCAGGTAGGGGATTTGTAATTTAGGGCAGGGGGGGGGTCAGAGTAGTGGCGAACGTAGCCATGCATACACCCTTACCATTCATGCCTTTACCACAAAATTGTGTGGTAAAGGCATGCGTGGTAAAGGAATGCATGGTTAAGTCACATTCGTGGTTCGGGCTGCGTTGTATAGGCACGTGTGATTCAGCCTTGCTTTTCTCTATCATACAACCGAACAAGAAGCACAGAAGTATTGTGCTCTATGAATCTATGGTGATACTGGTTGTTTCCTCGTGACATATGTGATTTATGTGTTTGTCTTTCATTACGTATTGCATGTCATATTTATGGTGGGATGTTGGTTTATGCCCTGCACTGCCAGGCTAACAAGTAACATGCACAGTAATGATATTTCTATGACATGTCCAACATATATGTATTTACCTTATTGCACTGCTCATACTGTTATGACCATTGCACAGTGATTTTATGATCTATGTGAGGTTATGACAATTGCCTGGTTGGCGAAGTGATTTATGTGATTGTGGTCTAATGTGTTTTATGTATAATACAAATGATATTTTTATATAACCTTGTGTGGAGTCTCTCTTTGAGGTGTGCCTAGTGTGTCACTGGTGTGAGTGTGTCTTGCGCAGACGCTTTACACATTGCCTCCAGGATAAGCCTGAGTGCTCTGCCAAGCTACCAAGGGGGTGAGCAGGGGTTAACTTGTGTGTGTACCTCCCTTACACTGACTAGAGAGGTGGGCTCAGCCTGACTTAGGTGCATATCCTAGCCAACCAGAAACCCCATTTCTAACATCCTCCATCTCTTGGGGTCAGCCTGACGTCCATCTCTTGGTTACAGTATGCCAGACTCATGGCAGTTACTCGTCAACCACAGCAACAGTCAGTGACATAACGAAACTTGAGGGGGGCCCCCTGCAAGATATGTTGGTGGGTCCTCCACCACATATCTCCCCACTCCAATAAATCCTGTAAATATATATATTAGTGGGATGAATTATAGTCTGGATATGGGATTGCCCATAGTGAAACCAGCAGACCTAATTTCTGTTTATTATATTTGTATTTGTTTTCAGGAACACAAAACAGAAAAGTAAATATTTTACTGAAAAAAGATAAAAAAATAGTCCAATTTAGAACACATTACATCTTTAACCGCAACATACCACTTGAATATAATTTAATTCTTTACCTTGCATAGAGCCTAAAAACCAAAAAACTTTGGCTTCCCAGTCCCTGCGATTCACAAAGTCATAGGATTTGCAACCACAGAATGGCTTTTTAATATGCACTAAACCCATTTTGCAATTCAGTAAAGCCTTTCAGACTCCCCTTTCAGCAATAATTCCCTTACAGACGCATGGCATTATCAGCATCTGCCCAATAAAAGCATGTGCTTGGCCCCCTTCCTCGCAAGGCCATAGACAATGCTTTGGTATCATTGACTCCCTTGTTATACTTGAGAGAGAAATTTCAGTTTGGAAACTAAAATTGTAATGCTGCTAAACATTCCTGTTATTCCAGTATGAAAACACAAACATGCTTTGTGGAAACATTGAAGGAAAAGGCTTTCAAGCTGTATATGTATACACAAAATCATCCATAGACTCTACACAGTGACCTCGCATTTTTCCATTTCAGTTGTGAGTAGTTGATGCACTGCTTTCTGGTACTTGTAGTCCTGTCTATAGTGGGAAAAGCAAAATAACAAGAACCAGTTTCCAAAAATATATATATATCTGACAAGAGAGAGGTTGAGATCTCTGATTTACAATACTGCAGGGTAAAATGATTATTTAAATATTGAATACACTGAATCTTTTTATGTAACACAAAGCCAATCTGCTTTGTAGACTACTTTGGTTTTAAAAAAATACACAAAGCACTTGGAAATCGTTAATTAAAGCCAGTCACTCTCTTTTTTCAATGTTGTGCTTTTACTGGTATATATTTGTAAATTATTTTTAAACTATATGCAGTACATGCTCCTTTTTAACTTTTGTCTGAATTCTCATTCAAAGCATCACAGGGAGAAACGAGATCTCTGGGGTTCTATCCATATCCTTTAATATAAACATTGGGAAATCACTTGCAATGACTAGCATTTGTTATCCTAGCTGGTATTTTGTTCCCTTATCAATACATATAGTTAACAGGTAATGTAAGAAAAAATACTTTAAAATGTGTTTCCGGCTGCCCTAATGGCCCCTGAATGATAACTTAAGTAAGCAAAGACAGAAAGGCAATGTTAAAATGAATACAGATTATTTAATATAAAGTTTTATTTGAGAATCATGTGCAGGCCTTTGCAGAATCTTAAAACATGAAGTGAGAGAGGTAGCGTTTTTGTCTGGGAAAGGTGGCAACCCTACCTCGGCTCCAGTCAGTTCTGTGCTTCCTCTTCCCCTCTAAGAGGATCAGTGCTCTGTCACGCTCTCTCTCTCAGGGGGCCCCATCCACTCATGTAAGGTGCCTGGCAGGCTGGGACAGAGTGCCGAGAGTAGCGGGACCGAGTAGGTGTACAGGAGGGGTAGGACCCTTGATGAAAGTGTGACAAAAGGGCGAACCCCGCAACCGCATACCCTCGTGGAGCGAGAGGTCAACTACTAATGGGTTGGACCTAAAAGAAAATAAACAACAGAATAAAGGGCAAGTATAAACCTGTCCATTTAGGTGCAGATACCTGCACAACATTTTCAGGAAACAGGCTGATATCTGAACACCAGGGAGGAGAATCTAATTACCCTGACGAAAGCCCAGGACCCAGCAGGACCATTACATAGGGCTGATACATGGTGGTTTTAGGGTCATAGGACCATCATCTCCTCAATACCTGAATTTCCCCTTTTAATATCCCCAATAACTCCGCCAATAAAGGGATACCTTGGAGCAATTGGAGGATTTTAAATCTTTATGCCCCCTGGTCTACTTCTCTTAAGTGCTCCTTGAAATATGGTCGAGCCCACCCTGACCTTTAGGAGTCAGGGTGAACCCGATGATGAAGCATGACACTACTAGAGTGTGTGAGGGTTATATTAAAAAAAAAAAAAGGGATTTTTTTCCTTTCCCGCCCATAAACGGACTGTGTACCACCTGAAGAGAGTAGTGCCCCGCGTATCACACATACACAGGGTGGGATACTTCTGGTTTGCGTGCACTAAAGAGAAACAAATGCGTTATTTTATTTCTTTTCAGTCCTAAATCAGCTCAGAGCAGGCTTCGCACTGCAGCTGCTTTACAGAGACACACTGCATAGACATGCTGAGGGGCCCCACTTCATGTAGAGAAGACTGGGGCCCTCCCCGCACTACAGGGGCTGCCTGGGTGTCTGTTACGCCCCTGACGACAGTCTTTGACTTTGCTTTGTGGCAATGTGTCAATTACATCTCAAAGACAAGGTGTTTATCACCTGTTCGAAACAGTAAATATGAGCAGACATTCCACATATTTCAGTAATGAAGTGTTTGAGGGAGCTCGCATAACTGCTTTTGTATTCTACAGTGAACGAGGACTGTGTTAATACTGTGCTGATGTAAGAGGAAGAATTCTGAATCGGCCTGTGCCACGGGTCATTGGGCAAGTGCCACTTTTAATAACTTATTAAAGTAAAAACACATACTTGCCTGAAGCATTGCTACAATAGAAGGAAAACACGTTCAAATCACTTACATGTATATGGTATTATCCAGTTTACAAATCTTCAGGCTCCCAACTAGCAAATACCACCATAGACATCAATATTAAGCACTCCCAGTAAACGCCTTAACCCTGCTAAAACTGCCAACTTCTGTCAATATCATTGGGATTTTCCTAAAACATCAGACCTCACAATCTTTGGAGGGTTAGCAAGTTCAGAGTTATACTTGCAAACCTGCATTAATTGGATCTGGTATTGATTTTAACCGGTTTTAAAAATCTCAGTTTTTCTTTATTGGTGGTATTTTCTGAGATAGTTATGTTGAGAGTAATTTATGTTTGCTTTTGTCTTGTTCAGTACTGGAGTCTCTTTGCAGTTGTTTGTGCTTTATAAATAAATAAACAAACTAAACGGTATCAAAAATTATACCTCATTTTCATATGACGGTCTAGTTGCAACATTACTCACAAATATACTGCTATAAGATAGCTTTTGTGCCATGTTAATTCTTGTGGCGGTGTACGTACAAGAGAGCAATGATTTAGCTACCCATTACCCAACATTAAAAATAAGTGGTTTTTAACATGTGGTCCAAGGACCCATTGGGGTCCGCAAGGCTTACTCAGGGGCCCAATTGTTTTACAGAATTAAATAATATTAACATTAGTCAATTAAAATCGATAAAGTATATACAAATAAAGAAGCAACATGGAAAATCTGAAAACCTTTTCCATAATTGATTGTGAATTACAAAAAAGATTTAAATATTTGAGCATTTGTTTGGTGTAAATTTCTTCTTTTTTTTTTTTTTTAAATTATGTGTATTGTCTTGAGGTCCAAATCATAGAAATTGCTTAGGCCAGGGTTCCCTGGCTTCCAATAATGACTCAGACAGGGTCCCCGGATTCCAGTAATGATTCATTGGGGGTCCACAGAAGTCAAAAGCATAAGAAAAGCTGTTGGAACAAAGTAAATGACTAATACTGGTAACTTTATTTTCATAGTAGGATGCTACATTTATTGAACAGGTGCAAGCGACTATACCTTTGGTGGATGCTTCATCTACAAGTGTGCCAGACATACTACTGCTCCCACATTGGCAAAGGAAGGCCTGCTTTATTTTAAGATAGCTGTTATGGTGCAGGTGCTTTTCTCTTGAGGTGGTTTCTTCCACTTTGGAGACCACCTCGTGTGGTTGGGGTTAATTCCCCAGTGAAATTTCACAATCTCTGTGCATGGTGGAATTTTCACAAATATATATGGTTACTGGAAATGTACCGCTACAGATTCCAGATCCAGCTTCCCTAAATTGGGCAGTTGGTATGTCACTATTTCCAACAGTGTCTGTATTGCCCAAATGGTATTTCACCATGGGAAGACCTCTTTCCTTCATTGTCAAAACTGGGCGGTGAAATGCTGTGCAGATGGAGCTCTTGCTGACATTTATTGGAATAAATCAGACCCTAAGTATTAAAAAATGGAGCAGAATAAAGTGATGATTAACCATGTGTTTTAGAAGGATTAATATAGATGTTACACTTTAATCTCATTACTGTGTTTGGATGCAAAGCTGATCCATGGCTCAGATGGGTACCTTGTTGTTTGTATGATGCACAACGTGCCATTAGTATGGAACTGCATTTTTGCGGAAGTCCAGGACTAACTTTCTACACAATTCTAAGGTTTACATGGAAGACCAGGGTCTGAATGTTCTTGTTGTGGAGAAGCATCATATAAATATCGAATGGATGTGTTTTCATATTTTTAGTTGTATTACATCCAGTGTCAATGGTTCCTGTTGACAGACGTTACACTGATGAATACACACAAGTATTACACTAGGGATGCAGGTCACTAAAAGTGTGGCACCTCTTGCAAGGCGATATTAGAACTAAGAAATCCATAGTGTGTCTCAATATTTCAGCCTTTAAAAAAAACATGCCTGCCAGACCAGGGAGGGGTGGGGGGAGGACCTGCAGCAAGTCATATCCTTCGGGATCCCCTAAGGATTGACAAACCATATATGAACTGATGAAACCTACACCTCAAGGAACTATTAAACCATTATCAAGACACTCTACTGAGAATCATGGAAAATATTGATGGACACAATTTACAATCAATTATGTTTGTGATGGGGCGTGGCTTGAGCGCGCGGCAAGATGGCCGCTCACTAGAGAGGCTCTGCCCGGCTGAGCCTGCAATCCGCCTAATATCCGCCTGCCACACTACATTTCAGCGCGGAAACTCGAGCGCTGCTACTCACAGGAGTGCCCTGCCTAGTTGGGGCTGAATTCGCCGCTGAGACTCGCTGTCGCGCTCACTGGCGAGGGGAGGCTGTGCTCGGCGACCTACATCTGAGATGGCGGCCCCCACGAGGCCCTGAGGACGGAGCGCCGCGAGTAGCACTGAGGCTCCTGCTGCCTGTGGTGAGTCGCTGCGGCTGCCTCGGGGGGCTGGTCCTGCCGTCTGAGCGCACTTGGCGCTCCCTGGTGTCGGCCTCATCGGACTGCTGCACTGGGCCGTGGACTTGCTGCTGCCGCCGGAGGAGAGATCGTGACTGCGTCCCTGTGGCCTGCGAATCCTGCCTACGCCGATTGGAGCTGTGAGGAGACGCTACGGTACCTCGTGTGTCCGGCGCCGGTGGCTGTGGAGGCGGCGCTGGTGGGGGGGTTGGGACGCGGCCTGCGAGCTGTGGCTGGGCGTTGGGCGCGCGGGGGAGTGGCGGTCTGTGCTGGTGGCGACTCGGCAGCGTGGCGGAGTGTGGTGATATTTGGCAGACTGAGACTGTGCATAGTGCCTGCATTGCTTTGGTCTCGGGCTGGGGCTGAGGCCCGGGGTGCGGTAAAGCAGCTGTCCCGCTGAGGCGCATTGGGTGATTATTGGGCGCTGCATGAGGCTGCTGCACCAGCGTGAAGTGGAAGCCTCCCCCTACTCACTCGTTATCTGGCTTGTGTCTGCTTCTCAATAACTGCGTTCCTTTCTGCCCCTGGGCTCCAGTTGAGAACTGCACTGCGCAGCTGTTTATAGGGTGGCCAGTCGCTCCGCTTTGAGGGACTCTCTCCAACTTGCGACTGGGGTCCCCCCTTTGCAATCGGGGGTTGCATTGTGTATATCTGTATCACGAGAAGTGCACTCGCTGTGGCCGATCTCTCCCTTGATTCCCTTCCTGTGAGCACCGCCTAATCGATCTCACTGGGCATGTGGGCCAATACTGCACATTGCTATGGGGCGTAGAGATAAAACACAACCTCGCCTCACCTTTGAGGCACACAAATCCTCGAAGGCCTCGCAGAGGGCAGCCTCGGACTCGGAGGTGGACGCCCCTGCTGCTGAACCCCCCCCCACCCTCGAGGCGACACTGCTGGCTATGCAGCGCAGTCTTCAGTCTATAGAGGGGACAATGGCTGCGGTGAACCATCGCCTGGACCATATGTCGGCGCAACTTGAAAAACACAATACTCGCATGGGTGAAATGGAGCAGCGTGTGTCGGCGACGGAAGACTGACTAAGTGAGGTCACCGGGAGGGCGTTGAACATGGAGAAAGTGCTCTCCCTAATACAGGCAAAGAACGAGGATTTGGAGGCCCGTTCCCGACGCAACAACATCTGCATAACAGGCCTCCCAGAATCCACAAATGTAGGCAAGATGGAACTGTACATTGAGAACTTGGTAAAGGAAATTTTTGGCGCCGATCTGCTGTCCCCCCATGTTCATAGTCGAATGGGCGCATAGATCCCTCATGGCACGACCTGCTCCGGGCACTCCACCCCGCCCAATTATAGCGCGTCTGTTAAATTACAGGGATCGCGATGTGATTTTACGGATGGCCTGCGACAAGGGGAACATTGTACATCAGGGCAACTCTCTCTCCTTTTTTCCTGATTTTACCGTTGCGGTGCAGGCAGCAAGGAGGGAGTTTGGGGCCGTAAAAAAGTTCCTGCACTCTGAAGGGGTCCCCTACGCAATGTTGTACCCTGCCCGTTTGCGCATTGGTCCTGAGGGAGACTCCAAAATCTTCACTACTCCTAAGGCTGCCCTTGAACATGCCAAACATTTGAAACGGGCAAGACGTGTGTCTCAGGTGCCCTCCGACACTGAAGAACAGTAGGGTCCCAACAGCCTGTCATGTATACTGCGGTTGATTGATAGTCTCTGTCTGATTTGGTTATGTGGCCTTTAACCATTCTTCTGCTCCTCAAGTTGTTATATTCGTGGAAGGAAAAAAAAAAAAACGCTACTCAGTGCTTCTATGCGACTAGTTGACAGTCTCTGTAAGATGTTGCGTTGTTGCCTTTAACCATTTTCCTTCTCCTCAGGTTGCTATATTTGGGATAGAAACACGCCTCCAATTGCTTATTTCCGACTGTGAGTTGGGGGCTACTGTGCGATTGTGTGAAGGGTATAGCTACCATAATGGCTCACCCACCTCCTACCAGTTGGGAGGTTAGATGCGCTCCGACGCCCCCCCCACATGGGAGTGCCCCATCTGAACCTGGTGGTTTTTTTTGTTGTTGGTTGGGTTGGGACGAGGGCTTTTGGAGGGAGTTGCTTTCTCGACAGTGGGATGGCTTTGGCAAGTTGGGGAGGCCGAAGTGGGAGGGGGGATTGTGGGGGGTGACGGGTTGGGAGCAGTTGGCACTTTTTTTGATTGGCTTATGCCTGGCTTCTGGCAGAAAGTTTTGAATAATGTTCATGTCTATCTGTGCAGTTCGAAACTATCTAGACTCAAGTGTGGAACGTTTATATTTCAATCTTGGGAAGCGTGTGGCCCTTGCAGTCCTGCGACGAAACGCTCTGTTGTCCCCTGGTATAATGCCCTCAACAATGTATTAGGCATATGTATGCTTCTACGGCTCATTCTAGACATGTGAGGGATACCTTTAGATTTTTAACATGGAATGTGCGTGGTCTTAACAGCCCCAAAAAGATGCGCACTGTGATAGCGAGCCTGGACAGGCTACACGTTCACGTGGCCATGTTACAGGAGACCCATCTTACTACTCACTCCGAACGGAATGTGGGATCCCGGTGGGCGGGGTGCGGATAATGTCATCCTATTCCTCGTATTCCCGGGGGGGTAATGATACTTGTCCGGAAGGGAGTCCCATTCCAGGTTCATAGCTCTGAGACAGATGATCTGGGCCGATTGGCCATTGTGCATGGAACGCTTGGAGGTGTGAGCGTGCTCTTGGTGAATGTATACGGTCCAAATGTGGATGAACACCCATTTTTTGTGGATGTGTGGCGCCGTATCTCTGCTTTTCCTGCTGCCGAGATTATTTGGGGGGGGAGACTTTAATACTTGCTTGGATGTTAACGCTGATAGGTCGGGAGTAGGGACAGCGCGGCAAAGACTAACCACTACTGCGCTTCTGGGCATACTGGATGCCGGGAATCTGCATGATATCTGGCGTATGAGGCATCCAGAGACCAGGGAGAGTACGTTTATTTCTACGGTCCATGGTACGTGGTCCCGGCTGGACTATTGGTTGTTGTCGGAGGCAGCCTGTCCCTGGGTCAGGGATGTTCAACACCTAGCAAAGACGCTGTCTGATCATTCCCCTGTCCTCCTGGAACTGAAGGTTCCTGGTTTTGAGCGACCTCCGTTCTCGTGGCGATTGCAACCGTCCTCCCTGACTGATCAGGTTTTTAAGCATACAGTAGGGGAGGCTATTCGAAACTTTTTCAGGGAAAATGAAGGGTCGGTAGATAATCAGGGGGTACTATGGGAAGCCTTTAAGGTTATGATTTGGGGGGTTTGCATGGGTGCACAGGCGGGGGTCCTTAGAGATCTACGCCATAGAATCCAAAAGCTGGCGGGGGAAATAGCTGCACTGGAGCGGGCCTATGCCTGCAACCCAGTACCGGAGACGCTCTCTGCAATCCGCGAGCTAGTAACTGAGCATAACGAGACGGTGGATCAAGAAATGGCGCACAGATCCCGGAGGTGCACAGCCCGTTATTATGGGGAGGGAGGACGACTTAGCCGCTCATTGGTGCAGAAGTTGGCCGCCCCGCGCAGCGAGATTTATAACCGAACTGCTGGACGGGGAGGGAGTAGCGCATTTTGGCAATACGGAGATTAGCAAAGTTGTGCTGGACTATTATTCGGACCTATATGGGGACCGGGAACCGGGAACCGCCAGTTGTGGAGGATATCCATGCTTACTTGGACGATGTGGCATTGGGCTGGTTGCCGCCAAATTACCGCGAATATCTCACACAACCTTTCGATGAGGAAGATGTTAAGCAGGCCATCATGTCTCTCCCGACCTGCAAGGCAGCGGGGCTGGACGGGCTCCCTAGCGAATTCTATAAGGCGTAGGCTGATGTTCTTGCCCCACGCCTGCTAGAGGTATTTGCTGAGGCGTAAGACTCAGGTGATCTACCTCCCTCCCTTAAGGAGGCTTTACTGGTCATGCTACTTAAACCAGATAAGGAGGCAAATGTCTGCGACTCCTACCGGCCCCTCTCTATCATATATATCGATGCCAAGATATTGGCAAAAATGATTGCGACCAGACTCCAGCCACTAGTTCCCAAACTGGTCCTACCAGACTAGTCTGGATTCGTGCCCTCAAAGTCTACAATGCACAATCTCCGCACACTTTTCTCTACCCTCCATTATTTTGAGCAGGACTTCCAAGCGGTGGCCGTGCTCCTGGATGCAGCTAAGGCCTTTGATTCTCTTCAGTGGGAGTTCATGTTTACAGTCCTACTGCGGATGGGCCTGCCACCGTTCTTTTTAAAATGGATACAACTCCTGTATACTGCACCGGTTGCTCGGATTCGCGTGAACGGGTGGGTCTCCAATCCCTTTTCTATCAAACGGGGCACGCGGCAGGGATGCCCTCTGTCGCCCATGTTATTTGCGCTGGCGCTAGAGCCTCTGGCGTGCAAGCTGCGTCAACTGCATGCTCAGGTGGCGCTGCGGTTTCGACAGAGACCCTTGGTGGAGTCGTTATATGCAGACGACATGCTGCTATATGTCCGAGAACCCGCTACGTAGTTATCTGCAATCTTGCGTGAATATGTCAAATTTGGAAGATACTCGGGATTGGGCATTAACTGGTCGAAGTCCACAGTGTTTCCGTTAACGGCAGGCACTACGGAGATTGATTTAGAATATCCCTTGAAGTGGTCGATTGACCCGGTGAAATATTTTGGTATCTGGCTACACAGGGACCCTGAGGGTGTGATTACGGCTAATTACGGCCGGGCCGTTGACAAGATTACAGATCAAGCTGCTCGTTGGGCCAAACTTCCGCTTTCACTTGCGGACTGCATTACGGTCATTAAAATGTCTTTTTTGCCTAAACTCCTTTATTTATTTGTTAACATTCCTATCCGCCTGAACAAAGCGCTGTTTACTGCATTGCAGTCGACCCTTCTAACATTTGTCTGGGGGGGAAGAAAGCCCCGATGTAGTTGGACAGCTGACTCTGCCCTTTGACCGTGGCGGGTTTGAGGCCCCCGATATGCGCTTATATTACCTATGTGCACAGGCGCAGTTTGCGCATTTTTGGTATTTCCCGCAGAAGTTTCAACCACATACTGCGATTGAGGCGGATGCCGTTCTGCCGATGCCCCTGAAGGCGGCTACGTTGATGGGTGGGGAAGAAGGCCCGCGTTCTGAAATAAGCCCGGTTCATTGTACGGCCTGGGCGTGAAAACCCTTGCGAGCAGAGCACAGTTGGACTATTTGTATGCCCCAAAATTACCGCTTGCTGCTCACCCTGGTATTTCCGCCGGTAGGGAACAGGCAGCCCTGCAGACATTGAGCGCGGTGGGGATCACTCATATCGGCGACTTATTTAAACAGGGTAGATTCCGGACTTTGTCAGACCTGCAGGCGGGTCAAGACACCGGATTCATGCTGGAGTTTACCTATGTGTGCGAGCGGCAGGCGATTCAGGACATTTACCCTGAGTTCCCTAATGAACCGCGACCACTACAAGCCTTGCGGGCAGTGCTGGGGGGGGGGAAAGCCGAAGCGGTCTGATTACCAAATTGTATAATGCGTCTCTCCGGGAACAAGAAATAACTGCTTCTCCCTCATATAATAAATGGAATGGCCTCCTGTCCTCTGAGTTGACGTTGGAAGCATGGAGGTTTTGCTGTGCATTAACTGGGCGCCTGACAGCGAACTGCAACCTCCGTATCATCCATTTCAAATATTTACACCAGCTGTACTACACACCGGCTCAACTTTGCAAGTTTGGCTTGCGTGAAAGTGCGTGCTGTGTGCGTTGTGGCCAGGCGGAGGCGGATTTTGTGCATTTGGCTTGGTCTTGTGCTGGCATCTCTAAATTCTGGGTACGTGTCACACAAGTATTAACTGAAATCACTGCGGAACCTGTGGGATGCGCGCCTGAAGTATGTCTGTTGGGCTGGGTGCAGAAGCTTAAACCCTGTAATAGGCGTATAGTAGCAATAGCTACCCTGTTTGCTAAGAGAGCGGTGGCACAGTGCTGGGGGGCAAAGGCTGTACCAACGGTCAAGAGATGGATCCATGATTTACTTTATTGCAGGGACCAATTGGAAATATACGCGGAAGAGTTGCCTGAAACATCCCGTCCGAAGGACTTTTGGGCTCCCCTCTCTGGGTATCTCCTTGCAAATCCAGATTTGACATAGTCTCCTGTAGGTGTGAACGCTGTCTGGGGGCCGGGAGGAGTGGGACTGCTCTAAGGGACTGCGAGGCGCCACACTGTACTAATGACAGAAGCCACAACTGTATGTACTAGTGCCGGGGTAGGGGGGAGGAGGTTGGGGGGTTGGGGGGTTGAGGGGTTGTTTACAAAGGATGGTTTGTTCTTGACATGCAAAAAAATGGCTTGTATACGATACATTGGCTCAGAAGAATTGTTTTGCCCACCTTGTTGGGAACTATGTATGATTACTGTTCTTACAAGCTGCTCAATAAACATAATAAAAAAATTAAAAAAATATGTTTGTGATTACTACTTATTTCTAATTTTTAATTACTTATGAATGCACTACTGCCAGTTTAAACCATTGTGATGCGAAGAAATGTGATCATAGTTTGGGTAATCACTCTTTACGGTAACATTTAGCTCATCAGAAGGAGTAGTTGGCCCAACCCTTACATGGGGGTAATTATTTCCCAATGCAGCTCACAACATAAATATAGAAAGGATATTTGTGAGTGGAATTGAGTATGTCATGCTTACCAAAGAGGGAATAAGGTGTGTCATGCCTACCAAAGAACACTGTAAGCATTTGCTGCTTTATTGTGAACCAGGCCTTTGGGCTGTATGGAGACTGGCACATGGATTATGAGGCATGGGGATTAGTGTTTCTTTGGGCGTTCTCCATTAATGATAAGTTGTAAAATGTTACACATGTCAAGACCACCTTCATAGTAGAAATGCCCATTTCGTATGCTGTTTTGGGCTCGTGGGTAATATGGACCAGTGATGCACTCAAAACATAGTGGAGCTCATGAAATTGAGTGCTGTTTTGTGGGGCAAGTTCCTAATGTCCCTGTGCATTCTAGATTTCAATTCCAAAGCATCAAGCGTAATAGATAGGTAGAAAGTAGCCATAGGTGAGTAGGAGAGTGTAGGTGGGCTTTTGTAAATGAAGTGGTTGGCATGCCTCTGGATTTCTACAAGCGAGTAACTCTCTAATGTTCAACTCTTCCATCCCAATTCCTACATTTGAACAGATTTCTAAGCAGCGAGCATTCGGGAGGTAGAGACTGTCTTTGCATGTTTATATTAATAAAAAACACATTTACAGGACTACACAGCCAAAAGTGATTTTGTAGTTTGTGTTTAGATTTTGTACAACTACATTTAAGGAGAATCTTCAAACTCATATAAATGGGTAGACGGCCATATCTTACAGATCTCTGAATGTGTATAAGGTGAACCTAGAAACTGCCATGCTTCTAGTGATGTGGTGTTTTCAGACAACGCACCCATTCTGCTTGATGTGGCAGTGGCATGCGAAGCACAACGTTTTTACGCAAAGCATTCCCAATGTTTGTTATAAACAGATAAATAAATAACAATGCAGTTTCTGGCTGGCTCGATGTGAAATCAAAGAGCATGTCTCACATCCAGGCAGAGTTTTATTTAGTTTAAACATCAACAAATAAAACAAAATAAGGAAGCTACAAGAAAATAGGTTAATCATTCAAAAAATAAAATAGAACATGGAATCATTGGGATGAATTCAATATGGTATAAAATAAACATCAGTAAGGATTAGAACCATAATTGAAAAAAATAAACATTACCTGAAAATCAGCAGATATTATAACGTTTTTTTAATAAAGATTTTCTTTTACAGGAAAGGAGTCCAGGAGAGAAGGACAAACACAAATAGGGAATAAAAATTATTTGAAGATTCTTAAACAATTATCAAGAAAAGCAGAAAAAATACCAAATGAAATAAATGGAATTACAAAGATCAAAAATAAGAATAATAAAAAAGCAATACAAAATAGTAAAGAAAAAACTTAATAAGGTAAGTTAACAACAAAGTAAAAAATAACTGAAGACAGAGACTTGTATGATCAAGGTGGCTTAAAATGGTATGAAGAAACAGCAGACATAAATAAGTAAAACATTCCTACTAACATTGTTTAAATAGGTTGTTTTTGGTAAACAAAATACATCCCCATTGACAGCGATGATGGAGGGGCCCACAAAAACTCAGGCTAATCTGTGATGATAGCCGACCGCATCCCTCCAAGCTTTAAATGAAATGCGGTCTAAAAATTAATTATTAATTAAGTTTTTGTTACTAAAATCCGTGAGACTACCAAGAAATATGTCAGTGATCCTGAAAGGGCATGAAGTGTGGAAAATTATTCTAATATGTTTCAAGACTTTATGCCAAAAAGGCTAAATTATGTGGACACCAGAATAATATATGCATCAAATCACTATTGGGGTGATCACGTGACCAACAATTAGTACTTGTACTGTAAGAAAATTTAGCAGATAAGGAGAGAATGATATAAAGTCTATTATTCATATAATATCTGAATTGTATTGCTTTTAAGCCAGCTCTTGTTCCAAAATGTGACCAGCCAAGTAAGACCAAAATCTGTCTACCAAAGTAGTTAAATTTTAGAAATTTTGATATATTCAGGGATGAAAGAAATGTATAAATAGAAGAGGTTTTAGGATTAGATGTTAAAATGTGAGGTAATCCCTGGATAGTGAAAGTTGTCACTTGATAATCATCTAATGAATAAAGGATATCCAAAACTATATTTAATTAAAGGAAAAACCTAAATTGAAATAAACTTGAACAATGAAACTTCAATTGAAATCGGGTAAAGAAACAGGACCATCATTGTGAAATAATTCTGCAGTCCAGATGACACCCTGTTCTCTCCATGTCATCCAATAAATCGGTTTACTATTAAGTTTGATACGTTCATTATGCATTAAGAGCATTTTAAGAAATGTGTTGCACAAAGTAGTTTCTGAATGAAAACATGGTGACAAAAGTAAACGTGTGTGTTTAAAATTGAAGGAGTAATAATAGATGGCAATGAGGAAACATAAATAATCACTTAGAAAGAAAAATGACTAAGTAATATTTTTTCAATATCCAGCCATAATGGTGAAAAGGGAGAATCGGTCTTCAACCAAAAGAAACCTGTTGTAGAAAGAAAGCTTTATGATATTGATAAAAATATGGATAACTTATTTTTCCTATTTAGCTTCCTTAAGTTTGTGGAGATAAATTCTAGACTTCTTCCACAAAAAAGCAGAGAGGAATGAATAATTTTTCTTAAAATAAACATTAGGAATATTTAGCGGTGTCATTGAGATGGTACACAATCAGCCCCACCAGAAAAAAAATAAGGGGTTCAAACTAGAAAATAGAGTCTCTGATTTAGACAGAGCCTCCTTAAGATTGATACTAACTGATGCTTTGGTGGAGTCAGTAAACCAGAGACCCAAATGTTTAGTTTTGGAAGAATTCCAGGTAAAACCAGAGGATTCAAATGAGTGTGTGGTACAAAATGTATTTAAAGGAAGTATTTTAGTTTTGTCAGGATTAATTTTATAGAACGATACAAATGAAAACGAAGAAAATCAAAGGAAATCCATCTGTTAAAGCTGGTCATCATATATCCGGATTTGAGATAAAGCGGAGAATATCAGCGTAAGGTTATGAAACCTGATTGCTCTGACCTAATTAGCTTAGGCAAAAAAAGAAGAATCTAAGCTTAAGGCTAGTATCTTTGCAAAATCTTGCAATCAATGTTAACAAGAGAAATCGGCTGATAATATTTGCTGTAAGTGGGACCTTAGCCATCTTTGTGAATAAGACAGATTATGGCTTCATGAAATGTGCTGTTAGTAGAATTGGAGGAAGCTAAAAAATAAATAACTGCAATCATTTTGGTGTTAGTATGTCAGAGAAATTGAGAAAAACTGAACAGAGAAGCCATCAGCCCTGGGAGCTTTATCTTTCTTACGTTAATGATAGGGTTTTCTGCAGTGATCTATATTTTTCTAAAGTAGAAAAACTATATAATTAGTTTTAGTTTATTGTAATATCCTGTAAATAAGTGTCAGTCTTTGATTGTTTTGGATCAACATCTGGAGTATACAGAGAATTGTAAAAATGTTCAAATTCACGTAGTATATCTTCTTTGAAAATTGGAACCCCTTGAGATTACTGCAAGAGAGCTATGGTGGTACCGAGTGTTTTTAATATTGAGATAGTTAGTAATTTCACAATCTTATTACGTCTTCCATATTAGCACTACTTTAATTGTCGACATTTCATTGAAGTGCATTTTAGCCTCAATTAAATCTTGCAAAACAGTATTGGACTTAGAAAAGTCGCTTTATATGTATCCCTGATCTCTTGTGCTGATGCATTAGGATAAGTAAGTATATGAAAAATTCAGAAACAAAGGATGTAAAGGACGAAGAAAATTCAGCGTCTTTTAACAAAGAGTTATCAAATTTCCTCCTACCCAATTAATGCTAGACAGGTATTAATTCCAAATCCTTAATCACAGGTATGAACCAAAATCAAAATGGACCCAATCCCAACATAGACAATGTTTTGAGATAATCTTTTACTTAAAAAGATATGATCTAATCTAGCAAATGAACCATGAACTGGAGAATAAAAAGTATAATCTCTTGAGTTAGTATTTCAGAGCCTCTAAGAATCAATCAAACCTCTCTGAGAAACAGCAGAACAAAATTGTGCATTTTATGAGTTATAACTTTTACTGAAGATCGTTGATCTAGAAAAGGGTCCATATTCCAATTGCAATCACCCCAATAGGAATTTTTCATCCTCATATTAAAGGCACTTTTTTTTTGCAACATTAGTCCAAAAATTGTAGTCATTCTGCATTTGACTGCATATGCTGAATACTGTTAAAGGAATCTTGTAAACCATACATTTAATAATGATCCATTTAGCTTCATCATCAGCTTCCTGAGATAAAACATTGAAATCTATTTTTAGTTACATAGAATAAACACACATTGTTTCTTATTAATCAAAGGAGAAACAAGAATTGTGCTTACCCAACCTCATTTAAGCTTCAATGTGTCGAGTTCTGTGTGATGAACCTTTTGCAACAAAATCAGATTAGGGGTAAATTTGCCCAAATGAGAGAGGACTCACTGCCACTTTAAAGGATTATTAAAACTTTTAACATTCTATGAAATAACTCAACTATGTTAACCTTAAATCATATATAACCTGATTATTAGATCCATTTGGAGAGTGAAATTTAAGGATATGAGGACTAGTCAGAATCATAAGCGGGATGGCATCATCGGGAATTACTTCAAGCCTCACTTCATTTAAGGAATCTTTGGCGTTAAAACCTGTATTGTTTGTTAATGGGGAAATAAATATCACTTAAGTTACTTCTCTACTACTCCCTGTGGTTTCAAAATCAACTAGTTACCAATCATGGGAATTAATGTCTTCTAAATGAGGGATTTGCTTGAAAATGTGGAGAGTTTTTGACCTATTTAAACAGTGTAGTTTTTTTCTTTCTGTTTGTCTTTCAGCAGATGTGAAAGAAATTGACACCCAATTGCTTGATATTTGCCCAATGCCTTCTGATGGGGTGAAAGCCTCTTTTCCATTGGTCTTTCTGTTAACACTAGTGCGTACCTTCCTCAAAGGAGCATTCCTTCAATCCTTTTTCCTTTACAAAGTCATTATCCTTGTACCTTCACCAGTATTCGGAGATGCCTTATTAGAGCAATTACATTTTGCAGCTTTAGATTCACACCTTAGCCATTGTGTAAAGTTGAATTTAACCAGTGATTTTTCCTTCAATTGTGATGACTTTTTACTAGGGGCAAATGGCTTAGGTTTGAAGGACTTCAAGTAACGTACTTTCTTTGGTAAGATAGTTTTTTTTTTTTTTTACAGAGGTTGTGCCTGCCCATCTTCCTGAATTCCTATGGAAGGTGCCAAATAATGAGGCATACCAATGGCACCACTTATGATTAATAGAGGCCAGTGCAAAATATAACCAGACGATGCTGGAATATGGGGCTGGGTTCGTACTGGATCTTGAATACAAAATACATCTATTTGGACTTTGCTGGGTCTATCTCTCTTCCGCATCCCCATTTCTAGCACCAACCAATTGTAGGAGGGAACAGGTCTAGTGTAGGAAGACATACATTTACTTTGTGTAATTCAGAACACGTCATTTAAGTAATCATTTTGAGTGTACCGATTTTTATTTACTACTACCAACGCGTAAAGTATTTATGGTACTATTTCTTGCATCAATAAGATAATTGAAGTTGCTTAAGAAGGACCTAAATTCATGTTAGCTACTGTTCTTGACAACTAGTCTGGTTTCTCATGCAGATGATGATAATCTGGGTCCACTGATATGAGGACCTTGGAGATGCATACTTGAGCTGCTCAGATTTTTAGGACTAAGGACATCTCTGTTGGAATAGGTATCATGTTTATTTTGGTTCATTTCTTTGTGCAGACATCAGACTTTTCCCAACCACAAGTCCTTTCTGATGATGATTTTGACTTAAAGTATTTCTCCACAAACTATCTTAATGATTTTGTCAGTTGGGAGATCGCAGTATCTTGCCTGCAAGCATGTGTTGATGTTAATGACGGAGTGGTACTAGCTACTTGCTTAGATCTCTTTAGTCTGTTTAGCCTAATTTCTCCCTATTTGAGTAACCTGGGCTTTATAAGCATCACAGGTTACTGACATATTTAACAGACACATTTTGAATCAAATCATAATAAAAATAAAGATATTTGACTCCTAGTCATGCTACAATTGTCCTTGTGGTTTTTCAACATGTTATTAAATAATTGGGTTTATTTTTGGTTGTAATACCTAGCACTTTATGTCCTTTTTCCACCAAGATAGATTTAGTGGTTGTTTCTGTAAATTAAACTACAAGGCCTTTCAGTCTTTAAAGTGTCTGGAGGTTATATGGGGCCCTCACGAAAACTATGAATGGTCTTGTCAGATGCTCCGTTGATGCTAATGATCTATGCTTTACTGGCATATTCCCATCTGGACACCCTGTAAACAGACTCCTGGAGAAGGGAAATACTTTGCATTTGCATTTGATTGTAATAAATAATCCGGACGAAACAAATTTTCTATCAGAAAAATAAGCAGAGGATTTCAAGAGACATCACTTTTACGAAAATGAGAAGCAGAGCTTTACAAGTGTGACTCTCTAATTGAGGAGGGGACTACCTATGGAACTGGAGCCTTGTACCAAGGACAGACTGACACAGTTGTTTCTTCAGAAAGACGCCATTACCATGGAATGGAAAATAATGAGCAAGTAATGGCCAAACAAGGATTCTCAGAAGCATCTCCCTGAAGTGCACACACTATTTGGTGAAACGAGGTAGGATCACTCACAACTAGCGGCTACCAGAGGTACAAACATAACATCAACAAGAGGGTGAATGAGCCACTTCTGTGTCAGCTTGGTGAAGGGAATTCTGGGGAGAGCAAGCAGTCTTCTTAGATGGCCAAGAAGATATTAAGGCTCCGAGTAAGGTACCTCATGTGTGAAGTGTGAAGGATGAAGCTGGGCAGGGGACTGTTGAAAACATTTGGTATCAAGAGACACTAGAGAGTTATCTGTCTGTCATGGGCATTAGGGAAGAGTAACTGCAGGAGAAACCACCTCTCATTCAGCATGGAATGGATGTTCATCATCTGGCCCTAGCAAAAATGCAGCCAAGACTCCCTTTGGACTAGGCCTTTGAGGACTCAAATACCGGCCACCTTTGCAATATGTTGTGTAAATACAATACAACTGAAACCGATATTAACAGCATTAAACGCCTAGGATAGGATATTGTTTATTGAAGCTAAGTCATTCCTTAAATATGATAAAGCTGAGCATGCCCTCCTGCCACTGTCTTGGACTGAGAAATGCTACAGATCTTAGATTTAACAGAGATGTGATCATGCTTCTGGTCATTGTTCCTTACATAGTTTATCTGTGAACTATCACATTACATTTAGGTTGGCCTGGCCTGGCTCCCAGTGTCCTGCTTCTTCTCAACAAAATATCTATTTCTAAATCTAGAAGTAATTTCTGACTTTATCTGTAAGAGCAGCTGCCCACTACACATCTTCGTTTTCTCTCCCAGCCTCTCTCTCATAAAAGGGTCGCTATTTTACTTTGCCTTCGAATTCCTTTCCACTAGAACGCTCAAAAGTGGGTGTTTTTCGGAGGGGTGTGGGTTCTTATTTAAATTTTCCCACTGGCTCCGCGGTCCCAGCTGGAATGATCGGCACCTATCAGCACGTTGGTCCATGGGGCACACGGTAGGAGTGTTTTCACTCACCCATGTAGCTCGCCTAAATGAAATGACACTCAAGAAATCGTGGTCCCTTTTGTCCTAAATCACCCTTCCTATAGTTGGCGGCTAAAAAGAGCATCTAAAGCCTCTCAAGCTGCAGCTAATTCTGTTCCTTGGGTGGTACTTTTTCAGAAAACCTTATTGTTACACATAATCCTTCTCTGTTTTGCTTTCTTTCGTGTCCTGGGCTTTGTTTTTGGAAGTGCCCCCAAGTTGCTCTATGCCACCTGAAATCATTACATTTGAACACCTTGTACTTAAAGACTTCAATAGAATAAAACAGGACTATAGGTTTACTCCCTTTAACGTAAGTCTAGAGGAAAGAAACAGCCTTAATAGGCTCAAAGAACTGGATGAAGTTGTCATTAAACCGTGCGACAAGGGTGGAGGCATAGTCTTACAGGACAAAACCGCCTATGATAACGAAATCCAAAGACAACTCAGTAACACCTCGCACTACGAACAGTTAACGCGGAACCCACTGAAAGAGGTTAGTGACCTCATCCTTACCTTCACTAAAAAGGGTTTAGATGAAGGCTTTATCAGTAAGAACGAATTTACTTTTCTTAACAATAAAAGCCCACGGACTCCTGTCCTATACACCCACCCAAAAATACACAAAAATTTGGAAACACCCCCCGGTAGACCCATTCTCTCCGGCTGCGGCTCAATCCTAGAGCCCCTGGGTAGATATATTGACTTCTTTATAAAAGACATGGTACAGGACACGACAACCTATGTTAAAGACACCACACATCTGATTAACTTAATTGAATCACAAACATTCAATCCACAAAGTGAACTGCTCGTCACTCTTGACATTCAATCGTTATACACGAACATCCCCCAAGATAAGGGTATGGAGGTAATTAGAAAACATCTTAACCTTCGACCTGCACCGCACCAGGTGCCTACAGAGTTCATCATTTCTCTACTAGAAATAGCCTTAACTAGAAACTACTTCCTGTTCCAAGATCAATATTACAGACAATGTAGAGGAACCTCAATGGGGGCCGTTTTTGCCCCGAATTTTTCCATACATTTCGTAGATGACATGGAGACTAACATCATCCTCAATAGGGTAAACCCATTTCTCCCCAAAATTCGCGTTTGGCGTAGGTACATAGATGATGTTTTTATGATTTGGGTTGGCACTAGCATCGAACTACAAGCCTTCTGCACTTGGCTTAACACTGCCCAACCAGACCTCAGATTCACCTACAACTATGACAATACCAAAATTGACTACCTGGATGTTACTATCAAGAGTCATAATGGAGAACTCTACACCACACTATTCAGAAAACCGACTGAACGCAATACCCTCCTTCAATATAATAGCGCACACCCAAGGGCCCTGAGAGATGGTTTACCGTTTGGACAATTCCTCAGAATCAGACGTAATTGTCATTTTAAAGAGGATTTCTTTCAAGAAGCTGAAATTCTGTGTAAAAAGCTTACTGACAGAGGGTACCCCAGACGTCTAGTTAAACGCTCTATGAAAAGGGCGTGGTACTCACATCGTGAATACCTATTACAACCAAAAGAAAAAACACCTCTTTCCAAAATCACATGTGTGACCACATTCTGCCCTGTTAGCAATAAACTAACAAAAATGATTAAAAAACACTGGGCAGTACTAGCCCCACTAGATCTTAATACAGGAACTCCTTTATTTTCCTTCAAGAGAGGTCGCAATATTAAGGACCACCTGGTTAGGGCCCACATACCAACACAAAAGGCTAACTCCATACATTCCTTCCTCAACCTGCCTCCACTACAAGGTCACTACAAATGTAATAATTGCATGGCCTGTGATTCCACTGTAAATACAAAAGTATTTGAATTTGAAGGCTCAAAGCATACCTTACAGTCTTTTTCCAATTGTAACTCACAAAATGTTATTTATTGCATTGAATGTCCCTGCAAACTGCGCTATATCGGTCAAACCACACAGAAGATCAAGGCCAGAATTTCACAACACCGGAGCAGGATTCGATGTAAAATCAGAACGGCACCACTAGTGGAACACTTCATGGACAAAGGACATTCTGAAACTGATTTTACATGGCAGGTGATTGAAAGCCTACAACCCAACCACAGGGGTGGAAACCAACAACAAATCCTGAACCGCCTAGAATGCAAATGGATTTTTAAATGTCACACTATTGAGCTTGGCCTGAACACACTTGACGAATGGAATGCCATTCTGTAGACTCAAGACCATGTTTTTCTCTACAAACTGACCGTCTGATTATGTGTTAAGTAGGACTCACACCAACTGCTGTTCCTATGAGTCCCTGGACATACTCTATGTCCCCCTTGTTATTATGGTATTTACTTTTCTTAAATTCCTTACTTCATTTATTTCTTTCCTCTTTGGGTATGTTCTATTTTCACACAATTTCTATTGCCTTTAATTATATCGCTTTATCACACTCTTACATGTTTTATGCTTCAAACTGTCTGTAGTAATCCCTTGCTCCTGATACACCACCTTTAGCAGTGTAACAGTAAACTCTGGCTTCTGTAGACGTGACTGCGTGTGCACAGCTGATCCTAATTAGTCACCCGCCCGAGGCAATTTCAAACAGCTGAAGTCACGGTATGTAATTCCCCTTCACACCGGCTTAGTTCTCGCACTCAGCGCGGACCATAGTAGCAGCAGGACAGGCTCTGCTCTCTCCCCCCAGGCTCCCATTAATAGCCCTGTGTTCATCCTAAACTTCAAGTAAGTTCCCCTTCCCTTCACTCTCCCTCTTCCCTAAGCCCTTCCCTATCCTGGCATGCTTTTGTAATGGTTTATGCCTCCCCCCCCCCCCCCTTAATTAGAAAACCCTGGCGCTGCTTGGAATCACTCGACGGCCAGCTGCCCTTCTTAATTCTTCGAGTAAGTGTTGTTTACCTTATATGGCCAGGTACTACCTACACCCCCTCCTCCCATAACTGGACCCAGATTAAATGACATGAGAAGGGTTTTGGATGTGGGGGTCGTAAAACCCCGGCCGTATTTATTAAACAAAATGAAAACATTATTAATATATACAAGATTTACAAATTACGCAGAAAATTATGCATTACACTGATTACAATTGATAAGTACATATGTCGGTTGGCTAACCTTAACATGACTCTAATACAAAGGTTTTCCTATCCGAATCTAACATATCTTTAATAATCATCACAGCATTTTACTTTTCTGCATATCCTATTTGGGCCTACGGCAAGGTCACTAACTGGTGTCAGATCCTTATCAAATTTTAACCACGCCCTCCAGCCGGAGTGCGCATGCGCAGAGGGCCCGTTTACCGTGAGGGTACTCCCCCCCCCCCCCCGGTTACCCCCGTACGCTCTGTATATCATCTCCATAAAGGGGCCCTTGCAGTTCTGCGCCGTTTACTGGCGACCTTGTGCACGCGCGGGTGGCCGACCAGCCTAGGGAAAGCGTGACTCCCTCCCCCGCACCCATCCAGCCAACCGGCTGTAAACTGCCCCTGGAGTTCTAGGAGAGACCACCTGTCCCTTCCACTTGGGCGACCCCATTCAAGAATGGCGCCGCCCTCTAAGGACCTTAAATTTACTGCTCACCAATCATTACCTTACCGCCACAGGCCAGCATAGTTGACCGACTATCTGGCCCCCCCCTGCGCTCACTAGGAGGTCATACCCTGCCCCTGGAGACCGAACCATGCTAGAAGATTTTCTAGGAAAGCCTCATTGCCTACTCTTGACAGATGGACCCTGTCCTTTACAAAGCAAGACTCACCCCTGATACACCCGTGGGCGATTGTCTGTAGACGAGGAGCCCTGAAGAGCCTCTCTATTTTGTTATTTATTCTCCTTACTGAGTGATTCAGTGCTCTTACCGACTCCCCCCCCTCCTCCATTGGAATCATTTGTGACCATACAATGGTACACCCCTGGCATGTCTTGGCTAACCAACTCACTTCTGATATTATTGCTTCCACTAGCCCCTTTCTACCGAGGCTTGCCAGATCATTCCCCCTAGGTGTAAGATAATAATACTGGGACGGGGACCACCCTTCTCTAATAGCCCCAATGTGAAACCCCTAAACTGGCTCAAGCATAGGCCCCCTTCCCATGAAATGATAGCCTAAAACCTGCCCGCTCTACCCTAGTCTTGTAGCTCCCTGTAAGGAAAAAGTTAGACAAACGCTTCACATACGAGTGACCAATGATCCATGCGACCTGTGATCCCTGCCTTGTTGATGACGTTCTTTGTGTTGCTTGGTGCTGGTGCGGCGTTCGCAGTTTCCCCCCTGCGTGACAGGTTCGAGAAACTGTAGATGAAAACAGAGAAGACATACGCATCAGCACCTGGCAATTATCCTGCTCATAACATATGTAGCCGCACATAGCGCTTGTAACAACTGGAGGACCACCTCCCAATCCTTTGGACGCTGTTGCTAGGTAAACCCCTAGCCGTTGCTTCCGTGGCCGCCCCTATCCTAAAAGAATGCGTACCAAAACAGCTTGGGTTTAGCCCTGCCCTCTGTATTGCCATATCCAGGACCCTCTTGAACTGAAACCGTGTAAGTGGAATACCATCAGCATGCACCAGGAGGGGCCCCCCTTTGCTATCAGGTCTAGATTGTAGAAAAGCCTCCACCTGTGAGAGGGGACAACACGGATTGCCATGCGCCCGATGGAGTACTACCCCATCCCCTCGTGCCTCTTGGTCCGTCTTGGACTTCCTAATTGATATCGTTAGAGCGTCCCCCAGCACCTTCACGTCCTCAAACTGCAATCCGCCTTGCACAACTTTTTTGTTTTGGGCCACCAATTCCCCAATTCTAAAAGCACCATAAA
This sequence comes from Calotriton arnoldi, assembly GCA_963921515.1. Lineage (NCBI taxonomy): Eukaryota > Metazoa > Chordata > Amphibia > Caudata > Salamandridae > Calotriton > Calotriton arnoldi. Next base: position 1,105,346 of record CAWUFW010000497.1, read on the forward strand.
AGGCCAATGAAAAGGCGGCGGTGAACAACAGAACTTCCTCTGATGTGGTGCAAATCAGGGGGAGGGTCCTCAGTAAAGACGTTAGCAGCTCCACCCCTATTGGCCGCCTTGAATCTGGGGTAGACCCTTGGAGGCGCTGCCAACCCTTCAGTGCTTTCCTGACTATAAAGCTGTTGGTAGGATTCCCTTTGTCCCTAGTTTGGGCAAAAAAGGAGATTGCCGCCACATGCCGTTTAGCGGCTGCCGCTGAGCGCCCCTCCCCCTTCAAAAATCCTAGGAAATGAAGGAGTGCCCCTGCGTCATGCCATTTTTTAGCCCACTCCCTTCCCAAGAAGGAACAATATGCCCCAAACGCCCCTTCATATGCTTTCCTGGGTGCTAGGCTAGCTGCCACGAGGTCCGGTAGTTGGGGGCACCAATCTGCCAAAGTAGTTCTGGGAAAGGGGTGGCATACTCCGCCGCCGGGAGGTGAGCCCTGAAAACCTGCATCTTAAAGCGAGAAAGTGCATCAGCCGCATGATTTAATACCCCTGGCACATGTTTAGCTTTAAATTGCATATTTAGCTTCATGCACAACAGTACAATCTCCTTCAGTAGCCGGAGAATCATCCGACACCGTGCCGCTTGTTGGTTGATGCATTCGACCACTGTCATGTTATCTGACCAGAACACCACTGATTGATTACGCAGTTGTTCTGGCCACACTGTTAACGCCACCCAGATGGGGAACAATTCTAGGAAGCCTATGTTGCCCGTCAAACCTGTCTCGACCCACCATGCTGGCCACCGTTGCGCCACCCACTCGGTACCGAGTATAGCGCCAAATCCCTCACTACCCGCAGCGTCAGTCATTAAACCTAACTCCGCGGAAGTAGTGGGCGGACCGGGCCACACTACCCTGCCATTGAAGTCCTGCAGGAATGCCATCCAAATCCGCATGTCCTGCCTGACCTCAGATGACAGCCTGGTGTGGTGGTGTCTTTCCTTGAGCCCCGCCATCGCCTGTGAGATGGATCGGGAAAATGGCCTTGTCATAGGAATGATCCTTAGTGCAAAATTCAACTGCCCTACTGTCTGTTGTAACTGGTGTAATGTTACCCTCTCCCTAACCAAGCACTGCTGTAATGCGGACCTGAACTTGGTGATCTTGTCCGTGGGCAACCTGAAACACCCCTGTATGGAATCTAACTCAATCCCCAGGAACTCTATTGTTGTATTAGGTCCCACCGTCTTTCCTGGGGCCAAGGGGACCCCAAAAGCACGCATGAGTGCGCAAAATTCCTGCAGCGCCCACGCACACTCCCGCGATCCCGGTGACCCCAAGACAAGAAAATCATCCAGGTAGTGCATTACCCACTGGTGCCCTGTCACCTGCCTAAAAACCCATTCCAGAAATGAACTGAATTTTTCAAAATATGCGCAGGAAACCGAGCAACCCATGGGCATACACATGTCCATGTAGAATTTCCCTAAAAATTGAAAACCAAGTAGATGAAAATCAGACGGGTGGACTGGTAATAGACGAAAAGCAGACTATGTCTGATTTTGCCAAAAGGGCTCCAGGGCCCAACCCCCTGAGCATCTCCACCGCTTGATCAAAAGAAGCATATCTCACACTGCAAAATTCATCATCAATAGCATCATTCAATGAAATTCCCTTGGGTGCTGATAGGTTATGTATAAGTCTGAATTCTCCTCTTTCTTTCTTGGGGACCACGCCCAACGGGGAGCAGACAAAATTCTCAACCGGGATTGAATCATATGGGCCAGCTACCCTGCCCAGTGGCAGTTCTTTTTCAATTTTCATTGCTGCTACGCTAGGTTTAGCTCGCACTGAGAGTTGGTTCTTGCAATCTGATGCCCCCACATAACCAGGTGCCGGTATCCTAAAACCGTACCTGAAACCATCTAGCAGCATTTTTGCGGTGGTGTGACAAGGATATTTGTTTAGCCAGGGTGTCAATGCCGTTACATCAATGGGTGACCGTGCCTTTTGTTGTCCATGAACCTCACTCCTGTTTCTTCCCTCCCTTATCCTTTGATTTCTTGAAGCATTTGGACTCGGGGTGAGACGGGTTCGCGCAGATGGAACACGCATGCTTAAACCTGCACGTGCCCTGCGGTCTAGTGCAGGCACGTCTATTGAAATCCCAGCATGTCCCTTTGCGCCCTCCCCCGGTGTTTGTATGGCTGGGGGGACCTGTGTTTGGCTGTGACCGAAAGGACTGAAAGGACTGGTTCCTGGCCCTATCCTGGACCCCACCGCCAATTTGGTCTAACCATGCAATTGTGTCTATGCGGTCCCATGATAGGGATGTGTCAGACGCTTTAGTTCTCCTGAAGCTCTTATCATATTCTTTCCATCCCTCACCCCCGTATTTATCATGTGCGAGAACAATCCTGTTTTGGTAACATGCCATCTCAGCCTGTATGTTAGGGAAATGCTCAGCCATGACTGCCATGGAAATGGAAAAACCTCTAATCCAATTCATCAAGTTTTCCTCCACCCTGTACTTCATAAGTTCGCTTGCTCATTCCCTCGGGAGCATCCAGTCTTTGTTCTTCCTGGCCTCTTCCCTCTCTTTTTCGCAAATAAGCAAAGAGAACATGTTTATGTAAGACCCCGACCAAATTCTGTCTTTTACGTCCTGTGTTACATGCCTCCCCAAATTCTCCCGATCTGTGCGGGACTCACCCACATTCAACATTGGCAATGTCATCAGCTTACCTCCTCCAGCGGACCCGGCTGACCCTGACGGCTTCTCTTCCGTCACGCTGCTGGGTTCAAGTGGCTTGGCCACCCCTGCTGAAATGAGAGGGGACAGCGCACCCTGACCCTCGCCCGTTTTGTCCACTGGTGTCCCATGAAACTGGGCCACTATTCGCCTCGCTTCTACAAACGGATCACCGCCCCGTCCCTACCCCCACCGTCGATGACAGGATCCCAGCCTTACCCAACCAAGGAAGTATTGCTGCCAAATGGGACACTACATCCTGTGGAATGCCCTCCCCCCCCGTACCGGGCAACACCGGCAATTGCGGGCTATCCCCTGACGGTCCGGGCCCCTCACCGGGCTGGGGGACTGGGACCGGAGCAATTGGGGGCTGGGGAGCTGGCACCGGGACAGGCGCCGGGGCTGGCACTGGGGCAACTGGCGGAGCAGGTACCTGTTCTGCGGGCGGGACCCCCTCTGTAGGCAAAACAGGGGCCGGGGACAATGGTAACCTTGGTTCCATCCGCCCCCCCTTGTTAGACCTAACCCTTTTGGGGAGGGGAGGAAAAGCCGACTCGGGGCACCATGCTGCGCCTGGCCCTCTCTTCTCTCTCCTCTGCCCCCCTTGTGCGTCCACCCGTTCTCTGAGGTCCGCAAGACCCTGCCCCAACTCGTTCACTTTCTTGAGCATTGCCTCCATAAAGTTCTCCATGCGGGAGGGCTTGCCCCCCTCTTCGCTTTCCCAGCCATGTTAAACAGTCCCTGCGTATATGACCACTTATCAGTCCCTGCTACCGTGCTGACACCGGCTGGATGCTAATGCCCAAATCACACTGCTGAGGGTAACTAGCGCTGCTTTTCTAAAGCCACTGGATGCTAATGCCCCAATCACACTGCTGAGGGTAACTAGCGCTGCTTTTCTAAAGCCACTGAATGAAAAACCCCCCGATATTAGGCTCTCCCTGAGCCCTGTACGTGCTTAATCCCCACAATCAGGCAAAAACGAGCATAATACAGCCCCGGGCACTGCACGCGCTACACACAAACCCCCCCCCCTACCAAGCGTATCCTGGAAGGGCCACAGTTGCTGATGCCACCTTCAACTTTCACAATTGCCTCAATTCTATTCAACCGGAAGGGTGCGCGCCCTCGCTAGTCGAGCGCCACCACAACCGGGTACCTGCCGTCCTCCGTTGCGTGCAACTCGCCGCCGGTATTCCGGGCCTCCCCACGCCTTCTCCCCCGCACAACAGCGGCGCTCTGCGACCGCGCACTCCTCCGATCACTGCCGATTACAGCCGCCGATTTTCCTGGGCCCAAACGTTGCGAAGTCCGCGATGCCTGCGCCTGCAACGGGGAAAAAACAAATTGAAGTTAAAGCCTCCTAGCGAGGCTGGTGTGGGGGGGCTGGGGAGCGAAGAGACCTACTCCTGCGCTCACCAGCCTTTTAAAGTGTTTACAGGCCAGGCCGGTTCTAACCGGCCTGGCGCTATCCTCTCGCGTGACCCGGAAGTGATTCCAATCACTTCCGGGGCACGCCCAGGACACGGGACCAATCAATGGTGAGGCTTGCCTGTCGCGTCACCAAAGTGCGCGACAGGCTTGCCTCTGTGGTCGCCGGAGGGGGCCGGCACGACCGCCATACTTTTGGCGTGGCCGATGCCGGCCCCGCCGTTCTCTTCACTTCCTACATTTCCCGATCGATCTCCTTGACATTGCCTTAAAATACACGCACTCCCCCACAGGTCCCCGATATTAAATTCAGCTGAGTTCACTGTATCAACAGGAACCCTTCACGCTACAGCAATATCGATCAGTAAGTGCCTCTTTTGCCTACCATTGCTTCTTTTATTACTTGAATCACAGCCTTGCAATTTAAATAGCCTAATCTAGCGCGTCTTTGCAATTTCCTTAGGCGCACCAGGCTTTTCTCTTGCGTAATTATTCCCCAGTATCTCTAATTAGACTCATGCCTTCATAGGCTAATTCAACACATTTTATGCACGAATTAAATTGACCTTTGAATAATATTAAATTTGATTCTGTCAATTGAGATGGGATTTTTTTCCTCCTTTTTACCTTTGAATAAGACCCACATGTCCTAACCTGACCTTAATCTTCTGCCCATATAGAGAGCCTATAATGGAACATTGATTTCATTTTTTGTAAATACGTCTAGGGTCAATTATCCTTATTTATTTATCTTTTTCCCTTCCACCAATTGTAGATTCAACTTGCTCACCTTGTATGTCCTGAAGATGAACTCAAATAATTGAGTTCGAAACGCCGTCGACCCCCCTACAACAAGAACTCCTTTTACTCTGTAAAAATGCTCTAAAGGATGTTCTAGTATTGTTGTCAATGCGATGTCTTTATTTTAATTTCACTTTCACTTGTCACGTCACGCTTATTGTCACTTGATGTGTGAGCACCTATATATTATTGTTGTGGAATAAATTTCTGTCATACATTGACCTACATGTCCCTAGTACATTACTTACCGCTCTCTTCTAAGAATTAAGTTCTATTCACAAACATAGTGCCCCCTAGCTGGGTCACTTCATTTTGGACCGTTTTTTGGCCACATAAGAACCATTGTTTCTCTAAACATGCGCTCTGGTAATGTCAGAGCTCCAACATATAATATTTTCACTTTGGAGAGTACGTCTCCCTCCTTTAGTGATTAGAAGCACCCTTTGGAATGAAGCACTAGATCAAAATGTGTTATTACGTTTATGATGATTATTAAAAGTAATAATATAATATTATTACTTATACTTGCATTTTTCTCATTTAAATATATTTCTCCTCTACTTTTTATTTAGACCTACCTAGTTGCACTCCCTTGGGTATCATTAAGAGAGAAGTTGAGTTATACAGTCATTTGTTTGGATTTTTGCAGTGAACTGTTAATTGCAAATATTTTTCTTAAAGTACTCACTAGTTCCATGACGGTGCCAAATAAAATGTTAATTTTGTGCAGTTGTTTCAAATATTTATTTTTTCCAAGCATATCAAATACTACTAGGCGGTGATTTGCCTTGGGACACGTCCGACCAGACTGTGCACATTTGATAACGTTCTGTATGTAATCCGATCAAGGTCCCTGGTGGAGCTTCAAGTCTGCAAGAATATCACTGCTGTGCTGACCTTCGTACAGGGAATGCACTCGAGCCAAGCAAAACGCAATGTGGATTGACTGCAGGCCTTCAGTGCAAATTATCAACTGACCCTCTAGTATATCTACTCAACACGAACGGTGGCTTGTGCTGCCGAGTTTTGAGTAAGAGGTAAAATACATTTCCTTAGGGTTTTTTTTAATTATTATTGTTAGAAACCGGGGGTCTCTAGTTGGCTGAGGTATGTACCTTAGTCCAAATAGGGACCCTTGCTTCTAAGTCAGGGTAAGGAGGGACACACCTTTAGATAACCCCTGCTCACCCCCTGGTAGCTTGGCACGAGCAGCCAGGCTTATCTCCAAGGCAAATGTGTAAAGTATTTCATCCACGCTCTCAGTGACACAGTGATAACACCACAGATGGACTCCACACGAGCTTCATAAAAACAATTATATGTTTATAAAAAAAGATATACGATGAGACCACACGATAAAAATCCAACATATGCGTATTTGTAATATTTCACCTTGCCGGTTATTAGGCCAGCACGCACTGGTAGGTTCTTGCAGTATTAATGAGCAATTCTCTATGATCCAATGCAGTCCTAATGCAATGCTATGCAGTTCGTAATGCAAGAATCAGGCACTTCGTAATGTAAAGATAATGCAATTCGTAATGCAACAATCAGGCAGTTCGTAATGCAAAAATAATGCAGTTCGTAATGCAACAATCAGGCAGTTCGTAATGCAAAAATAATGTACTTCGGCACCGATCGCGGTGCTCTGGACGGTCTCTATGCCGCTCTTACTGACTCGCGGTCAGCTACTGCCAAAATATGCCCCCAACACTGTTATGATGGAAAACAAAGTGCAGCTCCACACTCCGGCCCCGGTACTGCCACTCCTCGGCAAGTACGGGCCGCGATACGGACTTGAGCGGGGGCTCGCGCTGCAAAGATGGGAAAGGCCGAGAGCGTTTCTCTCGTAGATCGCACCCGCCCCAGGCGGCGACACACGCACGCTCGCTGAGCGTTACCTGGGGGGTGTGATCTCACTCCTCTCTCTTCTCCTTGCGGCTTGGGCCTCCGGTGTGACTTTGTTGATCTTGGGCAGTGGAACTCGGACCCCCGACGGTGATGGTTCGAGGTCTCTCCTTGGCAAAGGCAGGCTCGGGCCGGCGGGGGTGAATTCCCACAGCTCCTCTGGGGATGCCGGTCCGGGCCGATGGCAATGACGATCGCAGCAGTTCTGGCCACACTGCCGATCGAAGCAGAGAACAAGACTTCTCCGGGACACACAGTCACGGGGCAATTTCTCACGAAAGTCTCAGGCTGCCACAGGGCACACGCACACAGCGTCGCTGAGACTCACTTGGACTCCGGGTGCACACGATCACAGGGCAATCCTCACGAAGGTCTCAGGCTGCACGAAGAACACGCAAACTGCGTCGCTGAGACTCACTTGGACTCCGGGTGCACACGATCACGAGGCAGTTCTTACAAAGGTCTCCGGCTGCAAAAAGCACACGCACACAGCGTCGCTGAGACACACTTGGAAACTTTTATGTTCCTGAGTTTCCACAAGAGGGAGCCAGCTCTCCTCGGGCCCTTGGAGACATGCTACTTCAGGACACAGCACACAGCAAAGTCCTCACAAGCAGGGGGACACAGCACACAGCAAAGTCCCTTGTCCTCTACTTAGTCAAACCAGCAAACTGCAGGCCAGCCCCAGAACACACAGCAAGGGTCAGTCCTTCTCTTCAGTCTCTTCAGCTGTTCATCTTTGGCAGAGGTTCCTCTTGAGCACCAAGTAGGTTAAATCCTTTTTCAATAGGGATTTCAGTCTAAAGTCCAGTGGTTTCAGATCTCATAGTTATACCCCTAAATGTCTTTGAAGTCTTTGTGTTCAGGGGGCACTGACCCCTGTCCAAACCAGTTCTGGGTGTCTCCCTGCCAGTGACACCTTCTTCCTTTGATAGTGGGGGTCTGGGTCTTCAATCACTCAGCAGGAGATGGAGCCTTTGTTTTATGGCAGCAGCCCAGGCCTCTTCACCTCCAGGGCTACTCCTCCCCCTACACTCCAGATGCAGGTCAACCGTGGCTGTCTCACCTACTCCTCCCCTGGGTCAAGACATTTCCCAGATCCTATCACATTCAAATCCAGACAGTCAATCCACAACCAGGCAGAGACACAGAGAATTGTTAGAAGAAAAAAACAGCCACTTCTAAAAGCGTGAGTTTCTAAACACACAATTCAAAAACCACCTTCACAAAAAGATGTGTTATTAAATTGTGAGCTCAGGCACACTAAACTTCACCTCTCCATCTTAAACCTATGGGAAGATGGGCTGGAAACATATTACACAGCCTTCCCCATTCTATCCTATGGGCAAGATGGCCTTGCAACAGTGAAAAACGAAATGGAGAGTGTTTCACTGTTAGGACATGGTACACACCTCAGTACATGTCCTACCTTTCACAGACACTGCACCCTGCCCACGGGGGTACCTTGGGCCTACTATAGGGGTGTCTGATGTGCATGGAAAGGGAAGGGTAAGGCCTGGCAAGTGGGTGCACTTGTCAGGACAACATGGCAGTTGGCAAACTGCGCGCAGGCACGGCAGTGGCAGGCCTGAGTTCTCTCTTTAGGGCTACTTCTGTGGGTGGCACAATTAGTGCTGCAGGCCCACCAGTAGCATTTGCATTACCAGCCGTGGCACACATAGTGCACTTTACTAGGGACTTTACTAGTAAGGCAAACATACCAATTATGGACAACCAATTACCATTACACTTTACACAGGGAGCACTTGCACTTTGACACTGATCAGCAGTGGCAAAGTGCCCAAAGCATCTAAGTTGGCAACATCATGTCAGAAAAAAGGTCTAGGGGGAAGGCAAAAAGTTTAGGGAACTTTAGCCAAAAAGGGCCAAGTCCAACAATGATCTAAACCTTGAAGCACGTGGTAAGTTACATTTCAGCTATGAAATACAACTTGCCATCAAGCACCTGAATCGGCATTCGTGCCGGATGGCACAACATAATCACTGCTCATTTAATTTAAGTGGAAACGGTCTTAAAGGGTAGGTCCTTGAGCAAACAGCAGCAAAAACACAATATGCACACATCCTTACTAATACAATCACAAAACCGGTCAATCCCTACCATTAATCCGCCAGGAGACCTCCCAAAACACTAAACCAGCAGGGCAGTCCTCAAAGGAACTGTGTGTGCTGTTATGCTTGAAAAGAAACAATGAACAAACACCATTTCAGTCAAACATTATGGGACAGACTGTGGAGGCCATTTATTTCTCAACAAGAGGCCCTGTCCTCCGTCCCCTGGCACAGACCCGCTCTTCATATTCCATGCAGCGAGGTTACACATTGGTTTAATAGGCTCTACTGTGCTCAAAACAGCTATGTGTGGCCCCCCATCATAACCAGTCCTGAGCCTTTGTATACACGGTCCCACAGACACCTACCTGCCGCCCGCTTAAAAAGCTTTGACTTTCTCCACATCTTTCTGTCTACAGAATACGGACTTTAATTTGGTATTTCTGGGGCTGTCTTGCCAGCAGGCAACAGAATGATGAGCTATCAGGGAATGCAGAGAGGGCAGCCCTCATGTGAGGGCCATCCAATCCACCACTGTTCTCCCTGTATCTAGGTAAAAGAAGGGAAGTTCTTCAGGCAAGCCTTAGAATGAGAAATTAATGTAGTCCTGCCCTCCAATGGTAGCTCTGTCTCGTCGAGCATGGCACAAGCTATTCCTCATCGGTACTTCACCAGGTGCCAGCAGTGGGAGTCAAGGATCCTGTATTGATAGCGCATGACTTCTCTTTCTATACCACTGCCTTCCAGAACAAAAAACATGACTTGGTGCAACTTCACATTCACCCTCCCAAAAACAAAGACCATTGGGCATCTTGCGTCATATCGCTATCTCACTACTGACATTGTGGTGCCTGGGGGTAGGGCAGTTAACTCAACATTTCTACCTGTGATTTTCAGGTTGGTGGTGGAGTCTGTAGTGTCGTGAAAATAAAGAATGATGGAACTCTTTTGGTTCCCGAAGTTCTCCGTAGACCTGTGACGTCGGCACTAGAGGGAATGAAGTGAATGTAGGTTTAGAACGTTGAGTTCTTGCTTACATGCTGATGAACAAAGATGTGCATAACTACTCTCCGTATGTGGTGTAGTCATTGGCTAGTGCCCGGGCTGGGTAGGACGCTACAACTGGTGACGAGTAGGGATTAAGTAACCCGTAGATCGACAGTGCTCTCCCAGAGAGTTTGCCGAGGTCCAGTAAACTGCTCCGGCGTGCCACGTGTGCTGCAGTTGAAGTGCAGAATCTACGCTGGCACCTGTAGAGTCTCAGCGCAACGCCAGCCAGTGCAAAGCTTTCAAGGATACAGAAAGCATCATTGAAAATATGCACATCGGTGGGCAAGAATCAAACGAAAAGACAGCAAACAGAGGTACCACACTACTACGTAAATTAATGATATGTCATACAGAGTGATAATGCTAAAGGCGAATGTAACCAGGTTTTGAAAGACCGCATATGGTGATAATTCAGTGCAAGTTGAGCTGTAATCTGATGTGCTCTGAATCAGCGATTAACCAGGTGTTTACAAAGAGAAATTCAAGCACAAAGCCAATTGAGTCTCATAACGTTATCTGCTTATCTCATTACTCAAATGTGAAAAAGATTTTTTTACTTACCAAACCAACTCAAGAGAGCCATAATACGGCCTGCTGGGAAGTGGCCCCAGAGGACAGACCGGGGTGTTGCTTGCGGAGTTGTCCAGAAGCAAAGCGGCCTCCATTGAAGCTACTGTGTGAGAGCTCAGAACAGCTCCACAGTCTCCATCAAGATAACGAGCCCCAATGGAGACCCAGGGCGTGGTCAAAGTTCCTACAACTGTCAAGGATGATTCTGAAGCCAGCACGTCACAATGATTTACAGATGGTATGAATGGTGCAGGTTCAACTGAACGGCATAGACTCTCAATGTCAGTAAGAACCACAACAAGTTATATTGCTGCTGGTTTCTTAAAACCGCCATCATCATTTGATACTGCCAAAAAGCAATATTGGCAATAGATGGACTACCTGGATAGAGAATTTTGAAGATTTCATAGATGCAATAGATGAGACAGATGACAAAAATATTATCAAGTATCTGAAGAACATGACTGGTGAAGGTGTAAAAGAAGCCATTAAAAAGATAGCACATGATGACAAGGTGACATACAATCAAATCAAAGCAGTCTTGAATGCCAAGTTCAATCCAGTGCCAAAAGTAGATTACGAACAATACATCTTCAGCCGAAAATGCCAGAGAGAAGGTGAAACCATAGATGAATTTGTTGAGACTGGTTCTCCTCAAAGAGCACTGTAAATTCAATGAACTTAATGATGAGGAAGTTACCCGCCTCAGATTTATAAATGAAGGCGTGTCAGATTCCTTTCAACGACGAATGCTGAAGGAAGCTCTGAGCTTGGAGCAAGTCCTCATGGCTACCCGAGCTGAGGAGCATTCTAATCGAGGAGCGGCTGACATGGAGGCCAGAGGTGCCCAGAGTGTCAGTCTTGAAGGTGAAAAGTAGGCCAAAGCCTAAAGCTGAGGGATGCAAAGCGAAGTCTCCACAGAAAAAGAAAATATGTTTCAGATGTGGATTGTCATTTCCACATGACTGTAGATGTCCCACCATTGGACTAATTTGCAACAGCTGTAGCAGAGCAAACCATTTTCTGATGGTGTGCAAGGTGAAAGAAAAAGTGAGTACGTCACAGCGTGAAGACAAAATGGCAGACCAAGCGCTGCATCAATGATGTTCGAGTTCCCACAAGGCCTAGCAGTCACATCAACTGAGGCAAATCTACACCAAATGAAGTCAAACGTCCTCTAAATCATCATCAAAGAGTTCCTCAGTGTCGGTTTTCAGTAAAAGTGACAATGATATTTGTGCAATGTCGATGTTTACTTCAGAGAGGCATGCGCATGTGGGACTAGTCGAATGTGAGAAACACCACAGACTAAAGATAAATCGACATGAAAAAGCACCATAGGCTCACAACATTGTCCGAAGATTACCCTGAAGATAAATGGGTGTTCGATTCCTTTTATTATTGATAGCGGTGTGCTGATAAACATCATGCATGAGGAGAAATATTGTGAATTGTCCATTACCACAACCTATGCGGTCAAAAACTAAGGTATATACGTGGGCTGCGTCAAAACCTTCAAAAATTCAAGGCTCCTTTATAGCCACGATGAAACACGACAACTGTGGTGCGAGCGCCTTTTCATGTACTTCCCGGCACTGCTTCAAGTGCCTGTTTGCTAAGTTTCAACACCGCTGCTGAAATGGGACTGATATCAGAAATGAAAAGTCAATTTTCTTCATTATTTCATGGGTTAGGAAAGCTCAAGACTATTAAAGTACAGTTACATATAAATGAGGATGTTCATCCTGTTGCCCAAAGACACAGATGAATTGCATTTCACTTGCAAGAAGCTGTTAAAGGGGAACTTAATTCATTGCTCAAACACGATATCATTGAATGCTCCACTGGTCCAAAACCATGGGTTTCTCTCATCGTAGTAGTGACTAAAAGAGACAATGAAGGAGCTTGCACACCTTTGCGTTGACATGCATGAAGCCAACACGGCAATTGAGAGAGAACAACATCCAGGTCCGCACATTGCTGATGTGATAACTCAATTGAATGGTTCAAAGTTTTTTTCTTGATTCGACTTAAACAAAGGATATCAATCAATCAAAGTAACTTTATTTCCGCCAAGGCCATAAAAGTTCCATAAAATCCTACAAATACAAAATAAAATAAATACTAAAACACAGTAAAACAGATTCTTATATTAAAACAACACAATGGAAGCATGGATTTACATATTAAAACATCACATATAGATGGTACCGACTAAAAATAGGGTCATATAACAGCTATGGATAAGCAGCAAATGATCCAAAAAGCCCATGAGTGAACACTAGCACCAAATTATTTGATCGCCCACATCAGCCCAAAAATTTAGCTACCCCACACACAGACAGGGGATTGGGGTTCATTTTCAATAGCCTCCGGGCAACAGAAAGACTAGAGGTACCCAGCTGTCTACAAATAGGTGCCAACCACACTAAGCGGGGCTGGGCATAGGCCGAGCATACAAGCGAAGCATGCAGTATTGTCTCAGCATGGGTACTATAAAAGGGACACATGGCGGACTCAGATCCTGCCATTTTATAGTAAACGACCGGAGATGAAGTGACCCCACTCGGAATTGATGGTATAATTTCCTGTCAAGTGGGATAGTAATCAGGTCCCAGTATTTCTTTAAACATTGTATCGATTTGAAATTTAAGAAGTCCCCAGTTAATGTGCCCACTACCTTTTGCTCCTCCCTGCTTGCCAGCAGAACCCAATATTGTTTCTTCATAGCAGCATTAGATGGCATAGAGGCCAAGGATATCACCTGTTCGAACTTGTAGAAAATTGTAGGCACACAACAACCTTTTCTACACAAATTGGTCTGTTTCGCAATAAGCAACTGAGTTTTGGTGTGTTCTGTGCTGCAGCACTTTTCCAAGTTGTCATTCCACGTATCATACAATCTGTTGTTAATGCCTTCAACTATAGTGACGATATATTGGTTTTCAGAGCTACTCAGAAAGAGCATGACAAAGCTCTCATTCAGGTATGCTGTTTGCTGAATGATGCTGGATTAACTTTAAAAGTTGGCAAATGTGAATTTCATATGACCAGTTTGAAATTCTTTGGCCATATCTTTTCTGTTGGGGGTATGACACCTGAGCCAGCTAAAGTACAAGCGCTATCTACTGCTTATCGCCCACAGGACATTTTCATGTTACACTCATTCCTTGGGATGGCCAGTTACTGTTCTAGATAGATACAAGACTTTGCCACGGTTGGTGCACCGTTACAAGAACTGATGAAAAAGAATGTTGTGTTTCATTGTTCACGTGAATGCGAGGAGAGTTTCCAGAGAATCAAGCAAGCCATCGAGAATGCCACTGAAATAGCCTACTTTGATCCCGAGCTTCATACCGAGGTTGTAGTTGATGGTAGCCCTGTTGAGCTAGGTGCAATCCTTGCACAGCACAATGGACAGCTGAGCGCCCAGGGGGATATTGTGGTATATGCCAGTAAAAGCCTGTAATAGAGTCCATTAATTAAAATTAAATTTTAATTAACTTAGAAAGCCAAATGTACAATTAAGAGTGTGAAACTTAATGTTCAACTGACATGCTTTTGGAAATATGCTGATTTGCAATAGGCATTCATAGTTATCCGTGTTGGCCATAAAAAAGCTATGAAGCAAGCTTTCTTTAACAAGACGTGAATTTAATAGTGCTGAAATGTTCACAACATGATTTAGGAACTTGACCTTAAAACGATATGCTTAGAAATGTTGTCATAACTGCAGAATATTCCAGTTTAGCAAATGTATTACTTTATAAGCAACATTTTATTCCTGAATGTCAACAACTTTCTAATTTCTTATGTTTTAAATAATGTTTGAATACAATAACTTGTGCATTTGAAACCATGATGCTTGATTCATATTAGGAAGAAGGCATTACCTAACAGTGATTTTTCTTTTAGTTAGTAGTTCATTGTCCTTGTAGTGAAACAAGTTGAGACGTAGAGGTCGAATGGTCCTTAAGGCCTATGGGAACCAAGCCTGGTGTTTCCAGACTCTAACTATGCAAGACTGTCTGTAGCTAACCTGGTGATAAAAAGTATAAGCCACATGAATTTCCGTGAGAACAGAGGAGCTGAACCTGCTTACCAAAGAACCCTGCTACCCTATTTGTCTGTGAAGAAAGGAGCCTGATACAAATGTTTTTGACATGTTTTCTTGTCTTTTATATTGGTGCGTGTTCCTAGGTAGATGGAGAAACTCTGAGACCTAGCCACTCACTTATTGCTGATTCTTTGGAACATTGCCCCAGTCCCTTGACGGTTGAGGCTACTGCTGCTACTGTTTTCCTTCTTTTCCTTACTATGCTATTTGACTTGACAGATTGCTACTACAACTGTATGCTGATCTAATTAGATTTACTGGGACTCGTGAGTCTTATGAACTACTAGTTATGGGGAGTTCTGCTACATTAATGTGACTTTGAAGCTCTGTGTTCCTTTGATTTCACTCTTTTCCTTTAATTAGAACTCTTCTTGGATTTTTGAAATTTAAAAGTTCTTATCCTGACTTGTAAAACGTATTCCTATATGGAACACGCTTAATGCAAATGATATTTTGATGCTTTATGCTAACCTCTTTTCTTTGATGAGATTTCCGTAAACTTGTTTGATTTATGGACTAACTGAAATAAAGATAAAGAACCCTACTAATCTCTTAATGAGCAATAATGCTTTAAAAATACAATAATACTCTCATCATTGACTACACTTAAACTGTTAATGAGATTTAGGTTTGAGATCTCCGTTTTGCTCCTTGACTCCTAATACAGCATTCCGAGGACCGTCACTGAGAAGGACAAGGATTTAGCACGGAAAAACAGGGCTTAACCTTACAAGATGGTAAATTGGTGTCATTACTAAAAATGTTAGGGCCCAGTCTGCACTATCACCTGTCACAAACTGAACATGCTTATTCACAAACTGAGAAAGAAAGCTTGGCAGTGGTGTGGGCTTGTGAATATTTCCATGGGTTCTTGTATGGGAAACCTTTCACCGTAGTGACCGATCATCAAGCACTATTGACAATATTTGTCAATCCAAAAGCCAAGATGCCGCCTCATATTGAACGTTTGTGGTTTGAGATTACAGGAATACAACTACATTATCGCTCGACGTCCAGGGAAGGATCAAAATCCTGCTGACAATTTTTCAAGAGTGCCCATACAATGCCCTGGTACCCCCATCTAAGACAGCTGAAGCCTACATAAATTTCATTGTAAAATCGAACACACCAGCTGCCATGTCATTAGAACAAATTGCCATGGCCACAAGCCAAGACAGTGACATGCTGAAGCTGAAAGACCGTATTACTCACCAATCCTGGAACCAGCACTCTCAGCCTCTCACCGGTGACGATGAGTACTTAAAATTCAGAAATGTCGCAGATGAACTGTCTGTAACTCAGGAAGGCCTCATCTTGCGAGGTTCACATATTGTCATTCCGGAGGGCCTACAACAGCAAATAATTGAAATGGCCTATGAGGGACATCGAGGAATAATTGCCACAGAGAGAGCTCTTTGAGACAGAGTCTGGTTTCCTCATCTAATTGAAAGGGTAGAAAGAGTTAAAGGCCTGTAATTTATGTAACTGTCTCTCGTCCCACAGTACTCAGCACCATTTAAACATGTCAGAATTGCCTAACTATGCTTGGGAGAGAATTGCTGTTGATTTCTTTGGTCCTCTTGAGAATAGACATCATGTTATGGTCATTGTTGATGAATACTCCTGTTTTCCATTGGTAGAAGATCTTTCATCCATCACTCATGAAAAAGTAATGGAAAGATTAGATTGCATCTTTGTGACATGGAGTGTCCCTGTGATCTTGAAATCTGACAATGGCCCACACTTCAGTGGTCGATAGTTCAGAGACCTTCTCAGCCACCTCAATGTAAAGCATCAGAAAATTACTCCTCTTTGGCCCCAGGCCAATGGTCTGATGGAACGATTCATGAGTACTCTAAAGAAAGCTGTGTAGTGTGCTGCATTAGAGAAGCTCGTCCTCAAGGTTGTTTTGAATACCCCTTTTCCAGCTTACCGATCAACCCCTCACTCGACTACAGGGGAAAGCCCTACAACTTTAATGTTCAGGAGAGCCATGACAACCAAGTTACCCCAATGGACCAATCTCAGATCAAAGACTGAGAAAGACATTTGCAGAGGATTCTAGTCACAAACGAAAAATGAAAAATCTATGCTGACAAGCGACATCATGTGAAAGATATCACTTTCAAGAGAGAAGATCAAGTGCTAGTTCGACAATCCAGAAAGCGGAAATATGATGCCCCTTTCGAGGCTCAGCTCTTTACTGTCACAACCATCAGAGGACACATGGTGACTGCCCAATGTCCTTGGAAGTCCCTTACAAGAGATTCTTCTCACTTCAGACTTGTGGCTTATCACTCACTAAACATTGATGTCACTGTAGAGACTGGATCTGGACAGACAGTGGATGATCCTGTGACCACTGATGTCTCCACCTCACCTATGCAGATCACTGACACTTTAACTGCCAACTCTTAGTTTCCGATGACCAGATCAGGCCATGTGATCCAAGCGCCACAAAGGCTTATTGAACAGTTATAAGTGTATATGTATTTGTAATTATTTATGTATTCATTTATGAAAAAAGTTGTAACTTTTTATTTAACAAAGGGGGAGATGTAGTGTTGTGTAAATAAAGAATGACGGAACTCTTTAGGTTCCCGATGGACTCCGTAGACCTGTGACGTAGGCATTGGAGGGAATGAAGTGAATGCAGGTTTAGAACATTGAGTTTTTGCTTACACGCTGAAGGATAAAGACGTGTATAACTACTCTCTGTGTGTGGCGTTGCCATTGGCGAGTACCTGGGCTGGGTAGGACGCTACAGAGTCCATAAGGGCTAGTTAGTTGATAGACCAGAATGGAGTGGGAGAGAGGGGTTTAAGGTCAGTTAAAAGTAGGAATGGCCTGTTTTGCCATACCCCTTGGAGGTCTGCGCAGGTGTTTCTGGGAGGATGGTCAGAGGTATTAGGGTGCAGTTGGGCAGGAAGGGCCAGTCTTTAGGTATCAAGGCAGTGTCTCAGAAAGGTGGAGTTAGTGCCGCTCAGTCAGGGAGTGATTTACCGGGGGTGGACTTGCTGGTAATCCGAGCAAGGCTGCATCTTGCATCAGATGGTGACTGCTGCCACTGTAGCCCACAGAGCTTTGTGCCAGTGTTTAGCAGTTTGTGGTGCATTGCAAACGCATCAGTTCTTGAGAAGATGCAGAGCTGCACGTGGAAGAGAAGGCTGTGGAGAGGGGCAAGGTAACCCCGCTACACGGACTGCAGTGTCATCTTGCAGTAAGCAGGTGGCACCCGAGTGCAGATGCTCAGTAAAAGCAGCACATAACCATGCTGACGATAGGTCTCGCTCACAAAGTGAAAGTGCCTCTTAAAAGCAGAAGAAACCGGAGGAGGTGCTCAGAAGAAAATTGGCACTGCTGAAACTATTGTACTGTCTGGAGATGACATGAGTCAGAATGTTATTTTTATAAACATTGACTCGTATGCATTTTAGTGAGCCCATTAATCTAGTTAATAAGTCAGCAGAGGGAGGTGGGAGAGGGTTAGAGCCAGTTATGGGTAATGTGTTGGGGTATGGATGGCCTTTGATTTGCCATGTCTCCACAACCTGTGGTTGTAGTTCAGGTGTTTCTGGAGCACCCACCACCCCCGTTTTGTTGAGGGGGGTCAATTAGGTATGTGATTTCGGAGCCATGAGGTACTGTCTCATAAAACAGTTTTCATGGGACAGGACTTCCGGGGTTTATTGTTTGTCACTGTAGGAAGGTCTGTAAGATGGAGGAGAGTAGCCAATGGAGGATAGTACTGGGCAGTATTGTTACTGGGCAGGCAAATCCAGTTGAGGGGGAGGGGAGGCACAGAACTGTTAGGACCTCCGCTATAAGGAAGAAGATGGTAAAGGCCAAGAAGGAAGGAGGAAGCTGATAATAGAGGATGGGTGGCTGGTTCAAGATGTAAGATAATTGTTGCAGGTACCATAGGTGAGAAAAGTTACCCCATTCGAACCTATTTATTTCTGTTGGTCTTAATGTTTGTACATTATGGGAACTAACCACAGCTTTCAGGAAGACTGTTACTACGGTCCCATTGCTTATCTGCCCGATTCCATACAATTGTTTTGGAAGAAGACAAAAAAAGTGTGGGTATCTTACTGATAGTTAAGCTATGGGTACTGAGAACTCTGTGTAAACTACAAGTCACAGATCTGAATCCTGGTAATTCTTAGTCAGCCTCTTACTGTTTAGAGACTGAAGAAAATAGTGTTATGTAAAAACAAGTTAGGATTACCATTATCTTGAGGCCAGTTTAGTAGGCATTTTATAACATATAAAAACTATAGATTGCATTGGGGAGAACAAATATCTCTACCTGCCAATCCTCTGCCCAGTCCTAGGTACTTACTGTTCAATCTTCCTATTACCGCAAGGGGCTATTAGAGCTGTTGAAAACAAGTCACATTTTAGGAAACTGTACATAAGGACAGGCAACTTAACTTTGGTTTGATCTTTTCATTTGAAACGCATGACCCTACTGATGGTTGCTGTGTGTGTTATTGGGGCCATAGTGATAAACCTTTGTCTGTTTTCTCTCTTTAGGATTCCACTATATTGTTTGCACTGGCTGTCATTGCAGCAACAAGTGTATTGCTTCTGTTTAAAGCTGTGGGTTCAAGGCCAAAGAGAGCCCCCATCACGTTGTTGGATGCGAATGTCAAATATCCCCTACCTTTGATAGACAAAGAGGTACGTATGCAAAGATGATGTCCTTCATCATCAGTCATTCCATAACTACTCCTGGCTACTATTTCATAACACAAGGACATTTGTTGAAACGACAGCTGATCTGATAAGAAGCACGTCATGTACTAATGAGTCGAGAAGGGTTGTCCTTCACAGATTGCTCAATCATGCTTATATTCCTTCTAACAATGCTTTCACAATGCCATTGCTGTCTGTTAATCACAGAGTCAAATCACATATACTAGAGGTCAAGGGAGATGTAGTTCGAAAGCAAATTGCACAACCACTGGCAAACTAAATAAATGATACAAGGATGGCTTTTACCCTTGCCACGTCTTTAACATGAACTCACCTGTCAAGGGAGAAGTTCAGTTAGGTAATGTAATGCATTTAGTCATTGCATTGTTTTGAACTGCTCCTACCCAAGTGTACTATATTCACAAACTGCACCCACTGAACTAACGCTGCTTTGGGAAAATGTAATACAATTGTTAAGATTGGCTCATTGGTGCCTAGAGCACGATTGTCCTGTATCATTTGTGTTTAAATCAACATCATCAATTCTTTTTTCTGGAAACTCCAATCAGCATACATTTAGGGCACCCACCCTTTGTCTAACCACACAGAAGCTAGAGAAAGTCTTTGATGCTGATCACTCACTTCATTGAGGAGCAACTGGGGGGCTAGCATCTGCAACACTGTAATGCAGCTTGCTACACCCGAGGACATGTTTACAACGAAACCAGTCTGACTACAGGTGTTTTAAAAGTAGTTATAATTTCAGATTTTAATAATATTTATTCTTTGTGCTTGTTATCAGGTAATGGATTTCAAAGTTCAGAAGCCATATATTTCCTATAAAGATTGCTGAATGAAAATATGAAATTACTCATTATGAGGGTCAAAGATCATGCGATGTCATTGATGATATTGAAGGCAGATGTTCCTGCAGTGTTACATCTGCAAGCAGTATGAGTTTGTTCAAATGATGCAGTTTCTCCCTGGGGAAAGACTTGCGTGCTTTAAAGATTTGGAAGGTCGATGTGGGAGATGGGGCTACCCAGGGGCTGAGATATGTCTAATTTCATATCTGCAGCTTTTGTGCTTTGTTTTACAGAAAGTGAAATGCTCTGTTACTTTAAGATGTCTTTTCTGCGGGTTTATTTAGCTTCCAATAGATAGTGGACACTTGGTCTATCTCTAGTTGGAAACTTTGTTCTCATACTGGTAACTCTTGTTTTAAGTGTGCTACCCTTTTTTTTAACAACTTTTTGTGGATTCATTCCTGCTGATCTTTTTTTAATCTCAAATAAGTTACTTTTGAAATACAAATCCTGTTTCTGGGCATTGTTATAGTTTGGGTAATGCAATAGGTGGTGACTTTTTGGGATTTAGCAGCAGAACAAGAACGAAGTTCCCTTTTAGAGATAAAGTTTCGATAGATGTTTAGATATTCATCCTGTACTTTCCATTGCATTAGGAATGTAAACGGGCAATGTTAAAAAAACCTATAATCTTTTGCTATTGATTGATGTCTCAAAAGGAAGAAGCAATAGCCAAATGCATCAGTGGTAGGTGGTTAACGATCAGACATAGGGGCATACACTCCTGCCTCATATGACGCAGAATGAGCAAAACAAAGGCATCATTCCATCCTAGTGTGGTTTAGTTTGTGGAAGGGGTTCCTATCCTAGGACAGATGTAACAAATATGCTTCTAAATGGTGCATTCTATTGCATCATTTGCAGAAGAAAGTAGCATTTTCTGAAGACTTTGTAAGAGATTGGAGAATGAGTTGATTGAAGAGTGCACTCGTGTTTTGAAGCTCCTGGGGAGTAGATTTCCTTGCAATTGTTTAAGTATTTTTGATAGGACAAGCATTTGGTATTAGATTTGGGGTTCTATGACACAACTGAAAAATTGAATAATTTGTTGAGCGTTGTATAGTAATGTGCTGGAAATATTGAGACTAGCAGATAGAAAATTGGGAGCTTTTTTGGAAGCTGCTGAATGCTGGAGTTGTTCATCCTCCTTTTTTGTGGTACAGTTATTACATATGTTAGCAGCGGCAAACCAAACGGATTTTACATTGCGGCCAGTAGTTTAAATTTGTTCATATTGCAAGGATGTGGTCTGTCAGATGCTTGGTCCGCAGATCTATACTATTTCTCTTGATTGCCACAACAGTAGAATGTGAAATTTTGGGTTCTAGGAGGTCAAAAACATTTTCGGCAGAATAGGTAATGTACTGCTTTATAACGCAATATTTTTTGAGAGCTGAATGGGTTCTTCGAAGCATCAGTGCCTGCCAGGTCCTACAACCAGTGCTTTAAATGGAAATATAGAAGTGTTGGCACCCACTCTTTAGAGTACCTGGCTGCTTCTGGGAAGTGCTGGTACTCTCCCCTTAAACATATTGAAGCAGTGCCAAGACGTGCAGGCATTCTTGCTGTCGAATTAAAGAAGTGCAGGTACTTAGTACAGGACAGAACCTGCCTATAATAAATACTGCCTACAACGCAAGTTTTGCGAGCAGTATAGTGTGGAAACTGTGTGCAGAGAAAGGCCTTTGCTTTGCGACTACTTGCACAGATCTGTAGGCAGCAATGAATGATATCTTGTTGGTAAGCAGTGTTTATCAATGCTTCAGAGCCTGTACAGTAACATTTACTTTGCAACTGGTACTGCAGTGAGAGGACGTTCACATATATGGCGCTAAAGTGTCACAAACCTCCTCTCCACACTTTAGGGTGTAGCGTTTTACTGAGCACAGGTGACCAACGATCAAACGCAGCTACCAAAGTGTATCTTACACCTTTGATGCAATGGGTTTGGGGCACTCCAACCTGGCAAACCATATATGACATGCTTCTCGCCTGCTGCCCGATGCAGGATTGTGCTGAAGCAGGAGAGACTTCGATATAAGAAGGTGACCAGATGGGGACTTTGACAGGACAATTCAGGAAGCAGGACTTGAGCTGTTCAGAAAGAAGAGCGACTTGAGAGAAACTGAAAAGCGAGCAAGCAGAGGAAACGGACAAAGGGAGAGCCAGACGCGGGGTAAATCAATGAGTGAATGTTGTCGAGCGGTCTACCCCCAACCCCCCTGTTGTATTAGTACCCCTCTGGCCACGCCTGACCAGAGGATGACGTGAGCATACATCCGGTATTTCAACCGGCCGCAGGACCGCTGACCTGCTACAAATGGAGCAGAACCTGATGCAGGAAGTGTTGGGGAGCCGAGTGATCCATAAATGAGGGCTATAGAATAGATATAGACAAGGTTCCTAAGGCAACTATTATTTTAACCTAACTGAAATTGCTTGGTGCTTGAGAGCAGTGGTGCAGGATATACAGGGTTAGGGAATGTCTGTCTTGAAAGCAGTTTCGGAACCAAAGGTGAACAGGTGTCCTTTCCACTGCACGCTTGTGTGGCAAGCGGAAAGCTGGGCAAACATTTATTGTTACTCACGTCATCTATATTTCATCATGACTATTTCCTCTCTGGGCCCATATCATACCACTAAACTACCATTGGTCCTCCAATGGATCTTTTATGTGAGCTAACAGGGACTTGGATACTTAGAGAACGTGAGGCAATTCCTTATGAGGACCTGGAATAAGAAAAATGCCAAATAGATGCTAACAATAACCAACCATTTCTTTAGACACCATTAATGATAAGACTTACGACAAGAAGGTTCACTCCAGAAAGGACTCAAATACTATAAAGTTTGCTCATGTAAACCATTTATATAAGCCCCAATTTGAATGGCCAAGACCTTAAATCACATTTTATAATCAAATTTAATAAGAATCATTTAGTACAAATAGTCACACAATGCCATACAGATTCAACAAGAAAATATATGCTGTTTACCTAGGGAAAGAAGTAGGAGAGAGAAACATAGGAAAAATCGAGTTTCAGCATTTAGGTTAAACAAACCAAATATGCAGAGTTGAAGCGCAATGAGTCACAGGAAACAGTCCATAAACTCTTCAGCCTAAGAGTTATACCTGCACACTTTACCAGCCGGCAAAGTTCAGGTTTGAGTCAGTTCGGAAAGTGCAGTTCAAATGGGTTTGGCATAGAAAGGAAAATTAGTGTTCAGTCCGACAGCATGCCAGGCAGGAAAATTGAAAATGACAACCAGCCCCTGACTCCTCCTCCTGGGGGCAATTATACTTCCGAAAGTTCTTAGTTTACGCCCACAAAGTATCTTTTGAATCACTCCACATGGGTTCCATTGGTTGTCCACAGTGGGCTGCTCATGGTGTGATCAATACCTCACTAAGAAATCCGGAAGCATTAAGTAATCCTTTTGCAAAAATCATCTAATTCAATAACTTTATATTTCCATCCTTTCCTCGGAAGTAAGAAAATTCACTTTGTTCACAGTCTGTCCGTTCCCAGACCCTCTCTCCGGGTTTGCAATTGTATCCATACATTTCTGTCAAAAGTGTTGCTGAATCAAAAGAGAGTCCTTTGTGAGCACAAGAAAGAAACTTCATGAAAAGTTCTCACAGCGTCTAAAATGACTACTTCAGCTAGATTCTGCTCTTCGAACAAGAAAAAAGAAGCATTTGAGGCCTACATGAAAACCTGCTGAATCATTACCATGCTATGACTAATATAAAACACACATTAATATAGATATTTCAGTTTTCACTCATTACTCTTCCCTAAAATGTTACATGTCAATATTAGGTACTACTAAAAAAAGTTTTTGCATGTTTTTTATTTTCAAACAAATTAATATACGTGTCACTCTTGATATACACGTTTGTATCACACAATACTAAAGGTAAAACAGCGAATTTTCATATTATCAATCATCTTTAAACTAAGCATTTTAATCGTT
Source organism: Calotriton arnoldi (assembly GCA_963921515.1). Classification (NCBI taxonomy): domain Eukaryota; kingdom Metazoa; phylum Chordata; class Amphibia; order Caudata; family Salamandridae; genus Calotriton; species Calotriton arnoldi. The sequence goes on from CAWUFW010000497.1 coordinate 1,129,576, forward strand.
TCAAGTGTTTCATTTTATAAGCATTAATTTCACTTGTCACATTTTAAAAGCCATCATCAGCACATTTTCTATATTAACTATGTTTAGTTTTCTCAAACACATGATTACATGCATAAGCAAATAAACTTTTTCTCTCTTTACGTTTTCACATTTCCACGTTTCAAAACATTTCTGCATGCTTTTACGATGCAGTAATAAACCTCACGTTTTTCATTTCAGTCATTTTACACGTTGTCATCAAAATTATTATCATAAATCTCTTTTAATGGTGAGAATTGATAGAGGCAACCCTCATTAAACTTTTACGCTCCATCACACTGCGCAAGCTGGGGTCGCAGGTATCTTCCTTGTGTATTCATATTAAAAGATAATGGCAGTCCAGCAGTGTGCACCTTGTGAAGCCCCAAAACCGGTCCTAGGATGCTTGTTTCTGGTCCAGGGAGAACCTGGCTTGGCAGTTTGGGCGGACTGTTCCCATAGGGAACAGGGCCAAGACTGATTTGCATATGGCTGGGTTTAAACTGAAATGGCATGGGAAGCATAAAACGCAATGAATTTAGGTCCAGATCTCTGTACTGGGGTGAATGTTTGACATTGATCAGCATTTTGTCCATCAATTGTTCTTTTTGCATTTGTCACCCCGAGTGGGACGGGTATGCCCAGACGTGGGTCCCGTGCTCTCCATGCCACTGGAGTCAAGCTAGCTGGCTGATGAGGGGTGATACCCCAAAACCGGTCCTAGGATACTTGTTTCAGTCAAGGGAGAGCCTGTCTTGTCAATTCGGGCTGGACTGTTTCCATGGGGAACCGGGTCAATACTGATTTGCATATGGCTGGGTTTAAACTGGAATGGCATGGTGAGCAAAAAAACGATGGATTTAGGCCCAGATCTCTGTACTGGGGTGAATGTTTGACATTGTTCTGCATTCTGTCCATCAATTGTTCTTTTTGCATGGAAATAGATGGCATCAGACGAGCTGTGTTTAAAAAAACGATTTTACCAAGGTTAAAATAAGCACAATATTAGGTGCTTCCACAAATAAAAGGGTTTCCGTTACAACATTTTGTCGAAGAACATTTATGATTTTGTGACGGGCATGTTCAGATTTTTTAGATTATTTATGGCCTTTGACTGCAATCGCCTGATGCTGCCTTCCCTCGTGTGTACCTGGGATTTCTCCCAAATGGCGTCCCGTGTCTTGTGTGGTCCTACAGAGGCAGCTTTCTTGTGCCGATGGTTAAATAACCCCAGCAGGAACACAGGCGCAAGAGATTCCGCTGGCTGCCCTCTCTTGATTGCTAATAATTCGCAAGAGCCCCGCGCAATTCCACTCGTGGAATTCATTCTGTTTCTGTTTTTCTTCTTGAAAAAGAGCCACAACAACACTTAAGAGTGAATAGGATCATTTATTTTTGCACTCTACAAAAGCTTGGGAACCACCTTTTTTATGTGCGGATGTCCACAGCGGAATACATTCAAAGATTGGACACCTTAACTTCGCTGTACAAGGTCACTGTAAAGTTTAAAGTGGGTCAGAATAGACAAAAAAAATAGAACTCCACTAATTAGGTTGTTTTCGTATTTTTGAGAATATTTTACATGTATGTGTAGTTGACAGCTCATTGGGTGAAGTTAAACCACTTCTGTTCATTCAGTCTTTGGCCTCTGGATTGTGGAGCTTCCTGTACACATGCAGAGGTATGCAATGAGTTATATGATATTTAAGGGCATATTTGATGCCTGTCAGAATCTCGCGTTTGATGACGAACTGTGTTTTTTTAAATACCCCTTTTCAGAAGAAGGCATTAAGTGTTCCTTAAATTCAGTGCGCTTCTGGTAAATATAAAGCTTGAAAAAATAGTTTAATAGGAATGGAAACTCTCTGGAAAAGACCTGCCTGAAATGTAATTTTGCCCAGCACTGGAAGATACTTCGGCGTAGTAACGAGCCCCTTTGTTTTTGCTGTGAACATTGAAGTACCCTTGCTTCATTAGTGGCAGGCGGGGCCACCTTCTGATCGTTTTCATAACCCCTGGCAGTCTTTTAAAGTAGGAGAAAAGTGAAGAGACAGAGAGCTCTGGCTGGGACCAAAGCCATATCCAGGGCCACTAGAATTATGTGGCAGGGTTGAATAAAGAAAGAAAAGGGCAGTTATGCAGCATATTGCGGCCCATTTTGCGATAGTATTTACTCATTATTTTGCCATTTGTATTCATAGTAACACTGTCTGGGCGAATATTTCACTTCAGTAGTACTAGTTTAACCAACAAATAAAGCAATACGCAACCGAGGGGTGACCAGTCAGCTTTTGCGAATGGGCTTCCATTGCATAGGTACACAAGTTAGAAAGTTTTTTGTTTAGGTGAAGTTTAGGAATTTGCAATTTAGGATTCGAAATTGCACCAATAGGAACACAGCTTTACGCTGTACGGGAGCCCTCTTTTATTGTAGCATGTTTGAATCGTGAAGATATTCCTAGGGAAAAGATTTCTGTAATGTAGCTCGAGATCTTATTAGTGGTTGTTACTCTCCATAGAGTACAGTGTAGATTTTCCAAGCGTCTCAATATGTGTTTCTACGACTGAGGTTTTAGCCTGGCACAGAGGTCCCCTATTACGATTTTGGTAGATTTAGGTGAGGAGAAACTGGGTTGCTGGGATGAACTATTTCAAATGGTATTGCCGCACCTAAGTTTGCCTATAATGAATGATTCCCCACGGAATGGGAAATAACCACACAGACCTGCTTTTTGTCAGTCAAATTACACACACTATTCCCTTTTCTATATGGATTGATGATCCCATTTACCACTTGTCGTAAGTAGGTAATACATGGAAACTAGGATGCTGACCTGGTGCAGAGTGGGGTGGGAAGCACGTAGGCAGGGTAGGATGTTATCTGGCAGTAGGGGCCAGGAACTAGGGACAGCCTCACTTGCAGCCCAAGCCTAAAGTGATTTTACTGGCTGGAATTTCCAGTCAAATCAGTCCTTACCTGGGACTCTGAGTGTGAGAAGGTGGAGCAGTATCCTACCTGAGGGTCCCGCTCCACCCGACTCGTAAACAGGGCCTTAGCGGGAACTCATAGAATTTGTGTCACTTTTGTGTGGGGCTCCATCTTAGTTTAACAGTTATAGTGATGCATTAGTGGGCACTCTATTTTCTCTGTGTGCATGTCCAGTATGGATCAGTACACCTATGAATAAGGGTTAGGACCAGTAAAGCTTTTTCCAAAATGCCACTTATGGTGCTCTTGCATGACGCCACATTATAGCATGGGTTTGGGGTAGTAGCAAATTCATTTTGGAAAGTCAGCAACTGTTTACAACATTTTTGACTTAACTTTTGGCCTGAATCCAAAGGGTTCTTCACTTTAGTTGAGGCGGTTCCATTATTTCTTGGATGGAAGCTAAACTATGCATGTATTGTTAAGTTCATGCCTAGATACTTCTATACGAGCAAAAGCTCTTCACCACTTACAAACTACTAAGGTTGTGGCCCCCTTGTGGTAGAAAGATGCACAAAGGCTCAAAGCTTACATTACAACTCTATGTGCTTTTCCCAAATAGGTAACAGTTCCCTGTGAGAGAGAAAACCAGGGACAGGACCCCAGAACTGTGATACACATCCATACTTCCTTACTCAATCCCATCACGGTGCTGCCCACTGCACTAATGACCATTTCACCATTCCACAATTTGCTTCCGCCTATGCTCCCGAAGGAAGGTTGACTGTCCCAAAGACGGTTACTTCTGTAGATCAGCAGTCCCACATTGTACGCCTTACTTATGGAGAATTAATGTCTACAAGAAGTTGTGGAAGTTACTGCAAAGATTGCTTCCTGATGTGGAAAGCATTTCTTGATTAGTAAAATTCAAACTTTGGAAATAAATATTTATCTTTCTATCTGGTGTGGGGGCTTTGGCGAAATGTATCATCTGTACTAACATTCTGTTTTTCATTCTCTCAATTAGGAAATCAGCCATGACACCAAAAGATTCAGATTCGGACTTCCATCACCAGAGCATATTTTGGGATTACCTATAGGTAATTAGTGGATATATTAATTTTTTAAACAACTTTACATAAGAAGAATACTAATATATTTGGTTTCTTTTCTACTTGGTCTCATAAGTTAATTTTTTGAAAACATAGTTTACTTGTTATGGTAAATTACTGCCCAGTTTCCTAAAATGATCTAATTTCTTGTCTAGCAAGTTAGGTGGCTGAGCTCACATATGACTGACTGGTCAACAACTTTGACACAGCGGGAATCCATACATAACGCTCCCTGGGTACATTTTCAAGAATTAATAGTAACACAACTGCTTTCCTACCTATCCAAGACTGCTCTCTCACCTCATGATTGCCAGTCAGATAGTTACTGTTTGAGAAAAGCCAAATCCAGCACTCTGCAGGTAGCAGGTCAGGGCTTGGATAGCATAACAGAAGTGCAGTTTTAAAATGGTTGCCTTTAGGTCAATATACTGCAAAAACGTCTGTAAAATAAACGTGAAAGCATGTAAAAGGTCCATCCAATGCATTGCAGTGTTGGGTTAGGTTAAGGAGGAATTGGAGGGATACAAGATAGTCCTAATATTGCTGTAGCTCAGTCACAAGAAGTGCAAAGTAGCTCCATCTGTTCCCGAATCACGCTCTTGCATAGTACGCCCCTGCAGGTCACATCTAGTTGTAATTTATGTGACAGTGTTTCCACTTTAAGAGCCTTGTGCGATGTAGTTTCCATTGCAGTGAGGACTGTTTTACCTGGTATACTTTTAAATGATGGAGTACACGTTTCATATTCTATATTTTTGACATCTGTGGTGCAAAATAGACCATTTGCTGAATATTTGATTTCTGATGAATAAATCTGACTGCAGATTCCTCACCTTGGGAATCTTACCAGTCGCCAGACTGGATGCGGAAATCTGCAGTAGCTCCCATGCACCTGCAGATGGTGTCAGAGGTCTCAGCATCACCTCTGGATGTGATGACACAAAGCCACCCCTGCACGCTGACATCATTTCCTCTTTTTCCAAGCTGTTTGACAATGATCTGGAGCTCCGCTCCCAACTTTTTTGGTAAAGCTTACTGACTTCAAACATTTCTCAGGACAATGTGCTAAGGAAATGTATCTGAAGATGACAGGCTTCAAACCGTACAATGACTACTGCAAGCAGATGTTGGTGACAGACCCGATTGACATCTTTCTTTGGTTCCTCAGTACCAAGCACAATTGAAGGGCTTCAAGGGCACGAGGTCAATCTTTACATTGTGGAACTAAAGAAGAGAGGCCACTCTCTCTCAAGTCCTGAGGTCGTTTGCTATCTCACTCCCATTCGCCATCCTCGGGTAAGTCCAAATCAAGTTGAGGGACAAGTTGCAACAGAAGCATAAGAAATCCAAAAAAGGGTTTGTCCCCTTTCTCCGCTACTGGTCTAGGAAAGGGTTACGCAGTCCGCATCCCAAAGACCTGACTCTGCTAGCTTCTTTGGACTCTTATACAATTTCAATCTTGGAGCCCATGTTCTCCAAAATTCCCAGACAATCGCCAACGCTGAAACAAATTGGGGTCTTCATTAGATGTCATGTTGCACTTGCTTAGAGTAGTTCCAGTTCTCTTTTGTGTGCTTTCCAGACTCCAAAGATTCGCTGGGGGCTCCAGATGGGGTCCCATCAGTGGGTCTTTCCACAGTGCCATAAGCATCTGAGGCAGGCCTAAAATCCCATCCACCAGCCTGCCAAGCCCTTTCACAGGTTCGAGGACAGGAGCGGAGGCAGCGGTCTTGGCCTGCTACAAGGACAGCATTCCTCTTTGCCTGCCACAAGAGCTGCCAATGCGCTTTAGTTTCCTCTCATCAGGTCATTTGAGGCCAGGATTACACAGGGTTCATTTTCGTTTGTGCTTTAGAGGGTGCGCCCGGTTGTTAAAGTTGGCTCTACCCTTCCTCTGTTGTTTATTCCCCTGCCCACCCCCAGTTGTTTTTCAAGTGCCAGTGGATCATGCCACAATCCTGTCTGCAGAAGTTCAATCATTGCTCCCCAAGGGAGGGTGCGATCAAGGTGGTTCCCAAGGCAGAGAGGGGCACAGACTGTTACTCCTGATATTTCCTGGTGCCCAAGGAGTATGGGGGATTGAGGCCTGACTTGTACCTCAGCCTTCTGAACACCTTCCTAGGACAGACAGGTTAAAAATATTGGCCTTGTACCCTGGAGACTGAATGGTATTCATGGACTTGATTGACTTGTACTTTCATGTTCTGATCCTGCAGTCTTACAGGTGTTACCACCGGTTTACAGTCGTGAAGGAGCACTCCCAATTAATCATTCTGCCATATGGCCTTACTTTCACTCCTGGGTAGTCCTGAAAGTAATGCTGTGGTCACAGTCTATCTTGGCACGTCAAGAAACCCATATTCCCGAGCCTTCACAATGTGTCAGTCACCTAGCCCTCAAGGCTTTTTTTCCTTCCCTCAGTGGCAAGTCAGTCCAAGTCATGGTGGACAACACGACTACAAAGTGGTACTCCAACAAGAAGAGTGGTGTGGAGTCTCGTGCTCTTTGTCTGAAGGAGCTCCATCTGTAGCTGGCTCCTTAGAGATTTCCCTGATGGCTGAAAACACTGGCACACTCTCTCAGCATCAGAGCGGGAACTCAACCGGCATCACCTTGCTGACCACGAGTGGCATCTGCATCTTGGTTAAAAGAAGTTCCCAAGTTCGTTTTGACACACTGTTGATCTTCATTTGTCACTTGTTCTAAGTCTTAAAGCATGTAAAACATTGTAAAAAAATTGATGTCCGCACACACGGATGGCGCCTCTATATCTGCTCCATGTTGTCGCATCCGAATGTAGTGTGGAGGGAACACAGAGTCCAATAGTTCCATCTGCTGACATGCATGATCTGTTGCAGGTTTCTAGATCCAGTCTGGCAGCTGGAAGGATTCACAAATTGAGAAATATGCAGTAAAATAGAGTATCCACCAGAAAGAGCATTATCAAATTTAAGTAACTTGTTCATTTGAAGCCCAATTTGTTTTCTTACATCTTGCTCTTTCTGTAATCTTTGGCAAGAAACTGAAAAATCTTAATTTTTATACTAAAAAGCTGTGAAGCCAGGGAAAGCACGGTGTCTAGATCCCCAACCACTATGACCCTTAAAAGGCTCTCCCATCATTAACTTCTTTTCAGCTGGTGCCCACTGCAATCAGGCTTCCATCTCCTATTCTGCCATGTTGGTAGTAATGATCTTCTCTTGTTTAAAGGGCGCAGGAAGTTTTCTTATGTGTGTGTTATGTGGTCTATGACACAAAATCGTAGCTTCTGTGCCTTTGAATGATCTTCAAAGACTCTTCCTTTCTGGCCCTCAGACCTCAGAACAGGGCTATTAGAGTATCTATTTAACTCCTTCTAACTGAAATGTAGTACCTTGATGCTCCGTCACAATATTCCATGCAATCAACAGAAATTGCATTTAGTGAGACGTTTGTTAACATTGCTTCATGGTATGTTTCTTGGATAAGTGCTTCCCAACCTGCACAGGACATTCCCAGTGGCATTTGATGATGCCTTACTTCAGATGTCATTACAAGGTCTGAGCTATGTACAAGGGGCAGTGGTAGATGAAATAAGGAATAATACAGACTTCTTTGGGTTTACTAGGCTTCAGTTTTATCACTTATTGTGGGACATTCCTGGGCTTTGTCTCTCCGGTGAGTGGTCAAGTGCATTGGTTGTGCATATTTCCACTACAAAATATTCAAGAGTATTGTACATAAAAGAAATGTTGTCCTTATGTTCACATAGAAAGACTAATAAAATCCCCTTCCGACACCATTTTCGTGCTGACTAAAGTGGTACACAGCAGGTGAGGGCTATTAAATGTGAAGGAACAATTTAGCTAGAACGGAGGTCAGGTCAAGGGTGGTTTGGAGAACAACATTTTATACAAATTAGACAAGTGGAGTGTTTGGAGTTTTCTGCCCAAAGAAGGACTAATTTTAAGTGACCTAGAAACGCTACAACACTTATTACTACACACTGGGAAATCCAGAGGTGGCTAAGCTTCCATTCAGCATCACTTTTTTGATAATAATAATGCCATTTGACATAGAATGAAATTGAAAATTATTCTTAATTTTACATGCAGTACACAATACTCATATAGGTTGTACAAACTAGTCTTGCCAAAGAATATAAGTCTTAGGAGGGACTTGAGTCATCTTCACTGAGACCTTGACCCAACTCAGGTTTTAGTTAATCACACAGGGAGCTGTGGCCAGCAACTTGGCCTAATAGATGTGACTCCCTTGAGCTCTATTGGCTCCAACCTTATTTTTCATCAGCCTGCTTTCCTCTGTGCTATTGGCACTCCTTAGTAATAACGAGTAGTGTAGGACACAAACTGCTGCAAAACAGGATATCCTATGTGCCTCAAATGTAATTGCAGAAATCAATAATCGTTATGGCAAGAGCTACCCTTTGATCATACTTTGTGAAATATGGCGCCTGTCTGCCAGGACCTTCTGGCACAGGATCGATGGCTCTGGCCTTGATTGTCTGGCAGGGGGTGCAGTACAAGACTGAGTTGTATTGTACAATAGTAGGGACCTTGAACAACTGAGCCCATCTAGCTTGCATGAACATCAAGATTGCGAGGCTTCTGACATTTTCTGCTCTGTTGTTTGCCAATCTGACATGGAGGGAGAAGGAGGCCTATCTAGCTTGACTGTGTGCCAGTATGTGAACGTGTGAGGTGCCGGGTGAAGTAGGATTGAGGATAAAACAAGCACAATATGAGTCTGTGGCACACCCCTTGCTTGCTTCCCTGTGGTATGTGGATCCATGTGTCCTTCTGGGATTGTCTTCCTGTTACTGTCGGGGTGTGTTGCTTTTGCACTTCTTTGGAGGATAAAAAATGGACTGTTAAGAATTTGTGACTGCTGATCTCATGGGAAACACTAAGCTTAAACTGATCCGGTTCATTTCAAGATGAACACTTACACACTGGGAAAGTTGAACCTGTGGTGAGAGATCCCAGACTTCCCTGTCTTGTTGGGCCCAAGGGGACTAATAAATGTGAAAACTGGTGTTAGTAGAACCCCACATCTAAGAAGAGTGACTTGTGACAACATTGACATTAAATTACACTGAGATGCTGGTGTTGGACTGCAACAGTAGTAAAAGGGGGTGTCCCCCATTTGTTACTGTAAAGTTTCACAATAAACCAAGCAGAATGTCATTGGCTAGTAAACTATTACAAATACATTGGCACCGGGCCCTCTGAGATGGAGCAAGTACTCAGTGAGACCTTAATTAAACCATAGGTCCCTCTATAGAAACCCTCCTAAAAGCTGTTATGAGTCCCTAAGGGAACCAGAAAACAAAATGAGACTGTCTCTGTGGAACTGGCACTTATCAGTACAAGTTTTTAAATATTAGCTGCAAGAATTGGGCCACTGAGATGGCAGATGAGACCATCAGGGCCAATGGAGTTATGGACCACCATAGTTCAATTACAGAAGACTAGACGGGTGTTACTGGAAAGAGGGGAGATGCAGTGGGAATGTTCCAGTTGAAACAACCTGCCATTCGTTGGCTTGCCTAACAGATGGAAAGTCCATCCTTCGAATTAAATGTTGGAAATATGGATCACAGGAACAATGAAATCCATGGGTCTCTCAAAATAGTTTTTCATTGAACAGGCCCATACAGCTCTGGCAGCTCACTGCCCTAAACTGAGAATCCCACCAGAGGCAATCATAGCTAGATATTTGAATTTTAGGGAAAGACATGCATTCTGCACCACGCCCCACATATGGAAGCCTCCAAGTGTGATGGTCTTGCAGTCCATGTTTTTTTTCCGGATTATACATAGGAAGTCAAGTGGCAGAGGAGGTTCTTTAACATGTTAAAACATAGACTTTATCAACAATCCTTGAAAGATAAGCTTCTGTACCAAGAAAAACAGAGCAATTAAGGATGGAAAATAATTTTCCTTAAGTGCCTCAAGACAGCATGGGATTGGCTGAAGGGATGGAAATGTATGAGAATGTTTTGTGGGAACAGGTATTCCCCTAGCAGAGTACGAAGACAGTCAATACTCATGTCAAATTAGATGGGCTCTGAAGAAGAAAGTGTCAAAAGAAACATAAAGGGGAATCTAAACTTCTCATTGTCCAAGAGCTCAGGTAACCCTTCACCACATAGAAAAGTGCCAAACCCATAGCAACAGGAGGCTCGACTACGAGCTTAAAAAAGCAGGAAACTTGAGCAGTTGTGTTTGGGAGGAAGTAACATTCATACAGCTCAGACCATGGCAAACCAGCACATCAAAGTACTGCAGGACCACCTGCTAGTGATGATGGAGAAGAGGTGATATGCACAAGTAAAACACTAGAATCTGAGAAGACCACAAATGACTTCATTGTTTGGGAGTTCTTCAGCCATCCCCCAGGCAACTAGAAAATCAATGCTGGATTAGTGACCTGCAAGCTTTGTAAGCAGAAGCTCAGCAGAAGCCACCGAGAACTATACTGCTTTGGAGCATCAACCATGCGATGAAACCTTAGGTTGCAGCATGAGAAAGAGCAAACGAGGTGCCAGAGGGAGAGGTCCACTGCAGGGGCGGAGGATGGTGAAACACCAAGCATTCCAGAAGAGGTGCTGAGCAGAGAAGAGTAGGTGATTGGTTTTTGCTCTGTTCTGTATGCAATACAAAGAGCACATATGATGTGGAGAACAGAATAAGAAGATGGGAGAAGAAAAGATTGGAAAACATTTTTAAAAAATCCATCACTAAAAAACATGACAGGTGGCCTTAACAAGTGGCTTGCACACTTATTAAGAAAAAAAACAGTGAAAATACAAAAAGCTTAAGCTTGAGCCCTCACAAAATTGTTCTATTGAGAACCAACAATAACAATTATTTAGTTATCTCTTGTGTCCTGCATGGCTGCCTGTTACATGGTTGGCTGCAAATGGCCAGTTGGGCAGAGGTCCTAGCCATGTTACATGGCTGGGCACAGGGCCTGGCCATGTACATGGCCAGGCCCTGTACCTGAACGCAAAAAAGAGGTACGCAGTTCCTCAATATGCAGGTAGTGTCACAGGCACCCAAAAAGGAGGGGAATTCCTCCTTTTGGAACTAAGGCCCTCACACACCCAGCAAGCTAGGTGTCATGCTTCATCATATGGGTCTGCTCCTCGTCGGGTCGGCGCTGCAATACCCGACGGGCACCCATAGAGGGGCTCTTTGCCGGAGATCTTTGTTCCTGCCGTAAGGGTGCCGTGGGTGTAAGGGACCTAGTGTGAGTGTAGATGTGCTGAAAGTGAATATAAAACAAGAGGGGATTCCTATGAGAGCAAATTTTATTCTAAATGGATCCCTACTTGATTAAAAATAGTGAGGAGAGGCGACTAACAAGCTACCAGGGTTCAAGAGGCGCTCTACTCCTTGATGGTCGACATGTTTCACGCCAGTGGCGTTTCTTCAGGACCGTGAGAAATGAATATCTACAGTGAATGGGGTGTGCAACATGCCCCATAGCTAAAATAAAACTAATAATAGTGTGAGGATATTGCCTACTACTATAAGGATGAACAGGGTATTACCTGTTAGTACTGGGACGAACCTGCATATAAGGATAATGGAAAACAACACTTGGTTATAAATCTAAAAGTAGATTGCCCAACAAGGTGCAAGCCGCATTGTGAAACAAGAAATCAGGGGGGGGGGGGAAAGGGCCCCCTGTAATAGTTCAGTAAAGGCACAATGCAAGCGGTAACGAGAATGATTATTCATAAACCGCGAGTTAAAAATACATATTACTTGAGTAGCAACATACAGATGGAAATAGATTAAGACAGCAATGAACAAGTATCCTGGTAATAAAGTGATATCTGGTGTATATCATCATTGGTGCTTAAGTGAGGAGTGGTGAAGTAAGCAATCTCCAACTCACCTAATAAATATCAGAATGACGCCCCACCTGTTACAGCACTAAATAAAGACATCTGTAGTAGGATGTCTAGTCATGGTGGAAAAAACAACAAAAACAGATGGAGGGGGTTAAACCTCAAGAAAGGTTTATATAAATCTATAATGTATTGACCAAACACACATAGTCAGCCCGTCTCGTTGCAACAGTAGCGGGTAAGACAAGCGAACTGGCAGTACGTAGGGATGGTCACAGAACATGCCCCTGGCCAGTTTCCCAAGACCCGACACAAGGTGCGGGAATGGTGCGGGCAAAAGTCCCACCGAGAAAACCGAAGTAAGTGCTGCGGTGCTGTCCCTGATCTCGTGTGTGACAGACATCCGCACACATCCACGCCCCCATGCAGGGCCCACAAAGATAAGAGTCCATAACGGGTCCAAAAGGGGGCAGGCACAGTCACCGTGCATCCACAAACCCCACTGTCAACAATCCAGTCGCTTACCTGTACTCAGTCGCTGTAGAGTGCAGGCAACTTGTAGAGTTTAGATAATACTCACCCGCTTCCGCTAGAAGCCGCGCTAAACACCTACCCCTTCGTGCTGCAACCGGGATGGTGCCGAACGGTCAGAAATGCTCCGTTCTTATGCTCCAAATGGAGCCTCATTAAGGGCTGGCGGGAAGCTAATCGGCCCCAGCTGCTGCCACGGCGTGTCATGTGACTTACTCAAAAGTGAGGTGAGCATCCTGTTAGAGTGTCGGCCATCTTGGAACGGTTACATGTAAAGGTGTGGGAGAAGTCGCCTAGTTAACTAATGGGATCTAAAAATGTAAAAATAGCCTAATGGAAAAGGAAACCACGCAAAAGGTAACCGGTGAGCTTACTTGTGCATAAACCCCGCGTGTGGTTATAATTGTATCATAACGTGTAACCTTCCAGAATAGTGAAGGCAGTAAATGCATGTCGGCCATCTTAGAGTGGCTGGTGGTACATAATAAACTAATAGATCCAATCTATTCCAATACCGACTTGGAGAGCAGGTATGCACGGTATATCATTTTCACCGCTCCCTATTAACATATTGCTGAATAAGCTGGTGTTATATTTATAATGATGTGGCTAATTCAGTTTTATGTTGAATATTACGTTAAAACAAAGAACTCCAAGGTATGTCATCGTTTAACCCCAGATGGTCTAGCCCTAGTCGATGCACTCCATCGTTGCTCTATCTTGAATAGAGCTGCCTGCGTGATGCGTGGGTGTGCCTCCAGAATTAGCCAGTGTAAACTCTCCGGGGTATGATTTTGTTCCTTGAAATGTGTGTAGAGTTTGGTAGTGGTTTTCAGGCAACGAATGTTGCTTTTATGTTCAGAAATCCTGTTTTTTACAGGCCGCATGGTCATACCCACATATTTTTTATCGCAAGGGCAAGTCAGTAAATAAATGCACTGAGATGTGTTGCAGTTAGTGTGGGTGTATATCTTCCAAGTGAAGGTATCTGTTAACGTTATCTCTTTGTGCCTGGCCTCGTAACATGTGGCAAATATCAATAATCCCTCAGTCGGATATTTACCACATGCAGTAAATGCCTCTTATTGCAACTTATTTAACACACCTAATTCTGCATTTGTTTTACTTTTTACGGGCCTTTTCTCCCAATCAATTTCAGCAGGTTTGACTTGTCCGATTTTTAGTAAGGGAAACTGCGAGAGTGTGATATCACACAACTCGTAATTCTGATCCCTGTGCAAATGTGTTTGCATAGGAATTGGAATTTAGTCCTGCATTTGTAATCCAGGCCTTTAGGTGTTTTTCAGGATCACTTAGAGATTTAGTCATAAGACTCTGTGAACAGACATTGACAACTCTACAAGGGGCCCTTTGAATCCTCCCATTCATCCTAGGGGTCCTGGTTGTGCTTACTCAGCCCCATTACGTGACCTTTTGTTTTCATTTTCAGGATCTGGGGACCATGCTGTATGTCCTGTAATGGTGGCCACGAAAGAACATATTCTCTTGTGATCATCCAATCATTGCCTTTGGATCCACTGCCCAATTGGGGTGCAATCTGTCCTTGGACTAACAGTGCAGACTCCTCTCGCTTCAAAACCCACCCAGCAAATTTTTGTTTTGTAATGCTAATTCGACAAAAACTACTGAACAGATTTACACCAAGCTTAGCAAACTTTCTTCTTTTAGTAAAGTTCTACGTTCATGCCACTTTTAGCCTAATTGTGTTTAACCATTTTTTTGTGTAAAGGACAGCAAAAAAATCCAATGGGAGTTGAAATGGGAAATGTCACTACTTTGACCCTACCCCAACTCTCCTGTACCAGCACAAAACCTGGAATGCCGAATTCAAGTAGGATTAACTTTGTTTGGAAAGTTTTGTGCAGATTTGTCTAATGGTGCCAAAGTTACCAAGAAATCAAGCAATGCCTTTTCAATGGAGACTCTGACCTAAACATAACTACACATGGATGATCACATACTCTGTAATATATATATATATATATATATTGCGCTTGAAATATAATATATATATATATATATATATATATATATATATTATATTTCAAGCGCTTTTATTCAGTGCAAAGCACATACACAGATTAAAAGCAACCCCTGACACGCGTCATTCATTTCAGGTTGGCTTGGATGGTATTTTACCAATCCAAATCTGTAATACTGTGGCTGGATTGGTAAAAGGCTTTGGCCATTTTACAGCTCAGCATGGATAGCACTGTGCTAATCCTATGCTTAATGACTTTGCTGTGGAAATGGTAAAATACTTTGTCCCTTTCTATCTCGGCGTGGATAGCACTGTGCTAATCCTACGCTTAAAGACTTTGATAGAAAAGCGGACATTTGAGGTGAGCAAATTTAGAGTGTCGCTGGTGTTGAGAGTGCTCTATATTGGAGCTGCTTTCCACCTAAACTTGAGAACTACCCAGAGTTCTCTGCTTCTTTTTTTGCATATATATATATATATATATATATATATATATATATATATATATATATATATATATATTCACTGAAAAACCCATAGGTTTTAGGGACGTTATAGTTAGAAATTAGCATTTAAAAAACCTTAGAAATTCACTGAAAATACCATAGGTTTCAGGGACGTTATAGTTAGAAATATGCATTTAAAGAACCTTAGAAATTCACAGAAAAAACCACAGGTTTCAGGGACGTTCTAGTTAGTTGGGCATTTCACTCGTAGAAAACCAGAGAAATTCAGACGTTATAGTTTGTTGAGCTAACTATAACTCACGCCCCCGCAATGCACTGCTCATGACGTCACATATTACATCATTCATGACATGGTCAGTGGCATCACTGATGACATCACTGATGACATCTCAAATGACATCACTGATGACATCATCCACGTGATAATCTGATGCACCTTCTCACACCCTAATATAACCTTTGATACACCCACTCTAAAATACAAACTGCCATTTTCAAAACTATAGACACACAAATACCAGTTACTAAATACCACTCACTGATTCCTAGGTATTCACACACATCCACTCATTCACCCATACACTCACTCATACATGCAGTCACTCATCAATACAGCACTATCATATGCACTCATACACCTATACAGACACTCACACATCGCCACTCATCCATAGAGTTACTCACACACCTAGTCAGTCATGCAAAGAATCTATCACACTCGCATTTACTCACCTATACAGTTATACACACACCACCTCACTTATTCATACAGATACTAACACATACTTACTGTCTTAAACAATCACTGATACAAGCACACAATCATCCATACAGCCACTCTCACAATCACTCTCTCGCACATATAGTCATTTATATACTCCAACACTCATATATACTGCCTTTCAGATATGTAGTTACTCACACATGTACCACTGAGACATCCATTCACTCACCAACACACCCATACAAATACTCACCCACCCAAACGGCCTTTCACAGATGCACTCATGAACCCATAAACCCAGTGAATCACCCACTCACACATTATTATTATTATTTAAGAAATGTGTTAAGCGCACAAATACCCTTGGGTGTCTCGGCGCTATGGACGGCTAGGTAGAGAAGGACTAGAGGTAGGTGATTTATTGATTAGCCAGGTTTTTAAGTGTTTACGGAAGGACAACAGAGTGGGAATAGTCTTAATGTGAAGGGGGAGTGTGTTCCATAGTCTAGCAGTGGCGACAGTAAATCTTCTATCGCCCCAAGAGGTTTTTTTGGTTCTGGGGACAGTTAGCAAGTTTGCTGCTGAAGAGCGTAAGGGTCTGGATGGCCTGTAGGAGCATAGAGTCCTCTTGAGGAACTCGGGTCCTGTGTTGTGAATTGCCTTATAGGCAATGCATAGGGCCTTGAACCTGGTTCTGCTCCTAATGGGTAACCAGTGAAGCTGTCGTATCACCTTGGATATTGGTTTGAACTTGGGGGTGCCTGACAGGATCCTCGCCGCTGCGTTTTGCACCATTTGTAATTTGTTTAGCACTCTTTCCTGGGCATTGATGAGTAGACCATTGCAATAGTCTACCTTAGACATGACCAGTGTGCTGATGAGAGTCCTGCCGGCGCTGGGTGGAAGGTAAGGTAAGAGTTTCTTTATCATCCTGATGGTGTGGAAGGATGAGGAGACGACTGTATTAGCGTGGTGGATGAATGAGCGCTTGTCGTCGAACATGACCCCTAAGTTTCTGACTTTTGTGACGGGGGCGGAGGTGGGCCTAACTCTGCTGGCCACCAGGATGGAGACCAGCTAGGAGAGAGATTGCCGAAGATCATCACCTCCGTTTTGTCTGAATTTAGTTTGAGGCAATTGTTTGCCATCCAGGTGCTAATCGCAAGCATTCCCTCTTGGAAGTTTGCCGCGACTGTCCCTCCATTGTTATGAATCTCTAGCACCAGCTGTGTATCGTCGGCGTAGGACGTTAATCGCATGTCGTAGGACTTAATGGTCCTGGCCAAGTCCGACACGTATATGTTGAATAAGGTCGGACTTAGCGAGGATCCCTGCGGGACCCCGCATGGGAGTGCAAAGGATGGGGATTTGAAGTCGCCGAGCGATACTAGTTGGGTGCGGTTAGACTGGAAGGATGTCAGGAGGGCCTTGGCTTTGTCTGTGATGCCTATGGCTGAGACACGGTCGACTAGGGTTGCGTGGTCGACCGTGTCAAATGCTGCTGAAAGCTCTAGCAGCACCAGGACCGCGGCACCTCCCTGGTCAAGTATCATCCTGATTTCGTCGGATGCCTTAATGAGGGCTGTTTCGGTGCCGTGGCCTTTCCTAAAGCCAAATTGGGTGTCATCTAGAAGGTTGTTTTTGTCGATGAAGTGGGCCAGTTGAGTGTTCATCACCTTTTCAAAGATTTTAGCGGGGAAAGGGAGGCAAGCAATAGGTCTATTGTTCTTGGCCTCTGTGGGATCAAGGTTGTGTTTCTTTAGTAGCGGCTTGATGACGGGTTTTTTCCAGATGGAAGGGTATATTCCTGTCGTGAACATTGAGTTGCAGATGTTAGCTAGTTTGGGGCCTGTGATGTCGGGTATAAGTTTTAATTTGTTTGGGGGGCATGGGTCATTGGGGGATCCAGATTTGATGGTGGATATAAGATCAGTGATTTGGTCTGCGGTGACCTGGCTGAATTCTGAGAGAGTTGGGGTGGGGTTATCGATGGAGGGGCAACGTGCAGAGGGGTTAGGAGAGTTTTTTTCGTCGCTGGAGGCGATGATCACATTATTGGTCATGGAGTGGGTTGAGAAGTTAGTGTAGATATGGCTGACTTTTTCTTGAAAGAAAGTGGCCAGGGAATCACCGAGAGCTTGCGTGGGAGTAATGGGCGGGTTGGTCTCTGGTCCTGATAGCCTAGTTACGACCTGGAACAGCTGTTTAACCGAGTCTTGTGCTGTTTCGATTTGGTTGAGGTAGTATTTGCTTTTCTCTGTGATTAAAAGAAGTTTGTATTTGATCATTGCTTCCTTATAGCGTGTTTTCACTGAGATGTCGTAGTCTCGGCGCCAGTGTCTTTCTAAGTTTCTACATCTTTGTTTTTCCAATCTTAGTGCCTCGGAGAACCATGGGGCGGATGGTGTCTTTCTGTTTTTGGAAATATTTTTTAATGGAACCAAGGTGTCGAAGGCAGTATGGAGCCATTGAGTGTAATGCATGGCTGCCAGTTCGGGATCGTGTGAGGGGGGATACTGCCCCAGGCCTTGAACTGCTTGGTGGGAAGAGAGTTGGCGTGACTGGGGGTGTTACTTTCTATCTGAATGTTGAAGAGGACCGCACAATGGTCCGTCCAGGGTAGGGGGAGGATGTTATCTAGAAAGATTTGCTTGTTGTTGGTGAACAACCCATCCAGTGTATGGCCTGCTGAGTGGGTGGGCCTTGTTACTAGTTGGGGGAGTCCTGTCGCCTCGAGTTCTGCTAAGAGGGCTGAAGTGTCATGGTCATTATGGGCTTCAAGGTGAAAATTGAAGTCTCCTAGGATGGTGAAATTAGATTCTCCTGCTAATTGTTCTAGTAGGTGACCTAAGGCTGAGAGAAATTCAGCTCGTGGTCCCGGTGGGCGGTACAGAAGGATGCCTTTAAAGGAGTATGAATGAGTGAGTGATATTGTGAAGATAAAGGCTTCACAGCTCTTAGTGGGGATTAGTTCTGTTTTAACCGAGTATTTATCTCGGTGGATGAGTGCCAGTCCACCACCTTTTTTTTTTGGTTCTGTCTAGTCTACGGACACAGAAGCCGTCAGGGGTTACAGTGGAGAAGTCTGGTCCGGAGGATGGATCACCCCAGGTTTCTGTTATGAATAGGAGGTCAAGTTTATAGTTTTCTAGGAAAGTCAGTATTTCATATTAATGTTTGGGGAGGGAACGCGCGTTTATAAGTGCAGAATGAGTTATTCCGTGCTTAGTGGGTAGCGGGTGGGCCCTGGTAAGTGAAGGCCTTTCACTAGTGTTTAATGAGAAAGGGCATTTCGGGCAGCGTGCGGTGGATTGGGCGGATAAAGTCTCCAGATTGAGGCAGGGACAGGTCTGTATGTCATTGGTGGCACCTGTATGTCTTTTAGTTGCCTGCTGGTGTAGGTTAAAGGATTACTGTGTGGGGTTAGTTTAAAACAGCCAGGGGGTATGGCCCTGGGCCCGGTCCAGGCGCGGACGGGCGCAGATGGGCTTGCCTTTGGCGCGCCAGCTGCGCGTAGAGAGTGACATCCTGTTTTTGAAGGGGGAGAGATCAGCTGCTGGCCAGCTGACTTGCCTGGGTCTACCGGAAGTCGTAGTCACTTCCTGTAGCGCTTTGAATTCCCTCCACTCAAACCGAAGAATCGGCGGTGGACCGGGGAAATGCGCAAATTAAAAACGGTGAGTGCTGGCGATTAGGAGTGCAATAGTAGTAGTGACAGTAAATACAATTGTTAATAATTTTTTTTTAAAACGAGCGAGATTTAAAAGGTGAAAGTGCGAGGTTGGGGAGCCCTTTACCAGGCGCTCCTTGTCCAGGCAGTGCTGAGGTCTATCTCACCTCAAGCGCGTCTGCTGCGCGTAGAGAGTGACATCCTGTTTGTGAAGGGGGAGAGATCAGCTGCTGGTCAGCTGACTTGCCTGGGTCTACCGGAAGTCGTAGTCACTTCCTGTAGCGCTTTGAATTCCCTCCACTCAAACCGAAGAATCGGCGGTGGACCGGGGAAATGCGCAAGTTAAAAACGGTGAGTGCTGGCGATTAGGAGTGCAATAGTAGTAGTGACAGTAAATACAATTGTTAATAATTTTTTTTAAAACGAGCGAGATTTAAAAGGTGAAAGTGCGAGGTTGGGGAGCCCTTTACCAGGCGCTCCTTGTCCAGGCAGTGCTGAGGTCTATCGCACAGAGTCACACACCCCTCACCCTCCCACACAGACACTCAGGCACACATACAGATACTCAGACAACCAATCAATAACCCATATAGACACTCATGTAGCTACTCACCAACCCATGCAGCCGCTTACACACCAACTAACAGACTGATACAGACATTCACACAGTTTAGTCACTAACCCATGCATTCAGTAAGACACGTTTAATCACTCACTTATACAGTCAGTCACGCACCTACTAAATCATCTATTCAGACACTCATACACCCACTCATTCTTCAATACACCTTGGTATTTAAATATATAAAACATATTTAAACTTTACAGAAACAGTGTCACTGGATGATGTCATCAGTGATGTCATCAGTGATGTCACTGACCATGTCATGAATGATGTAATATGTGACGTCATGAGCACTGCATTGCGGGGGCGTGAGTTATAGTTAGCTCAACTAACTATAACGTCCGAATTTCTCTGGTTTTCTACAAGTGAAATGTCCAACTAACTATAACGTCCCTGAAACCTGTGGTTTTTTCAGTGAATTTCTAAGGTTTTTTAGGTCTCGCCTAGGCAGCGCGCATGCGCTGCTCTAGGAGAGGGCCTTTAGGAAACGGTCTTCACTTTTCAAGCACTCGTGCTTGTGGCGGCATCCACCTTGCGGGAGCAAGCAGCGGCGCGGCCACGTTAATTACAAACACATGGCCCCTGCGCGCCTCTGCTCGCTCCCGCAAGGTGGATGCCGCCACAAGCACGAGTGCTTGAAAAGTGCAGACCACTTGATATGCTTTACTCCTTGTTGAACGTGTGCGCTATTCCTTTGCGAGGTTTGAGTTAACTTTGAGTGCGTGGAAGTGACTTTTCTTGTTAACTCTTCTTTCTGCGTAGCTGTTCGCCTGCCACTTGTGCATGGCAGCATTTGGTTTTAGCAGGTTCTCCCTTGTGTTGCCACTCCTCTCGCATACCGGGACGCACTGCTTAGCGACCTGTGCGCCGGCTCAGTCAACCGAAGCACACCCCTTCCGGCCTACATGTGTGTGCCTTTAAAGTTTGATGCTAGTGAGCGGCTCGTTTACACACAGGGACTCGGCTTGGGTTTTTCAGTGCAGGTGCTCCAGTTCCACAGAGGGTTTCACATTCGCTCGCGGAGCAGGTTTCGCCTCTTTAATTTAAGGCTTGACCGATTTAGATGGAGGCCCCTCAAAATGTATTTGAAATATTGATGTCTTTTGGAGAAAAAAAAAGTGTACTTTGTGGTTTCCCCCCTGAAACACGAAAGGTTTGGTTTCCACCCTTCTGTCTCTTCGGCGCAGGTCTCTGACCACAAGCTTCCCTGCAGATTAATTGTTTGCTTGGAGGGCGCGGTGGGTTTGTCGAGGGGCCGCCGGAGATGGTGAAGTTATCACCAACATACATCGGGCGCGAAGTCTCTCAGACCTGATTGCGTGGGACTAGGCAAACAAAGGGGGCGGCGCCCCAGCGCCTCAATAGGATCTGAGACTTCGAAGTGCTGCGTCTGGTGGATCGGTGAACTCACTGCAGGGTCCTCTGTTTGACCTTGTGGTTATAGGTTGAAATCCCAGCCTTTCAGCTTTTCATCCTTCTGATGTCGATTAAACAATTACCATCGAGTTGAATAACTGTTTAATAAACGTCGGTAATTAAGCGCCAATGTAACCTAGCAGCTGAAGCTACACTTAATAAAAACACGTTATATTATGCTTGGTCATATTGACCACGTGACCGTGGATTTAGTATTTTAAATGTCTTGTATTTGTTAATTATATGTAATGACACGCGATGTAGCATGTGCTTCTAAGAGCCTGGCGAGAAGCGGCCAAGGTCTCGTTTTTAGCAGTGGTCAATACACAATATACATTCGCTGCCCCCGTGGGACCTCTCTAATATTTAGCCTTTAAATAGCAGTTAAATCTGTTGTTAAAATGAAAACAAACATACACTGACCTGTTCCTTGTAGAGAACGAAGAAAAGAATTCAGATTCTTCTGAGATTAAAATGTACGCAGCATCTGCCAACTTTAAACATAGGGATTATATTTGTTTTCACATCTGCTCCATTTTCGGTGACTATTTTAAAAAATAATCCGCTCCTCCCTTGGGAGTACAGCCTTTGGTTTAAATGCTTCTGTGGGACATTTTTAGTATGCAGCCTTTGTTTTCTTAGCACTAAAATCCTTTGCTGCTTCTACGGGATATTTTTAAGGTGCAAGCTTTGTTTTTGTCCGTGTTTCATAAAATATGACTCACGCTATGTTAATTATAGGTTTTGAAATATAATACTTTAAATAATACATATTTTTATGTTAATGCTCCTACTAAATATTGTTAAATTATTGCATTTGTTTTTACCCGTGTTTTACAAATTATAACTTAAGCTGAATTAAGTAATTTATTGAAATACACACATGCAATTAAGCTTTAAGCTACATTAAGTACCGTTTTCAAAATACCCACTTTAAATAACACAACTTTTCTGTTGCGACCAAAACTCTTTAAAACTACATGATTTTGCAAATATTTTACAAAACATGTTTTTTCTGCTTGTAAAAAACAGATAATTTAAAACACATACTTTTACTAATAGCAAACACCGTCCTTGTGTCTAAGAGAACAAGCATTGGCATAGCCAATAGGTCTCGCTTTTGGGACCTTATAAGTATTTAGTTTTGCAGCACAATATCCTTGGTGCAACAACATCAACCGTTGCATGGCTAAACACTTACAAGGTCCCAAAGGCGAGACCTATTGGCTATGCCAATGCTTGTTAAATGCTTATTTCTAACTACAACGTCCCTGAAACCTATGGTTTTTTCAGTGAATTTCTAATGTTTTTTAAATGCTAATTTCTAACTATAACGTCCCTGAAACCTATGGTTTTTTCAGTGAATTTCAAAGGTTTTTTAAATGCTAATTTCTAACTATGCCTACAGAGGTAGGACATGTGCAGAAAGAGGAAGAAATGCACAGAAAGAAGCAAGAGAAATGCAGAAAGAACCAACAGAGGTGCAGAAAGAGGCCTTGTTGCAAAGTCATCCTGTGCCCCCAACGTTTTGCTGACGGGTACTGGTGGTAACTGACTCTGCCTAACCAGGCCTAGAGCCAGTGCTATGCTAAAAGACACTTGGAATACAGTGAAAACACCTACATACACTAGGGTACACTATGGGTTGGGGTACCCCTGTGATTTGCATGACCTCCCCTGTAAGGCCTTAGTACATAATAGGGCAGGGGGATTAAAACTACCTCTAAGTCAGAGGTGCAGAAACATGCTTCTTTAACTACTAGTCGCGTTTGCAGAGTGGCGGAGAAAGGGTGCTCGGCCTCTGACCAGCGCTCAGGAATTACGCTGCGTAGGACTTACAGGAGGTACCAGGAGGGCTTCTTGGCCCCCAAAGTACCTCAGGAGTGAAGTGGACTTCATCCCCCTTCCCCTAGTCTGCCAGGAGGCATGTTTGCAGAGTGGTGGAAAAAGGGGGCATGGCCTCTGAAGACGTCTTAGCAATCCTACTGTGTGGGACTTACTGGAGGTAACAAGAGGGGTACTTGACCCCCAAGGACATCCTTGGGGGCCAACTACACCTCCTATTACCTCCAGTAAGTACCACACAGCAGGATTGCAAAGTTCTCATAACAGACCACGCCCCGTTTGCCCACCACTCTGCAAACGAGCTCCCTGGCGCGCTCTTCGATGGGGATTGAAGTCCCCTTCACTGCTGGGGGTCCTTAGGGGCCAACTAGCCTACCGCTTATCTCCAGTAAGCCCCACACAGTGGGATTGCTGAGAGGTGGACACAGGCCACGCCCCCTTTCTCCACCACTCTGCAAACGCGTCTCCCGGCTCGCTCTTGGTTGGGGGATGAAGTCGCCTTTCCTCATGAGGTCCTCAGGACACAAGCTGACCTCATCGCCCCACCAGGAGTGCGCCAAGAGGCGCGTTTGCAGAGTGGTGTAAAAAGGGGCGTGGCCTCGGACCACCTCTCTGCAATCCAGCTGTGTGGCGCTTACTGGAGGTACCTGGTGGGCTAGTTGGCCCCCAGGGACCCTCAGTATTCAAGGGAACTTAATTCCCTAACTTAGATCGCGCCAGGGGGCGTGTTTGCAGAGTGGTGCAGGGAGGGGGCGGGGCCTCCGGCGAGATGCCCGCTTTTTTAAAATTTCGTTTTTGGAAGGGGGGCTGTGTGGGCCCCCCCCTTTCCTTAATTATTTTTGGGCCCTGGGGACCCCATCCCCCAGGGCCTGAGCATTTTATTTAGTTTAAAAAAAAAAAAAAACAGGAAGGGGGCCGCGTGGCCCCCCTTCCCTGGGCCACTATTGGCCCCAGGGACCGGCCTCATTTTTTTATGTATATTTGCGAGGAGGGGGGCCGCGTGGCCCCCCTCCCCTGGGCCATTTCTGGTCCCGGGGACCCTATCCCACAGAGCTTGGCCTCGTTATTTTGATTTTTTTTAAATTTTGTGGGAGGGGGGCACGGGGCCCCCCTCCCCTGGGCCACTTCTGGCCCCGGGGACCCCATCCCCCAGGGCCGGCCCTCAAGTTGGGGACCGTGGGGGGAGCCCCAATGCCCCCACGGTCCCTGCCAGCTCCCCGCCCCCTGCGGGAGCCGGCATTGCTTTTGGACAAGGGGAGCTGCTAACATGCAGCTCCCCTTGCCCAAAAGCAATCTGCTTTGCTTTTTAGAAGCGAGAGCAGGTTTCCTGCTCTCGCGTCCAAAAAGCAAAGCAGAGTTTGCTATGACAGGGCGGGAGCCGTGCTCCCTCCCTGTCATAGCAAAGAGCAATGTCCCGGGGGTAGGCACCCCGGGACATTGCAGGAGCCGGCCCCGGGGCGGGTGGCGGTCCCCAGAGCCATAAAGGGCTCCACGAGGGGGGCCGCGCGGCCCACCTCCAACATGTAAATAGCCCGGGGAGGTGGTGGTCCCCGGGGCCGGGGGGCCGCAACGGACCCCCGTATTTACATATTCGAAGCCCCGGGGAGGTGGTGGGCAGTGTGGGGGGGCTCGAGCCCCCCACGCTAATTATTAGTTACAGCCCCGGGGAGGTGGCGGTCCCTGGAGCTTGGGGGGGCCCGCAAGGCCCCCCACCCAATTTTAATAAAGCCCTGGGGAGGTGGCGGTCCCCGGGGCTCTGGGGGCCCCCACACCATAATTTAGAATTGCCCCCGGGACCTGGCCCACCCAGGGGCTTGAAACAAACGAAGCGCGGGAGACCGCGCTTCATTCGTTTACTTTTTTTTATAATTTCGGCTGGATTCGCGCTCCCAGCGCGAATTCGGCCGAAATTATTTTTAAAAAAATGCTTTTTTTGGGCCTGGGGGTCCCTGTGGGACCCACTGAACAGGCCTAGCGGGTCAGGGTGTTTCTACCCTGGCCCCTTTTCTTGTTTTCTAACATTTTTTTAACTGTTTTCTTGTGACTCGGTTACCGAGTCACAAGATGGCTGCCAACACTTCCTAGTTTGGAGTGTTGACAGCCAATCAAAATGAAGCTTCGTGATCGGGAGGGTTTGCGAATCCTCCTCGGTGCTCAATATTGATATTTTTATTTTTGAATTTCTCAGCAACTACTGAACGGATTTACAACATTTAAAAAAAAAGCACGCTTTCTGGACCAAGACCTACCTTTTTGCCAAATTTGGTGTAATTCCGTTCAGCAGTTCGGGCTGTAGCCTATTTCAAAATTCCTATGGCAATTAACATGGGAAAACGCGTTTTGGGACCCCCTTTTTTCTCGGCCCTTGCTTGACAAATCATCCCAAAACTTTCAAGACCGGAGCTGACCGGAGCGCCCCGTTAGTTTTGAAAATTTCGCGAAGATTCGTCAAAGGGCGCCGAAGATATTGGCAAATCAAAAAACGCTTTTCCTATGGAAACTAGGTCCTAACTATAACTACCTACTGGCGACCGCCAGTAGGTAATATGAGTGTGTATATATGTTTCCATAATTGTCCTTGAATTGAAACGCACTCGCCTGCTGTTGAATTGTCAAAATCCCTTTATTTTAAAGAAAACTGCATAAAGGTAACACTCACCTGAGAGGCCCACCGGAGGGCAATATGACTTTTAATTGGCTTGTAGACAAGCATGTTTTCTGCGCAGCTGCAACATTTCCTATCAGCCTGTGAACAAGAAGCTTGTGGCTTCGAAGCTGAGTCAGGCAAGGCAGAAATGTTATCTGGATGCAAGTTGCCGGTTTTCTTTAAAATAAAGGGATTTTGACAATTCAACAGCAGGCGAGTGCGTTTCAATTCAAGGACAATTATGGAAACATATATGTGTATATATATGTATATATATATATATGTATGTGTATATATATGTATATATCACTGCACCTCATAAAATCGTTCCACTTCCAAACAAAAATGAGTGCAGACCTCAGATAGTGCATAAATTATTTATTGCATAAGTCTTCTGCCATTACGCGTTTCGGCCGTGCAAGCGGCCTTGATCACATTACAGCTCTCACAAAAGTATCCCTCTTTTTAAAGTGCTAGTGCCACATACAATCATGAACATAAACAAAATACTTGCGACTGCTCATTGCTACTTGCATGAATGCTTATAATGTTATTTAATTAATGAGATGGCATCCTATTTGATTAAAACCTGTAGTATTAATCACAATTTTAACAATATAAATATTTGCGTAAATAGTCCCCTGCCTTCATATATAACACAGTATACATGCTTGAATGCCATGTTTAAGTAATGATGTAAAGTTCATGAATTATGTTGAAACTTATAAAACAAATACAGAAAAAATATTTAGTGCTTCCCTACCGTGGAAATGAAAATAAATCAACATATATTAAATATTAAAAACATGTGCCTAAAATTGTTTTATGTACAAAATATCAAAGATACCAATCTCATTATTGCAAAAATTACTCGTATATTGGTTTATCAGATGAGCTCTCATATTGCTCTTTCTAAAACAGAGTGGTCCACTGCCTTGCATTTTCACTCATTGCATAATGCCTGTTTTGCACTACAGTGGACCCATATTTAGTCTGTGATAACTTGATAGAGTAAAAGTGCCAATGTGCTTACAGTACCTGTGATTAAAGTGCATAGTGCCGATTAAAATACAAATGTAGAGAGAACTGGAATTCAAGTTATTCAGATGTGCAAAATTAGCTATACAATAATCAATTCAATTATACTCAGTAGAAATCACCAGGTTATATGAGGAGTCAAATAGTACCGAGAGAACAGTTGTATGAATCATTATACTAATCATAATAGATAAATAAACACTGAAAAAACCTTGTTAAAAATGACCAGAAATAAAACACATTGATAAAAATACCCTATGTAAAATAACCAATCATTAAAATCAAGGCTGACTCAGGATTCAAAATTGTATAAAGTTTGCATTAAAATGATTTCATACCCTTAAATTCATAATAATGTAGGTTGGCAATTGTACCGATAGTGCTCAAAGAAGACTTAAACAATTATAGGTAAGTATGAAGATCTTCTGTAGTGTTGAGCCCGCCCGGGTGTTTAGAATCGAACTCTAATATATAACTGGTCTCCAGGCGTCTCAATTTTGCTTCCCTATCACCCCCTCTTTTTAAAATGGGGATGGCTTCAATGGCAAAATACTTAAGATGCTGTGGGTTGCTATCATGTACAGACTGAAAATGCCTTGCAACTGGGTAATTTTGATCTTTGTTAATTATCGCCCTAATGTGTTGCAAAATGCGTTTGTGGACTGCCAGTTTGGTACTTCCTATGTATTTCAGATGACAGTCACATTCCAAGACATAAACAGAATATTCAGTCTTGCATGTTAAATGTTGCTTGATTTCCCTTACTGTTTTGGAAAAAGCAGTTGTAAAAGTTTTCACATTGGTACCAAACTGGCAGGCCTTACATGATAGACATTTAAAAAAACCTTTCTTATTGTCAACCACATATCCTTGCGGCCGCTCTCCTGACTATTATTGACCAACATATTACCCATACTCATCGATCTTCTGAAAGTGATGGAGGGATTTGAGGGCATCTGGTCACCTATCACTGGGTCATCTTGGATAAAGTGCCAATTGCGTCTTATGATACTCCTCAGTTGTTTCTCCTGTTTGGAGTATGTCAAAATCAGTCTTACAGGTTGTGTACTCTGTGCAACCACTCCCTGGGATAATTTGGAGTTATAGGCAAGGAGATCCCCCGAGCCCTTGCTTGAGATTTAAACATGGCGGCATCCACTGTTGATGTACTGTAACCCCTGGTTAAAAATCTATTACGACTTTCAAGTTGCCTAATCTTTGCATCCTCTGGATCACTGCAAATGCGTCGAATGCGGAGCATCTCACCGTAGGGAATGCTCCTGATTAAATGTGGAGGATGAGCACTTGACGCATGTAAAAGTGTATTACCTGCCGTGGGCTTTCTAAAAAGGGTAGTGGTTAAAACATTATTTTCTACTGAGATTTGAACATCTAAGAAGGTCAGTGAGTGCCTACTAATGGTAAAAGTGAATTTAAGATTAAAATCATTCTGATTGATTTCATCTATAAATTTTTGGCACTTTCCTCACTTCCTCGCCACACAATAAACAGATCATCAATAAAACGTAACCAGGATACAATATTAGTGGCATATATATGTTCATACTTGCGCATGAGGACCAGTTCCTCCCACCAACCCATAAATAAACAGGCATAACTGGGGAGAAGCTGGCCCCCATTGCAACTCCCTGAATCTGTTGGTAAAACTGGCCATTAAAAAGGAATAGATTGTTTTCTAGGCTAAAAAGCAACATATCTAACAGCATTCGTGTATGTTGTGCATACAACATAGATCTTGTACTAAGAAAGTACTCCACAGCTCTCAGTCCATCCCGGTTTCTAATACAGGTGTATAGAGAGCACACATCCAGTGTTATAAGTAAAAGATCAGAATTCCAAGACAAATCTTTGATTTTGTTTAAAAAATCACTTGTATCCTGGACATATGACTTGAGTTGCTTCATATGCACCTGCAAAAAATAATCTATATATCTGGAAAGATTCTCAAGTGGCCCATCACACGCTGCAATGATGGGTCTGCCTGGCGGGTTCTCCATACTCTTGTGGACTTTGGGTATGAAATAAATAGATGGCACCAGCGGATGTTCTTTCTTGATGAATCTATACTCGTCCCAACTGAGGAGCCCTAGACTTTTCCAGGCCAACAGATTTTTAAACAGGGAGTCCTGAGTGCTCTTATATTTAAGTGGAGTACTTTTCTTGTAACATTGGGGATCATTTAATTGGCTGTATGCCTCCTTCATATAGTCTTCCATGGGCCAAAGGACAATGTTTCCGCCCTTGTCAGAAGTTCTTATCACCACATTTTCCTTTTGCAATTTCAAAATCAATTGATTGTATTTCCTCTCCCTGTCGGTATATGTTTTATTCGATCTGTTGGTGACGTGATTTAATTTTTTGATCTGACTAACCACATAGTCACTGAAAGAATCCAGTCCATCCCGGGCCATTAGGGGAACAAACTTGGATTTCATTTTGAATGGCGTTTCTGGTCTAGCCTGACCCCCCAGAAAGGGCATATCCTGGCTATGTAATTCTTCTCCGTCTGCCAATTCACACAAGTCCCGGTATAAGCCTATATCTGAGACTGCTAGACCCGGAAAATCCTTACTGGTTCCGGCCTTGATGCTAGTGGCTGTTGATTCAATTGGTGTCCTTTGTTGATGGAATTTTTTAAGTTTTAATTTCCTGATGAATTGATAAACATCAGCTCTCGTTCGGGTATATTGGAAGTTAGATTCAGGGCAGTATGATAATCCAAGTGATAGTAATTGGGTTTCAGCCACTGACAGGTCGATATTTGCTAGGTTCACGATGGTATTTGCCTCCTGATGTCTTGTTACAATGTCTGTACAAGCCGTGTCTTCAGTTGGTTTTCTTAATTCCGTTTGGCTCGACCCCGGCCCCGCTTTTTGGGTTCTCCATTTCCTGCGGGCCTGGCGTCTCCCCCTTCTCTTTTGGGATTTTGTTTTGTGACCAACCCTTGGTTGCGTGGTCTCAAGGTGTCCCTTCTGCCCTGCTTTAAAATATCTAACTCTTCCCCCAATGTGAGCTTGATTCCTTGCTCCACATTCCTTCTGGTGCTTTCATTGTCCGATTCACTCTCAGGTACTGAACTTGTTTCCGAAAGTGAAGATACCTCAGAGCGCTGTTTATTTATTTCACTGTTCCCTTGTGAGCGTTTGTTGGCTGTAGCTGCTCTTAATGAATCATAACGTCTGGCAAAGGTAAAAATGTGACCGTTAGCATAATCATCACGGTCTCTCCTGAACTTGTATGCCTTGCGCACCTTTATTTTCTCCTCTTCTTTTGCCAATCTTACGATCATTTCCTCCCTCATTTTTAGTCCAGACCGGAGTCACCTTCTTGTTGTTTAATACTGTCCTCTAAGGCTTCAATCTTGATTTGCAACTCAGCCATATCAATCTCGGCGTATTTTACCAATATTTGCACCAGTCTTCGCGATGAGTCGAGGTTACATTCACCCCACTCTGCCATCATCAAGGGGTTTGGCGCCTCGTAGCTGGGGGCTATCATGATACGCAGCCCCCTAGGGATTCTCCCCACATCAAGGTATCTTTTCAATGAGCGCGCCTCCCACCACTTGGATTGTTCCTGGCGCTTATACTTCTCCAGTAGTTTGAAATTGTCCTTCAACCCATTAGATCTGGCACCGGAGCTCCCAGCTCCCTCTACATTGGCATTTGCATGATTCTCTATAATATCCGAAAACATCTCCTCCGCGGCAAGCTCGCGGTTCCTGAGAGCGTCGGCAGACATATTGACTTTTATTTTGCACTTATTACTCCATACAGCAAACCCGATGACACTGTCGAGCACTGCTCAAACACTGCCCACGATTGCAAGGAGCCGAGCACACCTCCCAACCCGTGCAGCACTAAAATGGATAGGGTACCTTTCCGGTTTTGAAGCGTTGAATGTTCGGTAACACTCGCCGTCTGGTATCTGCTCAGCCGAGCGATATCTCCGACGTGCGGCTTGCCTTACTCAACGCTGCCTTGTACCTCCGATTTGTTGTGCTGCGCTTGGGGGGCTACGTCCGTTTTCCTTCCGAAACTTTGTTTGGTGCCCCAGGGGTCCCCGCCAGTGCAATGCCACGGGCCCGCGACGCTGCACGTAGGAAACCTTGACGGGGCAAACAGACTGTCTGCTACGTAGCCTTCTTCCTGGGAGGGGGTCTGCAAACCGGCAACAGTCCGAATGTCGGTAAATATCACTGCACCTCATAAAATCGTTCCACTTCCAAACAAAAATGAGTGCAGACCTCCGATAGTGCATAAATTATTTATTGCATAAGTCTTCTGCCATTACGCGTTTCGGCCGTGCAAGCGGCCTTGATCACATGACAGCTCTCACAAAAGTATCCCGCTTTTTAAAGTGCTAGTGCCACATACAATCATGAACATAAACAAAATACTTGCGACTGCTCATTGCTACTTGCATGAATGCTTATAATGTTATTTAATTAATGAGATGGCATCCTATTTGATTAAAACCTGTAGTATTAATCACAATTTTAACAATATAAATATTTGCGTAAATAGTCCCCTGCCTTCATATATAACACAGTATACATGCTTGAATGCCATGTTTAAGTAATGATGTAAAGTTCATGAATTATGTTGAAACTTATAAAACAAATACAGAAAAAATATTTAGTGCTTCCCTACCGTGGAAATGAAAATAAATCAACATATATTAAATATTAAAAACATGTGCCTAAAATTGTGTTATGTACAAAATATCAAAGATACCAATCTCATTATTGCAAAAATTACTCGTATATTGGTTTATCAGATGAGCTCTCATATTGCTCTTTCTAAAACAGAGTGGTCCACTGCCTTGCATTTTCACTCATTGCATAATGCCTGTTTTGCACTACAGTGGACCCATATTTAGTCTGTGATAATTTGATAGAGTAAAAGTGCCAATGTGCTACAGTACCTGTGATTAAAGTGCATAGTGCCGATTAAAATACAAATGTAGAGAGAACTGGAATTCAAGTTATTCAGATGTGCAAAATTAGCTTCGTTCGTTTACTTTTTTTTATAATTTCGGCTGGATTCGCGCTCCCAGCGCGAATTCGGCCGAAATTATTTTAAAAAAATGCTTTTTTTGGGCCTGGGGGTCCCTGTGGGACCCACTGAACAGGCCTAGCGGGTCAGGGTGTTTCTACCCTGGCCCCTTTTCTTGTTTTCTAACATTTTTTTAACTGTTTTCTTGTGACTCGGTTACCGAGTCACAAGATGGCTGCCAACACTTCCTAGTTTGGAGTGTTGACAGCCAATCAAAATGAAGCTCGTGATCGGGAGGGTTTGCGAATCCTCCTCGGTGCTCAATATTGATATTTTTATTTTTTGAATTTCTCAGCAACTACTGAACGGATTTACAACATTTAAAAAAAAAGCACGCTTTCTGGACCAAGACCTACCTTTTTGCCAAATTTGGTGTAATTCCGTTCAGCAGTTCGGGCTGTAGCCTATTTCAAAATTCCTATGGCAATTAACATGGGGAAAACGCGTTTTGGGACCCCCCTTTTTTCTCGGCCCTTGCTTGACAAATCATCCCAAAACTTTCAAGACCGGAGCTGACCGGAGCGCCCCATTAGTTTTGAAAATTTCGCGAAGATTCGTCAAAGGGCGCCGAAGATATTGGCAAATCAAAAAACGCTTTTCCTATGGAAACTAGGTCCTAACTATAACTACCTACTGGCGACCGCCAGTAGGTAATATGAGTGTGTATATATGTTTCCATAATTGTCCTTGAATTGAAAACGCACTCGCCTGCTGTTGAATTGTCAAAATCCCTTTATTTTAAAGAAAACTGCATAAAGGTAACACTCACCTGAGAGGCCCACCGGAGGGCAATATGACTTTTAATTGGCTTGTAGACAAGCATGTTTTCTGCGCAGCTGCAACATTTCCTATCAGCCTGTGAACAAGAAGCTTGTGGCTTCGAAACGAGTCAGGCAAGGCAGAAATGTTATCTGGATGCAAGTTGCCGGTTTTCTTTAAAATAAAGGGATTTTGACAATTCAACAGCAGGCGAGTGCGTTTTCAATTCAAGGACAATTATGGAAACATATATGTGTATATATATGTATATATATATGTATGTGTATATATATGTATATATATATATATTTAGGTACAAAGATGTGGAGTTTAGAATAGCACACCCATACCTACCTATATGTAGTTACATTCAAGAGTTAGTATCAGTCAATATTCTGGCTACAATATTTTTGCAGGACAATATTTGAAACTTGATAATGCAGTAGAAATCCGAATTCTATGGACCTATGATGGCAGCGGTGTTAGCATATGATGGTCGGTTTATTGCTGTAAGCTAGTAGGTGTATTGGTATACGAGTTTAGTTCTTTGAACATATGAGGGTGGGGGTGTTAGCGTACGACGTTGTTTATGTGGATATAGGATTGTGAGTATGTTGACATATGATGCTGGGTGTGTTGTGTGTTATGATGGTTGTGTGGAGTTATAAGGATGGGTGGGTTGGCATATGATATTGGTTTTAAGGATGTTTCACACTGTGTGTGTTTTTGTGTTGGTATTTTTGTTTTAAAATTGGTTTTGTAAAGCAATGATGTTTGTTGCGTTAGATTATGATGATGGGTGTGTTGGTATATGAAGGTTGATTACGTGGACATATAGTGGGGGTGTGCTGGTGTATTATGTATTACAGACAAAGTAGTGCCTCTGGTGTAGTGTGCGAGTCGATGTAGTAAAATGCAATCAATATAATGACATTTTATGCTGAGGATAAATACTGTTAAATGAGAGGCGTGTCATAAAATTACCTGTAATGAGGCTTACTTATAATACGTGTTAATAAATTAACTATATACTACACAAGGAATCTGGGAAGAGACCACAACGGAGTAGAAAACAATACAGAAAACCAGATGGCCTGTTTTTTTCTATGATAAAATAAAGACTATCCAAGACTCTTTTGGAGTCCAAGACTCTGTAGGTGGAGGGGAGAGAGATCTGCCCTGCCCTGCCCTAGTAGTTGCAAGGTCGGCCCCTCTCTTACTGAGTTCCCTCCTATGTCATTGGATAAATCCATGTCGCTCTTGAAGGCGCTGAAATCTGGCTCACCCGCAGATCCTTGCCCGGCCAAAACCATGGCAGCTATTGCAGAGGTAATTAATCCGGCAGTTAATGCAGTTCTGAATACTGCCCTCCAGGCGGGGGAAATGCCGAAAAATTGGAAATCTGCAAAAATCCTTCCTCTCCTTAAAAAACCGACGGCCGATCCCTCGGTGGCCAGTAACTATAGGCCGATATCCTTATTACCATGCCTCTCCAAAGTCCTGGAAAGCTATGTTAATGCGGTGACCACGGACTACGTGGAGGCTAACCATCTTCTCCACCCTAGTCAATCTGGCTTTAGAGCCAATTTCAGCACGGAGACTGCCCTTCTAGAAGTTGCAAAAACCATTAAAATCACTTTGGATAGGGGGGGCAGAGCGGCCTGGTGCTGCTGGATCTCTCCGCGGCCTTCAATACCGTGCCCCACAGTGGACTTGTACGCAGGCTTCAAGAGGGGGGGATCGGAGGCACAGTGCTAAGATGGTTTAATTCTTTTCTGAATGACCGCCAGCAAACCATCTGGTCTCCGCCTTTCTCTGCACCTATTCCCCCTATGAATGTGGGAGTCCCTCAGGGCTCAATTCTCAGCCCCACATTATTCAATGTTTATCTGGCACCTTTGGCTCGGCTCGCCGAGAGTTACGGGGCAAAGATAGTGTCATATGCTGATGACACGCAACTACTGTTTACCTGTGAGAAGAGCTCGGAATTCAACAGTAAGGAAATCAATATTTGCCTATCAGAGGTTTTCCACTGGCTCCAAAAACACCAACTGAAGTGCAATACTGAAAAATCTGAGATGATGTTCTTTGGCTCTTGGTCCTGTGACTTATGGCATCACTGGTGGCCACAAGACATGTCCCCTCCCACCTCAGCTGTTCAGATTGTAAAAAACCTTGGCGTCAAATTTGACGACTCTCTCTCAATGAAGGCCCAGATTCAATCAGTGGCCGGGACCTGTTTTGGGATACTGAGGATGTTGAGAAACTTTCTCCCGTTATTACCGGTTTCTCACAGGAAGACGATAGTCCAAGCTCTGGTGGTGTCGAGATTGGACTACGCCAATGCCTTGTATCTCGGCCTCCCTGAATTTTTACTCAGCCGCCTTCAGGTGGTTCAGAATGTGGCGGCCAGAGTTACTCTTTTGGCAGGACCGAGAACTCACTCTACTCCCCTCTTGGCCTCACTGCATTGGCTACCCATTAGGAAACGGATCGCCTTTAAATCATTGGTATTGGTTTTTAAGGCCTTCCATAAAATAGGTGCCCCATATCTTGGGGACAGAATGCAGCACTATAGTCCGTGCCGTACTCTGAGGTCATCCGCCAAGTCACTGATCATCACACCCAGAATTCAGCTTTCTCGGAGAGGAGGTAGATCCTTTCAAGTGGTGGCTTCTCGCCTCTGGAACAGCCTGACCCTCGCGCTGAGGCAATCCCAGGATCTCCTCACATTCAGAAGGAAACTTAAAACTTGGCTTTTCCAACAGTAGCCCTAGGCCGAGGTACTTGAGCTCAGCACTGCGGGTCGTTTTTTGTCAGCGCCGGGACACTCCTGGGAGTAGCCGTGCGCTTAATAAATACCTGCTAACATAACAACATAACAAAATTGAACAAAATTTGGAGGTTACAGATGAATTGTCCCATGAGGCGACCTCATCATTCTCTCACCACTGAAAACTGTACAATTCATGGACAAGGGAGTGGCAGAAATGGAGTAATGTCAGGTGTGGTTTCAGCAAAAAACGTGCGGTCAGTGTCAAGGAAAAGCCTTGGCCACATCATACACTTTGGAAAAACAGCCATGTTGGGCTGACTTGCAATCTTGTCAACCCATAAACAGTTAGTGGGGTACCAATATACCACATGGCAATTTTAAAATCTCAAAAGACCACCTCAAATCCGATTTTAAAAGAAAACCTTCATGCATGGGACACGGGGAATTGTGTGCTGTAGCTCGGGAAGCCCTTCAGGAGTAAGGATGTATAACAAAATAAGTCAAATCTTAAAAAGGTACTTATTTGAGTAAAGTTCTTATTTGCTGGCAAGTTGTATACAGTTTCGTGTTTTTTGCTGTGCTGGAGAGAAAAGATTCCTACGAGAGTTCAAATGGAAAACACAACTTTACTTCTCCCAGCGAGAAGAATGGCACGATCTGTATTATGTACAAAGTAGCCCAGGAAATAACAAAACAGATTGAGTGGAATGTATTGTATATACGTGACGGAGATTTCACAGGCATGTTCTGTAAGCAGTGCCATCAACAAGTGACCGTCATTTGTGCATCAGCAGCCTAGGCTCCAGTGCCTTCATGGTCTATTTGATCAATTTTGTTTAAGGGCAGTGATGGTCCATGATCAGAACAGAACACATGACTTTAAAAATACAAGTATTTTATTATATTTGCAGTCGATGTATTTGATGTTATCTTATCAGAAAAATATATGTAATGGAATAGATGTAAAATAATTACAAGCAAATATATTTTGTTTCTTGGCAGGACAGCATATTTTCCTTACTGCAAAAGTCAATGGCAATCTTGTGATCCGCGCGTACACTCCTGTTTCTAGTGATGAAGTGAAAGGCTACGTGGATTTAATTGTGAAGGTAATATCTACTGTACAACCTACTGTGCTATGAGAAATTCTGCTTTTGCATAGTTTGACGTCAGCATTTATTATATGGTTTTTAATGCGCTGTAACTTGTCAACAGCGTTAACTCAGAAGGGACATAGACAAAGGTGAGGGATGAGAGGGACCCAGGAAGGATGCAGAGATGGGGTGGAGGGCAGATAGAGGCAGTTAGAATGAAACCAGAGATACAGTGGGAGGAGGGAGAATGCTGAAAGTGGGAGAAGGGAGTGGCACTTGACTAGACAGGTCGATGGCGAACAGAAAGATGGGCTACCGAGGGGATAGAGATTGGTTTGGGAGCAAGAGGCAGACAAAATGAAGGTGTGCGTTTGAAAGAGGTAGAAGGACACAGAAAAAGGTCAGGGCTAAAAAGAAGCACAGAGAGGACAGCAGTAAAGGACAAAAGAGTTGGAACCGTGCTTTAACTTAGAGCTGGTACGTTGAAATAATCTTCATATTCACCTATAACCATTGGCAATTCTACACACTGTTGATACTCACTTGTAAAACTCTTTAATCCAGCTCTGAGAAACATTGAGTCAGGTCACTGGACCAATTAACTGCTTGTACAATTATACATTTAAGATACACTAAGCTCACTGCATGCCTTTCTATGTAGGGGTTTGTTTGGTGCAGACTGCAGAACATTTGAGCCTAATCCACAACTCTATTTTTGACTTGATATCTTTAAGAGACTGGTGCCACAAGATGTTTCCATTAGGAAAGCACTGCTCCATCCCAGCTCTTACTGGGAACACCCTTATGTCCCATGTGAAGCTGTTTCATGTAGACCATAAACAGCAACTTTGTTTCAACACTTTGAAGTACCATCAGTTTGCACAGATTGAGCCACAAATGCTGTAGTCAATACCTCAAGAAAATAACATTTAATTAAGAAGGCGCAAAACTCTAAACAGGGCACCGTTGTTGCCAGCAGTTTTAGTGAGCTAGATGCAAGTTCTTCCCGTGGCCTTCTAGACCCAACTGCGCGTGTTGTAGCACTACTATGTCACACAGTCATAGACCTTTAGAGCTGGTGTGTAGATACCCATAGATCATCATTTTCTGCCCCTACTGTGGCACAGAAAAACACTAAACTGATAGTTAAAAGAGTTTTGTTTCTGAAATCTAACTTGTTTTTATTCATTTCTAGTTTTTAAACCTTTAATTATTGCGTTATTATTATTATTCCTTTTTCATTGGTTATCTCCCTATAAAAAGCAGACGAGGATATAAAGTACCTTCTTAGCCTAATGTTTGCAGACACTCTGAAGATGTTTTAATTTTTCTTTTTGTGATGTTAATACTAGACAATGATGACGTTAAAAACAAATGTGAAAAACAACAGAGGCCCACTTCTCTAGTTCCATAAAGTAATTGCAGTCTTAGAGAGTTCGCCTGGTATTTGCCACCATTCAAGCCTGATCCCTCTAATGGCCACATTTGAAGGTTGGGCCTGATCAGTGGCGGCTGGCAGGTACTGGGGGTGGGGGGGCACAACAACAACAAAAAAATGATAATAAAATTAACTTACCTTCCTTTCTTCGTAGCACGGCGTCCTCCTCCCTCAGGTGTCTTCTCTCCTAACGGAAGCTCCAGATGCAGGAAACTGAACTACCCAATCCTGGCGCTGCTTTCACAGCATGAAAACAGCACCAGGATTGGATAGAGCAGGCTCTTCCAGTGCTCCTAAGAGCACTGGAGGCCTGCGCTTTCGCTAACCTAGCTGTCTAAGACAGCTAGGTTAGAGAACTTTAAAATGCGCATGTCTGGTCCAAAGACGGCCGGCCAAAGGGACATGCGCATTTTAAAGTGTACATCTCCCTGCTGCTGCCACTCGGCAGCGCTGGCCCCACCCCGTCCTGACACTTAGTTCAGGACCGGTTGCTGAAAACTAAAACGGTAATAATTACATTTTATTACCTTTTTTCCAGCTCTGGGGCTTGTGGGGCAACGCTTCTCCGTGCAAATAGCCACCCCTGGGCCTGATTATTCATAAAACTCCAGAGAGCAAATTTAGGGCCTCATTTAGACTTTGATGGGTGATACCACGGTATGCACGGTCAGTGGTGGCTATGGTCTCCGCACTCCAGACAGAGGGCCAGCCACTACGTTAAAACAAATGGCTCTCATGCACGGGAAGTTTTTTTCTGTTTGAACATGGGGGCTTTTACACCTGGCACCATTGGCGTGGGTCTCCCCTACATTTTTTGCCTTTGTCTTCTGTGTTTTTGCTGTATGTTGGACTCAGTTTTGCTGGTCTAGATACTTTGGGCACTTTGCCACTGCTGTTCAGTGCCAAAGTGCAAGTGCTCCCTTTGTAAATTGTTGTTATGGATTAGTGATTCCATGATTGGCATATTTGATTTACTTGTCAGACCCTAGTATAGTGCACTGTGTGTGCCCAGGGCCTGTAAATCAAATGCTGCTAGTGGGCTGCAGCACTGATTGTGCTACCCACAGAAGCATCCTGTAAAATGTAACTCTGGCCTGCCATTGCAGAACCTGTGTGCAGTCTGGGACTGCCATGTCGACTTGGCAAGTGCACACACTTGCCAGTCCCTAAAGCTTCCCTTTTCTACATATTAGTCACCCCTAAGGTAGGCCCAAGGTACCCCTGTGGGCAGGGTGCATTGTATGTGAAAGGTAGGACATGTCCTGATGTGTGTGGCATGTCCTGATAGTGAAATACTGCCAACTTCGTTTTTCACTATTGCAAGGCTACCTGTTCCCATAGGACAAAATGGGGAGTTTGTTTATAACATCTTATAAACATAACTGGCCCTAGGAACAAGGTAGAAAAATAAAGTTTAGTATGCCTGAACTCAGAATGTTAAAATACATCTTTTAGTGAGGGTGATTTTTACATTCTGTGTTTGAAAATACCACTTTTAGAAAGTAGGTATTTTCTTGCCTTACCATCTAGTGTGCCTCTGCTAGGTTTGTGTATTGCATGTCTAGCTTTTGGATGACAGGAGCTGGAGAGGGGCAGTGGCTCCAGAAGTCTGATGAGTCGGGGCTGGGCTGAATAGACCTGGTCTGCATTTGGAGTGGTGGGAGGAGTAGCACCTGCACCTGAATAGGGCTGTGCCTGCCTTCCACAATAATGGCTCTGCCCCCCTGTGGTGTGTCTGGAGCCAGGGCTCACACTGACAATGGAGGTATGTTGTGCACTTGGAAAGTGCCCCACAGAACTGGTTTTGGCTGTGTACAGACACTCTTTGCCTTCAGAGAACAACAGATTTTTGTGTATAAAAAGAGGGGCCCAGACCCCAGACTTTTAGATCACTTCTGGGAAATCAAGAGGAACCTCTGCCAAGAAGAAGAGCCGGAGAAGCTGAGGAGGATTACTGCCCCTGTGCTGTTTGCTGTCTGGGGTTGGCCTGCAGTGGCTACTTGCTGCCAAGGAAAGGAGAAAAGGACTTTGCTGCTTGCTTTGTCCCTCTGCTTGAGGAAAAGATCTCCAAAGGCTTGAACTGAGCTTGCCCCCTGTTCTAGAGGTCTCTGGAACAGCAAAGACCACACCGCGTCTGTGGGCGCCGTTTCTGATCGTCGCCGCAGAAGAAAAGGGTAACCGACTCAGTCATCGAGTCCGTCGCAGGATTCCGTGTCCTGAAAGCACCGCCGAGAGCAACGCCTCGCTTTGCAACGCAACCCTGGTCTCACCGACTCCATCAACGAGCCGCTGCTTGCACCGCGTCCTGTGGGCACCGCACTCCGCAACGCTTCGGTACACGCTGCAAGGACGTCACCGACTCCGTCGCTGCCCGACACGAACATCGACCGGCTCCGTCGCCGCACCGCGACCTGTCAGCACCGCAGCGAGCACCGTCTCACGCTTCAACGCAAGCCCTGGTCTCACCGACTCCGTCAACGAGCCGCTGCCTGCACCAAATCGTGAGGACATTGTCCACCGCAACGCTCCGCTTCACAACGCGACCTCGACGTTTGCCCAGACCGACTCGCACCGACGTGCTGGTCGCAACAAGAAAGGTACTGTGTCTGAGTCTGTCGACGCTTTAGCTGGCCTGTATCGACGCGGTCGGCTGGAATTGTTAGACTCTGTCGTATTCAGTATCGCGGTAGCCCCAGGAGGAGCTACCGAGTCGGAAGAACTGTGTTTTATTGATTTTCCTGCAATTTAAAGATTATTTTGCACAAACACTATTTTTCAAGGGTATTGTATGTTGGATTTTTATCGTTTTTGGTCTTGTTGGTTTAGATAAAGATTTACTATTTTTCTAAACTGGTGTGGTGTCCATTTGTAGTGTTTTCACTGTATTACTGTATGTGTTCACAAATGCTTTACACACTGCCTCTGAGAAAAGCCTGTCTGCTCGTGCCAAGCTACCAAGGGGGTGAGCAGGGGTTATTTTAGGAGTGTATCCCCCTTACCCTGGCTAGAAGCAAGGGTCCCTATTTGGACAAAGGTACCTACCTCTGCCAACTAGAGACCCCCATTTCTAACAGGGGCCATTGTGTGTATTCAATATCCAAGGCTTTCATGCCTCAATGACGGCTCTAGATCGGGACAAGAGAGATAGTCGCTTCAACCTAAATAAGGCAGGGCAATAGTCTCCATCACCTAATGGTCCCGTGGCACAGGGCCATCATATTAGAGGTTTCTGACAACAGAGTGTGCTGAAGCTCTACCATGGGAAGCCTAGTACTTCACTCAGTGGGGGGTATTGTGTGGTGGGAAGGAGTGTGGGAAGCATGAGTTTGACAGGGTGGGTAGCATCGCCAGTTTACGGCGTGCTCTTGTCCTGTCAGCCTCTTTTTGACCCCCAGTGTTTATGATGATACTAGAGCCTAATGTGCACAGCGGGTTTAGCTCCTGTTTTGTGTTTGTTTTTACCCCAGTTTCAAGCTCTTGGTGCTTTTACTACTTTTGGTAAATAAGAGCGCTAAACGCAAGCAAGCGCAATTTGCGTTCAACTCATACACAACTTGTTTCCAGCCAGTTTTTGTACAAGAGGCAAAATCTAAATGTTGGCCATGAAAAGCATTTCATGCCAAATACTATTCTGAACTTTTGCCTAAAAAGAGGCCATTCCCAAGGGGAAATGTGCATGCACACTTCAACCTTGAGTTTGGGTAGACGTTCCTCAATATTGAGCATTAAGGGAACTCTGATGTAAGTATATTGTCACAGGGAATGTGTATCTTTCCTCTAAGTGTTTAAAGTCTTTAATCACCTTCTAGTGAGGTGTCTGATCACATGGATGGGACTGAAACCTAACTTTGTAACCTTGTAAATGAAGACTTGTAAAACGCTATTATGTATTTACATTATTTTCTTATGTGAGTCCTTATTAGTAAATGGTTAACTACGGTCAATGTACGTCAAGCTAGATGAATCTTTTTTTATTTAGCATACTTGTCACTTTCAGATTACTTTGCCAGTTTGTTTTTAACATACCCAATTTGTGTTTTGTTTAAAA
The DNA here is from genome assembly GCA_963921515.1 of Calotriton arnoldi. Taxonomy (NCBI): domain Eukaryota; kingdom Metazoa; phylum Chordata; class Amphibia; order Caudata; family Salamandridae; genus Calotriton; species Calotriton arnoldi. The sequence continues at coordinate 1,171,654 of CAWUFW010000497.1, forward strand.
TGCTACGATCTTCGATTACATAATTTTATTTTCCTTGATACAGTAGTTTTTAAGTAAAATCAGTCTGCCTGCTCATTTACAAAGTTACTTCATTTACCTTTTTCAGAAATATGCACAACATCTATTTTCATTCATTCTTCACACGCTTCTCACTCCCTGTCCTCTGCTTAAAATGTCTGCCAGTGACAAAGCTGTTGAAAGCTTCTTGGAAGTGCAGGAGTCGGTGAGTCTCATTCAGTGGAACTGTGTGCTCAGGGATACCTATTAACTTCGGTCAAGATCAATCATCAGCCATTTCAGTATGCAGTAAAGCTGCTGTTTCATTCACTGATCTTTTAATCACACATAAAACACAATTCACATAGAAGAGTCAAGTCGTCTTTGAACTCACAAGTCACTCAATTGATCTCTCAATTTACCAAGAACCAGTATCTCGTACAGACTGTAAAAGGGCACACCTATGTGATGGCTATGGTGGGAGATAAACAATAGATTATGAATGTAGTAAAATCATCATTTAGGGTACCGTTTCTTTTTATGAATCCACACCCTCACATTTCCCCTGCTCCGTTTTTAGACATCTTTCGCCTGTTTGCCTTCCATGCTGCCTGATCATACCATCCTAGGTCCATGCCCGCTCTCAAACAAAATGTAATTTGCACTTGTTCTCAGTTTCTCTTTGTCTAAAATACGAAATGTATTGGTTGAATTCATGCTATGTGTATTGTAAACCTTTTGTCCATGTTATAATGTAATGATTACAGGGACATTGTCTCAGTGGTCAAAACATCTTATTTTACAGGTCTACTACAAGAACACACACCCTAAATTTCCAGAAGGCGGTAAAATGTCACAGTACTTAGACAGCTTGAAGATTGGAGAAACAATTGATTTCCGTGGCCCAAATGGGCTCCTTGTCTACAATGGCAGAGGTAAAATGAAGGACAAAAGATTCTAACAATAATATTCTCACTGCAACTTATTAAAAACAGGATATGGGGAGTGTCAATATAAGGACATTCTAGTTGCATATGTGTACTCTGAGGGGTGGGGACGGTGGAGTAGAATGGAGGAAGTGGGGATGGGGTCTAGTGTTGCGGGTCATGGGGCATAAAACAAATGGTATGAAGTAGTGCAAGACGTTTTTGCAGTGACCCCTTGGAACTTTACTGTCATTGTTAAAACTTTCTATATTAAAGATAACTTCTTAATATCTTCCTAAGTAAAAGATAAGTTCTCTGGTAGCGGGGTAATAGGTGGAGAACGAATGCAGAATTGGTGAGACCTAGTTACTGGCTGACGAATGAACGGACAAACATGTTTATTAAAAAGTGTTAATTAAAAACTGGGGAAATACAATACATACTTATTTAAAAAATGTTTTCTTACAACTTCCAGTTAGATATTGTCATCTCTTACACATTATGCTGACAAGTCTCAAATCTTTCTTTAATGCATTCCAAAAAAAGTATAATTTATACAGTCAATGTCCGTTACCAAACTTGAAGACAGTGTGAAAATAGTTATTAGTAATTAATACAAATAGTTTTGGTTTTATGTTTTAATAAAAAAACAATCTGTAGATTTGCCACCTTCATTTGCTTATAGAAGATGGAAAAATCTTACATCCCACCCTTACAATTTTGTGATTCCAAATTGGTAAATGTGAATTTTTACATGAACAATTTCTATGTTTTTATTCCCAGCATGGAAAGGAATGAACACGTTACCTTTACTCAAACTCTTAATTGACACCAACTTTAAACTAGTTCGTGTATAGTAAAGGTACCATAGAGCGAGGAAAAGCAGCCTCCGGGTCACCTAAATGAAGCCATTCTAAAAAGATACATTGTTATGATCACATTTTGAAAAGACATTAGAAAAATGCTTGGCATTGATTAAAAGTAAAGTAAGCATAGTCAAGCATTAATAAGTGGGTATGTGTCACATATTTTATTCATGGTTTTTGAGCAGTGGAAGCCTTTTCAAGGGTTGCATATAGTAAAGAGAAAATGGCTTCAAAAGATAATGAGTTTTTACTGCGTTATTGGTGATTACCAGAGTAATATGTATAAAGAGCAGAGGTTACGTTACAAGATTGGCAGGAGCAGCACATGGGTGGTGAGGTCAATGGCACTATGAACAATAGGCAACTGGTAACGCTTAAAATTTCTACTGAAGTGTGAGGTGTTTTTCGGGGAAGGAAGGTTACATGTTGTGGAGACGTCATTGCAGACACTGTGAACATTAAAAGGTAAATGTTTCTTGATCATTCCTTTCCTTGTTAGTCCTTTGGTGCTTCAGATAGTTTTGTGCCTACAACTTGATATTGGTTGACTTGAGATTAATAGTTTATTTAGTAAGGTAGTCTTGCTTTTAGGAATGATAGGCGGGTAAATGACATAATAATTCTTAAAGGGAATATTGTATGAAAGAGGCAGCTGGTCATGTTTTTGAAGTAGTGTCTCCAAATATCCTGTGATCTGTTATTAGAACGATAGTTGTGAGGAGTCCTCCTTCCATGGAGCCATGGAAGAGTCTGGGACTCCAGATAGGAATGCATTGCTTCTGTCAGCATGTGAGATGGCGAAAGATTCCACAGCGTAGCAAACATTGTTAGCAGTGAGGCAGACTGAACTGGCGCCACACCGTGTACGCACTTTAAGCCTGGCTTAACAGGGCAGCAGTTTGAATGACCAATTAATACCAATTCTTCAAAATACACTTAAAGTGAGCTTTGGCTCCACCAAGAGGAGCACTATTTTTAGACGTCAGGATATTGGATGTGTGAAATGGACTTTGCCTCCAACGGGGGGCTTGAATTGCAGTGCATGAGGGACTATTTTACATCCACCGAATCATCACACTTTGGGTTCTTATCTCATAAATGCATTAAATATAGAAAACAATAATTTAATTATATGATTTCCTTGCAGAAAGGTTTCTTTAATGTTTTAATCAGGACTTGTTGCTCTTAGCATCATTGAGTGATAAACCAGTTGGTCAGTGATGGGCAAAGCCTTCAAGGACTTTGGGGGAGATTTACTAAGATTGTATGCCGTGTGTGCGTCACAAAAGTGACGCAAATCGTCGCAATTCTTTTTTTTCCGAATTACTTTCCAGCGCTAAACTAGTTTAGCGCTGGAAAGTAATTCGGAAAAAAAATAATTGTAAATCCGCCCCTCAGTCTTATGGTCAGGTTTGGATCTTATCCTGTTGTTTTCATCAGGTAAAAGAACAAATTAAATTTTCATTTAATTAGACCGCAGGTGTCACTTGTTTGTTTGACTCCAGTACCTAAGTCTGCTGCCTGAAATTAAATCCTGTAATTGCCAACTTCATAGATTCTTGACTGTAGTTTCACTTCAGGACAGAAGAGGGGAGGTTATAGCTGTGGTCAAATCCAAAACTACTCTAGATTGACGCTTGTGCTCAGGGTCCCTCTAAAGTTGACAGTCTTTAATCTTTGGATAACGAATTTTTGGCTGTCCATTTTGCTTAATGTGTAGAGATTTTGATTGGCAGTCTAAGACTGCACATTCTACATTTCCATGCTCTTCAGGTCAATAAATGCATTTTGGACGTAGCTCCAAATAATTCATGCACACCAAGTGCATGAAGAAACCTAAAGTGATTCTAAGCTCACCGGTGATGGGCTTTTCCTGCTTCTTTCAAAAGGAGATCAAATGTACTTTGTTACATGCTTGTGGATAAAAAGCAACCGTAATTTTAGATGTTGTCAGGATCACATCGGGTACAATGCAAGAGTCAAGGCTCACTCTTTAGATATTAGCTTCATAGGAGTAGGGATTTTGCTTTTTCCAGTGCAGTGCCTGGGAATTATTTTATTTGCACTGTCTTCTACAAACAATCTCTAAGTCATTCATTCATTTGTTTGTTAGTTTTGATGCTCAACGCGCTCCTGCCAGTTTATTAACTATGTACCATTGTCACATAGAGCTGGTATATATTAAAAGAAGCCTATAAAGGCACTGAAGTGCTTAAGAGAAGGACGGAGCCAGAAGAGCCACAATAGGCAGGTTTTCAGCAAACATCAGAAGATAAGGAGATCATTTCCTGTTTAATTACCCGAGATAGTCTTCCAAAGCCTTGGCTGCCTTAAACAAAACCATCTGCTTCCTTCTCTTTCCCTTTGTTTAATTGTTTCTAATAGACATTTGCTGTTAGAGCAAATGCTGGAAGTTGGAGTTTAAAATGCCAACCTCTTAAGATCTTCATATGCATTCATAATTTAGTGATTTGTGTAACGATTAGACAAAATCTTAATTCTGGCTTTACTTGTGGGAAATGTAGCCTTCTCTTGGTAGGCGCCACATGGTCTTGCCATGGCATGCCTGTGCAGGCAATTACAACAGTATTATGTAAGATTTGAAAATGACTCCACTCTTTCTGTTGCACGACCCATTATGGTGTTACATTTGCAATTTGCGAATCTATAATTGCTCATTGTAGTACGGAAAGTGTCCTGCCGATGCCTAATTTTGGTAACTTGGTAAACTGACAATGACATTGACATGAAAACTCACAGAAATTAGGAAAACTATTCCCAACAATACGACCCAGTTATTTCCAACTAAAAAGTGATTCTAATCATATAAAGTGTGTTTAGAGAGGTCAACAATTAACGGTTCTGTTTCTGATTAATTTAGCCTCCACTAGCTTTCCATCACCGATCCTTGTATCTATAAAATACCCTGCATGTGAAATATTTCTCCATTACATGGAGAGCATGAAAAGACCCTGAATGGCATCAGCAAGGTTTTCGAAGCTTACACAAAGGCTATGGGGCAGCTCCTCCACTAGGGCGGAGGAGTGTCGCCCCACTACTTTCTCACAGTGCGAGAAGCAGAAACATAAAATGGTAATAACTACCATTTTTTGTCTTCTTCTCGCTCTGCGAGAAAGCATAAGGGTTTGGTTGCGGGCGGGTGGGCGGGTCTGCTCTGCGAGCAGGGTTAGGCAGGGTAGGAGTGGTGTGCCTTTCTCCATGTAGGGTGCAATGCAGCTTACATGGAGAACATGGCCGGGCCATTAGCCCCTGGCTGGGCGGCATCCTGACCAACCACAACGCTGCTTGCAGCGTTGATTGGCTTAGGGGTGGGAGCCTGGCTGCCTGCTTCCTGTTCCTGCAGGAGAGCAGGAGCAGAGACGGCGCAGTAAGTTTAATTTTTTTTTTTTTAATTATTAAATTGGACCCCTCTATTTGTCCATGTGATATGACCTCCGCACTAGGCCTTTTACATATTGTCCTAATTTATCCTAAATGGGATGGTCTACGACATAAGTATATTCGTCCTCTACTCTTGCCTTTGAATTTTAAGCAAGCAAGACCAGCTTTATTGTATTTGCAATTTTTAGACTATATTACTGTATGTTGCTATTTATCTAGGTTCTTATAAGGGGTGTTTTATGCTCATCTATGAAACTGTATTTTTTGAAGAATCTACGAAACTATTTTATGGAGTGTTTTTGAATTTACTGATAATCTTAAACTGTTTTTAGTGTACTTTTATGATTGCTTTTGCAAATTGAATAAAAATATTCTGACAATGCAACTGAGAGATACAAAAGTATAAAAATTTCTTGGGAGCCATCATAAAATATAAAAGGAATTGGACATAGGTCATCCAAAAATGGCATTGTCAGTCCCCCTCCCGCACTGCAAGTCTCCTTACACTGAATGTAAATCCGCAACAACCTGCATTTGAGCAGTAGGGGCTTTCTCCAAGACCATTAGCAAAGCAAGTAATGTTAGATATTGTTCTGTCGTCATTTCACGAATGAGGTCGTAGCAGAGGTTTTCATTGCCAGGACAAGCCATGTCTGCTAATCTTAATCACAGTACTAACGTTTTTGAGAAAGAAGGATCAATAAACCTAGATCTTGTGTTTCACTTTCCTTAGCCCCATATTACCCCCCTGCTTTGTGTTTGCTTTCTTTTGTGGCTGCTTGCTCTCCGCTCCCCCACACACACTTCTTGGCGCTTAATCCTTATCCAACTCAACATCTGCTCCACTGCTTATCACGTTATTTAGATCAGGCTTTATTAGAAAGATGCAGTGTTTGCATTAGTGATAGAAGGGCTGCTCCTCCAGGAATACCATGCGGCTGCTCCCAGAGACCAGAAAAACGCTATTAGGCAGAGTACTTCAGGTGATGTCCATTGAAGTCTGTTTGCAGCTGCTAAACCGGGACAGAGAAAATATTCCACAGTCACAAGCTCTTCTTGCCTTCAGCACCATCAGCTGAAAATGGGTTCATTTATATTAACTTTCTTCTAGTGTTTGTTTTGCACAAAATCATGAAGATGGCCTTCACTACAAGCGGACGTGCCACAACTCATCCCAACTCCTTTTGTCGGCTTCACCATTTGGTGTCCCTGGATGTCACACATAGAGCACATACCCTTCTACGCATGGGTCAAGGACCATGCATCTGCAGCCTCTTGCTTGTCCATCATAGTAACATACAATTCTGCATTTTTGACTTCCAACGCTAATAAGGTAGATGATGCTTTAAAGCAGAAATGCAATTGGCATTCATCACTTTAAGAAGACTTTGGCAACACTAGTTGCTCTTTGTATTTCCTTACTTTTATTTAAACTGTTAACAACATAGAACATCTATCCCTCACAGCACCTTCACTTATCTAAACATTGACAAATGACCAGCGGTTGAATTGCATAAAAAAGTATGGAAAATGGTTAAAGAGAACAAAATATTCTGCACCTATTTAGGTGGCCTTTCACCTTCATGTAAATACATATAAAATATAACACACACCATAAATAAAAAATAAATGCACGTTAAACTAATTGTTGGGAAACAATTACCCATGGTATAAGATAGGCTGTTGCCCATTGCTTACTGTAGACTTGTCGTGCTTGGCACTATGCGCGCGGGCTGGGTGCGCGCAAACCAACAAAAGTGACACCACACCAGTAATACAGTATGGGTGCTGACTGCCCCCGAGCGGGCACGCCCCTTCCTTTTATTCATGCGCGCCCCGCCCGCCGACGGGAGCGCGTGGGTGCGACATATCCAGCCACGGCCGGGACAAACTGCTAGACCGCTCACTCATTACATCCCATCCCAACTCAGTCTCTTTTTCTTCCGCTGGAAGCTTGTCGCTTCCCTACTTGGCAGGCACAGTCTTTCAGGCGGGAGCTCGGTCTGGGGTGACCACCCCGAGCAGCAACGCGGGACTCTGGTTGCTCAGGGGTTGTCGTCGCCGTCTCACAGGTCGCAGGGGTCGGTGGTTCAGGCCCCTGGTACCCCTTGCTGTGTGCTGCTGGGGTTGTTGGCAGCACAGCACTCACAAGGGGTTCTTCTTGCTCTGCTCCGTCGTTTCCGCCGGCGTCTTGGGTACTGGCAGCATTTATGGTGGGGGAAGGTTCAGGCACCCTTTTAAACCAGGAGACGTTCCGGGTCACTTTCTCTCCTCCCTTCGCTACAGTTACCATGGTCCCTTTCACGTCGACCACCGTCCAGTGGCCCGGTTCGTACCGGGTCCGGAATTTGCCTCCTGTCTTTCATGATTACGGTGTCTCTTCTTCGTACTTCCCTGGGCGCTGCCCTCCGGGTCCTGCTGGCGGCAAGATTTTGCTTCTCTCTCCGCTCGAGGACATCTTCCTCGTGGTATGGAGGCAGGGTCCTTCCCGGGCAGACAGGGAGTGTGTCTCGGCGGACCCCGTTGAGCATCAGCGCCCATGGTGTACATCGGGTGGTGCTGTGGGGGGTGCTCCTATACTCCCGGAGGAATATTTGTAAGTGTCGCTCACGGTCTGCATTCTCCGCCACGACGATCCGCAAAATCTTGTTGAGGGTCCTCATGAACCTCTCAACCTCCCCATTGGCTTGTGGCCATTGTGGGGTGATGCGGCGATGTCGTACGCCGTGTTTCTGCATGAAGTCATGGAATTCATTCCCTTGGAAAGGAGGCCCGTTGTCGCTCTTGATCTCCTCTGGGCATCCGAACATTGCAAAGGTCTTCTCAAGCAATGGGGCAACCCGGGAGAATGCGGTGGAGCTGATCACCTCTACCAGGGGATACTTGGAGTAGCTGTCGATCATCACTATGGTCGTCCGGCCGTCGGGGAAGCTCCCAAAATCGATGCTCACCTTCTCCCATGGGGTTTTGCCCTGCTCTTCAGTCTGGACGGGCGCTGGTCTCTCCGAGGCGCTGGTCAACTGGCAGGCTGGGCATCTTTTCACGGTTTCTTCTACCTGAGCCTCAAGCCCCGGAAACCACACCTTTTCTCGCATCCGGGCCTTCATTTTCTCGACTCCTTGGTGTCCCCCATGTGCCAGCTGGGTTGCTTGATGTTGTAGAGCTGCCGGTATGACGATCCGGGATCCTCTTAGCAGAATCCCTCCTTGGGTTACGCTCAGTTCGTTTCTGATCCTCCACATTCTCAGGAGGCACTCTCTCTCCGGCCCGGCCCAGTCATTGGCCGATTGCAGGAATTGGTGCCAGTGTCCTCCTTGGACGGCTGCGCGCACCTTGGATATCACAGGATCCCCTTCTGCAGCAGTGGCAATGTCTTCCAACGTCCGGGCTTTTGGGCACGTGATCGTTGAGATTATGTTTAGGTGGGCTTCCAGTGCCTCGACGGCCGATTCATCTCCTTGTTCGTCTTGGGGTGCCGGGTGTCTCGAGAGGAAGTCGGCGGGATTTCTGGCGCCTGGGCGGTAGGCCACTTCCGTTTCGTATTGCTGGAGTCCGATGGACCATCGCTCGATCCTAGGGGGTGGGTGTGGTGCTGACCCTCTAAACAGCAGCACTAAGGGTTGGTGGTCAGTAATGACCCTGAACGGCTGGCCACGGATGTACAAATGGAAGTGACGGCACGCCCAACGGATGGCCAGGGCTTCCCTTTCAATTTGTGCGTAGTGCCTCTCAGTGGGTGAGATGCCAGGGCTGGCGTATGCCAGGGCTGCCCATCTTCCAGGTCCCTGCTCCTGGGTTAGTACTGCCCCGAGGCCTATGGGGCTGGCGTCGACTCGTATTTCCGTCTGCTTGGCAGGGTCGAAGTACACCAGGGTGGTGTGATCGAGGAGGGCAGTCTTGATCTTCTGGAATGCTGTTTCTTCCAGGGTCCCCCATTTCCGTATTGCGTCAGCCCGGGTGAGATTTCGGAGTGGCTCCGCGATGGTGGCCAGGTCGGGGGTGAACCGGCCACAGTATGTGGCCATCCCCAGGAAGCTTCGTACTTCGGATACTGTCGCTGGGACGTCCTTGATCACTTGGGACTTCCGTGGATCCACCTGGATGCCTTCCTGATTAAACAGGTAGCCGAAGAATTCTATTTGTTTTTGGAAAAAGAGGCTCTTCTCCCTGTGTAGGGTGACGCCATGGTCTTGAAGCCGTTTCAGTGTGGCCCTCAGATGGCGGTAGTGCTCGTCAGCGGTTTCAGAGTGAATGAGGATATCATCACTCACGTTCAGCACCCCTGGCAACCCAGTTGGGATCTCCCTCACTGCGTCCTGGAACACCTCCGCTGTGGATGATATCCCAAAGTTGAGGCGTCTATATCTCCTTAGTCCAAGGTGGGTACTGAACGTGGGTATGTAGCGGCTCTTTGGCTAAGACTAATCGATGATAACCTGCGTTCAGGTCTAATTTTGAAAACCAGCGAGACCCGTTGACGTCGGCCACTATGTCGTCCATTGTTGGTGTGATGTGACGTTCGTGCCTGATGACTTTGTTGGGGAGGCGCATATCTATGCACAGCCTGATCTTCCCTGGCTGTCTGGGCTTTTCAGCTATTACCATGGGGGACACCCACGGTGTGGGTCCAGAGACCTTTTCAATGACTCCTTGGTCTTCTAGTTTTTGTAGTTCCTGTTCTACTAGTGGCCTGAGGTGGAAGGGAATCCTCCTGTGTCGTAGTGCCATCGGCATGATCGACGGGTCAATGTGTAGCTTGACTGGTGCTTTCTTAATCCGACCCAGGCCTTGGAACAAGCTTGCGAATTGGTCTAGTAGCTCTTTGGTTTGGTTTGCCTGCACACTCCTTGCAAACATTACCAGTCCTAGATCTTCGGCCGCATGGCTGCTCAGTAGAGTGTCGGCCTCTTGGTTGATGACATGAATGTTGGTCATGATCTCGTTGTCCTCCGATCGTATTGGTACTGTCATCTTGCCTCGGAGTGGCAGGGGTGAATTGTTCCCATACGCGAATATTTTTGTTTTCGATGGTTAGAGCTCTGGTTTGGGCCTTAGCCGGTAATATTGTTGGATCCCCATGACATTCAGTGACGCGCCAGTGCCGATCACCACGCTCACCTCTGACCCGGCGATCTTTACTGTGCACGTGGGCTGTGGCCTTCTTTGTTTCTTTATTGCCTGCATGAATGACACAAGGTACGTTTCTCCTTCGTCGTCCTCGGTGGATGAATCCTCAGCTTGGTAGGTGGCTCGCTCATTCTTTCTTCCCCCTTGGGATGACGCCAGGGACACACTCGACAGTTGTCTTACGAGTTTGCATATGGGCCTGGGTCCTCTGTTCTCCTTACGCGGGACTTTTCGCCTGCACACGGACGCGAAATGGTTCGGAATTCTGCAGTTGGTGCACGTCTTCCCTTGGGTGGGGCATGCATGTGGTGGATGTTCCTCATGCCCACAGTACCCGCACTGGCCTCTCGGAGTCTGGGGCGGGCGGTCCCGTGCCCTGCTCCTCTTGTCTCGTGTCGCGACGGCGTCGGCTCTCTCTGTTTTGATGGTTGCGCTCTTTTCGGTTGTGCGCGTCAACGCCAGATCCATTTCATCTGCCCGTGCTGCTGACAGGTAGTGTGACCTGGCCATGACTAGTATGTCATTTAGGGGTATGTTCGGCTGCCTTAGAATGAGCCCTCGTAGTACCTTGCTGCGCACTCCCTGGATGAGCTTGGCTCGAATCTCTTCCGTGGCCATTTCGTCGACTAGGTGCGTGCTCGCTAGCTCCCTCAGTCTTGTGTGGAGGGCGTCGATAGACTCCCCTTCCCGTCGTCTGGCCTGACACAACTTGAATCTCTCATAGTCCGGATTCAGTTGCGGGTCGAAATGCGCATTGAGCGCTGCCACCGCTGCGTTGTAGTCAGCTGGGCCCCGGTGACCGGGAGGTGCTTGAATGGCAGATATACCTCCTCGCCTGCATAGTGAAGCAAACGCGATCGCTTGACGGCTCCATCCGTCTCCCTGGTGGCTATAAAGTAATTTTCCAGACGACCCAGCCACGTTTTCCACCGTGGGGACGCTGTCGTTGGGTCAGCTGCCTCACTGAATGGGGGCAGTACGCCTGTAGGCGCGTGCTGAGTGACGATGCGGACCGGTGCTGGTTGGCCATCAGGATTGTCTCCCATTTCCTTTATCTATGGGCGAAGTAGCTGGTTGGTCGTGCTCCCGCCTCGCAGGGAGCTATTCCTTCTGTGCTTATGTTTCTAGGGGCTTGCCGCTGCTGTGGTGTTACGTGAGTGGGCCCACGGTTGTTGGAAGTGTCCTGTTCTTCCCTCCCCCATCGCGTATGTAGCGCTGTGTGCGCGGGGCCTGGTCACTCTGGGGCTCACCGTGTGGCTTCTTGGGGCCGCGTGTGCTGGCAGTCGTGTGGATGCTGCCGTGTGTGAGCCTTACTGCGGGGGCAGAGGTCGCGCCTTACCCCTGTTGGAGACTGCACTGTGGATGCTTTGGCTGCCGCCGTGATTGCACGCTCACCTCTTGTCTGGTGCTGGTCTGGGGCAGGCAGTGACCACGTGTTCCCGCAGCGCGATGTGGGCCGCTGTTTGGGTGCGTCATGCTGCAGGCCAATCTTTGATGTGGCGCGGGAGCGTGAATCCGGACCCCCTCGTCGCCAGTGTAGACTTGTCGCGCTTGGCAATATGCGCACGGGCTGGCTGCGTGCAAACCTACAAAAGTGACACCACACCAGTAATACAGTATGGGTGCTGACTGCCCCCGAGCGAGCACGCCCCTTCCTTTTTTTCCATGCGAGCCCCGCCCGCCGGCGGGAGCGCGTGGGTGCGGCATATCCGGCCATGCCCGGGACAAACTGCTAGACCGCTCGCTCATTACACTTACCATTGATTGGCTTGGTCACTCATTTGCTTGCTTCTTATTCAATTATTTTTCTTGTCCCAGGTTGCCCATCTTCTGTTTGCCCCTCAAACATAGTCTTTTTACCATCTCTCTGATTGGCTTGCTTGTAGCCTTCCACTGCTCACCTTTAGGGAACTACTTATTATTTCTTGGCTTAGCACTACATGAGGGTGCGTGGGTTTTCAAACTCTCTCTGTTCTGATTCTGCACCCCCAAATACCTGCCTCCTGCATTGATGTCTCCCTCGTGTGCTGCATGCTCTGTCGTGTGTGCTTCTTTCACTTGCCAAAATCCCCCATGCTGCTTTTCCCCCTACCTTCCATGTAGCTTCTCACTCGTTTGCTACTTTTCCCCTCCTCCCCACCCATTCCATGTTGCTTCCCACCCTCACCCACTCCCTGTCTCTCTCGACTAGGTTGTTTTAAAATTTTCTACTGGTCTCTCTACTATAAAACAGCAGTTTTGCCTTACTTCAATTACATTTTTTTTAATAATACCAATTAATTTCAGATTGGTTTTTAAAACAAGTGGTGTATGTCATTTCGTAGGCATGCATGTGTGGTGATGCATATGCGTGCCTACAAAATGTCGTTGCCAGCCACGTTATTGCGCCTTTTTGTTTACTTTTGTAACTTTTTGACATATTGCAATTAATCTTACCGATGATGTTCAGCATTGCCAAAAGGCATTGGCAGAATCAGTAGGTCTCAAAGACCAGACCTATTGACTTTGCCAATGCTTGTTTTTATTTACTGGCTTTCTGTTGCTCTAGCCTTCTGCAGCTACCTACACAATTATCATGTTATGTGTTGCAAGAGGAGCTAGCCACACTTGTACTAATTCTACAAGTAGTTCTATATTGGTTGTAATGTTGATGATGCCGTTGGTCGTTGTACATCTTGCTAAACATTACATTTCGTTTAAAAAAGCCAGAACCTCCTTGCGATACACTGAAAACTACAGTACTTTGTATGTTATATAAACAAATGCATAAAACTGCTGTATTGATTTAACTCGTTTTTCAAATCTGCCCACTCCTCCCTGTTAGTTTGAACCTCTGGTGCTCTTGAGCAACTTGGTTATTTATTAACTTGAAAGTCAGCATCCTGGAATCACAACCATAGGTCAGGGAAGCGTTCTAACGTGCACGTACTCAGAGTATAACATATTTTATTATTTGTGAATATGTTTATTTTGTTTATGCCCTTTTCTCAGGAAAACTTGCTATCAGACCCGACAAAAAGTCTGAGCCGCAGAGGAAGTTTGTAAAACACATTGGAATGATTGCTGGAGGAACAGGTGAGAATCTTTACGCTCATACCAATGACCAGCATGTGAGGTGGGTTTAAGGTGTCAAGAGAGACCTGCACAGTCTTGTGTATGCCATGATGTCTCTTCACAGACAAGATTCTAGAAGGAAAGAGAAGTTCCAGAAGAATCCAAACCAGCATTATGCAGGAATTATAATGAAAGCACACAGCTGATTAATTTCTCGGTTTCCATACATTCATCTCACAAACTCCACAGCAGTGGTGCTAGAAATTGTGGGCAGAAGTGGGTGCTGAGCACCTATGTGTCTGAGTTCCCTCTTGCCTGCTTCTGTTTCTTGCTGTCTCTATTTTACACAATGCCTTCACTGTGTTTCCCTTCTGTGAGCTTGGGGGCCAAGGCCAGTGGGTCCAGGGTTGCGCTTTCAGTTGGAAATAGAACCAGGGACTGTTTTTAGCAGTGCATTTCTATCTGCAGCCCTGGAGCGGCTGACCCTTCATGGCCACGGCCACAGGCCTACTTCCTGCCTGGTGTAGTTGAGGGGTTTCTCTCTATTGTTTCCCTCTCGCAGCAACAGACTTCCTAGTCTGTGTTTAAACAACAGAATGTGGAGGAGTAATGGTAGGTTACCTCTCCCAGTGCCCTCCATGGAAGGTACTATTTAGCAAGAGTACTCTGTGATACCCTTCATTTCATAGTTGTTTATATTTATTTTATTTGATATTCGTTTCCTGTGTACTTTTTTAGTTTCTGGAATGCTCCCCAGTGTCTCTTTTCTGTTGGTCTGTCTGCAACAGAGCACTAGTTTATTACTCTGAGCCCCAACTCCTGTGGAGCACATGGGCACTGCAAAGGTGACTGCATTGGAAGCAGCTTCAAAACTCGTGCCTCCATCATTGCGCATGACCTGTATATTTCGCTCTTTTTATGGTGTTAATTCAGAAGTGAGAGTTGTTCCTACTTGTTTGATTTCTTCTATGCGGGCTATGTCCTCCCAGCATGGCACTGTTCTGCCAGGTAGGGGTCTCCTCTTGTACATGTCCTTCTCTGTCCCTATTGACTGTGATTATACTGTACTGAATGGTGTACATACATGAGTGTCTAGGTTTGAGACACCGCCAGATTGCTCCATTTAATGCATGATCCCTGAAGCAATAGGTGTGGTTCACTTCCACTTTGTCTTACAGTGGTGAAATAACCAATATAGATGCAAAGAAACTGAACAAAATAAACTAATGTTTAGAGCAAACAAGACACCAAGCTAGAATTAGGAACTCTTCAAGGTTCTAAACAAATAATTGCGTTTTGTGTCACCTAAAACATGTGTTGCCTGATGAATGTCAGTCACTTAGCGTCTAGCCCCCACCTTTAGTGGAGGGACGTAGCAAGGGTACTTGACTAGTGGGTATCTTCATATCTTCTACATTCCCACTTCCAGTTATGGATGTCCTGCCAAAGGTTATTTTGTTTTACTCTTTGTGGTTATCTTGTGATTATGCTAATTTCTCAACAGAAGTCAATTATGTTTTGCATATTACTCAGTACCATTTCCTTAAGGTAAAGGATGCTCTGGTGGAGTGTCACCTCCCATAGGCACAGTATTACATTTGCTCCTTGGCCCCAGGGTTACTCTTCTCTAATTTGCTCTCATCTGCCTTTTCCTGGTATTGGGTTGCTCTAACAGGTAACGCATCAGAGGAAGAGGATGAGTATTTGTATAATTATTATTATTTTTTTTAAATGTATATCCACAACCGCACTCAAGGGCGCTATTTCAATGATGGAATGCCATGTTAACTCTCATCAGGACCACAGGCATTTCTTTAACAATAGTGTTGCACGTTCAGGGGGTCTCCCTACTCAGCAACCTGAAGTTGATAAAATGGGTTTTTCAAAACCTTTAGAAGAAATGCTCACCTTCCCTAGGACTTGTCACTAATTTCGTTAAAATGGAGGGAGTAGTGCCAGCGCGCTGTTTTTACAATTAGAGCGACCCTTCTCAGCTCTGGCCCAACTTTTAATGACTACATTTTAAACCTACTCTCTCGCTAGACCATAGAACAAGTACCAATATTCTTAATGTCATAGAAAACAACAAAACTGGCATTACTTCCTCTAATATAGGTGTCATATATGCAAAGTGGAGCTCATATTATGTCATAATGTCGGCACTGAGAGACAGTCTAGTGTGGAGCACGCAATAACGTATGTATAAACCTAAAATTGCTGATCTTAACTCATGCCATTATCTTAAGGGCACCAGTGCTTCAAAGAAGCTTTAACTAGTATTGCGTAAAAAGAAACTAAATGATTAATTAATAAAACAGATGGGTGCATATTAGGTCTGTATGTTTTACAGTGGAACACGTAGAGAGAACATTTATAGAGGGTCTGCATGACTTACTGGTGATTTGAAAGTGATTTCTAGGAGGCGAGATGATTTTAAGAAATTTTCATTTCAATGTAGGGAAACTCATAAAACCTCACAGAATATGTGATTCATTTAATCAGTTCTCCTTCTGAGTCAATCAAAATGGCAAACTGTGAGGTGTTGCTGTTTTAATTTGCAAACTGGGGGAGGGGAGTTTGGTAGGAGAGCGTGTGTGTGTGTGTGTGTGTGTGTGTGTGCGTGTGTTATGCATTAGATACATGTGCAGAAATGTTACTACTACAACGAAACAGATATGTAGTGCACGTGTTGGCCAAAGACATAGAAGATGAAACCAGCACAAGTATCCTACGTGAACATTGTAAGGCTTCAACATAGTTGTCACCAGCGTTGCAGGAACTCATTGGTCAGTAGGAAAGAAAATAGATGAAATATACTTTAGATTAAATGAAGATGTACCTCAGCCTACCTCAAGGTTCTCATGACTGATCTACAAACTGTGCAGGCTTACATTTGACCTTTCTCCTACTTTCCAGTTTGGGGTTAACTGTTACAATAACAGCTGCACGCTGATTGGATGCTGTGTTTTTCTGCTTGTTTTGAATCCTTCATCCACTGCCCCTAGAATTAACTTGATAGGTAAATGGTAATAGAGCATGCTGTTGACGACTTAGGTGATTCAGTTTTCATGGAAGAAAATGGGTTTTTGAATAGAATGATACTTTTCAAGCACTTCATGTCCTTGTCTGGGAGGTGGGGGTTCCCCTTGTCAACGACATGACAGAGGTGTCTTTAAACATTCTGGTACGTTTGTGGTTGAGTTGGATCCAGTTTTAGTGGAGCCTAGACTTTCACTTTCTAAGGTGTATGATTTTATGACTTCAAAGAGTACCTGTTTGGTGGCCAGTTTGGCCAGTAAGGTTACAGGTTGCGAGACAGGGATTGCACTTTTAGTGTTGGTATTCCTTATGAGATGGTTGTCTTTAAGAGACATTGCTAGGGCAATATTCAGTATGAGAAAGAATGTCATCAAACCAAACTAGATATCAGATTGAAAGATAGCCATCAATTTAGAAAAAATAATTTTCCAAGATACTTATGGTAAGATGCTTTTGAGGCAGCTAGCGGCATCCAATGATGGTTTGCGTATAATAGCTGATGTAGATGAACAAATCGGATTTTGGTATATTTCTATGAGTCCATGATTAACTACTAGCCAGCTCCTTGATAGAATGTAAAAAGGTCTTTTGAAAAACACTAATCATCTGTTACTTTACCCATCACAGAGGTTGGAAATATGCTGTGAGAACGCATATGGATATGGATCACGTAATAAATAATCACCCAGTTGACAGCATTTTCCCACATCTACTGAACTTCTTGTTATAATTTTTTTTAATGTAGCTATAAATGAACAGCGGTATTGGACACAGCAAGCAGTTTTTTTTTTGATAACCAATTTTATTGATTTTATGAGGTCGCAACAAAAATAACAGCACCAATTATGGTTATGATTTACACGACAAGGCAGAGACGAAAACACATCACATCCGCATACAAAAGCTGACAAGCATGAAGAAGGTATCAACATTCCACCCCCAGTCCTTGGCTGCATATTAAAAACTTTTAGTCCTCTACCACCCGACCCATTTGCCCCACATTCGACAAAACTTTTTCGGGCACCCTCTGGCCGCATATAGGGGCCGTTCTTGCGCGGCACACTAGTCCACTCCCCTGCTCCAGCGCGCCATTGTAGGAGTAGTTGAGTTCATCCAGTGAGCTGCTATGTCTCTTTTGGCCACCATCAATGCTGTGTTGAGGAAGAGTTTCTCAGCCCTGGTACAGTCCAACCCCTCGGTGATGCCCAAGAGAACGTTCAGTGGACTAAGAGGGACCTCCCAGCCCAGGACCTCAGTGAGCTCCCTTGTTACTGATTCCCAATACCTCGTGATCGCAGAGCAAAGCCATACCATGTGATAAAAATCCGCTTGTGGGTGAGAGCAACGGGGACAGGAAGCATCGGGCCGGAGCCCCGCGCGGTTGAGACGCAGTGGCGTGAGGTAAGCAGCGTGAAAATAGTATATTTGGACTAGCCAAAGCCTTGCTGAGACTGTAATAGTTCTGGAAGCCATCAATGCATCTCTCCAGTCAGCTTCTTCCAGTGCCCCAAGCCAACCCTCCCACTTGTCCCGGAGTTGAGATAATGAGTTGGGGGTGTTATTTGTAAGGGAACGATAGATGCGGGAGATCCCTCCCTTCCCTAGATTACCGGTCATGACCTGGGCTTCAGGTGGGCTGTATTCAGGTAAGGAGGTGCCCTCTGAGAGATGGGAGCGAAGGGCATGGCGTAACTGCAGGTATCGGAAAAACTGGGAAGAGTGAAGGGAGTATCGGGACTGGAAATCTTGAAAGGAGCGTAAGTGGGTTCCACTCCAGATATCCCCCAATAGGGAAATTCCAATGAGATCCCATGGTCGGAATCCTGAGAGATTAGCAACCTTCCAGAGTCTGGTACCGCACCATAAGGGAGTATACTGGGTCAATTTATCTGACCAGTGTATGTGGCGCAAGGCGGCCCGCCAGGCTAAAAACACTCCGCGCGTGACCTCAGGGAGAGTTTGGGAAACAGTGTTTCCGTATAGCATCCCCTGGATGTTGGACAGACCCAGGGTGTGTAGCTCGAGGGGATACGCCGGGTCAGACCAGCCACCATTAAACCAATCATGCACGGTGAGGAGCCGAGTCGCTAAATAATAAAGATACAGGTTCGTCATCCCAAGACCGCCGTCAAAGGGTGGGATCCGGCATTGGGCGAGGGCCAGCCTGGGCCTCCGCCCTCCCCATAAAAACTTGATGGCCAGGCTGTCCATCTCCCGAAACCAGGATCTGGAGAAGGAGAGGTGCGTATTCTGGAGCAAGTACAGGAATCTGGGCAGAATCATCATTTCAAATAAGGCTATTCTGCCCAGAGGGTTCAGCGGCAGCGTTTGCCATTTAAGGAGGTCAGCGCAAACTCGTTTCACCAACGGGGTGACGTTAAGTGACCAGGCGAGGTCGGGTAGAAGGGCTACCCAGATCCCGAAGTACTTGAAGGACTATCGCCGAAGAGGGATCGACGACTGCCAATCAAAGCACTCCCGCGAGAGGTGAAGGGGGACCAGGACGGACTTGGTCGGGTTTAATCGTAGGCCAGAGGTGTGTTCAAAGAGATCCAAGGCCCGGAGGCATCGGGGTCCCGACCGAGCAGGGTCTGCTAAAAATAACAGCACGTCGTCAGCGTAGAGCGCGATCTTGTCCTCTTCGAGATCGGGCCATCTCCATCCCGTGAGAAACTGGTCAGAACGCACAAGACAAGCAAAGGGCTCCATCGCCAATGCAAAAAGAAGTGGCGAGAGGGGGCACCCCTGCCTCGTGCCCCTCCTGATAGAAAAGGGACGGGACAGCGCTCCGTGGACTAGAGCCTGAGCCCGTGGCTGACAATACAGCGTCTTAACCAGGTTGCGGAAGGGGATTCCAAAACCCATTTCCTCCAGCACCGCCTCTAGATATCTTCAATCAACCGAATCGAATGCCTTCTCAAAGTCAGAAGAGATAAGTAGGGGGTCAGGTGGTGTCGATTCGCTAGAGTGAGGTGGAGGCGCCTGAGGCAATGTCTGGTCCCTCTTAAGGGCATAAAACCGCACTGGTCAGGGTGGACCAGCTTGGCCAGGTGTGGTCGTATGCGGTTGGCCAAGACCGAGGTGAATATTTTAAGCTCTGAATTAATGAGGGAAATGGGACGGTAATCAGAGCAACAGTTCGAGGGAGGCTGAGACTTGGGAATCACCACAATAGTGGCCAAGTCCGTCTCCGGACGGAATGAGCCGCGGTCTATCGCTTCTCGGTACATCTCCAGGAGAGGTGGGACCAGGGTGTCCCGGTAGGACGCGTAAAACTCCTGGGGGAGCCCGTCCGGTCCGGGTGTCTTACCCGCGGCCATGCGCGATATGGCGTCATGAACCTCAAGGGTGATTGGAAGGTCAAGCACCTCTGCCTCAAACTCACTAAGGCGCGGGAGGGGGAACCGTTCGCGCCGGAGGAGCTCTGAGAGCGAGAGACTAGGGGTCCGAGCCGAATAGAGAGTGGCGTAATAGGTGGCGAAGCATTGGGCCACTGCCGCCGGGGCACGATGAGCCTCCCCACCCGAGTCGATCACCTCAGGGATGATACGGTTGGCAATAGGGTAAGTGGCCAGACGATGGAGGAGCTTCCCATTTTTATCTCCCCATCCGTATACTCGGGCCACGGAAGATCTCCATAGCAGCTTGGCAGCCTCCAGGGAGGTCTGTCTAATCTCGTCCCTCAGAAACACCAGTCTTCTGTCCTGAGCCTCGGTTCTGTCCTCCAGGGGCAGAGTCTCGAGCTGAGTGGCCTGGGTCTCCAGAAGTGTGAGCTGGGAATCGTGCGCAGCGTGGTTAAGTTTGAGTTGGCCTTTGGCAAAGCCCCGAATGGTGGCCTTTCCAGCCTCCCACAGGGTGCAAGAAGATGACACCGAACCTTGAATGTTGGCGAAGTAGAGGCGAAGCTCGGCTCCCACCTGCTCTCTGAATCCCTTGTCCTGGAGGAACCAGGCGTTGAGCCGGCAGATCGGGCATGATGATGGAGGAAGAGTGCCTTTCTGCAACGCCACCGGAGAGTGATCTGCTAGGTCTCTGGGGAGGTTGGTGATAGCCTGAATTGCCCGGCAATCCTGGGCCGGTAAGAAAACATAGTCTAGTCTTGCGTGTGTGTGGTGGGAAGCTGAGGTATGGGTATAGTGTCGAGGTGCCAGAGCCTCCAGGCATCCCCGAGACCTAAATTGGTGGCCCATGTCGATAGGAGGCCAGACTGGGCGATCCTAGTGGTAGAAGGGGGCGAAGCGGTGTCAAGGCCGGGGTCCATAACCGCGTTGAAGTCTCCCCCAATGACGGTCGACCCCAGGGGCAAGGTAGCAACCAGGGAGGTGAGTCGTTTAAGTGTAAAGGCCAGCAGGGAGGGAGCGGAATAGACAGCAAGTAGATTTAGAGGCCGATCCCCAAGGGTCCCCTCCAGGAGGACAAAGCAGCCCTGAGAGTCATGGGTCACTCTGCGCATCACTAGTGGAAGAGCACGGCGCACCAGGATAGCTACCCCTCTCGATTCCTGATTGAAGCCAGAGTGCCAGATTCCGCCATAACCAATGTCGTGCCAGAAAGGGGCAGTGGTTGCCTATCAGTTGGGTCTCCTGGAGCAGGAGTATGTCTATGGCGTGACGCTGGGCATATCGCAAGACCGCTGCGCGCTTAACCTTATCTAACAGGCCATTAACATTCCAGGACATTATATGAAGCGGCACCGCCCCGGTATGATTGTCAGGTAGGGGGAAGGCGGATAAGGGGCCGGACAGCCGGCGAGGGTGGCAGAGGCGGCCGGAGTGAGGCCGTGACGGGAGGTAATGGATGTACTACCCTAATGGTGAGTGATGCGCGCTTGCCTTGTTGCGGAGAAGGAATGCTGGTGCAATAAACAATAAAAACAAACAATACAAACCGGGGCCACTGCCCCTCCCTATTCTTCAGGAACGGAAGCATCTGTCGCCCAAACAGTAGATAACTAAGAGAGAACCAAACTAAAACGCTTGGGAACAGGGAATCGTGGAGGACCCCTCCTCATATTAGGATGTTCATATCAGTGTTCATCGGGAGCTAGAGTTAGTAACCAGGCAGAGTGCAGTCCCTGGGACGGAACCGTTAACAATCGGAAGAAGCATGTGGACTCAAGCGGGGCCTGTAAGAAGTGTCGGGCTGCGGGAGAGGTCCGTGTCTGGCAGGTCCAGCAGCGATGGAGGAGGCGAGGCAATCCCCGGATCAGAGCGGCCCGAGGAACCAGATTGCCGCCCGGCAGGGGGGGCCCCGGCGAGCGGCTCGGGTGTCAGCTGCCGAGAAGGGCCCAACGAGCGCGCCTCTGGCGCCTGCGCCTACTGGAGCGGTTGCGTTTCGGTCGGAGAGCTGGCATCTCTCGCCGGGCACCCCCTGCACTGTTCGAAGAAGGCGGATTCGGGGCGCTGAGCCTTAGGGGGCGTTGCTCTGTCGCCCATGTCCACGCCTCACCAGGGGTGTCGAAGAAGAGGGTTCTGTCCTGAAATACCACTCACAGACGGGCCGGGAAGAGAAGCCTGTATTGTATGTTGAGAGAGCGCAGCTTCTGCTTGACTTCTCCGAATGAGCGGCGCTGGCCCTGGACCTCACGGGTGTAATCAGGGAAGACCATGATTGTCTGGCCCTCGTGCTTAAGATGTTGTTGTTTACGGGCCTCGGCCAATATAGAGTCTCGGTCTTTGAAGTTGAGGATCCGCATGATGATCGGCCTGGAGGGCGCTCCCGGCGGTGGTCGAGGAGCAAGCGAGCGGTGCGCCCGTTCGATCGCGAACCATGGGGATAGGGAGCCCTCGGGCATCCACGAGCGCAGCCAGCGCTCCACGAAGTCCGCCGCCCGACCCTGCTTCACGCCCTCCGAAAATCCGACCAGTCGAAGGTTATTGCGGCGGCACCTGTTTTCGGCATCTTCAGCCCGCCGATGCAGCTCCTGGGTATGAGACTGGAGTCGAGCAACCTGGGCCCTGAGCTGCTGAACGTCATCCTCCACAGTGGATATGCGAGATTCAGCTTCTTTAATCCGGGCTGTGGCGTTGCGGAGATCCTGACGGATAAGAGTCACATCAACCCGGACTTCCGCAATCTTACTCTCCACCGAGGATTGCGATGCGTGGATAGCCTGGAGGATGGTGGATAGGTCTGCAGCGGCAGGGGCCTCCCTGTCGGTGGTCCCTCCAGCCGCCCCGGAGTCCGTGGTGGTGAACCGATCAATTTTAGTTTGGGTGGCGGCAGTTTTGGATGCTTTGTCCCTACCCATGACTGCCGCTCAGCAGGGAGAGAGATTCAGTCCAGTCCCCGGCGCCCAGGCGGGAAGAAGGGGGGAATGAAGGAAGCGGTTGAGGAGGAGGGGTGGGGGGGAAGGGCCCGGCCGCTCCACACCCCGCCGCCCGATCCAGCGCCAATGTCTTCCGTCAGCGGACCCACACGCGTCTGCGGGTGGGAGTCTCAAGCGTGTTGGGTTGCAGTGGAGGGTCAAGGTTGGCGCCGGGACTGGGCTCCAGGGCCGGCGCGGACGAAGGAGGAGAATGCAACCCCAGGATGTTGAGGTGATGGGCGAGCCAGGAGTCAAGGAAGGGGGTAGGGAAGAACAAGAGGACTACTTGCACCCTGCCACCCGATGGTGTGGCCGAAACCTTTCAGGGGGGTCTGGTCAACCCCTCCCGCCTGACACGCAGCTGCCTCCGAGAGGGGACGCCATCTTAAAGGGGGTCACCACTGCCCGAAATGGCAGCCGAGGCACCTTCTGCACCCTACCAGTGTGCCGGGGGGGAATCGCCGTGTGTCGGGAGCGCCTCGCTCCGTGGCTCCAGACCAGGACCTCCGCAGCCAGCCAAGCAGGGTGTGGGGGGCCCCTTATTTCAGGACCTCAGATCGAACCGGGGGGGGGGGAGCCGCGCCAAGGAACGGGTCTCCCCTGCCGCCCGATCGACGGCCGAATCCCCACCACCCAGGGCCAAGGACAGGCGTAGCAGCAGGCCGGCTCCAGCACGTACCCCCGCTCCTCACCTCTGCAGCAGTTTCTCTCTAGGTCCTCAGGCCTCCAGGCCCTGCCTCACTTCCACGTGTAGGCCCCTTGCAGGATGGGGGCCTATGACTAGCGCAGGCCTCCGTGACTCCGGCCCGGCTCTCATGCATTGGGCAGGAGGAGGTCAAGGGATCACACACACCTCACCGCCGCCGCTCAAACAGCTCCTCCCGATCTCGCCAGTGTCACAGCACTCGGCCGGTGCTCAGGAGCAGCCTCCCAGAACTGCCACACCGGAGCTGGAGAGCGGGCTCAGTCTCCCCGCGAGGCAGCAGGTGGGCTCCAGAAGGGCGAAGCGCTGGGGGACCAGGGGAAGAGGTGCGTCTCCACCTTCCCACCGCCCGATCGGCGGCCGATCGCGCGCTCCGGCACGCCCACGCCGCAGGATCTGCTCTGGAGCGCGCTGCAGGTCGACCCTCCTAGGCCGCTCGGAGCGCTTCAGGCCGTCGCCAAGGAGAGCCGGCTCGTAGGATCAGGCCGGGGTAGCGCCAGCTGCTCTCCAGGGCCTGCACCCTCCGGTCAAGACCAGTGAGCTCCGCACACGGGACCACAGGTTAGGCGAGGATCGGAAGATCACCGCAGCGGGCCGCCATCTTGGGTATGCCGTGCGGCGGGCTCGTATGTCAAAGGCAGCCCGTGCCGCTCAGAATCGCCTCACACCGCTTCCGAAGGGGGCCCCAGGGTCCCGTGCAGCAAGGCACACACTGCAGGGATTGAAGACTCACCGATGGCGGCGGATTGCAGAGCGGATGACGGAGGGGTCCGGAGCACTTCTAAAGTGGGACCACCATCTTGACGCTCTTGGCCACGCCCCAAGCAAGCAGTTTTATCATATTTAAGGGCACATCAGAGGTACTGACACCTAGCATATGGATAATTAAATATCTCTGAACACTCAGTGTATCTTATGACCGGTTTGGTGCAGGCATTAAGAATCATGTTCTTCTCCACTTGCTACACATTTATTTGCCTTTTTTTATGCAGTGTGTATATTTGAAAGGTATATCTGAATTTTTAATATTTGAGCTCCATACAGGATGAAACCAACAAGATATCCTATGAATTTATGCCATGATTTGTTTCTTCGTTATACTCTCAAAAAAGATGCCTATGTCACTGTTCTACTTACCGTCATCACCGTTGACAGTATCATTGCAATACCTGCATTTGTGGAATCAGGAAAAACGAATTATCTGAAAAAATAAAACTTTAAATATTGTGTTTTTATTAAAAAATACTCTGAAGACTTGTACTATCATGTTCCATTATGTGTGGCTCCAACTTGTTTCTGTTCTTTCTCAGGAATAACTCCGATGCTTCAGTTGATCCGGCACATCACAAAGGATCCAAAAGATGATACCAAATGTTACCTTATTTTTGCAAATCAGGTGAATGGGCAGATTGTATGCTATGTTTAGCTTTAAATATATTAAGTGAATCTAGCTTCTGTACCTTATAAATTTCATTGTTCAGTTTGTACTCATTGGTATAAGTTTTTGTCATTGTCGTTTTTCGGATGGAGATGTCCCCTGCATGGTGACGGACATGCCACTGTATGCCTCAGCTGCATTGATATCTGAATCCCTGGTAATGATTTTCCATTCATGGGCAAACACAGATCATGTGTTTGCTCCACGATCTAGGTCTGTCTCACAATAATGTGATTTGCTTAGACCTGGAGGGGCACACCAAGCACTACACTCGTGAAGGTAGAGGGTTACTGCCCTTGCCTGGAGTTAAGTGACATGAACATGGTGGCGACAGCATAACCATTTAGTGTTCAGTAGAATCAGTAAAGTGAACAGGCATTTTTGCCGGTGTCACTAGAGTGGGGCCTACTAGCCCTCTTGCGAAAAGTTCAGTGACGGTGTACTTACACCCTTGGCCTGCATGGACTGTGTGTAGCAACTGACAGCACATTGTACTTATGTGTGCATGCTTTGTTGCCTTGAGGCCTATGGGTTCCGTTTTGGAAGCCCAGGGCCTGGAAAGGCTGGAGAGGTAAGGACTGCATCCTGAAGAGACGAGATGTGTATTGCGGACATTCTAGAGAGCTGGGGTGGGACACATACTCGAGGGAAAGGAGCAGATCATACTCTGGTCACATCAAAGGGTTTTTTGATTCTAACAAGAGTTACTGGTCAGTGGGCCTGGGCTCATTGTCAGGGAGACGATGGGACTGATAAGGTTGTCACTACTACTATTTTGATATTGAGAAAGGCTTAGTCCTTTGAACCTTTATGGCGCATATTTCAGTGGAGGCTGACAGCCAGGTATGATTCCTGGTACTCTCTTGGCCGCTGTTGTGTGTCTCAGAATTGGAGCCATTCCTGCTGTGGCAGACTGTCCTTTGACAAAGGTCAGAGGAGAGAGCACTTCAAAGGAACTAATAACTCCAATACGACTATCAAAGGCCAGACATTAATTCACAGATGTGTCTAGATTTGGACGATAAAGGTGGGAGTATGAGTCCCATACTCAGTGAAACAGCACCGTCTCATCAGAAAGATCATCAAGACTTTTTGCTACTTGAACCAGGACATGGGACCAACTTCTGTCAGTCTCATCTGGGTGAGGGGCCATCATCATGAGTAAAGGACACTAGTCCTGTGCCTGCCGCACCAGCCTACTGCCTGGCTGAATAGACCTGTGTGCCCTGTGAGGAGGAGGAGTAATCCTGAAGGGAACGAGGCCAAGCAGGAATCATGATGAGTGGGTCCCGGTGATCAGAGTGTCAGTAGCCTTGTCCAGTCTGGACTAATGTTACAAGAGAGCTGGCTGCTCTCTTTTGGAAGTTAGCAAAACCAAAGGGGATGATGGACGGAGTGTTGAGCATTGCAAGCACTCACCCCCAGTCAACTGATCTGGGTTTAATCCATCATCATTCTTTAGCTCACTCCGCCACCCCAGTTCAGACATGGCCATATGCAAATCAGTCTGACCCTGTGCCTCATGGGAACAGTCAAGCCCGAACTGCCAAGCCATGTCTTCCCTGGACCGGAAACAAGCATCCTGGGACCGGTTTCGGGTTCATAACCCTCATCAGCCAGGCTATCTTGTCGGCAAAAGAACGATGGATTTAACCCAGATCTTTTGACTGGGGGAGAATGTTTGCATTGTCAGCATTCCGTCCATCATTTGTTTGCTGTAACAATTTTCGCCCTAAGTGGGATGGGTATGCCCAGACGTGGGTCCCTTGCTCACTGTGCCACTGGATTCAAGCTAGCCTGGCTGAAGAAGGGTGACATACCCTGAAACCGGTCCCAGGATGCTTGTTTCCGGTCCAGGGAGGACCTGGCCTGGCAGTTCGGTCTGGACTGTTCCCATGGGGCACAGGGTCAAGACTGATTTGCATATGGCTGGGTCCAAACTGGGGTGGCGTAGTGGGCAAAAGAACGATGGATTTAACCCAGATCTTTTGACTGGGGGAGAATGTTTGCATTGTCAGCATTCTGTCCATCATTTGTTTGCTGTAACACTCTTTTGGAAGTTGGCAATCTCCGTCAAGACTGCTGTGTAGTTGCAGGCTGTCGCCCAATGTTGTGGATCTCATTGGGGCTGTCGCCCGTGTTCGTGACCCCTGTGTGCCAGGAGGGGGCACTGGGATTGCTGGGGCTTGCCGTCCATTGCCACAAAGAATGATGGGGATGTTGCCTATGGAACTGAGACTGTGGGCAGTCACCTGTTGGGGGGGTGTCAAAGATAGGACCCGATCTGATTGGGAAGCTACCTACAGGAGCACCATTGCTTCTCTGACTTACCAGCAAGAACCACGAAGAAGGAGGAGACACTGCACCGTAAGCCATCGCCATTTGCAACGGACTCAGCACACCAACCGCAGGAAGGCTGTGGTGCGGGCTGCTTGTTGTGGAGCATGGAGGAGAGAAGCACTCCGGCTCCTGGACTCTTCTGAAGGTTACAATTGGGTGTAAGGTGGAAGCAGGTTCTCAGACGCATGTGAGACTTGTTCGAGTTCGGTGGTGTACCACCTGGAGAGCTTAAAACTTTCAAGGCCAAAGGCAGATTTGGTTGCGCATCACTAGTGTGGACAGCACCTTGGGTCATATCCTAAAATCTACCAGCTACGCCGAGTATAGTGTGCGGAGGAGACGGAAGGACAAAAGAACCCACAGGCGTGAGTGCTCTATCTTATTTAGTGTGTTGTGTTTATCGTGTGTAACAAATACTGCTTTTTACACTAAAGTTAAGTATTGACCTGGTCAGTCATCTTATTGGGCCACTGTGGGTACATTGAGTTATGAGCCCTTGCAAAACTTGTCTTCCCTCCCCCTGAAGAGCCTTTGAATGCTTGACCCACACTACTATTAAGAGTCTAATGCTAAAGAGGTAGGCCTTGGCCCAGTTACTCAGGACTCATAGTAGGTTGGGCTCTGGGACATCAAGAGTGAAAGGACACAACCTCCACGATTGGGCCCAGTAGCTCCTGCTTGCTCCGTGGCCATCTGAAAGGGGTTCGGACAGCCGTGATAACCTAATACCTAGGGTTAGTGATAAGATAATCCATTCTCAGATGTCAGTGCATGCTTAACACTGGTCAGATTGTACATCATCCACATGTGCTAAAATATTATGAGATCAAGCAAACCTTGTATAAAATATGTTTTGACTGTTTTCTGTGAAACCTGAGAAGTTTGGTAATACAAAATGTGCTTAATTTCTAGACTGAGGAAGACATATTACTGAGAGCAGAGTTAGAAGAAGTGGCTAATAACCACCCAGATCAGTTTAAACTGTGGTACACACTAGATCGCCCTCTAAAAGGTAAGACTTATTCTGGTACCTCTTGTACGTCAACAGACTCATTATGTCCTTTGTACCATTGCATTTCTAGTTTCTCCCACCCAAAATGAAGTTCTTAGCCTAAGTCAGAGCCAAGTCTAACAAGATCTTGTTGTCCAACCGAAAATGGATGCTAGTATTCTAATATTTCAACTTGGCTGCAAAGAAGATATTTAGACAGACCCCTGTTTGGAACGATGGTCCCATAGAGAGGGAGAGTTCTCTTCGAGAATATTTGTAAGGGTAAGAAACACATGTGGGCATAGCTACTGAAGTCATCTAAACATATTTTAGAATCACTAATAAAACCAAAACCATTTTTGTCACTAGGTTAAACAAGCATTGGCAAAGTCAACAAGTCTTGCCTATGGGCAATCTATTGGCTTTGGCAATGTGGTGGGGGTGGTGAACGGAAGGCGGGTGGGTGTGGAGCACAGGACTGTAAAAAAAATCTGTGTTGTCCGCATCATACCGCTTATTTTTTTCTTCTGTCTGTTAAAAGAGGGGGAGAAGAAACGTGGACAGGGGTGGGTGGGGTGTAGAAGAAACAGAGTTGGGGTGGGTCGGGGGAGAAGAAACAACATGGACAAGGCACAAGAAATGAAGAAGGATGGGAGGGAGGATAAGAAGCAACAAGAATGGCAGTACTGAACAAAAAAGAAAAAATAGTACCACAATTGCAGCGTGTAAAGAAGAGCCTTCCTCAGGTTTCTTAAAATTAGCTTTATTCCTGTTCAGCACCTCCAGCACAGAAAAAACATCCAGTTTCCTCCAGGTCCTCACAGTAACTGCTTTTCCCTAGAATCCTCATACAAGAGAATTCTGCATTGCCTAGGCAACTAACCCACTCCCCAGGACATCTCCACACACCTCCCCCCTTAAATACCTATAGAAGAAAAAATACAAACTACTCCAACATTCATCAGTGCAAGAACAATATAGGATACATTTACATGTTTGAGATAATAAAATCATCAATAAAACATAACTTCAAAAGTAAGACTATAAACATTTGTTTTCCTTAAATGAAACACAGGAGTCATAGTTCACAAACCTTGCATATGCTCCCTATGCTCCATGTTGTTCCATCATCTAACTTCACCACATTCCTCATAACTTCTTTTACTTGGAAGGGTCCTCTATACTTACTCTCACCTTTACGAACCCATTCATTCCTATGCACTACTATCCAGTCCCCCACCTGGATCCACACTTTTTCACACCTTTCCTCATTTTATACGCATGTTCCATTTTCTTCTGCCCATCTTCCACTTTCTTCCTCAGCTCCTCTTGTGCAACCCAAACTTTACTCCTACTCCTCAACCACACAGGGCATTCCTTTTTCGCCGGCTCTCTCCCTTTTAAAGACAGAAACGAGGATACCCCCGTTGCAGAATGCTGAGTAATTCTGTGAGTCCATATCATCCTTTTCAATTCCTGTCTCCACGCTAATCCATTCACAAGAGATAGCTGAATATTCTCCATCACCAGATGATTAACTCTTTCTACTAAACCATTGGCCTGCAGCCTGAAAGGAGCCACCTTTTCATGTGTAATACCCATCCTTTTAAGATAATCCGTCATCTCCTTAGATATAAATTGTACTCTATTGTCAGACACAATAGATCCAGGCAACCCTTCTTCAAGAAAAATCTTCTCCAAGAATCTTATCACACTGGCAGTATTGATCTCCCCCATCGTTTCCACTACAAATCACTTTGAATCATAGTCCACCAGCACCAAAATGTACTTATCCCTAAAACTCAACTTCTCCACAGGTCCAATGAAATCTATTGCTAACCTTTCCTAAGGTCTTGACGGAAACTCAGTACAAACCAAAGGAGGTTGCCTCACAACCTTAGTCTTATCACTGTTGGCCCATATGTGGCAATCTTTCACTAAAATTTCTATATCGCCATCCATGCCAGGACACCAAAATGTTTGTCTAATCATACGCTTGGACATATTCCGGCCAGGATGCCCTTCGTGTGATATATCCATAATAAGTTTGCAAAGCCCACTAGGAGGTACCAACTGTCGTCTCCTTCTGATCCTTCCATCACACACGCTTTGTTCTTCTTTTACCTTAAAGAACTCCCTCAACTCCTTATCCACCGCATCTTCATCGTTCCAACTATGAACAATCCTCATTTCCACTTTTCTCAAAACAGAATCCATTTCCATTGCACCAACCCATTCCTCACTGCAGAAAGCCATTTCACCTTTGTCCCCTTCTTCCACAATGTCATTACATGTTTCCTCACAATTCTCTTCTGCTGGCATCCCTGATAGGCAATCAGCTATTACGTTCTTGCCACCCTTCACATATTCCACCCCAAAATTATATTCCTTAACAGATAACAACCAACTAGATATACTTGGAGTCACACTTTCTTCCAATCCTCTTTCCTCCCTTAAACACGCAAGTCAAAGGTTTATGATCCGTCCGAACTTTAAATGGAAGACCCTACACACAGAATCTGAAATGATTTATCGCCCAACAACAAGCTAAAGCTTCTCTCTCGATGACCGAATACGAACGTTCCGCACCCTGCAACCTTCTGGAAGCAAACCCAACGACCCGTTCCTCTCCCTTCACAGCCTGCATTAACACCGCTCCTATTCCAACACCACTGGCATCAGTAGTAAGGTAAGTTCTTCCTGTGACATCGAAACATCCCAACGTAGGTGCCTTACTGATACTTTCTTTTATCTTCCCAAAAGCTTCCCTACACTTATCATTCCATACAAACACAGCATTTTTTTTCATCACCTCCCTCAGTGGTTCCACAATCTCTGAAAAGCTTTCGACATATTTGGCACAATATTCTGCTACCCCCAAAAAGGATCTTAGTTCATCTTTACCTGAAGGTTCAGGAGCCATGGCCATCCCTCTCACAATGCTCTTCTTTGGTCTAATTCCATTCATACTTATTTCATGTCTCAGGTAATCAACTTGTTCTTTCCTCAATTGACCCTTGCTCATCTTTATAGTTAAACCATGTCTCTCCAATCGTTTCATCACTTCATGGAATAACTTATCGTGGTCTCACCCATCCTTCCCCACAATCAGATATCATCCTTGAAACACCACGCTTCATATCTCCCGAAACAATCTTCATTATTCTCTGAAATACAGCAGAGGCCGATGCTAAGCCAAAAGGCATTCTTTTGGATCTAAACGCACCCAACAGTGTTGCAAAAGAGGTCAGATGTTTGGATTCTTCGTGTAATTGGATCTGGTGATAGGCAGATGGCATGTCTCATACACAAAATATCTGCCCACCTTCCATTGTAGACAATATTTCAGATATATTTGGAAGGGGTTGCCTATCTACCCAAATGTTCTTATTGAGATCTCTTAAGTCAATGCAAAGGCACATCTTCCCTCCTTTGGGGCTATCACAGTGGGGGCTAACCTCTCTGACGCTTCAATGGGTTCAATGATGTCCTGTTTCACTACGTTTTCTAATTCTTCACGAAGTGGTTCCATCATCATGTTAGGAACATTCCTTATCCTGTGGACAACTGGCTTAGCACTATCAGTTACAATTATTTGATGTGAAAATCCTTTTAACAAACCTAACTTAGAACTAAACACCCTAGGATATTTCTTTTTCATTTCAGTACAACCATCCACTTCCTCAACATTCATTTTTTCCATCACCATCATGGGTTCTTTAGTATTGGGATCCATTATTATGATCAAGTCCCTTTGGTGGCGCCGCTCCAGTAGATTAGAAACAAAATTTGTAACATACACTCTCCCTTTTACAGCCTCCCCTTTGAACCTTATGGTCATCCAACACATCCCAATTATGTCTATTCTTTTGCCCGCATAACCTACTGCACGAATATCAGGCTCACTCAACTGTGGCCCTTTATTCATAGGCCAGTTTTCCTCTTAGGATTTGTTAGATATTAGCGTGTATAGACTCCCAGAAACTGCTAATACTTTTATGTTTCTTCCT
Organism: Calotriton arnoldi; assembly: GCA_963921515.1. NCBI lineage: Eukaryota > Metazoa > Chordata > Amphibia > Caudata > Salamandridae > Calotriton > Calotriton arnoldi. The sequence goes on from CAWUFW010000497.1 coordinate 1,203,854, forward strand.
TCAAAAGAAACATCACAATGTGGCTTATGTAAATCATCGACACTTTCCATTTTTAAATTTGAAGTTTCCAAAACTACATTTACACTTACATCTTTGAAATTAGTTTCCATCTCTTCAATCGTTAATACAATTTCTTGCACATTTTCACAAATATCATCTACTTCTTGTATTTTTTTCCTCTCCAGCATCCTAGTCCTGCACACTTTTGCAAAATGCCCCCTCTTACCACAGTTTCTACACAGTACACCTCTAGCAAGACAATTTAAACTTGACCAATGTGTCCTGGAGAACCACAACGGAAGCATTTAAAGTCTCTAACTGGTACATTTCTCTTCCCTGTTTGCAACTTCCTAGAATCACTGCTCACTACAACGTCTTTTTTTCTCCTCCATTCTCCTTTCAACGACTTCGATCTTATCTTGTTTTATACTTGATGTGCCCTCCATTTCTTTTATCCATATAGCAGTGTGCTCCATTCCTTTTGTTATTTGTACGGCTTCTTCCAGAGTATGTTCCTTCATTAAAAGTTTCTCCATTATTCTTTTGCTACTACTACAACGTACAACTTGATCTCTTATCAAGGAGTCACTCAACTGTTCAAATCCACATGTCGGAGCAAGACCTCTTAAGGTAGCCACATACGAGGCAATATCTTCATCATCTCTTTGAATTCTGGTGTAAGAATTTATGGCGTTCCAGCACTAACTTAGTTTTAGGGGTAAAATGTAATTCTAGCATCTGAATTGACATTTCATAATTATTGTTGGGTTGCCCATCCCCCATTCCCAGAGAGATTTTTGGCAATTCTTCATAAAGTCTTCTTCCTTCAACACCAAGATGATGAAGCAATATTGCCTGACGTCGTACTGGTCCATACTTATCCCCGCCTATAGCTAATATATGTCAAAAACATTTTTTCCATTGTTTCCAAGGTATTGTTTGTTCTCCGGGGGTTGACAAAAACGGTGGTGGGGAAGACATACTCTGGTCTGACATTTTTTTTCCTTCCTCCTCTTTTTTGTTTCCTCATATATATATATATATATATATATATATATATATATATATATATATATATATATATATATATATATATATTATTTTTTTATTTTTTTCTTATACCTGCAAGTAAATCCAAAATAAAAATCTAAAATAACAATTTAAAGTAAGATGTTAAAATAAGTAAGGAAAATGAATAAACTACCATAACAAATCATGAGACGTTCCTTTTGGAGGTTTGAAGAGTAAGCACTCTAGTTGTTGAGAGGTGCAGTCTGTTTGCTATGTTTAATTGGAGAACTTCCTGTGTGTTGCTTCCTGTTTCGTATGTTTCCAATGTCTGGATCACAGAGGTGAGCGGTTTCGTTTTCTCCTTGTTAACTTTTCCTTTGACACGCAGGCTGATGCTTTGAATAGCTATTGAATATTGTGCGTGAGCACCAGCAGCCCAATTTACATAATGCTTTGACAAAGGCTGTGTGTGGATGGCTTTGAGTAGCTACTGAATATGTCTTCCGACATGCATATTCGTGGCGCGGCCCGGCTACTTGGTTGAAAGGGAAAGCTGTGTAATGTGCGCAAGCACTAGCAGCTCTGTTTGACGAAGGCCGCGTTGCGTTTGTGAGCCACGGCAGGGGCTGAAATTGCTAGGAGACTGTGATGTTTGTGAGGCCGAGCGCTCCAGCACGTGAAACGTTGCATTGTGAGAGCGAGCAGCGGCATGTGCTGAAGTTGCTAGGAGACGGGTGCACGAGGCAGGCGGAGGGAAGGTTTTGAAAGCAGGCCGCGTTGCATGCATAAATTGGCCAAAAAAAGTTGATTACTTTAAATTAGGGTAAAAGTTACGGCATAAGCTCATAAGTTCAATAAGGTCACGCTGCTCGAAGTAAATAGAAGATGGTACTCACTGTAGGGATTTCAGTAGTTTGTTACAATGTATAAAATGGAATATTATCCCAGGGGTGGAGATGCCTGTACCTGCCCCCTGCACAGGAATTCGTCGCCATGTAAAGAAGAGCCTTCCTCAGGTTTGTTTAGATTAGCTTTATTCCTGTTCAGCACCTCCAGCACAGAGAAAGACATCCAGGTCCTCACAGTAACTGCTTTTCCCTAGAGCCCTCATACAAGGGAATTTTGCATTGCCTAGGCAACTAACCCACGCCCCAGGACATCTCCACACAGCGCCATATGAAGCAATACATTTTTGGTCTGTGCTCCACCGAAAGAAAAGGAAGTGACGCCTTGCGTGCATTGTCCAATTAGAAGGCAGCAAATGAAAGTGACAATGAAGATGACAAATGGTAAGCAGTGGGCAGGCTCCAAATCCATTACTCAACACAAAAGTCTCGCAAGTAAGAGCCCTTCGCTAGTGCAAGCTCATACAGGCGTGGCCTAAAAATAGAATTACCTAGTGGAATTAAGGTTCACAAGAAGGCCGGTTGTGGGTACAATTTCAACAAACAGTCCTGATTTCTTCCACCTCATTGTTTTATTTATTTTAATGGGCTAAATATTGCTTTTTAAAATGCATTTCCAAATATTCTATATAAATCACCACTTGTTTGACCAGCTGCCATCTGTGGCCTCACAAAAAAACACAACACCGCAAAGCTATCAATTGCCAGTGACTGTGAATAGAGTGTGAAATCACAGGTTGCTAGAAACAGTTTGGATCTGTGGCTGGCTAATTGAATTATTTACATATCAAGGGCTGCTCCTCTCATTTATTACTACTCACAATATACTTCCACATCAAATAATACCTCCTTTAAGTAAGTACAGGCTGCAAACCAATGTATTTATTGCTGTCCTACAGAGGATGTTTTACTGTTGGTTACATCTGTTATTGTGTGACACTGTTTTACAATGGGAAAAGTAACATTGTAATGACGTTTCATCCAAGCGTCCCACGAGAATAAAAGGATTATATTTAAAAGCAAAGTTCTTACTGATAAAAAGGAATTTAACTTTACATTACAAAGGCACGCTCTGAAGACAACCTAATGTTAAACATATCACACCCATAGCTAACACCTTCATTGCTGCCCTTACTATCATACAGGGGAATCTGTCCGGCTTTCAATTGTAAGAGATATTATATTTAAGAGCGCTTAACATTGTGCAGCCGATACACATTTCAAAACAAAATATTAGCAGTCTTAATATAGAAGGCCTGGCACTGTCAAGCATGTTGTACTTTGCACGAGCAACTTGTGTTGTGAAAACCCAATACAGTATTAAACCTATTACACCCAGAAACAGGTCCTCCATAGTTGCTTTTATGGCAATACTATGATTCCTATCTAAGGGGCCCATTACGATGGCGGGCGGAAGCACAACCGCCGTGCTGGCGGATGCAAAAACCACCAGTTACCGCCGGCACGCAGCAGTCCACACGCCCGCCCAATTACGATGCGAAAAGCAGGCCAAACACCGCCGGCAAGCCAGCAACACCGTCCGCCATCAAAGTGCGCCCGCACACGTAGCGGCGCAGCCCAACTGACACACACCGTCCGACGAAACACGTCCCGCCCGGCGCATAAATTACGATGCCGCAAACAAACGGCTCCCACGGCAAAGAGACACCGCACGTGAAAGAGAGGCGGAAACACGGACGCCGAGCACGGACAACGAAGAAGCGGCACCCCGGGCATGAATCCAGCACTGCAGGCCCTTCCCATGCTTCTGCTGATGCACCACCAAGGACGCAACGTACCGCGGAGGCGCAGGTAGGCACACACACAACAAGTGCACGCAAACAGCGCACACAGTGCAAGGGCGGAAAAAGCGGACAACCCCCCACCAGCGCGTGCACACTACACATCCACCATTGCATCCACATATGACACACAGGCCAAATCCTAACATCGCAGAACACATGTGTACACACCACCTGGGACTAGGAACCAACCACCCCGTCACGGCCCCAAAGCGGCGATGACGCCGCCACACATGCGCACAACGCAGAGGCCAACCGCAGCGCCATGCATGCGTCGCACACAGACACAGGGACACAACCAAGCAGCACACACACCAGCCCCACCCCGAACGCACATGACACGTGACAGGCCGGCCACAGACATGTCCCCAACGCCCAATTCACGGACAACACCCAACGCCACACAACCGACGCACACATGTCAGTGAAGTCACGCAACAGCAGGACACACCCCAGTGTAACAAACATGGCGAAGCACACAGCGGCGGCAACACCAACTAGGAGAAGCAGGGCCCCTTCGGGAAGAGGAACGCCAGTACCACACTGAAAAACCCATACCACCCTGCACATATGAACAAGACACATGAAACGGAACACCAAAGAGCCCGGGGACCGACAACAGGTGGCCCAAGAATTACATCCACACACAAGGCCCAACGCAGAGCGGAAAGGCAGCCTGCCGCCCACACAAGGGAGAGCAGACAGCACTGAATGACCTTCCATTCCAACACCGAAACCACAGCCCTACGACAGAAGCCGGTGAATACAGCCATTGTCCAAGAATAGACCAACACAGGCATGCCGAGGAGACCGACCACAGGGCAGATAGCGCATATCACAGAAGCACACAACGGACGGGGAAGAAAGAAGAAAACACTCCCCCATGTCGGCCACATGCAAGTTAATTGGAAGGAGTCACACAGCACCGACCTTGAACTGTCTGAGAAGCATGTGGGAAGAGGGCCCGTGTCCTCCAAACAAGCCAACAGAACACAAGTCCTGTCTCCCCACGACTACACAGAGCTCACAGCAACCCCGGAGCGTGCACATTGCAGACTGCACACACAGCCGGAGCACGCCACCTCTACGAACCTCTGCGAAATGGCAACCGCAACACACCTACCCAACTACGCCGAAGAGCTCAAGCTGTACCAAACCAACACGATACATACATTGGGATGCGATCTCCTGTCCCTGCTGAACGTAAGTTACCGACTGACTTACCGCATCACATTGTTCAGCTGCGTCATGCCCGTCTTCTACTGTCGGAGGTGTCCCTACCAGCATCCCGTCGAGATATGCCTCTCCAACCCGGCATGTCTGAAGGCGGACCTGCTACCACTACTCCTCCCTCTGGACGCACACGACAGGGCCTGCTCTGCCTATGGGGGCATGGCGTATGTGGCCAACATCGCACGCGCACTGAAATGGAACCACTGTGCCTCCACACGACGGATCATCGAGAACAGCTACATCGAATGTCACCCAGCATGCCCCATCATGGTCCTCCAAGGGACAACCTACGAACAACACCTTGACAGCCACCATCCGCTTCATTGGCTGGCAAACATGTACACCACCAATGACATGGAAGCCCTGCTGGACGGCATCGCATACCTGACAACCTGTAAATACGTCGGACCACAACGCAGGTTCCCCGAGTGACCTATGAAGTCCAACCCCGCACCCATGCTCAGCTTCCGCACGGACTGGCCAGTCACCACCACAACAGCCATACCAAACGACCGGCAACTGTAACCACACCATCAACGACATCGCCATGACATCGGATATGACCGGGACATGCACACTGTTCCCCATCACATCCAGGAACACCGCATGCATCGTGGGAGGCAGTGGCATGGGCTCTGTGCATCGCACCCACATGGACGGAACTGCACGAACAACCAGGACACGACATGGATCCAGCGCACATGGACACACACACCGCTCAGTGGACATGAATAGGTCGCCTGGAGTCTGTGGGTGCTGCACCCCTCCCACCCCCGCCCCGGGAATCCCATACCAGGACCTTTGCATGGACGACAAGTGCATACAACAACAACACGACCCCAGTGACTGTGACATGTCCAGTAACCACCACAGTGCAACAACAAGTGGCACGCCGCTGCATGCACGCAAGCACATGCCCTGATGTCATCTCACATGCACGCGTGCATGAGGAACAACCGCAGCAAACCTGTCACATGGAACTGAGATGGACTGTGCCCATGATGCCGAGCGGTCTGGTAGGCTACATGTATACCGTCTGTGTCAAAGTCCGCAGCTCCGCAGCTATACGTAAATGTACATTAGCACAGCCTTGGCCAAGCAGATGTAACCCCACACCCTATCCCATTTGTAATCATGCTCAGTATATCCTCAACATGTATTCCGCTGCCAGTAGTGTCCACTATACTGCATCACAGAGGACAGAAGACTCAATATAATGTTTGAAACCAAAACTGTCTCCGCTGACTCATTTCACAAGTACGAATGAGAGAGGATGAGAGTATGTGAAGTACACGGCAGTCGTGACATGACCATGTAGTCCACTGGTATTGGATGTCAACGCAAATGAGTAGCACTACTGTGGAAGACACACATGTGTCGTGTGAAGTCGTATGGACGCAGTGCTCAGGTGGGTGGGTGCGACGGGTAGATGCGCACATGCCAAGTTGGAGCACGCCGTGTTGGGAGGGGTCATGAACAGTACACCACCGCTTCCCTGGGCATTGTGAGAGGACACCTGTCGGGGGGAGTGAACACGTGTGTGCACAGCAGCCGGGCACACGTACAAGGCGGTACCAGGCGCACCTCAGCCCACCCTCTGTGGACAAGCTGGATCCTGTTGTGCGCCCGCCATGCCCCTTGACAAGGCACACACAGCCCCAGTCGACCAGGTGTAACCCCAACATAGTCAATCCGCACAGGCGATACAGGGCACGGGATGGCAGTGGAGCATGGTGTGTGAGAGGTCTCCTCGCGCTCCTCCTGGTCATATCACGCAGGCAATAGAACCTCAACGTCTAGCATGGCACAAGTCAAATGGAAGTGTAGGGGGGACGCACCACAGCACGAGCAGCACTGACGTCACGGGAGGTGGCTTGCACCATCCCATCCATTGCCCATCATACCAACCACGCCACATGCCATTGCGACTAAGTGCAAGCGCGTGCGCCACCACCCCCGAGCCCTCCCCAGAGAGGCCAAAGAGTGAATGTGTGGGCCATCAGCCACAGACGGACGCGGCCTGGCCGCAAGGGCAGCCACAGCCACTGGGTGTCGCAGGTGGCGGATCCGGAAGGCGAAGACTGTGATGCATAGTCCATGCAGGCCGGGTCTCCATTTGGGGCACCACGCAGGTGGACGGCGTCCCGCCACACATCATACCCTGAGACAGCCCACTCGTGCAACTGGACCCACACATACACTCCTTGCCCTCTCTGGTGCGAGCTTGGGGCTGCCTGTGCAAGCGCTAGCCTCGCAGGTGAGCATGCATATTGGGGGGCGAGGGAGGACATGAGGGCTGGGGCGAAGATGACTGTATCACTGTCAGTTAGTACAAGGGATGACCCAGATGTGGAAAGGAAGAGACGTGTCCCGTGTGTACTGCAACTAGTCGCCAATCCAACTACCCCCCATGTCCGGAATGTAAGCCCGCACCTAGGCCCGCCCATCCGCCACATCGAACATACCACCAGCACGACAACCTTCCCATTCGAAACACTGACTGGGGGTGGCGACCAGTGAACAATCATGTGTAGCCTACCCACGCGTACATGTGGGCCCTCCATGATCCATGTCACCTGCGGCAAAGACATGACATGCGCAATGAGGGAAGTGAGGAGAGCTGTCCGCCCCACGCACAGAAGGTGCATCAGCTCCACAGACCCAGCAGCGAGTCCAGCAGGGGTCACATGTGCAGGGGCAGCTGTGCCTGGTGTGAAGGCACATGCATATAGACAGCACATCGACCAATGTGTAGTCTGCCCACATCCACAGTCCATCATCATGCGGACATAGGAATTGAACACAGGGCAACACATCTTAGTTGGTGCACCCACCGTGACCAACAATGCGCAATCATCGACGTACCCGCCCTGTGCATGGCCCCCCACCCAACGGAGGCACATCCAGTGCCACCATCCCACACACACAAGCCTTCCACGGAACATGCTGTGTCCAATGGTCAGTACAGAGTCAGCGCCCATCTGGTGGATCCTGAACAGGAGACACATGCACACACATGCCAGCTCCCACTATGTACGTCTGCCACCTGGCACGTGCAATGTAACCTCTCACCTGTGACTGCAAGCACACAGCCGTCTTGGCATGGGGCTGTCAATGTGGACACCAGTCAATGTTTCGGGAGCTGTGATCCGTACAGTGCTGTACATAGGGTGCAGTGCTGACACCTACTACTGTCTCATATCCCCTCGTGCCACAGGTCCCACTTGTATTGGCCGCTCAGCCCGTGCCCACATCGTCGTCGTCGTGTGCCATACTCATCCAGCCTCGGAAGCAGTTCCATGCTCAGCAGACACTCATGTTGCCGTGGCGTTGCCGCTTGACGAATATGCAGTCAGTCCCCATCAGCACGCCCCGCAAGTCATTGGGGCCTAGATCACCATGTGCATGCACATGGCAGTGGTATGTCTCACTTGCCATTGCCATTGTTGGGAGACCTGTGTAAGTGTATTGTGGCCGTGCCGTCCCAGCTTGACAGCTGGGCTGTGGCTCATGTGCTTGCTCAGTCATGTCAGTGATGTGTATGCGAAATTGCTATGTGCCGTGTTACTTTGACATGTGTCCTCTGCCATTTAACCCAGGCGGAGACCGAACATTGACCGCCCATACCAATTGCTGGCGGACATGGACGATACAGAGGTAATCAGGAAGTTTCGGCTGGACAGGCCAACTCTGCATCGACTGTGTGCCATGTTAGAGCCCCATCTCCGTCCCCGCAGGGTGTATCCGACTGCTGTCACCCCCACGGCTAAGGTGATGGCCGCCATGCATTTCTTCGCCACTGGGTCATTCCAGCACACAGTGGGCAGTGGAGGAGGGATGTCCCAGCCCATGTTCAGCAAGGTGCTGAGGGATGTACTGGCAGCCATGATGCTGTACCGGAACAGGTACATCAGATTCCCCAGGGCTCGTGAATTGGCGGCAGTGAAGGGTGCATTCTATGCCCTTGGCAGAATCCCACACGTCGTGGGAGCCATTGACTGCACTCATGTTGGCCTTGTTCCACCACAGGCCACTGAGCACCTGTACCGCAACAGGAAGCACACGCACTCCCTGAATGTGCAAGTGGTGTGCCTTGCGGACATGGTGATCACCCACGTGTGTGCCAAGTTTCCAGGCTCGGCCCATGACGCACACATAATGCGCAACAGCATCTTGCCACGACTGATGGCCAATCTGCAACAGGATCGTGCCTGTATTGTCGGTGAGTATGTGGAGTGGTGTAGCGTGCTGGTTGTGCGATGCTGTCCCCTGTCCAGTTGGAATAGCTACGGTTCTCTGTGTCCCTCACACCCAGGTGACTCTGCGTACCCGAATGGGGCATGGCTGCTCAGTCCATTGAGGAATCCTCGCACCCCAGCAGACGATCGATACAATGAGGCACATGGGAGGACCAGACGTGTGGTCGAGCGTACCTTTGGCCTCCTCAAGTCCAGGTTCAGGTGCCTGGACCGCACCGGGGGTGCACTGGCGTACTCCCCACAGAAGGTGTGCCAGATAGTGGTGGCGTGCTGCATGCTGCACAATCTGGCCATTCGGAAGCAGATCCCCCTCATTGTGGATGACGGAGATCAACCAGGGCCCCAGCCCGCAGACCAGGACAGCTCGAGTGAGGTGGACAGCGGAGAGGAGGAAGCTGGGAATGTGCGCCAGCAGCTCATCGCCCGCTACTTCACTTGACGGTGAGTGTCCATGTACGACGGATGATGTGTCTGTATCTATGCAGGTGTGTGTGTGCTGTGTCAGGGTGGCCGTATGTTCACTGCGTGCAGTGTGTCAACGCTCCATGGCCAGGGTAGTATGCCACTGTTGGTGACTGTGGCATTGTGCCCTATTGCTCTGTGCGATGTGTGTACATTGCTTGTAGTTGTTGACATGTACTGTGTGATGGGTGTGTGACACACTCATTGAATGTGCTCCTGTTCTGTCTCCCACCCCTAGGTCCCTACAGGCCCTCCGGATTCCATTGCCATGCCACGCATCAGGTGCCCTTCCGCCCAAGGTGGCCGTTGTATTCCGTACAAATAAAACACAGGGCACAAACAGCAGTTAGTGAAAAAGGTGCATTTATTACAAACTGTGACATGTGATTGTGTGTAAGGTGATGACAAAAGTGGTGCGTGCAGTGACAATGAGCTGTCGGTCATGGCTGCGTGATGATCAGGGTGTACCCACTGGTTCTATGTCCATAGTCCAACACACACATGCCATCCAGATGGCTGTGTGGAGTGGGATCGTAGAGCAAGTCAATGCAGTGGCTGGCCAAGGAAGGCTGGCGGAAGGCTGGCTGGCTGCCTCACTTGCGACTGGAGCGTGCGAAGTCCTCCCGGGAGATCTGTTTCCTCTTCGGACGGCCCCTTCCACGTTTGGGAGGGGGGTGTGGTGGCGACCTGCTGGTGGTGGGTGAGGTGTGCTCACTGGCTGTGGACGCAGGGGAAGTGGACACTGCTGGCCGACCCTGCGCCCTAGCAGGTGGTGGCGGAGGTGGTGTTGCTGGCCTTGCCTGTGACCCCACCGCCACCACCAGCTGGCCCATGAGGTCCACGAGTTGGTCCATACGGGACACGAATTGGCCCATATGGGCGTCCATGGACCTCAGCACCCCCAGCACCTCCCGCGTGTCAGTAGCAGACCTGGCCCATTGTCCTTGGGCCTCTTCATAGGCCCCAAGGACTCTGGCCATTTGAGGCAGGGCATGGCTCCCAGGGGAGGCTGGCGTTTCCCTGACCCTGCTCCTCCTACCAGTCCTGCTGCCACCGGCCTGCCCACTAGCCACATTGCTCACCACGGTCCTCGCTGTGGCTCCCAGGGTGGATCCAGTCGGCCGGGCCACCACCTGCGCTGGGGCTGGTGCCAGCGAAGACGTGGTGGTGGTGGAGGCGGTGGTGGTCGGTGCGGCGATGGTGGCGGTTGCGGCAGTGGTAGTGGCCGCAATGACCGTGGGTGTGGCCGCAACGACAGTGGCAGCAGGGGACTGGGACTGTTCAGCATCCCTGGATGATGGGTTGGTGGGTAGGAGGGGTCCTGGGGAGCGGCTGGGCCCTGCCACGCCAGATGGGCCAGCTTGGTGGTCCGTGTCCGAAGAGGTGGACAGATCCTCCAGATCCGTGTGTCCTCGTTGGGGGCTTGTAGGCTGGCTGTGCTGGCTGCTGTCTCCATCCCCAGCGTCCAGCAGTTCGTCACCTGTGGAGAGAATGAGATTTGGTATTGTGTTGCACCTGGCGAAGTATGTATTAGTCGTCTGACATTGGCAGTTCGTGCAATCTCGTACATGGGTTTCCCGGAGGCGAGTGTGTGGCTGTGGCATCTGTAGTTGTGTGTGCTAGGCAATGGGACTGTGTGCTGTGCACATGTGGCATGGGACGGATTGGCCATGCCGATGGGTGTGTTGCTTTGCCCCTACTCATTGTGACTCTGGTGTATGCGGGCTCCTGGCCCATCCTGGGTCTGGTTTGTACTTTGCTTTTGGAGTTCAAATGGAACGCTTAGGAACGCATATGGCAACATGGGGGCCATGCCCCAGATTCGCATTTGGGAGGGGATATGCTTTTGGGGTTCAAATGGAACGCTTAGGAACGCATATGGCAACATGGGGGCCATGCCCCAGATTCGCATTTGGGATGGAATATGCTTTTGGGGTTCAAATAGAACGCTTAGGAACGCATATGGCAACATGGGGGCCATGCCCCAGATTCGCATTTGGGAGGGGATATGCTTTTGGGGTACATGCTGTGAGCCATGGGTGCCGAACGTGACATGTGTTGTGGCAGCATGACAGTGCATGGTCTGAGGTGTGTGCATGCCTGACATGCCCTGCATATTTGCTGTCTGTTGTGGTTACTGGACATGGCATTGGACGCATCGTTATGAGTGAGTGATAGTTGTGTGCCAGCCAACGTATTGCAGTTGTCCCATCTCCTTGGTGTGCGTGCTGCCCTGTGCATCACTGCAGTGCTCGGGGGGGGGGGTGTGGCCCATGTTGTGTGTTGTTGCTCACAGTGTGTTGTGCGCTTAATTGACTTCTGGCACATGGTTGGTCATGGGCATGTGTCTTAGCGTGACTGCTGTATGTGTGGCAGCTGTGCGGATGACATGCCTTTCATGTGACTGGGGCTGACGGATGGGATGGATGGTATGTTGTATGTGCATGGTGTGTCTGTGAGTTTGATGGGTTCAGTGGTGTTCGTGTTTATTTCTGTTGTTCCGCTCTGTTGCGTCTAGTGTTGTTTGTCTTACATAGGCGTAGTTGTGGGGTGTGGGGTTGACAGGCAGTGGGGGCTACATGGACAGGACTTCAATGGTGTTTCAGTTGTGTGTGATGAGTTTCACAGTGGCTGCCGTGTGGGACTATATTCAGTGTGGCTTGTGCATGCAGACGTGGCTCCTTGGGTGTTGCTATGTCTGTGATGGGTCATGTGGGGTGTGAGTCTGCTGTTCATGTCCGTGTGCACATTGTTCACTTGTTCGTGACGGTGGGCGGTGCTGCGTGTCCGTGTGCTACGTGACATGTCCCATGTGTTGGTGGTGTTATGGTCCTCATGCCTCCAGTAATCCAGCCCTGTCCAGTTTCCCACCTGCAAGTTGTTCGTGCGTGCACTGTACTGGATGCCACATGGCTCTAAGCGGGGGTGCTCCATGTTGCAGGTCTGTGGGGGTGGGGGGTGTAGTGGGTCGTGGGGGTGGCTGTACACCCACTGACACCGATTGCTGTGGACCGTGATGTCTGCCTTTCGGCTGTCGTTGTGCACTGCGGTGGCTGACACGTGGCTGTGGGGTGTGGGGGATGCTCCTCCTTGCTGTGCTGTGGGACTGGGGCCTGGTGTGTGTTGTACTTGGGCTGTCCACCCTCCCACCCACTGCACTTTGTGTTCCTGCCACTTACCTGTTACTTGTCGGTTAGTGCAGCTGTGGCGGACACATGGGTGTGGTGGGTGCTCGTTGTGGCGCTTCTGGCATATTTGGGGACCTGTTGGTGGTTACGTGGCTGGCTTAGTGTACACATGTCCCCACGCATCTTACAGTTGTTCGGTTTGGGCTGTGTGTGGTAGTGTCTGTTGCATGTGTGTGTGATGTGTTGTGTATTGTGTGCTGGACATGGGGGTGTTTGTCCCTGGGAGCTGTGGCATGGTAGTTGCGCATGTGAGTACATAGCGGTGTGCTGGTATACATTAGTTTGTACTTACCAGCCTCCACTCCCCCTGCTAATCCGGCGAGGATCTCCGGATGGATTACGACTCGCACCTTCTCCTCCCACGCTTTGAAGGTCTTAAAGAGCGCGGGATTCCCTCCGCCAGTGACGGCAGCCAGCTCTCTGTTTTTGCCCTCCTTCTTCTTGACCAGGCTCTTTACGTCATTCCAACGTTTGTTTATCTCGACTCTGTTCCTGGGCAGGGTCCCGACTGCATTGACCTGGTCTACGATCCGGGTCCACATTCTGTTTCTGGTGGCTAGTGGTGTGTGCTGGACCATGTTCCCATAGATTTGTGGGTGCACCTTGATGATCTCGTCGACCATGACCGTCAGCTCCATGGGCGTGAACTTGGGCATTCTTTGTGGTGCCATGGTGTTTGTGGTGCTGGTGCGGTGTGTGTTGTGTAATGTGCAGGGGGTTTGTGGTGCAGGTGTTTGGTGGTGGTGGTGGTGGTTGTGATGTGTGCGTTTCTGTGGTGTGCTGCTGTCCTTGCTGTGTCACTGTGTCCTCTCCTCTCCTCTCTGGTTTGCAATGTAGCAAGGGGTTGTGGTCTGTGGGAGTGCTGCTTTTGTACTCACCTGTGTGGGTGTGTCCTCATGGTCTGTTGTTTTCAGGTGTGTTGTGTCTGGGGTTCTGGCCTTTGTATTTTTTGTTTGTCCGGGGGGTGTTTTCGGGATGTGTACTGTGCTTGTGTATTTGTGTGTGCCTTGCTGTGTGGACTTGTTGGCCATGTTGTGTGCTATTGGTTTTGTGTGCGGATGGTTTCTGTGCAGGTACGTGGGCGCCATGGCTTCTGCCGTGTCGATTCTCATCGGCGTTGTTTGCGCTGGCGGGCGGTATATTTGTTGTTTTTCCGCGCTCATGGCGGTGCGATCGTAATTTCACGTGCGGTGTGTCGGCCGTGTGGGCGGGCGGTTTTGTGTTGTCGTGCGTGTTTCCGTCCGTGGCGGGCGGTTTGACTCCGACTCGGACGATGGCGGGCGGTATTTTGTGTGATTTTTCCACCGATGGCGGTTTTCGGTTTGTGTACTCATAATGGCGTGGTCGGTGTTCAGGCGGTGTGTGCGGGCGGATTTTTGCCGCTTCCATGCCTGGCGGATTTTTTTACACCGGGTATCGTAATGGGCCCCTAAGTGTTAAATTAGGCAGAGGTCTTACTTCAACGCACCATCTCTGTGCATCTGATCTCCGTATTAGGAGAAATGCACTACCAATGAAAGTAGACACACAGGCAGAGAGCGCATCTAGGATATATTCTGATGTATATTTAAAATTGAAATCCATGCAGGGTAGAGAGCACTGTTGTTTTCATTACAGATATTCATTGTGAAGAAGTAAGTAAGTGTTGGTTAGACCTGGCATCTTTTGGCATGATTTCCCCTTGCTTTTTGCTTCTGACCTCTGTTTTTTGACTGTGTGCTGCATTTCGTTTTTGCTGGTTTTAGGACTCTGGGCACTTTAACACTGCTTACCAGTGCTAAAGTGCAAGTGCTCCCTGTGTAAAATGTATTGGTAATGGGTTTATCCATGATTGACATATTTGATTTACTAGTAAGTCCCTAGTAAAGTGCACCAGGTGTGCCAGGGCCTGTAAATCAAATGCTTCTAGTGGACCTGCAGCACTGATTGTGCCACCCACATGTGTTGCCCTGCAAACATGTCTCAGACCTGCCATTGCTGTGACTGTGCAGTTTTAAACTGCCATGACGCACCCACTTGCCAGGTCCAAATCTTCCTGTTAGAAATGGGGGTCTCTCGTTGCAATGGTTTGCACCTTTGTCCAAGTAGGGACCCTTCTTCCTAGTCAGGGTAAGTGGGATACACTTCTAAAATGACCCTTGCTCGCCCCCTTGGTAGCTTGGCACGAGCAGAAAGCCTTATCTCAGAGGTAGTGTGTAAAGCATTCGTGCACACATACAGTAATACAGTGAAAACACTACAAATGGACTCCACACCAGTTTAGAAAAATAAGTCATCTTTATCTAAACCAAACAAGACCAAAATGACAATAATCCACAATACAATAATCAAAATGTACTTCTTAGAAGGTAAAAACAGTTCTGTCAATAGCAAACTATAGATGCGACACTTTGAACACAAAGTACCTTGGATGCGTCACCATCATAAACAAAAACAGCCGCAGGAAAGGTGATGTCGGTTCCTTACACCCAGGGAAGGTGATGCATCGGTTCCTTACTACAGGGGAGGTGATGTGCCGGTTTCTTACTGCCCCGCAGGGGAGGTGATGCGTCGGCTCCTTACTGAAGGGGAGGTGGTGCATCGGTTTGTTACTATGCGGGGAGGTGATGCGACGGTTTCTTACTGCGACCCCGGTGTCCTTGTAGATTTGGCGCCCCGGTGCGATACGTGGGGATCAGGGATGCGTCGGCTCTCGATGCGGTGGTGGCGGCAATGGCGCTCTGTTGGTCTCTCCAGCCGCGGACCCACGATGCGTTGGTTCTTGCAGTCGCACAGCAGGGCCTGTGTTGGAATCGGTGGGGTGATCTCAGACTTTGTAGATCGGTGCACGTGATTCGGCGTGCAGCGGTTTCACCAGCCGCGGGCAGGCGCTGCATCAGTTTCTTCAGCGGCACGATGGCGATGCGTGGAAATTATTCCCGCACGGCGGCGATGCGTCGGAAACAGGTGCGGGTGCGGCGCGCTTCTCATAGTTGCGTCCCTTTTCCAGCTCCCAACAGCAGGAACAACCTTCAGAGGCCCAAATCAGTAATGGGCACCTCTTGGCAGGTCAGAACTCCCAGCAGGGAAGTTCAGGGGAGCTGGTGGTGAAGTCTTTGTGTCTTCACCACCAGAACAGTAGGTAAGTTCTACTTCAAGCCCTTGGAGATCTTCTTCAAGCAGGATACACAGCACACAGCTAAGTATTTGTCCTCTCCTTGGCAGAAACAGCCACTGCAGGCCAACCCCAAACAGCACACAGCAAAGGGGCAGTACTTCTCCTTCAGTTTTCCCAGCTCTTCTCTTTAGCAGAGGTTCTTTTTGAGTCCAGAAGTATTCTAAAATTCTGGGGTCTGAGCCCCAATATATATATTCCATTTCTCTTGTGGCAGAGAGGCTCTGTGCTCAGTCAAAACCAGTTCTGTCCTCCCTGGTTTAGCTTCCCGGCAGAAGGTGGCGACAGCGTTGTGTAAGGCAGACCAGGCCCATTCAGGTGAAAGGAAGTCTCCTCCCCCTACTCTAAATGCAGCCCAGGTCTATTCAGCCCAGCCCTGACTCATCCAGGAAAGGCAGGACACACCTCAACGCCCCCAGTGGCTGACTACATTGAATGCACATCCCCAGCCCCTGTCACTCCAAAGCCAGACAGCCGATACACAACCCAGCAGAGGCACACAGGATGGCTAAGCAAGAAAATACCCACTTTCTAGAAGTGGTACTTTCAAACTCAGAATGTAAAAATCATCCTTACTAAAAGATGCATCTTTATATTTGGAGTTCTGGCATTCTAAATTTTAGTCCCAATGGGAAGTTATATTTATAAGATGTTATAAATAAATTCCCATTCTACCCTATGGGACAGATAGCCTTTCAATAGTGAAAAACAAAATTCACTGTAGTTCACCATCAGGACATGTTACACACATCAGGACAGGTCCTGACATTCACATACACTGCACCCTGCCCACAGGGGTACCTTAGGCCTACCTTAGGGGTGACTCATACGTAAGAAAAGGAAAGGTTGGGGCCTGGCAAGTGGGTGCACTTGCCAGGTCAACATGGCAGTAGAAACTGCGTGCAGACACTGCAGTGGCAGGTCTGAGAACCCTTTGCAAGGCTGCTTGTGTGGGTGGCACAATCAGTGCTGAAGGCCCACTAGCAGCATATGACTTACAGGCCCTGGGCACACACAGTGCACTGTACTAGGGACTTAGTAGCAAGTCAAATAAGCCAATCATAGAAACATCAATCCATATTCACAATTTACAGAGGGAGCACTTGCACTTTGGCACTGATCAGCAGTGGCAAATTGCCCAAAGAATCTAGACCAGCAAAAACGAAATTCAGCACACAGCAAAAATACAGGAGGCAGAGGCAAAAATACAGGGGAAAACCACGCCAAGGATGCCAGTTCTAACACGTGTCCCCACCAGCTGAAAAGTGGGGAGGACTACCCACCCTCCTGGGAATTCTATTCACTAAGGCGGAAATATTTGGACAGACCATCAGCATTGGCGTGTTCTGTACCAGGGCGGTGTTCCACCGTAAAGTCCATCCCCTGTAGGGAAATTGACCACCTCAACAGTTTTGGGTTCTCACCCCTCATCTGGATCAACTATCTGAGGGGCCTGTGGTCGGTCTGAACCCGAAAGTGAGTCCCAAACAAGTAGGACCTCAGCTTCTTCAGCGCCCAGACCACAGCAAAAGCCTCGCGCTCAATCGCACTCCACCTCTATTCCCGTGGAAGTAACCTCCTACTAATGAAGGCTACAGGTTGGTCTAGGCCCTCATCATTTAGTTGTGAGAGAACAGCCCCCACACCATGCTCTGAAGCATCTGTCTGCACCACGAATTCTCTTGAGAAGTTGGGCGCCTTGAGCACGGGCGCTGTGCACTTGGCATATTTCAGGGCATCAAAAGCTTTCTGACAAGCGTCAGTCCAGTTCACCTTCCTGGGCTGCTTCCTGGAAGTCACAATGGTGTCAATGTTAGGCTGTAGGGGCGCCACCTAGCCGCTTCCTACCTGGTGCCCCAAGTACACCACTGATCCCTGACGGATCTGGCAATTGCTGGCCTTGATCGTGAGGCCTGCCCTCAGCAGGGCCTTCAACACTTCCCAGAGGTGGTGCAGATGTTCCTCCCAAGTGGCACTGAACACTGCAATGTCATGCAGGTAGGCAGCACTGAAATACTCCAGTCCAGCCAACACCTGGTTGACCAACCACTGAAAGGTGGCAGGGGCATTCTTCAACCCAAAGGGCATCACCCGGAATTGGTAGTGCCCCTCTGGGGTTGAAAATGCAGACCTCACTTTGGCCCCATCAGTTAAGGCAATCTGTCTGTACCCGGACATTAAGTCAATGTACTACGGTATTTGGCAGCTCCCAACTGATCTATGAGCTCATCGGCTCTGGGGATGGGGTGTGCATCAGTCCTTGTGACTAAATTGAGCCTTCTGTAGTCCACATAAAACCGGAGTTCTGGCGTGGCACCAGGTGCGTCAACCTTCAGGACCAAGACCACTGGGCTGGCCCAATGGCTGTTTGAGGGCTCAATCACCCCTAGAGCCAACATCTTGGAGGCTTCCTCCTTGATGCTAGCTTTGACCCTGTCAGTCAACCTGTAGAATTTGTGTTTTACAGGAGGACTGTCCCCAGTGTCCACATCATGGACGCACCACTGAGTGACACCAGGGGTCAGGGAGAACAGAGCAGCAAACTGCTTCAACAGCTGGCGGCAGTCCCTCTGCTGTTCAGGGGTCAGGGTGGGGGAGAGGTTTACACCGTCCACTGACCCATCATGTTCCTTAGCAGACAGGAGGTCAGGGAGAGGCTCAGTCTCCTCCTCCGTTCCATCATCTGTCGCTAGGAGCATGCCCACTTCGGATCTCTCCAAGTGGAGCTTGAGGCGGTTCATGTGTAGGACCCGCAAAGGGTACCTGAGAGACTTCATGTCAACCAGATAGGTGACTTTACTCTTGCGCTCCACCACCTCAAAGGGCCCAGTCCATTTGTCCTGGAGAGCACAAGGCTCCACTGGGGCCATAACCCACACTTTTTGGCCAGGCTGGAACTCTATCAGAGTGGCAGTCTGATCGTACTACCGCTTCATCTCTTCCTGGCTGGCTTCCAGATTCACCTGAGCGAGTTGTCTGAAGCGCTTAGTCTGGTTCCTGAAGGCCAGCATGTAGCTATATACATCCAGGGGAGGTTTACTGGGAGCTTTCTCCCCGCCTTCCTTGACCAGCCTTAGAGGTCCTCTTACAGGATGCCCATACAGGAGCTCAAGGGAACTGAACCCTAAGGACTTCTGTGGTCCCTCACTGTAAGCAAACAGCAGGCATGGTAAGAGGATGTCCCACTTACGCCTCATGGTTTCTGTAAGACCCATAATCATGACCTGTTAGGGTCCAGTTGAAACTCTCAACCAGCCTGTAGGACTTGGCCTTTTTGGTTAAAGTTCCATAAATGTTTTGCTTTACCCCTAGACCGTTTTCCTGACCTAGAGATGCCAATTTAGATGCTTTGGGTACTTTGCCACTGCTGATCAGTGTCAAAGTACAGGAGTTCCCTATGTAAAATGTAATGGTGATTGGTTGGCCATGATTGGTATGTTTGCCTTACTAGTAAAAGTCCCTAGTGATGTGCACTGTGTGTGCAAGGGCTAGTAATGCAAGGGCGCGCAGAGAAGGGAACTCAGGCCTTCAGTGTAGGGCCTGCGCGCAGAATGCTAAGTTAAGCATGTTGTCCTGACAAGTGCAACCACTTGTCAGGCCTGACCTTCCCTTTTACATACCCATGGGCACCCCTGTGGTAGGTCCCAGGTAACCCCTGGGCAGGGTGCAGTGTAGGTAAAAGACAGAACATAAACTGAGGTGTGTGTTATGTTCTGACAGTGAAAAACTCTCCATTTCGTTTTTCACTGCTGAAAGGCCATTCTGCCCATAGGACAGAATGGGGGAGGCTGGGTGTTGTGTGTGTTAGCCTAGTTTCCTGTCAGTTTATAATGGAGAGGTGAAGTTTGGTATGTATGAACTCAGTGTCATAATGCATCTTTCTGTGAAGGTGGTTTTGTCACTGTGTGTTTATAAGCCACTCTTTTAGAAAGTGGCTGAGTTTTGTGCTCTGAGCATTTCTGTGTGTCTCTGAAATGTGCATTGTCTGTCTGGAACTGAAAGGTGAGAGGAGCTGGGGGAGGTCTTGACCCAGGGAGGGGTTGAGATGGCACCAGGCTGCCCTGCATCTGGAGAGTAGGGGGAGGAGAAGCCCGGGAGGTGAAAAGGCCTGGGCTGGTGCTATAAACCAATTGACCCATCTCCTGTTGAGTGATTAAGGATCCAGACCCCCAGTATCAAAGGGAGAGAGGTGACACTGGGAGAGAGACACCCAGAATTGATTTAGGGAGGGGTCAGGGACCCCTGAGCACATACAAACTTCAAAGACATTAAGGGGTATAACTATGAGAGCTGAAGCCCCTGAACGTTGGAATGAAACAGATATGGATTGAGACTGAAAAGGCTTGGACCCATTCTGTGGTCAAGAGGAACCTCTGCTAAAGAAGGAACAACTGAAGAGACTGCTCTGGATAGATCAATCCTTGCTTCGTGATCTGGGGTTGGTCTGCAGTTTGCTGTTCTAACTAAGGAAGAGGCTGTTGGGACTGTGCTTGGAGGCGCTGGGTCCCCCTGCTTGAAGAAGACTGTGCTTTGTGCTGTGTCTTGTAACCCCAAGGGCCCGAGGTGAGCTGGCTCCCTGTTTGGAAATACAGGATCATAAAAGTTTCCGGAGAAGTCCCAAGCAACGCGGTGTGCTCGTGCTTTTTGGCTGCTTGAGACCCTCAGAAGTTGTGCCTTGTGATCGTGGGCACGCAGGAGTAAGCTAAGTCTCAGACGCACAGAGTGCGTGTTGTGGTGCAGGCCAAGGCGTTGGTGAGGAGCGTCTGGTCGTGGTGCGCACGGGGAGACGAGGCGAAGCTCGGACGTGCAGTGTGCGTGTCGTGGTGCAGCCAGGGCGTTGGTGAGGAGCGCCTGGACATCGTGTGCACCAACGGAAGAAGTGAGTCTCGGACGCGCAAGGGTGGGTGTCGTGGTGCAGCCCGGGTGTTGGTGAAGAGCGCCTGGCCCTCGTAGGCACCAAAAGAAGAAGTGAGTCTCCGACATGCAAGAGTGCGTGTCGTGGTGCAGCCAGGGCGTTGGGGGAAGAGCGCCTGGACCTCGTGTGCACCGGGAGAAGAGGTGAGACTCGGACGCGCAGTGTGCGTGTCGTGGTGCAGCCAGGGCGTTGGTGAGGAGCGCCTGGACATCGTGTGCACCAACGGATGAAGTGAGTCTCGGATGCGCAAGGGTGGGTGTTGTGGTGCAGCCCGGGTGTTGGTGAAGAGCGCCTGGCCCTCGTAGGCACCAAAAGAAGAAGTGAGTCTCCGACATGCAAGAGTGCGTGTTGTGGTGCAGCCAGGGCGTTGGGGAAGAGCGCCTGGACCTCGTGTGCACCGGGAGAAGAGGTGAGACTCGGACGCGCAGTGTGCATGTCGTGGTGCAGCAAGGGCGTGGGTGAGGAGCGCCTGGACATCGTGTGCACCAACGGAAGAAGTGAGTCTCGGACGCGCAAGGGTGCGTGTTGAGGTGCAGCCCAGGTGTTGGTGAAGAGCGCCTGGGCCTCGTAGGCACAAAAAGAAGAAGTGAGTCTCCGACGTGCATGAGTGCGTGTCGTGGTGCAGCCAGGGCGTTAGGGAAGAGCGCCTGGACATCGTGTGTATCGGGAGAAGAGGTGAGACTCGGACGCGCAACAGTGCGTGTCGTGGTGCAGCCAGGGCGTTGGTGAAGAGCACCTGGACATCGTGTGCACCGGGAGAAGAGGCAAGGCTCGAACGCACAGGGGGCGTGTTGAGGTGCAAGCAGAGCGTTGGTGAAGAGCGCCGGATTGTTGTGAGCACCGGAGAAGAGGCGAGTCTCGGACGCGCGGTGTGCGTGTCGAAGTGCAACCTGAGGTGCTGGTGAGGAGTGCCTGAGCCAAAACGGGGCAGTACTGGGGCCGGAGTGGGAAGCAGTACTTTTTGTGTCATCATTTGATCCATAACCGGGGCACTGTTAACGGAGCATGTAAAACTGTCGTATTACACTTTGCATTATTGCTGCTAACGAACTATCGAACTGTCGTATGACGCCTGACCTCATTTGTGCCTGACGAACTTTATGTTTGGTGCGCTACGCACTGCGTTATTTCTCCCTTGCATATTACCTGATTGTAACGTGGCGCATTGCATGATTTCTTCAGTGCACAGTATCTGAGTATAACGTGGCACAGTGTATTATTTCTTCATTGCACTGCACAGGATTGTAGCGTGACGCATTGCTTTGTTTCTTCCTGGTACAGTGCATGCTGGTGGTGATACGCATTGCATTATTCCTTCAATTGCAAAGTACATGATTGTGGCGCTACGTATGGCATTGTTTCTCTGTTGCACAGTATAAGAGAATATCGTTACGCATTGCAGTATTGTTTCCTTTTGCAACATGTGTTATTCTAGCAATACGACTTACCTAACCTTTTTGGAAACGGTTAGAAAAGAGCTTAACTGTTGGTTAGAAGCGGTGGTTGGGATTAGAACCTACCAACCCACCGGAAAGAATACTACCCATTCTTATATATGTTGATTTTGTATCGTGTGGTCGTATCGTATAATTTCTTATATAAAGATTATACTCATTTTATCAATACTCGTGTGGAGTCTATTTGTGATGACATCATGAGGTTACTGTGAGCGTGGTTGCACATACTGAACACTCGTGCCTTGGAGATAAGCCTGGCTGCTCGTGCCAAGCTACTAAGGGGGTGAGCAGGGCTATCTCAGACGGTGTCCTTACTTAGCCTAACGTTGAAGCGAGGGGTCGGGGACGCACGCCTCCAGCATTTTGTGGCGGCGGTAAGCGATAAGGACCTCCACTTCCAACACAGCCCATTACCTTGGGGGTGGTGATGAGTGGTGAACTTCTAGGTAACACCGCACTCCTGCCATAAGGACTTCATATATTTGGATATGAAGTTGGTACCCCGATTGGATACCACCTCCCTGAGGAACCCCACACAGGAAAAGATCCCCATCAATGCCCGGCCCACCACAGGGCGGTCTTAGTCCAGAGAGGGATAGCCTCGGGGTACGGGTGGCATGGTCCACCAAGACCAGGATGAGCCTGTTGCCCATGGCTGTCTTGGGGTCCCGTGGCCCCACAATGTCAATACCCACCCTCTCAAAGGGGGTGCTGACTACAGGAAAAGGTTGGAGAGGAGCCTTGCACTTCCTCCTACTCTTACCACTTGCCTGGCAAGACCTAAAATGCGTGTCAGAGTTCTTGCGCATTTGGGGCCAGTAAACGTGGGTGACAAGCCTTTCAAAGGTCTTGTCTTGCCCCAAATGCCCTGCCAAGGGTACATCATGAGCGAGACCCAGTAGGAAGGCTCTGAAGCGCTAGGGTACCATCAGCACATGGGCTGACCCAGGCTCAGCAACCTTAGGCTCACTATACAGGAGACCATTCTCCCAGTAAATCCAATGTGATCCGTACTGATCACCTGCAGCCTGCTGCCGCAAACCAACAAGAGAAGGGCATTACTGCTGCTCCTTGCAGAATTCCTCTCTGGAGGGGCCCTCTTCCTGCTGCCAATGGGTCAGCTCAGACAGATCCCCCAGTTTGGCCACTTGCTCCCCTGCAGGCTCCAGGGCATCCCCCTCAAGGTTTGCCTCCTCCAGGACCGTGTGAACTTCAGGGGCCGGTTTCCCGCACCCCCTGCCTCTTCTCTTTCTGGCACACACCTGGGCCACTCTTTCAGGCTCCAGGTCCTCTTGATTGCCCTTACTGGCTGCCATTGACCGAGTGGTCACACACGCCCACTCAGGCAGACCCAACATCTCCAGATGAGACCCGTGTTCCACCTTCTCCCAATGGGAACTCTCCAGGTCGTTACCGAGCAGTCAACAGGCATGGCTGGTCTCACTACTTTCAAGATACCTGAGACCCCCCCCCCCCACTCAAAGGGAACCTGTGCCAGTGTCCAGTGGCACTCTGAGTTGTCAGCTGCAACTACTGGGTAAAGTACGTTGGGGACCACTTGCTCTTCAGACACTAGCCGGCAACTGACAGCTGTCACATTGTCTCAAGTGTCTCAGAGCCTGCACCCTATGGCCATTTATGGTCACCCACTGCCCATATTTTTAAGTGTTAGCGGACAGGCGGGTCCTTGGGACCATCTCACTGTCCCCTAGTGAGACAAGACTCTATTCTGCTGGCTCCCACCCACCCTGGGAACCTAACTCCTCCCCCAAGACTACACTAGTCAACCCACAGGGCGGTGCACCTGTAGTTGCAGTGGTACATTTGGGACACTTAGGATCCCCTATGAAGTAACCCACCTGATCACAAGCATAACACTTGCGGGGACCCTTCTCTGCAGGCTTACTTGAAGACACCCATGGTTTCTTACCACCGGGGGTGGGGGGGCTGGGAACCTTTCCCTTGGTTCCCTTGGGAATTACTTTGAGGCCCTTTTTTGAACTCCTTTTGTTTACCCTTGCCCCCCCCTCCCCCACTTTTCTGCTGGGGATCCTGCCCACCCTTGGCTGAGTCTCCCTCATGCCCCTTATGGACCCTGGTGCTGACCCAGCGGTCCGCCTCCACAGCAAGCTTCCAGGGGCCAGTCCGCTTACTGTCAATCAAGTGCTTGCGTAGCTCTGGAAAACTATTAGCAGACAAGTGCTCCCATGCCATCAAATCATAGAGCCCCTGAAAACCATTTACCTGGCTACCCTTCAGCCAACCATCCAGTGCTTTGCAAAAGTAGGCAACATACTCAACCCAAGTGTGTGATTCAAGTTTCTTACAGCCCCTAAACTTCTGCCTGTATAGTTCTGGGGTCAAGCCATATCTCCTGATTAAGGCCTCCTTTATAGGAGCATAAACCATCTTATCCTCCTGTGGTAAGACTAGCAAGATATCCCTCCCTTCTGCCATGAAGCGACTCCACAACCCCGCTCCCCAGTCTCTCTCAGGGACTCTGTGGGACCACATTGCTACCTCATACCCCTTGAACCACTGACTATTGTCATCATTTTTCACATAATCCTTGATCACTTCCTTAGGGATGTACCCCTCTCTTCCCCAGGCACTGAAGACAAGCTGCCACCATTGGAACTGGACTCCATACCCTTGGCTTTTATGTCCAGCTCCTTCAAACTTCTCTCATGCTCTAAGAGCATCCTCTTTTCCTCCATGGCAAGTTTCTGCCTCTCTAACTCCAATTTCTTATCCTCCATGTCACTCTCTTTCCCCAACCTGAGCTTAGCAAGCTCCATCTCATGCACTCTGCTTCTCTCTCTGTCCTCCAGCTCCTCTGGAGACAGCCCCTTTGAAGACACAGTGCTGCCCCCCTGGGAGGTCCCATCCCTCCAGGCAAACCCCATAGCCCATCTTTCTGCCCATCTAAATTCTCTGCATCCACCATAGGCTCCTCGGTATGCTCACTGGCATTCCTCGATTCCAACCAGGCCCTCTGCGCCTTTTGGTATTCTTCCTTTCTGGGGAGGCCTCTTACTGAGTTTTTAATTTTTTTGCAGATGGCTTTCAGTTGTGGCACAGTGTAGGTTTCCACCCTATCTTCAAATTCAATATAGACAGATGCAATTGATGCTGGTTTTGTCATGGTGAAAATTGGCAGTTCTCAAGTTGCAAACAATTCCAAAAAGAAAAAGTTCCACCAATAGTATGTGGTTGCGTAATGGTCTGCACTATACTAGTAGTGTACACCAATCACTGTATGTAAGGCAAAAATGCAAGCCCAGATCCTCACCGCTGACCACCAATGATAGAAATGGGGGTCTCTCGTTGGCAATGGTTTGCACCTTTGTCCAAGTAGGGACCCTTCTTCCTCGTCAGGGTAAGGGAATACACTTCTAAAATAACCCCTTCTCACCCCCTTGGTAGCTTGGCACGAGCAGACAGTCTTATCTCAGAGGCAGTGTGTAAAGCATTTGTGCAAACATACAGTAATATAGTGAACACACTACAAATGGACACCACACCAGTTTAGAAAAATAAGTAATCTTTATCTAAACCAAACAAGACCAAAACGACAAAAATCCACAATACAGTAATCAAAATGCACTTCTCAGAAGGTAAAAACAGTTCTGTCCATAGGAAACTATAGATGCGACACTTTCAACACAAAGTACCTTGGAAGCGTCACAATCATAAATAAAAGCAGCCGCAGGGAAGGTGATGCGCCGGTTCCTTATGCCCAGGGAAGGTGATGCATCGGTTCCTTACTCCAAAGGAGGTGATGCGTCGGACCCTTACTGCCACGCAGGGGAGGTGATGAGTCGGTTCCTTACTGAATGGGAGGTGGTGCGTCGGTTTCTTACTGTGCGGGGAGGTGATGTTGGTTTCCTACTGTGGCCCCGGTGTCCTTGTAGATTTGTCGCCCCGGTGCGATGGGTGGGTATTGGGGATGCGTCTGTTCTTGATCTGGCGGTGACGGCAAAAGCGCTGCGTAGGTCTCTCCAGCTGCGGTCCCACGATGCGTTGGTTCTTGCAGCCGCACAGCAGGGCCTGCGTCGGAATTGGTGCAGTGATCTCGGACTTCGTAGATCGGTGCACGCGAATAGTCGTGTGGCGCTTTCTCCAGCCGCGGGCAGGGGCTGCGTCAGTTTCTTCAGTGGCACAATGGCGATGCGTGGAAATTCTTCCCGCATGGCGGCGATGCTTCGGAAACCGGTGCGGATGCGTTGCACTACTCGTAGTTGTGTCCCTATTCCAGCTGCCAACAGGTGGAACAACCTCCAGAGGCCCAACTCAGTAACAGGCACCTCTTGGCAGGTCAGAACTCCCAGCAAGGAGGTTTAAAGGAGCTGGTGGTGAAGTCTTTGTGTCCCTGAGACTTCAGAACAGGAGGCAAACTCTACTTCAAGCCCTTGGAGATCTTCTTCAAGCAGGATACACACCACACAGCAAAGTATTTGTCCTATCCTTTGCTTAAACAGCCACTGCAGGCTGACCCCAAACAGCTCACAGCAAAGGGGCAGTACTTCTCTTTCAGTTTTTCCAGCTCTTCTCCTTGGCAGAGGTTCCTCTTGAATCCAGAAGTATCCTAAAGTTCTGGGCCACAATATTTATATTCCATTTCTCTTTGATCTGTTGTGGCAGAGAGGCTCCGTGCTCAGTCAAAACCAGTTCTGTTCTCTCTGGTCCAGCTTTCCAGCAGGAGGTGGAGACAGCATTGTGTAAGGCAGACCATCCCCATTCAGGTGAAAGGAAATCTCCTCCCCCTACTCTAAATGCAGCCCAGGTCTATTCAGCCCAGCCCTGACTCATCCAGGAAAGACAGGACAGACTTCAACCCCCCCCCAGTGGCTGTCTACAGTGAATGCACATCCCCAGCCCCTGTCACTCCAAAGCCAGACCATCGCTACACACCCGAGCAGAGGCACACAGGATGGCTAAGCAAGAAAATACCCATTTTCTAGAAGTGTTATTTTCAAACACACAATGTAAAAATCATCCTTACTAAAAAGATGCATCTTTATATTCCGAGTTCAGGCCTACTAAAGTGTACCTCCCTATCTTGTCCCAATGCAAAGTTATATTTATAAGATGTTATAAATAAATTGCCATTCTACCCTATGGGACAGATAGCCTTTCAATAGTGAAAAACGAAATTCACTGTAGTTCACTATCAAGACATGTTGCACACATCAGCACAGGTCCTAACTTTCACATACACTGCTCCCTGCCCACAGGGGTACCTTGGGCCTACCTTAGGGGTGACTCATATATAAGAAAAGGGGAGGTTAGGGCCTGGCAAGTGTCAGGTCGATATGGCAGTAGAGACTGCTCGCAGACACTGCAGTGGCAGTTTTGAGAACCCTTTGCAAGGCTGCTTGTGTGGGTGTCCCAATCAGTGCTGCAGGCCCACTAGCAGCATTTGACCTACAGGCCCTTGGCGCACACAGTGGACTGTACTAGGGACTTAGTAGTAAGTCACATAAGCCAATCATGGAAACATCAATCCATCTTCACAATTTACAGAGCGAGCACTTGCACTTTGGCACTGATCAGCAGTTGCAAAGTGCCCAAAGCATCTAGACCAGCAAAAATTAAATTCAGGCAAAAATAGAGGGGAAACCACGCCAAGGATGCCAGGTCTAACATTTCCCTTTTACCACATGTAAGTCACCCCTAAGTAGGCCAAGGCAGCCCCTTGGGCAGCGTGCAGGGTATTTAAAAGTTAGGACATGTACTGGCGTGTTTTACATGTCCTAATAGTGAAATATTGCTAATTCTGTTTTTCACTATTGCAAGGAAACAATAGTATAACATGGGGATTGCCTGGAAATATCTTTTAAGTATAATTTCCCATTGGGTGCAGATGGAGATTTGAAGTTTGGGGTCTCTGAACTCACAATTTAAAAACACATCCTTTGGTGAAGTTGTTTTTTAAATTGCGTGTTTGAAAATGCCACTTTTAAAACGAGGGTTTTTCCTGCTTAACCAATTTGTTCCTCTGTCTGTCTGTAGAATACACATCTGGGTTGACTGACAATGGGCTCTTGTGCATTCACTCTAGACAGTCACACAAAGGAAGCTGAGGTGTGCCTTGCATATCTGATGGCCCACCACTAGGTTGATGGGCCTTCCTGAGCTAGAGTGGTGGGAGGAGTTGTCACTGACGCCTGAATAGGGCAGTACCTGTCCTTTCACAAAGCTGTCTCCACCCCGCTGTTGTGTATCTAGAGCCAGGTCAGGGAAACGCAAGGTCTTGTGCACTGCAAATAACAGCAATACAAGCCGAAGGCTTCAGATAAAGGGACATAACCATTTTTATATAGGACTCTCCCAAATTAAACGTGTGCATACAATGCTTTAAAAAAGACCAGGAGACCCTATCGAAAGCTTTTTCTGCGTCTAACGTAATCGCAATGGATGGATCTGGTTTAATCGCGGCATTCTCCAGAACATGACACAACAACCGGGTATTATCGTTAGACATGCGATTCCTGAGGAAACCAACCTGGGAATTACTAATTAATTGCGGGAGGACAGCATTAAGTCGTGTAGCTAACATTTTTGACTTCTGATAGGGCAAGAGGGCGTATGATTGACAAGCCTGAAGCGCCATTATCTGGCATGCTGCACTGCCTGACCCTAGTGCAGCATGTCAGTTATGTATTGCGTATGTATGAGGCCAGGCTGTAACAGCCCATGTCTGACACATGCACAATACATCCAGTGGAGCCCTCTTCTGCTGACAAGGTAATACTGCAGCTTTTACATGTAAACAAATGATAAATAAGATCATTTGTTTTTATGTAAAAGCTGTATCATGCCATGCAATACAGGCATAGTGAGACAGTGGGAGATGCCCTTATGCCCCCTAGGTTGCAGGCGCTCTGCACCATACAACAAAATATACAGCACTGAGGAAGTTAAAAAATAAAGCCTTGGGAATATTTATTCAGTGATCGGCTTTTCGGTGGCACTTTGTGGATGTGTACATTAATTTTTATTATTTATGGCAGTACCGGTCTCAGCTGCTTTCTTATCCTTCCTACTAGAGTTTCGCTACGCACAATCAAATGGCGCTTTTGATATTACGTTTGTTACAATCAAAAACCGTGGCAGGAGCTGGTGAAAATTATGAAAAAAAGTAACTATCAAGGGCAGCTCACAGGTGTGACATATGTTTAATGCTTAGAAATGGGGTCTCTAGTTGGCAGTGGTTTGCACCCTGTCCAAGTAGGGACCATCACTCTAGTCAAGGTAAGGGAGTCACACAGCTAAGATAACCCCTGCTCACCCCCTTGGTAGCTTGGCACGAGCAGTTAGGCTTATCTCAGAGGAAATGTGTAAAACATTTGTACCCACACACGCAGTACCTCAGTACAAAAGGAATCCACATCAGTTTAGAAAAATAGGCAATCTTTATCTGAATAAAACAAGATCAAAATGATAAAAATCAAACAGGCACAAGTCAAAATATCACTTTTAAAATATTAAGCAAGTTTATTCTATAGAAATCAACAGATGCGTTCGTTTTAGCACAAAGTACCTTAGATGTGTCAAAATTCAAAGACGGTGCAAGGCGCAGGGGAGGTGAGGTGCCGGAAAAGCAAAGCAATGTGTCGGTTCCTTACTACACAGGGGAGGTGATGCGTCGGTTCCTTACTGGCAGGGGAGGTGATGTGTTGGTTCCTTACTGCTAGCAGGGTAGGTGATGCGTTGATTCATTACTGGCAGGGTAGGTGATGCGCCGGTTCCATACTGGCATGGGAAGTGGTGCGCCGGCTTACGGACACACGGCCTCGGTTCCTTACTGCGGTGCAGTGTCGATGATAAATCGGCACCTAGGGACAATACATCAAAAACCCAGACGCGCTGTCTCGATGCGACAGCACGATGCAGGTGCTGCACCGATTTAACAGTTGCAAAGCAGTCGCTGCGTCGATTTCTCAGCCGCGAGGCAGGCGCTGCATTGGAGTGGGTGTCACGGATGTCGGCAAAACGGGGCTCGAGACTCACGCTGCAGCAAATATTCTGACACACTGCAACGGCGAGCTGGGGCCTATGGTGAAAGCCATGGTCAATGCTTCAAGTGGGAACCACGCTTCGGGGCAGGTAGCGGTGATGCGCCGATCTTTTGCAGTGATCCATCGATAAAACAGGTGCTGGGAGTCAATGTGTGGATTTTCTCTTTGATCTCACCCGGTTTCACTTCCAAGTGCCCAGGAACTGGATTTGGCACCACTTGGCAAGTCAGGACTCTCAGCAGAAGAGCCGAGGCACTGGCAGGTAAAGTCTTTAATGGCCTTGAGACTTCTTAGCAGGAGACAAGCTCAACTCAAGCCCTTGTAGAACCTTGGAAGCAGGATACAGAAAGCAAAGCCCAGTCTTTTCACTACCAGGACAGAGCAAGCAGAAGGCCAGCACAACAAAGCAACAGGCAGAGTGGCAGTCCCTCCTACAGCATCCAACTCTTCTTCCTGGCAGAACGTCTTCAGTCCAGAAGTGTTATCCTTTTGGGGTGTCAGAGGTTCAATAATTATACCCCTTTCTGCCTTGTTGCTCTTCAACAAGGCACTAGACAGGGTTGTCCACTGTCCCCATCTTTGTTTCTGCTGGCATTAGAACACCTTATCCAGGATATTAAACTAAATAAAGATATAAAGGGGGTTAACGTTAGTGGCATCCAGGTTAAATTAGCTGCATATGCGAATGATATTTTGATAATGACGGAACAGCCGAGATGTTCAATTGAAGCATTGATGTCCACGATCGCAGAATACTCCTTGCATTCTGGGTATAAACTTAATAGAGACAAATCGGAAGTAAAACCATTGAATGTGCATTGTACCAAAGCTGTGTTAGGAGATTCTGGTCTGGCGTGACAAGGGAGTTACATAAAATATTTTGGGATAGAATTTGGAAGCAATATTATTGATACCCTTCATCATAATGAGAAACTATTACTGGAAAAGATTACAAAACTCTTAGATACATGGTCTCCGAAATTTATCACATGGTGGGGGAGGATTGAAACCATAAAAATGATGATCACACCCCTAGTGAATTACCTTATAAGTATGCTCCCACTCCTCCTGACAGATGACTTTCATCATAAATTAAATAATCTTCTCACAAAAATCTTATGGCGGGGCAAGAAGGCCCGAATTAGTATTAAGAAACTAAGACTTGACAAATCCTTGGGTGGGGTGAACCTGGCTGATTTTAAGCTATATCAGTTAGCTTTCTTAGCAAAGCAAGGTTCCTACTGGATTGCCCCCCCCTTCCCAGTATACTCCGGTGTGGTTGGATGTGGAAAGAGCTATTCTTCACAACCTCAATCCTTTGTCACTCCTCACATCTAATCTACTTCATCCGACTAGTTCTAAATCTATTTTTAAAAACACAAAATTGGCACTTGTGCGGATTGATAAGGAACTTGAGATGAGTATCAAGGGATCTAATATGGAATCCTTATGGTATAACCGTAGAATAATCTATAAAGGTAAATGTCTATCCTTTATCACTTGGATTAACAAAGGTATTTTTTTCCCTCATCAGTTGAAACATGCTTCGTATCCAGTTACTTCCTCGGACCTCCAATCCAGATATAACTTAGATAATATTGAATTTTATAATTTTTTGAAGGTAAGAGCGGCAGTAACAAAAGCCAAACTGATTAGCACACTGCCGTCCTTACCAATGTTTGTGGCTAAAATTAACAAATTGGGACATCAGGTTTCCCATATCTATAAACTCCTTCGCTCTAAAACTTCTAACCTCAATAATAATCTTATCATTTTTTGGGATTCGCATTCTTCTGACCCGCTACCCGAATCCTTGTGGCCACAGGTGTGGGGTGTTCAGTGGCAAGTAATAAAATATCTCCAGCACTTTCCCAAACTAAGTGTTGGCTCTTGCACAAAGCTTTCTGGACCCCAGCTAGACTACACTCCTTAGGCATTCGAGACGATCCAATGTGTTGGAACTGTAGCTTAGAAACTGGTGATTTAGCCCATCTTATTCTACACTGTAAATCTGTAAGGCCCTTTTGGGATAAGATTTTTGATTTCGTATCTATAATTTTTAACTGTGAATTGAAGAGAGAACTCGCCACACTATCTATGGTTTTTTTTAATAGTTGATATGCGTTCGGATGCAGACAAAGCCCTCCTTGATCTTTTGCTCACGTCAGCTGTGAAAATGGTTCTTACTAAGTGGAAAAACACACGTAAGACTTCATACAAGAAATGGTTAAACTGGATTATGCATCTTAGGGGCGCGGACAATATTGCTTTACAAAACTCGCCATGGAAACCATCGTCAAGATCGCTGTGGAACACCTTGGACAATTATTTTAACTCTCATAAACCTCCGTGAACTGATAAGCGTTGTTTGCATTTCATATCAAATATATTGTATTTTTGTCTGATTCTATTCTTTGGGTTCGTGTTATTTTTACACTTATATTGTATGCTTAATTTAACTATTGTGTCTACTGGGAGTATCCACCATTTGTCTTAGCATATGTTTCTCGCATGCTCATTTAGGCCTTTTCTCGGTTGCATAGGGGTATAGGCATTTTATGCTTTTCTTCTTCTTCTTTTCTGTTTCTTTTCCTTGCTCTTCTCTCTCTTTTCTTTTCCTTTTTTTATGATTATTGACTGTATATGGTTTGGAGTATTATGTATATGTTACTCTAACCATGTTATGCTGATCATTTGTTTATTCGAAAAATTTAATAAAGCATTTGAAATCAAAAAAAGAAGTCAGAATAGTGAAAAAAGGTGTACCTCAGTACCGAACTCTATTCTGGCTTCTGATTGAGTAGAACCTTGTGGACCTGGGCCTGGTATGCTGTGTATGAGGAGTCGAGAATAGTGGGCCTGCCTTCTGCCTCTCCTGGGGGCCATTGGATTTAATGTTTATGGATGTTAGGAAGTAGGAACCCCACCATTTTCCCCAGACCAGAAGGCAGCCAGTTTGCATTTTCTGTGAATTTTTACCTCGCGGACCCGCAGAGGTGAGTCACAGTAGTTTCCGTCCTGATGCCAGGTCTTTGGAACTCCCTACTATTAGCTTTCCTCTTTTTGTTTTTTTTCCGATAGCTAGGAGCAGTAAGGAACGTGGTAGATGGTGAACGTTTCGTATTTAGAGCTGTATTGTTTTGCAGGCTGTTGGTTGTCATCTTACCCTCATGTTTTGAGCTTGCTGCAGTCTAGCCAAAAGTGTTGTAGACATGCCAAGTTAACAGGAATTTGCATAATCCAAAATTCAAGTAATAAAGTTACATGCTGGACTGTGTCCACTCTCACACTTTGAAGGGTACAACTCCTTATGTGTTTTTTTAATGTCTTTACCACGGCAGCCCCATGGTAGAAAAAAGAGCGTCACACCAGAGAATGGGTAAATGTCACCTCTGCCCACTTTTAACTCTGCCACTATTGGAGCATTGAAAGGAAGCCCTCGCCCTTCTCTCATCTTGACTTTAGGGCTCTGGGGGCATCAGAGGGGCTATAAGGGTTCAAGGGAGAAGGCAGGTGGCCCTGAAGCACTTAACTGATTTATGGCAAGATCCAGCTATTGACTTGTAGTTTGTCCTAGACCAGCCTTGGCAGAGGCCTATGCTAGGGGTAGAGTGCCATTCTGAGGGTGCACATACCGCAGCTTGCTGACTGCATCCTATGGGTTAATTTAGGGCTGGTCTGGGAATACAGACTTTCTTACAAGACTGGTCTGACCAGTGCTGTGTTGTGGGTTGTGTGGAGGCTGCACCCACTTTCCGGGAGACCAGTTGTTTTTGTATAGGCTTTCTCAAGATCTGAGTAAGCAGACAAGTTGATTTGGGAGACTGTCCTGAGATCCGTGAGACCTGCCTGTATACTTCAGGTCATGTAAGGGCTGCAACCACCAGACTACTTCAGAATCAGGGAGACCTAGGGCCTCATTTATAAACTTTTGACACACGGTAGCGCAGCAAGCCTTTCTGCTGCGCTGCCGTGCGCCAGGATATGGCGCGTTCCTGTTCTTCTCCCTTTGTGCCGACGCACAGACAGACACCCTTGCATCATGTTGCAAGGGTGCCTACATTGCGGGGATGATTTTTTTTTGTGCAGGAAGGGACACCTTCCTGCACAAAAACAATAATTCATGGCATTTTCCTCTTTCTCTATGCTTGCTGCAGAATGCAGCACACATAGAAAGAGGAAAAAACGAGGAAACAAAAGTATTTCTCCTCATTGCGCCACTCCTACGCCTCCCCTGGGGAGGAGTTAGAATCTGACACATTCACTTGTTTATAATTCCTCGTAAATCTGGGAATGTTTCAGATTCCATGGGTGTTGCGTGGGAACACCCACTGCAACACCCATGGAACGCCCGTTTCATGCAGTGTTCTACTTGAAAGGGGCATATATTTACAAGATCATGAAAAGCCACGTAAAGTGGCTTTGCGTGGCCTTGTAAATATGCTGCAGCACATTGCGCCACCGAGCGCGAAAAAGGTGATGCTCTGGCAGCACAAAAGTGCTGTTAGGGCCTCGTAAATGAGGGCCCTAGTATGCTTTTTTTAGACGCTCTTGGGGACTAGCTAGGCAGATTGCCTGACTTTAGAGACTGCCACGAGAACAGGGAGACTGGTCTCTGTTATTGACTGTTATCAGCTGCATCCAACAGTGAATGGTGTGTCTGTAGGAGTGCAGAGTGAGTTGTGTGATTGTAGGAGTACAATGGATGAGCGGTTTGCCTTCATGAGTGAGGGTTGAGGGCTGTGAATGCACTGGATGAGTAGTGTGCCCTTGTGAGTGCCGGGTGGGTGAGCAGTATGCTTTTTTTAGTGTAGGGAGAGCCTAACACTGCATTTGAGGGTGCATGGTAAGGGGAGCGATGGGTGAGGGATATGACTGTGTGAGTGCAGGGTGCGTGATGTGTCTGTGTGAGTGAAAGGTGAGTGATGTGTTTGTGTGAGTGAAAGGTGAACGATGTGTCTGAGTGCAGGGTGAGTGTTGTGTGTATGAGTGCAAGTTGATGTGTCTGTGTGATTTCAGGGTGAGTAATGTGTCTGTGTGAGTGCAAGGTGAGTGGTGTGTCTGTGTGAGTGCAGGATGAGTGTCTGTCTAAGTGCAGGCTGAGTGATGTGTCTGAGTGCAGGGTGAATGTTTTGTCTGCGTGAATGCAAGTTGAGTAGTGTGCCTGTGTGCGTGCAGGCAGAGTGATGTATCTGTGTGAGCGCAAAGAGAGTGGTGATTTGAATCAAGCTTGCTCGCACTTTATATTCAACTCGAAACTTTCTGCACCAGCCGCCACTCACGGTGTGTATTATGTGCTGTTGTGTATTGTATTTTGTTGTGTTGTTAGGTCTTGCCAGATAGGTAAAACTGCCTGTGGCAAAACGTAGTACGTGCCATGAGAAATATGGAGCCAGTCAAAATGATCTCCATCAAGACAACTTTGCATCATCCGAACATCATTCGGAAATATTGTGCGAAGCGTTCTGATGCCCAATAGGAGATTGTGCATATTAGCATGATCGTTTCTGACTCGTGGTAATGATGAATACTTAAATAGTATCCATCATGAACACATTATTTTTTAAGCTTATATCTATCATAAAAACTGTGCTACAAAAAATAATTCTTAACTGTGCCAAATTGAACTGATTCCAACTAGTGTAGCAGGAAAAATATCACATGACACTGGGCCAGGAGGCGATATGCAGCTCTAATTTCACTTCCCTACTGGTTTACTGGGCCTGATGGGAATGTGTGGGCTCTTTATTGAAGGATTAAGATTTTCCCAAAGTGATCCGAGCACATTAGGCTTGAGCTGTGGCAGCCTCTTTGTCTTGCAATAGATATGTGCAAATTAACTAAATCTGCCATTGAGCCACATTAAATACCTAACTCATAGATGTTTTTCTCAGTGGCAGTTACACAGGTGGTAGCACG
The DNA here is from genome assembly GCA_963921515.1 of Calotriton arnoldi. NCBI lineage: Eukaryota > Metazoa > Chordata > Amphibia > Caudata > Salamandridae > Calotriton > Calotriton arnoldi. Next base: position 1,240,183 of record CAWUFW010000497.1, read on the forward strand.
CCACTTTACAAACTGCCTGGTTGAGTCCTACCTTCACCCTTCCGCCTCCTACTTTTCACAGCAGTCATTTATGTTTCTGCACAGCGCTGCAATGCGACCTAATACTTTTTTGTGTTGCACTACGATGGAACACAAAAAGGGCATAGGAAGACGTTCCATAACTCCGGCCTCATTAATATTGGCAAGGCAGTATTTCCTCTGTGAATTCTTGCAATGCCTGTGAGCGGAGGCCTTCAAGGTACCTCGATTGCACGGTTCACGTTCATAAAATACATAATTATAGCTTCTTTTCTTCAAGGAACAGTGATTAATAGCAATGAACAAAATTGTGTAATTATGTGAAGGGACATCGGGGAAAGCTGCAACACTTCTGCCCCTTATGCCAACATCTGATATTCACATTGCGGGTGCTATCCCGCATAGACAGGTTCCACATTGTGGAAGGATACCACCCCCTTTGGGGTGTCCGTATTTTGTCAATGGTTTGCACCCTAGATGCAGTCACAAACCATTGCAAATTATGGTAATGAGTGCCAATGAAGAGGAGGGTATTCCACTTTTCCTGTCACGATTTGGAAGGACTTCGAATACGGACATTGTGAGTTTCTTACCTAATTATGACTTGCAGTGTCTTTTTACTACGTTGGTGTTGGGATTTTTGCACTAGCAATGCCTGTATTTTATCGCATGACACGTTTTGTGTGTGCAAATTACTTTAGTAGACCAGTTAATAGAAGCCAGGTCTTAACTGGATGATATCATGAAAGCTTTCATGTTTGCAATGGGCCAACTCTTATGTTGTTGGGTTCCTAGAATAAATCTTTGTGTAGGTGCTTCTATTATCTAGGAGGCCACAAAGACATGCAATGCTCTAATCACAAAGTTGTTTTTCTTTTATATATAATTCAGTTTCTGCCTTACTTCTCTCAAATATATGCCCCCTTCAAGACTTTCAGATGAAAAATGATCTTAAGTTTAGAGAATCAAAGCATATTCTGAGCATAGCTCTACAGTGTGTATGTTCCAAAAGGCAGTTTCCGATGGATACTTCTTCCCACAGATTCCTCACCTTAGAATATGCCCCAGGAATACAGCGCTTCAGAGTGTCTGTGTGAAGGACAAAGCTCTCCTAGTCTAGGAACACACACTCATATAACATTTTGATATCTACAACTAAAACTTTTATCATTGAATTCTTTACATAACTAAGAAGGTTGACCTAAGGTCAGAAAGATTGGAAAAAAAGAAAAACTGCATTCATAAGCATTTCTAACTCAACATGGGCAGATATGGAAGCCTAGTGCGTCTATTTGCCTATTCAAATTTGGCTTCTCGTTTTAGGCCCACTCGTTATTTCTACACGTTAATTGCATTAATTCGCATTTATAAAAACGCTCTATCAACCTCCCCCCTTTTTAAGGTTTATATAACCATCACAGCATGTTATGTGCCCGAGTTAGACCTGGTAGGAATTAGTGCAATTCTTGCATGTATTTGGTCCTTTTTCCTAAAGTTGCCTTCTCTTTGCCACATTAATGTTTGACACCTTTTGCATTTGTGATGCTTGGACTGGTTTCGCAGAAACACCGACCTTGCTGACATGGAACACTTTGTGAGAATACTATCACACTGCCTTGATTCAAGGCCTCTCACGTGCGTAATACAAATGCGTCTTTTTATTACACTTATGGCGACCCAGCTATCTGTAGAACACAAACAATGGTAGCCTGATCACAATCTCGGCCAGAGGCAAAGATGCCATTTTCTATATACAGCCTTTTGTTTCCTTGCATATCCAGAGGAGACACTTCAGCTGACTTCACAGATTAATTCACAATTCGCTCTTATCTTCTATTGAGTCCTGCCTTTTTCATTCTCCTTCACTTTGTTAAATTCTTAGTTAATATGGTCACTTAGTTCTAAATCCTTTCTTATTTGCCTATTTTTTTCTCTATTTCTTCTCTTTTGTAGGAAAGTTGTAATAGCTTTATATACTCCTAGTGAAGTCAGGAAACAAACAATTATTATTAATACAGGTACTAACATGGCCTTGAGGATTTCTCCTCCTGCTGTTGTAATCCTAATGCCTATTGCAGAAACTCCCTATGTGGAGCTTTTTACTATACTAGTAGTTTCTAAGGGCTCCAGGTTAAGTTTGATGTCTGAAATATTCTTTGCATACTCTCCAATTTTCTCACTCATCAGGTACGTAGGTGCAACAATGTTCTGACTTCAAAATCTTACAGACTTTGCCTCTTTCTGTAAGCACAATGTCTAAAGCATATCTGTTCTGCAAAACCATGGATCTAACTGCCACTGGTTCAGTCTTTGTGGCTAATAAAGTCTGTCCACTACTATTGAAAGCTTTCTAATGTTCTCATTATTCAGTGTCACTCCCACACCTGGGATAATGGCTCCAAATATGACTCCCACCAATTGGGTTCCCTCATTTATACTTCTAATATATCTTTGTGCAGGCGTCATTGTTAAAGTCTTTAAGCTATTTACAAGATACATCTTAGAAAACAATAAGCCTAACTAGCAAATACCCTCCCAATCAGCTGGTAATTTAAAATATGCGTCTTGTCCACAGATAAATTAAACTCCCAGAATTGCTGGTTCATCACCTTGTGGAATTTGCCATGTCCCTCCTCCTGATAATTCAAATGTATGTTCACAGTTACTTTTCCCTACATGTCTCTTTCTGTTTTGAAATCTTCTCCTAAAAACATAAACTGTCCCTTTTAGCCTTTTATTTAGTCTTAACTTTGGGTATGTCATTTTCTTTCTAAAGTCGTCATCTTCCTTTTTCTTTGCATCCTTTAAAATATCTTCATTCGGATTCTTACTATGCGCAATGTTTGCTCTTCTCTCTTCTAACATCATGATAATTGTCTTCTCTGAAGGTCTCATTAAGCATGTAAATTATTTTCATAATCCTCGACAGTTTAAATAGGAAGGTAAGGTCTAAAATAATGCCAAGCAGTCTCCATTTCTTTCACTTGTGGGTGTAAATTCATGCTCTTCTGTAAAGATACTTTTGAAAGAACCATGTCAAAATTCGAAGAATAGTATTCAAAATGTTCCTGCCTATAAACTAAGCTAAGCAATATGCTACATGAAATTGCATAGGAAAAGGGAATGTGTTGGTATGTCACCTCCTCCTCAGCTGAGGAAGGTATATGTGCACACACAAAACAATCGTTAGCATTCATATCATGTGTATATTTTATTCTACACTAATCTAGAATAAACATTAGTTGAATATTCTTCTGTCAGATAATCTACAAATGAGGTTTTCAACTCCTCCTCATCTACATCATGTGAAAGTATCATGTTAGTGGATGAAATTACAGATTTCTCTTTTTCTGGTGTAAAATATATGACCAATAATAATGCTATAGCTACTAATATCATTGCTAGAAATGTAATTTCTACAATAATCTTGCACCTAGTTCTGGTTAAAATTCATGTTTATCCAAAGTCAGATCTTTTAAACGATAAGTGTAGTAGCAAGTTAGTGTCTTTGTTTTTATTTTGCAAGCAGTAATTATTCTTCTTCTTTTGCCTTGCAATGTAGTTAGTTTCTTGCAATGTTTATTTACAACAGTCCTTGTATAGTCTTCCTTAACCCTACTTCATGTTCTTCTAAAAATGTTATTCCTACTCTTCTACTGCAGCCTTGGACCTAGGTAATCTTATTTTCTTTTTAGCAACCTTTTCAGATTTACTCTTGGTCTATTTGCATAGTTCATTCAATAAGTTTGCCAACAACTGGGTTTTTCATTTCAAATTTTTAAAGTCAAACAGTTTCTAGGGGGTTCAGGCAATTCTCTGCTCCAGTCAAGTAAATCAGAAATTTTACATTTAGCACTTGGCTCACGTAATAAGTCAATTCAGGTGCAGATTCCTTCGACTAGGTACTTTTGTTCTTTTGGATTTCCTTGGCACTTGATCACTTTTGATGTCGCTTATACCACTAAACTTTGTTTCTTCAGTGATTGTGGGTGGTATTGATCCAATAGACACTTGATCTCAGCTTCTTTAACTCACAGACTTTTGGCTATTCAACATTGAGAGCTATTTCTGGTCTTGATACACTGCTGGTACCTTCACCTTGATCTTCCTGTTGCTCTGGGAGTGCCTCGACTGTCCCTGTTGCTGCATTATTTACTCCTTCTCCTCCCTCATGAGCTCCAATGCCAGTCGGTGAGAACAGGAAATTGATTTTCTTCACCGGTCTGTGGTTCTACACCCCTTCTTCCTTGTTGTTGTGCTAAATGCAGTTGTACATTTACTAGTATTCTTAGTTCTGGCTCATAGAACACTATTTCTTCGTACAGGTCTCTTGTTCTCTGGATATGCGAGGCGTGCACCCAATTTGGCAATCCAGCGCATTTGGCAGCAGTATTTGTGATTAAAATCACCTGGCAGGGGGCGCCTTTCCACCTTGGCTCCTGACAGGACCTTCTCACATGTTTCTTTATGAGTACCCAGTCCCCTGTGTTCAAATCATGCCACTGCTCTTGATGTAGATTAGCAGTGACAGCTTGAACCTGTCGAGAAACAAAACGCACCACATTAGCCAATTCTTTGCAGTAGTTGAGTACCATATCATCTGTTATGTTCACAAGTGCATTTGGGGGTACAGCAGGCTGTCTTATTGCTCTTCCCATGAAAATTTAATTTGGTGATAAACCCGTCTTCTTGTCAGGTGTGCTTCGAAGACTCATCAACACCAAGGGCAAATCATCAGGCCTTTTCAATGAAGTGGATGCACAGACTTTTGCAAGTCGAGACATTATGGTCCTGTTCAACTGTTCTACAATTCCAGAAGCTTGCGGCCGATAGCTACAATGCAAGTTCTGTTCCAGTTGCAATGCTGCACACATGTTGAAACTCTCAATACTAAAATGAGTTCCTCGATCTGACTCAAGAGAAACTAGCATTCTGTATCGGGGGACTAGTTCTCTCAACAACAATTTAGCCACAGTGAGACTCATCTACTTATCGGGAGAAAATGCACTCTATAACCTGGATATATCTCAGTCCATTATAAACGGGCATCTTGATAAAATCCATTTGCTTCTTGTTGAAAGGAACGCCCGGTCTCCCTATGTGACTTAGTGTAACCTGTGCTTGTTTTCCTACATTCATCTGTTGACATGTTATACAGCGGTGACCTAGATCCTAAGCAAGTAGCCTGAATCTGGGGTTAAACCAGTTTTGCCTAAATTAACTGACCATAGTATCCCTCCCTAAAAGAGAAGGACCATCGAAGTGTTGCCATGTGTGGTAACAAACAGTCTGGTAACACTGGTCTTCCATCTGCCGAAATCCAAATGTCATTTGCATTCTTTCCACATCCTGCTCTGATCCACCCCTGCTGTTCTGCCTCAGTGGCATTTTCCTGCATACTTTTAAGTTCTTCCCATGTGTCAGCTATAGACATCAACATTGCAACGACAGAGTCCTCATGAGATTCACCTGTGAATGTTTTGTTAAAAGTGCAGTCCATTACAGCACAATAATGTGCTACTTCATCAGCCTATCTATTGCCAACTGTGACATAGCCATTGTCCCTTCATTGAGCTGCACACTTAACTACAGCAATTTAAGTGGGGAGTTGTAATGCACCCAACAACGTTTTCACATGGTCACTATTTCATGTTGGTGAGCCAGATGATGTAATGAAACCGCTTTGTGACCATAACTGCCCAAAGTCATGGACAACACTAAAGCCATGCGGACTATCTGTACATATAGTCACTCTCATTTGTGCTGTTAAGTTGCATGCTCTGGTAATGGCAATCAATTTTGCAACTTGTGCTGAGTTTATACTTTGAAGCCAGGTAGCTTCAACAATGTCTTGAATTGTGAAGACAGCATGAGCCATCCACAAAAAGTACATAAGCAGGTCTTATTAAAAGCTCATCTTTTAAATCAGGTCTTGGCTTGGTGCATAATTTTGTGACATCTAGACCGTCCTGGTCAAATTCGCAGCATTTTCATGAATGGGCATCCGTGTACTGGGATTCAAAATCTGGCACTTTTTGCAATTGTACATTTTCAGAACATAGAATTTGTTATTTATTTCTAGTCAACCGCAAGATGGTTATGTTCTGGGTTTTAGTCCTTGTAAACAAGATCTCCACTGAATGGGGAACCATAACAATTAATGAATGCCCCATCCCTACGCCTTCACATCTCTTTAGGCTGAGACTCACAGCGGCAACCGATTTCGGACAAACAGGCAGCCCTGCAGCTACGGGGTCAAGGGTAATTGAAAAATATGCCACGGGCCTTCTTGCTTAACCGTGCATTTGTGTAAGCACTGAGAGAGCGCAGCCCTCCATCTCACTGCCAAACAATGTAAGCCTTTTAGTATCATCTGGCATTCCCAGTGCTGGAGCACGACAGAGACTTTCTCTCAGCTCTAGGAAAGCTTTATTGCATTTGTTGTCCCATGAAAGCAGATTAGGCACATCTCTGCGCATCAGCCTTAGCAAAGGTTTTGCCACCAGGGAAAAGTTTGGTATCCACTGTCTACAATAGCCAACCAATTGCAAAAACATTCTGACATCTTTCTGTGTTTTAGTAGGACACATCTTAAAAATTGCCTCCATTCTCTCTAGTGACACTTTTCTCGTTCCCCTTTCAATGATAAGTTCCAGATGACAGTATTATAATTTTCTCGGTTACACTTTATGTCCATTCTCAGCAAGATAATTTAAAAGTGCAGTCGTATCTTGTTTACAGGCTTCTTTTGTCTCTGACGCCACAAGTAGGTCGTCAATGTATTGAACAAGAACCGAAGCACACTCCAGATTCTTCTTCAGCATTTGGGTGAAAATTGAGGGGCTCTCAGTATACCCTTGTGGGACTCTGCACCGTGCCAAAACTCTCTCTCATACGAACAAGAAGAGAAACTGGTTGTCTTTATGTAAGGAATTTGAGAAAAAAACCCGACAAAGGTCCACAGCAGTGAACTAGGGCACAGAATCTGGTATAATATGGTGGCTAGATTCGGTACCACAGGACAACATGGGATTACAATTTCGTGAACTTTTCTTAAATCCTATACTATTCTGAATTTTCAATTTGGTTTCTGTAATCCCATAATCGGTGAGTTGCACGGACTCCCGATTATTTCTCTCAAAATCCCTTTCTGCAACATGTCATTAAATTAATGGTGGTATTCCTGCAAATATCTTTGGTGTCATGTGATAGGGTGGTGTTTTCGGAAAAATTGCATTGGGTTTGACTGTGATTCAGTCTTGTTCTACACCTTTGATTAGTCCAATGTCTTTCCCTGTAATATCCCACACTTTTGGATTTACAGCCCATTTTAAATCTGAGGGCAACTCTTCAACTGTTCTTAATAGGTAAATCTCTACTTTATTTTGTTGTATCAGGTTAAACTCTGTGGGGCATATTAACAAGAAAATGCGATAAATATCGCTATGCACGCTCAGCGCGATTTTAATTATCGCCGGTTTTTAACGCCCGGTTAGGGCGTTATTAACAACGCTCATCACCCAGGCGATAAAAATCCAGCGATAGTCAGCGAAATGCGGGAATATCGCTGGAAAACCAGCGATATTCCTGCAGCGATAGGGAATTCCTAGTTGATAGCCCATGGTGGTCGTAGCCTGACAATCCACCCCCCTTTACACATATAGCTAAGTCTGAAATTTATCAGGCGTTAGCTTAAAGCGATAACCGGGGTTAGCGCGGGTTTCAATATCGCTATGGGTGTCAGGGCATGGGCTTGTTAATACCGCGATGTGCGGTTTGCGAGTTTTTCCCTGTTGTGTTGCCCGGGAACGCCCTCTTTGATTCTCATTAGCGATGCGTGGCACGGCATAACTGGAACGGGTGCTAAAACAAGGAAACACGCGCTAGCGTGTCCTTGTTAATACTGCGATGGAATTATCGCCGCTTTTCGGCCGAAAACGGCCGCAAAAGCGGCAGAAATGGGCTTGATAATATGCCCCTGTGTCTTCATCTGGTGTCTGGAACTCAACTCCTCTAGGTGTGGAGAGAATTGTGCAAATTAACTTGAACAATAAATCACGTCCTAATAGGTTTACAGGACCTTGAATCGCACACAACAACCTGGTGATTTTCTTCAAATGAACCTATTTTTACAGGTACTTCACTCGAAAAAGAGTTTGTAACTTGCTTGTTTGTGACTCCTACAACTTGGATCTTTTTTCTTATAGGGTGTAGATTTGGGACTTCTGCTGTCCTAACAGTGGAACGGGTAGCACCCGTGTCAATGAGAAACAACACTTGATGGCCATTTACCTCACCTTCTATGAATAGTCCACTCTGGTCTACTTCGAAGACTGTGCCAAGCACACAGTCTGCCTCCCCCCTCAGGCACCGTCATTGTGCTAAATTTGATTCCAAATCCTCATTCTTAATCATAGGAAATTGCTGATATGCATTCTGAAATGTATTTCTGTTTATTCTGGGCATTTACATTGCCCACGTTCTGTTGAGTCATGGTGTAGGAGAGCAGGATCTGCTTCTTATGGTTACCCCCACTTTTTGCTGATGTCTCACTGTTTTCGACTTTAGTGTGGCTGGGGCCCTGCTATCCAGGACCCCAGCCTAGCTGCTTCCTCTCTAAAAGTGATTCCATGTACCTTAGGTACACTTCAGATTGGATTCTGGGGTGCCCTTATAAGTCCCTAGTATATGGTATACTATGTACCCAAGAGGCCTACCAGGGGCTGCAGCATGTATTATGCCACCCCTGGGAGGCCCTCCAAAATGACACCACAGGACTGCTACAGCAGCCTGAGTGAGGTGGTGCATGCACCCCTTACTGAGATATAGGTTCACTATATCTCACCCTATCACTGCACATATAAACCTATCAGTCACCCCTATGGCAGGCCTTATCAATCCTGAAGGCAGGGTGCCTGGTTTTATGTGAGAGGGTGCCCATGCATGAGCATAGCCCCTCTGCAGCCTTCGGAATCTATCCTCCGGGGTTGTCTGTGAGTGCAGCCTGACCATATACTCTTAAGTGCATTATATCTCAACGGTAAATGCTAACTTTGGGATGGCTGCATGGAAACATGTCGTGTTTGGTGTCAAACACCTTGGAATCATACCCCCACACCAGTACCTGGTGTGGGAGTATGATCCCACCCTTCTAAAGGGAGAGACATGACAGCACCGGTATACCCGGTACCAGCTAAACACAAAATGGATGCTGCAGCCACAGACACGAGTCTGGCCTCCTACTGCTGACCGAAACTCCGGCAGGGGAGGCTTGGACAATAGGTTTCCTGTTACAGGGAGGTGTTACCACCTCCCAGACAGGCTTTAGTGTATTGGAGCTGGGTGGGTGCACTCTCTGAGTGCTTTGAAGTCCTGCACTGGGGGCACATTTGGTGTTCCTGTGCATACCCCAGTTCAAACCGGTTGCAGGGGCTGCCAGCCCCTGCTCTGGCGCAAAACTGGACAAAGGAAATGGGTGTAGCCACCCCTCTTTCCAAACCCTCCCATAGGTGGGTCCCCTGAGTTAGTCCAACCCCTTCCTTTGGTATAAGAAAGGAACCCCTGGCAACAGGACTTTAGATATCCCTGGACGAAACTCTGAAACTGAATCCTGGACCTTCGACGATCTGTTCAACGCCAGATGACTGAAGAATCTCCCTTGGAGTAAAGGAGTTACTCCCTTGCTTGGCAGGCACCAAAGACGCATCTGTCCGGTCTACATCTCCGAAGCTCCCGCCAGACACCGACAACCCTGCAACCCAGATGGTGGATTTCCAGACTTCCCAGAGGCTGACCCGAGTCCCCAGCAAAGCTGAGACCCGTAGCCCTCGTGGGTACCGTGGAACCGGAACCCCTGGACAGCGTGCACATTTGCAAGTGCATAAGCTTCTGGTCGATCCTAGAGGCTGTGCTTTGGGTTACTTGTAGCCCTGACCCCGAGCAGTGAATCCACCAAAGATTGCTGGCCTGGCCACTCCGAGTGACCCGTGGGCCGCCATTTCATGATTCTGCCCGAGGTCCCTTTGCGATCCCTTGTCCGTCGACTTGTGGGTCTCTCAGAAGGACATCTTTGATTTCAACGGGCCCCCCTGGTTGCTCCAGGCCTGCCCTGACTCTCCCTTGCTTGGGGAGTCCCTCGGACCTCGCTGGTCCGCTCCGTAGCCATTGTTCCCTTTCTGCGTGGGTTGCTGTTACCAAGGCTTGTTGGGTCCAATCCGGGCACCGACACTGCAGTCAGCTACTACCTTCGTGGGACAGCTCGATTCCAGCTCCTGGTTGTCGTTGACGCCTCCTGGTCCTCGTGGCTGCAGAGACAATCTTCACCTCTTCGAACTTGAAGCACCCGACATCGGTGGGTATTCGACTATCGTGCCCCTGGTCACTGGCTAGTGACCTAGACTCTGTCCCCTCTGCTTTCAGGTTCTTCTCATCCTCAATCCAGGCTGGGATCTCTTCGGACACTTCGCAGCTTCTCGGCAGCAGCACTTTTCAGCCAGCGGCCATTGAAAACGACGGCGCGGCCCGACACCACTTGACACCTGTGCACCCGGCTTCCCTGGGTGAGGTAACACGAGTACTACGGTGCTCCCGTGGGTGTTGGCCCTAGAAGCCTCTAAGTCCAAAAGGGTTTGTTCCTAGTCCACTCCGAAGTGTCCCTAAACTTTAAAACTCTAACAGCGACTTTCCCCATAGACGCTAACGGAGCTCGCGGCTGTCTTCACACACTGCACACGTCCCCCGTGGGTCCCCTGTGTCACTACCTTGGGTGGTTCCTTGGGGTCCGAGCGATTCTACAGGCTCTAGGCCTTGTGTCTAGTCAAGTCGTGGTTCTTATACCACTTTCTTAATATATGGTTTGGTACGCCCCTAGGGCTAATCGTATATTGTGCTAATTTACTGTTATTTGACTTGTAACTTGTGTATCTCGACCTCTAGCCTCATAAAGAGACTAGTGGGTAGTGTTTAGTAATAAATACATATATTTTATATATATATACCTGGTGTGGTTCTCCTTTCATTTGGTCATTTATGAGATTATAGACTGGTAAAACAAACAGCTTAACACTCCTTCAAGACTTAGCCTGAAGGCTGCTCTCCATAGCTACCACTAGGATAGCTTTCATTAAAGGTTGTCTTTTAACCTACCATCAATAAAGGTTGTTTGGACTGGTGCAAGGTGCCCACTATAACTAGTGGACAGCATATGCCAGGCCAACTTCTCACATTGGTGTGCAGCGGTGGGATTCAAGCTTGCCTTTGTTTTACCAGATAATCTCAAGTGAGTGACTAACTGAAAACCACTAAAAGGTACCTGAGGTACATATAATTCAAGCTTAAGGTTACAGTAAGTTCTACTGAACTTAGAGTTGTGTGTCAAGGGCTTAGCACACCCTTTCTACAACTCAAGAGAGTTTAGTAGGCCACACTAGAGTAGGTAGTGCATACACCACACCTCACTAGTGATGTCTTCAAAGCCAGGAGCCAGTGGGTCCCTGCCAGAAGCCCAAGGGATTCCACCATCCAAGTATGACAACCTCCAATTCTTGGAATTGAGAGCATTGTGTAATGCTAGGAAATTGAAGACAGGAAAAACTGCAAACACCCAACGCCTCATAGAGGTACTGCTGTTGGATGATCTCCAGAAGGCCTCAGGGTCTGAAGGGGTAGGCAGAGAGGGTGGGGCAGTAAATGAGGAAGGGCCAAGGGGTGAAGAATCCCATGACCTGACCTCTGAAGCTGGCCAGGAAGATGACAATGATCTTACCCTGGAAAATCCAGCTCCTCCTGCAGATGAGGAGGAGGACCAGAATGGCCCCCTCTTTGTCCCACCAGGAAGAGTTGAGAATGTGCCTAGAAGGGCAAGGTCTCCTTCTCAGGAGTCTAACCATTCTGACACCTCAATAGGGACCTCTGTTTCCTCTCATAGGAGGGACCCCTCTCATGAAAGGAAGAGAGACTGCTCAAGTATGAAGAAGCTCAGCTCAGAATCAGAAGAGAGCAGGTAGCTTTAGATAGGGAGTCCCTAGAGCTTCAGAGAACAAGAAGAAAGTTGGGACTAGAGTCCCATGGTGGCAGCAACTTCCCTAGTGGTAGGGAAAGGTCTCAGGACCATTGAAACTTAAGCAAGATTGTCCCTCCCTACCAGAGTGGGGATGACATCCACAAATGGATTACTGCACTGGAAAGGGCCTGTAAAGTTCAGAGGGTCCCACAGGAGCAGTGGGCAGCAATCTTGTGGCTCTCCTTTGCAGACAAAGATAGAGACAAGCTCCTCACTGTAAGAGAAGAGGATGCTGATGATTACCAGGTCCTGAAGAGTGCACTGATAGATGGGTTTGGCCTAACCACTGAACAATACAGGTTAAAGTTCAGAGATACCCAAAAGGCACAGACACAGGACTGGGTGGACTTTGTAGATTGTGCTACTAAGGCTCTGGAGGGCTGGATGCTTGGCAGCAAGGTGTGTGATTTCAAAGGATTGTACAACTTAATTATGAGGGAGCAGATCCTTAATAACTGTCAAAGTCAGCTGTTGCATCAGTACCTGGTGGACTCTGATCTGACCTCTCTCCAAGAATTGGGAAAGAAGGCAGACAAATGGGTCAGAACCAGGGTGAAGCAGAAGGTTCAGAACCAAGGTGGTGACCCCAAGAAGCAAGATTCTAAGAACTCTGACAAGGGTGGGGAAAAGGGTAAAGACCATAAGTCTTCTCAAGGTCCCCAAAAATGTTCATCTGGGGGGCGGGGGGGAGGGAGTCCCAATCTAGCAAAGGTAAAGGCCAGAAGAAACCATGGTGTAAAATCTGTAAGCAGAAAACCCATTGGACAAGACTCAACTCCAGCCACCATTGCCCCTAAGGCAACTGTTCCCCCCTAGTGCAGCTACAAATGGTGGTGTGCCAAGTAAGGGTGTAGTAGGGTTAACCCTGGGATCTGAGGTGGGCTCTGGCCTAGTCAGAGTGCCAACTCAGGCTATGCTGATCTGTGATGGAGGCATGGATATGGCCTCCCTATTTGTGAGTCCCAGTAATCTGGGCAAATACAGACAGCAGCCTTTAATCAATGGAAGAGAGGCTTTGGCATTCAGGGACACAGGAGCAAGTGTCACAATGGTGACAAAAGATCTTGTGGCTCCTGAGCAGATTATACTTGGTGAGATGTACCAAGTGACCAATGCTAGCAATGTCAGGACAGACCATTCCTTGGCAGTTGTTAATTTCTCCTGGGGAGGGGTAACTGGCCTCAAGAAAGTTGTGGTAAGTGCAGACCTCCCTGTTGAATGCTTGCTTGGCAATGATCTAGAAACTTCAGCTTGGGCAGAAGTGGAGCTCAGGACCCATGCAGAAATGCTGGGGATCCCTGCACATGTTTTTGCTGTGACCAGGTCACAGGCCAAAATGTCAAACACTGAACAGGCCCTGGATTCTGGAATAATGGACCAGGTGCCTCCCAAGAGGAGGAGCAGCAGGGTAAAGGCAGTGCCTTCCCCCCTGACTCAGAGTACAGATCAGTCTCCTGAGGGAGATGATCTTAGTCCTGAAGAAGGAACTGTCCCAGAGGAGCTTGAACCTGATCAGGTTGAGTTCTTGGGGACAGGGGGCCCTTCCAGGGCAGATCTGAGCCAGGAGCAGCTGAGCTGCCCCTCTCTTGAACCCCTCAGACAGCAGGCTGCTGCTGAGGCTGCTGGGAATGCTAGTGGATCCCATAGAGGTCTATTGGGATGATGGACTCCTATACTCAGAGAGTAGAGACCCCAAGCCTGGTGCCACCAGGAGGTTGGTAATACCTCTGAAGTTTAGGGGCTTCCTATTAACACTAGCCCATGATATTCCCCTAGCAGGTCACCTGGGCCAAAACAAGACCTGGGACAGAATTGTCCCTCACTTTCATTGGCCCCACATGTCTGAAGACACCAAGGAGTTTTGTCGCTCCTGTGTCACCTGTCAAGCCAGTGGGAAGGCAGGTGGAACCACAAAGGCCCCCCTGATACCACTACCTGTGGTGGGGGTTCCCTTTGAAAGAGTGGGGATTGACATAGTTGGTCCTATGGATCCTCAGACAGCCTCTGGGCACAGATTTATCCTGGTGGTGGTGGACCATGCCACTAGGTACCCAGAAGCTATTCCACTTAGGACCACCACAGCTCCTGTGGTGGCAAGGGCCCTCTTGGGAGTATTCTCAAGGGTGGGTTTTCCTAAGGAGGTAGTATCAGACAGGGGTGCAAACTTCATGTCTGGTTACTTGACTGCAATGTGGAAGGAGTGTGGAGTGAATTATAAATTCACCACACCCTATCACCCACAATGCAATGGTTTAGTTGAGAGATTCAACAAAACCTTGAAGGGCATGATCAAAGGTCTCCCAGAGAAGCTTAGGCGGAGATGGGACGTCCTTTTGCCCTGCCTTTTATTTGCCTACAGGGAGGTGCCTCAAAAGGGGTTGGTTACAGCCCTTTTGAACTTTTGTTTGGCCATCCTGTTAGGGGCCCATTGTGTCTGGTGAAGGAGGGATGGGAGTTACCTCTCAAACCCCCTAAACAGGACATAGTGGACTATGTACTTGGTCTCCGCTCCAGGATGGCAGAGTACATGAAAAAGGCAACTAAAAACCTTGAGGCTAGCCAGGAATTACAAAAGACCTGGCATGACCAAAGGCTGTGCTGACTGTGTACCAGCCAGGACAGAAGGTGTGGGTGTTGGAGCCAGTGGCCCCAGCAGCTCTCCAAGATAAGTGGAGTGGCCCCCATACAATTGTTGAACAGAAGGGAGAGGTTACCTACTTGGTGGACCTTGGAACTCCCAGGAGTCCCCACAGGGTACTTCATGTCAACAGATTGAAACCATATGTCGACAGGGCAGACATGGGCTTGCTCATGGCTACTGATGAGGGACAGGAGGAAGAGAGTGATCCACTCCCTGACCTGCTCTCTCAGAACCCTGATGATGGATCAGTAGATGGTGTAGCCTTGGCAGGCAGCCTCACTATCCAGCAACAAACTGACTGCAGAAAAGTTCTCAGCCAGTTCAGGCATATGTTCTCCCTGACACCTAGTCAGACTACCTGGTGCACTCATGAAGTGGACACTGGGGACAGTCTGCCTGTCAAGAATAAAATCTACAGGCAGCCTGATCATGTCAGGGATTGTATCAGGACAGAGGTCCAAAAGATGTTGGATTTGGGAGTCATTGAACCCTCAGATAGCCCTTGGGCTAGTCCAGTAGTCTTGGTACCCAAGCCTCACACCCAGGGTGGTAAGAGAGAGATGAGGTTTTGTGTAGACTACAGGGGTCTCAATGCAGTCACTAGGACTGATGCCCATCCCATCCCAAGGGCAGATGAGCTTATAGATACTTTGGCCTCAGCCAAGTTTCTGAGCACATTTGAATTGACAGCTGGTTACTGGCAGATCAGACTAGCTGATGATGCAAAGCCAAAAACAGCATTTTCTACCCCTAGTAGGCATTATCAATTTGTGGTGATGCCCTTTGGTTTGAAGAATGCACCTGCCACTTTTTAGAGGTTGGTGAATACAGTCCTTACAGGTCTGGAAGCCTGTAGTGCAGCATATCTAGATGATATTGCTGTCTTTAGCTCCACCTGGGAGGATCACCTGGTCCACCTCAGAAATGTTTTGGAGGCCCTGCAAAAGGCAGGCCTAACTATCAAGGCTACTAAGTGCCAGATAGGGCAGAGTCAGGTTGTGTACCTGGGCCACCTTGTGGGTGGAGGCCAGGTTCAACCATTGCAGAGCAAAATCCAGACCATCATGGACTGGGTTGCTCCAACTACCCAGACTCAGGTGAGAGCCTTCTTAGGCCTGACTGTGTATTACAGAAGATTTGTCAAGGGGTATGGATCTATAGTGACACCCCTGAATGACTTGACCTCTAAGAGAATGCCAAAAAAAGGTTCAGTGGACAGTCAGCTGTCAAAAGGCATTTGATGACCTGAAGCAGGCCATGTGCACTGCTCCCATTCAAGTCCTGATTACTCCAAAAAGTTCATTGTCCAAACAGATGCATCTGAGTTGGGGGTAGGGGCTGTACTGTCACAGTTGAATGATGAAGGTCAGGATCAGCCAGTAGCTTTTATTAGCAGAAGGCTGACCCCCAGAGAGAAACGTTGGTCAGCCATTGAGAGGGAGGCCTTTGCTGTGGTTTGGGCTCTGAAGAAGCTGAGGCCATACTTGTTTGAACTAGGAAGTGAGTGCCAGACAGACCATAAGCCCAGCCCCTCTTATGGCTAAAACAGATGAACGGTGAAAACCCCAAACTTTTGAGGTGGTCCATTTCCCTACAGGGGATGGACTATACAGTGGAACATAGACCTGGGGGTAGCCATGCCAATGCAGATGGACTCTCCAGATATTTCCACTTAGAACATGAAGACTCAACTGGTCAAGGTTAGTTTAATGTCCCTGCGTTTGGGGGGGGGATTGTGTTGGAGAGTAGGATCTGCTTCTTATGGTTACCCCCACTTTTTGCTGATGTCTCACTGTTTTCGACTTTAGTCTGGCTGGGGCCCTGCTATCCAGGACCCCAGCCTAGCTGCTTCCTCTCTAAAAGTGATTCCATGTACCTTAGGTACACTTCAGATTGGATTCTGGGGTGCCCTTATCAGTCCCTAGTATATGGTATACTATGTACCCAGGGCATAGGTACCCCAGAGGCCTACCAGGGGCTACAGCATGTATTATGCCACCCCTGGGAGGCCCTCCAAAACGACACCACAGGACTGCTACAGCAGCCTGAGTGAGGTGGTGCATGCACCCCTTACTGAGATATAGGTTCACTATATCTCACCCTATCACTGCACATATAAACCTATCAGTCACCCCTATGGCAGGCCTTATTAATCCTGAAGGCAGGGTGCTTGGTTTTATGTGAGAGGGTGCCCATGCATGAGCAGAGCCCCTCTGCAGCCTTCGGAATCTATCCTCCGGGGTTGTCTGTGAGTGCAGCCTGACCATATACTCTTAAGTGCATTATATCTCAACGGTAAATGCTAACTTTGGGATGACAGCATGGAAACATGTCGTGTTTGGTGTCAAACACCTTGGAATCATACCCCCACACCAGTACCTGGTGTGGGAGTATGATCCCACCCTTCTAGAGGGAGAGACATGACAGCACCGGTATACCTGGTACCAGCTAAACAGAGCCCTGGCATCACAAAATGGATGCTGCAGCCACAGACACGAGTCTGGCCTCCTACTGCTGACCGAAACTCCGGCAGAGGAGGCCTGGACAATAGGTTTCCTGTCATAGGGAGGTGTTACCACCTCCCAGACAGGCTTTAGTGTATTGGGGCTGGGTGGGTGCACTCTCTGAGTGCTTTGAAGTCCTGCACTGGGGGCACATTTGGTGTTCCTGTGCATACCCCAGTTCAAACCGGTTGCAGGGGCTGCCAGCCCCTGTTCTGGCGCAAAACTGGACAAAGGAAATGGGTGTAGCCACCCCTCTTTCCAAACCCTCCCATAGGTGGGTCCCCTGAGTTAGTCCAACCCCTTCCTTGGGTATAAGAAAGGATCCCCTGGCAACAGGACTTTAGATATCCCTGGACGAAACTCTGAAACTGAATCCTGGACCTTCGACGATCTGTTCAACGCCAGATGACTAAAGAATCTCCCTGGGAGTAAAGGAGTTACTCCCCTGCTTGGCAGGCACCAAAGACGCATCTGTCCGGTCTGCATCTCCAAAGCTCCCGCCAGACGCCGACGACCCTGCAACCCAGGTGGTGGATTTCCAGACTTCCCAGAGGCTGACCCGAGTCCCCAGCAAAGCTGAGACCCGTAGCCCTCGTGGGTACTGTGGAACCGGAACCCCTGGACACTGTACACATTTGCAAGTGCATAAGCTTCTGGTCGATCCTAGAGGCTGTGCTTTGGGTTACTTGTAGCCCTGACCCCAAGCAGTGAATCCACCGAAGATTGCCGGCCTGGCCACTCCGAGTGACCCGTGGGCCGCCATTTCGGGATTCTGCCCGAGGTCCCTTCGCGATCACTTGTCCGTCGACTTGTGGGTCTCTCAGAAGGACATCCTTGATTTCAACAGGCCCCCTGGTTGCTCCAGGCCTGCCCTGACTCTCCCTCGCTTGGGGAGTCCCTCGGACCTCGCTGGTCCGCTCCAAAGCCATTGTTCCCTTTCTGCGTGGGTTGCTGTTACCAAGGCTTGTTGGGTCCAATCCGGGCACCGACACCGCAGTCAGCTACTACCTTCGTGGGACAGCTCGATTCCAGCTCCTGGTCGTCGTCGACGCCTTCTGGTCCTTGTGGCTGCAGAGACAATCTTCATCTCTTCGAACTTGAAGCACCCGACATCGGTGGGCATTCGACTATCGTGCCCCTGGTCACTGGCTAGTGACCTAGACTCTGTCCCCTCTGCTTTCAGGTTCTTCTCATCCTCGATCCAGGCTTGGATCTCTTCGGACACTTCGCAGCTTCTCGGCAGCAGCACTTTTCAGCCAGCGGCCATTGAAAACGACGGCGCGGCCCGACACCATTTGACACCTGTGCACCCGGCTTCCCTGGGTGAGGTAACACGAGTACTACGGTGCTCCCGTGGGTGTTGGCCCTAGAACCCTCTAAGTCCAAAAGGGTTTGTTCCTAGTCCACTCCGAAGTGTCCCTAAACTTTAAAACTCTAACAGCGACTTTCCCCATAGACGCTAACTGAGCTCGCGGCTGTGTTCACACACTGCACACGTCCCCCGTGGGTCCCCTGTGTCACTACCTTGGGTGGTTCCTTGGGGTCCCAGCGATTCTACAGGCTCTAGGCCTTGTGTCTAGTCAAGTCGTGGTTCTTATACCACTTTCTTAATATATAATAATCGTATATTGTGCTAATTTACTGTGTTATTTGACTTGTAACTTGTGTATCTCGACCTCTAGCCTCATAAAGAGACTAGTGGGTAGTGTTTATTAATAAATACATATATTTTATATATATATACCTGGTGTGGTTCTCCTTTCATTTGGTCATTTATGAGATTATAGACTGGTAAAACAAACAGCTTAACACTCCTTCAAGACTTAGCCTGAAGGCTGCTCTCCATAGCTACCACTAGGATAGCTTGCAATAAAGGTTGTCTTTTAACCTACCATCAATAAAGGTTGTTTGGACTGGTTCAAGGTGCCCACTATAACTAGTTTAGTATTAGAACAGTGGTCCTTAAAAAGAACAGTATGGTCATCAGGATAAATATAGACTCCAATCAGTGCTATATTACGAGTGTCCAGCCGGACATTCAATTTAATAATTCAAAATGTCAAAAACCAAAAATATAAACACATCAATACAGTGGGACACAATCCTGCATCCTACATAGAAACATAACAAATATATTTAGGACAGGAACATATCAGGCAAGACAGGGTAGCTTGTGGAATATTGAACACAATTTCTAACAAGCTTGAGGAAACAGTAATTACACTTTTTTTATCAGATTTGATTAATGTACAAACTGTTTAAATTGGTCGACGACGTTTCGATCCTCTTAAAAAAAAATGGTAGGATCATCATCAGGACAGTTATAAGTACAAGCCTGAATAATTAGAGATTGTCTGTGGAAAATAAGGAAAAGGGAAGGAGATTAAGGAGCGTCTAGTACAGACCGTGAAACATTATGCTATCCAGGGGGTCCGGGACCAGCCCTGGTGTGACCGCACCATGCTCGTGAAGCAGTTATGAAAACATTCGAGGACTCTCAACAGGGCGATAACTGTGAAGGGAGATGGCTAGCGTGAGTGAGCGTGAACGTCATGGCTGCATATTAAAATAAGGTGTAGAAGGAAACAACCGTGTGGATATGGACGCACACAATCAATCGTGTCAAGATAGTGACAAGCGAACTGAATGGTACACACGTGAGCAAGGTGAAAAGGCCTAAAGATGTATGAGGACCGAGTTCAGAGTGCCCGCTGCGCGTGTGAGGTGACGCTCGTTCGCACAAAAGTGAAGTAATAACTACCCTCAATTGGGCTTGCGGAAGGTAAAGCCACAAATACACTCAGTGGTGGAGGCCAATTAAATATGATGTTCTGTGAAAATTAAATTCAATTGTAAGGTACCGGAATTACTAGATAACAACTCGATACCAAAGGGGATGATGGACGGAGCGTTTGAGCAAATCAAACACTCACCCCCAGTCAACTGATCTGGGTTTAATCCATCATCATTCTTTAGCTCACTCCACCACCCCAGTTCAGACATGGCCATATGCAAATCAGTTTGATTAGCTCAAACGCTCCGTCCATCGTCCCCTTTGGTATCGCTTTGTTCGCCCTAAGTTGGCAGGGTATGCCCAGACGTGGGTCCCTTGCTCACTTTGCCACTGGATTCAAGCTAGCCTGGCTGATGACGGCTGAATAGCCAGAAACCGGTCCCAGGATGCTTGTTTCCGGTCCAGGGAAGACATGGCTTGGCAGTTCGGGCTGGACTGTTCCCATGAGGCACAGGGTCAGACTGATTTGCATATGGCCATGTCTGAACTGGGGTGGTGGAGTGAGCTAAAGAATTATGATGGATTAAACCCAGATCAGTTGACTGGGGGTGAGTGTTTGATTAGCTCAAACGCTCCGTCCATCGTCCCCTTTGGTATCGCTTTGTTCACCCTAAGTTGGCAGGGTATGCCCAGACGTGGGTCCCTTGCTCACTTTGCCACTGGATTCAAGCTAGCCTGGCTGATGACGGCTGAATAGCCAGAAACCGGTCCCAGGATGCTTGTTTCCGGTCCAGGGAAGACATGGCTTGGCAGTTCGGGCTGGACTGTTCCCATGAGGCACAGGGTCAGACTGATTTGCATATGGCCATGTCTGAACTGGGGTGGTGGAGTGAGCTAAAGAATGATGATGGATTAAACCCAGATCAGTTGACTGGGGGTGAGTGTTTGATTAGCTCAAACGCTTCGTCCATCGTCCCCTTTGGTATCACTAGATAACAACTGGCAGACAAGAAGATAGAACCAGCAGGAATTCTCACCTAAGAGTGAATAACCTGGCGTTTAGACTGTAAAGTTATCAGTTCCAAGGGGGGGCGCTAGAGGGCGCACGGCAAGATGGCCGCACTTCTGTGAGGCTCTGCCTGACCGAGCCATAATCCGCCTAATATCTGCTGCATCGCGATCACTTCACGGATGCTGGGACCCTGAGTGGACTCCTACTTACTTGCTGAGCCCGTTGGTGGTACTTGGGGCCCCGTCCGATCCCTACAACTGGGAGAAAACAACTGAGTCGGCCGGACACAGGGGGGAAGGAACATGGCGGCCGCTGAGTGCGTGTAGGCCCCCTCTGAGTGCGGGGCCTTGGTGTTCTGGCCACCTGTCTGCGTGGCCTTATTTGATCTGCGGGGGACTGCGCACTACGGAGGCCGCTGGCCGCCCTGCTGAGACCCACAGGACAAACGCCGGAGGTGTGGGGGGCCGTCCTGCGGGGCCGGCACCGGCCGAGTGAGGAGCCACCCGCTGGACCTGAATGCGAGGCGGAGGTCGCACGGAGCTCCGGAGGAGGATGCTGACGGCTGGAGGAGGCCTCCCCTTGTGACGCGTCGACGCTGGGGCCGACCTGCCTACTGGCGCCCGTCGGCGCTGGGTGCGGTGAGTGGGGCTGGGGCTCGGACCGTAGAGGCGGGATCGGGCCTTGGGCTGTGGCCGCGTCCTGCGAACTGCGGCCGGCGCGGGGGCCTAACCCAAGAGCGGCTACGGGAGGCGGAGCGCAGTGCCGGCGGCGGCCTACCTGGTCGGAGTCTCCCCGCTTCCAATCTCTGGGGGAGAGCGAGGGGTTCGCCGCGCGGTGGGCGGCTCTGAGTGGCATCTGCGGCTGATCTCCCGGGCCGGTGGCTGGATATGCACGGTCTACTCTGAGGGAGGCGGTTGAGACAGATTGCAGGGGGCATTGCTGGGCCTACTGCTTGTTGATCCAGTGAGGCCTGGCGGCAGCGTTGAGGTGGAAAGAGGTGCAACTCTGATGATAACGCCTTCATAACGGTTACTTTGATTTTTCAAGACATATGGCGTACAGAGGGTATAAGCTCTCCCAATTATGTGCCTCTAGAAATTTCACTGACTAATACCAATCATTGCACGAGCTGTACTCTACAGGCCTACTGCCCTTGGTGTATTGATATTGGGGGCAGGCTTGGCTGCGAGGAGTTGCACTGCGGAATACACTGAACCCTGCATCGCCGCGTTTTGGGACTGCCCTGGAATTTGTGCGGCCCGCTTACCGGATTGCCACGCCGCCTCAGACATTTGGGGAGGCCGGTCCCTAGTGATCTTACCATACTGAGAGGATTCTAACTAGGGGGGGTGCCCGACCGTAGCTCCGGCTCTCCACACGTTGATTCTCCCCCCATCGCACTGGGACGCTAACTATAAAAATGGGGAGAACGGAAAAGAATCAGCCACGCCTTAACTTCGAGTTGCGAAGGCCCCCCAAGACTCCGCAGAAAGCTGCCTCTGACTCTGAGGCGGATACACACACAGACGGCCCCCCCACGCTGGAATCTACCTTGGTGGCCATGCAGCGCACACTGCAATCTATTGAGGGCGCGATGGCTGCGGTGAATAATCGGCTTGACCACATGTCCTCACAATTTGAGACAGAGTGCTCGCATGGGGGAGGTGGAACAAAGGGTCTCTGCGGCTGAAGATGGCTTGACTACGGTTTCTGACAAAACCTTAAACATGGAAAAAGTCCTCTCAGTCATCCAAGCAAAGAACGAGGATTTAGAGGCGCGGTCCTGGCGCAATAACCTACGTATTACTGGGCTGCCGGAATCGACCAATGTGGGAAAGATGGAGATTTTTATTGAGCACTCAGTGTCGGACATCTTTGGTACAGAGCATTTGTCCAGCATGTTCATTGTGGAGCGCGCTCACCGGTCCTTAGCTGCGCGGCCGGTCCCGGGAGCTCCACCTCGCCCTATCATAGCCAGGGTCTTGAACTATAGGGACCGGGACACCATCTTGCGCCTGGCTAGGGAGATGGGCACTGTTGTGCATCAGGGCAATACATTGGCCTTTTTTCCTGATTTTACAGTCGCAGTCCAGGCTGCTAGGAGGGAATTTAGCACTGTGAAACGGTTGTTGAGGAATGAGGGGGTCCCCTATGCTATGCTGTACCCGGCCCGGCTTCGAGTAGGTGCTGCGGAAGACAACAAGATTTTCTCCTCCCCAAAGGCCGCAATGGAGCATGCTAAAAAACTGCAACGTGCGAGGCGGGACTCTACGGCAGCGCCCGAAGATGATGAGTAGTGGGGCGATTTGCTATCTGCAAACTCTCTGATGACACTTTGTTTTTTTTTCTATTTGGCCACTTGCTCACGCTATGATGTTCGCATGTTCACATTGTCCCTCCTGCTCACTCATTATTGTACTTATGGAAAATGCTCTGAGGGTTGCTAACATTAGTATAACTGTGACCTCTGGTCTGGATATGCAGTCTCTTTTCCTTTATAGATAGATTAACTGCCACCCTCCTAGCTGCCAACCTTGTTAGCGTTTATACAGGGTTCCGCCTATAGTACATGTTTTATTGTGCCTTTACATTGCAACATTAAGTGCTGTTGATTTCTCCTCAGGTAATGTGTGCTTTATCTCAGCGACGGGATGGACTATTGGTTCTGGGATGGGATGTTCTAATATTGTTATCCTCGGTCGACTCCTACTATGTGGGAGGGATGCATATCTGTGCCCCCCGCATATGGGTGCAGCCCGAATTTGTTTTGCTACTGTAGGGGGGGAGGGGTTAAGATGGGTGTTGGGATGGCTTTGGCATGGTTGGGGTGCTGAAGTGGGTGGGGGGATGGAGGTGTTTGGGGTGGGGATAGGGGAATGTTCATGTTCTCTCCTAGGCACATAATAAGTGTGTATGTTATTAGCCACTGCTTGATATTACTCTGTTCATGGTCTATTGCCAAGTATCTACTTCTATTGATGCCCTGTAATGAGTAACGGTATTAAGTTTCTCACATGGAATATACGCTGACTTAACATGCCAAAAAAGATCAGGATGATGTTTGCATGCCTGGATCGTAAGGGTGTGCATGTCGCCCTTCTTCAGGAGACCCATTTGACTACGGAGTCGGTAAAAAACATAGGTGCGCATTGGGCGAGTGTGAAAGCGTCGTCTTCCTACTCATCCTATGCCAGGGGGGTGTTGACCTTGGTGAAAAAGGGGGTCCCCTTTACGGCGATCAGAACGGAGGCGGATGATAGTGGCCGGATTGTGATTTTGCATGGCCGATTGGGTGGTGAGAGTGTGTTGCTGGTAAATATATATGGACCCAATATAGATGACCCCTCGTTCTTCTCTGACGTGTGGCGCAGAATCACATCGTTTCCACCTGCGGCAATTATCTGGGGAGGGGATTTTAATTTGTGTTTGGATGTCACTATGGATAGGCATGGAGCAAGTGAGGCCCGGTCCAAACGTGCGGCAGATACGTTACTGGGGCTCATAGACGCAGGCCACTTGCATGATGTGTGGCGCCAGCGTCACCCCGCTGCCCGGGAGAGCACATATGCCTCAGCGGTGCATGGCTCTTGGTCCCGCATCGATTTCTGGCTGGCCTCGGAGGTGGTCTGCACCTGGACAATGAAGGTATCGCATGAGCCCCGCTCCTTATCGGATCACTCTCCCGTACTCCTTGAGATGCGGCTACCGGAGTATCAGTCACCGCCTTTTGCGTGGCGGCTTCAACCCTCTGAGCTTAAGGATCCGGTATTTAAGCAGGCCATAGCGGAGGCGATCAGAAATTACTTCATAGCAAATGAAGGCACTGTGGATAGTGCTAGTGTGCTCTGGGAGGCCTTCAAGGTCACCATCCGAGGAGCCTGTATCGGGATACAGTCCGGTGTTCTGCGAGACATCCGGCGTAGGATAAGGAAACTGGCGACCAACATTTCAAAATTGGAGCGCGCTTTTGACTTGAACCCCTCCGCTGCCAAACTAGCAGAAATAAGAGAACTTGTTACGAACACAATGAAACTGTGGACCAGGAGCTGCTGCATTGCTCGCGGCGCAGAATAGCTAGATATTATGGTGAGGGAGGTCGGCCTAGCCGCTCTCTTGCTCAAAAACTTGCGGAGCCAGGAAGCTATCACCGAGCTCATTGATGGCAATGGTGGGACTCGTCACTCGACGGAGGACCTATGTGACATCGTCCTACAATTCTATACGGATTTATATGCAGCTAGGGAATCCCCTCCTACTGAGGAGACACATGATTATCTCGATGATGTGGCTTTGGGATGGCTATCCACTGTACATCGTGAATATTTGGTGCAGCCCTTCGATGAGGAGGATGTGAGGGAAGCTATTATGTCCCTGCCAACTTGCAAAGCCGCTGGTCCAGATGGCTTGCCGAGCGAATTCTATAAAGCATATGCGGCAACCTTGGCTCCTAGGCTGCTGGCAGTGTACGCAGAGGCTTATGAAACTGGGATCCTTCCACCCTCCCTTCGGGAGGCCCTCCTTGTCATCTTACTAAAGCCAGATAAACCCCCCAATCAGTGCGGGTCGTATCGTCCTCTCTCAATTATTAACATAGACACGAAGATCTTGGCTAAAATGATTGCCACTAGGTTACAGCCTTTGATACCCCTCTTAGTACTGCCGGATCAATCTGGCTTTGTCATGGAGCGCTCCACAACTCATAATCTGCGCACACTGTTTTCCACACTGCACTATTTTGAACCAGATTTCCAAGCGGTTGCTGTGCTGCTCGATGCAGCAAAGGCCTTTGACTCTGTGCACTGGTCTTACCTGTTTGCTGTGTTGAGCAGGATGGGATTCCCTCCTTTCTTCATGCAGTGGCTTAGGGTCCTCTACAGCGGGCCGGTTGCTCGGGTGCGAGTCAATGGCAGGGTATCGTCCTTATTTCCTATAGAGAGGGGCACGCGTCAGGGCTGTCCCCTGTCACCCATGCTTTTTTCCCTAGCTCTAGAGCCTCTGGCATGTAAGTTGCGCCAGAAGCATTCAGCTGCTGCATTAAGGTTTCGACAGCGACCATTGATTGTCTCCTTATATGCGGACGACATGATGCTTTATGTCCGTGAGCCCTCGGTGTATCTGTCCCCGCTCCTAAGGGAGTATGTCCAATTTGAAAGATTCTCGGGACTTGGAATTAACTGGTCCAAATCGGTGGTTTTCCCACTTACTGCACATACCAAAGAAATAGAGCTTGACTTTCCACTATCCTGGACCTCCGACCCCGTGAAGTATCTGGGAGTGTGGATACACCGGGATCCCGCTGTGGTGCTCTCCGAGAATTATGGGCGTTCCATTACCCGTATTTCTGAGCAGGCCGAGCGGTGGTCACGTCTCCCTCTATCGTTAGCAGATAGGATCGCGGTGGTAAAAATGGTTTTCCTGCCTAAGATGCTATATTTCTTTGTCAACATACCCATAAAATTGAATGTAGCGCTGTTTCGCACACTGCAATCTGCCCTATTAACCTTTGTGTGGGGAGGGAAACAGCCCAGATGTAGATGGGATTTATTAGTGCAGCCCTTTGATCGGGGGGTTTTGAGGCTCCAGATCTACGTCTCTATTATCTATGTGCACAGGCACACTTCGCTCATTATTGGCATTTCCCGCAGCGATTCCAACCTCACGTGGCTATTGAAGCTGATGCGGTACTTCCCGTTCCATTACAGGCGATGGTTCTCTCGGGCGGCTCGGGTGGGCCCCAGACAGAGATAAATCCTCCGTTATGCACGTCATGGGCACTGGCGTCCAAAGCTAAGTTGTCTTATTTATATGCTCCACTGCTGCCTATAGCTTCTCATCCGGATATATCTGCGGCACGGGAGTCCTCTGCACTGAGACAGCTGTCTGGTGCGGGTATTGTCAGAGTGGGGGATCTATATAAGGAGGGCCGTTTTAAAACACTGCGCGAGGCTCAGAATGACGTAAACCGTAGTTTCATGTTCAATTTCACATATGTTCGAGTTCGGCAGGCTATCCGTGCTGTGTATCCGGAGTTTCCTGCGGAACCTACCGCACTGCGTGCACTGCAGGCCTTGCTGTCAGGGGAAAGTCGCAGGGGGCTCATCACTAAGCTTTATAACTCCTCCCTGCGGGAACGAGAACACGAGGAGCACCCATCATGTCTGCGCTGGCAGGCTGCGATAGGCAATCCTATTACGCTGGAGGTCTGGACAGCGTGCTGTCAACTCACGGGTCGCCTCACAGCCAATTGTAACCTCAGAATTATACATTTTAAATACCACCATCAAGTATACTACTCCCCCCTGAGGTTATACAACTACGGCCTGAGAGAGACTGCGGATTGTGTGCGGTGTGGCGCTGTTAACGCAGATTTTTATCATGTTGCATGGCTGTGTGGGGGCGTGTATGCTTTCTGGACTGAAGTAGCTCGCATATTGACGGATGTGGTGTCGGAGCCGGTGGGTTGTACACCTGAGCTGTGCCTCCTTGGTTATGTTAAGTGCCTGAAACCGGCTAGTAGACGTATTGTTGCGATCTCCACCCTGTTTGCATAGAGGGCGGTGGCGCAACGCTGGGGCTCCAGGTCCGCCCCTACTGTAAAGCAGTGGCTTCGAGAATTGGTTTATTGTAGGGATCAACTGCAAGTCTATGAAGAGGAGCTACCGGAGTCCTCTCGCCCTAAGGATATTTGGGCCCCAGTTACATCTTATCTGATGTCTCACCCTGACATATTTTAAATGTCTTGCCCACTGTGTTGGAGCCCCCTATCAGAATTGCGACAGTCCTAAACCAGACTGTTCTTGCCCATAAGTCCACTGGCTGCCTGACCTTCAAGTAGATGCCTCAGGGTCTGCACTTCCTATTTGCTTCTTTCTATCTCTTGCAGAAAATATATTGTAATATCAAGAAGGAGTAGTGATTATAGTATAGCTGTTTGCCTGGGAGCCTGGGGGGGGGATGGGAGGAGTTTTCTTTTGTGGGATTGTATATGATCGATCCGCTATTCACAGTTTTGCAATCTTGATTGTATGATTTGTCTTGAAAGTATTGAATAAAAACTTTTCAAAAACAAAAAAGTTATCAGTTCCAAGACAGCAAGTGGCGATGCACTACAGGGAAAAGGGTTGGAAGGGAGAAGTGAGGAAATAAAGGGGTGGCTTGGAAGGAGTCAGATGACTACGCAGGGCAGCGTGCTTACCGTTATGCTGTATGATCCAAGGCTTGATGGCAGGGATAGCCATCGGCCAATGGAATGCTCCTATTTATGGTGTGAGTGACAGGTGACTCAGCAAAAGGTGGCCATGTTGGGTGAGGGTTTTAATGAGTAAGGAAGACAGACTAGGTGCGGTAAAGGGAACCACTAGAGAGCCAAAAGGAGTCAGTGAACTAAAAGAAGAGTAAATCATACAAAACAGTATTCATTATTTAGGTAACAGGGAAATTTTACCAAACAACTGAATTAACAAAATATGCTTGGTGACAATTGGACAGAGATATTCAGGAACCATGGTAAAAACAACTGAATTAACAAAATATGCTTGGTGACAATTGGACAGAGATATTCAGGAACCATGGTAAAAACAAGCATCAACGCAGTTAGTGGCAGTTGTATTCAGATTACAAACTAGAGGTAGACACAGTGAGGGCGGAACATAGTTCTTGGTACAAGGAGTGGTCTAGATCAAGGTGGTCCATTCCTCATTCCTGTTCAGTCCATTCCTGATGCTGTTCATGCGGATAATCTGCTTGAGCTCCTCTTTATTCAGAAGTTGTGCAATGTCTCCGCCTCTTGGGGGTTGTTTAACAACGTTTATGACTGTCCATTTAATGTCATCTTCATTGTGTCCTGCCTCGGTGAAATGATCCACTAAGGGCGCGTTGGGAGTTTTGCAGCGCACTCTACTCCTATGTTGTCCAATTCGGGTCTTCACTTTTTGTGTTGTTTGCCCAATGTAAATAAGCAAGCAAGGACATTGAATCAAATAAATGACATTGCAAGTATTACAGTTGGTAAATGATCTTGATTTGATTGACACATTATTGATGGTAAACTCTTTGCCTTCTAGAGTAAAATCACACACATTACAGTTGCCCCAATGTGCATCAAGAGTGGTAGCTACCCTAGAATTAGGTAGAACCGCCCGTACCAGGTGGTCTTTGAGATTGTGGCTTTTGCGGAAAGCAAATAGAGGGCGCTCATTGTTCAAATTGCCTGCGTTCACAGTAGGCCAGTGTTTGATGATAGATTTACGGATGGGGTTCGAAATAGGGGAGAATGTGGTCACACAGACTATGCGATTGTTGTCAGACTTGATTTTGGGAGAAAGCAGGATTTCTCTTGGGCAGTACCAGGCACGCTTCTGTGCTGTTCGTACCAGGCGTTTAGGGTAACCACATGCTTTCAACTTGGTAGATAAGATTGACGCTTCGCGAAAATAATCCTCTTTGGCGAAGCAATTGCGTCTTATCCGCAAAAATTGGGAGTATGGTAAAGAGTCACGTAGTGCTCGTGGGTGATTACTTTCGTAACGAAGCAAGGTGTTACGCTCTGTAGTTTTTCTGTATAGCCTGGTAAGTAGTTCACCATTGGAATGGAATATGGTGAGATCGAGGAAAGGAATCGGAGATTTGTCATGTGTAAGGGTGAAATTAAGGCCTAGACAATTGTTATTCAGCCAGTGTAGAAAATGGTTGAGGGTTTCAACATTATTGTGCCAAATCATGAAAATGTCATCTATATACCGACGCCATAATGTGACACTGGTAAAAAGGGGTTAGTGGGAGATAGGATGGTAGTCGTTTCAAGGTGGTCCATGAAAAGTATAGCCAAGTTGGGGGCAAAAACGGCCCCCATTGATGTTCCTTTGACTTGTTGGTAATATTCGTACTCAAAAGAGAAGAAATTTCTAGTAAGGCAAAGTTCAAGTAGTTGCAGAATGAACACAGTGGGGACAGTGTGGGGGCGAGGCCTGGAGTCAAGTACTCCTTGGATCACCGTCATCGCCAGAACCTGCGGGATGTTAGTGTACAAGGATTCAATATCCATTGTACAGAGTATATCACTGGTAGGGTCAAAAGGGTGGTGCTCGACTAAGTTAATCATCGCCATACTATCCCTTACATAGCATTCAGTGCCAGGTACAAAGTCTTTAATAAAGTAGTCAACGTATTGACCCAGGGGTTCAAGTATAGAGCCGCACCCCGAAACTATTGGACATCCAGGGGGGCTCGTGAGGTTTTTATGCACTTTGGGAAGTGTGTAAATCACTGGCATGCGCAGTGATTTCACATTTAAAAAAAGGAATTCCTTTTGACTTGGAAAACCCTCAGATTTTGCGTCTGTGGTGATCTGTAAGATTAGGTTTTGTAGTTCCCTTGTTGGATTAGTGGGCAGTCTACAGTAGTGGTCAGTATTAGAGAGCTGACGCAGAATTTCAGATTTGTATGTTTCCTTATCTTGCAGGACAATCCCACCACCTTTATCAGCAGATTTGATTATTAGAGATTCGTTCCTTTTAAGAGAATCAATGGCTTTCTTTTCACTAAGGGAAATATTGTATGGGATGAAACGTTTCTTGCTCTCAAGCGTGGCCAAGTCATTCAATACCAGTTTTTCGAATGTGGATATTTCGCCTGGTATCATGCTGCCCGAGGGGGAGAACGTAGATGGTGGTCGGAAGGGAGTGTTAGAGATGACGGTGGGTGAAGGATTGAGCAGAAAAAATGCATGTAGACGAAGACGTCTAAAAAATCTCAATAGTTCAGTATGTAGTTCCAGGAAGTTTGGATGGATGGTAGGGACAAAGGACAAGCCTTTACTTAAAAGACAGTTCAGAGTCAGCAAGGACGCGTTTGGACAAATTAAAAATGGGTATAAGTTGTGAGGATGCAGAGTCATTGTTGTCAGAGTTTACCATTGGTAAAACCTCTGGCGTGTCTGGCGCTCAACCTGGGGGGTTGTGCCATCGTTGGGCTTGTTTCACGCGCCCACGTTTGGGTGGGTCGCTTTGGCCTCTCCCTAAAAAATTGGGTCCGGGGTTGCGTGTGGAAGTGCTAGGGTTTTCTCCGGAGTCTGAGTTTTCAGATGAGTCAGCAGAGGTGTCTGAAAAACCCACCAAATTGTTGCGTTTATTAAAACGACCCCACGGTCTAGTGTTCTGGGGATTAGTGTACGAGCGATTTGTGTAGAAATCTTTCTGTAGATATGGGTATGTGCGTTCAGTGCTATATGTTTTGATATCTTTCTTCACTTTAAGTGATTTCTTGTTCTGCTCTAATCTGTGAAAGTCCTCAACTGTCTTCTGGACTTGTTCAAGCAATTTTTGCCGTCAGGGACTGAACAAATGTCTTTGATCTGTCTTTCAATATCACTAATTTCTTCTGCTAGTTTTTGAGAGTTTCTGTGGCTGTATCAATGCCTAGTACTAACCAGTGCCTGGAGCAAGTGGTGCCTATGTAACTGAAGTTATTGATGTATTTGGGGTTGTCTGTGAAGATGCCGGGTATGTTCCTTACTTGCAGCCCGACTGGAATTATATCAGCTTTCAAGTATTCAGTGAGCATGCGGATCATAAGCTGAAGGCGGACCTGCTTCTTCTTACATCTCTCTAGTTGGTCAGAGAGGGATATGTTTGTATGAGTCGGGGTGTCTGCTGAGTCAGTGAACAGGGAAGGTCCCTCGAGTATTTTCTTAATATATTCGTCAGAATATAGGGGTGCGTGGTCTGACATAGCAGTGATGCTGAACGGTGTATTAAGACAAGAGTTAAGGAAGGTAAATGGAGACAGAGGGAAGCAGGAGTTGCCCACTCACAAGGAGGGGAATAGGGAGTGTCTGCCTTGCAATCCGGCGATTGCGCTAACCATATTTACAAAAACACAAGGGAACCCAAAAGGTAGATAAGGACCTTGGGTAACAGTTTAGTATTAGAACAGTGGTCCTTAAAAAGAACAGTATGGTCATCAGGATAAATATAGACTCCAATCAGTGCTATATTACGAATGTCCAGCCGGACATTCAATTTAATAATTCAAAAATGTCAAAAACCAAAAATATAAACACATCAATACAGTGGGACACAATCCTGTCGTCGACCAATTTAAACAGTTTGCACATTAATCAAATCTGATAAAAAAAAAAGTGTAATTACTGTTTCCTCAAGCTTGTTAGAAATTGTGTTCAATATTCCACAAGCTACCCTGTCTTGCCTGATATGTTCCTGTCCTAAATGTATTTGTTATGTTTCTATGTAGTATGCAGGATTGTGTCCCACTGTATTGATGTGTTTATATTTTTGGTTTTTGAATTATTAAATTGAATGTCCGGCTGGACACTCGTAATATGGCACTGATTGGAGTCTATATTTATCCTGATGACCATACTGTTCTTTTTAAGGACCACTGTTCTAATACTAAACTGTTACCCAAGGTCCTTATCTACCTTTTGGGTTCCCTTGTGTTTTTGTAAGTACACTATAACTAGTGGACAGCATATGCCAGGCCAACTTCTCACACATGGGGGCTTGTGGGACTGGCATCCATGGAATCTGTGTCTGCATGGGAACTTTCATTTGCTGTAAAGGAGCGTTTTGAACCTGGACCTGATTTCCTCCCTGCATTTGATTAACCGCATTCATTCTATCTGGATTAAGCCTACAATCACGTTTCCAATGCCCGAATTTGATACAAAGATGACATGCAGTAATTTTCTTCAAACGTTGCAATATCTACACCTGTACCTGGATCAATCGGAACTCCTCAACCTCTTCCCTGAGCACCAACTATACCTCCTTCTACACGTTGGCAACCAATACCCTGTATCTCATTCTGGAAACTGAGATTCTGCATTGTACTAACATTTCCTGCAAAAGACTGATTTTGAAAACCTTTCTGATCATACTTATCAGTTTGATCAGAATTTCACTTGAATTTTTTTCTACTTCATCTCTTGTTCATCACTACAATACTTCACATATTTCAAGAGCTCATCTAATGACTTAGCCTGCCAACAAATCACATTCTGCTGTATGTGCTGACTTATCAATGGTCTCAACCCAATCACAAACTGCAAAATAAAGAATCCCATATCAGTAGGTTCAAGATGCGTCTTACCTGTATGCTTTCTGAAATGCCTTTAACAATCTTTCATAATAATCATGCACTGATTCTTTCACTTCCTGCTGAATTCTGTTCAACCTCACATAATCCAAATCTTTTGGAGGTACTCTGCTCTTCAAGAAAAGTAATCACCTCATTGTATTTATTCATCACAACAGGTGATGGTGCATTTGAACGAGATGCTCTTGGTGGCTCTGCATCTGGCCAGCGTACAGCAATTTTGTATTCAGCCCACATATCATTTGGGACAACAATGTCAAAGTAAATGTTCAAATCAGTCCACAGCCCCTTTGAAATCTTGACAAACCTTTAACCTGTGTATACCATTGCATTGGACTTTCGTAAATGATGTAAGGCCTCCTTTACTCCAAGGCACATGTACGTACCCTCCACCTGGTATCTCTCTTAATGGAAAACCTGAAGTTCTTTCATCATCCGAAGGACCCAGAGGTTGCTTTCGCTTAGCATTAGTTGTTTCTGCCTGACTCTTTCTTTTCATGTTTCTTTGCCCATTTATTTTCAAAATTTTCAAATTCACTCTATTTACGAAAATATTTTATTAATTCAACAATGTGCAAACACATTTCTAAAGAATACATGGTTTCAGTTGATTCATCGTGTATCTGCATGCTAAAGTATTTCTGTAATGGGGCACTTTTTATTTATTTGTCAATTCAGATCGCTTTTCGTGTACTGTAGCTGCTCTCCTAGTGATTTCTTTGCACAAATAAATCTGTTCTTTTTCTTGATACTGGTTAATTTGATTCAGATCCAAACATCCTCTAATTATTTTCTCTAATTCTTTTTTAAATTTTGGGATATTTAATGGTCTCTCTCTTTTTGCATTCTGACTACCTTCCGACCTTCCCGCACATTCTGTATTGGAGCTAGCTGTGGCAGCTTCCTCATACCATGGGGGAAAAATCCCATCCTCAAACAATTTGTGGCTTGTGTTGCAAAGACTAATCTCTGTCTTTCTCTTGATAATTGTGTAGTCTGTGGGGGTGTCCAGATCACAATCTGTGAATTCTCTGAAGTTGGGATAAATCCTGTCACTGGTGCTCCTCCTACAGCTCCTTGTGCTGCATTTGGGATAATATTAATCAGTGCGTTTAGCATGGACAACCCTCCTGGATGTGCTATGTTCACCCTAGTAACAGGTGCTGGTGCAGTTACCATTGAAGCAGTAACACCTGTAGGCATTCCCGTCTGAACATTCCCTGCTTCAGCTGGTACGTTACTTGCTATGACTGGTTGGGTAACAGGTTGTCTCATAAAAAGCTGTGTCCGTAGAGGTTGCGATACAACAGGTTGGCCATTGGCAATGATCAATCAATTTGATCTGCATTTGTATCAACAGGGGCAATAGCCATTGTCACATCACTAGGTGTCAATCTTTCAATATCAGTCAAAGGACCCACATAAGGTGGTGGACGCCTAGCCAATAATTCGTCCAAAAGGTCATCTCCTGAATCAGTATCATATTTTATTTCCGCTTTTGTCTCCTTTTCCATTTTGGCTTTAGCCTTTTTGGGTTTCTCAGGGGTCTCATTTGTAATAACCAGAAATAATCTGGTTCCTTGTACTACCGCCTTTCTCCATCTATGCTGTCTTTCATCCCATACAGCATCTACATAATTTTTCACAGCTCGCTTTGTTAGTCTTTGATATTTCTCTCTCTCTCTCTATCTCGAGCCATCTTCTTCCAAGCGCTTAAGTCTTAAAATTGTTTTCTATGAGGTGGCTTCATATCATAAAGTATCTCTCTCAAATTGTCAATACTTCTCAAATTAAAGGTACCCCATTTAGGAAAGCTCAATTGACCCTCCTTCCCAGTGATCTTGCACCATTGGCAAAGCCATATGCATCTGTGTAAACCTTCCTCAATCATCAGGTGGTAAGCAGTCGTACCCTCAGGAGGTGCCTCTTCATCTTCCTGAACAGCATTAGTCACATCATCTCATTAAGTCTTGAATAGCCTTGAAAGTTTTCATGCTTTTAATTTTAATTCTACAGACGGAAAAGCACAAAATATAACCTTCAATGTTTCGATTCTGTTCCGTATACGTCAGATTTCAATAAGCCCTTCTCCCAAACTCAGCTTGGCTCTGTAAGTCGACTAACCAATAGCAGCGTGACTCTTCACACAGCTTCAACCAATCTCAGTGTGGCGTTTCACACCAACTGACCAATACCAGCGTGGTACAATATGACGTAGCAACCTGCTCTTTGTAGTGATTCACCCTTCTTTACAATTTCTTTGTACACACATAAAGCTTAAATTCTACAATTCTATGCGATATAAAATAACAGCCTTTGTCTGCTTCTTCTAAAGAAATCAATAAAACACTTGAACAACCGGAAATTTCAGGTTTTTACACCTTCCGACTTTTCTCAATCAAAAGAGTTCAACGCACACCAATGAAATCTTCTAATCAATGCAGTGTCATCTTTCTGCATCAAGTTTCACTAACACTGATCAATATTAGTTCGGCCACAACAATTTTGGTACTGTCCCTATCTCAATTGTACAACAACTCCCGACCTGCACTTTATATCATTAGCAGACAAGAATACCAAAATCAACTCTTTGTTCTTAATTCTCTATTTGTGGATCTTAGACTACTTCTCAGTCCGATAACATTTTTATCTTCTTTAACAAAAGCACATAAATCTCAACAAATTACATGCTCCTTAATTCAATTCAGACGTCAATGCTTATACAGATTGCAAATTCCAATAACCAACACAAAATGCAACGCATAGTCATATTAACACTCACACCTTCAATTCAGCACCTGCAACCACCTCAGAAAACTGCACTCCATCAACCTTCAAACTCAATTTGGGCATATGGGCTTTTTTCTTTCTTGTGCACTTTTTAAATTTTGCAGCTCCTCTTTCTCACTACATAAATCGTCCTCTGCAACCAGCTTTGGTGGAGCATGAGACCTTACATGGTTTACGATTCAGAATTTGTGTCTCAGCATACCTGAATATACAGTCCCTGCTCTTACTGGGCCCTTGGGCTCCAGATCTTGGACGTAGGTAAGAATGAATCAGAAGCTGCAAATCAGCATTCAAATGACGCATCACAATTAAATATCAATTATTGGGTGTTGATGATGAGATTTTGGTATTAATTTAAAAGGTTTTATTAAAGTCTTTTAGTAAATATTTTCTTTTTGTCATCAATAAGTAATCAATTCATGAATAATACAATACAGAACAATTGCATAAAGCATGTGAAGGCAAATCCCTATTCTAAGTATATAAAAATAGAAGAAAAGTATCTTTCACAACCCATAAAGACATAAAGAGTTCCAAAATCAAAGGGGAAAGCATAAAGCTTTACGCAATTCAAATAGTACTTCTCATAAAGAGGAGTCTTGACTTGTTTGTAGTGATAGTTCAGAAGGCAGCTGAAGTACTAGAATTACAGCAGGCCTCCACTGAGACTAAGACAAATGTTTGACAGAAATCCCACAGCCCAGGCCGGCAAAAGCTGAACTCTTACAACCATTTAATGAAACCCTCTCAGCTACTTTGTTGGCTACCTGGTTAAAACCATGTTCAGGCTTGGTGTGAAGAAGCAAGTGGGCCATACGTCATCGACCGGCACCTGGTGACCTGGATTTTGTCACCAAGCACCCCACTCCAGAGAACCTTATTATGCAGGCCTCGACCAGTAAGTTGAATCCTAACTCATTTCAGGCCAGTCCTCTGCATGGGAGCATGGAAGTTTCATAAATAATTGGTTCACGATTCAGAATTTGTTTCTCAGCATACCTGAATATACAGTCCCTGCTCTTACTGGGCCCTTGGGCTCCGGACCTTTGATGTAGGTAAGAATTAATCAGAAGTTACAAATCAACATTCAAGTTATGCATCACAATTAAATATCAATTATTGAGAGTCAATGATGAGATTTTGGTATGAGTTTAAAGGGTTTTATTAAAGTCTTCTAGTAAGTATTTTCTTTATTAGTCATCAATAAGTAATCAATTAATAAATAATAAAATACAGAACAATTGCATAAAGCGCATTCCATAAAGGCAGGTCCCTATTCTAAGTCTATAAAAAGGGAAGAAAAGTAGCTTTCGGAACCCATAAAGAGTTCCAAATCGAGAGGTGAAAGCCAAAAGCTATCCAAATAGTACTTCTCATAAAGAGGTTTTCAGAAAATTCAACAGTCTCTCTGAAATATAGCATAGATTCTGGCAAGGGGAAGTGAATGGGTCTCAGTTTATGGATCAGCAAAAATCTTAGACAAGTCTGCTCAGAATACAGAGCTTCAGAGTGTCTGGGTGGCTGTGTGAAGGAAATAGCTCTCTTCTAGTCTAAGAACATGCACTAATATAACATTGTGATGTCTACAACTAAAACAAAATGTTACAGAAGTCTGTCCTTTCAGCCAGTCGGATCACAATGTCTTCATGGGAACGGAAATCTTCCACTGTCTTGAAACAAAGGCTTACAAATATTAAGTGTTACATGTAACATTACTAACAACATTGTACAAGTAGGGGTGTGGTTCCCACTGGCTTTTTTTCTACGAAACAAAACAGTTCACGGTTAGGTCTGTCATTCCACAAATGAAACCATATCATGCTACAGGAGGTAGCCCATACACCCTATAGAGACCAGGGAGAACATCTATATCATACAACATTGTCTCTAAGGGTATTAGTTAGTGGTCAGTTTAAAGCAGCACAGTTAATTGCTGGAAGCAGAAGGAGAAACAAGGGAGACAAAAATGCAATTTGACAACATAAAATTGAGATTTGGTAATCATGTATATTTGTTATAAATAACTTCATATATTTTTGACATGTGTAAAAGCAGCACTGTGTTACATTGAATGGCATGTAACCTCTGAGATACTGTGCACAAGTGCTCGTGAACTGGTGACGACGCAAGTGACACGTGAGGAAGTATGTACAGGGACACGAAGGGGCGCAACAAAAACACAGTTGGTGGTGAAATTTACATAGTAGAGATACCCAAACAATGAATGATAATATATACATTCATATATACAATGATAATATATAACATTTTGTTTTAGTTGTAGACATCACAATGTTATATTAGTGCATCAGGATGGGTATCTTCGTGGAATTAGCTCAGAGAATTTTGCTGCAATAGTCGACGGCGTTTCGGCCTGTTGGAGTATTTAGGCCATCATCAGGACCAGGTTACTCTTATTTTAATAACAGTGGCGTAGTACGCAATAGGAATCCCAATCGTAGGCATGCGGAGTCCCTGTATGAATCAGGTAAAGGACGCATGTGTTGGTCTGGAAGAGTCAGAGGTAGGCACGTCAGGATGTCTTTGGAAGAGGGCCCAGTGGTTACTGCACGGATAAGTCTGGTTCGGGCCAGACTTATGCCGGCTCCGAGTACCTGCGATTCATTCCACGCTGAATGCCTGTTATAAATCCAAACTACCACTTCCAGCAGCTAGTTTCCTTACTGCGGATCTGTGCAGTAACCACTGGACCGTCTTCCAGAGACATCCTGACGTGCCTACCTCTGACTCTTCCAGACCAACACATGCGTCCTTTACCTGATTCATACAGGGCCCGGCATACCTACGATTGGAATTCCTGTCGCGTACTACGCCACTGTTATTAAAATAAGAGTAACCTGGTCCTGATGATGGCCTAAATACTCCAACAGGCCGACGACTATTGCAGCAAAAATCTCGGCACTAATTCCACGAAGATACCCATCCTGATTCCACTTGTATATATTATCATTCATTGTTTGGGTAACTCTACTATGTAAATTTCACCACCAACTGTGTTTTTGTTGCGCCCCTTCGTGTCGCTGTACATACTTCCTTACGTGTCACTTGCGCCGTCACCATTTCACGAGCTCTTGTGCACAGTATCTCACAGGTTACATGCCATTCAATGTAACGCAGTGCTGCTTTTACACATGTCAAAAATATATGAAGTTATTTATAACAAATATACATGATTACCAAATCTCAATTTTATGTTGTCAAATTGCATTTTTGTCTCCCTTGTTTCTCCTTCTGCTTCCAGCAATTAATTGTGCTGCTTTAAACTGACCACTAACTAATACCCTTAGATTCCACAAATTAAATCTTCTCTTTCTCCCATTTTCTAACATACAAATCTTATTCATGAAAAAACATTTAATAACATTTCTAACTATATTATTTAATAAATAAGGTAATAGGGGTGTGCAGCTTTAGAAGTCTCACGTAATGCTAGACAGGACCCCTTTGTGGTGATACAGGCGAGCCTATCTGGTGGTTACACCCCAAAGTCCACCAACATCAAGAGCAATTGTCAGAGAAGATAGCTCCTGCCTTTTACACAATATGTCCTAAAATAAATTCTCCAAATTGTAGCGTAAATGTATCAATAATTCCTCGGTTAATTGCGGCAACACAAGATCAGAGTATAAAGAATGAACAGCCGGCACATGTTTCGCCCTAATTTGCCAAGGGCTTTCTCAAGGCATATATCTCACAAAGTCACTTCTTGGTCCTGTGCAAAACAGCATGTAATGGATGCTGAGACTTCCATCCGTTACATGCTGTTTTGCTCAGGACCTAGAAGTGACTTTGTGAGATACATGCCTTGAGAAAGCTTTTGGCAAATTAGCCAGATGGGCGAAAAACGCGTCGGCTGTTGATTCTTTATACTCTTTGATCTTGTGTTGCCGGTGGTATATGCAAGCCCTGCAGTGGAAGCTGAAATTCCAGTGGGCCCAGCATCAAGGCTTCATGTCCAATACTGTCCAGGTCTCTGAGTTAACTGCTAAAGATCTACACTGGCAGTTGACCGATTACACTTTGTCCTAGCCACTCTCCCCTCCTCTCCCAGAGCAGACAGTGGTGACAGATGCATCACTGCTAAGTTGGGGGGAGGGTTACCTGCGGAAGGTGGAAAACGGAGGGCTCTTGTTTGCAGTTAAGGGCCAGCTCCACATCAACCTGGTGGAGATACTGGACATTCGTCTAGCTCTAAAGGCCTTCTTTGTTCCATCAAGGGGAGACTGGTACAGGTTCTCTCGGACAACACCACTACCATGTGGTATTGCAACAAGCAGGGCAGAGTGGGTTTGTGGGCATATGCCTGGGGTGTTTGCTCCACTGGAGGAGGCTAGAGAGCCAAGGCATCTTTCTCGTCACCAGTCACCTGGCGGATCCCTGAATACCAAAGCAGACGAATTGAGCAGACGTTTGTCTGGCAAATCACGAGTGGCGTCTACCACCAGTGGGTGGGAAAGCCTGGCTAGATCTTTTTGCCACAGTCAAGACGGTGCAGGGTCAACCATTTTGCACATTGTAGTTCCTGCAAGAACACTTGTTAGCAGACGCATTTTGGCTGGGATGGAACATGGGTGCCTTTACTCCTTCTTGCTGCTACCTCTCCTTTCCACAGTTCTGAAAAAGATTAAGATAGGCCAGATCAATGTCATCTTGGTGGCTCTGGATTGGGCCATGGAAGTGTGGTATCTGAAGCTCCTGAGCATGAGTATCTGTCCCCTGATCAGGCTACCACTTTGGTAGGACTTCCTATCCCATCAACAGGGCAGAGTTGTCCATCCGAATGTGTGCAACTTACAACTCCATGCATTGCGATTGAGCAGTGGCAGTTAATGGCTTTCGATCTGACACCTGAGGTGGAAGCTGTTTTCCTTGTTGCCCAGCACCCTTCCAAGAAATCAGTCTGTGCTAGGTCCTGGAACAAGTTTGTAAACAGAGTTGTAGTGCCCGGATGTCCTTTTATTTGTGTTGTCTTTAGCCAAGCAAAACCTTGCAGTAGACCCTCTAAAAGGTTATTTTTGGCCTCTCTACACTTGAAGTACTAGCCATCCATGTTTAAATTGCCTGTTGTGATTAGGTTTATTAAAGTTTTGACACACATGTTCCCTCCCAAATTGTTTGTGATGCCACAGTGAGACCTTAAATTGGTCTTCGCATTCCTCATATGTATGCCTTTTGAGCCTATGCATAGCTGTTTGCTGCATCCCCTGACCCTGAAGACTGTTTTCCTTATAGTGATTATGTCTGCTAGTTGCATGAGTTAACTGCAGGCACTTTTAGTGCAACTGCCCTACACCACATTGTTTCCAGGCAAATTGGTGCTGAGGACTCAGGTGACCGTGACCTTCCTACCAAAAGCTGTCTCTCTTTCATGTTTGGTAATTCATCATTCTACCAGCGTTCTTTGCTTCCCCTTATCCTTTGAAAGAGGAGGAGAGGCTCTGTCGGTTGAATCCCGCAAAGGTAATTAAGTTTTTACATAGATCTGGCCAAGAAGCAGCCACCAGAATATCTGAGAGCCCCTTCCACTGGTGCCAAGGCCACTACTTTCAATTGGCGCAAGTGGTGCCTGTTCTTGACATCTTCCTGGCTGCGATGTGAGCATCACTGCATACATTCACAAAGCACTATTTCCTTAGAATCCAGGACTCGCAGGAAGGACACTTTCCCACTAATTTTTGCAAGATTTTTTGGCCTGAGCCCACTCCACAGACCCTCCACCTTAGGGAGGTACTGCTTTGGTATCTACACTAAGGCGAGAAATCTGCAGCTGGAAGTATCTATCATACCTTCAGTAACGCTTTTTCTGGTGGATAATCTCTCCAACCATAGATTCCTTAATGCCCTCCTGCCTCCCCGTTCTGTGGAGTGACTTCTTTTTAATATTAAAAAAAATGATCCCAAATTAGTCCTTAGCCCAATTTTACCCATAAATATTCAAGCTTCATTTCTGACAGCGCTGAAAGGGAAAATACAAGAAACTGATGTTAGGATGCAGGGGTGGTCTCTCTGTTAAAAAAACCTACTTTGGATACCGCCAAACCGGAGAATTTTCGCCCCATTTCTCTCCTGCCGTGGGTGTCCAAGATAGCTGAGGCTTACATCAATTCCATTCTGACAGGATTCCTGGAAAACAACAGCACGCTTGATGCTTCTCAGAATGGTTTTCGCCCTGGTCACAGCATGGAGTCTGCTCTCCTAGCTGTGACAGAACATCTGAGGGCAGCCTTAGATGCCAGACGCACTTCAGCGCTGATTTTATTAGATCTCAGCGCCGCGTTCGACACGGTATCACACCAGATCTTGCTACAACGGTTGGAGGAGGCTGGAATTGAGGGCCCGGCC
Organism: Calotriton arnoldi; assembly: GCA_963921515.1. Lineage (NCBI taxonomy): Eukaryota > Metazoa > Chordata > Amphibia > Caudata > Salamandridae > Calotriton > Calotriton arnoldi. Next base: position 1,282,420 of record CAWUFW010000497.1, read on the forward strand.
CTGGGATGGTTCGCCTCTTTCCTTCCTGAGGGAACCTTCCAGGTGGCGGCCCACCCTTTCGCCTCCCTGATACATACTGTGAAACAAGGGGTTCCACAGGGCTCAGCGTTGAGCCCTACGCTATTCAATCTGTATGTCCAACCATTGGCGGCTGTGGCCAGGAGCAGAGGACTAATGGTAGTATCATATGCTGATGATACTCAGTTGGTAGTAGCACTCTCCGACGACTCCATGCAGGTTGCCTTCAAGTTCCGGAGCGATCTAGCAGCTGTCGCGGAGTGGATGTCTGCCAACTGTCTCCAGTTTAACGCCAGCAAATCTGAGGTTTTGCTGGTAGGGAAAGACTCTGAGCTGTGGAGCGAGCGCTGGTGGCCGGCGACCCTGGGATGTGCACCCGCCGCCAAACAGGTGGTTAAAAATCTGGGTGTATGGGTAGACTCGGCCCTCAGTTTCCAGGTCCAATTCAAAAAGTCGCGGGGACCTGTTTTGGACTCCTGCGTGGGCTTAAACCGTTGCTAGGTTTGTTCGATCCTTCCACTCGTCAAGTCATCATCCAGGCCACCATCATGTCTAGGTTAGACTATGCCAGCTCTCTTTACTTGGGGGTTAACAAGGCTGAAATTCTACGACTGCAGAGGGTTCAAAATGCGGCTGCCAGAACTCGCCTTGGCCTTCCTAGAACTTGTTCCACGACTAACGCCATCCGCCGACTCCATTGGTTGCCGGTGGCTAGGCGCGTCGAGTTCAAGTCCCTCTGCATTGCCTTCAAATTTATGAATTTCTCCTCCCCAAACATTCTGGCAAACCTGCTCTTATCCTATACACCTACTCGCCAACTTCGATCTATGGGCCAGCATCTGGCTGTTGTTCCTCGGGTGAGGAAGGTGCGCGCAGGAGGACGTTCCTTCCGCACCCTGGCGGCTAAACTTTGGAACTCTCGTCCGGTGCACAGCCGCAGCATGGACAACTACCTGGCTTTTCGCAAGGCCATTAAAACTCACCTTTTCCCTCTGACTTAGGATCTGCCCTCTTTCTGCAGCCTCCCAATTCCTGCCGGTTAGCGCTGGGACGCCCCTTTGCTGGGGCAGCTATGCGCTATAAAAACTCCGTAACATAACATATGTAGCTCTGCTGCATTTCTACAGGGGCAGCATGGAGTCTGCACAGTTTCACATGATGCCACCTAGCGGCATGGCGGAGAAATGTCATGAAAAACATCCAGTGCAGTCTGGCAACTGGAGGATATTCTAAGGCACTGATACTGAAAGTACTGCCCAGGGCCACATGCGGCCCTCCTGACCTTAACATGCGGCCTCATGGTCAACAGCTGCACTGGGCTGCTGTTTACTTGACTCAGCACTATTATTAAGACATGTTAAATAAAAAGGCAAGCGTTTGTTTAACAGTTAATTAAAGTTAAAGAAAGGAAGTAACTAGGGTGTCCTGAACCCCTTAATTTTAGGATCATCTTCATTTTTAAAAACATCTTGCAGGATAAGTGTAAAAATATGATCAAGTCTCAGAATTCAAAAGGTGTATTTTATTAACCTGCAAAACCGTTTCACCTTAGTACATCAGATTATCAGTGCATTAAGTATTTTTTTAAAGTGATAGTTTTCAAGCATGAATTTAGAAACATTAATTTTTTCCTGCATCCTGACAGCAATGCCACTAAGACGTATGTTGGTTGTCTTGTGCACTCTATGGGTGGCCTGGGCTCCTTTAATGCATGAACAACATTATAGTTTATTAATTCAAACACAGGAGGAGGTTTAGTACAGCTCACATCCTGAATTTGTGTATTTCGAGGTCCTCTTATATGTGATAATGAAGACAAATTGGGAAAGTGACATAAAGAAATTGACTAAGATCAGACAATTTGGTTAAGTGGGGATCCTGGGATTAAACCCAGGTTTTCTGGTTTCAAGTTGTGCAATTCAGCCACTAGATGTATATGGTTCCATTTCCTACAAGCACCTTACCACCAACCCCCATACTCCTGAACCCCCCACCGCCACCGTGCTGGCATCAGTGCTGCCCTCATTCACATCACATACCAAACTTTTTGGCCCTTGGGAAACTGCAAGTACCCATGTTCTAAGGTGAGGAATTAGTGGTTAGAGAGCATGCCTACCAGGAAGAGCATTACCAAAGATAAGTAATTTGTTAGTTTTCTTGTTTGTCTTAACATTCATGCCTTGAAAATGTTTCTTCAGTTTCTCTGCTAGCCCCAGTCCCATTGCATCTTTATGTCTTCAGTGTTGCCCAATGAATACATATGTGTACATAACTGGAGTTTTTTTTCATGATCATAGTCATGCTAGTATACAAAATAAATATTTACTGCTGGCCGGTTCTTACTGCATAACGAGCACAGTAAAAATAAATGGTAGAAATGAGTTCCCAAGTGGCACATTGTCATATACCCTCCTGCTACTTCCTATCATGCTCTGTGAATTTCTATTACTTAATATGTGATCATTTTGAAGGTGAAAAGGGATTACATGTGGGGTGTTGTAATTTGAAGTAATGCTGATTTCAGTCGTATAATCTAGTATGTTGATATTTCTGATTCTAGATTGGAAGTGTGACTCGGGCTTCGTCACAGCCGAGATGATAAAAAAGCGCCTGCCTCCTCCAACCGACGACGTTACTATCCTCATGTGTGGGCCCCCTCCCATGATCCAGTTCGCATGTCAGGACAACTTGACCAAGTTGGGCTACCCCGAGGACAAACGATTTGCTTACTGACATCTTTTGTCTCCAAGTGAAGTCTGCACTGAGTTTTTCCACATGTTCATTAAACTACTGTTTTCGTATGTTTTACAATCGGTAGCTTTACTGCAGTGAGATTTTATAAAGAGTTGTTGCCCATAATATTTGCATCTCACCGTAGGGTATTCTTCTATTCAGAACATTTGAAGTCTGTTTTATATATTTTATATCCGTCGGATAATAGAACTTAAGGTGAATTTCCAGTTTTCAGTTGTGAAGCAACTCTGAAACAGCAGTTTTACAAATCCAGAAGATGTAGCATAAAGGTAATCAGTAAAATAGTGTTAAGTCCTGAATAAACAATATAAGATAGAAAAAAATAAATTACAGAGTATTTAGTATGTTTAAGTAATGGAGAGCATAGCCCTTGATTTTTGTGAAGGAAAGGCAAGAAAGTTCTTGTTTTGGTTAGTGAAGTTGAGCAACGATTTAGGTACAGTTTTTGAAGTTATTTAATTAAATGCTCACGTGAGTAAACAAAATATTGCCAAACCTATGTGATGTAAATGGTAAATTAATATTCTAACAAAGTATACTAGGGTGTACTCTGATTGAGGACGTTGACATACACTTTCCATCAGATGTAATGTATGCTGAAATACTCAGAGGTATCAGTGGTCCTAGAAGATACCTTATTCTCCCTGATTTAAAATTCCAAACTGTGTGCCCATTATTTTTTTATTAAATTTTTTTTTTTTTTTAGTATTGAGGTCACATTCAACGGTAAGACTAGTGCATGGTTTATTTCAATTCCTCCCGTTTGGGACCTGACAAAACTTAGACTAAATGTATGTAGCCAACACCATTGGAACCTTGAATTGCATTGTAAATTTCTGGCGCTTAAAAGCATGTGGGGCCTATATGCAAGGATCATAAAGAATTATCACTCAAGTGGATTATTTAGATGCGGAATGCAAAAGTTACTTGACGCATTGTAAGAACAAGAACCTCAGTGTCTGTAAGACGTGCTTCGTCATTGTGTTTCAGTAGGCGCGCTTTATTCAGAGCTTAAAATGTTACTGGTTATTCAAGCTGGTGGAAGGGCCTTCCCTGCTGCATAACTCAGGCTTGTTGGGTGCTCTGCTTTTTTCAGTGACCTCTCAGCGACTGTATTTTATATTATGACATTATATACAATGAGATGCTTAAAACGTCATCTGTTAACACTAGACATGCATCATAATTTGGTGAAATATAGATGTTTGCCCACCTCATAAGTGGAACCTAGGTCTGACCTTGTCTGACTATGCTAACCGCCCAAAATAATCAATGAGGTATAGACATACTAGACTCCCAGGCCTTGATTACAAGTTGGTCAGAATATTCTGACGCAGGAATTGGGTGGTATTTACTGCATCTGGTAATTATCCAGTGCATTAAATAAGACACCCTTTGTTAATTTTGGGAAGGTCAAACCTTCCGGAATTTAATGGGTAAAGTGTATGGGACTTATCGTACCATGCGGATTCTGGGGAGGTAAGTAACCAAAATTTGCATTATTTCTCCAACACTCATGACGGGTGCTGCTTATCGCATTTATCAGGTACAATAAATAGCACCTTCATTCCTAGGAACTCGGAAACCGCCTCAGTCTTTCAGCTGAATGTGTGATCTTTATCACGTGCATTTACCTTGTGAACGTTCACCTTAACTTAATATGTTATTTAGTAACCGTCCCCTTAAAAGTCAAGACGTGTACTCCTCATTGTTGGCACCACTGTGTTTGTCGGTCACATATAATTTCGGTCCACAATAAGTGATACCCTTGACCGGGAAAATTTAATTTTAAAATTGGAGGAATGGGTATTATTGTTGACATTCTATTCTCTTTAATGTGATAGACACATTTTTTCCAGAAAGACACTACGATTTTTAAAGTGTCGCTACAAACTGAGAGCTACAGGTCGTTTAGACAGAAGACTTCTTGAAGACAGCAGTAAAAATCCTGTATTTCTTAAATAAAATGGCAAAATGTAAATGATCATTTTTGGTGCGTTCCTTCCCTTGAGCTAATAAGATTTTTTATGTGAATGTTGTTTCTTGTCAACTATGCTCTTTCTGCATGTCCACCTGTGCCATTTCCGAAGTGTTCATAGCGTAATACATTTCATGGGTTCTAGGTCAGTTCAGCGCAGGGAGTTGCCCAGTACAATGTTCTCTCGGAGCGATATATGTAACAATTCATCCCTAGGTTTTAGTTCTTTTTTTTTTTATGTATGCACATAGCACCTAACATTCTTCCTTGCACCACTCCACACTCAACTTTTCCACCTGCCATTGGGCATCTATGTCATTGCAGCAAATGTCAGAGGAAGTGATGTCCAAGTAATTCTGCCCCCCCCCCCCCCTCCCTTGTACCCTACTTGGTCGCCACTGCCCGCATGGCATCAGTGAGCTGTCATGTGGACGCTGTTCCCTATTGTCATTACTCCTGCTACAGATGTATCTATGATGTATTCCCTCTGGGGAATTCGGCTGCACGGCCTTGTCAGAGGCAGAATAGCTGCATACTCATCACTGGCATGTTCAACACTTAAGTTGATGTTGTGGTAAGTAGTCCGGAATTTATTTTTTGATAATTTGACATTTTAACTTTTTTAATAGGCTTTAAAGATGTTTTACACGTCTAATAGTGTAAATGCTAGTCATGAATATGTGTAATATTCATTTTGATGGGCACGACTTTTTGTAACATCAAATTTGATTTGGAAATCTGTGAAAAGTTCTTTATTTTTCCAATGTATAACTTTATAAAGAGTTTTCGATATTATTAAACAGATCTTTAAGAACATTTTACTAGTACAGTAATTCTAACTTAGTAGATAACTCAACGTGAGTGCATTGTCTGTAAAGCATTGGCCATACAATCATGTTTGCTGCGACCATATGTTGCGTCTTCATGTGTGTTATAGAGTAAAAGAGACACAAAGGGCCTCGTTATAAGTTGCTCATTATTTTGTGGACAACTAGAACGCCTAGTAGATGTTGGTAGCCCAGGATGCGTTATTTACTATGTGCAGTATTAGCCCATCACTTTGAAATTGAATCTGTGGTATCTGAGTTTGCTTATCCAGTTGCTCTATGCTTTACCTCTTTGTGACAAGTTTTCCTCAGGCAAATTGTTAGGTGTTTCTTCGCCAAATATTTCTGAATAAAATTGTTAAGGGACCCTGGAGAGGAGTACACCAAGTTTCCCATCGGGCAGTTGAATGTTATAATTTGGAAGGGGTAGATTTAGATTTTTACCTTCATATTTCATTTGATGACTGTTCTTAATTTTTTTAGCTCATTTGAATTGTGCTATGCTGTGCAGAATAATCCTGCACCTCCCGTTCGTCATTTAAGAGTTACTGTCAAAACTTTATTATAGCGTTGGTTTGGAAGAAGTAAGGATTCCGATGATAGTCCATCAACCTCCCATTTTGTAAAGCCAGAATCCCAGAAAACTAACATGAATCCCAAAAAGGTTGTGGCTTTCCCAGGGAGAAAATCGAAGTAAAGAAATAAAGACTCAACACAAGATGGCCTCCTCTTTGGGAGTGCACTGGTTTTTCCGGGTGAGTACGGGTACAGCAAACTACAAGATGATGCAGGAGACGCAAGTAACAGCTAAGCCATGACCTAATAAACCTAATGTAAGTAAAACGTTAAGTAAACAGAGAGAATGTATCAGGTAAGTAAATATTAGCAATACTGATATCCTTAAGATACAGTGGATATCTTACCCCAGGGTTCCCACAGACTAACTGTGACGGGCCCAAAATGTATCGGGATAATCCTCTCAGATTCGTGATCATCGGCAGGATTTGTGGCTTCAGAAGATCAGAGCTTGTAAGCATCCATAAGATTTTCAGAAGGCATGCAATGAGGATACATAAATAAAGAATAAACAATTGGGAAGGGGAAAACAACAAAAATGGAAGGGCATGCAACACTGGCAATAGAGCTCTACATCTGAAGATGGTGCGCAGCGTCATTTTCATGTTGCTGCTGCTGCTACTTATCTTGCTGAGGAAGGTTATATCCTAGAACATGGAGACCAATGCAGCAGTCTGTGATTGGCTGTGTAACAAGTATGACCCTGGAAGTCACTCCTTTTCTGCCCTAGCCTCTAACTGCTCATCCCCTACATTTCCAACCAAGTCTAATTCCCCGTTTATCCTTTCTGCTGCTTGTTTCTCTGTAGCCTAATCCTCACAGTTACAGAGAATGTGATCAACTACTCTGAACAGGTAGTTGACAGTTTAGGTGTGTGGTAAGTCTTAACTCTTGCTCCCACCACCGCCAAGGCAGAGTCATATTCTTATATACTGAGTTATTTAAAGTGATAATGAGATGAACATATAATGTATTTGATGGCTATGCTGCGGCATAGTAACTTTGCTCTACTGTATGTCTGTATATTATCAATAGATTACAGATTAATAGTTTTTAGATCTGGCATTGTCAAGTGTCCTGTTTGCAGCTGGCCTAAAAAGCTCTATGATGTTATGTGTACAGGTAGGTCACTCCCCCCGCCACACAGCTCCGCCTGTGTTGTCCGCCCGCTGCTGCTGGTAAGAACGCCCTTCCCTTTTTCCTTCTGTACCCCCGTTGCCCCATTTGTACTGTGCCCGCATTTGTCTGTTTTCTCGCCCCTTTTTTTCCTTCTGTACCCCCGTTGCCCCATTTGTACTGTGCCCGCATTTGTCTGTTTTCTCGCCCCTTTTTTTTCCTTCTGTACCCCCGTTGCCCCATTTGTACTGTGCCCGCATTTGTCTGTTTTCTCGCCCCTTTTTTTCCTTCTGTACCCCCGTTGCCCCATTTGTACTGTGCCCGCATTTGTCTGTTTTCTCGCCCTTTTTTTCCTTCTGTACCTCCGTTGCCCCATTTGTACTGTGCCCGCATTTGTCTGTTTTCTCGCCCCTTTTTTCCTTCTGTACCCCCGTTGCCCCTTTTGTACTGTGCCCGCATTTGTCTGTTTTCTCGCCCCTTTTTTCCTTCTGTACCCCCGTTGCCCCTTTTGTACTGTGCCCGCATTTGTCTGTTTTCTCGCCCTTTTTTTCCTTCTGTACCCCCGTTGCCCCTTTTGTACTGTGCCCGCATTTGTCAGTTTTCTCGCCCCTTTTTTTCCTTCTGTACCCCGTTGCCCCTTTTGTACTGTGCCCGCATTTGTCTGTTTTCTCGCCCCTTTTTTCCTTCTGTACCCCCGTTGCCCCTTTTGTACTGTGCCCGCATTTGTCTGTTTTCTCGCCCCTTTTTTCCTTCTGTACCCCCGTTGCCCCTTTTGTACTGTGCCCGCATTTGTCTGTTTTCTCGCCCCTTTTTTCCTTCTGTACCCCCGTTGCCTCTCGCCATTCCCGCCGCTGCGTCCCTGCGGCCCCGCCCCCTGACTGCCCATTCGCTGCCCCTGCCTCCAGCCTCCCAGCTGCTCCTCCCTCCCACCTCCCCATAAATGGCGGCCGCCTCGCGGTGAGGAGAGCGACCCTTGACCTTGCCAGGTAGGTCGCTCCCCCCGCCACACAGCTCCGCCTGTGTTGTCCGCCCGCTGCTGCTGGTAAGAACGCCCTTCCCTTTTTCCTTCTGTACCCCGTTGCCCCATTTGTACTGTGCCCGCATTTGTCTGTTTTCTCGCCCCTTTTTTCCTTCTGTACCCCCGTTGCCCCATTTGTACTGTGCCCGCATTTGTCTGTTTTCTCGCCCCTTTTTTTCCTTCTGTACCCCCGTTGCCCCATTTGTACTGTGCCCGCATTTGTCTGTTTTCTCGCCCCTTTTTTTCCTTCTGTACCCCGTTGCCCCTTTTGTACTGTGCCCGCATTTGTCTGTTTTCTCGCCCCTTTTTTCCTTCTGTACCCCGTTGCCCCATTTGTACTGTGCCCGCATTTGTCTGTTTTCTCGCCCCTTTTTTTCCTTCTGTACCCCGTTGCCCCATTTGTACTGTGCCCGCATTTGTCTGTTTTCTCGCCCCTTTTTTCCTTCTGTACCCCGTTGCCCCATTTGTACTGTGCCCGCATTTGTCCGTTTTCTCGCCCCTTTTTTCCTTCTGTACCCCCGTTGCCCCTTTTGTACTGTGCCCACATTTGTCTGTTTTCTCGCCCCTTTTTTCCTTCTGTACCCCCGTTGCCCCTTTTGTACTGTGCCCGCATTTGTCTGTTTTCTCGCCCCTTTTTTCCTTCTGTACCCCCGTTGCCCCTTTTGTACTGTGCCCGCATTTGTCTGTTTTCTCGCCCCTTTTTTTCCTTCTGTACCCCCGTTGCCTCTCGCCATTCCCGCCGCTGCGTCCCTGCGGCCCCGCCCCCTGACTGCCCATTCGCTGCCCCTGCCTCCCGCCTCCCAGCTGCTCCTCCCTCCCACCTCCCCATAAATGGCGGCCGCTGCGCGGTGAGGAGAGCGACCCTTGACCTTGCCAGGTAGGTCGCTCCCCCGCCACACAGCTCCGCCTGTGTTGTCCGCCCGCTGCTGCTGGTAAGAACGCCCTTCCCTTTTTCCTTCTGTACCCCCGTTGCCCCATTTGTACTGTGCCCGCATTTGTCTGTTTTCTCGCCCCTTTTTTTCCTTCTGTACCCCCGTTGCCCCATTTGTACTGTGCCCGCATTTGTCTGTTTTCTCGCCCCTTTTTTTCCTTCTGTACCCCCGTTGCCCCATTTGTACTGTGCCCGCATTTGTCTGTTTTCTCGCCCCTTTTTTTCCTTCTGTACCCCGTTGCCCCATTTGTACTGTGCCCGCATTTGTCTGTTTTCTCGCCCTTTTTTTCCTTCTGTACCCCGTTGCCCCTTTTGTACTGTGCCCGCATTTGTCTGTTTTCTCGCCCCTTTTTTTCCTTCTGTACCCCCGTTGCCCCTTTTGTACTGTGCCCGCATTTGTCTGTTTTCTCGCCCCTTTTTTTCCTTCTGTACCCCGTTGCCCCTTTTGTACTGTGCCCGCATTTGTCTGTTTTCTCGCCCCTTTTTTTCCTTCTGTACCCCCGTTGCCCCTTTTGTACTGTGCCCGCATTTGTCTGTTTTCTCGCCCCTTTTTTTCCTTCTGTACCCCCGTTGCCCCTTTTGTACTGTGCCCGCATTTGTCTGTTTTCTCGCCCCTTTTTTTCCTTCTGTACCCCCGTTGCCTCTCGCCATTCCCGCCGCTGCGTCCCTGCGGCCCCGCCCCCTGACTGCCCATTCGCTGCCCCTGCCTCCCGCCTCCCAGCTGCTCCTCCCTCCCACCTCCCCATAAATGGCGGGCCGCTGCGCGGTGAGGAGAGCGACCCTTGACCTTGCCAGGTAGGTCGCTCCCCCGCCACACAGCTCCGCCTGTGTTGTCCGCCCGCTGCTGCTGGTAAGAACGCCCTTCCCTTTTTCCTTCTGTACCCCTGTTGCCCCATTTGTACTGTGCCCGCATTTGTCTGTTTTCTCGCCCCTTTTTTTCCTTCTGTACCCCCGTTGCCCCATTTGTACTGTGCCCGCATTTGTCTGTTTTCTCGCCCCTTTTTTTCCTTCTGTACCCCCGTTGCCCCATTTGTACTGTGCCCGCATTTGTCTGTTTTCTCGCCCCTTTTTTCCTTCTGTACCCCGTTGCCCCATTTGTACTGTGCCCGCATTTGTCTGTTTTCTCGCCCCTTTTTTTTCCTTCTGTACCCCCGTTGCCCCTTTTGTACTGTGCCCGCATTTGTCTGTTTTCTCGCCCCTTTTTTTCCTTCTGTACCCCGTTGCCCCTTTTGTACTGTGCCCGCATTTGTCTGTTTTCTCGCCCCTTTTTTCCTTCTGTACCCCCGTTGCCCCTTTTGTACTGTGCCCGCATTTGTCTGTTTTCTCGCCCCTTTTTTCCTTCTGTACCCCGTTGCCCCTTTTGTACTGTGCCCGCATTTGTCTGTTTTCTCGCCCTTTTTTTCCTTCTGTACCCCCGTTGCCCCTTTTGTACTGTGCCCGCATTTGTCTGTTTTCTCGCCCCTTTTTTTCCTTCTGTACCCCCGTTGCCTCTCGCCATTCCCGCCGCTGCGTCCCTGCGGCCCCGCCCCCTGACTGCCCATTCGCTGCCCCTGCCTCCCGCCTCCCAGCTGCTCCTCCCTCCCACCTCCCCATAAATGGCGGCCGCGCAGCGGACGTGCGCAGCGGGCGCGCCTAAGGCAAGCCCGTCTGCGCCCGTCCGCGACTGGACCGCGCCCAGCGCCAGAACCCCTGGCCCCCGCAGCAGCCAACCCACCCACCGGACCTACGACACCGCCACCCTCAACGCACTCAACACCGGCCGAATCCCCGGCTGCCACCGTGCCACCCCAGGACGCACCCACGGACCCTTCGCCTGCCAATCTTGCAAGTTCTCCTGCCTCCGGACCTGCACCGCACCCGCCACGCCGAGCACCAGCAGCAACCACCTGAAGTGCATCCTGCTCAACACCCGCTCCGTCCACAGACACGCCGTGGAACTTTGGAACCTGCTCGACTCCACATCACCAGACGTCGCTTTCCTCACGGAAACATGGATGAACGCCTCCTCAGCGCCCGACATCGCCATCGCCATCCCGGACGGATACAAGATCACCCGAAAGGACCGCGCCAACCAGACCGGAGGAGGCATCGCCATCGTCCACAAGAACACCATCCGCATTACGACCAACTCCGACGACACCTTCACAGCCGGCGAACACCTGCACTTCCAGATACACACCGACCCCAAGACCACCCTCAGAGGCACCCTCATCTACAGACCCCCAGGACCACGCACACAATTCAGCGAAGACATCGCCGACCTCATCAGCCCGCACGCCCTCCTCTCGGCCGACTACATCCTCCTTGGGGACCTCAACTTCCACCTAGAGAACAACAACGATCGCAACACCACCACCCTGCTGGACAACCTCGACAACCTCGGACTCAAGCAACTGGTGACCACCCCCACACACCACGCCGGCCACACGCTTGACCCCGTCTTCTCCTCCAGCAAGGACATCTCCTTCAGCCACACCACCGGACTCCACTGGACAGACCACAGCTGCGTCCACTTCAGCTTCAGCAGGACCACCACGCACCACCACCCGCAACAGCTCCCGCGCAGAAGCTGGAACAAGATCACCACCGACCAACTCACCACATCCCTGAGCCAGAACCCTCCCGCCAGCTCAACGAACCCCAACCAAGCCGCCAGCAACCTCACAAGATGGATCACCAACTGCGCTGACATCCTCGCCCCATTGAAGACCCCCCAATCAGACCCGGCAACAAGAAAGCACCCTGGTTCACCGACGAACTCAAGAAATCCAAGAAGAACTGCCGGGCCCTCGAGAAAGCATGGCGCAGAGACCCGACTGCAGACAACATGACCACCCTCAAACACGCCACCCGAAAACACCACCAGCTGATCCACACCACCAAGAAAACCGCATTCAAGGAACGACTGGACAACAACGCCCACAACAGCAAGGAACTCTTCATCATCGTCAAAGAGCTCTCGAACCCCAGCGCCGGAAACAACGACATCACCCCCTCGCAAGACCTCTGCAACTCGCTCGCCTCGTTCTTCCACAGCAAGATCGCAGACATACACAACAGTTTCAGCACACAGCCGACGTACCCTACAACCGTTCCAACGTCCCACACCTCCACCCTCCGAGCCTGGACCCCGATCAACACCGAAGACACTATCCGCACGATGAACTCCATCCACTCCGGATCACCAACCGACCCCTGCCCTCACCACATCTTCAACAAGGCCGACGCCGTCATCGCACCCCACCTCCGGGACATCATCAACACCTCCTTCGACACCGCCACCTTCCCAGAGAGCTGGAAGCACGCCGAACTCTGCGCCCTACTGAAGAAACCGTCAGCGGACCCCACCGACCTCAAAAACTACCGCCCCATCTCGCTCCTTCCTTTTCCTGCCAAAGTCATCGAGAAGACCGTCAACAGACAACTGGCCGCCTTCATCGAGACGAATGGATCCCTCGACCACTCACAGTCCGGCTTCCGGGCCAACCACAGCACCGAGACCGCCCTCATCGCAGCCACCGACGACATCCGAGCCCTGCTCGACAACGGGGAAACAGCGGCCCTCATCCTCCTGGACCTCTCCGCAGCGTTCGACACAGTCTGCCACCGCACCCTAGTGCAACGCCTGAACAACGTCGGAATCCAAGAGAAGACACTGGAGTGGATCATCTCCTTCCTCGCCGGAAGAACCCAGAGAGTCCGCCTCCCCCGTTCAGTTCCGAGGCCACCGAAGTCATCTGTGGCGTACCACAAGGATCATCACTCAGCCCCACCCTCTTCAACGTCTACATGAGCCCCCTCGCAGCCATCGCTCGCCAACACAACCTCAACATCATCTCCTACGCCGACGACACCCAGCTGATCCTCTCCCTCACCAACGACCCCACAACCGCCAAAACCAACCTACATGAAGGGATGAAGGACGTAGCCGAGTGGATGAGGAACAGCCGCCTGAAACTGAACTCAGATAAGACGGAAGTCCTCATCCTAGGATCATCACCCTCCGCCTGGGACGACTCCTGGTGGCCCCCTGCCCTGGGCAACGCACCCAAACCAACGGACCACGCACGCAACCTGGGCTTCATCCTGGACTCCTCCCTCTCAATGACCAGACAAGTCAACGCCGTCTCCTCGTCTTGCTTCAACATCCTACGCATGCTGCGGAAGATCTTCCGGTGGATCCCCACCGAAACCAGGAAGACGGTCACCCAGGCCCTCGTCACCAGCCGACTGGACTACGGCAACTCCCTCTACGCCGGAACCACAGCCAAACTTCAGAAAAGACTCCAACGCATCCAGAACGCCTCAGCTCGACTCATCCTGGACATCCCCCGACACAGCCACATCGCCGGACACCTGAGAGACCTGCACTGGCTCCCCGTCAGCAAGAGAATCACGTTCCGACTCCTCACCCACGCACACAAAGCTCTCCACAACCAAGGCCCCAGATACCTCAACGACCGTCTGACCTTCTACACTCCCACCCGCCAGCTACGATCGACCAACCACGCCCTCGCCGCCGTCCCCCGCATCCGAAGAGCCACAACGGGAGGAAGATCCTTCTCCTACCTGGCTGCCAAGACGTGGAACTCCCTACCCATCCACCTCCGCCTGACCCAAGACCACCTCTCCTTCAGGAAGCAATTCAAGACCTGGCTGTTCGAACAGTAGCAGACCCCCCTCCCCCTAGCGCCTTGAGACCCTCCGGGTGAGTAGCGCGCTATACAAATGCTTGATTGATTTATTGATTGATGTACATTGCATTTCTGACAGCTTTAAAACAATTTCGTTCAAATCAACCTGTATATTTCATAGGTCATGCATGTTAGATACCAAGTTTTAATGGCATGAACAAAAGAAAACTCTGAGATCACCTACACAGTTAAATTGGGTGTTTCTTAGACACTTCTAAAGGCTGGGGCAGAGCATTTAAAGTACAGGCAGCCATTCAGGAAAATATGCTGCTTCCAACGCTCAGAAGTGAAGTCCACTGTATTAAATCGAAAACAGGTGAAAATGTGATTGTTCCCTTTGTACTGCCCTTAGCTAAACCCGAAAACATGTATATCTGTTCCTAATCTTGCAATTTATAACACAAACTGAAATATTGGTTGAATGCACCGATAACATTGACAAAAATAGCACGCTTCATGAGGTGTATAAGCTTTTAAGGCCAGGTTTAGTGTATTCCATGCTATCACAGTAAACTGGCTGATCGGAAGCACATATTATATGTGCAAACCTGATATTTGCATGTTTTCTGACATCTGTGAGGCATTTGGTCCCTAAGATGTAGGAAATTGGTTGTCACTGGTAATGAGGATTTGAAGTGGTTTATACAGCTTGACAACGATAAAACACTGGGAATTAGCATACGTGGTCCTCTCAACTCCTACCGTAAACACTGACAAATATGACCTACTGCTGGTCAATTTATCTTCAGTTTGTAACCCCCTCCTCTGGCAAACTTCAATCCCTGTGCTTATCATGCACCGGCAAATCACTTCACACAATTTTGTTTTCAGGGGGATTGGATGCCACGTTGGCTCTATTAGTTGTGTGACATGAAAATGTTACTTTTTGCAGGTCTTTCCTCTCTCCTTCATTGTCTGTGGCACACTCTCCCCTTTGCAACTACATTTTCTTGAAACCATGTCAGCCTTTATGTAAAAGCGTTTGTGTGGTGATTGCTGCATCTTTGTCTAGCATCCCAATAAATCCATGAAGCAACTCGTCGTAAAATCAAACAAAGGTAGAAGAAAGCATTTCTTTTTAAACCATGAAAGATTAGGACCCAAGATTCTCCAGCAACAAAACATATTTATGCATGTCATTTTCTCCATGGCTGGAATATCAGTCTAGTGAACTGTTGAATATTTTTTTTAAATATTATATCTTGAGAAATGTTCATAGTGGTGGGGATTTCAATGGATGTTCTTACCTCTCAAGGAAAATCTGTTTGTGAAAATGAAATCTTTACGAGTAGACAAGATCATGCTTGGCTCAATCAATGTTAAAACAATTTTGAGACTAGCAGCTTGTTTGTCATTTAACTTTATTTGGTCATCAAGCTACTTTCTCTTTTAATCCATACAAACACACATTTGCATGAGTAGAACTGATAAAAAGAAAGTTGGAGCTGTTTATGCTAGAACGACTGGTGGGTTCAGTCAGAACATTTGAAACTACTCGTTCATAAGGAGATTAATCGTTGGTAGCACATCTTTGGTTTGTTATGCCCTGCCTGAGAAGGGCACACACCCATGAGTGACAGTTGTAGGAGAACATGTATGCCCCGTTCAAGATGAACCCGCCCTGCTGAAAACTGTCACTAACCAATGGGATGCTGCTGTGGCTGGGCATGGCAATCTCTCTCCATGGGTGTGATGTGCGACTGACAATACAAGGCAAACATATATGACTAAGTGGCAGCTTCACTGCTATGCTGGTATGAAAAATAGATGATTAAAGGTTATGCCATCCCAATTACCAATCAGTTGCAGACAAAGTTTTGCAGTCCCAAGAATAAATGCCAGAGGTGGGCACCGCTGACCACTCCAATAAAGTGTCCGAAAACATACAATGACACAAATGTTAGTATTATGGCATTTTCTGTGAATATATTGGCATAAAATTGTCAACAATTCTGTAATTAGTGGTTAAACCTTTTTAGCATTGGTCCAAAAATGTAATTTAACATTTTGACCTGACCTTCTAAATATGTAAATATGAATATGTTCAGTTTCCTCCTCTTTGAAGTGACCCAATAAGAAGAACAAAGGGGATTAATTTCGGGTCCTTCTGCAGTTTTTTGAGAATGCTTATTCCTAAGTATGCTAATTACAATAATAACAGACACACAATTGATGGACGGAATGCACAACAAATCAAAACATTCACCCCAGTCAAGAGATCTGGGTTAAATCCATCATTCTTTTGCTCACCATGCCACCCCAGTTTAGACCTGGCCATATGCAAATCAGTCTTGACCTTGTGCCTCATGGGAACAATCCAGCCCGAACTGCCAAGCTAGGTCCTCCCTGGACCGGAGACAAGCATCCTAGGACCGGTTTCGGGGTTTCACCCCTCATCAGCCAGGATAGCTTGATTCCAGTGGCACAGTGAGCCCGGGACCCACGTCTGGGCATACCCGGCGCACTTGGGGCGAGGAAGCAAAAGACACACAGTTGATGGACGGAATGCAGAACAAATCAAAACATTCACCCCCAGACAAGAGATCTGGGTTAAATCCATCATTCTTTTGGTCACCATGCCACCCCAGTTTAGACCTCAGTCTTGACCCTGTGCCTCATGGGAACAGTCCAGCCCGAACAGCCAAGCCAGGTCCTCCCTGGACCGGAATCAAGCATCCTATGACCGGTTTCCGGCATGGTGAGCAAAAAAACGATGGATTTAGGCCCAGACTGGGGTGAATGTATGACATTGTTCTGCATTCTGTCCATCAATTGTTCTTTTTGCATTTGTCACCCCGAGTGGGACAGGTATGCCCAGACGTGGGTCCCCTGCTCTCCATGCCACTGGAGTCAAGCTATCCTGGCTGATGAGGGCTGAAAGCCCAAAACCGGTCCTAGGAGGCTTGTTTCCAGTCCAGGGAGGACCTGGCCTGGTAGTTCAGGCTGGACTGTTCCCATTGGTCGCAGGGTCAAGACTGATTTGCATATGGCTGGGTCCAAACTGGAATGGCATGGTGAGCAAAAAAACGATGGATTTAGGCCCAGATCTCTGTACTGGGGTGAATGTATGACATTGTTCTGCATTCTGTCCGTCACTTGTTCTTTTTGCATTTGTCACCCCGAGTGTGACGGGTATGCCCAGACGTGGGTCCCCTGCTCTCCATGCCACTGGAGTCAAGCTATCCTGGCTGATGAGGGCTGAAACCGGTCCTAGGATGCTTGTTTCCAGTCCAGGGAGGACCTGGCCTGGCAGTTCAGGCTGGACTGTTCCCATTGGTCGCAGGGTCAAGACTGATTTGCATATGGCTGGGTCCAAACTGGAATGGCATGGTGAGCAAAAAAACGATGGATTTAGGCCCAGAACTCTGTACTGGGGTGAATGTATGACATTGTTCTGCATTCTGTCCATCAATTGTTCTTTTTTCAATTACAATAATAACGGCATACAAATGAGTCACTTTCTTCCCTGATATTTCTTTATTAAAACATTTCACGTTGACAATTAGTATAAAACACAAGAAGGCAATACATTGTAGCTATGTATAGTATAGTTTAAATAGTTACAAAAATGTTCATACGTAAAAAAGTTACAATATAAATATAATGTGCTTCAACATGTTTCACTCTCGTTAACCCTGGTAAAAAAACAATATATTAGCATTCCCCAAAATATAATTTTAACAGAAATTTAGATATCCTGTACTTCTTTTGCCCTAGTGTGAATTAAGACCTATTAGAATCCTGTATAAATATTATGCACCTGACTGTTTTTTACTGATCCTATCTTCTAACTTTAAATATATTATGAAGAACACTTCTGGCAGTGTGATACAACATCTCTGAATACCTGTTAAGTTATAGTGCCACTTAATATACATGTGAGTTAGTCTATTGTTTGCATGAATTTCTTCATTGTGTGCATCAATTTACTGCAAGTACCATCAGTTCTTTCATTTTTTTTAATCAGGTTGACGTTTGTCTTATGTCTGCTGCACTACTTTCTGCTTTTAAGAAAACTCAGTTTATTATTGACAGTTCCATAAATTTTCATACGTGGGAGAAATTACACATAGTCAGACCCACACGTTCACATTAAATCTAAATATACCCTTGATCTACCATTATCACATCTGAAGGGCAGGTTGCCTGTATGAATCCTACAAAATATGTGATGAGTGTAAAGATATCAAATACTTCTTAAAGCTGTTTGCTTAAAAGGAAGTAATTCATAGGAAAATATAATTACTAAAATAACTAAAAAACTAAATTTGGCATAGCTAATAAGTTGGATCGTGGTAAGCTGGTGTAATGGTTACATTTAATTTTTTTATTGCAAGCATATGACACGAAAAGAAACATGCCACTTTCTAAATGGGTTGGTCATATGATTGCAATAAAAATGTTAAATTAAAAAGAAACATTGCGTTTAATTTTAATAGAAGAACCATTGCTTCCTAGCAGGGTGGTATACTTTGAATAGGTGTAGAAGCTATTTTGTTTTATTTTTATGCTCATCATAGAATGCGATTCATATTGGTGGAAAAAAGGTATGGTTGGCTTTGAGTTACTGAAACCTGTGTAACACACATGAATGACTAAGAAAATGCATTGGAAAAGTAACTTATTGGCCTATGAGCCTTGGCACTAAAGTGTGTGTCTTTCAGGTGGATGGGAACAAGTGATCAGGAAAAATGCTACCACGCTCAGGGGCATATTTACATGAAAATGGCGCAGCGTGGTGCCCCAAGCCATTGTGCTGCGCCGAGCTGCGTCATTTTCAAAACGCAGTGATCCGCCGTATTACCAAGAATACTGCGCATCCCTGTGCTCGCCCCGGTGCCGGTGCTAAAAAAGCTGCCTAGTGCCAACGCAAGCACCCTTGCACCATGGTGCATAGGTGCCTGCGTTGAAGGGATGATTGTATTTGTGCAGGAATGAACACCTTCTTGCACAAAAACATTAATTAATGGCGTTTTACTCCTTCTATGTGTGCTGCATAATGCAGCACACATAGAGCAAAAAACGAAGAGAAATAAAAGTATTTCTTCTCGTTGCACAACATTACCGCCTTGTTTTGAAAGGCATTAGTTTTTGGCGCTGCCTCAGATTTACAGATTCTTGTGAATCTGGAGCAGTGTCAAAAGGCTGAGGGTGTTGCTGGAAAAGCCCACAGCGACACCCATTGTACTCCCCTTTGCCTCAGAAAACTGTGTTGCAGAGGGCCATATTTACAAGGCTGTGTTAAGCCATGCAAAGTGGCTTAGTGCAGCCTTGTAAATATGAGCTTACATAGAGCGACACAAAAGCGTTAAAAAAAGTGACACTCCGGTAGCACTAGGGGCATGTATATATGTCCCTCAGTGCAAGAGAGAGAATGACTGGAGGGAGTTGACCCAGTTCTCTATGCTGCATATGTTGTAGTGGGCAGAAGCATAATGTAAATCACAGTTGAACAGGCCAGTGGATGAAGAGGTCTGAACCTATATCCTTTTAATATATATGTATGTATTTTTATTACTTTTTTCATGCAATACAGTTAAAAATGTATAGGCCATACCTACAAATGAATCATCTGAGCATAAATAAATGTTTAAATTCAACACCTTTAAAATAACTTGTAAAGTTAAAAGGTGCATATGATATTACCCTGGGATTTAAATTGTGCTTAACAGTGCATTTATTCAAAACCTTGGATCGAAAAGCTTTAAATAGGGTAGTAAATGAGTCCCCGACAGGACGTCTAGTGGTTGGTAAAATCTCATGTGATCTATGCAAAGCATTTTTCCAGCTATGCAAGTTTGTCACAGAACTACTTCAGGTGAGTCAGTGAGAAAAATGATCGTCTCCCTGGTCATTGTATGTGTTTTTTTACAGTGATTAGTTAAAGGGATGATTCAGTATAAATAATTTAAGACTGTATGGGAAAATAGGAATATGACTCAATTACGCGACATACTAATTGTCATAATAAGGTTTCCTAATCACATACAATTGACTATTTTTATTACGAAGCTAACTTATAATTGCTGTGGTTCTAATAGGTGACTGAGTAAATGAATCACATGAATGACTATATGGATATGCTGTCTTTCTTTTATGGTTTTCTCCTAAGTTTTAGAATTGTGAACTAAATGTGAATCATTCATATCTAAAATAATTCAATCTCTCATTGGTAGTTTGTGGCAATTGCATACACCTGTCGGGGATTCAGGAATTTAAAATATTTTGTTTTATTTCATTACAAAATATGATACCATACCAATAAACACAGATTGTCCCAGAAGGCATGATTACTTTTGAAAAGATTCCATGTGATACATCATAAGGCAGTCTAAGTGGAAAATACATCTACAAAGCCTGTCTTTTTGTGGTGAGCCAATTGGCTTAGTGTTGGTAAGCTAAGGTGGGGAGTAAGTTTAATTAAATTATGAAGAGTTTGGGTAGAAAATTTTAGGACCTTGTATAGTGGAGCAAAGGATTATTTTGGAGGCCCACTAAGGGATTAATGCAATTGTCTAGTCTCCTGAATACTAATGAGTTAGTTAGTGATTTGGCTGTATTAAATGCCATGTGTTTGTATGTTGCATACGTTCAATACTCGATATTGTGCTGTAGTAGCACTGTCTGTTATAAAGACTTCCATTTTCTTGGATGGACAGAAAAGAAACCCAAGGGTTCTCTTTGAGGTCGCGAATTTTAAGAGAGTTAGTGTGACAGTGGATAGAGTCAGAAATTCAGATGGTGCAGTTGAAGAGGGAAAGTATGGGTTCATGGTTTGAGGAGTTTAGCATTAGTGACCTTAATGCCATCAAGTGTCTGAGCACAAAGAGGCAATCAGTGATGTGTGAATGGAGATGGGGGTGTACAAGGAGGAAAGGAGAAAATAAATGTGCCGATTTTGTCATAGAAATAAGATGAGAAGCCACATAAGGAGATGAGATCACTGAGGGAAAAGGTTGAATAAGACTATGAAGGGGCTAAAGATTCAGTCTTGGGAAGGCACCTACTGGTAGCAGAATGGAAGTTGATGTTTGAGTACCAGAATGAGTAATTGGAGATGTATATAGTGAGTCCATTGATGGCCAGGCTAGTAAAATTGATGAACTTAGACATGATAGGACTGTGTTGAAAGCTTCGGATAGTTCCAGGAGTAGGAGGATGGAAATAGTTCTCTTGCAATGGGCACTGACGTTTAAGTTGGATGCGTGTGAAATCACTGTTCGTACATGATACACAATTTTGTTAATTTGCAAGTTTTAGCCATGACTGATTTTACTTTTTGAAAATGAGTGATTGTATTTTTAGTTACTGATTGTTTAATGAACAGACTTTTTGGTACCAATATAATTTGGTACGTGTTTAATCCAACTAAATAATGAGAGGCGTAGACAACCATCCTAAACAGTCTTTTCTGTATTTTGCTAAATGTATTCTTGTACTTTCACACATTTCCTCTATGTTTATTTTATGTGCATTTGCCCTGTAAAAAGTGCCACCCAGCACAATCAAATGCTACCATAAGAACCAATGGTCTGTTGGCAACCTACATCACCATTTATAAATACACTACTTGTTTATGCACATTATGATTTACTATAAATCTGTGCTAGTCTTCACCTACTGTCTGAGTGATAATCAAAGTAATATATTTTACTGAAACCATGGAAGACAGTACCATATTCAACAGTGCTAAGGTCATATAGATCTCACACAGACCAGGCTTTACATAAATGAGTATATTTGCATAATTACATGATAATACTGTTTGTACATGTTGAAAAAGCTTCATAGAGGCAAACGTGTCCTTGAATTGCTCAGACACTTTGGAATACAACCAATCTGATGTATAATTAAAAATATAATTTCAACATTGAGACACAATGATGCAAAGGGACCTGTATTGTTACAATTCGAGATTTTTACCCGGAATCATTGCAGCACCAGAAGAAATAATCATAATCCCATTAGACAGTTCTTCATACATGATTTCAGGTATAAAGGAAATGAACTAGGAAAGTAAATGGATGAGATGTCTACAATGAGGCGTCCTTCCAAAATAGAACATAAATGTATTTATTTATACTTTCTTGAATGGCTGAAAGTTAGCAGTGCTTCTACAACGTAATTAATAGTTCTTCGGAATGCTGCCAGGACTGAGTGGTGCTGTTATATGGCAGAGTTCAATAATTCATCGATTCTAATGCTAACATCTTAATTTTCCGATTTTTTGGGGTTCTATTATTCGAATCCTAATTGGAGAAAATGCTGGCTCCTGATTCAGAACATCTATTTGTTAAACTTGAGAAAGGAAGCTGAATTATGTTCATTCCGTACATAGGTAACTCCTAGGAATATGTCACTTGAACTTCTTCTGTAGAGTGCAGTAAAGGTGCAGAAAAAGTATACTGATGCACATGTTCCACCTTGTCCCAACTTTTTTTTCATCGTGGTCTTGTCCAATTTCTGCGGGTCATTTACATTTATAATTCAATCTACAGAACTATTTGTTTGTTGCTCAACTGGCTATGATTTTTTTTAAATCAAAAAGTTATTACATTTGTGTTTTGCTTGGAATCATACACTGCAGAAACATTCTGTATTTGGATGGTTGAAAGGACCAGCTATTTGGAGTTGTGTCATTTGCTAATAAGTGGTGTACAAGTTGTGATCAGTTTATTCGGGGGACTACATAAATTGTGCAATACACTCATGACTCCAAAAGTTGCAATATGGCTGACTGCATACCGCTTTATTTACAACTCATTTGCAGTATATCCATGTTCTAAATTTGGCAGGTATTATGATTT
Organism: Calotriton arnoldi; assembly: GCA_963921515.1. NCBI lineage: Eukaryota > Metazoa > Chordata > Amphibia > Caudata > Salamandridae > Calotriton > Calotriton arnoldi. Next base: position 1,305,139 of record CAWUFW010000497.1, read on the forward strand.
CTTCAGCAGAATGCCTTTGTCTCTTCTTTTCTCCATTTTATTGCAGAATCTATGCAACTGAATGTACATTTCTAGCATCTTATGTATCGTAGAACAAAGTGACTTTAACAAAAATAAAGCCAAGTCAGAGTGAAGTTCCTGATAGTTGCATGAAGGCTAACCAAGGTTAATATTTCTTTAATCCTGTGCTAAACCTTTGACCTAAATTCTCATGAAATAGATATGCTATTCTCATTCATCACAATAGCATCTCACATAATTTAATAAGCACAAGAATGCATCTTATTTTTGGAGAAAAAGGTGTGGGAAGAATTACAGATCAGTAGTAAAAGAGAGAATATTATACAAAATCTTTCATACCTTTACCCAATCGTTAATTAAGTAACAATGCAGGTGCTGCATAGAGATGCAACTTAATTTCTTTTACTCATTTTTTGTGTGCATTTTCTCTTGTTTTACATTGGGTTTCACTATGTTTGACGACCCCCCTCTAGCCTTGTACCCTGCAGATGCATATGGTGAACCCCATTTCTTTCCTAATGTGATGGGACTCAAATTCTAAAAAAAAGACGTGAGCAGAAGCAGGCATAGAAAGATATTAGGAGTAATAAGAATCAGGAATTTTTGGCCGTGGGTTATTAATGGAAACCACACATTTGTATCAAGGTGTCTACAGCGACATGCCTGTAAAAATGTACATAGAGCAAAGCAATAACACCTCCAATCATAAAGCATATCATTACTCATTGATAAGATACTACGAGTTGCAACAGTAATCATGCACGATAATATAAATATTTCCTTTCTCTAGTCTCCTCTCTCGCACCCTGATTTGGGGCCATGAGGTGCTCTCATTTAACGCTTCCAATGTGGCCACGATGTCTGGTATATTGCTATGTAGTGTGCTCCTTAATTTTGTGGGTTGCGTTTGTTCTTGTTCATATGGGACACGGCCTAGCAGTTTGTATAGGGCTGTTCCCTGTCAGTAGTGGCACAGACAAAATGAAAATGATTAACTGGAGTGGGGTCTGGAGTGATCACCAGTCCATAAAATTAATTCAAGCATTCAGTCCATCTCTTTTTGTGCTGTTTGTATAAATACCAATACATGAATTCACCTTTCTATCGTAGAGTTTTGGTATGGGACTAAATGGGAAACATACTTTTTATTGCAACAGATATATTTTGCTCAAGTGTTAAAATTAAAGACCACATTAAATCTCAAACAATATTTGTTGATTTCATTTCACATGCTTAATTTGCTCTCCAGGAGCATCATAAATAATGGGAAATTAATTAACTTAATTGTCAATTTTGAAAGTGTATGGTGTTGAACAAATAGGTAGAACGAACCAATGTGGTCATATTTAAAATAAATTTGAAGGCTATATTTACACAATACCTTAAAAATTATTCGTCACACCTGCTTCGAGTCAGCACCATATGCCATAGTCACAAATGAGTTCAAGGACACCCAAAGAAGTAAATTCTGTCAGGTGTATTCTGAATCTGTCAAACAGATGAAAATGTGTTCTGTTACTGAGTCTGACATTAATTAAACAGATGGCCACCAGGTACCTGCTCAGCGACAAGTAAACAAATTCCTGCTCTACAACTTAGATATGACAGAAAGGACATGTGGGCAGAGGACACAGACATCCTTCCAGTTTCACATGGTGCATCAACCCAACATTGAATAAGAACCTGCTGGCATTACTAGGACCCTTTATTCAAAGAGATATTTTGTAGATACAAGCACTGTCCATTATGTATGTCAACAGAGCACAGAACTGATTTCTCAGAATCTCAGATTTCTTTTAATTGACATAGTCAAATGCATCTAAAGTGATTGACTTACTGCCCTAAGGTGGAAGTGATCATTTGCATACTGCTAATTGAACATTTTACTGTGCAGCGTTTCAGCGGCATCTCTGCTATGCATAAGATGGAATAGCGTTGCAATCCATCTTCAGTTCAGGCACTAGTTGGGGCAACAACACCAGAAAGTTGTTCAAGGTTATGTCCGGTAGACTGATCGCCTTTTGTATGTATTGAATATGTTGACATCATGCACTCTCGAAAAGCTACTGTCTGGTAGTCACTGGTTAGAATCCTGCTGAGCGCATAAATACCACTCTTTGAACTCCTACCAGACTTTGTTGGTAGCCTTACTTAGTGCTTGACGTTGGGGAGTTGTTGTTCTACAGCCTGCTAACGGTTGTTATTCTCATGTTCCAAACTTTTGTGTGATGCTTTCACTGGATGAGTTTGGTGTCATTTCTCTGCTCTTGCGCCTAATCTGTCTGGCCTTTTGAACAAAGGATAAGAGAAGCACATTTGAGCAGTCTCACTGGTTATACTTTTTGCACCGGCAGTAAATGACTCAAGTATTACCATTAATTTGCATTTTGTAATATCGAAATGTATTTTTGATCTCTGCAGTTCTTTGATAAAAGTAAACTGTACAATAATTTTAATTTACCCATGTACAGCTATAATCTTGTCAAAACATCTACATATTATGAAATATAGTAGTGTCCAGTGTCACAAAACATGCTTTCTTTTTCTTTGGCATTCCTCACCATTTCGCATAGCTTTGCTTACGAAACTTGGTCGCATATGCCAAAGAGAGCACCGAGCATTTAACATTGTAAAGTGTCAATAGAGATACATTGATATTTTGTCGTTTCCATGTACTTTGTCTGCAGACCAAAAGCTTCCTTCTGTGTCAATGTCTCTGGTTTGGAGACATGTTTGAGGTATTAAAGGTGAGTTCTCCATCATGTTTAATGTTTATCTCCAGTCTTCGTATGTGCTTGATAAAAACCGATAGTTATTTAGCATTTCATCTTTGCTAAGCATATTCTGAAAATAAGAACATAATCTGAATATTACAATGTGAATAATAATTAATAAATATAAAACATACTTTGCATTGTGATACAGGGAATGTATTCGTTTAAAGCCCCCCCAGATTTAACTTGGTCGACATCGTGAATGCTAATTCCATGCAGTCATCTTTCTCTACCTGTAGATATTATGTCCTTTTCGTTCTGCACTCTCTGCTCAGCCAAGCTCTGATAGCGGAAACAGAAGGATCTTCACATACCCTTACCCTGTCCATGATGACGTCACAGGAAGGAGTAACACGTGACGTGTGATCCCCACCATCACTTCACAGAAAGTAGCACCACTTTGAATTTGATGAAATCGTATACAATGAATGTGGTAATCCTACAGTAGTACACTTCAAAATAACTTCAATATGCTCTATAAGTAGATTAAAGACATTGGAGCCACAAAGGGAAACATAGTGTTCACATTCAATTACTGCTGACCCCAAATGGATGTCCTCACCCACTGTGCCACAACATTTGTGTGTCTCATTTCCTGTGAGGGGCTATGCTCTGAAGCAGCCGCCTCTCTGATGCAGGGGGTCTTAGAAATGTTTGATCTTAAAGGTGCGAATATCAGGAGCATAGGGGATGCAACAACAACCCTAGCAGCCACATTTGCAAGCACCAAATATCATTTATAGTCTGCAATTACTTAATCTATGTAGTTGCTTGAAGACAACTGCTTTCCAACACCACCTGTTGTGTAGCCAGTCTGCCTACTCATCATTTAGAAGTTTGCATGCATGTATCTATGTATATGGTATTTCTATTACACGAATCGAGCCAAAAGGCAGTGGTGCATTGTACATGGGCAAAGACAAGCTCAAAGTTAGTAAGGAGTAGTAGAGAAAACTGGGTTGTGGACGAATAATCCATGATGCGATGCCCTTTAAAGAGGCGAGTCTCATACTCTTTCCTAAATTGGAGCTGTGTGTCGGCAGTACTGAAGGACATGAGGATGTTGTTCCAGATCCTGGGTGTATAGAATGGAAAAGCCTGAATCTTTGATTTTTCTGCCTTCAACATCCCCTTATCTAGGTCAAAGTTCACATCATGCCTTTTCTGTGTAATATAATTGATGGTTAAAGGATGTGTGGTGCCATTTCCACTGCCGGTATGACTGGTGAAATTACACCACTCTTGGAAAACATCAGTGAAAGGTTACGGTTAGTTGTTTTAGTTAGTTTGCTTCCATTACTCATCAGTAATCTCATTAAATTGTTTCTACTTTTTCGACCGCATACTTACATAATTGGGTGTGTCCACATCATAACGACGGATACCCTGCTGGCTACCCAAATCAAAATAGCAAAAATTTCTCCCCTTGGTATGCATATAAAAGGAGCATGTATTTAGATTCACCAACCAAAGCAACCCAACAGATTGTGATTGACACCAGGCACACAGCAGTGTATTTTATATTAAATTAATTTATAGAGTGAACGTATGCAGAAAAACGGTGTGGTAGAATTAACACAACCTAATTAACCAGATTGGAAAAAGCACCAAGGTATAAATAGTCATTCTTCTAAAAAAAGAACAGGTGAGTTTGAGCATACTTATTGAGGCATGGAATTCTGAAACTTAGGTGGCGCCATGAAAAAGGTCCTGCCGCCATAATGGACAGACTGTGACTTAGTAGTGACAGTGGAAGTAAAGTAGGAAATGGTCAACAGAACATAGATTTCTGATAGGACTATACTTGGTAAAATGTAGAAGCTAGTAAGTCTAGTGTTTTCTGATTGACAGCCTTGTGCAATGTAGTCATACACTGAAAATTGATTCTTTTTCAAAAGGTAAACAATGAAATGACTTCAGAAGCAGCATAATATGTCTGCAGATGGATCTGGATGAAATTACCTGGGCAGCTACATTTGGACTCACTAGATTTGTTAGACCAGTTTGGCTGGAGTTTGTGTAGTCCAGTCTTGACTAGATTAGAGCATTCACCAGTGGAGTCGGACTATGGGAAATCAGGAAAGGAAGAATTGTTTTCAGAACCCTGAGCTGAGGAAAGCAGTTACTGGCCACTTTGAATAACTCCATGTCCACAGAGAGAGAGGATTCTAAAGAAATCCCCACATTTCGCACAGTGCATGCATGATTGGGGTGCAGACTCACAACTGCTGGCCAGGAGATGTTCCACTGGTGAGCGTGTGAGATAAAGCTCTGTTTTGAAAGGGATGAGCTTAAAAAATGGCAGAAATCCACAAATAGGTGACTGCAAGACAATTACTCAAGTTCTGGTGGTTGTAAAAGAGTAGTGGGTTTTTTATTTGCAAAAGACAGTGAAATCATTTTTGTCATTAGCATATATGTAGAATCATATCCTGTACGGTTTTGCAAGAGGATGCACGTGCAAGTTAAATAAAAGTAGTGAGAGTGTATAATCCCTATTAGACACCACAGTTCGCCAAGAATTTTAATGAATATGTTGTGTTCAATGGTGTTGATGTTCAATCCTAACAGATCTAAAAGTATCGGGGCCCGACACCACTGTAGTCCACCAATCTGCATAGATGACCCAGGACCGATAGCGCAACAACCTTGATAATTTGGTCAGGTCTAAATTGTGCTTCAAGGAATTCAAACAATCCATTGTCTTCAGCAGTTGGATAAGGACTAGTCTTTCTTGTAATTTGTACGGTAATAAAGAAATAAGACGGAAATTACTTGGGTTGTCCATGCTCAAAGGGTTTCTTGAGCAGAGTTTTAACCACTCTCTGCTTCCAAGCACCTGGCACTAGCTTGAATAAAGGGACATTTAAACTGTAGGGTAGGCAGGATGGTTTTTGGGAACGAATAGAAGGGGAAACATTAGAATGGGATGACCAGTAAATAATCATAGTATTACCTCCTCATCACTAGCTCGCTCTAACCTTTACATCACCAGGATACACAAAAATCGGCTACTGGCACTAATTGCTTACCAAGGTATTCAACCAGAAATATCACCGTCCTCACCCAAAAGAGGAAGTAAGAAACCTAGAAGGCCAGTACATCCCTAAATAACACGGCCAAACCCAGCTACTACACAAGCAAACCATCACTCACCGTCAGTGACTTGGGGAAAGAGAGCCAGAGAACACCACCAGAAAGCAGTATAAAGAAGTTTCACTCAAAATACCAATGCCTTGTAACAGACCAGGTACACATCAACCTATGTAGAAAAGAGAGCATAGGGGGGAGAGGTCATCAGCGAATCCCATGCTGAGGGCAGGTTGACGTTAAGCTCAGGAATGGCAAATGAGAAGACCCGGCAGTAACTCTGGACTGGAAACCAAGGCCCCAAAACAAACCCAACCGCAAATACCCTACAGAGAGCAAGTGAAGAGCTACAAACAGGCAGCGCACTGCACCAAATATCGGACAAGAAGAGCAGACAACCTTGTGTTAAGTATTGAAGGGCATTCAAATGGAAAAGTCAGAGGCAAGGCCAGCAGTCATTCACAAGGCAATAGAAAAATGAACGGAATAGAAGACCTCGTGCAGGACACCAAGCACATAAAGAAAATACATGGCACAGGGAGAAAGCACACCATGACACAAAAGCATGAATTCAAGTCATGAAAATTAATCCAAGCTGGTGACTTGCACTCTACACACCAAAGCCTGTCTACCCACACTGGAGTACCATCAAGGCCAATCAAGTAGAGGACCCCCAGAAAACAAGCAAACAAGCCCAACGGAACCAAACTGTCCTAGCCCAGCATCTAGCAGGTCCAGCTCCTGCCCTGTATCTAAAAGGGAGAGCAGGCGTCTATATCCCAAAACAAATAATGAAAGGGTAAATTCAGGGAAGCAAGGAGTAAAGTAAGCAAAAAACCCTAACAGGGGGCATGCTACAGCAAACCGTGCCCAGGGCAGACCAAGCTCAGAGCCTGTCATGAACAATGGGGCATTCTACAGCTATAATTCATGTCGACATAGAGAAGGGACGCAAACAGGCTGTAGAAGAAATGGTGCACCAAGCACACACAGACTCAACATCTCAACGTTTGTCAGGCAGACTAGACCACTGATACCAAAAGAACCACCAAAGGCCCCACATGGAGAAAGCAACTTTGGACCAGCAGGCCAAACTCGATGGGGAAGCCATACCATAGAGCAAAACCAAGCTAAGACCCTAGTTGGAAGGGCAGGCCTACCACCATAGGCAACAAGACTCTGACCTCAGCACACCTTAGGAGCAGTAGATGGGCCCCACATGGTACAATGTCTCAAAACCCATAGCCAAACCCACTCCCCACCAAAAGAACGAAAAGACAAAAAAAGAGTGAGAGACATGCAGTAGAAAGAAGAAATTAGCAAGATCATGCCAACTCAGTCTACTGCAAACTCGGGTACCCAGCTTTTGCATACAAACAATGAGAGAAGAAGTTAGATAGAAACAACCATGAGAGAAGGGGGATAAGAAGCAAGAACCAGCCCTGCTACCTCTCTCCCCATATTTTGCAGGTTCTGAGGGTGGTTTTGCAGAGCTCTAGACAGGCACACATATCATGCTTTGGTTGGGATTTACTGTATCTTCTTGGTCTCCTGTGGTGAGTGCATTCTCCTCACTCCTTCAAACATAAAAAAGAGAGTGAAGGGCGGACAGAAGCTCAAGCAAAAAAGCACAACCACCTTTTATACCAGCAGTGAGGGGATCCATCTCCAATAGGAAACCACATGGGGAAGACCAAGAAAACAATACTCAAGTCTATCAGTGGGGGAGTGCAGACCCTAACAGAAGGCAAATCACTGCCCTGGTGCAAAGTAGGACACAATCACACAACAGCTAGCACAGGGAATAGCCCTACTCCAGGCTACACCCAAAGGTCTTTCTTAAAAGCAGCAACCTGACATCAGAGAAGGGGACTGGGGAGCATCTGCCTTAGGTACAAAGGAGCAACAAATGGGGCAACCCAGTGTCCATAGGAACCCGGGTAATATAGTTTAACTTACAAAATGATTCCCTCAGGGGAAGCTAAAAAACCTTTGCTTCCTAGGCTAAAGAAATACAAGCGGTCTTAGCAGATAGAAAAGGGCCAGCTGTTTAATGACTACCCATATATTTACATGCACAAGCCTGTGCAGTCATAGGATATAAACATTTATGTGTAGTAAGAAATGTATCAACAAACATTTACTGTATCAAAGTAGGTGCTCCTTGTGAACGGCACAGTGTTAGTGGATGGTGTGACAATGGTGAGCAAAAGTGTGCAGTGATAAATACACAAAAACAACAAATGTTGACTTAGAAATGCATAATTTCGTAACATGGGGAGCCCTGTGTGAGAAGGTGGCTTGGTATATGCTGTCCACTGGTTAAAGTGGGCACCCTGTATCAATCCACACGACCCTTATGATGTATGAGGTCAAAGATAACCTTTATGAAAGCTTTCCTAGTTGTAGCTATGGAGAGCAGCCTTCAGGCTTAGTCTTGAAGGAATGTAAAGCAGCTTGTTTTACCAGAATATCACCTCCTGAATGACTAAATGAAGGAGAGCCACACAGTAGTTATATAAAAATATGTATTTATTAATATAACACTCTCTACTACCCTCTACCCGAGGATAGAACACAAAGCACACAATACTGGATCAATAGAACAGTTGTAAGTAGCACAATACACAGCGGGCTCCAGGGGGAGACCGAACCATATACTAAAATAGTGGTATAACAATCACGACTTGACTAGACACAGTGCCTAGTGCACGTAGAATCGCTGGGTCCCCAAGGAGCCACCCAAGGTGATGACACAGGAGACCCACGGAGGATGGGTGCAGTGAGGAAACACGACCGCGTGCTCCGTACAACTCTATGGGAAAGTCGCGGTTGCGACAGTTAAAGTTTAAGGACCCTTCTAGGAGGACTTCCAGCCAACCCTTCAGAACTTAACAGTTTAAATAGTCACCCCACCCCTGGATACCGTAGTATCCGAGTTACCTATCCCAGGGAAGCCGGGTGCATAGGCCTGAAGTGGCGTCGGAAACTCTTGTCATTCTCTATGGAAGGAAAGGAAGAAGTACTGCTGCCATGAATGTGAAAAGGGTCCGGTGGAATCCAAGCCTGGATTTGGGATGGGAGGAACCTGAAAGCATAGGGGACAGAGTCCGGGTCACGTCAGAGTGACCAGGGGCTCAGTAGACGAATGCCCACCGATTTCAGGTGCGAAGAAGCTATGCTTGACTCTGCAGCCACGAGGACCAGGAGATGTCGAGGATGACCAGGAGCCAGAGGTGAGCTGTCCCACGAAGGGGGTCGGTGTCTGGTGGGAGCACCAACAAGCCTTGGCAACAGCAACCCACGCAGGAAGGACAAACAGGTTACGGTGTGGACCAGCAAGGTCCAGGGGACTCTCTAAGCAATGGAGAGTCAGGGCACATCTGGAGCAACCAGGAAAGCCCAACAACAATCAAGATGACCCTCAGGGGGACCCACAGGCCGAAGGACCAGGAGTCGCGAGGGGACCTCGAGCAAGTCTGCAAAGGACCAGCCCACGGAGCACACAGTGCGAGGAGGCCAGAGTTCTTTGGTGCAAATACTGCTAAGGGTCAGGACCACACGGGGTCCAATGCACAAGCTCAGGAATCACCAACAAGCATATGCACTTGCAAGTAGACGCGGTGCACAGGGGTTCGGGTTACGCAGCCCCCTCGAGGGATAATGGCCTAAAACTCGGTGAGAGGGCAGATCAACCTCAGGGATCTTCAGGAACCCACCTCCTGTGTTGTTAAAATCTTTGGAGTCAACAGGAGCTCAGGAGCAGCTACTGGTCAGTTGCGCTTTAGGTGCCTGCGAAGCAGGGGAGTGACTCCTTCACTCCAAGGAAGATTCTTCGGTTGTCTTAAGTGCCCCACAGGTCCTGCACGGAGACTGTATGGAGTCACGGCACAAACTAAGCTTTGGACGGAAAGGGGGACGAAGTCAAGCCCAGTCGAGGTCCAGCGAAGTCCAGGTGTCCAGACGGTCGAAGGTCAGTGGTTTCTTCTTTGTAGAATCTTGTCCACGTAAAATCCAATGTCCTGTAGCCAGGTAACCCATTTTATACCCACGGGAGAGGGTTGGACAGATTCAGGGGATCCTCCTAGGGGAGGGGCAGGACAGAGGGGTGGCTACACCCATGTCCTTTGTCCAGTTTCGCGCCAGAGCAGGAGCCAATGGCTCCCAGAACTGGTTTGAGCTGGACTATGCACAGGGACACCAAATGTGCCCCCAGTGCAGACTTTCAGGCACTCTCAGAGTGCCCCCACCTAGCCCCAAAACACTAAACCCTGTTTGGGAGGTGGTCACACCTCCCTGTGACAGGATGCCTATTGTGCTGCCTTCCTCTGCTCGAGCTTGACTCAGCAGCAGGAGGGCAGAAACGTGTCTCTGGCTGGCAGCATCCATTTTGTGCTGTCCGGGTCGAGAAGGCTGGTACCGGGTAGACCGGTGACCCCACGAAGCTCGCTTCTGTAGGGTGGAATCATACTTCCCAAACCTGTTACTGGTGTGGAGGTATGATTCCAAGGTGTTTGATACCAAACACAATGTTTCTATGCCGCCGCTTTCGAGATAGCATTTACCGCGAGGTTATAATGCACCTCTACCAATATGTCCGGCTGAGTCACAGACAACCTGGGAGAATGGTCTCCGAAGGCTGCAGAGGGGCTCTGCTCATGCAGGGGTACCCTCTCACATAAAACCCAGCACCCTGCCTTCAGGATTGTTAAGGCCTGTTATAGGGGTGACTTATAAGTTTTAAGTGTAGTGACCATTAGATATAGTGAACCTATATCTAAACTAAGTGGTGCAAGCACCAGCTTACATAGGCTGCAGTAGCAGACCTAGAGTTCCATTTTGTGTGGCCTCTCATGGGTGGCATAATACATGCTTCAGCCCATGGGAGGCCTCTGGGGTACCTATGCCCTAGGTACATGGTGTACCATATTCTAGGGACTTATAAGGGTACCCCAGTATCCAATCTGGAGTGTACCAAAGTACATGTATGACAATTTAAGGGAGAAAGCAGATAGGCTGGGGTCCTGATTAGCAGGATCCCAGCCAGACTAGTCAAAAACAGTGAGACATCAAGCAAAAAGTGTGGGTAACCATAAGAAGCAGATCCTACTTTCCTACACCCTGAACTCAGGGTTACACCTATAATAATCATTCATTAAAGTCAACAATATGTACGTCGACGTTTCGGCCCCAAAATCTCAAATTAAAACGGAGTCTTCATCAGGACATAAATAGTAGACACCTCTTCCTTAGTGATACAGGTGTAGTGCATCAATTCTGAATAAAACAGAATGAGCACATTGATTCGCTGTCAAGTACGTAAGCTAAACTGTTTTGATATGCATCAGCGCTGGACTCAGTCGCTATTAAGACCGTTTGTATTCCGTAAAGCCTAGGAAGCAAAGGCTTTTTAGCTTCCCCTGAGGGAACCAATTTGCATGTTAAACTTGGTTACAAAGGAGACACAAAACAAATATCTCCAGCAGTGCAGACATGTGACATATCCAGATCAGGCTCAACCCGAGCCCAACACAGTACAGGACAGCCCACCAACTACATTCTCACCAACTACCTTCCCACCAAAGAAAAAGAGGATTGGCGGATAGATGATACAGAACAAAAGTTCAAAGCCCCTCATCATAAACGGCAAATGACAGTAGAGTGCACAGCTGGAGGACCATGCTCTGCATCCTCCATAACATAAAAAAAAAATGTGTAAAAACATCAGCGATAACCCTAACCAGAGGTTACACAGAGCAGTCTCAACATATTCTCAGGCATACCAGGAACACACCTGACAGTCCTCAGAAACACCCACAAAAAACATGAAAGGGGGGGGAGTGGCAAAAGAGGGGTAAAGATTGCAGATGGCAGCAAAAAAGTATCCACAAGACCGTCCTGAAATTCATGCAAAACAAGTCAGGTTAAGCCCAGCAGGGCACATGTGGCAGTCTCCCATGAATCCACGAATCTATGAGCAAAGGGTGGGAGAAAAGACCAAATAAGCATGTTATTCAGAGTCAGAGACCGGGTGCAAACTGCATAATCCCTAAGCCCAAAATGCAACACACAGGATGGTGCAAAGTCCAGGGAAAAGGGGGACAAACAACTGACTACATGCAATTAAAACCTGCAGATCCCACAGCATCCACTGGGGGGTTGGAAACTGGATCCAACAATGGTAAAGGTAAAAGCCCCAAGTCCAATGGGGAACTAGTAAAGGATTGGCAAAAAACTGGAGCTTTCATCACATATCCCAAACAATCCCAGCAAGGAGCACAAGGTGATGCCGAGATGAGATCTAACCTGCACCACAGGAGCAAAAAGGAAACATTTACCCTGTCTTGCAGGGATGGAGGATCCAACACTTTCTATAGAGCAAGTACACCGAAACCCAGCAGGATGTCACAGAAGGGCAGGCCCAACTCTAGAATCAGTACCACAAAGTCCCCCAATAAGTCCAGTAAATAAGGAAGAGCACAAAAAAGCTAATCAAAAAGGCAGTAGACAGGGTACTCATCTCAGAAGCCCCACTCCCAGCATGGAGCACACATTGGAAGCCAAATCCAGCCTGCACTATAGGGAAAAAGGGGGTACACTCACCTATCCTCCAGTGAAAGAGTTTCTAACTCTGCACACATACCGGACACACCTCAGCCCAAATCCCAGGAGTCTACACCCTTCCTGTGTACCTGTGATGTAATCAACAGAGGCCCAGAGCAGTCTTTAAGAGAAAAATAAAGCCAAACACCAGAACCAGAAAAACTTAGCCCCTGACAATACCAGAAACAAATGTGTGGTTGGACACACTACTGGCTGGCATGCCACAAGTTGAACAGGAGTACAGTAAACCAGCAAAAAGCAGAGGGACACAAACACTTTAGAAGGAAATTGGCACTAGAAAGATAAAGCCCAATGAGGAAGCAGAAACTCTATCCAGACAGGAACCACGTAGTGACAGCCTCCCAAGTGAGACCAACAAAACAGATAGGTTGTAGGTGGATACTAGTTGGCACACCTGCAGGGCTGGAGAGTTTTAGGCTGGCAGTGAGGTGCCTTTCTGTTCAGGGTATGGACACTGCGTGACGTAAGGACTGGGACCAGAATGTGAGGAGGAAGTAACAGAACATTTTAGTTTCCTCAGTCAGCGGTCTTTCCGAAAAGCAACAGAGTGCTTACATTTTTGATCAGATAAGAGGGAGGCATAGGCTCATAGAGACACAAACAAATGTGTTCCTGCAGAATTTGTAAATTTTTTACTAATTTACTAAAGCCCTTCTACTACTTATCAGCCAATGTGCTGAGGGATGGATACATGTAAGACTAAAAGGATGCATGTAAGACTGATCAAACTAGACCAAATGACTATTTCTTTCATCAACATTATAGAGTAGAAAAGGTTATGCAGTTCGGGCTGGACTGTTCCCATGAGGCACAGGGTCAGAACTGATTTGCATATAGCTGTGTCTGAACTAGGGTGGCAAAGTGAGCTAAAGAACAATGATGGATTCAACCCAGATCTGTGACTGGAGGTGAGTGTCTGAAAAGTTTCAGTGCTCCGTCCATCATCTCCTTGTGTTTGCTTTGTTCGCCCTTAGTTGGCAGGGTATGCCCAGACGTGGGTCCCTTGCTCACTTTGCCACTGGATTCAAGCTAGCCTGGCTGATGAGGGCTGTTAGCCCAAAACCGGTCCCAGGATGCTTGTTTCCGGTCCAGGGAAGACATGGCTTGGCAGTTCGGGCTGGACTGTTCTCATGAGGCACAGGGTCAGAACTGATTTGCATATAGCTGTGTCTGAACTGGGGTGGCAAAGAACAGGACGTGCCGATGATAGTGCCGGTAAAGGCAAGATACAGCCAGCGCGCAGCCCGAATTTTCAATGGTTTAGCTCTTTGCTGCTACTTTGCTTTTAGTGCTTTTAAATTGTAGTTCATTGGCCGTTTTTAAAAGACTTTACGTAATCCCTTACCGGGGAGTGTGTTGGAGGATTGCTGACTCCCGTCACCGCCTCTGCAGCTGTCCTGCATTCATGCTGTGTCTCCGGTCCGCCACGGCATCGCCGATTGAGCGGAGAGACACAGCCCCTCCCCCTGCCACGTCAATTTCCGCTTCCGCACAGACATAAAAACTGATGCAGAACAGGACGCGCAGCGGACGTGCGCAGCCGGCGCGCCATCAGCGCGCCAAAGGCAACCCCGTCTGCGCCCGACCGGGTCCAGGGGCCACAAACTCTGCCCCGTTAGCAACAGGCCGCAAAATATTTACTAGGGAGCAACTCCTTGCACTTAGGCCCTCAGACACACCGTCTAATGAACTGCGACTGGATCCTACCAGTCCACCTGGCGCTAGAGGGAACAGTCAGACGAGTGGGCTGTTGACTCCTCCTTTTAAGGATGGACATGTACGAGCTCTCAAACACCAAAACTCCGTCTGGCAGTTTGGACTGATTAATGCCCGGTCAATACCAAAACACTCCTTGGACATCAGGAACCTCTTAGAAGAGGATTCCCTGGATGTACTTTTTATTACCGAAACCTGGCTCAAAGGTAGCTCAGGATCGGACATTGTTCTTGCGCTTCCCCCAGGATTCCACATTCACAGGTTAGACCGAGAGAACCAACTTGGGGGTGGGATTGCTATTATATTAAAAACCTCCTTTAGTAGCACCATGATGCCACTTTCACTATCAGGATGTGAAAGCGCACAGTTCCACATTGCTCTCTCTCCATCCTGCACCTATTCCGGTATCCTCGTTTATAGACCGCCGGGCCCCTGCTCCACCTTTTTAGAGGCATTGCCTGACACTTTAGCTAGCTTGGCATTAGTGAAAAATGCCATTACCTTGCTAGGTGATTTTAACCTACACTTTGATGCACTGGTAGCCCCTTCCACTAAAAGATTACTCGATGACATGGAAGCCCTTCAGTTTACTCAACTGGTCTCTTCACCCACCCATCTAAAGGGACACACTCTAGACCTCATTTTCTCAAATGAACCCCAGGTTAGGGTATCAGATGTTACCCCAGTTCCCTGGTCTGACCATAGCCTAATCAGATTCGGGCTTCCCAAACCGGTTATACAGTTTAGGGACAAGGCCGAGTCCATCACTTTTAGGAATTGGGCCAGGATTAACTCGGACTCATGGTCAAATACTCTTAAAGGCTCCTCACCTAACCTGAA
Organism: Calotriton arnoldi; assembly: GCA_963921515.1. Classification (NCBI taxonomy): domain Eukaryota; kingdom Metazoa; phylum Chordata; class Amphibia; order Caudata; family Salamandridae; genus Calotriton; species Calotriton arnoldi. The sequence continues at coordinate 1,320,204 of CAWUFW010000497.1, forward strand.
CAGCAGCCCTGAGGAGGATTTTGACCAATGGGAAAATTGGATCAATCAGTCCCTAGAGATTTGCGCTCCTCTAAAAAAAAAAGTCTATACAAACCCCCCAATCCAGGAAAGTCCCATGGTTCAACAAACACTTGCTATCATTGAAGAAGCACTGCAAGAGACTGGAAAGGGACTGGAGAAAGGACTTCAATCCTGGAAAAAAAATCAATTATAAAATCTCTATCAGCCTCTATCATAAAGAGTTAAAACTGGCACAAGCCAAATTTTATGAGGAGAAAATTAACCAGGCTCTTAACTCCCCGAAGGAACTCTTTAAAGTAATCAAAAACTTGACCACTCCTCAAGCAAATAAAGGTTCCCTGAAGGTCACGACACGCAGATGCAACCAAATAGCTTATTTTTTTCATAAGAAAGTGACAGACATCTATGATCTCTTTCAAACCGCCACCCACCCCGCTCGAGAAGAGCTGGATGTGGACCCCGCTCAAACATGTACCTCGAGTCTGACACACTTTCCGAAGCTTGAGGAGGAAGCTACCCTAAAGCTGCTTAAGACCATAAAATCAGGCTCCCCGCTAGACTCCGCCCCGTCGCTTGCCATCTTTAAGGTGACTGAGGTCATACTTCCTCCTTTAGTGAAGATTCTTAATAAATCGCTCGAGTCAGGGTCGGTTCCCCTAGCCTGGAAGCATGCCATAATAAAACCAATCGTAAAAAAATCACACCTAGATCCCGATGTGTTTGGCAATCTACGGCCCATATCGCTTCTCCCTCTCCTTGGCAAAATCCTCGAAAGGCACGTCAACCAGACGCTAACTAACTATCTGGAGGAGAACAAGTTACTTCATCCCCTGCAGATGGGTTTCCGCAAATTTCATAGTACAGAAGCAGCGCTCCTAGTAGTTACCGAGGAACTCAAAGCTATTCTAGACAACGGAGGGTCAGCCGCTATCATCCTGCTTGACCTCAGTGCGGCGTTTGACACCGTTAATCATGCCATACTTAAAAACAGATTGAGGGAAATAGGCATTCAGGACATAGCATTAGAATGGCTATGCTCCTTCCTGGATGAGCGGTCTCTCCAAGTTATGGAACAGGACTTTCTCCCGGACAGCCTGCCCATAAACTTTGGAGTACCACAGGGCTCCGCCCTTAGCCCCACGTTATTCAATGTCTACGTAAGGCAGCTTGCCACCATCATGCAGGAGTTTGGTATCCTGGGTGTATCGTATGCTGACGATACCCAGCTGATTGTCTCCCGGCCCCAAGATCATAACCAGGGTAACATCCAATTGGGTCCCTGCCTGGACAAACTGGCCCGTGGGATGTCAGATAGTTACTTAAAATTGAATGGCGAAAAGACAGAACTCATAATCCTAGGCAATAGGGACATTCCCAGGCCATTGAACAACTGGCCAGCCTGTATGGGTGCTCCACCAGTCTCTAAACAGGTGATTAAAAACCTTGGCATCTGGTTAGATAACTCCCTCTCTATGAACCAACAGGCAAATAAATTGTCTGGTATCTGTTTCGGACTTCTGAGAATGCTCAGGAAGATTCTGGATTTCATCCCAGAGCAGCTCAGGAAATCTGTCATGCAGTCTCTGTTAGTTGCCCGTTTGGACTACGGGAACTCTCTCTACTTGGGCTCGCCTAAGTATGTGATTAAGAGGCTTCAAACGGTACAGAACGCGGCAGCCAGGCTCTTACTTAAACTCCAAAAACATACATCAGTGAGAGAATACTTGAAACAACTACATTGGCTCCCAGTCGCCGCAAGAGTGAAGTTCAAAGCCCTCTGCATCACCCAGAGGGCAGTCAACAATAAAGGTCCAGAAAAACTTAGACTCATGATCTCCGCTCATACCCCGACCAGGCTACTGAGGTCCTCCCACGCCCATTTCCTACACGCCACCAGAATAAAAAAGAACCAGATGGGGAGGCAGATCCTTCTCACATCTGGTTCCTAAGATGTGGAATGAGCTGCCTTTCGAATTAGGAAGTCAACAAAATGAGCTGGCTTTTAGAAAGGGACTGAAGACCTGGCTGTTTCCTGGAAATCATTAGTTGGCTCCTCTCCCGATCACGGCTCCTATCGTCAGCGCGGGGAAGCCTTCGGGCAGCCATGCGCTCTAGAAATCCCCAAATCAAATCAAATCAAAGTGAGCTAAAGAACGATGATGGATCTGTGACAGGGGGTGAGTGTCTGAAAGGTTTCAGCGCTCCGTCCATCATCTCCTTGTGTTTGCGTTGTGTGAATGCCATCAGGAATTGCTAGAGGTCATATTGGAGTCAAGAAAAAAAATCCAGTCACTCTTCCCCTGATTTATGAGAGTCCTTTCAGGGTCAACAGAAATAGCCAAGATTGAAATTAAGTTGATTTACTGAGAAAGAGAACTGGGTGGAGTTTTGGATAGGTGGTGCACTTTACAATGAACGATGCCTCCTGCCTCTCATTGCAAAAAAAAGTCATGTAAACTCATAATATTAAAGAGAACATACTGTTTATTAATATGACCACTTTTAACAAAAGAAAGTTTCTCATGTGAAATTAAGAACACAATTAACGGAGTATAACTTGGCCTTCATTTTTTGTTTTAGTTCTGTTCTACTTGCCTTTTTGCAATTATACATGTTGGTACTTTGTGATACCAGAAGTAGTGCCTTTATCTCTCAACAATCGTCCATAGTTTCTAATAGATAACATCTACAACCAGCAAAAGCTTCTAACAGATGGCTCAATTAAGAGATGTCAAAACAGAAAAGGAAGTCTCATAATTTTGAACACCAGTGTCACAAACCTCTGTTGAAGTTGACAAAACCTCTTACAAAAGAAGTAAAAGAGTGTAAGAAATCAGGTTATTGGTTGATGAGGGTGGAAGCCCCACTCCGATAATAACCAAATTCATTGTTACCGGGAATAACAAAAGTCATTAAATTAATCTGGGCTCAACACACTGGTAGCTGGGCACAAAAGACGTCAGGCTTAATTTAGAGGCAATGTGTAAAGTGTTTATGAAGCACGCAAACAGTAATAAAGTAAAAACACAACATAAGACAATTCGCACACCAATTTAGAAAAATTGAGAATTTTTTAAAAAGAAAATGACACAAAAATTAATTAAATCCAGTCAGTAGAACCGGAATTTTTAAGTTTTTAGTGAAATCTAGTGTCTAAAAGATCAAAGCACCAGCCACAGGTATTTAGTCACGCGAGACCGGGGAAAAGTCAAAAGTTAAGGCCGACCATGATGGAGCGCGGGTTGGATACACGAGGTGGATGGGACCCAGTCTTGGCTTACCTTCAGATTTGGAAGTTTTTCTGAAGTAAAGTCCAGGAGAAGGTAGAGTTCAGCAAGGCAATTCAGCAGGCCGTGTCGGAGGAGGTGTCGCCGTCGCCGGGGAGCGCTGGAGAGGTCTTGATGAAGACATAGACAATGACGGGATAAAGCTCCGAGCGGGAGAAACTCGAATTCTAGGCCGAGGAGGTTGGTGTCGTCGATGGGGAGCCTATCACTGTAAAGCCCGGTGAAGATTTTTATTTGGAAGTTGGGACTTTGAAAAATGTTCACCATAAAGTGGCAGAAGATCCCACAGAAGACCTGGACCTACCTGCCAGCCAATCCGCCTAAGCTGCATCGCCGGTCTGCCGGGCCCAACTTTTAGGTTTTGTCAGGATCAGCACATCTAACACCACTTCCAAGGGTCTGGACCTGGGGGGGCACCACTTGTGGGGTTAGGAGTAGGACTCACTCTAGCAGAGGCCAAGTGCAGGGTTCAAGGTCTCTGGAGCTTATGTCTCTGTAGCTCACACAGGAGGCCAGCCAACTAGCCCTTGGAGTCACTCTAGCAATCCTTTGATGAAGCAGCAAGGCAAGGTCTCTAGCAGCACGGCAGTCCTCAGGGGAGCATAGCAGCCTGCAAGCAGGAGGGAAGTCCTCTGGTAGCAGCAGGGCAGTGCACTGGAGAACAAGACAGGCCTCTGGCAGCAGGACAGTCCTCTGGGGTCCAGGTTGTCCTTCTGAAGTCTTCTACAGGTTCGGGAATGTACTGAAGTGTTGATCTGATGGCCCAATATTTATACCTGGTACCAGCCTTTGAAGTGGGGGGAAATCCTGGCAACACCACATCTGGTTCTGGAAAGTTCTTCCCTGCCCCTGCCAAGGCTCCAAGTCTAGGGTGACAAAAGACTAGTGTTCGGTTCCTTTGTGTGCGCTGGAGGCAAGCCCTTTGAAATGTAAGTGTTTCCCAATATCTTTGTTTAACTAATAAAGAGGCGTTAGTGGGAATCGACCCCAGATCATCCCAAAATGCCGTCAATCCTAGCCTTATCCATGCCTCTCTCAGGTATTTTAGTCACGGGATCCTCTGTGCTACAGTCTTACATGAGATAATGTCGCTAAAGCCGGACCTATAATAATGGAGTTCTCTTTTGGGCCATACTCGGACTCATTACAACACAGTCTTAATCCTGCGATTTTATTAACTGGGTGAATTCCAAACTCCAGTGTAAGGGGCAGCAGAGGGGTCCCCTTCCCCACCCCTGTGATAAAACTAAGGAAGTTGTTCTCCTCAATACTCAAGGTACTCAAATTACACTGACCCCAGAGTTCAGCCCCTTATAAGGCTGCTCCCCGTGCCTGCATTTTGTAAACTTCAATCGCTGGGTTTACTGGGGACCACTGGGCCTTTTTTGCCATTCTGATAATGGCCTCTAATTGATGGCTAGCAATATGGGAACTCTTGGTTATCTAGAACAACCAAGATCCTGTCAATCTAACAATCTTCACCTTATCCAGCCCACTTTAACTGTCATCTTTCACTAATTTTCCTTCAAATCTTTACTAGAAGGGGAGGTAAACACATTAACTTCAGAGAACAAATCATTTAGCCTACCTGTGGAATACTGTCATGCTACTTCCAACAAGCAATATCCATCTTCTTTGACAAATGATGTGCCAGACATGATTAATTATTCACTTATGATTGCCATAGTCACTGGCCGATTGAAACAAGCAATTATAAACCGACTCCTATAAAAACAATTATGGCATACCACCTTGAACTGGCTTCCTACCAACCGAATTCCAATTACCCCAGCCATATCATGGAAACAGTAGATACTACTAGAATATTTTGAACAGAATCAGCTGTTTGATAAATTTTAATCAGGGTTACTAACCATGAGATAGACTTAATCCACATTGACTGACACAAGAGAGGAGGTCAAGCTCACATTTGATAAAAGCCAGCAAGCTTCCTAATATTTTCAGGGAGCAAAGGCAGAGACAGTCGATTCCAGAGGTATTTCTTACCAAGTTGACAGCGCAAGGTAAGTGCTAGGCTGCTCAAAGTATAACCCTGGTGTTCACTACCAACAGGGGCCGTCTCGTGCCTCATAGCTTGTTCTTCCACGATGCACCAGTGGAGTTCAACAGGTCCAGTCGCAATTGGTCAACTGGTATCCTGGTTACAGCGATCTCAGCAGTTCCTTGCAGGTAAGCAAATCTATCTTGTTGAGGGTCTAGAATTCACTCTGACTTCTGTCAAGCGACCTTATCTTTTGTACTCCTAATGCTTAGCAGAGGGTTAGCCACCTAGCCTTTAGAGTTATGTTATGTTATCAGCATTTATAGAGCGCATGGCTGCCCCAGCAACGGGGCGTCCCAGCGCTAAATCAGATAGAGGCGGTTGGCTAAAGATTGGAGAAGAGCCATGTCTTAAACATTTTCCTAAAAACCCAATGGTCTTGCATGCCACGGGCAGCAAGAGTGATGGTATTCCAGAGGGCGGGAGCCAGTGCCCTGAAAGAGTGCCCTCCTGCTCTAGTCCTGCGCACCCGCGGGACACAGGCCAGGTGCAGGTCCGCAGAGCGCAAGGCTCGAGCTGGAGTATACATCGAGCACAACTCGCTCAAAATTTGCGGACCCAGGCCATGCAGGATCTTATGTGTGGTACATAAGGTCTTAAAGTAAACTCTCTGGGGTATATTCTCAAGGAACTATCGCCCAGTTAACGGCACTTTATCGCAGCCAAAGTCGCGATAAAATTACCGCCCCATTCACAAGCTGGTGCCAACAGCCCATAACACCAGTTTACCTGCGATAGCAGCCGCAAAAAACATCGCCAAAGATGACCCCGGCAACTATCGCTAATGAGATGCAGAGTAGGCGTTCCCGAGCAAAAATCCGCGACAACACCACACCTCAACATTCCCAACGACCAGCCACATCGGCGATAAGATCTCAAAACATGCGATAAGGCGCGTTAGCAGCATGAATCTAACACCTGCTCTGACCTGGTGCAAAGTCGGACGACAACCTGCACCATCAAAGGGAGCCCAGCCCAGAGCCACACATGAAGAACAACAGATGCCATGGAGCCACTCTCCATGCATCCCGGAGCCCCAAGAGGGCAACAACACCCACCACCACCACCCCCAGGACCCCCCCCTGGGGCCCCACTCCCGGCACCCCCCACCCACCCCCGGACAAAGATATGTCACATCAACGTTATGAAATCATAAACAAAACAATGTGCCTGATGTCGCACAATTACAACACCCAACATACGTGTTGTCAGAAAAATGAGAATCATACATTCATCTCAGAATTTGCAAATAATTTGTGTCAATCAGAATAAACACAAAACAACTATTTTGAAGAGTCATGGTGTGTCCTCTCAGGACAATCTGTAAGTCACAGCCTGCAAAAAAAAATCCAGATAAGAAGGTGTGTCATGCGCTCATCAAAGGACAGAGAGAGCGAGCGAAAGAGAGAGAGAGAGAGATAGAGATAGAGAGAGTGAGAGGGAGAGGGAGAGGGAGAGAGAGAGAGAGAGAGAGAGAGAGAAAGAAAGAGAGAGAGAGAAAGAGAGAGATTGTACAAGGAGCGCAAGGCCAATCGGGCTCTTGGCTCATACATGCCAACTGTTGTGTGTGTATCGCTATTGGTGCACACTAAGTCAAAGGCCTGGCATCAATTGCAACGCGAAGGCCACATCACATTTCAAAAATGCAAGCAGTAGTCAGACTAACATTAGGAATGAAAGCTCCTTTGTCTCAATACACAAGGCTGAAGGACACCTGAACCCCCGACCTTGGTCTTGAATGCGGCTGGCACTCCCTGCGAGAGATACCATACCAGATCTTGACGACTCCCACACCACGAACTGCGCGAATGAAAGACCAACGTGTCCACTCCCCACACACACTTGTCCCTGCTTGAGGTACACCTCCGGACACATAAGTAAAAAACAACCCATATGCCCAAACATTGCACACAAATACGACTCATTGCTCCGAGCAGTGGCATATCATCCACATAACTGCCGCCTGTCAGAAGAGTGCCGGTGCTACGAGACCAACAAAGGCAATGGCTGGCAATCCCGGGCACATGCACAACCCCTGTCACGTGGAACTGTACCGTGCACGAATGCTGCATCTGTTGGGATCACTGCCACTGGCAGTGTTGCGCATCAGTTACCGTCTGAGTTTCCGTCTTGCGTACGTCACCTGCGTCCAGCCCTGGTTCCACTGTCGATCATGCACATTCGAGTGGCCCATGGATGTCTGCCTGTCCAACAGAACGGTAGCTGAACTGGATAGTGACACGTGTGTGTGCGCCCCCTGTTGGCCCACGAACAGGAGTGTTATCGTGATACCCGTGCATGGGATTCCCTGATATTTGGCGTATGTGCAGGCAGTTGGGCATGGGAGATTGCACAACTCCTCGTGTGCAGTGACCACATCGAGGCGCTCCCCTATTGGGCTGTGTTGCGGATTGGTGAAACGGCGTGGACGGAGCACAGCTGCCCGGACCAGGTAATGGATTGGCTCGCCATCGTGTTCCTTGACCTCGACAACGATGTACTCCTGGAACAGATTGCCCATGAAGCAGCGCTCGCATTCATGGACGAGTAACTACGTTCCTGCAGCCACAACTGATTGTCATCCACAGCACAGGGCCCCACATCTTGTAGCATCTTGGAGGAATGGTCACATATCCCACCACAACAGTGGACATGTCTGCCTTCGCCTGGACTCAGAATGCATGTGCGTGGACCTACGCGTGTGTACACACACCTGTGCAAGGTGATGCAGTCCCATGGGCGGAGCTGCACAGCGTCGTTTGGCAACGTAAAAAAATCGGAGAAACTGCTGGGGGGAGAGTACACACATGGCAATGTAGTACGACATGTGACCTTGTAGGATCCTTTCACCTGCTCACTGTCAGCAGAGCACACAGTCAGCGCAGTCCGGTGCTACAGCACTATGCAGATCCCATGGGCTGTGAGTCGTGTCCCCTGACACGGGCCAATGAGCAGATGCCAAACATCACATGACTCGTCCAGCAAGGCAAGGTGGGCTGAGACCATTGACATCCGTAATGATTTGTGTTCACTTTTGCCACCCCATTACTTGCACCTCGACATGTTCCTAAGCTGCCTGTAAGTGTCTTAAACATTGGGCTGCATGTTGTGGCCCTTGCCCTGCCTGTACTGACACGCACATGCCAATAAAGTCTACGCAACTTCACTAGTGTACAACTGTGATGCGTGTTGATTATAATGACAAATCGTGTGCCTACATGTGCATTGTCCGTACACAGGGAGGGATTGACTGACGCTTGTGATTTGGGGGTGAGTCCCTATTGGCAGCTCCACCACTGTGAGCCAGACATTGTGGTTGGGATAGTTGCTGGCAGACCTGTGCTCTTACGTGTCTCCAGCAATGTGAGTATGGTGTCCAACCTCTTGCCATGTAGATCAAGGTTATCCATCAGAACAGACTGTGTCCACACAGATGTGTGTGAGTAGGTATTCGAAGAGACGTTCTGTTGTCACCTGTGATGGGACGCCACTTCAGGACTGCTACCAAATATGACATTTCTATGCACAGCCCTATTTAATACATGGACGTTGGGCTACGTTGGGGGGTAACGAGATTGTTGTTCATGTGCAATGAGGCCACAGCTAGTTCACACCTTCACAGTCATCTAATTGGCTATGTGGGTCAGGGTCAAACATGCACATTGATGACACTTACCAGGGTGGACCTTTTAGTGCAATCAATGTCCCTACATCCCTCCAGACTTTTATACGTGAGTGAACATAGACATGATACATCTGTGTGATTTGGAATGTTTTATTCACATTCTGGGGAGTGTCGGAGCTGGAGCAGTACGTGGCCATTTCAAGCCCACATAACATGGTTGCCCAGTGGTGGGCCAACCAGAGTCCTTGGGGGAATGCAAAGTTAATCTGAAGAGGAAGAGTTCAGTCCGCAGCCGTATTGCTGTGTCATTGGTACCAGAGCAGATATGGCAGTCCATGTCGGGGTCCAGGTGAATGTCGCAGAGTGTTTCGGGGGACAGTGGGAGGTGTTGTTCCAGGGCATGATGCAGAGAGCAGAACCAGGCAGGGACAGGCCATATGGCGGGGACTGATGCTACTACCTCCTTCCTCACACAGTCATTACCCTCCACATCTTACTCCTCTGAGACGTCTTCTGTGTCAGGTGTGTGTGGTGGGGTTATGGCTGCGTCACTGTATGCCACTGACGCATCTGGGTGCGAAGGTGATAGGGCTGCATCACTGTGTGCCACTGACACGTCAGGGGGCGGAGATGTGTGTGTCAAGGTTCCTGCAGCAGTTATCTGGTACAGGCTCAGTGGCCGCAATGGCAAGATGAGGATCTGCAGGGCATGGAAGATCCCAGCTACATCTCGCTGGTGTTCAGTCGTGGCAGCCATACTTCCAGCCTACATCGGCTCCATGGTCTCCATTGTCCTCCGCATCTGTGCCAACTCTGTGCTGCCATCGCTGGAGCCTGTCTGACTAGACAGTTCTTGTATCCGAGTAATGGCCCCAGCGATGTCAGCCAGGGTTTGTTGGTGAGCATGGTGCGGACAGTGGGTGTCCGTTAGGGACTGTAGGTGCTCCCTGATGGGACTCAGGCACCCACGTATGGCATCGAGTTCGGCTGCCATGAGGTCGAATCCCACCCGCAGCTGATCAGCCATCTTCTTCTGGCACCCTAACACACGGCGTTGGAATTCCATGTGTTGTTCGTGGGGGTCCTGGGAGACAGCCGTGGTGGTGTGTGCTTCCTGCTGTGTGGTCTGTGCAGGGTGTGGGGTCACCGCGATGCAGCTGGGCTGCCCTGCTCCTGGAGGTGGGGTGCGGAGGCTGTCCACGAGCCGTTGGAGTGTGTCTGGGCAAATATGCAGGGTGTCCTCTTCATCATCACTGAAGAGATGTGTGGTCTGCTCTGCAGGGGTGTTGATTGTCCCTCTGCAATGTAAAGGGGGATGCAGGTTAACAGTGTGTTCCATGTATGTTGACGCATTGTAGATGTTTACATTCAGACTGCATGACAATGTACATTGTGACTGTTTTGGTGAAGCTGGCTATTTGATGGGAGACAGTGGACATTTCGACTACATGACGGATGTGTGGTTGTACTCGTACATTGTCATCTCACAGTGTCATGCAGTGCCAGATGTGATTGGCCAGTTTCTACGCACGAGCGGCACCACACCAGTTGTGTCCTCTGTCCTGTGGTGTAGGGGTTGCACTTTGTGCCACATTGTCGTCAATGTTGATGTACTGTCATTGCTATGTGTATGTGCTGCATTGTTGGCGATTCGCCCCTGCAGCTCTGCTTTGGTGGACCCATATCCCTTTGAGTCGGTGTGCCTTTGACTTGTGTGCTTTTCGGGTGCTGGGATGTTTGGGACTTGGGTCATTTGTGCCCCTGGACAAATTTTGTACTCTTGTGCATTGTTTGTCTGCAGATGTGTTTTTGACGTTATGGGTTGTAGGTGCAAGTGGATGTGTCAGAGTGTGACCTGCTCCTTTACGGATGTGGTCCACACTCAGCCACCTCAATGTCGTCTCGTGCACCATGTCATGTATTGTGACTTCAGCCATGCTATCTGTCATGCAGTGTCACTTGCATTGTCAGTGTGACTCACAGAGCCGCTGCTTTTCTGGATTCAGCACATGTGCATGGGTAGGTTGTGGCATTGGTGATATGGAGGGGGCCCATTTGTGCACTTTGTGGACGGGGGCCTACTTGGTGTTTCTATGTGTGCTGCAGTGTGCCAAGGGTATCAGGGACATGTTCCACGCTCATTGTGGGTGTGCAGTGTGCTGCACATGATTGTGCATGTATGCCATTGTGCCCATCTCCCCCCGTCCCCCCAGTCCCTGGTCGTTACTCACCCTGTTGCTGTTGGGTCAGGTCATATAGAGCTGTATCCAGACCCCCAACTCCTTGCACCGTCTCCACACTGATGACTGTGGCCACCATTTCCTCCATCTCATCCAGCTCCTCCTGGGGCGCAGGACTCCCACCTCCAGTCGCCTTTGCTGCCTTCCTCTTGGCAGCGAGTTTCTGTTTGGTTTGGCTGTGCACTTCATGCCAGCGCCTCTTGACCTCCTCCATTGACCTCCTCGACACTCCGACTGCATTCACGTTGGTGACGATGGACTGCCATATTTCCGTTTGTGTTGCCAATGACGCAGTGGAGGTGACGTACAGTTGTTGGTAGTGTTCTATCACCTCCGTGATGATGATCCGGTCTTCCTGCGGACTGAACCCCGTCTTCCTCTTCCTCTTCTCCTTGCCCTTCCCTGGAAACGGGGTTCCTGGCTGGTCCTCCGTGGAGCTTGTGGGTTTCGGGTTGTCCTCTGCACTCGGTCCGGGTGCATCCATGGTGCTACGCAGATTGATTTGGTTTTGGTGTGTTTTTTTGGTTGCTTTTATAGTGCATTTTCCCGCATGACTCGTGGGAATTGCAGGCCTGTCGCTGGTTGTCGCTGATTTTTGTATCGCGATTTGGGGCATCGCAGGTTTTTTCGCGTTTGTGTTTCGCATTTGTTAGGCGTCGCGTTAATTTTTGGGCGGTCATTTGGCGCGTTGTCCTGCTACTATCGCATGGTGCCGCAGGGTTGGGAATACCACGTTGACACGGTGTTATTTTCCCGCGATGGACTGCGATGTGAAGAGTTGCGTTAAGCAAATTTTGCGGTAGTTATCACACGTTCTTGAGAATATGCCCCTCTGTTCTATAGGTAACCAGTGAAGCCGTCGAAGGAGGTCAGAGGCATGGCAATGTTTAGGTAGTGCAAAAAGAGTGCGGGCAGCGGCATTCTGAGCCCGTTGAAGCCTTTTCGTCACAGCTTTGTTGGCGCCAAGTATTAGGCCATTACAATAGTCTAAACGTGACAGCACGGTGAATTGAACAATCGTCTGTCGGGTGGATGCATCAAATAGTCCCAGAATGGGTTTCAGGCCATGCAGAAGACCAAAACAGGTACCCGCCACAGCCTTGGCCTGCACCTCGAATGAAAGGGTGCTGTCTATCAAAACTCCCAAGTTCTTAACGACGCTTTTCGGCTGGGGAGGGGTACCCAGGGCTTTAGGCCACCATTGGTTGCCCCATAGATGGATGTCTCGACCCACGAAAAGCACTTCTGACTTTGCGGAATTCAATTGCAAGTAGTTATCGGCCATCCATTCAGAGAATGCCATACGGTCACCTTGGTACTTCGCCTGATCTTGTTTAGTATTGCTGGAGAAAGTAAACACCAATTGGGTATCATCGGCGTAAGATACCATATCCATGTTCCGGGCTTTGGCCAGAAGGGCTAGGGGGCGGACATAAATGTTAAATAAAGTGGGGCTCAGGGCAGATCCCTGAGGAACACCACAGCCGAGAGGGTGGACATTGGAGGTGAAGGGGGGAGCAGAAACCTGGAAAGACCGATCGGTCAGAAAGGATGCGAACCAGGCCAGGGCCTTGCCGTTGACCCCGATCTCCTCTAGCCGATATAGCAAAATCCTGTGGGATCCAGCAGGATCAGTGCCGAGGTTCTGCCCTCATCCAAAGCAGACCGTAGCTGCTCTGTAACTGCAAGTAGCGCCGATTCTGTACTATGTTTAGGCCGGAAGCCATTTTGTGACTGTTCTAGAATCAGGTTGGCTTCTAGGTATTGTGTTAAGATGGAGTTGACATGGGACTCGATCATTTTAGCAAAGTACGGGAGTAGAGATATAGGGCGATAACAGGGGGATAACTTTGGCATGCTTCCAGGACTTAGGGATCACTGCCGCTGATAGTGACCTGTTAATCAGTTCCCGGCCCTCCGAAAGGAGGCAGTCATGAAATTTTCTAAAAAGGTCAGGTTTTAATGGGTCCTCGGGGGAGCCTGATTTTACCTTGATAGGGTCTCCATATCTTTAGGGGACACGGGCAGAAGGTCCTGGAGGGAGTAAGGCATAGCTACCAGGGGAGTATTCCTCCGGTTAGCGGAGGAAGCCTTCTCCGAACAGAATGCGCTATAGATGCAATCCACTTTGCTGATAAAAAAATTCACAAGTTTCTCGCATTGCAAGTTGGATGATATAGCGATATCAGCAGTATGCGGGGGTTTTACCAATTCCTTCATAAGGGAGAAAATGGTTTTGGTTGGATTACTGCTGGTAGAAATCATATTAGCATAAAACCTTGCTTTGGTCTTCCTGGCCAGTTTATGGTACAATTTAACTGCGTTCCTGTAGATAGTTTTTGCTGTGAGATCATAGGAACTTCTCCACGCCCGTTCTAGAATTTTACATTTTTTCTTTTCTATAGTCAGAGACTCATTGTACCATGCATGAGTTTGGGAGCGCTTGGCCTGAGTCATTTTTGCCGGAATGCAGCAATCTAGGGCATTGTTGACCCATCCTCTAAAGGCAGCATCAGCTGTCTCTATATCTGTCGGCCAAACTGGGCAGTGCAAGTTTAAACAGGCTGTGAAAATCGTTGGGTTTAATTTGTGCCATGGGCGCCTCATGGAAGGCGGGCAAAGGAGTTGCAGTGGGGAACCTTCTAAACAAAGACGCAAAGAGATGAGAGAATGATCCGTCCAGAGCATCGGAAGGGGAGGGTTAGCCTCCATAGTCTCGAGATTAGTCAATACGGGATCAAGAAGGTGGCCAGCTACATGTGTTGGCCCCTCAACCAACTGCCTCAACTGACATGCGGCCATATCGCCCAGGAAGTTGATGATCTCCTGGGACTCTTGGCAATCCAGATGTAGGTTAAGGTCTCCAAAAATGCTAAAATTGGCAGCCTCTAGTATTAGCGTGGACGCGGTGTTGGCTAGAGCTTCTTGAAAAACTTTTGAGATGCCCGGTAGAGTCACATCTTCTGTCCTGGCACAATTAGCATTCTCTTCCATGAGTAGGCAGAGCAGGCACAGTTGTCTCTGAGGGTCCCTCAGTTTCAGCAGAAGCAGTCCTGTCTTTGGTGCAGCCTCTCTTTGATGGGTCCATGGAGCAGCAGGGCAGTCCTATTGTCTTCTTTAAAGCCCAGTAGTGATCTGAGGACTGTGTACCAGGGGTGCCATCTTTATGCCAACTTCTAGTTTATTGGGACGGGAAGACTCTGCCATTGGGGTAACTATTCCCCCAGGGCAGCCCTTCCTACTTTACATCACTTCCTGGGGGTTTGGTAAGAAACAATCCCAGATTACCCTTCTCTGCCTGAATCCAAGATGGCTCAAGTCTTCTTTTCTTGCGTGGAGCTCTAGGCACACCCCTAGGGAGTACCCAGCATAATGAGCCACTCGTCCGGGAAAAACAGATCTTCAATGGGTTTTCCCTATCTGGAGGCGATGCCAGTCAGTATGCGTACACAAAGAGCGGAGGGGTTTCTTTGTTTCCCCAGAACCCGGATACCACAATTAACAATTGATCCTGTTCCTTGCATTTTCTAGGGTCTTGTTCAAGATCCCATTTAGACAAGGAGCCAGTTGGCCCTTGCCCACTGAATAGTTTTCCAGATACCTCATCGGACTGAATATTCCAGTTGAGAATGCATTTTTTCTTTTGGAAAAAGATGGCACTATCACACACACATTTTAAACTGATTTTAATTAAGTTGGGCAAATTGTCCTTCTTAACCCAATAGATTGCTCCCTTCTATTCTGTCACCGAGTCCTGATTAAGACCCGCAGTTGAGGCTCTAACTGGCCCCTTTCCCCTTTGTCGGGTCTAAACGTCGACATTTCGCAAAGCCTGGATTGGATTATTCTTCCATAAAAAGGGCAACTATGAATGAAACTATTACCCCTAAACAATGAGATCACGTTTATGTTGTACAAATAAATGTAATGGACAGGCTTCTATATAATGGCTATGTTTTATGTATGACTTCTTTCTTTCATTCGCTAATCAAATTTCCTACACGGGCTCTCTTTTTGAGCACCTTCTCTCTCTTATCTTTCTATCTGGAGCAACTGTATATATATAATGTAATTACACTGTCAAGTTGCATATAAAAAAACTCATGCATTTACTTCTTTTTGTGTGATAAGTATTAGAATTATTGTATACTCTTTTCTTTATTGATAGAAGTAATTGCTTACCCCTACCTCAAGACTGTGGAGGTGGAAATTAGGATTAGCTAATTAGTTTAGTCTTTTTTCTGTTGGTCTCTCTGATTGGAACACTGTTGTTGCGTATTACTCAAAGGAGGGAGCAGGCTATGGTGTGACTGGCATTCACTAAGGTGGTAACCTCTTTGAAGCTGGGCCATCTCTGGGCACCACCCGGTAGCCATCTTACTGGCGGAGGTCATACCTCCTCCCACCAGCAGTTCTCTTTGTTCCCTGCTAGTAGAAGCGTTTCACACCTGCGAGCAGCCTGTTGTCTCAGGTGACAACTGTTGTAGATAGCCAGAAAAAGGCCACCATCGGTTTGGGCAACAAAGTGGTGACTTTCTAAATCACCTTTTTATTAAAAGTTGTCTTAAATCTGATTTCAGCAGTCAGTTGAGTTTAATATAACAATTATTTTGATACCTTGGAGTACTATTGTAGGTAGTCCCAAATGGAAGTTAGAACTTAGAGCGGTGGTTAGTGTAATTCCATGTTAGCCAATAGGGCTACCAGCCTTACTTCAGTGAAAACCACAATTTTGTGTTTTCACTGTCAGGGCATGCTGAACACAAGAGGAAAATGGCTATCTTTTTATTATCTATCACCCTACGTTGTGGGCTACCAAGGCCTTCCCTAGAGGTGACTTATTAATATTAAAATGGAAGGTTTTGGTTTGGTAAGAATGTTTATTGTGCCATGCCGAGTTGGTAGTTTGGGAGCAACCAGACTAGGCTGCTGTGGCAGGCCTAGAGTTACGTTTTCATCTTGTCAATGTAGTGTTGGCAACATTGGGTGTTGCAGTCCACTAATAACATTTAGCCTGGGTACCTCTTGTGCTATATACTAGAGTTTTATAGGTAAGATAAATATGCCAATTAGGTATTAGCCAACTGTGCACATACTTTGAGGGGTCAGAGCACATGCACTTGGGCCTGGACACCAGGTCCCAGTGCACTTCAGAGTCGAAAAAACAGCAGTATTGGTTCACAACTTGAGGGGTGACCTTACAAAAAGATGCACTTTCCTACTTTCTTTCCTACAAGGAGTGATATAGGAGACAGACAACAACAAGGTTTATCAAAGTGAGGGATATACTGGTATATGATAATAGGTCTCTTGATAGCTTAAGGAAACCCTATTGGATTGACAGTAACCGGTTGCTCTGAAAAACAGTCATACGGCAAAGTCATAATGCAGCCTGCTGTTATAGAGAATGTTGAACGCAGTGCAAGGTGGACTGAGACTGACAACAACACATACAGGTAAGACTCTAAAGGACCTGGGTACAAGTCTTTTCCTTACGTGATCAGGACAGAGACTAAGCCAGAGGTCACTCTGTAAATGTAAATGGATTGCCATAGATAGCAGACCGAATTTGGAATGAAACAGAAAATCAGAGTGAAAAGGATAACCAGAATACAGGATAGACAAAGACCAAGAGCAGGAAACAATACAAGGGAATAAGAGACAGAGTCCTAAGACACACTACACTGGCACTAGCTCAGGGAACAATATAGATAGCAAAAAGACAGGAAGAAAACTAGGGCAAGGAATTATGATCAGGGTTTCAGAAGTCAAGGAGAGGAATCTGGGATCAATAACAGGCTGTACCCAACAGGCACTGGGACAAGTAATACCCTGTTGGGATAGGAAAACTTAAACAAGTATTCAGAACATGAAATTCAAGAAGGTACCCAGCAGGCACTGGAAGAAGCAATGCTCTGCTGATACATGGAATAAACATAGGAATTCAGAACCTAGTCAGAACAGTAAATCAGAATACGAAAACAAAGGGAAATGCTGCCAACTCAGCAATTTTATGGTCAGAAGCCGAACAGGGAAAACACAGATAACAGGGTAGAAAGGAAAACAAGAAACAAGGTGAAAGAGTTAAACATGGAAGAAACACAAAGCACAATGCCGCATGTGGCAGCCATAGGAAATCAGAAAACTGCAAAATGCAAGTACCAAGAAACAGGATTTGCCTCAGGTTTTCAAAGACTCACCAATGCAGGCAACTAGAGTAGAAAGCAGGAGGCCCTAGTAATGGCAGTTAAAGCACGAATTCTGAATGTAAAAGCCAGTCTTAAATCCCTCCTTCCAGCTCACACCCATACAGGGTGATTGGAACACAGAACAGTGTGAGCTAGTTGCAGCACAGTGCAGGTGAGCAGTTCAAGTCCCTCCTCCAGCTCTCTGCCTGATGTAGTGCATGGAGGTTTGAGTAAGCAACAAGTTGGGAGAGCAAAACTCTAGAGTAGAACATGGATTGGATCTTGTTTCGGAACATGGCAGGAATTCATGCAAGTATGTACCTGGGCATGTTGGATGTGCTAACATAGAGTTTGAAATATAATAGGATTCACCAAAAATCTCCTTTCCAGCTCTCGGACTCTGATAAGACATGCATGTATCATAATGCATTAAGAGTTGATAAGTAAACCCTAGAATGGAATCTGGAATGGATCTGATTTCAAAGAGTATTTGTAAAGTCTGTGAATGAACATTGAAGTACAGCACAGGTTCCAAACTAGTGTTGAAAATGGAAGCAGGCTCACAGAAATTCTTCAAGTAGTGCCACCCAATGGCAGGATAGGAGGATCCTGACACTGTACCCCCTCAAGGGTCTTCTCTCTGTGATCAAAAGCAGAACAATGTCCATCAAACTGTGAAAGTACTTTAAGATGGTGCAGCAACAACATAATCAGGCATAAGGCTCTAAAAATGGTTTCACTGTCTTTCCAAATATACATTAAAGCAAAAAGATTCAACAACAGGTTTATCTGAACAGTAGTCTCTCTCTTCTATGGACTTTGAAGCTTTCTCAAGCAGATTCAGTTGTGGAGCAGGCACATTGTTCATAGGATCTTCTGGTCTGCCAGTGTGATGAGCGGAGACTTCTGAAAGTACCTGCATGAAATCACTCAAAGATTGGGTGTTAGAAAAGATCATCTCTGTGGCAGGAACAGAACTTACTTCTGTAGCAGAATAAGCAGGAACCAAGATTTCAGCAGAATTATTTATATGCACATCTTCAACAGTAACAAGGTCAATGTTGATGGCATCACTGGGAGTACATTGGCAGGAGCAGGTTTTACTATAGGCAGTGCAAAAACTATGGTCATGGACAGGAAGTACTTGTATCTCACTGGCAGCAATGTCTGTTGCCTACTGGACTCTGCCATAAATGAATCAAGACTGAAATTGACTTGGGGGACCTGCTGACCGCAGTGTAGGCCGGAGGCAGCGGTCAGAAAGGGCCCACGGCCACGTGGCATCGACTTGTGTTGCACAGGGTCAGTGGCACCTGGAGCGCTCAGCAGGTGCACAGCCAACGATGATGCGTCATCCGGGCGGGCCGCACTGGGAGCAATGTTCTTTTTGCCTACTGAATTCTGCCTCAATATTGCCACGTGGCGTCGACTTGTGTTGCACAGGGTCAGAGGCACCTGGAGCGCTCAGCAGGTGCACAGCCAACGATGATGCGTCGTCCGGGCGGGCCGCACTGGGGGCAATGTCTGTTGACTAGTGGTTTCCTCCATTAACAGAAATGTGGCACGATTTGAATTGTGGGACCTGCTGACCGCAGTGTAAGACTAAGGCAGTATCCGGCACACACATGACTCCGTATTGCTGTGCCGCTGGATGCGCTGGGGGCCTGTGTTGCGGAGTCTGGAGGTCACGGCGGCGGACTCGTGGCAGGGTGAGGTGCGCCACCCTGGCAGACGCATTGCCCATCACGGAAGAGAACCACGCCCAGAGCCCTGGCCTTTTTATCCGCACTCCTACACTGGAGTGGCGTACGCCGACCCAGCCCACTGCGCTTACGCTTACAGGGGGGGACGGCACAGCTACATGTGCTGGGTCTTCCCCACTGCCTGAGGTAACATGTTTGCATCCACTGTCCACAACACTACAAACCCCAGCAGTATATGTCCACATGGACATGTCTGTGCTCTGCATTCTGAGGTCTGTCCAGCACATCACCGCCACACTTGGCATTGTGTATATTCTTCTTCATGGGTGAGTTGCCTCCTTCACACATACTTGGTTCCCACCTCTCCCCCCATTCTGCACTTGTGTGGCTGAGGGGCCATGCCATTTTCGGAAGGTCCGCTGTCTTGTCCTACGCTACCTCGGCGTGGGGGTCTGGGGGGGGGGGTCTGGAGGGGAGGGGGGTCCTGGGGGTGGTGGCGGTGGGTGTTGTGGCCCTCTTGGGTCTCCGAGCTGCATGTTCATTGGCTCCATGGCATCTGTGGGTCTTCAGTTGTGGCTCTGGGCTGGGCTCCCTTTCATACTGCAGGTAGTCGTCCTGCTTAGCACCAGCTAAAGGCAGGTGTTAAATCCCTGCAGCTAACGCGCCTTATCGCCTGTTCTTGGTTCGCATCGCAGATCTGACTGGTCGTTGAGAATCGCGCGAAGTGGTGTTTTCGTGTGTTTTTGCACGGGAACGCCTACTCTGCATATCATTAGCGTTAGTTGTCGCACTCATCCGTGGCAATGTTTTTTGCTGTAGCTATCGCAGGAAAACTGGCGAAGTCGGCAGCTTGCACCAGCTTGTGAATAGGGCGAAAAATCTATCGCCACTTTTGCGGCGCTAAAGTGCCGATAAATCGGCGATGAGTCCTTGAGAATATGCCCCCAAGATTTTTAACTCTCGGTTTTGGAGTAGGTGTTGGGCCTAAGTCGTCTGGCCTCCAGGCAGAGGACCAGATTGAGGGTTGTTTCCACACCACCACCACTTCAGTTTTTTCAGTGTCAAGTTTCTGGTAAATGAGATGCATCCATTCGGCTTAGTCCAGCAAACATAATTTAAAAATAGCCGCTGCAGTGTATTGGTCCTGCGAAAGTGTGATGATTAGCTGAGTGTCATCAGCATATGACACGATCTTAACGCCATGCCGCTTGACCACATATATAGGTTGAATAAGGTCGGACTAAGGGCAGAGCCTTGTGGCACTCCCTGCTGCAGAGGGAGGATCTCAGAAGTGCATGGCTGCTGAAGCACCTTAAAGGTGCGATACTCGAGAAAATCCACCAACCACTCAAGGGCACGGCCCCTGACACCGTATTGCCATAGCTGTTCCAATAGAAGTCCATGGGACATGGTGTTGAAGGCCGCACTCTGGTCTACCATAACCAAGGCAGCTGTCTTGCCCTCATTGGCAATGAGTCTCAGAGACTCTGAAGCCAGCAAAAGTGTGGATTCAGTACTGTAATGTGTC
Source organism: Calotriton arnoldi (assembly GCA_963921515.1). Taxonomy (NCBI): domain Eukaryota; kingdom Metazoa; phylum Chordata; class Amphibia; order Caudata; family Salamandridae; genus Calotriton; species Calotriton arnoldi. Next base: position 1,340,858 of record CAWUFW010000497.1, read on the forward strand.
TGAATCCAGACTGAGTCTCATGCAGAAGCTCCTTCACCTCAAATATATCTCGTCAACTGCTGATTGACATGTTCTTCTGCAATTTTAGCGAAGAACGGTAGCAGAGATATGGGTCTAAGATTCTCCGGCTTGAACAAGTCTAAGGACGGCTTTTTTAAGACTATAAAGAAGTGAGACTTTTGCATTGGAATTGAAATGGGGCTCTGGATTAGATCTGGAACCTATTTCTATGAACCAAAACTTATATTTATGAACCAAAACAGGACTTATACCAGTGCTTAGGTCTGTAACTGTAGCAGCATGAGGCTCAGAAATTAAGGTCATAGAAGAGTCAATAGCAGTGTCTGTAGAATTAGCAAGAATAGAAGCACCGGAGCGAATCTCTTGAGCATGAAACAAAGTGTATTTCAAATTAATATGCAATTGGTAATCATGTTCCTCTTTCAGCTCTCTTTATGGCTCCACGGGCCGGATACCCTTTCTGTGAGGAGCCACTGAACAGGATTTGATGCTGTGGAGAAGTACTTAGCAGGACCTACCGCAAAGTCAGGCTGACCAGCAAGCAGGTAGATCCCAGTCTCCTCTCGGTTCTCAGGGCACTTTTTGGCTGAACATCTCTTAAGTCCGAAGTTTTGGATTTGGGCTAACTGGACACCTTTAGCACTACTTCCAATGGTCCAGGATTGGAAGGGCACAACTTGAAGGTGAGGACTCACTCAGGCTGGGTCCAGGTGTGGATTCAAGATGGTTGGCGTCTTTTCTATCCCTGAGGCTCTGATCAGAAGGCCAGCCAGCTAGCTCTTGGAGTCAATCTGGAAGTCCTGGGTTCAAGCTGAAAATCGGGTCTCAAGCAACAGGGAGGTTCTCTGAGAGAACAGGGCAGGCTTCAGGCAGCAGGACAGTCCTCTTGGTGCAGCAGGGTAGTCCTCTGAAGTACATAGCAGGCCACAGGCAGCAGGGAAGTCTCTAAGAGTCCCCCGCAGGTCCAGAAGTGAATTGAAGAATGGGTATGAGAGTCCCAATTTTATACCTGGTACCCGCTTGGAAATGGAACAACATTCTAGAGTTTTACCCTCACAGATGGCATTGGAATTTCCTGCCTCCCTGCTCAGGCTACACTGCGACTGGGGTCACAAAAGGCTAGTGTGAAGTTTTTGTGTGCTACGGCAGCTGCTTTAAAGTAAAAGTGGGGCTGTGCACAGCTCTGCCTCCTCCTCCTGCCAGGATGGTCTATTCTGCCGACACTCAGCCCCTCTAGTGTGTGGCTGTCTGGGAGGAATACACAAAGCCCAACTACACCTAGTCATGTGACCCAGAACCTAAGCTGCAGAGGCCAAATGGTTCGGACATGAAAATGGGAAGTTTCTAAAAGTGGCATTTTCAGAATTGTGACTTAAAATCTGACTTCACCATTACAGAGGATTTTAAGTTATGATTCCTTTGACACCAAACATAATATTTGAACCTGCTCCCAAATAAAGGTTATCACTTATTAAATGTAATAAGGTAACCCAGTGTTATACTGTGGGAGAGGTATGCCTCACAGTAGTGAAAAACAAATTTGTGAGTTTTTCATCACCAGGACATGTACAACTTAAAAGTACATGTCCACGTTTTTAAATAAAATGCACCCCTCCCTATGGGCTGCGTAGGGTCTACTCTAGGGGTGACATATGTAATATAAAGGGAGTTTTAGTTATGGCAAAAGGTTTGTTTTGCCAAGTTGAATCAGTAGTTTAAAACTCCACACAGGCTGCAATGGCAGGCCATGTTTTAGGGGGGCTACTGAAGTGGGTGGCACAATAAGTGCTGCAGGCCCACTAGCAGCAGTTAATTTACCAGGCCTAGGTATATGAGATACCACTTTACTATATACTTATAAGTAAATTAAATATGCCAATCAGGTGTAAGTCAATTTTACCATGTTTGAAGAAGTGAGCACAAACACTTTAGCACTGGGTAGCAGTGGCAGGGTGCACAGAGTCCTAGAACCAACAAAAACGAAATTCAGAAAACAGGCGGGGCAAGGGTAAACATTTTGGGAGAAGACCACCATAAGGCTTACAGGTCTAACACCAGCATTAATCAGAGAATGTTGAGTAGAGTATCTCATCTTACTTGACACCAATGCCCTGCAATTAACTTCTTAACTATTTCGCTTTATCTATTTATCTTTATTAACATCTCAGCAGTTTACAATTTGTGGAGAAGACGATCAGCACTTTACAAACCACTGAAATAAATTATTTAATGGCAGGAACTTAGTTTTTGACCACAATCTCCTTCTCATGGGTTGTATGTAAATTCATTTGTGGGCCATTAAGGTAGTGAGGCAGTGTTTTAAAATATGTACAATCTTCATACAACTGCTTGAGTGCATTATAGCCTTACTAAAAAAAGAAATACTTCCCACATGCCTAGCCATTAAAACTATGAAAAGGATCTAGGGAATTCAACCGCCAGGGATAGGGAAATAGAGAACAACATCTTAGTATGAGCTGTGACTGTGACCCTGTGTGATGAAACAGAAGGGTAAATTCCATAATAAATAGCTTTAGGTCTAAACATTAAATATGTTGGGAAAGCTATGGAAAATAAAAGAACATACATTCTGTTATGATGCCTAGAATCTGTTTCCAATGAACACCCCACCTGCACAAAAACTAAACGCCTAAGATCAAAGTGAATAGCAAGTGATAAAACAGTGATCTGGCTGAATTGAAAAGAAAATGTGGGACTCTGAAAAGCAAACAACATCCTTCTTTGCTCATCTACAATATCCTGAGGCGGGCATATCATAAAGCAATAAAGCATTCATAAAATGTCCACATTGTCGACTAATAAAAGGTGACCTTACGTCTACAAATTCCACTTCAATAATTGTTCAAACTAAAAGTGCTGAAGACCTCTCCAAGAAATATTTTGAAGATCTGATGGGCTCCTTCATTTCTCAAATATTGAATGACTGTTAATGTATCACTTGCAGCTCAATACAATCATCTTATTAATCTTTCATTCCACAACCTCTTCCTTTGTCATTTTTGTCCTTCAGTTTCACTTTGCAAGAACAAATTATGTAACTTGGCCACAAAACCAAAGAGTCCAACTTCTAGTGGAACCATGTCCAGCTACATTCATAAAGCAAGTTCTCCTATCTACCACAGATGATGTTACCAGCATGATTAACAACTCTGTTCTCGGTGGAATCATTTCTAATTCTTTGAGAAACACAATAATTACCTTCTTAAAACCTACATTTACTCTACATTTGCTGTTTAACTACCAACCAAGTTCATAACCTGCTATATACAAGCAGAATTCTAGAGAGAGAACTCACCAGGCAACTGCAAGATTACATGGAGCAGCACTCCATCCTGAATGAATGTCTGTCTCAAGTCAAGGCTCTTTGAGGAATACAATGAGGGCTGACAAACATCAGAGATTACCTTGATGAAGGCCACCAGGCATCTCAGCGAAAACTCAGTAGCTGATCCAGAGCAGGTTTTGCAAACTTGGATTTTCTTCAAGTGAAATTTAGCAAGTTCAGTTGGTCCTGTGTTTCTTGAATGCATGCTGCAGAGTCTCCTTTCATAGCTAAATAAGGTTTCAAGGGGGGAGGAAAGGGTAAGCATCTTGGAGCTGGAATGTTTACAGGCAATGCCATTGGTGAAAGCTTTTTGTGGCTTATTTTATGCTATTTTTCAGGTCTTGCCAAGAACCGTAAGTTTGCCATTGTACTGATTAACTATTGCAGAAGATGGTTAAAGTACATTCTCTACAGCTCCCCTATATCAATTGTGTGTTGAAGTCATTCACGGATGTACCTGCCTCTTGTGCGTTTCAGCTTGGCCCTATTTCAGACAGCGGTGGGCTGTTTATTTGTAAGAAGATGAAGAATATTTGGCTCGATGTGGCATTGTACATAAGGGGGTGGTGTTGCACTGTGCCAACAGAAATGATCTAGTGGAGGCTTTGGTAAGGGGTGTTATGTGTGTGGGTTAGTCTCTTTCATGTTATAATCCTTTTGTTTAACCATTGAGGTTCAGGTTGTAAACATATACCACTCATCATACCACATTGGTCATTCCATGTTGGACTGCTGAGTGACATTTAAGTAGTGTTATTAAGGGTAAAGGCGAAAGCCCCACATGTACATTTTAGTTGGTTTTTGAGAAAAGAATGGATGCCAAGATAAAAGATGTTGCTGTGGTAATGAAGTGAGGATCAAGGCATAAGAGTATTCTTAGATTTGATGCATCAGGTGTGATAGAGGTGGTTAGGGGTAGTTCATCATTTTCGACGTTGAACAGAACTGTTTTGTGAAAATGCCTATCTGCCCAAGTCCCTCAATTTAGTCCCCAGAGATAAATGGAATTCCGCATCAATTTCTTAGCACATGTTTAGCAGTTAGGCCAGATCAGTAAGGCAATCCACATAGAAAATATGTAATTGTATAACCAAACAAAAATAGTTGAAAAAAACCCTCAAAGGCCTACCAAAGATAATAAAGTAAAAATATGAAAACAATGTATTAAGACAAACATATATTTTTTTTTTTTAAACAAGATTGTCCAAAATTGTGAAAATAGTGAGAGAAAATGTGAAAGCATAAAAAAATAAATGGGCAACCGTTTATACAAGAGGAAAGTTAAGAAAACCTGGGCAAAATAAGCTCTTTCCTAGGTGTAAATCTGTGGTGTGTGAAAGGGGAGTTTGTGGCTTTGAATGTGCCAGTCTTTCAGCTGGAACCCAATTCAGGAGGTAGACGTAATAGAAGATGCCTTTGGCAGCAGTGGCGAATCTAGGTGTGAATAGCTACAAGTTGTGGCAACAGAGACTTGCAGGTAGTGACAGCTCGCACTCTAAGCTGTGGACCCTCAGACAATATACATTTAAACCTTCCAACAGGAAGAAGTCAAAGATCTGTGGGTGAATCATTGGGTGCTTCCACCAAGGTGGTGCCAAAGCCGCAAGCAAGTTTAGAGGACAACCAATTTTACTAGGCTGCTGCCTTGAAGATATAAAACCCACTGTATGAAGTTATCAAGGAAACAAGCAAAACTGCTGTGGAAAAACTCCAAGCAAGCGATGGAGCATTTCTGAGGCATGAGCTTGATGTCGGCTTGAGATGGTCCCTTTGAATCTGCCCATGCCTTAAGTTATATAATGGGACTGGTTCAAAGATATACCAGGACTCAAGGCACTGTTCTTCCCTGTGTTCTGTGTAGTATTTTGTTCATATTGATGTGCACCTTCCCTATGTCTTTGGTTGTGCGATACAGTCAGTGTGCTGTAATTGAGTGTTCTGTGTGACACTTGATGGGACTGGCTAGCTACCATCCTATCGCCTAGTAGGATGTTTTGGAGATTTCAGTTAGTTACTGTATTGGTCATTATCCTGTATGAGTAACTAGAACAATCTATGTAGGAATCTGCAATCCACTAGCCAGATAGTATTGTTAGTGCAGCATTCCGGCAGGGTGCCCTCATATAGTTTTCATGCACAGGACCAATGCCCTTGTGTACCAATGCCCAGCCCAGGTCGCTTGGCAATGCCATCGTCTCTGGCCTAGTTTGCAGGCTAGGGCTTGAGTTTACACCCTAAAATGGCAATGTCATTGGCAGTAACATACTAGACCCTTCATAAACCTTTATGGAGACCTTGGAAAGTCCCTCCCTACCCACCATTCTAATGTTCTGATACAAACCACGACAGGTCAGCACATATAGGAATGAGAGATCTGAAAGTCTCACCAAATCTCTCAGGAATTTATAAGAGGGAGACCACGAGGGTGAACTGGTGCTAGTCTAGCTAGCGGTTTATCATAAAAATTCATGCTTTAATTACAGAACGCCCTGAAATGAGATTAAAAAAATCTGCGCGTGACCTACAGGTCACAGGTGTTGAACTAAGTGACTCCGATAAAGGTATTTAGAAAGTAGTTTTTCTTCGCTGACACATTACTAAATAACTGCTGGACCGCCTGCGCCGACGACCTCGCACCACTAAAAAACCCTCCCAGCAGACCCGGAAGCAAGAAAACCCCTTGGTTCACCAACGACCTCAAGGAATCCAAGAAGAACTGCCGCACTCTCGAGAGAACCTGGCGACTCGACCAGACCACAGACAAAAGGACCGCCCTCAAGCACGCCACCCGCAAACACCACCAGCTGATCCGTGCCACCAAGAAGTCGGCACTCAAAGAACGACTGGACAACAACGCCCACGACAGCAAGGAACTTTTCAGCATCGTCAAAGAGTTCTCCAACCCCAGCGCCGGAAACAACGACATCACCCCCTCGCAAGACCTCTGCAACTCACTCGCCACGTTCTTCCACCGCAAGATCATCGACATACATAACAGCTTCGACGCACAAACCACGCACCCTACCGCCGAACCAACGCCCGCCACCACCACCCTCTGCAACTGGACCCCGATCAGCACCGAAGACACCACCCGCACGATGAACTCCATCCACTCCGGATCACCAACCGACCCCTGCCCACACCACGTCTTCAACAAAGCCGACGCCACCATCGCACCCCATCTCCGGGACATCATCAACTCCTCCTTCCACACTGCCACCTTCCTGGAGAGCTGGAAGCACGCCGAGCTTACCGCCCTCCTGAAGAAACCAACGGCGGACCCCACCGACCTCAAGAACTACCGTCCTATCTCGCTCCTTCCGTTTCCGGCCAAAGTCATCGAGAAGACCGTCAACGGACAGCTTGCCGCCTTCCTCGAGACGAATGGATCCCTCGACCCCTCGCAGTCCGGGTTTCGGGCCAACCACAGCACCGAGACCGCCCTCATCGCAGCCACCGACGACATCAGAACCCTAACCGACAACGGGGAAACAGCAGCCCTCATCCTCTTGGACCTCTCCGCGGCGTTCGACACCGTCTGCCACCGCACCCTAGTGAAGCGCCTCAGCAACATCGGAATCCGAGAGAAAGCACTGGAATGGATCATCTCGTTCCTCGTCGGAAGAACCCAGAGAGTCCGCCTCCCCCGTTCAGATCCGAGGCCACTGAAGTCATCTGCGGCGTTCCACAAGGATCTTCACTCAGTCCAACGCTCTTCAACGTCTACATGAGCCCCCTCGCAGCCATCGCACGCCAACACAACCTCAACATCATCTCCTACGCCGACGACACCCAGCTGATCCTCTCCCTCACCAACGACCCCACCACCGCCAGAGCAAACCTACACGACGGGATGAGAGACGTCGCCGACTGGATGAGGAACAGCCGCCTTAAACTAAACTCAGACAAGACGGAAGTCCTCATCCTGGGCTCATCACCCTCCGCCTGGGACGACTCCTGGTGGCCCCCGGCCCTGGGCACCGCGTCCAAGCCAACGGACCACGCACGCAACCTGGGCTTCATCCTGGACTCCTCCCTGTCGATGACCAGACAAGTCAACGCCGTCTCATCCTCGTGCTTCAACACCCTGCGCATGCTCCGCAAGATCTTCAAATGGATCCCCACTGAAACCAGGAAGACCGTCACCCAGGCACTCGTCACCAGCCGACTGGACTATGGGAACACCCTCTACGCCGGAACCACAGCCAAACTTCAAAAAAGACTCCAGCGCATCCAGAACGCCTCCGCACGACTCATCCTGGACATCCCCCGACACAGCCACATCACCGGACACCTGAAAGACCTGCACTGGCTCCCCGTCAGCAAGAGAATCACGTTCAGACTCCTCACCCACGCACACAAGGCCCTCCACGACCTGGGCCCAAAGTACCTCAACAACCGCATGACCTTCTACACGCCCACCCGCCAGCTACGATCAACCAGCCACGCCCTCGCCACCGTACCACGCATCCGCAGAACCACCGCCGGAGGAAGATCCTTCTCCTACCTGGCAGCCAAGACCTGGAACTCCCTCCCAACTCACCTTCGGCGAACCCAGGACCATCTCTCCTTCAGGAAGCAGCTCAAGACCTGGCTGTTCGAGCAGTAACTTACCCCCTCCCCCAGCGCCTTGAGACCCTCCCGGGTGAGTAGCGCGCTCTATAAATGCCGTGATTGATTGATTGATTGATTGATTGATGTTACCCACCTACGTTCCATTCAGACATTAGCTAAATAATGCAGCACTCGGATTTCCAAAGTATTTAAATTTGCTTGCATGACTGCTCCAACGTTTGCCTCTTGGGAATGTAAAATTAATTACTCTGAGTTTAAAAAAAAAAAAACATTAAATCCGATTAGTTATGGCGCCAGAACATTTTATGAATTAAATATTTCTGTTAATCAACAGAAACATGTTTTACAACCCTCTTTCACGCCACCGGGTATAACAATTTCTATACCTCAATCAATTGTGCTTTATTAGCATGAAAGCATAAGTACATTTACGGAAAAAATTACACTCTATGTTATTACGTTAATAGTGACATGGTACCATTTTAGATTAATTACAGTAAAAAATAATACATACCGTTAGGTTGCTGATGCCTTGCGAGAAAGCCCCTATTTGAATTACAGTTCCTTCTGAATGCTCCATCTGTAAAATCATTTAGCAACCAAATCAAATGAAACAAACTATCCAGTAATTCAGCACTTTCATTAAATTATACACACATCTTTAGCTGTAATTAGGGAAGGAATTTTAGTCATTCAAAATATATTCTTACCTTTATGCATTGTGTGCAGTACAACCACATTCAAGGGTCTGTCACATGTACTCAGTAGACATCCGTTGTCTATGACATACTACTGGGAGATGCGACGCTTCAATAAGATGGCATTCTGTAGCTCCCCGAGGCAGGGTTACTCTGGATATTGATCATGTTAAACAATAGGGAAATGATGTGACACACATTTGTTGATGGCAGGCCTAGGGGTTGAGGATATCTGTGGTGGTAACCTAAAAGGTGTGTATGAGCAATATAGACCTCATCTTACTACTATGATCTCCCAATAAACACTTTCTAGACTCTTCCCTCTTCTATCCCCCCATTATCCTTTTCAATCCAACTAACAGACTCACATGTCCACCGCTCAAATTAACTTAAATTCACTATACTAATCCACCACTAATCCTTTTTGGGTTCCGGAGTAACACTTCGTATGGGGTAGTAAGCGCAATATAAATACAATTACAATACAATAAAATGTGACATGTTCACACACCCAAGACAGATGTTTGTTAACTTGCATTACCTGCATTGTATTAGCTTGTGTGTGAGAGTGTAACATTGAGGCGCATAGGTGGTTAATAGCGTGCAAGCCAAGACATTCAGTGGCTTTTACTTGTTCGTATGGAAGTAGAGTTATCAAGGTTTGTCAGCCATCTGGTCTGAATGGCAAGCCTACGAGGCCCACAGACAATCTCATTATTAGTATTAATATATGTTAGGGTGTTCGTGTGTCAGCTGTTACCTAGTATGTGCACAGACTGACTAGGGTAGTTGTTGGACATTGTGCCACAGTGAACATATCTTGTGGCACATCTCTCTAGCATGTGCTTAGGACGGACATTACTTTGACACATACATAACTGGTAATGGGGTTGGGCTGTTGTGCAAGTCCTGGTTGTGCCCCTACTGCATGTGTGTTGGGTATTGCTGCTGGTCCACACGTAGATGATCTCACCACATTGTCTGAGAGGACAAGGCAATATAGGCCAACATGTGCCTTTGTTGTCTTTGTGTATATATGCGTTCAAGGATATATGTGTATATTTGCGTTCAAGGATGGAGGTCAAGAACTATCGGCCCATCTCGCTCCTCCCCTTCGCAGCCAAAGTTGCAGAGAAAACAGTCAACAGGAAACTGACACGATTCATTGAAGAGAACGCCGTCCTCGACCCGTCCCAATCCGGATTCCGAAGCAACCACAGCACAGAGACCACCCTACTCGCCGCCACAGACGACATCCGCACCCTCCTGGACCAAGGCCACTCCGCAGCCCTCATCCTACTCGACCTATCAGCGGCCTTCGACACCGTCTCCCACCGCACACTAGTCGCCAGATTACACGACGCAGGCATACAAGGAACAGCCCTGGACTGGATCCGATCATTCCTCACCGGAAGAAGCCAAAGGATCAGACTCCCACCCTTCCTCACCGACCCCACGAAAATCACCTGCGGAGTCCCACAGGGTTCATCACTGAGCCCCACCCTCTTCAACATCTACATGGCCCCCCTCACAGCCATCTTCCGACAACACAGCCTCAACATCGTATCCTACGCCAATGACACCCAGCTCATCCTCTCCCTCACCAAAGACCCCACCACTGCCAAACTCAACTTCCAGAAAGGAATGCAAGACGTCGCAGTCTGGATGACCAACAGCTGCCTGAAGCTCAACGCCGAGAAGACAGAAGTCCTCGTCCTCGGTACCACCCCTTCTGCATGGGACAGCACCTGGTGGCCGACCGCCCTCGGAAGCCCTCCTACCCCCTCAGACCACGCCAAGAACCTCGGCATCGTACTCGACTCATCACTCACCATGAACCGACAGGTCAACGCCGTCACCTCCAGCTGCTTCAACACCCTCCGCATCCTCCGCAAGACCTTCAAGTGGATCCCCCCTGAATCAAGGAAGACAGTCACCCACGCACTCATCACCAGCAGACTGGACTATGAAAACGCACTCTACGCCGGCATCAACAAGTCCCTACTCCGCAAACTCCAGAAAATACAGAACACCGCCGCCAGACTCATCCTCGGCATCCCCGACACGAACACATCAGCCAACACCTTAAAAAGTCTCCACTGGCTCCCCGTGGAGAAAAGAGTCACTTTCAAAATCCTCACTCACGCCTACAAATGCCTACACAACAACGAACCCAAATACCCCAACGACAGAATCAACTTCCACGTACCCAAAAGAAACCTCCGATCTTCCAACCTCGCACTGGCCGAAACCCCGCGCATCCACAGAGCAGGCGGAAGATCCTTCTCTCACATTGCAGCCAAGACCTGGAACGAGCTACCGGCAGACATCAGACGCGCCCCCTCCCTGAACACCTTCAGGAAGACACTCAAGACCTGGCTCTTCGGCTAAACAGATCTGCGGACCCCCCCCCCTCAGCGCCTTGAGACCCTCACGGGTGAGTAGCGCTTACAATTCCCTGATTGATTGATTGATTGAGGTACATTTGCATATCTACGAGTTAGCCCTATGTCTCATGTCTCTTGTATGCAGACTCGGTGATTGTAATGTAATGTTCTTTGTGCATCTTACCTGGCCTCACAGTAGTTGTCTCCATAACAGACAGGCCTTGCAGTTGGTGGGGTGCATTGTGGAGAGGAGATGCTGGTCGACAGGAGATTTAATTTGGGTCCCCAACAGTCATTTATATGACCCATCTCATCCTGCCATTTTTCATGTGCCCTATATTGCACCTCCACCACCCATGCATTCACCCTATCCATGAATTTCTACCACATGCCTCCTTGTCTGCTCCACTGATGGTGTACGGAGGCAGACCATGTAGCTCACCATAGTGCTTAACTATAGAGTAGGCTTCAATGTCTGGCTCCACCCCAGTGAAGTTACCCTTCCTCTTGAGTAGAATGATCTGCAGCCTGCAGGGTCTTGCAGGACTATGAGTTCAAACAACACACAGAACAAGGGAAAAGTCCTGGGTGTGGGATGTAGATTTGTGCTTCAAATTGTAGTTGATGCTTGGTGTTAGTGATTGTGGTCAGGTATAAGATGTTAACTGTTTCCTTAATTTTGGATACATAGTAGCAGGAGTGTAATAATATGTCAACATGTGTCTGTTAGAGATATACATGAAGCACATCTGAAATGCTACTTGTAGTAACATTGAAGTTGAATTTGAGGTATATGTCTATCCTCTCTCTAATTTGCATAGTTGCAAGGGGATAGGGAGAAATGTATCAACAGTAGTAGGCATACTAATACACATGCATGTGTTTCTGGATGTTTTCATAATTCATTTGTTAAAGATATTTGTCGTTCCATAAATGAGAATTCTGCTAGATGCCCTTAATTGACCCTTTATATCAGTAAACGGTTGACCTTTAGACATTGATCTTGTGAGATTATCCAGTGTTCATACATGTTTACCTTTTCATTACTCTCAAGCGGTAAAATAGCTCTGTATGAGCCTAAAAGATAGGTCCATTTGGCTATCCTTATGCGAGTAACCAGGTGTAGGCCTCGGTTCATACTCCTACAGACATTTCAGTTTGTGTGCATTCTGTAAAGGCTCTATTTATTATTATTATTATTATTATTATTATTACAAATAATCATGTGATACTAACACGTATGTAGGCCCATCTTTGGATTTCAGTGTGTGAGAAATTAGCACTACTTCAATTCACTGATTACTCAAATCATAAACTTCGATTTTAAGCCATTTTCACTCTTTAGGTCTTTAGTGCTGAATCTCTGAACACTTACAGTAAATGATCCATTGCACAGATTGTAGGGTTATCATCTTGTCCTTTTTGTGAGCTCCTAGCTTTGGTATGTAACTATGAGGCTGTAGGAAACAAAGGAACTGGGCAGTCCTAATATTTCCATTGTTCCTACTTCGGCCTAAAAGTATAACTAAAGGTCTCACATATTTTTCTGGTCCCTTCTGTGTATAAGTGGCTTCATGTTGGTTTGGGTTGGCGTGATAAGGAAGTATTGAGAGTAGAAACAGTCTCAGTAGAGGCCAAAGACTGTGTAGGGTAGGAAACATATGAGGAGGGAAGCAGCTCGTGAAGAAGTTGTGCATGTTAGACAACTATGAGGACATTTTATTTTATAAACTGTGCATGTCAGACAAACATATAGGCAGGAAAGGAACGAGTGGAAACAGAAGGAGAACCATTCGTGAGGCTGTGCTGATCACCAGGACGGATAGCTGGGGCAAGAATAAAGACACTTAAAAACACACATTGGGCTTTATAACGCACCCAACTGCGTACCTCCTCCATTGCCTCACTGAAACGTCATCTTTGCTCTTCCCCCTCTTCCGACCTGCCTCTGATGCCACCCCTGCTCTGCCGTCCAAGCTCACTCCTGGAGTCATAGGGCCAGCTTATACTTATTTAATGGCAGTTTTATTTATACAGTCCACATTCGAAGCTAAGGGAAGTGATGGGAAAAGAGATAGTGCAAAAGACATTTTAAAACTTCAAAAACATAACAATACGCAGAATATGGATGCAAGACACCAAAACCTGAGATAATGAAGCGGATAGGGGCTGTAATGAAATTGTAGTCAAGATTTGAGATAGTACCCTAGTCCACAAAAATGTACTTCGCAAAAAGTTTAGTTTATAAGCAGGAATTGAGCATTATGTACAGTATTGTATGCAAAGCATCATGTCACTGACATCATACACTTTAGTTCAGCTCAGATTACGTTTGTAACGTGTAAAAGTGAGAAGACAGGTTGGGCTGTTTATAGACTGTAGGCAGAATTGATTGCAGATCTATGGAGACTATACCGTAACACTCAACGAATAACAACAGTGTGACTATGGATCGACATGGAACAAAGAGTGTATGCTACACAGTGTACATTGTTTGAGGTTATCAATGGGATGGAGATCTATGAAGTTCTGAGGAATTTACAGAGCTCAGCAGCATTCCTGTGGAAAGTCATGGAACAATAGGTTCTCTTCAAAGATGTTGTGTGAAAACCAAACTTTGCATAAGGAGACAGAGGACAGGTAAGGCCATAATTATTCACTGCTGTTTAGCCGATGGCAATCTGAGGTCATGGCGGAGGGCTAGGGTCAAAGAACCTGGGAAGTGGGCTTGGGCCTAAGGCCTCAGGCCAAATGGCGTTGCACTTTGTAGGAGTGACACTGCAGCTCCATATTCTGAGAAAGCTCTTGGGTTGTGGACCTGTTGGGAGGTAGGGACTTCTGAGCAGCAGAGCAAATCAGGGGGCATGAGAGGTGTGGCAACCTGGCCTGATGATGGTGATGATGGGAGATGCCTAGTGTTTCAAGCCTATTAATCTGGTATTTGCATATTTTACAGAGAGGATACATAATGGCAAACCATGTAATATGGTCCAGAATTACCCTTAGGCGGAAGGCAGAGTAGTTTGTAAATATCACTAGACACCTATGATGATAATATAGGGCCATAGGATATGTTACCCGTTAAGTATTTATTATAGTACATGTTTATTTGTGCTTGTTAGTTTAAAAAAGCTGCTTCCTTTATGGTGCAGCTAATGAGCAATGGGTGGAAATACAATGTTTAGGTCTTGTTTACCCTTTATAAACATATTTTTGATAAAAACAATGAACAATGGTGAGGTTAGTGGATCTGTAAATTTATGCGATTCAGTGGCTGTAGCATTTATCACATAATTATAAATGTACCACATTTGCCAAATTATTTACCACAATCTTTGCATAATTTGCAGATAAAAAAAAAGTTCTAGTTCAAATGGAGGAAAATAATAGTTCCAGAGAGATGGCAGCATAATTTGCATTTTACATTTGCCACGTAATTTAGATAACCTTAATGTATAATTTGGTCCTCCATGGCAAATAATCCAAATAGCCTGACAATGGTAAAGCTTTGCAAAGGTGTTAAGGGCTTTCATTATGATAATGAAACTCATCTTACCAAGGAACCATGAAATATTTTACATATTTGACAGCTCCCTGGGTAATAAGAGTTTTTAGAGCACTGGTGAAAATGTCATTGACAACGTAATGTTTTAAACTAAAAAGACGACTGAAACCCACCAGTTATAGTTATCTCTAGTAACTATAATTCATGCCCTAAAGTAACTATAACTCGCGCTGCCAGGTGGCCAGGACGCTGCGGGCAGCCAATACCCCACTGCGCAAGGCTGTGTGCGGTGTGGGGTTGGCTGCAGGGCCTGCACAACAAGCAGCCAAACCCATGCCACGCACGGCCTTCAGACATGCGCAGCATGGGTGGTTCTCGCAGGTCCTGGATGAATTCAGGCAGACTTACTGACTTTGTCAAATGAGTCACAACACCAAAATATAAAAAAGTGAGCCTATTGGCTTTATCAAGGAGTGAGCATATATATATATATATAAACTAAACCACTGCCAACAGGTATGTGATGTGAAACGGCAATATCAGCAGAAACGAGGGTAATTGGACTGTGGTTTAAAAAGACATGACGATTTTTCTGGAAATAATGTGCTGTGCTCGTAAATTACTGGAATGAGAACACTTACCAAAAGACTGAAACTGTTATTCTCACCATGTCACCCACCACAAATTTCCGGTTGGAGACATGTTTCCTGGAGTCAAAGTATGTTTTTTGTTTGGTTTGAACATCACTGATTTTGTTTCTAACTATGTTGTCCAGTTCAAGGGCAGGGGTTCTACGTTTGAACCACTTAGACATCCACGCAGGTCTAAAATCTGAGCAGGCTTTTCTGCCTCTAAGTAGTTCAAAGGGAGACACACCTGTGGACGAGTGGGGTGTGGTTCTGTAGAACCACAGCATGGTTCTAACTGCCATGGGTATGCCTTTGTTGTGATCAATGGCCCATCGTATACAGTCCCCAATTATTCTGTTGAGTCTCTCCACCAGCTCGTTGGTTTGGGGATGATAGAGTGTGCTTTTGATGTGGGTGATGGAAGATTCTTTAAAGAATTCTTCTGCTTCAGCAGAGATAAACTGTACCCTATT
Source organism: Calotriton arnoldi (assembly GCA_963921515.1). Lineage (NCBI taxonomy): Eukaryota > Metazoa > Chordata > Amphibia > Caudata > Salamandridae > Calotriton > Calotriton arnoldi. The sequence goes on from CAWUFW010000497.1 coordinate 1,356,492, forward strand.
GTCAGAGATAACTGTCTTAGGAAATCCCTCCCGCATGAAAACCTCTTTCATAAAGTCGAGAATCTCTTTTGGGTCAGCTTTGGCTACAAATTTGACTTCTGGCCATTTGGAGTAATAGTCCACTAAAACTATGGCGAACTGGGTCAGATGAGTTAGGGTGTGGAAAGGACCCAACACGTTGATACCTAGTTTCTCCCAGGGATTGTCTGGCAGGGGAATGGGGGTGAGGGGAGGGTTGGATGTGCGTAGTGTCTTGTCACTGCCAGCACAAATGGTGCATTCTTGGACAAGAGCGTCAATGTCTCTGTCCATCTGAGGCCACCAGAAGTATTCACAAACTTTACGTTTGGTGAGCGTAGCACCCAGATGACCCTCATGAGCTTTTGTGAGTAGTGTTTTCCTGAGGTTGAAGGGGGGAACAATCTTATCTAACCTGAAGATGAGACCATCTTCAACAGATAATTCTTCACAGATTTTTACATACGGTTGCGCATCAACATTTAAACACTTCTCTTTGGGCCAGCCTTCAGTAATGTATATCCTAACACATTTAAGTACTTCATCACACTCCATAGCATCATACCAATCACTTTCATTGACAGAGCTAACATGTTGCAGTTCAACACTTCACCAAGACCGTAACAGCTGGCGTCGACGGTTAGGGTGCATTGCAATGAGTGATCAAAAGGTTTCAGTGCTTTGACAGTGGTGAGTCGGGTTTTAAGCCACTTGAAAACATGTCTGCACTCATCATCCCATGCAAAAACTGTTTGGTTTTTCAACAGGTTTGAAATGGGGCGTACCTTAGTTGCGTAATCAGGAATGAAACGAGAATAGAACTCAGTCAATCCAAGTAGTGACTTCACCCCTGTTTTGTCTTTGGGAGGAGAAGCATCCAATATAGCTTGAACCAGACTGGGCTTGGGTGTGACCCCTGCACTCGTGATGGTGTGACCAAGGTATTCAACAGAATCTTTTGAGAACTCACATTTCTCACGTTTGAGGACAACACCACATTCTTGGAATCTAGACAGGACTTGACTCAAAGTTTCGTCATGGGTTGCCTGGTCATTACCGTGAATGAGAACATCATCTTGAAAGATGGCGACGTTCTTTAGTCCTTTGAGCAGATTGACCATGAGGCGCTGGAAGACTGAGGCTGCGGAAGCCAGGCCAAAGGGCATACGACAGAATTGGTACATGCCTGAGGGTGAGTTGAACGCGGTGAGGTGGCGTGATTCTTTGTCGAGTTCAACCTGGTGGTAAGCGGAGGCAAGGTCGAGTTTTGAAAAGATCTTAGCACCACTCACCATGGTCAACATTTCTGAGATGTTAGGAAGGGGGTGAGAGTCAATCCAAATTTCTTTATTAAGACTGCGCAAGTCAATGCAGATTCTGAGTTCGTTGTTCTTTTTGCGTGCTATGACCAAAGGAGATGACCAATCGGAGGATTCGACAGGCTCGATCACTCCTCTTTTACACATAGTCAATAGTTCTTTCTCGAGATCTTCTCTGATGCTAAACGGTACACTTCTGAGTTTGTGTTTAGTTGGTATGGCACCATCTCTTACTTTTATTCTATGTTTGAACCCTTTTATTCTACCCAACTCGCCTGAAAAGACTTTGGGGAACTTGTTCAACAAATCTTCAACTTGGGTGGAATCACGGATGGCTAACACCTGTTCTTGGGCACCGGGACACAACATCATATCGAACAACCCTTGGTGGAACCACCCTAGACTATTCAAACCTTGTATGGCTACGTAGATTTTTCCTTCAATGGGCCTGCCCTTAAATTCCATGATGTCTACAAAATACCCAAGGAGGTCGATCTTACGCCCCTCGTAGGACACAGGGGCACGGTCAGCTGGAAATAACTGTCTCTCGCCCACATTGGCTGTAAAAAGTGACTCAGAAATCATGGTGATACGTGCACCTGAATCCACGAGGAGGCGAAGCTTCTTGTCTCCTACTAGTATGTTCGCATATGGGTCAACACAATCTGAGGGATCCCCTGTTCTTATCTCACTGTCCGCGACAACAAGAACTATGTCTTTCAAATCTGACAAGATCTCCTCATTCTCACTGTCACTAGTGTCTTTGACGTGCCCTATTCTGACATTCTCCCTTTTGTGACCCTGACACACTTTATCAAAGTGCCCAACTTTGCCACAAGACCTGCAAACCACGTTTTTGTCAGGACAGGGTTTGCCGTTCCTAGGATGTACTGCGTTACCGCACCTAAAGCATATGTCTGTCCTCCTAAAAAAACTGTTCTGTGTGTTTTCCCTCTTCTTTTTGTAATTAGTGTTAAGTACAGGGGCAACCACTTCAACTAACTTGTTTTCAAGTTCCTTTACTGAAACCTGTGAAGTTTTTATGCTTTTAGCAATGCGGATGGATTCCTCGAGAGAAAGGGGTTCTCGAGTGAGAGGAGCTTTTGTCTAATAGTTCTGTCAGAACATTGGCTTATGAACTGATCACGAACCAACTGCTCACTAAAGTTTTCAAACTCACAATCTGCGATAATTTTTCTAAGGGCAGTGATGTATGTGTCTACATCTTCATCGTTCTTCTGCACACGTTTGAAGAATTTGTGCCTTAATACAACAACACTAGGCTGTACATCATATCTAGAGGCAAATTTTCTAATGGTACTTTGATATTCGTCCAGATCTTCATTTTCTTCACCCACAACGTCTGGTAAATGCTTGAGAGTGGCCCTGCCTTCAAATCTTAGTGAGTGTAATAATAGAAACTTTTTTCTTTCAGGTCTAAATCTGTGTGCACCTATAGCGCCCAAATAGGTCTCGAAGGCATCAAGCCAGTGTCGCCATTTAATTGGCGGTTCACCAGGTGCATCTAAAAACGGTGGGGGTGGGTGAACTGCTTGCATGGTGAGGGGGGGGTAGACCACGACTAGATTATAGGTGGGAAAGCCCAAACGCGATTTAAAATGCCTCAAAATCTTAAACTATAGAACTTTTTGTGTGTGGGAACCCCCTGCGAAGATATCATAAAGTTACATCAAGTATACAGAATAAATGTTCAAAACACACCGCGGGTGACGCAGTTAAGTGAAGAACTGATTGTCACAAGTAACAAGTGCACGCTCAATGTCATAGGGTTAAGGTTCAAAGGTGTGTGTCACCGTGATGAAACAAAATGTAAATGTAAATGACAAAATAATTCGAGGGTGTGCGAGTCACCGCGTAGCTGTGCTCACACCATATTAGCCAAATATGTGTCAAAGAGGTAAGGTGTGCGAGTCACCGTAAGGAGATGCGCACGCTGTAGAGCTGGAGCAGTAATGTAACAAAATCATGGACTGTACCTGAAGGTAAGGTGACTTTGTAGTGAGCTGATGGGAGCAAACACGCGAAAGACAGCAGAGGCAGAGTGAAGTCGGCACCACAGATTAATAAGAAGAGCAGAGACAGCGAAACTTCAGCCAAACACTGTAGATGGAGATGAGGCTGTCACGAAGGGGTTAACAGCCGACTGGCCAAAGATTTTCTGAGAGACGTCACCTCACGATGTCAGGAAGTGAATGTGTTGAAGGCTGGTGGGCGTATGCTGAGGTCGCTCACGTGTTGCGCAGCCGTCCTTTGAGCATTGATTCCATCGTCAGGCAGGCGGGGCATATGCCGTGTTCGTCCGAAGTGCTCCACACTGGTAATCCGCCGAGCAGCAGAGCGGGAAAGCGTGTGGATGGTAAGTGTTCAAAAGTCGTATGAGGATACTTCCGCGACTATCCCGCAGTTATTTAGTGCAGATACCGGTACTCGCCTTTATCTTTGTGTGAGAATGTTGACACCTCTCTGATGGCATGGGTTCTGCGTGGGATCTTCGTTCTCCTCGCTCGTCGCCACGATGAATGTAGTGACGACACGAGACATCCAAAGAGGTAAGATGATTTATTTAAAATCCGGTGATAAGACCCCACAGACAGCGCCCGGTGTGTGTGCAACCACAGCGCTGGCTTCGTTCAACTATCTCTTACAACTGTCACCAGACTGGAGACCAACTGTCAACCTGGGCTTGGCTCGCGCGCCAACGGGCAGCGCGAGGCAGATACAAACAGTGTCCACGTGCCAGAGGCGCGCGTGGACGGAATACTACACAGTGTGTCATGAGACCTAGAGCTAGGAAGGAAACGGGCCCTACGTCAGCTGTTTGAACTGTCAAATACAGCAAACCTCAGGATTCAAGGGGTCCCGGTGCCACTGCACGTGATGCCCCAATGGAAGCTATGACGTCATGGGAGCTGACGTTGCACTGCAGAGATGCCCTTTTCACACAGTCATAATATGTTCACTAACATGAGTCAGAGCAAACGGATGTCATGCCTGTTTGCATGGTTCGTTCGCTAGATTAATGTTTCTCACCTGTCTCACACCCCGAGATGACCGTTGTCCTTAGCAATTAGAGAAAAACATGTGCGACAGGGAGGCGGCAGTAGGGGTTGTTCTGTATACTTATGACACCATTTTACGATAAAAATTCCGGCTAAAATATATATTTCAAAGTTCCCATGATTTAGAAGCACACATCTTCAACGCGCCTTTGATTTTCCAAAGTTCATAAACACAGCCCTCAGGCAGCAAAGCAATCCCTTGCGTTAGACAGACAGTACATAGTACAGCTCAGATCTTTTCTACCTCCTTACAGAGTATTCATTCCCTGGCAGCTGAATATTACCTCTGAAAAACAAACCTTACAAACTCAGGCTTTTGACAGACAGCAGAACTATCGCTCAGGTTACTTTAATCTTAAAGATCTGAAACAGAAGTATAGATGTCACAGGAAGTCTCCAGCCTTTTGACCGGAGAGGTGTTTCTCGCGTACCTACCTTTTCTCGCAACTTGCCTGGCCTTGCTCTAAATATCACGTCCCCGGATCCGATCGGTTCCTAGTGCGCTGACGACCTCTCATTCCGTGCCTCGGAACCGATGCAAGGCCGGCGCCTTCTTGTGCTGTGGCATGCCTTCTGGAGGATGACGGAGCAAGTTGTTTTGGGAAATACAAAACGTCATTGACCTCGTGAGGTCTGCTAACTTTCCCGTAACAATCCCACTCCAACAAAGGGTTGATATTCCTAAAAGGTGTAACAAGCAAGGATAGAGGCAACAACATAGACTATCTCGTGGAGGAGGCGGGGCTTTAGGTCTGGTTGGTGGGGAGAGGAGAAACAGACATGAGGACGACGGAGATATATTAAGCAGACGGGGTGAGATAATGCCGGGCGCCCTTGTTATTGAAAGCGGGCGGCATGCTGTTAATGTAAAAACACATAAGATAAAGCGTGGCCAAGCAGTGCATGTCCGGCCTGCAGAAAGAGAAACTCTAAAGTAAATAGTGCTTACAGACTAAATAACAGGTCCCGTATAACAACAGAAGTAAAGGGACCAGTAGCCATGGGAGGGTACAAATGAAGACAAGGCCGTACTAAGGAGGGACTAACAAGCCTATTAACGAATCCGAAGGCAGCATTTACGAAAGACAATGACACATGAAAAATATGGGAAGAGAGTCGGCGCGGCTTCTCTCCCATACTTTACTACAGCAGTCTCGCAGAGCGAGCAGCACATGCGCGCTGCCGCTAGCCCCGACCTAAAAAGGCTTGGTGGTGCCCCTTCCTATTCTAGGGCAGCACCGAGCTAAAGATATATATAAACAAAAAAAACAACGCAGGGCATTATGGGTGTCTCTTTCAAAGAGCAGCGAATAATAAATGCGCAGCTCCTGCCTCTCATTTATTATTAATTTTGGTGCTTTGAAGCCCACCCGGACACCGTTTATTTTATATTTATTGGAGAGGGGGGCAAGCAGACCCTCTCCTCGATCCTTTAGTGCCCCTGGGGTCCCAGAGCCCTCATGGTCATTTTCTTTTCTTAAGGTTGGGGGTCATGCATTGGATCTGAAGCAAAATGTTTTTAAAAAAAGCTTTATTTTTCTTTAAACAGGGTGGGCTTTTGAAACTTAAACTATATTACATTTTTATCGACAATCACTTTAACTAAACATTGTATTGTGTAAATTATTGAAATATACATTTCATTGTGACTATTGGTAATTATTTAACAAAGACAAAACATATGCTTCTTTTATGGTAATATCCTGATTCCTTCATAAATCCAATAGGCCCACTGTTAGGCCTGGCATCCTTAGTTTAAATAATTTTTATTAGTTTAATTAAATGAGCATACTTTCCCGCTAACTTTTTGCCTTCAGACCTCCTGTTTTTGCTGACTTCGATTTTGCTGGCCTTTGGACTCTGCGCACTTTATCGATGCTAACCAGTGCTAAAGTGCTTATGCTTCCTTCTCAAAACTTGGTAACATTGGCTTATCCCCAACTAGCATATTTAATTTACTTATAAGTCCCTAATAAAGTGCACTACATGTGACCAGGGCCTGTAAATTAAATGCCTCAAGTGGGTCTGAAGCACTGTTGTGCGACCCTCTTAAATAGCCCTTTAAACATGCCTCAGGCCAGCCCATGTGTGCAGTTTTAACCTGCCATGTCGATCTGGCAAAATATACCTACAGCCAGGCCCAAAACCTTAAATTTTTATAATATATAAGTCACCCCTAAGGTAGGCCCTGGAAAGCCCCAGGGCCACGGTGCAGTGTATTTATGAACTTTGACATGTAGTTTTAAGTTTTACATGTCCTGGTAGTGAAAAAACTCTTAAATTAATTTTCCACTACTGCAAGGCCTATCTCTCCCATAGGATAACATTGGAGTTGCCTTATTACATCTTATATGTGTAATTTACAAATGGAATGAGATAACTGGTTCATGATTGGTGTCTCTGAAATCCTAATTTAAATTCCTAACTTATGGTGAAGTCGGATTTTAAATTACAATTCTGAAAATTACACTTTTAGAAAGTTGCCATTTTCTTGCCTTAGCCATTTGGTGCCGGCAGCCTGTCTCTGGTTACATGCCTGGGTGTCGTTGGCAATTGGGCTTTGGGTATCCCTCCTAGACAGTCAAAAACAATGGGAGTTTAGGTGTGACTGAAAGGGGCCATCACTGGCAGGATGGGAGGGAGGAGCTGGGCCCAGCCTCACTTCCATCTGAATAGGCTGTCATGTCTCTACACAAAGGGCTGCATACCCCCTGTAGTCAGGAGCCAGGGCCAGGAAGGCAGGGCATCTGTGCACTTCAAAGGTATACCTCTAAAAGCTTCTCCCCATCTCAAAGGCACAACGGTGTGTAAATACTGGACCTCAGACACCAACTCTTCAGTACACTTCTGTACCTGTAGATACTCTGCCAGGAAGTACTGCTGTGCTGCTACAAGGACTGCCATGGTTCTGGACTGCTGCTCTAAAGGAACTGCTACCCTGCTGTGCTGACCTGCTGCCCTCTTGCCTGTGGAAGAAGAACTGGACCTGCAACTTCATCTTGAACCCAGGACCCCAGAGTGACCCCACAGGACATAAAAAGATCCCCATCCCAGCTGCATTGAGTTCCTGACCCCCAAGTGGTGCCCCTCAGGTGTTGGACCCTTGGTGTGGCTCAGTTCTCTTAAAATTAAGCATTTGGGCTCTTCGAAACATGTAAACAGCTCTGCTCGCACTGAAATTCAGTGCCAGCTGCCACCAGCCCGTTTCTTCACACAGCAGCATTGACATCTTGCCGGGGACCACCAACACGAAGCTCCAGCTCACTCATCCGCGACACCTGTCCTGCTCTTCGCATCACACCGACAACCGCCTCCAGCATTCTCCTTGCTCCCCACAAACCTCTCCAACGTGAATGGGTTTCTTGGCACAAAGCCTGAGAAGGTAAATCTTCAGCGGAACTATTATGGGACTGTATCCGACCTGTGCTCCATCACGGTCGGCCTGACCTTTTGAGTTTGACCTGGTCCAGCGCGACCAGGTAGCTGCGGTTGGTACTCTGTGCACTTAGGTGCTATTTTACCCTTTATTCTTTAAAAATTAATAACACCAGTTCTACTGATTGGAGGTTTGTCATTTTGGTCTTTTTGTATCTATTAAATTCAGCTCTAATTTACTAACCTGGTGTGGGATACTTTTTGTGTGGTGTTTTCACTGTTTTACTGTTTGAAGTGTTGCACAAATACTTTACACATTGCCTCCAAGTTAAGCCTGACTGCTCCATGTCAAGCTGACCAGTGGGTCAAGCACAGGTTAATTTGGGGTTTGCTTGTTTTACCAATTGAGCAAGCATGTCATCATCATCATCAAATTGTTTGTTTCGGATACTCGATCCCTAAAACATACAGAAATTTCACAACTCTAAATAACAAGACAAACCATCATGGTATACAGAATAATAGGCAGAATTTAAAAGATAGAATCAATCGATAACTAATTTAAATAGAATCAGTTTGATCTGTATTAAAATGCTAAAAAATCAAATCAATAAAATGCGTAAAACATCTAGAAAATGTGCATGCTTAGAGGCGAATCTAGATTAGGTGCGGCACCTGATATATTCCAATGTTGAATACGACTAATAAGAGAATGATTCCCCATAAGTGATGAAACTTGTTAATAAGGCGGCTGCAGGCTAGTTGCTACTTGGTGGGTAGCTTGCAGCTCTGGAGATGATGTGTTGGCATATTAGCCAAGTGGCATATAGGAATTTAGATACACCAATGACAATCAACTCTCTAGTATCGGAGCTCAAGATTCTAAATGCAGTATCATATTGCCTGCAGCCTAGCCACTGGCACACAGATTTTAACCATTTCTTGCGAGGCTCTACATATGACCCGTAGAAAAAGAAAAGACAGTATACCATTTCAGGCTCCAGCGTGCATGATGGACATACAGTGCATAAAGGATTTGTGCTTCCCCAAGTCGCAGTGAAGTTAAGAGTTGGCAAAGTCCCATATCTAAATTTTAGATACAGGTGCTTGGGTATAAAGCCCAAGATTGAGTCAAAGGATGACTCAAGTGCAGGAATATTTTTTTTGATTTAAGAATCTATCAGTTAAGCTGACTGGCTTGCAGGTCGCAAATTCCTCTCTCCATAAATAATCCATTAACCTTTCTTTTATCACCTGCCTAGATGTTAAGCAGGCTTCCTCTGGGGAAACTCAGAGAATGCAAATCTAGATTATGAAACATACTCTTGATATAGGCTAGCCATGGTATTTTCAAATGACCCCGGGATCTTAACAGCTCCCTTAAGAGGGCCCTTTCTAGCTCCTCAGTGGAACTACCAGTGTATACCAGTAGCGCAACGGTCTTAGTCTCAGAATAAAGGAGAATGGGTACACTCCATGATCCATTAGTGAAGGTAAACGGTGGGTCCTCTGAGGGAGGATTGAGAGGGACCTAAAAAACCTAGGGGCATATTAGCAAGGGCGGTATCGCCGCTTTAGCGGCACTTTTTGCCGCTAAAGCGGCGAGTTTTCTATCGCCCTATTAGCAAGCTGTCGCTAACAGCTGTTAGCGACAGCTTTATGGCGAAAGCGACCGTTTTGGTGCCGCTTTGCATGTCAGCGATAATTATCGCTAATGACATGCAAAGTAGGCGTTCCCAACTAAAAGCGTCTGGAAACAGTCGCAAACACAACTTTCCCCTATTAGCAATGCCCGCGAAGCGATAAAAAAAGTCGTGCTAACCGCGATTATCGCTGGAATTTAACACCTGCTAAAAACTTGACTTAACCATTCTTGTCAATGGGAGGTGGATTGTAAGGTTAAGTCCTCACCTGCCTATTAGCGAGCTTTTCATTAGCGCAGTGGTTTTATCGCTGGATTTCTCGCGCTATTGCTGGGATTCGCCGCTATCGCTGGATTTTTTATCGTCTTGGAGATAAGCGTTGATAATAACGCGTTATCTCCGCGATGAAATCCAGCGATAGCCGGCGATAAAAAAAACAGCACTAAGCGCGCTTTGCGATAATTATCGCAAATCCTAGGTAATATTACCCCTATTTCCCACCATTGTGAGCTCTGACCGTCTAATATATCCCCACAATTCATCAGTACTCTTTTTGGGTTACTGAACTGGCACCTGTTTTCTCTCCATATCCTAGCTTATTTAGAATATTGAGTTTCCTTAATGGAACACATCAGTTGTCTTATTACTTAATTGACTGTGATTCTAATGAATATATTGTTCTATTTTATAATCAAATACCCATTAATGGATTATATTAACTTTTAATGCAGAATTTTAAAGACATACCTAATGAATAAAAAAATAAAAGACTAAAAGGTTTAGAAATACAACCCTTTGAACTCACATTAATTCTCTTTATTGACTAAAATGGAAAGACTTTAATGATTTATTCATGATGATTGCTCCTCATTTCTCTTCATTGATGAACAAAGGTCCATAAGACCAGTGGCTGAGTTATTTAATGATTGTACCCGAAGGTTGAGAGATATAAAACCATGCTCCATCAATCCTATGTAAAGAAAAGGCATGGAGATTTGTGTGAACTAAAGAAAAAGAATATTTAGTTTTAAAGGCATACAGAGAAAAACATTCTTGAAAACGTTGTCAATAACTCTTTAGCTGTGGCTTAACTGAGAGGGTTGGAAGTTGTGAACATTTCTGCTTTGCGTGCTAAATATTACAGATTGGTTTGATGTTCAGCATGTCCCTTTATCTGTCAAAAGGATTTACTGTTTCCTGGGAGGTGATGGCACAGGAGCCATTATGATATTAGGCACCCTCACAGCACTGGGCATCCTTTTGAGTCTGATAGGCCAGAACAATTTAAGGAATTATGAGCCCAGTACAAATGCTGGTCGGAAGCTCACACATTTACCTTCAGGTGGAGTGAGAGCATGTTTCGGTTACATCAAGGTACTCTGTCTCTAGGTTTTAATAAGTTCCTGGGCTGATTAGTTGATCATACAGCCAGCCAAGGTGTCTTTAATTATTTTGCCACTTCTGAGGGAGGACTAAGCTGACTTCTGACCAAGCAAGAGCTAGAGTAAAAAGGCCATGATTAATTTGGTTTATCTGCAGAGGTGCTTCCTCCAGATAGACTCAAAGGGGCATATTATCAAGGTTCTGCGATATTTATCGCAAAGCGCGCTTAGCGCTGTTTTTTTATCGCTGGATTTCCTCGCCGTGATAGCGCGGTATTATCAACGCATATCCCAAATGCGATAGGAAATCCAGCGATAGCGAGTTAAACCAGCAATAGCGTGAGAATTCCAGCGCTAAATTAACAGCGCTAATGAAAAGCTTGCTAATAGGCAAGTGTATTCTTAACCCAACAATCCACCCCCCATTGACAAGATGGTTAAGGCAAGTTTTTTTCAGGCGTTAAATTCCAGCGATAAGCGCGGTTAGCGCGAATTTTCCTATCGCTTCACGGGCATTGATAATAGGGGGAAGTTGTGTTTGCGACTGTTTCAATGGAGTTTTAGTCAGGAACGCCTACTTTGCATGTCATTAGCGATATATATCGCTGACATGCTTAGAGGTAAAAAAACGGCCGCTGTCGCTAAAAAACTCACGCTAAGGCCCGTTAGCTGCAGCTTTTTAATAGTGTGATAAAAATATCGCCGCATTAGCGGCAGAAAAGTGCCGCTAACGTGGCGATAAAGGGCTTGATAATATGCCCCTAGGTGCTATAAACACAGGGATTAGGCACATGAGAAAGAGCATTCCGAGCATTTAATTTAAATTTATCATCTACCCAATTTGAACCACTGTAACCACAATGGTGCTAAAGGGCATCTTGGGAAAACTCCATGAAGCTTTCATTATGAGCAGACAAGCAACATAATAGAGACCCACTTTTTTTGTTTGGGGGAGCCAGTCCCAATATTAGGTCAGTGATTTATTTGGATTCACTTGCAAACAAAGCTCTGTATGATCTCATGCGTCAGGCCCTATGATGAAAAGGCAATGTATTTAAAAGTGTGTGAAAATGTCAGCTTTAAAATGTGATTACGTAACTCTCCTGCTGTTTCCTCTCCCATACTAGACACTGGTCAAATAGATAAAGCTGGTGTGCCACTGATGAGGTGAATTGAGGTTCAAGAAATTTGAGCTCATTAAACAAGTATCTTTGGTGGTACTTCATAAGGGTTATGCAAGCATAAAATGAGCCACAGAAGTATGAATCCCTATCCTAAAGGGAATGAAAAGCTTGATTGGTGTAAGGCCATGGATCAACGTTTTATCCTAGTCACGGATTACAAAAAGACATAATTAAAGTTAAATTTGTTTGTTTAATGGTTTTTGTAAGACACTGAACAAAGCACAAGTGCCTTTCCGAGCATCAGAGAGAAAGTGTAACAAGATGCAGGCCATGAAAGGAGATTTTATGTTATGTTCTGTCTGTCCAAAGGTAAACCATGAAAATAATCCATGGCTGAGCTGCATGCCAAATCCTGCAAGGAAGTCCTGGTTTCCTAGGGTACTATAAGTCTTAGAATGAATCTAGCACAAGTTAAATTGGTCTCAAGCATTTGGGTGGAAAGAACGGAACATGCAAGTGATCATGTAAGTATGAGAAGGGCTTCGTGGCAAATTCAAGTTTGGCAGTAGGCTGAGAGGAAAAGATGAGCTTTCAGATGTTTTCTAAATCTTTGGAAATGCTCTTTAAGTGAAGACTGAGGCAATGAGTTCCAATGGTTGATCCTTGAACATGGAAGTTTCTACCAAAGATATCTTTTCTGTATACAACACAAAGGGTTATCATCTAAATCTCAAAATATCACATTTAATCCAATGAAGCATTATTCACATTATAGGATTAATTTTCCTTGCAGCACTTTTCCAACAATTAGTTTTTCTCACTTCCATTATAGTAACTCTTGAACACTTTGGATCAGATATACTATGCATTTTAACAGTTGCACACATGGAGTCGGCATCCTGAATTAACTCCTCCACCACAGGTGAGTAAAAGAGGCATGGTTTCAACCTACAAATAAGCTCCACAACCTCATGAAAATCTTGACACACTGGCCGCTATCTTTTGATTTTGGATCACCTACCTGCCTTGACAGTGGGTGACAGAGAGTAGTTAGATATATTCCAAGAGGTGGTAAAGAAGTTGGAACAACGATTTGACGCTGGACAAAGTTTGCTTGTTTTGTACCATAAATTCTTCAAAAGGACAAATACTCAAGGAGAAAATGTGGACACATTTGTTAGTGCCATCCGAAAAAGATGTTCACGTCACTTAGAAAATCTTTATTCATCAATTAATTTGAGACCAATTAATTGAACACTGTTTTGACAAATGCACACAACAGAAATTAGTCACTATGGGAAATCCGTCCCTTGAACAGGTGATTAGGGTAGCTAAAAGTATCGAGCTGTCTAACATTTCAACCAACGAGTTAAGTGAGTCACACAAGAAAGCTGCAGTGACTGAATAAGACATTTCCCAGAACCCGGGTAGGAAACTAAGTCAACTGGGAAACAATTTTTAAAATTATAAAATATTTGTTTTAGATGTGGCAATGCTTCTCATATAAAAGGTGGTAAATCATGTTCAACCTGGAATGTAGCTTTTAGAAATTGTTCTAAGGTTGGGCATATTACCACAGTATGGCAGGGCACATTCAATGCTTCCACGAAAGTTGCTAGCATTAATCTTCACTTGTACAACATCAAGATATGGTTAGGGTAGTTTCAGAAGATTATATTGTGAGGGGCAATCCCATAGAATGTGTTGACCCATATGTGCAAATTATGGCTGGAGATAAACATTTGTATCTTTTAGTGGATTCTGAAGCTAGGATCACTATCATCACTTCTGATCTTTTCCATAAAAAGTGGGGTGATATGAAGTTGTTTCCCCCAGACCGAATTCCAATCGCTTATGAAGGTAGGAAAATAGAATTGGAGGGTTTCATCAAAAAAAGTCCTGTAATTCAAAGGATGCAGGATTCAATGTAAAATATATGTTGGAGTAAAAGGTCTTAATAATTTGGTATGGTTTTAAAAGTGGCAGGTTATGTTTGTCAAAGACGATACAGCATTAGACAGTCTCTTACAGGAATTTCCTACTCTTTTCTCTGATACTTTCAGAAAGATTAAAGGTTTCAAACATAGAATCCAAGTCGAAGAGGGAGCCATCCATGTCAAGCACAAAGTATAAACATTTCCATTTAGTCTAAGGAATGATTTGGAAAGATAATTGAAATTGTTGTTAGATAAATGTTTAATTCAGCCAGTGGAATCATCATTGTGACTTTCACCGTTAGTTGTAACTCACAAGCAGAATGGTGACTTGGGATATGTGTTGATTTACACAGTTTGAATAAAGAGATTTGGATCGAGTCCCATCCTCTTGCAAAAATTAGTGATCTGAAAGGCAAACTTGTAGGAGCAGGGTGTTTTTTACAAAAAGTAATTTGGCTTCAAGATACAACCAAATAGAATTAGAGGAGAATCTAGACAGTACACTGCATTCAATTCACCAATAGGAGCATTCCATTACTGCTGCATGCCCTTGAGTCTGGCGTCTGCAGTGACAGTTTTCCAGAGAATCATGTTCCATCTTCTGGGAGGTATTGAGGGTATGGTCGTTTTCCAGGACAATGTTTTAGTTTATGCTACAAGATTATCAGACCATGACAGGATGTTACACAATATCTTGAGAATTTTCACAGAAAGAGACAGTTGCCAAAAATTAAAAATGTGAATTCTGGAAAAAACAAATTGACTTTTTAGGACATATCATCTCCCAAGATGCAAGAATGCTCAGACCTAGTTTAATAAAAGCTGCAGTAGATTATCCAGTTCCCAAAGACAAGGATGATTACGATTGTTCATGGGCCTTTGTGAATTCTATACCTAATGTATACCTGAATATGCTACTAAAATAAAATGTCTTTCTCACATGTTAAAAAAAAGATCGGTTCCATTGCAATGGGATGATTTGTGTCAGCAAAGATTTGAGTATGTGAAATCAAAATGACGAAAGCTCTCAAGTCGTATGACCCTTCCATGCATTATCAAAGTGGGTGCAAGTAACAATGCTGTACTTACGCAAGGGTCTGAAGTAGAAGAAGTCACTGTTTGTTTTGCAGCTAGAGTCATCAGAGATGCTGAGTTACATCATTCAATTATTGAAAAAGAACTTTTAGCATATTTCTGGGCAACTGAAACGCTTTGTTGCGATTTCTCAATTTCTTTCTTTTTCCTCACGAAAGCAGGCAGTTGTTGCCCTCGTGCTGTCCAGACTGGACTATTGCAATGCTCTGTACTTGGGTATCAATAAGGGACTTCTCCATCGACTACAGCTGGTACAGAACGCTGCTGCCAGGCTGTTGATGGGTCTCCCCAAACACCATTCAGTTTCGGCTACTATCACTAAGCTGCATTGGCTCCCTCTCGGCCGGAGAATCCTGTTTAAAGCCCTTTGTCTCGCTCATAAGGCTTTCTATAACACGGGGTCGGATGCCATTAAAAGGCTTTTTCGAAGATATGTTCCTACTAAGCAGTTAAGATCTGCCAGTAAAAATTTGCTGATAGTTCCGAGGTTTAAAAGAGTAAGATGGGGGGGTAGAGCCTTTTCCCTTGCTGCGGCCAAACTCTGGAATTCCATTCCCTCTTCAATTTCTGGACTGGAGTCTCAATCAATCAATCAATCAATCAATCATGTCACTTATAAAGCGCACTACATACCCGCGAGGGTCTCAAGGCGCTGGGGGAAGAGGGGGGTGGTGCTGCTACTGATCGAAGAGCCAGGTCTTGAGGAGTCTTCTGAAGGCCAGTAGGTCTTGGGTCTGTCGGAGGTTGGTGGGGAGGGTGTTCCAGGTCTTGGCGGCGAGGTGGGAGAAGGATCTGCCGCCGGCGGTCGATCTCCGGATGCTGGGGACTGTGGCGAGGGCGAGGCTGGTCGAGCGGAGCTGGCGGGTGGGGGTGTAGAAGCTGAGTCGTCTGTTGAGGTAGGCTGGTCCGGAGTTGTGGAGTGCTTTGTGTGCGTGGGTGAGGAGCTTGAAGGTTATCCAATTGTTGACAGGGAGCCAGTGCAGGTCTCTCAGGTGGGGTGTGATGTGGCTGCGTCGGGGGATGTCGAGGATAAGACGTGCAGAGGCGTTTTGGATGCATTGCAGCCGTCTCAGGAGCTTAGCCGTCGTTCCTGCGTAGAGGGCGTTTCCGTAGTCCAGCCTGCTGGTGACGAGGGCCTGGGTGACTGTTTTTCTTGTTTCGGTGGGGATCCACTTGAAGATCCTGCGGAGCATTCGGAGGATGTTGAAGCAGGATGAGGAAACGGCGTTGACCTGCTTAGTCATGGAGAGGGTGGGGTCGAGGATGACCCCTAGGTTGCGTACGTGGTCGGTGGGTGGCGGGGCTGTTCCCAGTGATGTTGGCCACCAGGAGTCGTCCCAGGCTGAAGGGTTGGAACCAAGGATGAGGACCTCCGTCTTGTCCGAGTTCAGCTTCAGGCGGCTGGTCCTCATCCATTCGGCGACGGCCTTCATTCCTTCGTGGAGGTGGGCTTTGGCGGTGTGAGGGTCTTTGGTGAGGGAGAGGATCAGCTGGGTGTCGTCGGCGTAGGAGATGATGTTGAGGTTGTGCTGTCGGGCGACGTGGGCGAGGGGTGCCATGTAGATGTTGAACAGCATTGGGCTGAGGGAGGAGCCTTGGGGTACGCCGCAGATGATCTTGGTGGCCTTGGATCGGAAGGGGGCGAGGCGGACGCTTTGTGTTCTGCCGGAAAGGAAGGATGTGGTCCAGTCCAGGGCCTTCTCTTGGATCCCGGCGTCGTGAGGGCGTGTTCGTAGTGTGTGGTGGCAGACCGTGTCGAAGGCGGCTGATAGGTCCAGGAGGATGAGGGCTGCTGTTTCTCCGTTGTCTAGCAGGGTCCTGATGTCATCGGTGGCGGCGATGAGGGCGGTTTCGGTGCTGTGGTTGCTGCGGAAGCCGGACTGGGAAGGGTCCAGGATGTTGTTCTCCTCGAGGTAGCGGGTCAGTTGTTTGTTGACGATTTTCTCGGTGACCTTCGCGGGGAACGGGAGCAGAGAGATGGGACGGAAGTTCTTGAGGTCCTTGGGGTCTGCCTTGGGTTTCTTGAGTAAGGCGGTGATCTCGGCGTGCTTCCAGCTTTGCGGGAAGGTTGCTGTCTCGAAGGAGATGTTGATTATTTTCCGGAGATGGGGCGCGATGGCTGTACTGGCTTTGTTGAAGATGTGGTGAGGGCACGGGTCTAGCGGTGAACCGGAGTGGATGGTGTTCATGATCTCGCTGGTGTCCTCGTCGTTGATGTTGGCCCAGGAGAGCAGGCGGTTGGTGGTTGTGGGGGCAGTGGTCTCGGTGGTTGCCGGGGCGGTCGTGGTGTTGAAGCTGTCGTGGATGTCGGCGATTTTGCGGTGGAAGGAGGTGGCCAGTGAGTCGCACAGGTCTTGCGACGGCTGGATGTCGTTGGTGTTGGAGCTGGGGTTGGAGAGTTCCTTCACGATGTTGAAGAGCTCTTTGCTGTTGTGTGCGTTGTTGTCTAGGCGGTCTTTGAGTGAGGCCCTTTTGGCGGATCTGATGAGGTGATGGTGATTGCGGGTGGCGCTCTTGTGGGCGTCGTGTCTCACTCCTTCTTCCCTGAAGACTTGGCTCTTTACCCATTCATCACCGTGAGCCCATGCATTCCTGTCTGTTGGCCCTTTCCGTAGCGCCTTGACGCCTCCGGGCAAAGTTTGCGCTTTATAAGGCTAATATTCATTCATTCATGTGTGGGTTACAAAGTTCACTCTACAGACAGATCACAAACTGTTGATGCACATATTGGATGGAAATAATGTTAAGAATACTATTCCACGTATAGCCAGATTAACTACAAAGTTGCTAGAATATGATTTTGTGGTAAAGCATCTCTCAGGGAACAGTAACTTGAGGGCAGATGTTGTTTCCAGACTTCCGTTAGATGAAAAAGAACCTATGTATGATGTTGAGAGTTGCTTCATTGCTGCTGTAGATATTTACTGCACCTCTGCTTGTTCCAAAGAGGTTTGAATGAATGTTTGTGAAGAAGATGATGATATTCTACAAAAAGTTAAACCCTATGTTCAGGAGGGTTGATCTAGTCAAAAGGAGGTGCATCCCAGTCTTCAACCTTTTGTGAAGATTGCTGAGGAATTATCAGTTGAAAATGGTGTAGTTTTGAGAGGTTGATTTCCCCTTCCAGTTTTCGCAAGAGTAAGTTATAAATACTCATGAAGGCAATTTAGGATTCACGGTGACCAAGACTGTTTTATAGTGGCTTTCAGTTCAACAGGAAACTTGACTCATTAGTCAGAGATTGTTTGGTTTGTAATAGTTCAGAGTAGAGACTTAAGGTGAGCCCTTCTCCCTCAATCTGATTAATTATCCACCTAGACCTTGGAATAATGTCAGAATTGATACGGTTGGCCATTTCATTTTTTGTCACCATCACATTGTAATGCTTTTGTGATAATGTATTACTATAGTAAGTGGTTTTGGTATATTTTGTTGCAGAGCTTTCTGCAAGAAAAGCTGTTGATTTTTTAAGAGATGTGTTTACAAGAGAAGGTTTCCCAGAGTGCTTAGTTTCTGAAAATGGGGTCCAATTTGTGGGTTGCAGAATCAGGTGTTAAGCATCTTAGGAGCTAACTATATTACCCTCAAACCAATAGCCTTGATTACGGCACTAATGAATCTGTCAGGTCAATGTTATAGTTTTATTGTACCACTCCTCATTATGTCTCTGCTTGAGTTGTTAAGGGGATGTAAACCTACTTTTGTTTGTTTCCTGGATGGATTGCCAGGTGGCCCAGGAAGGGGATTGTAAAAGCAAGTTTGGATGATGCTGTGCACAAGAAAGTCATTGACTCACAGAGCAATTAAAAAAAGAGTATGGTGTCAGAAAACATGTGAAATAAGTTATTTTTTCTGTGGGTGATGTGGTGTGCATCAAAAGACCAGGTTTTGTACAATGGGGGGCAGTGGTGGAATGTTGAAAGAGTTGTAAAAGACTCTTTGAATGATGTTGTTTGCTTTAGGTGTGAACACACAGATATTCGAGCCCTCTCCACAGGAAGTACTGTGGTTTATATGCCTGCTCCAGAAAGCACCCTGCATAGATCTTCTCAGGCTACACGATTACCATGGAGGTTCAGAAAAGTTCTCTATTTTGCAGTTTTAATAATCATACATATATTTGATACTATATTTTGTGTCTCAGTATTATTATTTTTATCGGTTTTTAGTGTATTTTTCTTTCTTTCCTCTGGTTCTGGGTTTTTTAGACAAAGAAGGAAATAATGTCTGTTGGACCTGAACCTCTCTGTAGGTTTACCACCAAACATTTTACCTTCACCCCTCTTGCTTTGCTGAGTTCATTTTTGTTTGCATTAGGACTTTCTGCACTTTACCACTTCTAACCAGTGCTAAAGTGCTTTCCCCTAAAACATTGTAAAATTGGCCTACACCTGATTGGCACATTTAATTTACTTGAAAGTCCCTAGTTTATAGTACTACACAGTATTCAAGGCATGTAAATTAAATGCTACTAGTAGGCCTGCAGCACTTATTGTGCGACCCACTAATGTAGCCCTTAAAATTTTTATTCAGGCCTGCCACTGCAGCCTGTAGTGCAGTTGTAAACTGATATTTTCTTGACCTGGCAAAATAAACCTTTTGCCAGTCTTTAGCCATTCTTTTTAATGCATATGTCACCCCTGCGGTAGGCCCCTCACCCCTAAGGTCGGCCCTCTAGTCCCCATAGCTCAGGATACATTGTATTTAAAAAAATAGGACATGTGATTTTAAGTTTTACATGTCCTGGAAGTTAAAAACTCCTAAATCCGTTTTTCACTACTGTAAGGACTACCTCTCCCATAGGATAACATTAGGTTACCTTACTATATTTAGTAAGTGCTAACTTTTGATTGGGAGCAGGTAGAAATGTCATGTCTAGACTCAAATGATTTGCAATTTAAAATCCTCTTTAATGATAAAGTTGGACGTTAAGTCACAATTCTGAAAATGCCACTTTTAGAAAGTTGGTCTTTTTTTGCCCTAACCATTTTTGCCTTCTGCCAGTGTCCTGGGTCACATGAACGTGAATGGCTCTGCTGTTGGAGTTTGTGTATTCCTGTCAAACAGTGAGATAAAGGGGACTGTGTGCTGGCAAGTTGGGCCATCCTGCCAGGATAGCTGGTGGGGAGGGGGACTGCTCCCGGGCCCACTTTCACTTTAAGGGGCTTGCCACCAGCAAACACAAAGGAACCTGACAGTAGTCTTTTGTCACCCCAGACTTCTTGGTGCCTTGACAGTGAAGATAAGAACTTTCCAGAATCAGATGTGGGGGTAGTATTGGGAACCCCCCCCCCCAACTTCAAAGGCTGGCACCAGGTATAAATATTGAACCCTCAGAGCACCTCTCTTCAGTATACTCCTGGACCTGTGGAAGACTTCAGAAGGATTGGCTGGACCCCCAGAAGACTGTCCTGCTGCTACCAGAGGGCTGATCTGCAGATGGAGGACAGCTCTGCTGATAGAGGCCTGCCTTCCTGCTGTAAGCAGAACTGGAACATCTCCTTGAACCAAAGACCACTAGAAGGGTCTCCAAGGGCTATTTGGCTGGCCTCCTGTGAGAGCTACAGGGACATAACAAGCTCCTGGGGTCTTGAACACTGCACCTAGCCCCTGCTGGAGTGAGTCCTATCCCCCCAAGTGGTGCCCCTAAAGCCCTAGACCCTTGGTTGTGGTGTTGGTGGCACTTCTTTAGGAACCTGGGAGTTATAAACATTTTCACCAAAAAGTGGTCTAAGAGCTGACAAAAGACCAGGATCTACCTGCCATCCCATCCGGACCAAGGTGCATCACCTGTCGTCCTGAGTTCACAGCAGCTCCCTCTACTTTCTTCTCTGCAGCAGCAAATGCTGTTCAGCAGGACCTCTGAATGAAGGTATTAGGCCTCATGGAGCCATCGCTGGCTACAGCTTGCAGTTTCATTCTACAGGAGGTTTTCAACTTGAAAAAAGTGGCAAGGTCCACAGGTAAAAATCTTCACTGCAACTCTGTCCAGAAGCTTCCAGAAGACTACGTCTCCTCCTCCTCGGAAACCCCTACTGCCTTGACCCCCTGAACTCTACCTTCTCAGGAACTTCGTTTAAGCCCAAGGGTAAGCCAAGACTGTGTCCAATTCATCCAGTGTATCTGACCCATGCTGAGGGGCGTAGCTTGCCTAAGCCTAAGATGGCCGCTTGAGGCGAGAGCTCCGTTGAGCCATCGAAACATTCGCCAGGAATCCTGCATTGGGGCTGACCTATTTGCCCAAAATACGCTATTTTGGGAATCGGAGAGTGAGACCCACAAAATGAGCTAATTTGCGGCTACTGCAACGGCCCACGGGCGCTACTATTGATCGACGAAGCGGACCCCGGGCCTACGTCATGGGACCTGAAGACACGGCGCGGACGGCGCCGAGCACAGGGACGATTGGGGAGCCCCTCACGGGCATTGATCTGGTGAGACGCGCTGCGGGATATATTATCGGCGGCTGCGGACATCGGAGAGAGCTACTTCCCCGCTGGCACGGCCAGCAACGAGACGGTGGGGGCCGGCCTGGGACCTCAAACGCCATCTGGCCTGAGGAGTAATATCGGCACTGGGCCTGCGGCTGGGGACTGCAGTGGGGCTTGCCCGATCGGCCCTGATTTATCAGCAGGGAATTAATTGGCCCATTGTACTGTGGCCCTGAGGTTCGCGGAGACGCCTCTGTAGCTATCGCGCGCACGAGGATTCACAGAGACCCGGTTCTGGTTCCCTGCTGCACTGCCTGGACAGCCATTGTGACGCAGCTGCAGGGCCGGGTACAGTCGGCCCAAACGGAGGTGAGCCTTTGATCTTTGTGCAGTGCCTAGCGCGTGTTCCACGCACGGCGGTGCTGTGGGGGGCCCCCGAAGGTGGAGACTTAGCGGGGTGCCTGCGGGAGAGAAGACGGGCTCGTGACCTGGTGCCCTGAGGGAAGAGGAACCCCTGCCCCGGGAGTTGAGTGGTGCTACAACCGGGGCCTAGCCCGAAGGAAAGCTGCTTCATTGCCTCCACTACATCTTGCTGGGTCATTTTTCTAAGGGATCACCTACTCTGGCCGCGTGGGAAGAGGTGCCGGGAGGCATCGGAGGTGTGACTGCACTGATCGCGTGCTGGGAAGCAGCTTAAGTTATACTGCAGTGCACGCCTATAACCCTGAAACATCTATGTGACTCCCTGATTGCGTTTAGACAGTAGTGGCTGCCCAGCACAGCGGAGAAAACCTATTGGTAACTAGCAGCATATTGGTACATAGCAACTACACCAAAATGAGTATATCCACAGCTGTTACAGGCAACTCCGCCACAATGGGCAAAGGGGATAAAACACAACCCAAACTTACCTTAGAACAGCGCAAATCCAGAATGAGGGAGAATACCCATGAGAAGAATGGATACGCGCTGGAGAAGGCGCCAGAACAGGCAGAAGGAGACATCCGCGTCATACTAGCGGCCATGCAGAAAAGCCTTTCCACCATTGACACGAAATTAGACTCCCTGTCATATCGTATGGACAGAATGACTGAGCGGATGGATAAACAGGTGGAGAGATTAGTCTTGGCCGAGCGAAGGGTCACCAAGGTGGAAGAAGCCCAGACAGAAATGGACACTGAGCTTAAACAAATGGGGAAGGTGCTGCAAATCTTGCAAGACAAGGCTGAGGACCTCGAAGCGAGGTCCCGACGAAGTAACATACTTATCACGGGACTTCCAGAGACAGCGCAGGTCGGGAACATGGAGCTCTTCGTCGAACGTTTGGGAGCGAAACGTTCTCTTCCATGTTCATGGTGGAGCGGGCGCACCGCTCGCTGGGCCCGCGTCCAGCCCCTGGATCGACCCCGAGGCCAATAATTGCTAAGTTATTGAATTACAGGGACAGAGATGCAGCACTGAGGGCAGCTCGGGAGAAACAGTCTCTACAATACGAGGGATCTATTTCTTTATACCCAGATTTCACGCTTCGCGTGCAGGAAGCTCGCAGACAGTTTGCACCACTTAAGCGCCAGCTGCGAGACCTGGACCTGGACTATGCAATGCTGTACCCGGCGAGACTCCGTTTGAACAGAAAGGGCAGATCGTGGATCTTTACAGACCCTAAAATGCTGCAGAAAGCCCTGAAGGAGTGGTCCAAGGAAAAGCAGCGTAGCCCGGAGCAGAAAAACCTTGAGGGAGCAGTCGGAGGCTGTCTGGATGACCAGGACTAATAATTGATCTGCACGTTTATCAGATAAGATGGTGGCTTGTGGGGGCGCTTGGAGGGCTGGATGGACGTTATTTGTGATACTGAAACAGATGTCGTGGGGGGGGGCTGGAATAGCCCATCATTTTTTTTTTTTAGAATGTCTATTGGGTACTGTAAGCATAGACAGAGGAGATAGGAGAATAATGCATAGTGAGATGTGCTTTCAGTGAGATACTTTGGGCATGGGGGGCACATCTGTATCATTACCTGATGCACTAGATTTGCTGGATGGCAGACGGCTGTAGGCATGTAGCCTAGCAAGGTTCAGTTAATATAAAGGGCAGACATCATCCGCCCACGTGTGTAACCCACTACTTGGGAACTGTTTAAATTTCAATTGTTTATTATTGTCAGATGAGAATTTAGTTATGACAATTGGGGTTTGGACTGGGATATGCCGCCATAGCAGAGTTGGGGTATGCTTGGCGTGGGTGCGGGGCGGGGGGGTACAGAGACTAACGACTTATGGTGTTTTTCAGAATTAGTCACTGCTCTGGAAGGGCGCGGTTCAGTTTGCACTACTATGGTACAGCATAATTACACACTTAGGCTCTGCCTCCATGATGACACCCAATAGATTGCGTGACACGGATGCACACAGTAGGATCAGAGCTTTAACCTGGAACGTTCAAGGCCTTAACGATTATAGGAAACTAAGAAAAGTTCTGGCCTACTTGTCGAGACACGACATAGATGTGGCGTTCCTACAGGAATCACACTTGCCCATAGACAGCACCATGTTACGCAGCAGAGGACTGCTGGGAAACACGCATGCAGCGGGTTTCACCTCGCACGCCTGTGGGGTAATAACTTGGGCAAACCCCAAGTCCAATCTTAAACTGGACCCGCTAGACACTGACCTGGAGGGTCGCTACACGATCTCTAGATGCAGGGGGAAATGTATGGACCTGCTCCTAGTTAACATATACGGCCCTAACTACGATAACCCTAAATTTTATGCAACATTGCTTGAAAAGATGTGTAGATACGGGGAGGAAAGGCAACTTTGGGGAGGAGACTTTAAGTGTGTAATGAACCCACGGCAGGATAGGTCGGGAGGCCCGGAAAGGCGCACCACTGCGACGGCGCGCGCTGTAGCAGATGCAATGACACAACTAGATTTATGTGATGTCTGGCGTCAGAGATACACTGACAAGGGCGGGTATACACACTATCCAGCATTTTACGACTTGCATACTAGAATAGATTATTGGCTCGCAGCTAGGACTATATATGATAGGATTCGAGATTGTGAGGTACTGCCACGCACACTTTCAGACCACTTCCCGGTGCTCCTGGTGCTGGATACTCCACAGAAATCAATCCCCCCATTCACCTGGCGTTTCCCACCATATTCCCTACTAGACACGGTTTTCAAAGCAGAGATGGCAGAAGCAGTAGAAACCTTTTTTGCTTGCAATATTGGGTCGGTAGACCATTTCACAGTAGTTTGGGAGACATTTAAAGTTTACATTCGAGGTATAGCTATGACCAAACATTCTGGAGTCCTTAAGGCGCTCCGTAGGAGGCTTTCGGATCTGGAGAGTTCACTCGAAGTTCTGGAACAACGGCTCCTTGAAGGAGCAGACAATGACATTACAACAGAGTTCCAATCAATGCTAGCAGAATATCATGAGTCGGCGGACGCTGAGGTTAAACACTTCGGTAAATACGCCACGGCCCGCACGTACGGCGAAGGGGAGCGCCCGGGCGTGGTCTTGGCCTCGCTTTTGAAGAAACGCAGGGAGAGAACTGTAGTTGCTGAGATCAGGAGCGCAGAGGGAGAAGTTTTGACTGATGAAGTGGCAATTGCGGAAAGGTTTAAGCAGTATTATTCATCGTTATACTGCTCACAAGGTGTAGGCTCTGAGTCGGAGGTTTTAGAGTATCTGACGTATATTAAGCTACCCTGGCTTACGAATGAACACCGCAAATACCTCATGCGGCCACTAGAACTAGAGGAAATATCTATGGCACTTGGGGGGATGAAATCTGGCAGCGCGCCAGGAGTGGATGGCCTTACGGTAAACTTTTACAAAGAATTTAAAGACATACTCATTCCGCATCTAGCCACGCTGTTTGAAGAAATGTATGGAGAGGGTATCATGCCACCTTCAATGAGGGAGGCGGTCATCATGGCTATTCTGAAGCCAAATAAGCCGCCGGCTGAGTGCTCTTCGTATCGTCTGCTATCGCTATTGAATGTGGACACTAAGATATACGCGAATATCTTGGCGACCCGACTAGCTCCACTCGTACCATTGCTGGTGGCACCAGAGCAGGCGGGCTTTGTACCTAGTAGAAATTTGACATACAACCTGAGAACTGTATTTGGAGCAATACAACACACTAGGCAGGATGTGCTAGTGGTAACCATTTTCCTCGACATGGAAAAGGCATTCGACTCCATCGAATGGCCATTCATGAAACAGGTTCTGACGAGGCTGGGATTGGGGGGTATCTTCCTTCAGATGGTGGGAGTGCTATACAATTCACCTACTGCCAGAGTTAAAATTGGGAATCTTGTGACGGACACAATCACCGTATCTAGAGGCACACGACAAGGGTGCCCCCTATCTCCGATATTATATGCACTAGTGGCGGAGCCTTTGGCCTGCGCGCTACGAGAATACCACAGATATAGGGGCATACGGTTTCCGGGCTACGAGCTGATCGTATCTACCTACGCGGACGACACCTTGCTCTACGTGCGGGACCCGGACCAACACTTGTCACCAACATTGAGAGAAGTGGTGAAGT
This sequence comes from Calotriton arnoldi, assembly GCA_963921515.1. Lineage (NCBI taxonomy): Eukaryota > Metazoa > Chordata > Amphibia > Caudata > Salamandridae > Calotriton > Calotriton arnoldi. The sequence goes on from CAWUFW010000497.1 coordinate 1,382,466, forward strand.
TCGGCACGGTGTCAGGCCTCAAAGTAAACTGGCCAAAGTCAATAATCCTCCCTCTTACTCCAGCCACTGTGCCTTTTACGCTCGACTACCCGCTGGCGTGGTCGTCGGAGCCGGTGAGGTACCTGGGATTAAAGTACACACAGACTCGGAGGTGGTGTTTAGGGAAAACTACGGGGTCGCAATTAGCAGACTAGAAGACGAGATTGATAAATGGATCAGGCTGCCACTGTCTTTAATAGGCAGCATATCGATTATGAAAATTGTAGTATTACCCCGTTTCTTGTTTCTCTTTGCCAATATCCCTATGGTCCTCCCTCGCTCCTTCTTCGCACGCTTACTTCATTGATGATTAAGCTGGCCTGGGTGGGAAAACAGGCACGGGTCTGATGGGATGTACTTACACTACCTTATCGCATAGGGGGACTAGGTGCCCCAGACTTAGACTTATATTATAGAGCGGCACAAAGTGCGCATGCTCATCATTGGATGCACGGTGCACCAGGCACACTGCATCTGCAGATAGAGAAGGTTGTTGCATCCCCCCTCCCGTTGCCGGCTCGGATGTTTACTCAGGTAGACCGCAGAACAGGGATCCTGGACTCCATTAATGCAACAAAACACGCCTGGCCCCATCTGCTGAAACTGCAAGCAGGTGCTATAGTGCATTCCCCGCTGACACCGCTAGAGTGGTGCCAATGGCTGCCCCCGTGCAGAGAAAAGGGGGTAATCTGCGCACTGAATTCCGTTAACGTGCAGACGATAGGGGATTTGTTTGGAGAGAACACAGCAAAGAAATGGGACGAGGTTGGGGCCATGGCGCAAAACGACACACTGCTCAATCGATTCCAATTTCACAGAACAAGGCAGGCACTGATGAGCATCCTGGGTAGCGACATGTCAGAGCTGCCTGAGTTGGCCCCCCTCACCTATGTGATAAAAACTGATTCCCCAACCCAGACCGTGTCCACTATTTACAAATTGTCCCTGGGGTATAGGGAAAATCATTACACCAAAGCTCGGCTGGCGTGGCAGAGGGACCTGGGCAGGGAACTAGATGATACAACGTGGAAATACTGTTGTGAAAGCACGAAACGTATTTCCCTCAACGGCAGACACAGACTGATACACTTTAAGTTCTTAAACAGAGTTTACTATACGCCGGAAAGATTATGTAGATATGGATTGAGAGAAACAGCGGAATGTGAGCGCTGTGGGGAACTGCAAGCAGACTTTTTCCACTTAACCTGGATATGCCCGGGGATTGCTAGCTTCTGGGACTTAGTCTTTAAGGAACTGGAATGCATTACAGATCTGGACCTCACACCAGACCCTGCTCTGGCATTGTTAGGGTACTCTAAGCTGTTACCGAAAGCAGTCAGAAGATTAGTTGACGTGGGGATGTTGATAGCCAGACGCAGAGTGGCGATATGTTGGTCGCGAGGTCCGACTCCCACGATAACACATTGGTCGAGAGACATGATGTACTGTAGCACACAGACGGAGAACTACAGCGAGCTTCTCCCCCCGCGCAGTCGGCCTAAGAACTTCTGGGCACTGTACAACACACACCTAGCGACTAAGGATAATGAGATTGCTACACATAGTGAAGTGGGGAACGGTTCCACAGGATAACAGTGGATGGACTGCTGTTGGACCGGATCACCGTACACAGTTTAATTATTGGGGCTCGTTCCTGCTGTGGCATCTTTCTGGGAAGGCAAAAGGAGTTCCTCTGATATGTAAAGCTCTAATCGCATATTTTGTACTACATAGTCGATAAGGATATGCATAACTGGGGGTGGTCATGGTAGTAAGACGTAGAAGGTTAAAAGATTGCCTGACGGAGTGTGATATTGTGAACCATGATGGATTTCTTTGCAATGCTACTGATGTACCGAATAGATCTGAGTCTCTTTGTTATTAAGAAAATGTTAATAAAGGTTTAAAAAAAAAAAAAGTATCTGACCCATGCTCCATCGCGGTGGGCCTCACCTTTTGACTTTCCCCATGTCTCTTGTGACCAGAGACCCATGGTTGGCGCTTTGTTATTTTAGATGCTATTTTGCACAAAAAACATTACAAATTCATAGCTCTGGTTCTACTAATTTGATTTAATTCATGTTTGTGTTATTTCATTAATTAAAATGTACTCTATTTTTCTAAATTGGTTTGGGATTTTTTTGTGCTGCATTTTCACTTTATTACTGTTGTGTGCTGCAAACATACTATAGGGTTACAGCAAACAAATGATGGACGGAATGCTGACAATGCAAACATTCTCCCCCAGTCAAAAGATCTGGGTTAAATCCATCGTTCTTTTGCCCACTACGCCACCCCAGTTTTGACCCAGCCATATGCAAATCAGTCTTGACCCTGTGCCCCATGGGAACAGTCCAAACCGAACTGCCAGGCCGGTCCTCCCTGGACCGGAAACAAGCATCCTGGGACTGGTTTCAGGGTATGTCACCCTTCTTCAGCCAGGCTAGCTTGAATCCAGTGGCACAGTGAGCAAGGGACCCACGTCTGGGCATACCTATCCCACTTAGGGCGAAAAGTGTTACAGCAAACAAATGATGGATGGAATGCTGACAATGCAAACATTCTCCCCCAGTTTTTAAACACATCTATTTCCTTTAATGAAAATGGACTGCATTAAAAAATGTTTCCTTTATTAAAAAGCATAGTTTCCACCGACCCCAGCAGTCCACATTCCTGTGGTGGCCTCCAATTATATTGAGTCAGAATTTGTGACCTACCTTATTAATATGCATGAGTTGGGTCAAATTCCAACCCACTACGATTCGGAATTATAAGAACCAACCAATTTGTACATAGGTTGGCCCATAAAATTCTTTACTGGTCGCAAAAATACTGGTCGAAAATTGCGACTAGCATTTTACATGCGGTAAATAGTACATATGGCACTTTGTTTACCCATTAAAGGAAGTCAATCAAGCACCCAATTGTATTCTCATCATTACATGCTGCTTTATTCAACATCTCATTCACGGTCCTGGTATCTAGTAGCACGTTTTGCATGCCTCTGCTTGATTATAACTATATTTAGAAAACGTTTAGGTGCTACAGTATTGAGCATCACATATATGGGAAAATGTCCAGAAGCTAATCTTTGTACCACTGCACTTCATGATCGTGCAGTGCCACACAATCCAAATGTTGTCAGGACTGCCCAAGCCAACATTATCAGGGAGTAGCATCAGAATCTTTTGGGGCTCTCATGAAAGCCTTTGCAAGTATGTGAAATAGTACTCCTATTACGTACTTTCAAGTGACTTTGTGACTTGGCCCCAAAACTGGAATATTCATATTCGGCTACTACAAAAACAAAGGTCTCTGCCCTCATTGCACTTTAAAAATATGGAGTTGTGTGTTTCGGGGCAGAATCACAGAGGAATATAAAAGTACGGATAAGAGTACCCCCTTATTACTACTTCCCGCACTCATTTTTTTTTGTTTAAATCTTTTTATTGGCATTTATATTTTCCGAACAATACAGCACATCAATCAACAAACCCGTTCAAATGGCTAGTAGCCGTGTATTAGTATAACATAACCAGAGTTAATATCAATGATGGCGGAAACAAAGTGTGGCTGATATGACATAACTCAAATAAGAGCCAAATTGGACCACCTAGGTAAAGGAATAGATGGTTGCATCGCTAATGTGCTGTGAATTGGGACATTGATATGTGTTGTGCGAAGTAACAATGAACATTTGGAGGTGAGTACAACAAAATGAGGACAAAATGACTTGACTGAGGGATAGGGTGGTTGTCCGTGACCAAAGGTCCAGAAATGTGACTGCAGGTGAGTAACTGTTTGTGGCGCGTGTTAGGGTACTATGAAGAGCCAGGGCGAATGGGGTTTTAAAGCGCTACCTCACTTGTGGCGGTCCATTAGTGGTGATGGATTGTCAACTCGGAACTACTGAGATCACCGCCCCTTCCTGTGCGTCTTCGGTGGGCGTAGCCAGCTTTTGCAATTCTTCCACAATGGCCCCCCAATCGCTAGCCAGGGGAACTTACGGAGCCCCAGCAGATCCTCCCTCTGCAGGGCCATGCCCTCTGCCCTGACCTAGTTGGGCATTGAGCAGCGCCAGGCTGATATGTGAGGCGCCGTCGGAATTTTCCACCTTTTAGTAATCAGGCATTTCGTCGTGATTAGGCCCAGGGTTAAAAATCGTGTGGCAGGCTTGTGTTTCCTGCTCCTCGTGAAGAGATGCAAGATGTAAACCTCCCATCAATCAATCAATCAGGGAATTGTAAGCGCGCTACTCACCCGTGAGGGTCTCAAGGTGCTGAGGGGGGGGGTCCGCAGATCTGTTTAGCCGAAGAGCCAGGTCTTGAGTTTCTTCCTGAAGGTGTTCAGGGAGGGGGCGCGTCTGATGTCTGCCGGTAGCTCGTTCCAGGTCTTTGCTGCAATGTGAGAGAAGGATCTTCCGCCTGCTCTGGCTCTGTGGATGCGCGGGGTTTCGGCCAGTGCGAGGTTGGAAGATCGGAGGTTTCTTTTGGGTACGTGGAAGTTGATTCTGTCGTTGAGGTATTTGGGTCCGTTGTTGTGTAGGCATTTGTAGGCGTGAGTGAGGATTTTGAAAGTGACTCTTTTCTCCACGGGGAGCCAGTGGAGACTTCGTAGGTGTTGGCTGATGTGTTCGTGTCGGGGAATGCCGAGGACGAGTCTGGCGGCGGTGTTCTGTACTGTCTGGAGTTTGCGGAGTAGGGACTTGTTGATGCCGGCGTAGAGTGCGTTTCCATAGTCCAGTCTGCTGGTGATGAGTGCGTGGGTGACTGTCTTCCTTGACTCGGGGGGGGATCCACTTGAAGGTCTTGCGGAGGATGCGGAGGGTGATGAAGCAGCTGGAGGTGACGGCGTTGACCTGTCGGTTCATGGAGAGCGATGAGTCGAGTACGATGCCGAGGTTCTTGGCGTGGTCTGAGGGGGTAGGTGGGCTTCCGAGGGCGGTCGGCCACCAGGTGCTGTCCCATGCAGAAGGGGTGGTACCGAGGACGAGGACTTCTGTCTTCTCGGCGTTGAGCTTCAGGCAGCTGTTGGTCATCCAGACTGCGACGTCTTGCATTCCTTTCTGGAAGTTGAGTTTGGCAGTGGTGGGGTCTTTGGTGAGGGAGAGGATGAGCTGGGTGTCGTCGGCGTAGGATACGATGTTGAGGCCGTGTTGTCGGACGATGGCTGCGAGGGGGCCATGTAAATGTTGAAGAGGGTGGGGCTCAGTGATGAACCCTGTGGGACTCCACAGGTGATTTTCGTGGGGTCGGAGAGGAAGGGTGGGAGTCTGATCCTTTGGCTTCTTCCGGTGAGGAATGATCGGATCCAGTCCAGGGCTGTTCCTTGTATGCTCTGCGTCGTGTAGTCTGGACGACTAGTGTGCGATGGGAGACGGTGTCGAAGGTCGCTGATAGGTCGAGTAGGATGAGGGCTGCGGAGTGGCCTTGGTCCAGGAGGGTGCGGATGTCGTCTGTGGCGGCAAGTAGGGCGGTCTCTGTGCTGTGGTTGCTTCGGAATCCGGATTGGGACGGGTCGAGGACGGCGTTTTCTTCAATGAATCGTGTCAGTTTCCTGTTGACTGTTTTCTCTGCAACTTTGGCTGCGAAGGGGAGGAGCGAGATGGGCCGATAGTTCTTGAGGTCGGTGGGGTCAGCTGTGGGCTTCTTGAGCAGGGGTCTGACTTCTGCGCGCTTCCAGTCGTCTGGGAAGGTGCCTGTTTTGAAGGTGGTGTTGATGGTGCGTTGTAGTTCGGGTGCAATGGCGGCCACGGCTCTGTGGTAGATGTGAGGGGGGCAGGGTCGGTGGGGGCCCCCGAGTGGATGCTTTTCATGGTCGAGGCAGTGTCTTCGGCCGTGATCGGTGTCCAGTTGGAGATGGTGGGCTGGCTGGTGTTTCTGGGGGGCGGGGGGCCGTCTGTGGCACCTGGTGGATGGTCGATGAAGTTGTCGTAGAGATTTTTGATCTTGAGGTGGAAATAGGTTCCAAGCTTGTCGCAGAGGTCTTGGGATGGGGTAATGTCTGTGGCTTCGCTGCGTGGGTTGGTGAATTCTTGAATGACACTGAAAAGTTCCTTGGAGTTGGTGGAGTTGGCCAGGATTTTGTTGTGGATGAAGTTCCTTTTGGTGGCTCTGAATTTCACGTTCAGTGCAGCGGGACAGGGTGGCCGCTATGCCCATCCAGTACTCCCCCAGGGCAGGGCAATGCCACAGCATATGTAGGAGGTCTGCATTGGGCAAGCAGCATCTGGGGCATTCAGAGTCATCTCGATGGAAGAACGTATTTATCAGTGCAGGGGAGAGGTAGGCACGGTGGAGGATAAAATATTGAATCTGCCAAAAACGCTGATTGCGAGGGATATGTGTCGAGCTTTCTAGTATTGTCACCCATTCCTTCTCTGACAGGGCCCATCCTACGTCTTCTTCCCAGTGCTGCCTCAGGGAGGACAGTAGAATTGAGGTGCTGACGAAGGGAGGAGGCGAACCAGCGTATCAAGCGCCCCCCCTGTGCCCATTATGTGGAGATATTGCAACAGGTGGTGTGTGGGAGGTTCCGCTTTTAAATTACCCCACTTAGATGAAAGTGAGGCTATGAGTGCACAGTGTAGTAGGAAGTGCCCCGGAGGCAGACCATCTTCTGAGATTAAATCTGTATAGGGATCAGGGCTCCGTTTCTAAAAAGGTCGCTAGTGTCATGAATGTCCGCCGCTTCCCAACCGCGCAGCTCCGCTGCTGTGATGCATGAACTGCCCTTCGGTGACCCCAGCAGAGGAATAGCAGGGGCATATGGTGTGGTAGCGCGAGTGATGTATAAGCTTCTACGGTAGCACTTGTATGCTATGGAGAGCAGCAAGGAATCCACTTTACTGAGTTTGGGCAGGGGTGAAACATGCGGAGCAAAGCATGAAGCGTCAGGGGAGGTTGCAGTGTGGCGGTGTCCGGTAGGTGCCGCGAGGCCAGCCATCTGGCAACCCATTGTATCTGGGCTGCTAAATAGTAATGCTTAAGGTTAGGCACTGCCAATCCACCCTGTCCCGTTGGCAGATATAACTTCCTGATAGAGACCCTGTGCCTAGGCGTGCCCCAAAGAAAATCCCTAACCTTAATTTCCAGATGGCTGAAATAGGAGGGGGGAATGTAAAGTGGCATAGTGGCGAAATAATAAAGCAGATGTGGAAGAACCACCATCTTCTCCAGGGCCACTCTGCCCGAAATAGACAGAGGAAGAGTCTTCCAGAATGTCATCTGCGAGTAGATAGAGGAGGTGGCTCTAGTGACGTTGCCGTCAAATAGGTCGGTTTAGGTGCGATATATGTGGATGCCTAAGTATCGGAAGGTACCCGTGCACCAAGACACCGGGACCCCCCCCTAATGAGTACTCCCGGTTTGGAGTGGACAGCGTGAACGGGAAGATAGTGAATTTCGCTGCATTAACCCTGAGGCCTGAAACCGTGGCAAATTGTGACAGTGCTGTGTCCAGTGAATAGGGGATATCGTGAAGATCTCTGGCGTACAATAAAAGGTCATCAGCATATAACGAGATTGTATGTGTGTCGTCGCTTAAGGGAATGCCCATGTCTACCCAGGCATGTATGAACGCTGCTAGGGGCTCCACAGCCAGGGAGAAGAGGAGTGGGGAGAGTGGGCAGCCCTGACGGGTCCCGCGACCCACCCGGACAGCGTTTGATATGTAGGGTCCTGTCTTGACTCAGATCATTGGATGCTTATATAACAGCCGAACCATGCTGAGGAAATAGGGGCCAATGCCAAATCTTGGCAGCACAGCAAAGAGATAGTCCCATTCCAGAGAATTGAACGCCCTCTCAAGGTCAAGCACAAGGCATCCCGAGCGGGGCCAGTTAAGGGAGGTATACTCGGCTACTCTAAAGTAGCAGCGGAGATTGAGTGCGGTGTTCCGGGCAGGAACGAAACCATTTTGGTCTGAGTGCACCAGGAAGGCCACATGGGGAGCAAGCTGAATGGCTTTCGCAAGAACTTTGTAGTCGGTATTAAGAATCGCTAGTGGTCTGTAAGACCCTGGGGGACCCTGTGGGATCCCTGCCCGGCTTCAACAGGGAAACAACATTGGCTGTACAAAGAGAGGGAGGAAGAATTGCGCTGTCAAGCACTGCTATGTAGAGTGCATGTAAACGGGGCACCAGTGTCTCTGCATAGGACTTGAAAAACTCCACAGGGAACCCATCAGGGCCCGGTGTCTTACCCGATGCAAGGGACGTTAGCGCCTCCCTAATCTCCTCCACAGATAAGGGGGAGTCCAGCTCTAGGAATTGGTCAACAGATAGGGAGGGTAGTTGTACAGAATCCAGGAACTAACCTATTTGCTGGGCGTCACCATGCGCACTAGATGCATATAATGTGGTGTATGTATGTGGTGATGACCGAGCTCATCCTTTATTGCTTGTATGGGATGATGCGGGTGCTCCTATCTGATCAGGTACGTAAGCAGTTTGCCTGCCCTGTCTGATGTTGCGTGGGGGCGGGTAGAGTGAGCTAGGTAATTGTGACAACGTATCTTTTCCAGTAGTTCTAGTCAGTCTGCCTGGAGGGCCTCGAGCCGAGCCCGTGCCTCCGGGTGAGTGACTGACAGTGTTTCCCAATGAAGGAGCTTTCGTTCAATGGAGGCAAGCGAGGTATCTAATTGCTTCCGGATGCTCCAGGTTAGGCCCAGGAAGTGAACTCTTGTGGTAGCCTTAAAAGCTTCCCATTCTGCCAGGGGTGACCTTGTGGAGTCGACGTTTTGTGCAAAATATCCGACTACTGCGGTTTCCAAGGAGCAGCGGAAAGACTGGTCCTCTAGTGCCGGTGTCTGCAACCGCCAGGCTGGGAATGAAGGGGATCTAGCCTCCCAACTGAGTGACATGATCTGGGGATTATGATCCGAGTGCGTACGGACTAGATAGCTGGCGTCACTAATCAAGGGGAGTAGGGCCGATGTTGCCAGGATGCGATCAAGATGCACATGGAGATCATGAACTGGTGAGTAAAAGGAATACACTCTCAAGTCAGGATGTTGTGCGCGCCATACATCTGTTAGGGACCAGTGTCCTAGCCAGGCATGCAGGGCTTGTGCGTTAGAGGAAGCATTGGTGTGGGTAAGGGGGGGAAGGAGCGGTCAAGTGAGACATCGAGGACCGGCAGACAACAGGCGCAGAAAACAGCAACAAGACGCAACAAGCATGAGAATATACAGAGTGTGAGGTGCATCTGCCATTTACTGGTAGCACCTTAAATTAATGGTTAGTAACCAAGGGATACCCCCCATCTAGAAAGCGTGGTGGAGAGGCTGCCAAGGAACGTGTTCTGGTCATTATTAGGAGCGTATATGGATACTTCCCACACTCATAACTGCTTTTGCGCATTGGACCCTTAGTAATACGTTTAACAAATGCGTACCCGAATCAACTTCACTAGCTAAGCAATCAGCAGTTATATAAGTTTAGTATGACATACAAAAGATACAACACTATTAAAAAGCATTATTAGCTATCTCTCATTTGGTCACTGTTGAGAATAGCAATAATACCTAATAGCTCAGAGACATTTGCTAAGTTCAAAAGCATATCTATTATCTATGGTGTTTTTTGACAAATATGAAGACCAAACAATAACAGAGCTCTTACCCAGAGTGAAAACAATCTTGAATATCTATTGCCTTAACGTCAATGTCTCTTTGCACCACTATATCATAACAGGCATGGGTATGTTTATGTTTAAGGATTTATAGAGTGCATGACTGCCCTAATAGGACTGTCCGGAGCTGAGAGGAGTCCAGCTATTACAGAAACCACCAAGCGGAGCCAATAGAGTTAGAAAAGCCAAATCTTAAGATGTTTCTGAAACATCTCTTCACTCTGGCTCAGGTGCAGATGGAGTGGAAGAGTGTTCCAGAGTTGTGGTGCCAGAAACTAAAGGATCAGCCCCCCTGTCTAGCTCGTTTAATCTTAGGACATGAGCTGAGACTGCATGATCATAAAATCTGGGGTGCCTAAGAAAAAGACCAGAATTAACAAAAGCGCAATATGTCAGGCAAGAAGCCTTGAATTTAATAAACGTGCACACCATTAATCAGTGTAAATCTGATACATGCAACGAGACAGGTTGTCTGGGGATATCCACAGGAAGTCATGCTGATGCGTTTTGAAAAAAGTGAAGTCTCCTTTACAATGTCTTAGTGATGCCCGGATACAGAACATTGCTGTAATCCAGGTGCGATGTAATAATGGCCTTGACTATGTATTTTGTTTTAATGGAATGTGGAAGAACCCATAATATTTTCTTTAGGCATCTTAAAATACCAAAGCAACATGCCGGCATAGTCCTTATCCGATGTTTTGAAGTTGGTATCTAACCAGACACCAAGATTTTTCACTACTGGTCTGGGGACTGGAAGAGATCATAAAACATTGGGCCACCAATCGGAACAGCAACGTTTGGGCTGCTTCCCAACCACCATGACTTTAGTCTTTTCTCCATTAAGTTTCAGGCAGTTCAGGCCTATCCAATCCACCACAGATGATAGGCAGCTCCTGAAATGCGAAGGGGGGCTATCTGATTGAGGTGTAAGTGCAATCGCAAACTGAGTATTGTCTTCATGGTGAGGTTAAATTATTCTGCAATGTCAACCAAACAGCTAACATAAAAGCATTGGACTCAACGACGACCCCTAAGGCACACAAAAAAAAAAACTGGCTGGGTCATAGATGAGAAGTGCTTTACAGACAGAAGGAACAAAATTTCAAAATGGATACACACCACTCGAAAGCCTTATTACTGATCCACCAGTCCTTTAGTGGTCCAAGGAGAACATTGAGAGACACCATATCAAAGGTGGCACTCAAATCAAGCAAGATGAGTGCCACAAAGCTGCCCGAGTCTGGGGTCTTTCTGAGTTCTTCTGCGACTGCTAGAAGACCAGACTCAGTGCTGTGATAAAGATGAAAACCCGACTGTGAGGAGTGAAGAAACTTGTGTGATTCAAGATGATAGGCCTGGCATCTTTGGCGTGATTTCCCTTGACTTTTTCCTTCTGACCTGTTTTTTTGACTGCACACTGCATTTTGTTTTTGCTGGTTTTAGGACTCTGGGCACTTTACTACTGCTGACCAGTGCTAAAGTGCAAATGTTCCCTGTGTAAATTGTATTCGTTTATCCATAATTGGCATAATACTGATTGTGCCACAAACGAGTAGCCCTGCAAACATGTCTCAGACCTGCCACTGCAGTGTCTGTGTGTGCAGTTCTAAACTGCCATTTCGACCTGGCAAGTGCACCTACTTGCCAGGCCCAAACATCCCCTTTTACTACAAGTATGTCACCCCTAAGGTAGGCTCAATGCAGCCTCATGGGTAGGGTGCAGTGCATTTAAAAGGTAGGACATGTACTGGTGTGGTTTAGATGTCCTGATAATGAAATACTGCTAATTTAATTTTTTACTATTGCAAGGACTATCTCTCCTTTAGGGTAACATGAGGATTGCCTTGAAATATCTTTTAAGTGTAATTTCCCATTAGGAGCAGATAGAGATTTGGAGTTTGGGGTCTCTGAACTCACAATTTAAAAATACATCTTATGGTGAAGTTGGTTTTTAAATTGCGTGTTTGAAAATGCCACTTTTAGAAAGAGGCGATACCAAAGGGGATGATGGACGGAGCGCTTGAGCTAATCAAACACTCACCCCAGTCAACTGATCTGGGTTTAATCCATCATCATTCTTTAGCTCACTCCACCACCCCAGTTCAGACATGGCAGTTCGGGCTGGACTGTTCCCATGAGGCACAGGGTCAGACTGATTTGCATATGGCCATGTCTGAACTGGGGTGGCGGAGTGAGCTAAAGAATGATGATGGATTAAACCCAGATCAGTTGACTGGGGGTGAGTGCTTGCAATGTTCAACACTCCGTCCATCATCCCCTTTGGTTTTGCTATGTTCGCCCTAAGTTGGCAGGGTATGCCCAGACGTGGGTCCCTTGCTCACTTTGCCACTGGATTCAAGATAGCCTGGCTGATGACGGCTGTAAGCCAGAAACCGGACCCAGGATGCTCGTTTCCCGTCCAGGGAAGACATAGCTTGGCAGTTTGGGCTGGACTGTTCCCATGAGGCACAGGGTCAGACTGATTTGCATATGGCCATGTCTGAACTGGGGTGGCGGAGTGAGCTAAAGAATGATGATGGATTAAACCCAGATCAGTTGACTGGGGGTGAGTGCTTGCAATGTTCAACACTCCGTCCATCATCCCCTTTGGTTTTGCTATGTTCGCCCTAAGTTGGCAGGGTATGCCCAGACGTGGGTCCCTTGCTCACTTTGCCACTGGATTCAAGATAGCCTGGCTGATGACGGCTGTAAAGCCAGAAACCGGTCCCAGGATGCTTGTTTCCGGTCCAGGGAAGACATGGCTTGGCAGTTCGGGCTGGACTGTTCCCATGAGGCACAGGGTCAGACTGATTTGCATATGGCCATGTCTGAACTGGGGTGGCGGAGTGAGCTAAAGAATGATGATGGATTAAACCCAGATCAGTTGACTGGGGGTGAGTGCCTGCAATGTTCAACACTCCGTCCATCATCCCCTTTGGTTTTGCTATGTTCGCCCTAAGTTGGCAGGGTATGCCCAGACGTGGGTCCCTTGCTCACTTTGCCACTGGATTCAAGATAGCCTGGCTGATGACGGCTGTAAGCCAGAAACCGGTCCCAGGATGCTCGTTTCCGGTCCAGGGAAGACATGGCTTGGCAGTTCGGGCTGGACTGTTCCCATGAGGCACAGGGTCAGACTGATTTGCATATGGCCATGTCTGAACTGGGGTGGCGGAGTGAGCTAAAGAATGATGATGGATTAAACCCAGATCAGTTGACTGGGGGTGAGTGCTTGCAATGTTCAACACTCCGTCCATCATCCCCTTTGGTTTTGCTATGTTCGCCCTAAGTTGGCAGGGTATGCCCAGACGTGGGTCCCTTGCTCACTTTGCCACTGGATTCAAGATAGCCTGGCTGATGACGGCTGTAAGCCAGAAACCGGTCCCAGGATGATTGTTTCCGGTCCAGGGAAGACATGGCTTGGCAGTTCGGGCTGGACTGTTCCCATGAGGCACAATTTCAGACTGATTTGCATATGGCCATGTCTGAACTGGGGTGGCGGAGTGAGCTAAAGAATGATGATGGATTAAACCCAGATCAGTTGACTGGGGGTGAGTGCTTGCAATGTTCAACACTCCGTCCATCATCCCCTTTGGTTTTGCTATGTTCGCCCTAAGTTGGCAGGGTATGCCCAGACGTGGGTCCCTTGCTCACTTTGCCACTGGATTCAAGATAGCCTGGCTGATGACGGCTGTAAGCCAGAAACCGGTCCCAGGATGCTTGTTTCCGGTCCAGGGAAGACATGGCTTGGCAGTTCGGGCTGGACTGTTCCCATGAGGCACAGGGTCAGACTGATTTGCATATGGCCATGTCTGAACTGGGGTGGCGGAGTGAGCTAAAGAATGATGATGGATTAAACCCAGATCAGTTGACTGGGGGTGAGTGCTTGCAATGTTCAACACTCCGTCCATCATCCCCTTTGGTTTTGCTATGTTCGCCCTAAGTTGGCAGGGTATGCCCAGACGTGGGTCCCTTGCTCACTTTGCCACTGGATTCAAGATAGCCTGGCTGATGACGGCTGTAAGCCAGAAACCGGTCCCAGGATGCTCGTTTCCGGTCCAGGGAAGACATGGCTTGGCAGTTCGGGCTGGACTGTTCCCATGAGGCACAGGGTCAGACTGATTTGCATATGGCCATGTCTGAACTGGGGTGGCGTAGTGAGCTAAAGAATGATGATGGATTAAACCCAGATCAGTTGACTGGGGGTGAGTGCTTGCAATGTTCAACACTCCGTCCATCATCCCCTTTGGTTTTACTTTTAGAAAGAGGGCATTTTCCTTCTTAACCATTCTGTGCCTCTTCCTGTCTGTAGAATACACGTCTGGGTTTTGAGGTGTGCCTAGCATATCCTTATGGCCCATCACCAGGCTGATGGGCCTTCCTGAGCTTGAGTGGTGGGAGGAGTTGTCACTGACACCTGAATAGGGCTGTGCCTGCCCTCACACAAAGCTGTCTACATCCCCTTTAGTGTGTCTGGAACCCGTTCAGGGAAAAGCAAGACCTTGTGCACTACAAAGACTTTCCTTTGAAGTTTGCCCACTTCAAAGGCAGAAGGGGGTACAAGTATTGGACCTGTGACACCCCAAAATCAGAACACTTCTGAACTGAGGACATTCTGCCAGGAAGAAGAGCTGGATGTTGTAGGAGGGACTGCCACTTTGCCTGTTGCTTTGTTGTGCTGTCCTGCTGCTTGCTGCTTCTGTCCTGGGAGTGAAAGGACTGGACTTTCTACATCCTGCTCCCAAGCTTCTCCAAGGGCTTCTGCATGCTTGCCCCCTGTTAAGAAGTCTCAGGGCCATCAAAGACTTCAACTACCAGTGCCTGAGCTTTTTCTGCTGAGAGCCCTAACTTGCCAAGTGGTGCCAAATCCAGTTCCTGGGCCCTTGGAAGTATAACCTGGTGAGAAAATCCATGCATCTACTCTCAGCACCTGTTTTCTTGATGGAGCACCTGCTTTGCTGCTGAAAAATCACTGCAACGTGGGTCGCGAGCACTGTGTCACTGACATCCCTGGCACCCGCTCTGACTCCAATGCAGCACCAGCTTTGCCACTGAAGAATTGACGCAGCGCCTGCTTCGCGGCTGAGAAATCGACAGAGCACCTGCATCGCTGCCGTCACATCGACACAGCGCATCTGGATTTTCGCCGCATCGTTCCTCGACACCAACTCTTCATCGGCGTGGCACCCCAGTAAGGAACTGAGGATGCGTGTCCGGAGTTTGACTCATCACCTCCCCTTCCAGGAAGGAACCAATGCATCACCTCTCCTGGCAGTAAGGAACCAACGCATGACCTCCCCAGTGGAGTAAGGAACCGACTCCTCGCTTTGCTTTTCCGATGCCTCACCTCCCCTGCTTCATCTTTGATCTTTGACACATCCAAGGTACTTTGTGCTAAAAGAACCGCATCTATTGATTTCTATGGACTAAACATGCTTAATCTTTGAAAAGTTATATCTTGACTTGTCTATTTTGGATTTTTGTCGGTTTGGTCGTGTTTTATTCTGCTAAATATTGGCTATTTTTCTAAACTGGTATGGACTCTGTTTGTAGTGTTTTCACTGTGTTACGGTGTGTGTATGTACAAATGCTTTACACATTGCCTCTGAGAGAAGCCTGACTTGACTGCTCGTGCCGAGGTACCAAGGAGGTGAGATGGGGTTATCTTAGCTGTGTGACTCCCTTACCCTGACTAGAGTAATGGTCCCTAATTTGATAGGGTGCAAACCACTACCAACTAGAGACCCCATTTCTAACACAAGACAACAAGGCAGTTGGCAATTAATATGTTTTTCCATATTTTTAGGTAAAAGCAGGAAAAGAGAAATAGGGCGGTAGTTCTCCAATTTAGAAGAATTTAAAGAGTGCTTTTACAGTGTAGGGATTACCACAGTGCATTATATATATCCTTTAGATGGCAGAATAATCAAGGGAGTGGAATATTGAGATAAACCCTATGTCTAGGATGGGGCCTGTTACACCTCCTTTTTTCAGGGCTATGTTCTGTCTGCTCCTTGGTAAAGGGTATTCACACCACTTTTCTTTTGTTTATTTTTTAATATTGTATCAATTTAATTTGCATTAAAACAGAGACAACAATCAACTGCATCAGTAATACACTTATGTGCTGGGATTACAGTGTAATTACTAGTCATGATATCGGAAAAGCACAACAGGCAAAAATTAACACTCGATTTCACAGTCATGACTCAGACCATGCGTTGGCATCAGCCAGGACCACAGCTTAACGTCTCAGATGACCTTGCATAGGCACACCACTACACAGTAAGGAACACCTTTGTAGTATTCTGGTGTTATGATTCATGCCCTATGTTACCTTGTCCTAGCTGCTCAGCCTGTGTGTGTGTGCTCTGTATGGAATGTTGGTGAATGGGCCATGAGTGGAATGTTTGGGTGACTGGATGAGTGATGACAGTTGGTGGATGGGGCTGAGCAGCTAGCAGGCTGCTCCTGGTGGGGCTGCCCTACAGCACTTATACACTTGATGATGAGGATTTATGCTACCTGTTTACTTACCTGAATAAACCTACTTGAATTACAACATACAGCGTGGACTACATTACTACATTAATTTTGGCGACGAGTTGGAGACGTCCCCACGCTCTGCAGTTGGTACAAGTAACCTGAAGAGACTTCAAAATGCCTTCTACAACATGCTGGGAAGAAGCTAAAACAAGGAGAAAACAACAGGCGCAGACAACAGCAACAAGACGCAACAAGCATGAGAATGTACAGAGTGTGAGGTGCATCTGCCATTTACTGGTAGCACCTTAAATTAATGGTTAGACGACTATGCAGTATAATGTTGTTAAAGCTACTGTATTTGGAACAGATTAGTTTTTCATTTCATGCTGGTTTAGAAAATGTTTGCGTTTTAAAATGTATCTATACAGTTTATTTTTTTACAGTGATGCCTCTGGCTACCCTATTTATGTAGGAAGTGTTTACATGTTTTGAAGTTTATGGGTACTGTTACCATATCTACATTGGGAACTTTTGTGCCCTTACATGAGGGTGGGTTTTAAGGGTTTTGTTCCCTTTTTGTCATGTTGCAAGGAGTCTCTTTCCTTGTGTGCGTAAGACACCTCGTGTCGCACGTACTATTTTGTTACACGGTTTTATTCTCTGTGTGCGTAAGACACTTTGTGCTGCACGTATTACTTTGGGCGCAGGATTTGGTTCCTGTGTGCGTAAGACACCATGTGCCACACGTTTGTCTTTTGTTGTGCAGGGTTTTGTCCTTGTTTGCCTCCTTACATGGAGAGCATATACATGATGTCGTTGTCCCTTGTAAAAGTGGGGGCAGGATATTGGGTTCAGTCCCTTTAGTCCACATGTTTTGTTTGTCTCCTTACATGGAGAGCGTAACGTTGTTGTCCCTTGTAAAAGTGGGGGCAGGACATTGTGTTTCAGTCCCTTTAGTCCACATGTCGTGTTTTCTCACATGGAGAGTATATATGAATTTACACGTTGTCCCTTGTTTAAGTTGGGGGCAGGATATTGGGTTTTGTCCCTTTGGTCCACATGACTAGTCTCCTTACATGGAGAACTTACATTTTGACGTTCATTTTTTCCTTATTAGAGGAGGGGGATGGGTATTCTGTATCCATCTTTCCTTCTTGTCTTTAGTTCCTTACCCTCTCGTGATGCGGTGTTCCCGTCATCCCAGGGTCTGGGCTTTTGACTCTTATTGTAATAGTTCATATCCATTTTATGATGCGGGCGGTGTTTCCCTCACCTTTGGGTTGTGGACTGTTTACGTTTGCTGTACTTTCTTGTTTATAGTTTTTCTTTGAAGCTCTTGTTATTGTTATTCTTCTGTTCAATAGGGAAGAGATATGTAGTATTCTGGTGTTATGATTTATGCCCTATGTTACCTTGTCCTAGCTGCTCAGCCTGTGGGTGTGTGCTCTGTATGGAATGTTGCTGAATGGGCCATGAGTGGAATGTTTGGGTGACTGGATGAGTGATGACAGTTGGTGGATGGGGCTGAGCAGCTAGCAGGCTGCTCCTGGTGGGGCTGCCCTACAGCACTTATACACTTGATGATGAGGATTTATGCTACCTGTTTACTTACCTGAATAAACCTACTTGGATTACACCAAACACCGTGGACTACATTACTACAACCTTCCGTTTAACCCTTGTGATGTCATGCATTTCACTTGTTTCATTTAATAGAGTTGAATTTTCCTTTCTACCACCTTGCGCCAGTCCTTATTGCTGCACCAGTCTTGAAACTTGGGGATATTCTACGTTCCCATAGCCTGGTAATGTGGCATCAGGCCACCACCAAGCAAGTGTCACAAAGGAGCTTTATGTATTTAGATGGCAGACGATAT
Organism: Calotriton arnoldi; assembly: GCA_963921515.1. Lineage (NCBI taxonomy): Eukaryota > Metazoa > Chordata > Amphibia > Caudata > Salamandridae > Calotriton > Calotriton arnoldi. The sequence goes on from CAWUFW010000497.1 coordinate 1,400,500, forward strand.
GCCTAGCACCATAAGTGTGGCATCCAATTCCACCTGTATTTCTATTACCACCAACGGGTGGTCTCCTCCCCAACAATGAAACTCTGTTTTCTTTGGGCACTCCACCATGTGTGGAAAAATTCCCCACCATGCCCTAGCTCTTTGAGCATGTCTGTCTGCATGAGACCAAACGACCTTTGCTTGATTGGATATAGTATATTTAGTTTAAGATTGATCTCTATCAATCAGAAGCATCCTCTTATGGCTACATAGAGCATTATTTTTGCCCCCTCCCTGAATGTGTCATCTAGAATGCCCAGGTCCTTCTCCCAATTTACTTTCACCAATGTTATTTCATCTTGGAAGTTATTAGTCTTGTAAATTTATGAGATTTCCTTAAGGGGTTCCATCAGCATTCTCCTCTACAAGTGACAGTATTATCGCAATTACGCATTGTCGCACCCCTAGCATATTTCACTTGTTTATGGTTAAAGCCCTGTGATTTACCAAGAGCACATTCTTGGCTAAGCTGCTCATATAAATTCATATTTTCTGTACCGCATATCAGTGACGGCTGCTCATGGGCAGTAGTGATAGGGCGGGAAAAGGGAGCAGTTTAAAAAAAAAAAAAAAAAAAGGAAAGATTACTTACCTGCCGCCGCCTCTCATCCATCCTCACTTTCTCTGAACCGGAAGCACACAGGCTCCCAGACTCCCCTAGACAATCATGATGCTACTGTCACCAACATGACAGAAGCATTGTGATTGGTCTGAGTGCCGTAGTTGGGCACACAGACAGGTAGTGGGAGCCTGTGCATTTTCTCCACCCAGGCTGTGCAATACAGACAACCAAACCGTCATGCGCACTTAAGTGCACTCACCATTCCTCACCATGCTGGCTGCGACGACAGGCAAGCCCCACCCTGCCCCAAAACTGGCTTCAGCAGATAACAAATGAAACGCACTATTCAATTCACAGAGCCAATTCATCCTGAAAAACATACAATCAATCATTTACTATTACTAGTTGGGCATCCTAGAAGTATTTACATATATTGGGAAGAGCTGCTCCTATCAAATACTCCCTCATGTAGTTTAGCCAATGAAATATGTGGAGTTTTCCCTCTCCCAAGTAGCAAGAAGAGTATCTCATCCACCTGTAGGAAGACTTTTTGCAGTACCCAGAAAGGTATGTTTTGTAGTATGAATGCAAATCTAGGCAATGACATTCATTTGTGTAGCATGGACAATGGGAGTTTTCAGCAATATATCAGACCTGAACAGATTTAGCATGCACTGCAGATTATGACGATAACTTCCCCTAGCATCCCAAGTAATATATAGCCAGATTTGGATATATGTAGCAGGAGGCCGAATTTAGACAACTTAAGAATCTGTGGGGCCCTGGGTAGGTAATATTTTTGGGCCCCTGCTTGGAACAACTTTGAGTTTATTAACCATTTTGGTGCACTCAAACCCTCGTGATAGCAAACAATATTGAATTATAAGTTAATCAGAAACTGGGCATGAAAAAAACAGATGAAAGCCCAGGTTACTGGAGATCGACAGCCATATAGTACAACGGGAAAGCTTGAACGAGCATTGAATAAGATATTTCTTTTTGAGTTTGGATCTAGATTATTTTTACTTGCAACATCATTTTATATGGAATTCAGTGGTTAACCAGCTTGTTACCTCCATTGTAGGAAAACATGCTACGGGCGACTTATTAGATGTTTAGTGGGCTAGGACATAACATTAAAATTGGCACGCAGTAGTCATTTGAAGTAAATAAAGACAGAAGGTGGAATGGCGCTGTCTCCACAGTGATTTAATAAGCTTGGATGAATGAAGAAAAAGAAACTGTATAACTATTGGTTTCTAATGATGAAAATGGATAAAAGGATGTTTAAAGGGTTTAATGAAAGGAGAATTCCTACCCACAATGCAGTGCGACAGAAGGGACACGAGATGAGGGTCCTGAGGTATACTTTTAGAAAGTTGGCATTTTCTTACTTTAAACCATTCTGTGCCTCTGCCTGTCTCTGAATACACATCTGGGTGACACCTGGGCTTTGTGCGTTTCCTCTAGGCAGACACAAAAGGAGCTGGGGTGTGCCATTTGCAGCCTGATGGGCTTCCTGAGGTAGATCAGGAGGGAAGAGCTGACACTTGCACCAGAATAGGGCTGTGCCTGTCCCCACAAAAAGAGCTGCATGCCCCCCTGTAGTGAATCTGGAGCCAGGGCATAAAAGGCAGGAACCTTGTGATCTTCAAAGTCTCCCTCCCATTCAAAGCCACATTTGGTTACAAGTCCTGGACCCCTGACCCCGCAAAAATCAGAACTCTACTGGAACCAAGGACATTCTGCCTGGAAGAAGAGCTGCTGTGCTGTAGGAGGGACTGCCAATTTGCTACTTGCACTGCTGTATAGGCCTGATGCTTCTTGCCTTGGAGTGAGAGGGACTGGACCTGCTCTGTACATCCTTGAACCCAAGAGTCTCCAAGGGCTTGCTGGGTTGCCTACTGTTTTCTTAAGTCTCATGGATGCAATAGACTTCTTGCTCTGCTGGTGCTGCTGTACTCTGCCATTTGTGAGTCCTACCCTTGCCTGAGGAGCTCCCCTCCTGTCCTCGGTCTCAGGAGAGGGTTCTGCAGCTTCTTTGCTCCAAAACCGGCACATCGATCCGCTTGCAGGAGAAAAAGCGACGCATCGCCCTCAGACGGTGTATCTGACTTGCACTGACTAGAGTGGTGGTCTCTACTTGGACAGGGTGCATACCTCTGGCAACTAGAGACCTAATTTCTAACATCCCTCTACACTACTGGCATTCTTTCTGCAACCATGAAAACCAAAGCACTGCTCCGAGGATTTTCACTATTGCATTTGTCCACTGTTCTGTCCATCTTCATCTCTTTAGAAGTGTGCTTTTCTCCAGCTAGGCACATACCCTTTACCCTGTTTAGTAAGAGAAATGTGACGGGGCATGATACAGGAGCTGGACAGAGACAAAAAGAGAACAGTATAGCAAGAGACTTGAAGTAAAGTAAGAAGGGAGTAGAAATAGAGCTGGTATAGGTAGATGTGAGGTAGGGAGAGAAGTATAGTAGATAAAGAAATCTAAGATTGCCTGAAGGAAAGTTCCCAAGAGGTACAAAGAGGAAGATGTGGACAAGAAAGTGAGCTAGAGAAACCAGTAAGGTTATAGAGTGTGATAGAGAGGTGCAGAGATACAGACATAGGGAGAAGGAAAGGTAGAGAGAGTCAGAAGCGTACAGTACTCCAAGAGGTGAGCTAGAGAAAGGGGTAATGCTGCGGGAGCCAGAAGTAGAGAGACAGACTTGAGGAAGAACAAATAAATGCAATGTAAAGTGAGAGAACAAAAGGAGATACAGAAAGAGTAGTGGGGAAGAAAGAGAGAAAGGCAGAAAGAGAACTGTGATGTAGAGTGAAAAGAGGAGGCTGAGAGACATCAACTAGAGGGATGAGATAGAGGAAAGAGGAAGAGATTTGAGTTAGAAGGATCTTTTAAAAAGTCTTCAAGAGACTGTTGAAGTGGAGAGGTGAACTGAAGTGGTGATCAAGGAACAGCATGAGATATATGTGATTGTGTGAGAGAGAAAGAAAAATAGACTGGAAGAGAGAGAGCGAAGGTGATGGAGGTAGAGAAATAGAGGTAGCGAAAAAGAAGTAAGATATTTAGAGAGGTGGAAGAAAGGGAACAGCCATAGAACGAGAGACAGGGGAGTTGGAGAGAATAGGGAGTGGACTAATAGTTTGGTAAATTGAGAGTGGTTAGGTAGTGAGAGAGAGGGTTGTGATGAAAACAGAGGTGAGGTAGTGAAGGAGATAATAGGAAGAGAGAAAAGAGATACAAAGATGAAGATTGATGAGGAAAGAGGTGAGATAGTGAGGGAGATCAGAGGAAGAGAGAAAAGAGATACAGAAATGAAGATTGGTGAGGATGAGAAAGGGCTGAGAAAGAAATGCAGCTAGGTCAGGTAGTAGAGGCATGGTGGTAAGGTAAAGAAAGATGAGGTTGTGAGAAAAGTGATGTAGATGGAGGAGAGTGAGGTACAGAGAAGGATAAGTTCGAGATTTGAGGAAGATAGAGGGCACCAAGAGTGAAATACAGATATAGGTACAGAGAGTGATAGAGGGACAAGGTCATGAGAGAGAGGTACAGAGAGATAAAGTTGAGCGAGGTGAGGTAACCAAAGGTGAGGCAGAGAGAGCTTAGATAAAGAGAATGAAGATGCATAGAGAAGAGGAGATAGAGATTAAGAGAGAGGGTTAAGGCATGAGAGATGAGAAAGAAATAACACAGGAAGATTATTTTTTAATTTAATTGCCACAAACTGCCTGATAGTTCAAGCTTTTAACCATGGCAGACATGCACACCAAGGGGCAGATTTATTATTAGTTTTTAGTGCAATGCAGTGCAGAGGTGCTGCTCCTAATTGCGCAAGGCGAAAAAGAGTGCAGCGGCATATTTATTTAAAATGGCCTGCTGCTGCTCAATAGCCCTGTGCTGGTGCATCAAAAGGTTACCTAGTGCGGTGCATGACCTTTATACCAGGGTGCATAGAGGTATGAGTGCTGTCTAACATAGGAATTGTACTGGAAGCATACCCGTGCAGTAGAAACGTGTATGCCTAGAGAAATTCGTAAACATTCCACACATTGTAGGCATGCTGTGCAGCACACATGTGATTTGTGGAATGTTTGGAAAAATGTAAATATTTCTCCATGTTAGCACCTGCTTTAGGGTGGCATTCTTTTTTCATGCAAAGGCCGGTCTGGCTATTTTAGTAATCTGAGCTTTGTGTACCAAACTATGACAGACTATGCTAATCCACCTAAATTATACTCTACTGATCTGCCCCTTGGCACAAAGTAGAGCAAAGCAGAGCAAGACACTGTTTATGCTGAGAAAAGAGCAGCAGTTTTCCTACGCAATAGGCATTTTGGGCTGGAAAGTAAATACACTTGCAAGAGTTTGTGCTGCTTTGTGACACTTTATGTAACTTTGCCCTAGTTTGTCCCCTCAGTAAAACTGGTCCTTAGTTTCGGTTAAGAATGCTCAGCTTCCAAATTAGAAAAAGAAGCTGTTTTTTATGAGCAACTTCATTAAGGGAAGTGTGGGTCCCTGGGCATTTGACCACTTTGCCCATACCTTAAAACCTCTATGTTGGCGTCAGATATGTTAATGGGTTTAGGGATTATTTTTACCAGTTTATCCAGAAACCAGGGAACTCACCATTCATATGGCATACCTATATGGCTCAGCTAATGGTTTCTTTCTGGTTTGTCCAAATTAGTAATATGCAGTAGTATATCATTGGTATTGAGTGGGATTCTGGAGTCCCAATCACTTTGCCATTTCGAACTCCTATTTAGGGCATTCTCTGTGATCTAACATGCAAATGGTACTATTAATAAAGCAAATAAAGGAGAGATAGAGGAGAGTCCCGACAGGGGCCTCAATTTAGTTCAAATGACTTTGATAGTATCCTCTTGATCCTAAGGTATCCCATTAGTGCAGAGAATAGGAATTTAAACTAGGCTATGTACCAAAACCCATACTTCTTAAGTTTGCAAACATAGTATCATCTAACTGAGTCAACCTTTTTAACATCCAGCCATAGAAGCACCATGGTTCAGTGTGTTCTAGGGTCCGAATCCTCCTCCTAAGGTTATACCTTGATGCAATATCCGGCATAAAGCCTGATTGGTCTGTATGTACCATGGTACTTATATCAGTCATCTAGTGTAACAGTTTCTGAATATTGAAACATGCGGTGGATACTTTTCTTGTCAATTCTCATACTTTACTCCAAAACCTTTAAGAATTTGTGAGGCTCAACACGAATATAAATGCAGAAAGAAATTCTATTGCATTGTAGAACATTTTTTCATGTTTCTAAGCATCCGCTGGTTAATAGAATATGTTTCATGGACATTCTTTTTAAGCTAAGTTTGGGTACAATTGCAAGGTAGTTAATACAAGGGCTGCATAAGCGGTGGATAAAGGCGTGGTTTGCCTTGAGAGTTTGTCAACACCCACAAACCTGTGACTATTGGGATTCACAAACTCCTCTCCAACTCTTTCTCACTTTAGAAATGGTCAGAGATTTTGCTCCAGCAAAAGGCTGGAATAACTCCCCTTCTGGGGTGGGAGGGAGGGTGGAAGACCACTTCACAGCGAGGGGTGTAGTTGAAGGGGTTTCAGCATCGAAAAAGCGTTTTCCCAGTGGAGACCAAAAATGAATTTGAACAATGCCCAAAGGAATATCAATGTCATATGACATTTCCAGTAGCACATCTGGAAGCTGTGATTGGTGTAGGTTTCCCCGTGTCTTACTGGGAATGATCGAAGCATGTGTATGCTTCTGTGAATCAGGCATTCAGTGTTCTTCAGAATGTAGCCGGCTGACTCAAGAGCAAATGAATGTTGCTAGGAGCACTTTATCATCAGCGGCAGCTTCTCCATGGGAGTGGAGGAGCGTTGCCCCACACCCCACTGCTGCGCAGAAAGATTAAAATATAAAATGGTAATAAAACGATTTTATTACCATTTAATTTTTTGCTAGCAGAGTGCGAGGGCAGTGCGTCACTGCTGCCAATGATTGGCAGCAGTGATGAGTGGACACTTAAGTTTGAAGGGCACATGCTGGTTTAGCCAGCTACCTTTCTACGGCCAAACCAACATGCGCAATTCAAACCTCTCCAACCCAGCTGTCTTGGACAGCTGGGTTGGAGAGCACGCACAAGCCTATAGTGCCTTTAGGAGTATAAAGCATGCCCGCTCCAGCCAATCAAGACACTTCACTCATGCTGCTTAACAGCATGAGAACAGCGTCTTCATTGGACTTCATTGGATGAGCGAGTTGGCTATTGGGTTCTCGCTCCGAGGACGTGCTGCAGAACAACGAGGACGTGCTGCAGAACATCGAGCGACAGTGTAAGGTAAGTGATTTTTTTATGTGTATATTTATATTTTTGTGTATATTATTATGTGTATTTTTGTTGCACCCCTCTGATGCGATTTGCCTCCAACCACCACTGTTTATTATCCTAAACGGGGGCTTCCCATCTTAGCAAGGATGTCCATCCCAAGAGACTCCTAGCTACTGTGGCTGGAGTTGAACCATTTTCCCATTTCATCCTCGCTCTGGGAGGCATTTGGAATACACCTTATTATCCTCAGATTCCTCCCCTGGCGTGAAGTATAGCCTTGCATTCTAGATGAGGCTTGGGGGTCTCTGCATAAACATAAAAAGTGTACTTTCGATTATTATTAGCACATGGCTTCCTGAACAAGGCGTTGTGCCGAAACGCGCATAGACAATGACAATTGAAGAAAAGCCACATGAAGTTTGATTCAAAATGAAATCTATTTAACAGATTGTATTGTCTGTTGTTCACAACAATTCCATTGCTATACGTACTAGATGTACTCTGCTATACTATGAGTGAGTGTGGTTTCCACGAATGCGAAAGCAATAGATGAGTGTTGTAAATTTCTTCAGTTTTTATGAAGAATACATTGGCTCAATAATGTTTTTAATATTTTCGTTTTATTCCATAACAAGGATTCAAAATTAAATAATAAATAAATGTTTTTGATACATTTTCCATGTATTTTTCTCTGAGCACTTTTTCTTTTTTGAAAGCCTTTTCTCATTAATATATGTTTGTGAATTAAATCATTTGAGTTGCCTTAGGTTTTTGTAAATTGATATGTTCTTTCCCTGCCTCAGGAACTCACATTATTAGCAGGGGGTCCCCAGTTTCCTTACATTACATATCCATACTTGGGACAGGATTGAGTCATGCAAGAGGTGGGGTTGATGTCGCGGAATGGACATAATCCATGGCTGGCAAGTGATCTAAATAGAATATTGATCATTTTTTCATCACTACATACTAACCTGAAATTGCAACCAGACCTTTTATAATTGATCTGCAGCTGAAGATCACTCAGCAGATAATTACTTTAACAGCTATGAAGAAGGATGTGTCTTGTCAGGCTTAAAAGCATAGTGAATAATCAGGCTCAAAGACAAATGTGTTTAAATGACTACATTGCTAATGATGAGTGAAGGAACCTCACGATGATGCTCTAAGCCCGAAATTAACATATTTGGGGGATGTGTACATATCTACTGAAAGGTCGAGATAGACAGTAACGGGATTACTTGTGATGAAAATTAAACAGTCAAGGAATGGAACACTGACATTCCACTCTCTCAGCTAAGAAACCACTTAGTTGTATACCTTGAATACCTCTTCTTACAATCCCCAATTGCAAAATTCTTAAGACTCAGGTACAGGGCATTTACAGGTGCTCCTCAGGATAAAAAATAATGTTCAGCACATAAGAAGAGAGAGAGAAAAAGAGGGTATATGAATCTAAAACACAGTATTTGAGTTCCTACTTGACCATGTTCTGGTCACCATCTCATGCTCAGAATGGTTATGTGAGGTTCTAAACACATCTCATTGACTAGCTCATGAAGATGCACTGTGTCTAACCCTGGCAATATGACAACACAAAAAATAGAAGTACAGGCTATCAATGTCACATAATAGTCACCCTCAAGCAAAACACACTTATTATTCATTACCATTCAAAAGGGCTCTTAGATAATGAATATAATTTTTATTTCTGTAGTTGGCTTTACTACTTTTATTGGTTGATTTGCAAATGTGGAACTAACTATCTGAATGTAACTGTGTCCAGAAAGAATTGGTGTAATGCCATCGCAAGCCAGGAGTCCAAGACTTACCTGATGGAACTAATGTAAATACATTTAAAGCCTTCCCAAGAGTCTGTTGCGCTTCAGTATACAATATTTGCACAGACAATGCTACTACTAATAACATGTGGATACTAAAAGTTGTGGGGCCATGAGGTTGGGTTCAATGATTATGAAACCAAGTATCAAACTTACTACGTTGAGCAATTTTACTAACCAAAGTAGAATCCTTAAAATTAAATGTAGAAATGCGAGACAGAAATGATCAAGACTAACAATTGGGGTAGCGTTTAATAATATCTAGAAAATAATGCAGTTTATAATAAATTTGCAGAATCTATAGGTAGAATTAATGAAAAGTAAAATGCATTTAAATGCAAAAATTGTAGTAGGCAACCATATTTACTCCTACTAGGCCTTAAATGGCTGAAACAACAGTGCCGGACAAGCTGATATGATTAGAAAATGCTTAATGTGTATACAATGTTTATTTCTTGACCTTTTCACAGATATTTTTCATAATAAATAATAGTTGCATAAATACTTTCATCTAACTCTGCAAAATGTTTCTACTTACACAAAGATCACTGCTAACTCATGATTAGGGATCTGTCATTTAGTGAGGTAATGAAGTTAACTAATGAAGATGCAGCATTTCAAAAGTAAATGAATGGTGTGAAAATCTAACAGAATTAACATTGTATTTGCTAAAGAAATGTTTTACTCAACATTGCCGTCTGTGGACTATTGTACTTCTGTGAGAAGACGGGGAGTGAACACATTCCCATGAGAGCATCGAAGGATGATTGGCTGACTGAAGAAAGACGAAACAACAAACTTCAACATTGTTAAAATGTGTTGTCTATAATAGTGTGTGTTCCTAGGGTAGGTTAACACATTTTTCCCCTCATTCACTCTGAGATTTCTCTGACATCCAGCCCAACGCTCACACTTTTCTGAGACTGAGTTTCTCGAACATCTCTTTATGGGAAGTTCTGCTTTGATTGATTCTTGAACTAATTATATGCTGAAGCTTTATGCTTGTACTCTCACTCTCTCAAACTAGAACTCTTTATGGGTTCTGACTGACACCTTTTTCTCCCCATTCCTAGAATAGGGATTCTTTCCTTTATTAAACACGCTTAATGCACATTAAGGAGATGTACTGATTGCTATTTGATTTATTATTGATTTCCAATAAGATTCTAATGACTAAAATTGATGAATTTAACTTGTGACCTTAATAAAGATGATTTACTAAAGATTTGAAATAAAACCCTTTAGCTCATACCAAACTCTCATTATTGACTGAAAATAGATTAGCTATTGTGATTGTAAGTTATGCGATGTACAGCTCCAGGAATTAGCCCGGATGACGGTAAACCGAGATTTTAATCAAAACTGATTCCCATTCCAGCACAGAGCAACCAATAAGAGGTCCTGGACCGGTTGAGCAGCAGAGTGTGTCACACGTTCGGATTTGAATTTTATTGTGAACACGGGGAGTCTCTGGAGGGTTACTCAACTTTGAACTTAATGTACCATGGGCCTCATATGTGTTGCCTGAGCGACATTGCTGGTGTTTCTGAACCCAAAATACTGGATCTGCAAAACACCGAATTTGGTTTTGGGGCCAGGGGGTGCAGAGCCACACTCCAGAAAATCACAGTTACAGAGGTTCAGGCCAGCCTCCATCCACCGCTCCAGCACAACAGGGAGAGCAGGCATTACTGTTCCCCAGGCAGGCCATATCCTTTTATGGCTACACATGGCCACCCTGCCTCCCACAATCTGATCCCCTTCAGCTCCCCACTGCCATTTGCCGCCTGCAGAGAACTACCAAATTACTTCCAATTCTAGGAAGGTCAACTTGTGATTCCCTTTAACTCATGGGGTGATAACGACAGGAGTTGTTGATTCCAGCCCAGTGTCTACCCAAGAATCTATTGAGGGAACTCATAATGGGGTCCCTTGAGGTGGAAAATCTGTTTAAATGTTATTAAAAGCTAACAGATATTTATTTAATTTGCATCATTCGTTTGAAAGTTGCTGAATGACATTACGAATAGAGTAAGAAAACCCCGATAAGGATAGTAGGCCAACTAATTGTAACAGAGGGCGAAATTTCCAATAGACACATCTTTTCATTCAAACTCCCAACTTAAGCCCCTTATGACTCATATAGCCTGCGTAACCTATCTATGTAAACGATCTTTTGTGCCACATTTAACAAAAGGTGAACCCCAAGCATTTAAAGTGATCCGTTAACTTCCAGCATCTACACATTCAACAATAACATACATAAATTCCTGATAAGGGGTTTGTGAGATTGATTGCTGACAGAAATAGGGGCAAAGTTGGAGGTGTTCAATGTGGACAATATAAATGATACTCTGGTTTGTCTTTTCATCCAAGATGGTGAGGCAGGGCCGGCTTTAGCGCTGGTAGCGCCCAGTGCGACAATCTTTTTAGTGCCCCCTCCCCCATGACTACCTCCTCTGATTCCCTCACCACCACCCTGCAAAAGGGCTCTCTCTCACCTACATTTCATTCGTTTTGAAATGCTGGTAAAGATTGGCTTTACTAATCCACTCAGCTATCCACTTTAAATACACATCTGTTCTTTGCACCTGGCATATTAACCCACTGCGCAACTTTATGAAGAGTCAAAACTGCCACTAGACAAAACTCTGATCTGTCTCTCTAGCAGGAACATTAATCACAAGTTATCTTGACATTTTTATTGCTGCCTGAAATCTGGATGCACAAGGAACTCTCCATCAGCTGCTTTTAAATCGTAAGTTATTGCTAAACACAGTGCCCCCACCTGAGGTCAGCGCCCCTCCTCCAGGTCAGCATCCAGTGCGGCCGCACTGGTCACACTGCCCTATAGCCGGCCCGACGGTGAGCAGAGAAAACTAATCGATTCCTTGACAAGTAAAAGATCTAGGGGCATATTACTAAGGTCCGGCGATAATTATCGCTCAGCGCGCTTAGCGCGAGGATAATTATCGCCGGACTAATGCTGAATTTTATCACTGAGATAGCGTGCTATCAGCAACGCTCATCTCAACAGTAATAAAATTGCAAGCGCTAACTGTGAAATGTGCGATTATCGCTGTAAATCCAGCGATAATCACACAACTTTTGGCGATAGCTTGCTGATAGGGCAGGACAGACTCAGCCATGATATCCACCTTCCATTGGATATCATGGCTAAGTCATACTGAGAGCAGGCGTTAGAAAAGTAGCGCTAACCGCGGTTAGCGCTACTTCTCTAATCGCTCTGCATGTTCGCCTGCAGCTTGATAATAGGAGAAATGTCGGTTAGAGACATTTCTCCTGTTATCCTGGGAAGGAACGCCCACTTTGCATCTCATTAGAGATGCAGAGCGAGGCGTAGGGAAAACGGGTGCTAACATGCGTTAATGCATGTTAGCACCCGCCTTGGTAATAGGGCGGTAATATTATCTCCGCTTTTGTGGCTCTTAAAGCCAAAAAAGCGGAGATAATGGCCCTTGCTAATATGCCCCTAGTGTTTCAAAAGGGGATGATCGGTGATCTCACCAGGTTTGCATTAGCAAGCTACATGAATTTCCCACTCAGTTAAGATATGTTTTACCTTCACTTCCATGTGCTATCAAGTGAGAACGACTGGAAGGGACTGTACCCAGCAGCGAATATGAGGGATATATTGCCTCAGATTCCATTTTTCCTACAATCCAACATTTCTGCACAAGTCCTATTGGCCATTAATGATCATGCAACTGTAGTTCCTCACATCCACCATAGTTCTATGAGCAGGGTGAAGAGGATGGATATCTTTGATAGCCAGTAAAAAACATTACTGCAGGCATGCTTTGCATGATTATTGTAACATGTAGACTAACAAAGTTAATTTTATTTTTGGCTATACTTAGAGCTTAAAAAGTACACTTAGTTGTAAGTCAGATCGTTTTTTTTGTAAAACTTGTGCGATAAGCGTCTACACGTAGATGAAACATGATAGAAAAAAAGAGAAACAAATACATTAAAACCTCTACTATTAATGACCCAGATGGAATAAGATTACTGGATTCTGATAAAAAATGACTAATAAAAGTGCTACTTGGTCACGAAAAGGGCTGGAGCGAGAGAAGACAGATACATCCAAATCCAGCCATGAAATGAAACTCGAAGGGATACACAATGAGGACCGTCAGCAGGGTCGTAGCTACCAGTGGTGCAGCTGGTGCAATGCACCGGAGCACAGAGATGGGAGGGAGCCCCACTACAACAGCCCCTTCAGCCCTGAGATGGCACTTAAATTACCATGCTGGAGATCTGAAGGTGAAGGAGCATTAAATATGACTTTCACATTTTGTTTTTATCTTGTCACATTTGTAGTACTTTTGAAGACGGAGGTCAACTGGTGATACTTTTCTTTCCCTATGTGAAAATCTTGCTTGTGTGAAAGGAAAGACTGTAGGATGTTGTATTCTTCTAACACTCAACAAAATGTAAATACCTATAAATGAACTGTACAAATATTTTAAAATAAATACACAGGAAAGTACAAATGAAGCACTTTTTTTCTAATTCTACAGTGTGTCGGAAATAAATATTTTAATAGGGTCAAAATAAATCAACACATTTACTTGGTAATGAGCAAATGACAAATATTTGCTAAAACACAGTTTACACACACATCGTTCGTGCGTGTAGTTTTAGCTGTAAAATTGTATGTCTGTGCAAATGTAGTGGTCATTTCAATAGAAAATGCGCAGTCTGTAAATGACAGCGGCTGCCACAAAATGCTTTAGCAATATACTTGTGACAGTGTGCTCCTAAATGCAACACCAGTTACATATTACACACTTACCACTCTTCTGCTGAATGGGCATGGCTTATTTGCAACACTTGCTCTTTGTGTGATGCTTAGATTTTTCAGAATCCCTTTGAGTTCACTGACATGGTAACATTGATGGCAATATCACCACCAGTCTGAAAATTGTTCCAGCACAGTTGCCTACTATGGCCACAGCAGCTCTTACAGCACTGGGAGCTTGCTGTTAGCTCAGTCCGATTCCCTTAGCTGCAGAAGTCAGACTCCGAGCAGCAGAATCTACTGAAGAACTTGTGAGAGCACTTCGAAGGCCTCATTGCACGCTCACTGAATGGCCAAACACTTTGAATGCTCACTTTTGTACCTGCAAAGTGCGCCATTTAGCCCTGGCTTCCTGTCCCCAGGAGAGGTCAAAGAAGGAGTTATAACCATACTACTGCATAGCTTCTGAAAACAAGACAGTCATAGTAATCACCCCGTTTAGCCTGATGGGTGGAGTCTGATGATGGCAGTTAGTAAAAGAACATAGACTTAGGACAGATTGTTGGAACTAGGAAAAGAATGATTCAGCTTCATGCTTTTCATTTTATGCTACTTTAAACCACTTCTTGCACAATTTAACTAATGCACAATCAAGTAGTGCACAATTCTTCCTTATTAAAACCAGATATAGGAAACATTATTCTTCTGAGACCCGTAGAGACCAGCCAGAATCTCGGAAAACAAGATGTTGTTTCCCAGAGTGAGATACTGAGAGAGGGGAACTCTAGTAATTGTTAAACACAGTACTGTTGTAGAGGCAGGCGAGTCAACAAATTAACTGGGAGAGTCGAGTTAGGGGGCTGTCTTGATAGATCATATTATCAGATTATGGAAAATGCCATATCATGTAACTTCATATTATATCAACAGGATTGCTGGCCTTGGAAAAGAGGAACTGAAAGAACAAATAGGGATAGATATTACCCTGCCTAAGAAAAATTGAAATACTACTACAGTACTGTTGCAGAGGTGTGCGAACCAACAAATTGACAGGGAGAGCCGAGTTAAGGGTCTGTCTTGATAGATCACATTATTAACAGATTATCGACAAAAGTCATAAAAGCCCAGGCACTAGCTGAGCCATGGGAACATTTGCCATGGAAATCGTGAAACAAATATTGTGTAAAAATATGATAAGTGTCTTCAAAATTGAAGTACAAGTCTTTGACAAGTATTTCACCTTAATGCATCAAATTTTATCACTGCATTGAGAGGCATTTATTAAAAGTGATAGTCTTTAGAAACATTCATGCCCCCACACCGACAACATGCCATTTGTGAACTAAGAAGTCACTTGCCAAGTGCACCCTATATGTGGGCTACATATATATTTTACAGAGAGCAATATTATAGTCCATCAAGTAAAAGCGATTTTTGTACAGCACATCCCCATCCTGTTCCCGGTTCACGGACCCGTGGGTGCGGTTGGAACATCAAGCCCCCAAGGTAGGCAGAGGGTGCCTTGGACCGGGGGACTGCCTGTTGGCCCCGGGGCGGGATGGCGGGCGATTTAGTGGCCGAGTGAGCGGGCCGATTGAAGACAATCTGGACGGGCCTGGGGCGCGGGCCTCCATTCACGGTCTGGGCCTCCCGGTGGCGCTGGGGGCCCGGTTGCGGAATCCTGATTGGGCGCACTGAATGTCTGCGCCGGTCGTGCGACCTGGGTGGCTGCCTGTGGATCCTTGGCAGCATTAGGACAGCCGGATTGGGTGCCGCCTTGTAGACGCGACCCGCGTGGAGCAACTGCCGGTGATCTGCAGCGGCCCGCGGGATTTGAGTGCTTCCCGGGGCGGGCCTCTCAGTGGCGGGCCCCCCGGTTGAGCCAGCACATTGCGACAGGGGTGGCGCCCCCCTGGCGGTGACCTACCGGCCCTGAAGACCTCGCACCGGCCGGGGGTGGTCTGGCACCCGTGTGGTCCTGGGGATGTTGGTGTCTGCCCCTCCTGCATGGCTATCAATCTGTGAAACCCCTTGGGCTGAATGAGGAAGCCGTGCAACGTGGGATGAAGTGGGTGCCACGGGCCATTCCAGCCAAGCATATCCGTCTCTGCCCAGGATCACAACAGGCCCCATCAGTAAATCCTCCCTGGTGACGACATTGCCTGGAGCCTGCGACTCGGCGACGGGACCAGTGTGCGAACCATACAGCAGCCGTTCTGTAGGGTGGAGGCGATGTGCTGCGACGATCTAGGGGTGCGTGGTGGCTCGGGGGTCCGACGAGTCTGGTCCCTATAGCGGGGCCTACTTGGCCAGCAGTCAAGGGCTGCAGAAGCAGCCAGGCTAGGCTCGGTGCAGCTTGTGGTCCGGGGCTAGTTGGATTCCGTGAGACCCGGCCTACCACGTTCCCCCCCGGAAATATAGTGACCTGCCTGACAGCCGAGGGCTGGGAGATGCGACGAGGGACGCACTTCCCTTCCTCGCTCCTGCAATAGGATCCATGATTTCAATACAGCAGTCGGATCACTCGTCGCCATGGACAAGGATAAACCAGGTACAGCCGGTATCAAACAGAGCACCCTGGATCAATACGCCACGGTGCCGGGCGGTGCCACCGGGGGCGACTCGTTGGCGCAATGCCAGACAATGCAGCGCTCTTGGCGGCAATCACTGAAGCACGGAACACGCTGGACGCCAAAATTGGCGCGGTGGGCATGGAGGTCTCTTTCCTGCGTCAGGATCTTCGGAAAGCAGTCGACCGCATCACTGAGGCAGAGACGCGCGTGTCAACAGTAGAGGATTCCGTGGCCACCCTACAACAGAAGGTCAATAGGCTCACAGTGCTGACGCAGGATTTGGCCTCTCGGGTCGAAGACGGAGAAGGACGCGTGTGACGCAACAACTTGCGCTTTGTTGGCTTCCCGGAGGGCTGTGAGGGATCATCCATGACCCACTTCCTCACCCAATGGCTGACGGACCTCATGCCACCAGATAAATTGTCCGCTTGCTTCGTTGTAGAAAGGGCACATTGTGCATTAAGAGAAAAAACACACTCCCGGGGGAAAGTCCAAGACCCTTGATTGCAAAATTCCTCAATTATGCGGACAGAGACTCCATTCTGCAATTCGCCAGGACTCATAAAGACAAACTTAAACATGACTCCAAGCATATAATGATATTCCCGGATTATACCCGTCTGGTACAACAGCAGCGCCAGTCCTATATGGAGGCGAAGCGCAGATTACGAGCCTTGAATATAGAAATACATGCTTCTTTACCCGGCCCGAATGCGAGTCATATATAATTCCAAATCCTACTTCTTCGACACGCCGGAGGCGGTCTTTGCCTGGACTGATGAACGAACACATCCAAAATCGCACACCCCACCGCCAATGGAGTCAGATTCATCTCAAGAGCCACACAGGAATAGGCCGAAGAGAAACAAATCCAAACGGCGATACCGATCAGGCTCTGCCCGGCGCACATCGGATCCGGAAGAAGCATCCTAATACTAATTGTGCACATTACTGCTCTAAGGAATCAGGGTCACCTTTGCGGGCGATTTTTCGGTTCGCTTGCTCCGCATAGACTTCAAGATGGCGTGGAGGTTCGGCTACACACTTCCTCCCGCCCCGGACACCTTTCATTGTTGATTAAAGTTATATGGGTGTTCAGGGTACCTTTGGTGGTGGAGCCCTGGGTCCCTCTGTTAGGGGCCTGAGGGTATCCTCCGCAGCGACAGATGCTCCGTGTTGCAGGCAGTATCGGGTGGGGGGTGCGTTTTTTTTTTAAGGTATTATGTTTGAATTGTTTTTTGTTCTTTCACACGCGCAGAGTTCACGTCCCGATCCCACCGTTTCCATCCTAGCACATGCAGGTCTTGGGGGTAGATGACAACTAACCGGAATGATCCCCCTCTCGGGGATTTGACCATAGTCTCGTGGAATGTCAGGGGTCTACTTAATAAAGTAAAGAGGGGCGCCATTCTTCGCCAAGCCAAACGCTATGGGGCCGACATTCTCTTTCTGCAAGAGACACATTTGATGGGCACTAAAGCTCCCTGTCTCTCCAGATTTGGATACCACACTGTATATAATGCAGGGTTCACCAGGGGATCTCGTGGGACTGCTATTCTTATCCACCGCCGCATCCCCTTTGTACACACCAAACACTGGCTGGATCCCAGCGGTCGCTATGTCTTGTTGTCGGGGACACTCTATGGGGAACGTCTAACCCTAGGGAGCATCTATGCCCCCCCCCCTTTGGGCGCCACCTTTGTCGAACGACTAATCCGTTTGTGGGGAGAACTCTCTGGCGACTTGATGCTTCTGGGAGGAGACTGGAATGACACCATAACAGTAAAGGATAGACTCGTACATCAGGGCAAGAACTCCGGATAGACAGATCCAAACTCAATTCACTAGCTACTACACTAGGCTGGTCAGACGTTTGGCGCGAGTATCATCACTCCGAGCTAGGCTACACATATATGTCCGCTGTTCATAAATCTCTGTCCCGTCTGGACTACATATTCGTCCCACGTGGATATGTTCATCGGGTCTCCAATGTGTCACACCTTCCCAGAGGTCTCTCCGACCATTCCCCAGTCAAGTGTCAGCTCTGGGTACACTCCTACAAACCCCCATTAAGGTGGAGGATGTCTCCTTGGCACCTACGTGACGCAGAGTATCTGGAGACGTTGTCTCTAGCGGTTTTGGACTATCTAGTACATAATGAATCGTCGACTCCTAATAAGTGTACTCTGTGGGAAGCCATGAAGCCCACCATCCGTGGGGTAGATATCAGTTTCCGCGCCATGACTAAACGTAAACGATTGGCGCAACTACAGGAATTAGAGGACCACCAGAGAGCCCTGGAGGCACAGTGCCTCACAGACCCAGACCCCGCTCTTAAACGTGCCTTACTGCAGGCGCAGCAGTCCCTACAGCGCCTTCTTATAGGCGCGGCCAAGGAAATTTGGCTGGCATCGCAGCACAGAATCTACCAATGGAGAGACAAATCTAGCAAAATGCTCCATAGGTTATGCCAAGCAGAAAAGTCCCCTACCAGCGTCCCGGTGCTTTGCGACAACGGTGGGGCCTTGTGCTCGTCCCCTGAGACGGTGGCTCCTGAGTTTGCACGCTATTTTTCTTTGCTTTATACGAGCCAAGAGCAACTATCGGAGGCTTCTATCGATGAATTCTTGCGAGATAAATCCCCCCGTAGACTCACCGACTCTGCACGGGACCAACTCGATGCTCCCATAACGGTGGACGAACTTAGTGCCGCATTGGCGGCCATACATCCTGGTCGGGCTCCCGGACCTAATGGTTTTCCAATGGAGTTCCTCAGACCACATATGAACGTACTGGGCCCACGCCTACTCGATGCCATACAGGAGGCTGCTGACCAATCACAACTCCCCCTGGAGTGCGGCACGCGGAGATAGTCCTTTTCTTAAAACCAGGATGCCCACCAGAAGACCCCGCATCGTACAGACCTATCTCACTTATCAACTTTGAGCCTAAGCTGCTAGGCAAAGTCCTCGCTGACTGCCTTAGAGCATGTATATTAGATCTGATTCACCCGGATCAGTCTGGGTTTATGCCCTATCGCTCCACCCGCCATAACATTAGACGCATGCATAATGCTATGGCTAGAGCCCCAGAGGTTGGACGCCCGGCAGCTATATTACTCGCAGACATCGACAAGGCGTTCTACTCTCTTAGCTGGGCATACTTTTTTCGACTCTTAGAGGCTGTTAACTTTGGCCCGCGCTTCCTGACTTATGTGCGCCTCCTCTATACAGGGCTGACCGCCTCGATTTGAGTCGCTGGTCATCGCTCGGCCCCATTTTCAATACACTGCGGTACGCGGCAGGGCTGCCCCTTATCGCCATTATTGTTTGCCCTCGCCGTGGAACCTCTGACGGTGTGGGTACGCGGTGATCCGGTGCTTAGGGGTTTTGACTGGGATGCATCTAGATCTGACCGCATTGCACTATATGCGGACGACGTCCTATTCTTTATGACTGACCCGTGGTTCTCGGGGCCCCGCATCTTACAGATCCTGCTTGTATTTGGTCAAACCTCTGGGCTTCACACGAACCCCACTAAGTCTATATTATTCCCGGTATGCGGACATCAGGGCCGCGAGAAGTGGGCTGAGCAGTTATCACGCGCTACCACTGGCTTTAAATACCTCGGCATTTACATGTCGCCCTGCTCACAGACCTCATGGGCTCGTAACATTAATCCTCTCCTTAAAAGCCTTAAAGACGAGACGGCGGTTTGGTCCTCTCTTCCGCTCCCATTATATGGTCTATCGGCAATTTTCAAAATGGTTTCCCTACCTAGAATACTTTATAGACTGCAGAACTTCCCATATGTCATACTGCAGGCTTGGTTTTCTCAGGTGAACGCCGTACATAATAAGTTTCTCTGGCATGATGCAGCCGTGCAAGTGGTGTTGAGCACGTGCACGCAGTCAACCTATTGCGGTGGTATAGCGGCAGTGGACATTTATGCCTACTACGTGGCTTCCCACCTACAAGTGGTCAATGAATGGTGGTGCAATCCACCATCGGACCCAGCATATGCAGTGGATCATATGGCAATGGGGAATATTCCACTCCTTCAATTTCTATATAGTTCGCAGCACCTAGATTCTCTACCCCCCGCCAGCAGCACTGTCATCCGTCTATGGCGGACTACGGTCCGACGGATGTGATGGCACGGCCGCTTGACCCAGACGACCCTGCTGTAGCACGGTACACTGCTACGCCCTGTAACAGTACTTGCGGGATTCCGACAATGGGACGTGGTGGGAATATCCACCCTGGGAGACGTAGTACGAGGCACCGTCTTAAAATCATTCCAACAGCTCCAGACAGAGTTCCAACTACACAAGTCGCAACTCTATAAATACCTCCAACTTCGGCATGCACTTAACCCCATACTGCGACAGACTGATGCCTTGCCCGAATTCCATCCCCTAGAAGGACGCCTACTGATGGGTGACATAGGTGCTCACAAGATCCGCCAGTTATATCAAACCCTGACAACGCACAATCACACTACACAAGACCAGAACAGCCTGGGAGGCGGCCATACCAGACTTAACCGACGATGACTGGGCCGAAGCCTTGGCCAGCCCTCGGGGTGCAGCAATCTCAACACGATACCGACTGATACAGTTTAAATACTTGCACCGTATATATTATACTCGACTCAGACTATGGAAGATGGGTGCCATCCAGTCACCTATATGCCTGAGATGTGGGATAGAAGAGGGGACCTTCATGCACACTGTCTGGGGCTGTACCACATTGCAACCATTTTTATAGCTGCCAAGGTTTCAGACTGCTTATGTGTGACATTTTCATAATTTCAGTCTAATTATGAGTGACATTCAACGACTATGAGTGACACTTTCTCGCAAGCAAAATCAAGCAATGAAGACGAGGGAAACGTATAAATATCAGAGATTACACCCATTTGAGCAACAAGAAACACTAAGAAGATCTTAAAACTGCAGCAATGCACCTGAAATGGAAGGGCACTGTGAGACCCGACTGTACCAAACAGGATATGAGAGACCATACTGCTTGCAAATAAGCCTCATGTGTGACATTTTTATGGTTTCAGTGCACTTATAAGTGACATTCAACTGCCCAACGTGTGACACTTGAATACTTTCTCATGAGTAAAACCAAGCAATGAAGTGCACAGAAAGACATAAATATCAGAAATTAACCCCTCTTGAGAAATTAAGTTCTAAAAGTATCATAGCCCCGCTCCCACACTCTCACAGACAACGCCCCCATTGCACAGATCAGTAAGTGCTCTCTTGCTGGACTCACCTTTGCTACCAGAAGTAAGTCCTCCCTGCAGTCCCAGACTGAGACAGAGAGTTTATTTGGCCCTTGGACAGGAGGGCAAGAGAGCTTGCTGGAGGTGCTCCAGTAGCCTATAAGTGGCTGCAGCTCACCGTCTCTGCTTCGGTGCTTAGCATTTATTTTCATTAGGAAACAACTTGCCTCGTAATATATTGCCCTTTTCTTATTCCAGCAAGTGGTAGCAGACTCACCATGGACTTTGCTGTCCCTATCAGCATTCAGATATAATTCAGTCATGCTTCATTTGACCCTTTCTTTTGTATACAGATGAGGCATACAGCGTATTTGCCATTTAGAGTGTGACATAGTATTATTGCATTATGCTGGGATTTAGAATTAAAAGTTGTATGCTATCAATCAAATGCTGGCACAAATGCTACAGATTTATCTTGCTTCCATTGTCTTTCCATGACGTCTCACACTGTCTCTCAGGCAGCGCTTGCCTGGTTGCTGCATACTTCTCTTTCACCACACAGGGGGTCCGAGTTGGCAAGATTTTGCAAAATTAGCATCTTGAGGGTAGCAGGTGTCGACAAGACTCGATCAGCTGTTTTCTTTTGATTTATTCCTGCAGGCCAGCCGGGCGGCAGTGATGTCTTCCTGGGGGTCAGGCCTACAGGATTTTGAATTAAAATAAAAAACTTCCTGGTGCCAGTCAATGACGCCCACCCTTTCTAGGCTGGCTAGCACACAGTGTACTGCTAATGAGGCTGGGGTCATGACGCCGTGTGAACCAGAGTTGCTAGCCCTCTCACTGAATCCGATCCGGAGCGAACTGGTGGCTCAGGGGCACCGGACAATGTGAGGCCTAGTCAGGCGCATCCAACAGAAAAAGCTAAGCAGTCAGCAGAGCTCAAACAGGCATGTTCATGCTGTAGTAGCTCGGGTCATGACAGACTTCTGATGACATAAGGCTAGCATTGTCTCCACCTACACGCACTCCAGAGGAGTTTACATTTTTACATTGTGCCATGAGTTCACGATATGGTCCATGCCTTTGCAGTTGCTCCGTGCAGACCGGCATTAACACTGGCGGTTTACCTGTAGAACGCATGCCACGTTCCGAGCCTCGGTGTTGTAGTGTCCGGCTGGACACGTTCTAGTGTTTCACCCTGTACCACACATACACTAACACCCACCCATCACAGGTGTCACCAGTCAGGTGACCCTGCAAATAAAAGGGGCCGGGCGCACGTGCCCTGGGCCAGTTCTAGTACCCAACTACGCTGTGTCTGTGGTAATTCATCCAACATGCGGGCCTGAGGCCCGAAATACCACAATGGCGACGAGTGGGTCTTATCCCACGCGTGAGGAGGCAGCCGCGTCCCAGTCCATTGGGGGGGGGGAAAAGGGTAGCTTGCACTGAGGGCACCCCCCGCACTGGCTGCTGAACGACCGCAGCACCGGACCTGTGGCACACGCCCTCCAGTTCGTCCTGCATCCGACTGCATGCTGACCTGGTGGCAGCCCACCGCACTGACCGGCCTAGCACCGGGCTCGGGGTGACCGCATCTGATGCGACCGGCACCGCAGGAGGTGAGACTCCACCCCGCACCCGCATCGCCCGCGTGAGGCGAGAAAACTGCGCCAACACTAAAGCGGACAGAATACCCGTAGTGCTCCCCCCCCGCACCCGCCAGGAGCTTCCGCCAGCCTGCACAAGCTGTGGCGGGGGAGAGAAGCGGAGGTGAAGTGCCTCCACACCATCGAGTGACCCCCCCCCACTGCCGATGCCTGCGGGGGTGACGAGACTGCACCCAGCCGCCAGCCACGAGACGACTGCGTCCGCGAGCCTGCAACCGGCCCATGAAGCCTGCACAAGACGCACAAGATTGAGATGCCGCGGCCCATGTGAGCGGGCTGCACCCCAGATAAGGCAGCCTCAGCAAAGCTACCCACGCCTGGTCCTGTCGCGCAGCGGAGCCAAGCCGGCTATGCCCCAGACTGCACCTTGGGTCTCACTCACCTGCCTGCCGTTAGGCGCGGTGACAGGAACAGAAATGCCGGCCTGTGGAATGGCGCCTGTACAGCCTGCTGACGGTGAGGCGCGCACCCGGTCATAAATAGAATAAAGCCCGCTGCAGACACACCTCGAGGCCGCACCGATAGCGTATGCCTCATACAGAGGCCGCATGAGCCGGAAAGCCGGCAGCCTCAGGCAGCTGCCCCGGCCGGAGTGGAGACACGGCTGAAGCACCACCTAGCGGCTGCACCATTCACCGAAAATGCAAGTGCCCTGCTTGCAGCAGCCCTGTCCGGGACTAGACTTCCGCGAGGCCGCCCCCCCCCCCCCTCGTTCTGCACTTCCAGCCCCTAAGCGAGTGTCCTGGAATGATGATAGGCCACCACGGGGATAGAAAGGATAAGTTGTGTGCAGACCAGCGGGCGGGAAGCCCAAGTGAATGGGGCCGCCTCAGCCCTGCATGATGCTGCCTGCATTGGCAGTACGGAAGCGGAGGGACAGGAGCCAACTCACTGCCCGCAAATGATTGAAAGACAGCGGGGGAAATCGGACAGTTTTGAAAGTGCGAACGCTCACCGCACCTCAGCCCAGGCCTAAAGCTCAGCTCAGCGGGAGGCCCCCAGAGAGGAAAGCACGGAACTGTCAACGCAATCCAGTAGGGTCACAGGGAATCAAAAAACAATATAGCCAGCAGTGCACCTGCTTACCTCGAAATGCCTGCAGCAGCCAGAGCAGTCTCCCCTCTCCGCAAACGAGAGCTTCTCGGCCGGAGTCTCAGGGATCAGCTGGGACCGGTGCAAAGAACCGTGACAGTGCCACCTTGTGGTTGTTAATTGCATCGCGCCCTGCCAAAGAAGGAGCACAAGGTTTGAAGTCCTGCAAACGAAAACAGTGGCCACACTCCCAGCACAGACTCGCAAACAGAATGGTGGTTTGAAACGTTTTCCAGCTCCCATGCTGCAGTCATGGTGGGAACTACCTATTAGAAATAAAAAGACAGTCATGGTGGGAACTACCTATTTGAAATAAAAAGACAGCCAGCGCTGGAAGAGGGGAGCAGTAGCACTACTGTAAACCCCACCAGGGCCTCGTTTCAGTAGCCACCAACAAACCTCGGAAGCCCCTGAACACTGAAAAGATGTGCCAGTCAGCCTGCAAGGCCCCAAAGCAGCAAGCCCATGAAATGGAGAAGAAGGCTGTGAGAGACACAGCCAGGATGTATGATGAGTGCACCACATGCCCCAATGGGCTGTCTGTACTTTCAAAGGAGAAAGACTGTCACTCTTCACCAAGGGCCCCAAGAAGCCCGAAGCTGCTCCAGCCCAAACAAGTGCCGATCAAACAAAAGCAGCAAAGCCTGAAGAGAGCACCCGGAAGAAGGACCAAGAGCGCAAAGTCCGAGGTACGCAACGCACGGCGCCCAGGAGAGAGAGAGACCTCTCCACAGAGAAGTGCACTGCGGAAGACAGAAGGGAGATCCTCTACGTCCCCACCATGCCAGCGAAACCCCGCAGTGAGCCGAAGACAGCACAGAGTGTCCACCCTCACACTGCCTCAAGACGGAGTCGCCAGAGGCCCAAAACAGGCAAGAGGAGAGCCGCACACTCCACGTGGCAAGCTGCCACCGCAACATGTGCTACGACAACAGGCGACACATGGCCGGACGCCACGTCCGCACCGCAAGCAGGGAGCACATCACTCAAAGTGACCACACTCCGCTGAGCATGCCAGAAGGGAAGCAGGATCAAGTGCCACAACGGCGCAGCCTCGAGGCGCAAGCACGACGCCCTCGAGTGAAGAGAAGAGGAGCACCGCGAAATCCCTGAGGAGGGGATGGTGCCCAGGAAAGGTCCCCAAGAGGAAGAAGCAAGTCCTACTGACCGGACAGATCTGCGACAGGTCCGCAGAAAAGTGAAGACCGTCCCAAGGACTGGAAGCGACCAGCGAGATGTCCATGTGGCGCAAACATGAGACATGCGGCAGGACTCCACATCCAAGTGAGGACCTGGTCGGAAGGAGGAAAAAGAGTGGCAGGACGCCACTCTGCGAAAGAAGAAAGAACAGTGGCACAACGCCACAGGGCAGACATCCAACACAGGCGTGCAAGGAGGAACGGAGAAGAGCGACAGGACAGAGGACTCGTGCCAGCACTGGGGAAGGTGTTCATCAGCTCAAGCCAGCCACCGGGGTGCAGGGACGTCACTGGAGATAGCTTCGCAGGAGGACCAACCGTAAGCCGCTAGCAAGCGCGATCTGCGTCCAGGCCCCACGCTTCGCAGTTCGACCGTCCTCTCACCTGTCATCGGCTGCTTGGTATCGATAGCACCACGCCTAGCAAGTGCACCTGCTGGAAGACAACTGCAAGGGGCCACGAAGGCCCTCTAGCCCTCCTCACTCCACAAGGTCACCCAAGGCAAGAGATCACCACCTGTTGCCCAACTGAAGGAAAATCACTGTGTTTGTCATCGTCATCCAGGTGCATCATCACCAAGGACGTCAAAGGAGCATCGCACCACCAGAGTGGATCCCAACACTCCAGACAACCGGAGTTCAACGAGGCTAGCCACCCAGGAACCTTCTGTGTGCCCCCGTCAACCTGAAGCCTGCCGAAGTAGAGCATACCCAACCATTGGAATATCCACCCTTGGGGTTACACGAGGCTTGACCGTGGCCCTGTTGGGAGTTCTGCAGCGACCCCTCAGCGCGGCCTACAAAAGGCCCGCACAGCCCACGCGGTCACGTGGCAATCCAGGGGCAAGGGCCTCGACGGAGTTCCTGTGAGAGGGGAATCCGAATAGGAGAGATGCGTCGGCAGTAGCTCCACGACAGGCACAGGAAGCATGGAGGTCACAGTCGAAGACTGGTCACCCAAAGACCATCAGAGGAAGGCATAGAACCTAAGTGCTGACGGCGAGAACATCTAGACTGCGACACCACCCTCTGAGGCTACATGAGCGACTTGGCTGTGGGTCCTGTTGGCAGTTCCTCAGCGACGCCTTCGCGCGGTCTACACGAAGCCTGCACAGTCCACACGGTCTCATGGCAGCCCGGCAGGAAGGCCCTCCAGAAGGCTCCAGTGAGAGAGGAGTCCAGGCAAGAGAGGCAATTCTGAAGTTGCTCGGCTGTCAGGAGCTGGAAAGACCATCAAGCACGTCGCCTCCAAGGGAAGGCCTCATACACCGAGATCATCCCCGACAGCTGTAGGTTTGTCGTCCACCGGAACCTGAGCGCCTGCGAGATCTCCAGAGTGGACTCCACCACCGCTCCAGATGCACCGATACTTGAACATTGTAAATGCACTCCAACACCGCGAGACCAGGTCGGTCTGAAGTACATCGCCAAGGTGGACTAAACCATCCTGACCATGCAGTCCAAAGCTCCAGCGCTGCCTGGCTGACGGCCTGAAGAGACTCATTTGGAGCTGTGTATTGTTTATTTGTTTTCTTACAGGTTGGACTTTTGTTTGTTTCTTTTCATTAAAGTTTGGGAGGGATGTAGTGTCCGGCTGGACACGTTCTAGTGTTTCGCCCTGTACCACACTTACACTAACACCCACCCATCACAGGCATCACCAGTCAGGTGACCCTGCAAATAAAAGGGGCCGGGCGCAAGTGCCCTGGGCCAGTTCTAGTACCAAACTACGCTGTGTCTGTGGTAATTCATCCAACATGCGGGCCTGAGGCCCGAAACACCACAGGTGTCAAGGCGCTAGTGAATGCAAAGCTCAGTCAGTGTCTTTGTGTTCAGGATACTCGAGCGTACAGTGACTGTTTTCATACTACGCCGTCTCCCGGACCAAGGAAGGGCTGAGCAAATGCAACACACATTGCTTATTTGTAATTACCCTGCTCCTACTTCATTAGAGCGGGAATCACTCTTGTCCAGGCAATATTCCTTTCCACTCGTCATCTAAGAGCACCCTAAACTGAGTCTTCAGTCACAAAACTCGGGGGTAAGCAAACTACATTCTGACACGATTTTCATGAATTATTTGTTTTTCGTTACAAAGAATCATGCTCTCCCTTATCTTTGCAAATGACAAGTTGCTATATTGTACCCCTGAGCGATAATTATCTATTTGTTTCATGTATAAAATTAAATATAGTTAGCATTTACATTACCTGAACTAGTCTGTCAGTCGCAGTCTGTTACAGCGAGACACGGTACCTCGGGCCGGCCGACTCATAAGAGGCTGCAGGCCCCAAACTTGACTCCGGCAGCCGCGGTCCGGTCTGGAGTCACGTGACGAAGCATCATTAAGAGAGGCTGCAGCACCAGTTAAGTCTCTCTCCAGCACTGCAGCGGCCACAGTCCAACTCCGATCTGGACTCGAGCGGCACTTTGAGGAGAGGCTGCAGCACAGCGCACCATAGTGACTGGAGATACAAGCGGTGCGATCAGGGTGGCTCCACTCCAGTCAAACTTTAAAACTATCTATCTCATAACTGCCTGTGCCGCTCCGTCGCCTCCCGCCAAAGGTGCCCCACCCTATATTACCAGTCCTGTCTCGGCATTGGGTGAAAGTCGCACACATTGTTGCAGTCTCCACGACACGTGAATGCCGAATGGAGCAAGGAAGCTGAGCCAGACCCCAAACCTGCAGTCAGAGTCTGTCATGACAATGTGGCTGCCAGAGCAGCGTAATCGCACGCTGCTTTCCTCTGTTATAATTATAGCGCTCAAGCTTGACAGCTCAGGAAGCGCTATAAATGCGTGACTTCGCATTTTAGTGCGGTGATGCGGACCACCTCACTGAAATGCGTTAGTCTAACGCGTGATGAGTGGTACAAGGCAGGGCTGCATTTTGGCGGAAGGTAGTGGCTTGCCTGAGCGAGGTACTGGCGTGGGATCTGCCTTTCGAGCCAAAGTTATTGTTACTACATAGCATAGATAGCATTGGGGGGAACCGATACAAACAGCACTTATTGTTTTTAGCCGTTACCATTGCTAAAAGAGATATCGCTCAACAGTGGAAAAGTGCATCTCCCCCATAGATCGGCAGATGGAAAAATGCCATTGACGAATGTATGAATGCAGAGATTGCTGTGTTTCAGGCTCGGGGATGTCCCCAAAAGCATAAGAAAATATGGCTGCGGTGGGCGGACTACAGAGTCTTAGAATTACCCCAACTCATCGAGTCAGACCCTTGAAAGACTATGTCCCCTTGATGCGACTGGCCTCCTTACAACGGAGTGTTTCATGTGATCACTTCCGGCCACATATTCAGTGGTTCGAATATAATTTGGTGGGATTTGAAAAGAACTGTGCAATGTTGTTATTGTTATGTTTGGGAGTTACTCAAAAAATACAAACAGATGTATACGGTGTTATGTGTATCCATCACAATGTATCCTCCGGGTCATGTCCCGGCATATACCATGTAAAATCAATAAAATATATTGTTAAAAAAAATATGTAATAATGAAAAAACAAGAGGCATGATAAAGTAAAATAATTGCCTAGAATCACACAATTTGTTCAAGTGGCCAAGCCAGGATCGAATGTGGGTTTTCTTGTCTCACATTGTGCAATTCAGCCACTAAATTCCTTTTTTGCGCCTGTTGGATATCAAAGTTTAATGCTTTCTCTTTCATTCTTTGTTCATTGGGTTTGAGAATGGATAGCAGGCAGAAGCCACAAGAAAGCCCAGCTAATTTTGAGCTTGAGGGCTCAAGAGGACCTCGAGCTGAACCAGAGCCTAGCATCTGGCTCAAGCCTTCAGTGGCTCACACACGTCTACAATTCTGCACAGGATGAAAGATGGCCATCGAGTCGGAGCTTCATGGGGAAGATCCCGGGTTAGGATCTTTATCTATAAATATCCTTGATTGTACCCTGACAGCCACCTCTATGCTCTCTAACATCGATAAAGGAACTTTATTGGAATACACTAGACAAGATGATTAATACTTACAAGAAGGATTATATGTGGATTCTCTATCGAAGGACCCTGAGCGCCTCCTACTTGCTTATGAGGACTCCTGGGGACTCTGAGCGGCTCCTACTTTCATCTGTTGACTTCTGAGATCTTGATCTGCAGCAGCCCCCTGTGGATTCACCTGTCGGCTGCCCAGTATTCGCGCTGCCTGCTCCTTCCAGTAAGCTGCATTGCACTGCATCCCTGTTGACTGCGGGAGCTGCCTGAGACACTTGAGAAGTGCGCCGGCTGATGGCCTACCCATTTGTCTTTCATGCTAGAGGATTGTGTGGATGCCCCAGCATGCTCATGTCTCCTTGGTGGATTCTTGTGTCCACCTGCATGCCCTGGTTTCCAGCGACCACTGCAATGGCACAAGTGTGCCCGTTCTGCCCAGCCTTCTGGATGATGTGTATGCTTGGCTGCCCCAGTGACTTTCACCTCTCATTCATGTTCATAGCGACAAAGTGCGCTGAACTCCTCGTGTCTTATCCCTGCGTGCTCTTACCCACCCCGCTTCCAGCGCTGACTGATATGAATGTTTCTGTGACAGCTGAGGAGCGCGGAAGTACTTTGGGTACCCGACTCCTGAGGGGAGCGCTTGGGGTCAGCCGCTCCTTCTGTGTTCGCCTCTTGCTCTGTGGGGTCCCCGGAGGGAATCCTCAGGGCTGTGGTGGGCCCTCCATTTTGGGGTCCCTCTCATGCCAGATTCTCCCTGAAATTGGCAGCCCAATCCCGGCTGAAATAAACATAGGACTTGTCCCTCACAGGTACAATGAAAGTAAAGAAGGACTTCTAAAATCATCAATTCCTGCAATTGCTCCAGACATAGGACTTGTTCTTACACAAGCTCACTGACACCGAAGAAGGACTACTAGTTCTTCACTAAGGTACCTACTCTAGAGCCTAAAAAGTGCACCCATATTTTAATGGTATCGGGGTTGTCACACACTAAGTGCAAATGTTTCTGTTGTGCTTAGTCCTTTTAATTTCTGCAATCCTTATTAGATACTTCTTGCCCCTGTCCCTCATTTTAGTTTCTACAATCATTATTAGATAGAGCTTGCCCTCTCCCTCATTTTAATGGCTTGGGATGCTTACTAGTATAATGTCAATTACTGCGTTGATCCAGTGTCCACACTTTTGTTTGAAATTGTTACCGTCTACACTTCTCTTGCCCTTATTGCAGTATATCGTTTTGGTTCTAAACCACTTAACGCCTACTAATGCTGCCTTTGAATGCCTAGCTCCTCTACCCAAAATAACCTCTAGACTACACTGGAAATGCAACTGTTACTCAGATTGGATAAAATTAAATTAGTACATCTTATCTCTGCTACACATGATCCTGCTCGATCTAGGTACTTCTCCCATTGCCTACCTTCTTCCTACCTCATTTGAAGAATTCAGGGTTTGAGTTACTTGCTCTTCATTCACTTCACCTCCTCTGTTTACACTCCATCTGTTGCCACTTTACCCCCTTGGACTACACTCCTTCAGATGATATTGCTCACTTGCCCCGGTCGCAGATTTTTAGCCTGATGCGCTTCTCAAGAGGTCATTTTTAACTCCTAAACTGCTGTAACAGTCACTGCAATGGAATTAATTCCCAGTGATTGTTTGGTATCACAGGTAGACAGTCATTTGCTTAAGATTAAATATCCACCTAACCTCTCTAAAAACGCAGCCAAAAACTTCAAACAAACTTCTGAAATGGTATCCTGAAATGTTCATATCTGATGTTTACTTTTGCGCCAATAAAGGTGCAGTGGTTACTGATTTAATTTTCTTCACCAACAAAAGAGCACAATGGAGAAATGCCATTGATGCAACGCTCAAGATTAACACATCTAGGAAAACACCTTATGGCCTACGAATCTCCATATCACCCTCACCGATCTTCATGACTGAAGCAACAATCTCCCTCTACAACAATTGCCTGACAGTTCTCTAGAGCTGTTTGATAATTATTCATGAGGATCAAAAATTAGATGTTGAGCGAGATCCCTTTTTCCTCCAATAGTCCACATCTCCCCTCCTTATCATCAACGGAAATACAAACTTCCTCCAGACCCTCCTCTACTACATCACCTATATGGCCCCACGAACAACCTCACAATTCCATCAAGAACCAGTACAGATGGCTGCTGATCATCTAAGCCTTGGGAAGTCTCTTACTCTTCCCCTTTATCCCAACTTTCTGACCTGCCCCAATCCTCTGCACATTGAAGAAATAACACCCGTAATGAGAGAAAAGACAACAGGCTTAGCCAGGAGATATTTACGAATACTTTGTTTCCTCCCTCGATCAATAGTACACCCTCACCTACCTCATCTGCTTCCCAAAGGTATCCCATTCATTCACACAGGACTCCAATTTGGCTTTAATGTCCACCCGACACCATGTGCCCAAGGGCAAAGATGCTCTGTCCACCCCTCTTCCTATCACCTCCATGAGAAGACCCTCTCCTAACTTTTAAACTCCTATTATGTCACCCTCCTCACCTCCCATGTTACGGTGGAGCTACTTACTATTCCTTCCCCCCCGGATGGTGATCTCTTATCCTCTGTCCCTAGCCTACACGCAATTCCCACACCTCCCATAGTCACCAACCACCTCCCTTCCCTGGAGAATATACTTGATGATATTAGTCAAGAACTTCAGCTAGTCAAAACCAATCTGCAGAACCTTATCCATTACACCTCGAAGCAGGAGAAGATCTTGAATCTCAACTTGACCCCTTGAGCGATCAGAACCCTACACTCCAAAAAACATAACTCATCCCAATTCGGATGGAAGAACTATTCTTGGCATGGGACTTAGGGCATCTCAAACTCTCCTAACTTGAACAGGAAAACTCTACCCTATCTCAATCCCATCGCTAGACCCCACAGAATTACAGACCACCTATCTGATGGTGTCATTCAATCCCTCCTGCTCTCTTAGTAATGAGGTTCTGTTTTCCGCACCATTCATTATCCAAACTATCCCATCCAACCCTCTTAGAGAACCTAGCTTCAACCAGAGAACCTTGAATGAACACAACCTATTACAAGTCCCCATAACACACCCTGAAGTTTCAGAAACCAAATTTCATCTCGGATCTATGCTTCTTAATTGCAGATCGGCAGTTAAACACACAGCTGACATCGTGGATCTCATTCTCACACAAGACCTCGACTTCATAATACTAAATCGAAACCTGGCTGAATGAGACCTCATCATCTATGTTGGACATTCTAGTCCCACCCAACTATGACATCATCAGACTTGATAGAACTGGTAGAGTTGGGGGGGCTTAGCATGCATCTACCATTCTATGTTCACCCTGAAACATGCACAAACTATGCCAATGACCTCCTGTGAACACCTAGGTATCGAAATATGAGACGATAAGATAGTTTGGAAACTTCATGTGATTTACCACCCCCAGGAAATAACCTACCTTTCATTGAGCAAATAATGGAGACCATCTCCGCTAACTCAGAGCAGCACACCAAACATATTTTCCTTGGGGACTTCAACATACTTTGGAATGATTCTAATTACCCCTTACTGAACACTTTCAAGGCATTCCTCCCGGACCACAATCTTACCCAGTCTTGCAATGGCCCTACTCACAATAGAGACTCCACCCTTGATCTGATCATCTTGAAATTCAGTACTATCCAACTGGCATCTATAACCCCCCTGTGACTGGTCGGATAACTACATAATCTCCTTCCTCATCCTGGAGAAGGTGACGACAAAGAAGGGCCAGCCGCTTAAACCCAAACATTGGTCCAGAGACTTGAGGAATATTAATTTCTCCGACTTAACCTTTACTAGCAATAACATCCTACAACCTACCACAAACATGACGAATGTGTATGATCTTACGGAACATTACATACAATCCATGGGAGACATATTTAATAAGATTGCCCCGAAACAGTTAAAAAGAATACAGATCCGACACACCAAACCTTAGTTCAATGGTAGCCTTAATGAGGAAAGACACAAATTAAGGCTTGCGGAGAGAACGTGAAGAAGCTCTCCCTCCATCGCACACCTCAAGCACTTGAGGTCAACAAGAAGAGTTTACAACGAACACATCCGATGTTCCAAAGCAGAATACTTCAGGAAGCAATTAGACAATGGAAAAAAGTATTTGAAATCATCAATCAACCAGTAACAAGTAAAACTAACCACCACCTGGTAGACACTGGTTCTTTGCCAAGCAGTGAGGAATTCTCCACCTATTTAATTGAAAAGACAAAGAGAATTGAATCAGACCTGCTTTGCACCTCATAGATTCTGTTAACCCATGTCCAACCCAATCCCCTACCTGTATTTTACCAGGTTATTTCAGATCCTTTTGTCTACACTACTAAAAACAATGCTAATTGGAGGGACTTCAAAATCCCGGATGAATGTTTTACTCACACTACAATAAAACCCTCCAATCACTTCAATGATCCCCTGCCTGCCAAGCTCATCAAACAATTCAGTCCTTCCATAATACCTCTTTGAACCAATATTGTCAACGCATCTCTCGTGCAGGGCATATTTCCCGATAGTCTAAAGATAGGACAGTTCACCCCTATTCCAAAAAAACCTAATGCAGACCTGTCTGACCTCAACAACTCCCGCCCTATCACCAACATCTCGACTCTCGCAAAGCTTGAAGAGAAATACATACACATGCAACTTTGCAAACACAATGCAGACCTGTCTGACCTCAACAACTCCCGCCCTATCACCAACATCTCGACTCTCGCAAAGCTTGAAGAGAAATACATACACATGCAACTTTGCAAACACATTTAACATTTTCAACTCATTGATCATCAACAATATAACTTCAGAAAAGATCATAGCACTGAAATGGCTTTAACACACATTGTTGATGATGCCCTGAGAATGTTAGACCAAAATGAACCCCGATTACTTATATCACTTGACCTCTCTTCGGCTTTCAATACGGTCAAACATGATAATATGACTGACCTACTTGAGAATAGGATGGGGCTATCTGGTCCTGTTCTAAAATGGATTGCTTTTTTCCTTCATAATAGAATACAAAGAATCAAGGTCAATCAAACCCTATCTGACACTACTCCAGTCACAATTGGAGTTCCCCAAGGATCCACACTCTCTCCCACCTTGTTCAATCTGATCATGGAACCTCTAACCGATCTTTAGAATCTCTCTAACATGAACTACCACATGTACGCTGATGACACAACTATATTTAAAAATGTCCTCCCTTGATATCAAACTGCAACTACACCTACAGAAAACCCAACAATGGCTGACTCGCAATCACTTCATGCTCAACACCCTCAAAACGTAATTCCTCCTATAAGGGAATAACGGGAGGGATACATTATACAGTTGTGCTATAAAGGTCGTCATAAACGTAAAATGTCTTGGAGGCTTGTCAGTTCAACTGCCCTGCAAGGCAATAAAACTTTGGAACATAGCAGCAAAAGAACTAGATAAGAATGAGTGCTGAACCGAACTATACAAGAGGGGACTGCTTTGCTTATTCATTTTTTTAATTTCGTCGTTCATTCTCTTTTAGCGCTTGCAGCTCAAAACACATGGAGAAGCAAGCAAGTCAGTTTTTAACCTATCTACCTAGAATGTTTGTTCTCCTTTACACATACGAATCCTGACGTGTTCACATCTTCTAATGCCTTTCAACTGGATTAATCGTTTTGATGTCTTATGTATCTTGGTGGCTTGTTCCACCCTTTTATGATTTAAAAAAAAATCAAATAAAAGTATTTTCTAAAAAAAAAAAAATTATGTAACCACGAGAAGTGATAATATATCGGATATGTGGTGAATGTAACTACGTTGTTTTTTAAATAAAAAGATTTTAAAAAAAAATCCTCCTGATCACACCTAACAATCACTCTTCCAGTATAGAAGAATGGATCAAGCAACTCACTGCTTTCAACTACGTCCCACACTTGATAGATTCTACTAGATCACTAGGTATAACTTTGGACAAACACCTGAATATGCAAGATCATATCAGTGCCACTACTAGGAGAGCTAACTACCATCTAAATATATTAAGGAAATCAACCTTTCTTGCCCCTGGCTGACTCTTAGTTAGCAGTCCAATCCCTGGTTATCTCCCATCTGGATTATGGGAGCGCTACTCTTGCTGGGTTACTCAAAGTATAGCTGGCTCCACTAACAGCTACTTTAAACTCTGCTTCCAGGCTCATCACTGGATCCAGAAGATTCAACCACATCACACCTGACCTCAACCAACTAAAATGCCTCCAGTTGAAGATAGCTTTCATGACGCACAAGGCCCTACACCATAACACACCGTCTACCTGGCCAAACACCTTGAACTTTCCAGAGGTAGCCGCTCCTCAAGAAGCTCGAACTCCCTACTGCTGATGCCACAGAAGTTCAAAAAGAAGAAGACTTGCAACCGCTCCTTCTCTGGTCTAGCCCCTAGAATATGGAACTCACTACCGCCTGAAATCAGGACAAACCCCTTCTCTACCTTCTTTAAAAAGGAAGTAAGAATGATTTTAATTCCTTCACTAGCCATCCTCAGTCATTCAGCCTCATCCTTTACTTGTAGACTCCCAGGGATCATGATCCTCCAAATTGTTTTGATATACTGTATCTAAAGTTATTTGTGGGTTTTGCTCCCTGTTTTGTCCCTCCTGCATCTTATCTTTTATGTATGATCTGACTGCCACATGTACAGTGCTCTGACACCCTGTATGGTCATGTTCGCTCTATATAAAACTCTGCAAATAATATAAATAAATAGGTATTCTGTCCCTAAAATAAGCTTAGATGCTGTTGTCAATGTGATACCACTTTTGTGTGTGAGGATATCATAGCTTGCACTGCTGATGACCATCTGGTACCTCTGCTGTGTGTGATTGGAACTTACACTGCTGCCAAATGCTGCACATTGTGTGTGTGTTTACAGACAGGCTTGGACTGCTACTGTAGATGCTGTCTATGTTCTGTGCATGTGAGGGAAGCTTGCATTGTTTCTGACCAGATCGGTATAAGTTCTGTGGGTGTGAGGTAAGCGTGTATTCATGCCTGGTGCTGTGTGTGGAAATCTTGCTATGAATGGGAGTCAAGCTTGCACTCATAGACCCCAGTGCTGTTTCTCATACGTGTACCAAATCTGAAATGTGGCTTGTTCATTGTATATAAAGGAGGCATTAAATGGTGCTGCCTATTGCCAAACTTGTTCCAGGTCTGTGAAGGAAGCTTGCACTCGCCCTGCAGTCCCACATTTGTTCCAGGTCTTTGAAGGAAGTTTCCATTGCTGGCCATGCAGTAGTGTACTTGTTCCATTGCTTTGAAGGAAGCATGCACTGGCTGCCACTGCAGTACCACTCTTGTTTCGTGTATTTAAAGGAAACTTGCACTGATCCTGCAGTACCACATTGTTCCAAAAATTATGATGCTCTTGACCAATGTTTTTTTTCTTATGCGCGTGAGACAAGGACACCCTGCTCTCCTGCTCTCTGTGCTCTATTTCTGTGTTGTAGGTCTGACCAAAAGACTGTTTTAGCTGCGTCATCAGCCTCATGTTTTCTCAAAAGTAACACATAATCTTGCTTAGAGAAAATGGGCTTTGAGGAAACTCACTTCAGTTTTTCATCAGAGTGTCAGTCACTTATTAGTTCAGCCCTTCAAAAAGCATTCATATAATTGGGCAATGGATTAGCCCTCTTCAGCCATTGGCTTTGTTGCCAATGTTTGGCTCTGCCTAGTATATAAGGCTGGTTTTCAGGATGTCAGGTAGTCTGAGTAATAGTATTAGCTTACTTAAAAATGCAGACTTGTGCTAATTGAGTAATGAGAGTACCAGCAGCACTGCTGTCTTTGGTACTGGACCACAACTTTCTTATGCAGAGTGCCAGGCATTACTGCTTCAAGCTTCAAAACCATGCTACCACCTTGAAAAGGTATTCTACATACACTATCATTTTTCATAGTTCCAAGAAGGTAAACCAGTGTTAGGTTTTATTTTTTAATTTTTTTTATTGAAGCACGTCTGCCACGTTTAGATGTTATATTTTTTTCTTTTGGTTTTCTATGTCTTACTTTCTTTACGCTTGCACTACAAAGAAAACCATGAACTAGTTTTTTTTTTTTTTAGAAGGCAAGTGTTGTTTACAGGAGTTTAGATAACCTCAGTGGACATTCAGGCTTCAGAGTAACTTACTTCAAGAGCTTGGAATTACACTAACGGACTGATGCACCAGATACTCAACCTGTGTATCCTATGCCACCATCTGTCCCAACCTCTCTTCCAAGTGAAAGGTGTACCTGTGTGGGAGCAGTGTGATTGTGTGAGTGCAGGTTGAAAGTTTTTCCTTTATGAGCACAGAGTGAGGTGTATGCTTTTAGGAGTACAGGGTGAGGGATGTGCCTATGTGAGGGAAGCAGTGTGTGTGTCGCTTCCCTACATGCTATGTCTTTGTGTGCGTGCAATATACAAGGGCTGGACGCATTAGCTTTGAAAATGCTTTTAAGGGTTATGGCTTTGACTTACAGAAATGCAGTGCAAGGAGTGGAAATACAATAGTGTGAGTATGAGAATGGTAGTGAGTTTTGAAATGGCAAAAATATCCACCCAGGGCTTTCCCTATTGTTGGAAGATGTAATGTGCCATCTTAGGATGCAACCACCATTCATGATCAGTCAGGTATCCCCGGCTGAGTTTGTCCACACTGGTGTTTAAAGATCCCACCAGGTGGTTCACAATCAGGGAGATGCCTTGACACTCCAGCCCACTCCAGAGACGCAGTGCCTCTTGTCACAGGACCCCGCACTGCCCTGCTTGTTGCAGTACCACAAGGTGGTGGTGTTGTTTGTGATAACTTGCACCGACCTTTCCGTGATGGAAAGTAGGAAGGCCTTCAATGCCGGGCGCTTGGCCTGTAGCTCCAACAGATTTAGGTGGAGCCAGCTTTGAGCCAGAGACCAGAGTCCTCTGATCTCCACCTCTCCTAGATGATCTTCCCATCCCAGCAGGGAAGCATCCGTCACCACTGTAAGCTATGCGTGGGAAAGGGAGAAGGATCAGTTGCTGATCAGGTTGCAGTCTAACGGCCACCACTGCAAACCTTGTGCAGTCTACCCTGAAACCTGCATGACATCCAACAGGTTTCCCTGGTGCTGGACCAATTAAGACTTCAGATTCCAAAGCGGGGCCCAAAAATGCCACCTGGCAAAGTGGACCCACGGGATGCATCAGGCCAGCAGCCTTAGAGCTGCTGTTACTGAGATCCAGGACCAAGACTGAAACTTTGGGATCATAGCCTGAATGCCCTGGACTCATAGTGAGGGAGAAAAGGACCACGGACTTCACTGTGTCCAGAAGTGCTCCCATAACAGGAAGACTCTGAAGCAATCAAGTGCAACTTCAGCTCATTGATTGAGAACCTCAATGATCTCAGAAGGTACATCGTCTGGATTTTGTCTACAACTGACTGTGGCAAACTCACCTGAAATCCAACCAGTCATCAAGGTAGGGGAAAACCTTCCGCAACCTTCGAAGATAAGCAGCAACCCCCATCATCAATTTTGGCCCATCATCAATTTTGAAAATACCAAAGGGGCAAGGGTAAGGCCGAAGGTGAGCACACATTCTGCCTTCCACAGGGTGGTTAAGGGCAAACTAAAGCAGTTTGGAGGCTGATGGTGCAAGGATGTGGCAGTGAGTAGAGCACTGTCGCTGGTGACCTGTGCGATGTCTACTTGATCCCCCGTCCCGAATGGACTGTGGCTGCTGTGGCTATATTCCAGCCCACTGGAGTAACTTCAGAATGCGCAAGACAGATGGGGAAACTGACTGTCACGGGTGGACCGACCCAAGGAACACGTCGTGATACTGCTTTCCTTAAAGTGTTTCAGAAGAGACTCAGCTTTTTCACAAAATAGGTGGAACCCATCAAAAGGAATATCCCTCGGGGATGCCTGCACGCCTCAAGAGAAGCCATTGGATCACATCCACACATGTTGGAGAAGCACAACACTAGTCCCCACGCTCATCCCAAGCAATCAGTAGTATCAAGGCCAGGCTAAATTACATACTTGGCTGAATACTGGCTGTCCTGAATGGTTCGAGCCGAAGAGGCCCAAAATTCCTCCAGGATTGCCCGCAAAATCTCACTGACCAAGGCCCAGGTGGCATCCATGTAACAGCCAGACTACACAGGCCGACCTCAAAGTCAAGCTCTCCGAAGAGCACATTTGCTTCTTGAATGCCACAATTCTTTTCAATTCCTTGCCTGGAGAAGTCATGGGGATCAATTTAGGATTTACTTTGCTGGTGGAAGCCTGGACCACCAAACCCAAAGGAGTAGGATGCAGAATAAAAAAAAAACAGGACATCAGCTGCTGATCTGTGGCTACTGACCACTTGCCTGTTCACTGGTGGACAAAAGCAAGGCTTAGCCGAAGTGCCCATAAGGGCATCCTTAAATGGCATAAGGGACTAGGATGGGGTTGGCTCAGGGTGCAAAACCTCAGGAAGAACATTTGTTTTTATTTCAACAGAAGGCAGCTGTAGGTCTAGGACCTCAGCTGCCATTTAATCACCACAGCAAATGAAACACTTTCGTTTGTTGGGGTCAACCTTTTATCAGAAGGAAGTATCAAGCCCACTGGCCTCTTGTGTGTGTGAGTAATGTATATATATATATATTTCCAAAAGGTTGTCCAAAATTGAAGACGCACTCAGCAAAGGGTGTTTCATCAGAAACTTTACTTTCAAACCGGCATTTCATGACAAACATTTTCCATAGCCTGACGCGTTTCAGAGCTCCTGCTGCTTCATTAGAGGCTTGCTAACAGTCCACAAAAGCAGTAACACACCCTCTTCATGCTAGTAGGTAATTGCCCTTAGGTGGGCCTCCCAAGTGAGTACCAGTGCTGGGAGTTGCGGTATGTGATGTGCCATTACCATTATTTCCCTCCAGTGGGATCTGTGTTCTTGTTGCAACATTATTTAAAACATTTTCCTTGATATATATATATATATATATCCCTGTGGCGGTTGCCACAGGGTAGTTATAGTTAGGCCAGGTTTTTTTATGCATCCAATAACTTTGGGACGGTTTGACGAGGAGGCGAGAAAAAAAAAGGGGGTCCCAAAATGCAAAATTCCTGTGCATGTTCCATAGACTTCATTAACCCCTTTAGTGCGGGTGTTGGCCAATGGACGACACCCGCACTACCTAGTGCATCAGTGATGTCATTTGAGATGTCATGAGTGATGTCACTGACCATGTCATGAGTGATGTAATATGTGACATCCATCAACAGTACATTGCAGGGGCGCGAGTTATAGTTAGCTCAGCTAACTATAACGGCTGAATTTCTCGGGTTTTGTACGAGTGAAATGTCAGACTAACTATAACGTCCCTCTAACCTTTAGTTTTTTCCGTGAATATCTAAGGTTTTTTTAATGCAAATTTCTAACTATAACGTCCCTGAAACCTGTGTTTTTTTCAGTGAATTTCCAAGGCTTTTCAAATGCTCATTTCTAATCATAATGTTCCTGAAACCTGTGATTTTTTTCAGTGAATTTCTAAGGTTTTTTAACCAGCCGTCACATTTGCAGAGTGGTAGAGAAAGGGTTCTGGGCATCCGACCAGCTCTCGAGAATTCCGTTGCTTAGGACTTACAGGAGGTACCAGGAGGGCTTCTTGGCCCCAAAGGTAACTCTGGAGTAAAGTGGACTTCATTCCCCAACCAGTAGTGCACCAGGAGGCGCGTTTGCAGAGTGGTGGACAAAGGGGGCGTGGGCTCCGAAGACCTTTTAGCAATCCTGCTGTGTGGGACTTACTGGAGGTAATAGGAGGGGTAGTTGGCCCTCAAGGACGTACTTGGGGGACAACTTCCCCTCCTATTACCTCCAGTAAGTCCCACACAGCAGGATGCTGAGTTCTGATACCAGGCCACACCCCCTTTGTCCACCACTCTGCAAACGCACCTCGTGGTGTGCTCTTGGTTGGGGGATGAAGTCCCCTTTGCTCCTGGGGGTCCTAAGGGGCCAACAAGCCCTCCAGTAAGCCCCACACAGCTGGATTGCTGAGAGGTGGTCAGAGGCCACGCACCCTTTTTACACCACTCTACAAACGCACCTCCTGGCACACTGCTGCTTGGGAGATGAAGTCCACTTTAGTCCTCGGACACAAGGGGACCTCATCGCCCCACCAGCAGTGCGCCAAGGGGCGCGTTTGCATGAAGCGTTTCCATGAAGCGAAGCAGAGTTTGCTATGGCATGGCAGGAGCACTGCTCCCGCCATGCCATAGCAAACTGCAATGTCCCGGGGTGGGCAACCCGGGACAGTGCTGGAGCTGGCCCTGGGGGATGGCTGTCCCCAGGGCCAGGGAGGGCTCCTGGAGGGGGGCCATGTGGCCCCCCTCCCATCTACATTGTAGCCCCGGGGAGGTGGTGGTCCCCGGGGGTCCACAACGGACCACCGCATTCACTTAATGTATGCCCTAGGGATGTGGTGGTCCCCGGGGCTGTGTGGGGGAGCTCAACCCCCCCACACTCCATTTTTAAACATAGCCCCAGGGTGGTGGCGGTCCCCGGGACTCCGCATGGCCCCCAGCATTTAATGACTATAGCCCCAGGGAGGTGGCGGTCCCCGTGGCTACGTGGGGGGGGAGGAGCCCCCCCCCCAAGCATTTTCTAAAAAAATAAAGCCTCGGGGAGGTGGTGGTCCCAGGGGCTTTGGGGGGCCCATGTGGCCCGTGTCCTTAATGATTAAAGCCCCTGGGAGGTGGCGTCCCCGGGGCTGCATGGGGGAGTAAGAGCCCCTGAATATCTAATAACAATTGGTCCCGGTCCACCCGGGGGCTTAAAAAAAAAACATGGGAGAAAATTGCTTTTTTTGGCCCTGGGGTCCCTGTGGGACCCCCTGAGCAGGCCTAGGGGGTCAGGGTGTTTCAACCCAGCCCCCTTTTCTTGTTTTTTTTAATCGCTTTTTAACCTTTTTTCTTGTGACTTGACAGAGTCACAAGATGGCTGCCAACACTTCCTGGTTGGAACTGTTGGCAGCCAATCAAATCGCAGGCACGAGATCGTGAGGGTTTGCAGATACTCCGCGGCCATATTTGTATATCTGAGAAATATTTAAATTTCTCAGCAACTACTGAACGGATTTACACCACTTAACAAAGAGAACGCTTTCTGGACCAAGAGCTACCTTTTTGCCACATTTGGTGTAATTCCGTTCAGCAGTTCAGGCTGTAGCCGTGTCTAAAGATTCCTATGGAAATTAACATGGAGAAAAAGCATTTTGGGACCCCCCCTTTTTCTCGGTCCCCGCTTGACGAATCATCCAGAAACTTGCAACACAGCAGCTGAATTGAGCAGGTCATTAGTTTTGAAAATTTTGCGAAGATTCGTCAAACGGCGCCAAAGATATTGGCAAAAGAAAAAACTCTTTTTGAATAGAAACATGGTCCTAACTATACCTCCTGGCGACCGCCAGTAGGTTATATATCTATCTATGTATCTATCTATCTATCTATCTATCTATCTATCTATCTATATATATATATATATATATATATATATATATATATATATATATATATTAGGGATAATGGGGTGGGTCTGGCCCATCTTAACATCAGGCCCCACCCACACCCCTAGAGCCTCAACTGTCTTTCTACTCCACTGCAGACTAAAAAAGTCCCATCCCAATGGCAAGCAAGAGGTCATTTGATTCTTTTGGGAGTTGTTTTTAAATATGTGTCAGGGGAGTGTGGCTAACTCCAAGTATCGTCTCACTTACAATGATGAATGGCTACACTTTTTGGGCTTCAGTAGGCTTCCACCTGGGAAAACCTACTGGACCTAGACAGTTCTGAAAACAAGTCAACCGGGGGAGTCCATGGTGGTGTGCTACGCGTGGATCCCACAACAATTTTTTACCCACAATGCACTACAAACCTCAAACTTTGTCTAAAAACACACATTTTCCTCACATTTCTGTGAGCAAATCTTCTGAAATCTGCGCAGAGGTACAAATTTCTTACAACCGTGAGTTTCCACAATTCCCTTGATAAGAACGGTAGCCCACTTGTGTGGGTAGGCCAAGAGCCCACGACACAAAAGCCCCTAAAGCTCTACATTGATGGATAACCAATAGGGGTAGGTGGAGTATTTGGGGCCGTTCTGTGGTGCCACTCATGCAAAGGTACGAACCACAGGCAGTTTAGAAAAATAGACAACCAGGGGATTCCAGGGTGGTCTGCTTGTGTGGATCCTATGAGGTTTTCTTACCCACAATGCCCTGCAAACCTCAAACTTTGCCTGTAATCATGCATGTTCCTTACATTTCTGTGATGGAAACTTCCAGGATCCGTAGGAATCTACAAAATTTCTACCATCCAGTGTTATCAGCATTTTATTGTGCCGATAAAAATGCTGCACAACTTGTGTTGCTGGGCCAAGTGCCTGCGACAGGAACAGATCAAACTGAGGTCAATGGGAGCCCTTTGAGGAAACTCCTATTGACATTGCGGCCCCCCTTCCCTTTAATA
The DNA here is from genome assembly GCA_963921515.1 of Calotriton arnoldi. Lineage (NCBI taxonomy): Eukaryota > Metazoa > Chordata > Amphibia > Caudata > Salamandridae > Calotriton > Calotriton arnoldi. The sequence continues at coordinate 1,444,383 of CAWUFW010000497.1, forward strand.
AACAAACAAACAAAAAAAGGCCCTTGGGGATGGGGTCCCCAGGACCTAAAGAGACTCGGGCAGTGGAGCTGCATGGTTTAGTGAAAATGTAGCCTAATATTTGTGGAAAAAGGTTACAGAGTTGGGAAATATGACCATATATTTAGAAACTTGCATTTTAGAACACGTTTAAATGCTAATGAAATGCTTGTTTTAGAAAATGACTTACAAATAAAAACATGATTGTAGGTTCTTAGAATATTAACAAATAAACCGAAAATATAGCTCATTATAACTAGTGTAGAAGTGGAAGATGCCATTAGAAATGCTTCATTTATAAATGAGTGTTTTTCAAATATTTTGAACCTGTGCAGTGACTAGGCCCACAGCTTTCCTTTCGACCTTTGCTCATAGTAAAGTACTCATTTTGTGCAACTGCCTAGCATTGCTGTCATCTTTTGAAATGTGCGGACTGTAATATCTTGCTCATTTAGTTCCTCACCCCATGTTAGATCATTTCACTAGAATATAATAGACTTATTGAAACCGTAAAGAATAAATGATGACATACACTTTATAAATGTTGCTTCCGAATAATTTTATATATATAATTTCACATTAGTGACTAGTCTTTTTCTATGCGATGAGCTTAGAGTGCATCTTTTATCTTAGGTAAGAGGGTTCTCATGGGAACCTTTCCTCATGTAACAATCGGGCTAGAAAACTGTACCAACCCTGTCAACAAGAGTGCAGACTGTGTGAATCTGAAGACAAAGCATCATATGACTGACTGTTAGAAATGGGGGTCTCTAGTTGGCAGAGGTAGGTACCTTTGTCCAAATAGGGACCCTTGCTTCTAGTCAGGGTAAGGGGTATACACTCCTAAAATAACCCCTGCTCACCCCCTTGGTAGCTTGGCACAAACAGACAGGCTTATCTCAGAGGCAGTGTGTAAAGCGTTTGTGAACACATACAGTAATACAGTGAAAACACTAAAAATGGACACCACACCAGTTTAGAAAAATAAGTAATCTTTATCTAAACCAAAACAAGACCTAACGACAAAAATCCACAATACAGTAATAAAAATATGACTTTTAGAAGGTAGAAATAGTTCAGTTCAATGTAAGTTGTAAATGCTACACTTTTCTCAAAAGTACCTTAGATGCGTCACGCAAAACAAACAAAAGTGCACAACAACCTCCATTGTCAGTGTGAGCTCTGGCTCCAGACGCACCACAGGGGGTTGGAGCCGTCATTGTGGAAGGCAGGCACAGCCCGATTCAGGTGCTCCTCCTCCCACCACTCCAAATGCAGACCAGGCCTATTCAGCCCAGCCCCGACTCATCTGACACTACCCCTCTCCAGCCCCTGTAATCCAAAAGCCAGACATGCAATACACAAACCTAGCAGAGGCACACTGGATGGTTAGGCAAGAAAATACCTACTTTCTAAAAGTGGTATTTTCAAACACAGAATGTAAAAATCACCCTCACTAAAAGATGCATTTTAACATTCTGAGTTCAGGCATACTAGACTTTATTTTTCTACCTTGTTCCCAGGGCCAGTTATGTTTATAAGATGTTATAAACAAACTCCCCATTCTGTCCTATGGGAACAGGTAGCCTTCCAATAGTGAAAAACGAAATTGGCAGTATTTCACTATCAGGACATGCCACACACATCAGGGCATGTCCTACCTTTCACATGCAATTCACCCTGCCAACAGGGGTACCTTGTGCCTACCTTAGGGGTGACTAATATGTAGAAAAGGGAAGGTTTAGGGACTGGCAATTGTGTGCACTTGCCAAGTCGACATGGCAGTACTAGACTGCACACAAGCTTTGCAATGTTATGTTAACTGATTTTGTAATGCGCGTAGCTACCCAAAAAGGGTTTCCCAGCGCAGACCGAGAGGAACCAACAAATAAAAAAGAGTAAGTACTATTGATTAAACAGCCAAGCTTTCACTAATTTACGAAATTTTAAGTATGTTATGTTAACTGATTTTGTAATGCGCGTAGCTACCCAAAAAGGGTTTCCCAGGCCAGAGTTACATTTTACAGGCTGCTTCTGTGTGTGGCACAATCAGTGCTGCAATCCCACTAGCAGCATGTGATTTACAGGCCCTGGGCACACACAGTGCACTATACTAGGGTCTGACAAGTAAATCAAAGGGCCAATCATGGAATCACTAATCCATAACAACAATTTAAAGGGAGAGCATATGCACTTTAGCACTGATCAGCAGTGGTAAAGTGTGCAGAGTCATAAAACCACCAACAACAGGTCAGAAAAAATACAGGAGGAAGGCGAAAAGTCCTGGGATGACCCTGCAAAAAGGGCCAAGTCCAACACGACCCCCTTCCAGCCGAAAGCCAGGGTAGACTAATCAATACCTTGATGGGCTTCCCTGCTTGGGGCGATAGAACATGGACCCAGGCCCGCAACTGCAGGGGCATAATCCAGTTATACGCCAATCTGAACCCATCTGGATCCCTCTGTTTATACTCTCAGGGCCCACTAAGCTAACCCATGGGGAACCCTTCTCACCTGTGGACACCATCTGTGCAGCACCTAACCTTAGCTTGCTCACTGGTGTGTCCCAACAGACAGACAATATCCACATGGCCAACACAGTGGTGTGGCCCAGTGCACCCCCGGGGTGTGACTCCTGCCCCCCCCAGAAGCCACTCTGTCCACCAGGACAGCAAGCCACAGTGGCCACTGACAGTTGTCAGTGATGAGACCCAGGCCTTATGCCTCTCAGGGGTCTTAAACCACTGTGGCGTCAGAGAGCGGGGGACAGTAGCCCCAGGTGCCTGGCACCCTTTGTCCACTCTCCCTCCTGTCAGGTCAGGTATGACATCCTGACACTGACCCACCAGCCCCGGGCCTGTACCCGGCAGCTGGACAGGAGACTGGGGTGGGCTTTCCCACACCTGGTCCTCCTCCTCGGGGCTCTGCAGCCTTCCACCTGGAGCAGTACCCCCTTCCAGAATTGTCAGGGCACCTGTGGCAGGTGTCTTGCACAATTAGCCCACCAGGTCATCGAGAAGACCGTCAACAGACAGCTTGCCGCCTTCCTCGAGACGAATGGATCCCTCGACCCCTCGCAGTCCGGGTTTCGGGCCAACCACAGCACCGAGACCGCCCTTATCGCAGCCACCGACGACATCAGAACCCTAACCGACAACGGGGAAACAGCTGCCCTCATCCTCTTGGACCTCTCCGCGGCGTTCGACACCGTCTGCCACCGCACCCTAGTGAAGCGCCTCAGCAACATCGGAATCCGAGAGAAAGCACTGGAATGGATCATCTCGTTCCTCGCCGGAAGAACCCAGAGAGTCCGCCTCCCCCCTTTCAGATCCGAAGCCACTGAAGTCATCTGCGGCGTTCCACAAGGATCTTCACTCAGCCCAACCCTCTTCAACGTCTACATGAGCCCCTCGCAGCCATCGCACGCCAACACAACCTCAACATCATCTCCTACGCCGACGACACCCAGCTGATCCTCTCCCTCACCAACGACCCCACCACCGCCAGAGCCAACCTACACGACGGGATGAGAGACGTCGCCGACTGGATGAGGAACAGCCGCCTTAAACTGAACTCAGACAAGACGGAAGTCCTCATCCTGGGCTCATCACCCTCCGCCTGGGACGACTCCTGGTGGCCCCCGGCCCTGGGCACCGCGCCCAAGCCAACGGACCACGCACGCAACCTGGGCTTCATCCTGGACTCCTCCCTGTCGATGACCAGACAAGTCAACGCCGTCTCATCTTCATGCTTCAACACCCTGCGCATGCTCCGCAAGATCTTCAGATGGATCCCCACTGAAACCAGGAAGACCGTCACCCAGGCACTCGTCACCAGCCGACTGGACTATGGGAACACCCTCTACGCCGGAACCACAGCCAAACTTCAAAAGACTCCAGCGCATCCAGAACGCCTCCGCACGACTCATCCTGGACATCCCCGACAGAGCCACATCACCGGACACCTGAAAGACCTGCACTGGCTCCCCGTCAGCAAGAGAATCACGTTCAGACTCCTCACCCACGCACACAAGGCCCTCCACGACCTGGGCCCAAAGTACCTCAACGACCGCATGACCTTCTACACGCCCACACGCCAGCTACGATCAACCAGCCACGCCCTCGCCACCGTACCACGCATCCGCAGAACCACCGCCGGAGGAAGATCCTTCTCCTACCTGGCAGCCAAGACCTGGAACTCCCTCCCCACTCACCTTCGGCGAACCCAGGACCATCTCTCCTTCAGGAAGCAGCTCAAGACCTGGCTGTTCGAGCAGTAACTTACCCCCTCCCCCAGCGCCTTGAGACCCTCCCGGGTGAGTAGCGCGCTCTATAAATGCCGTGATTGATTGATTGATTGAGTTCAGGGGTTTTATCCTGCAACTGGGATCCCAGCCTAGGGTCTGTACCCTTAGACTGGGCAGAGGTCAGGGATGAGGCTACCCTCTCCCTCCACCCCTTACCGGGGCCCTGCACCCACCCCACCTGGAGCGATGCCCCCAGAAGACAAAACGGTAGGGACACTGCTTGCAGAAGTCCTTCCCTCCAGGTCAGGCATAATCTCCTGAATCTGGCCTCCCAACCCAGGGACCCCCTGTGGCTGAGCACCTGCCTGGCATACCAGGACTTCCTGGGAACACGCATGCCCCCCCCAAGGGTAACACATAGCTCATGTGTTGCGTGACAGCCTGCCCGGCGCTTATCTCCTGACCCCTGCCCATCTGACAGTGTGTGAAGACCCCCCAAAACAAAAGTGGTGTCACCATGGTCACTCCTAAAATGTTCAGCCCTTAAGGCTGGCCCCTGACCCGCTGGTTCTCCCACTGGGGACCACTTCCCCCTCTCACCCCTCCATCTGGACTTCTGCACCCTCCACTCAGGAGCGGCACTGCCAGACACCAGAACTGGTGGAGCTCTGCTTACAGACGCTCCAAATTCTCCTGACACTAGGAGATCCCCATCAATGGATGGCCTATCAGTACAGCCTAGGCTCCCCACCTGGTGTTCCCTTAGGGAACCCTCCAGGCCCAGAGACTGGGTTTCGGGTACCTTGGGACGCATCCCATTCTCACTTCTTCTCCGCGGAAACAGGACGCGAGACCCTACACGCCTCCCACTACACCGGGACCTATCTGGGCTACTAAGAACCTTTCCCACCACTCTTGGTTGGGAAATACCTGAGCCTCATCCCTCAGGATCACCCCTTCAGACCCTCTGGAATCCACCAAAAGGTCTGCCTCTAGTGTGAGCTTCCTGGGGTCAGAGAACTCACACTCCACCAGGCGTTGGCATAGCTCTGGAAAACAGGGACTTAAAATATGCTCTCCACGAATTGAATCATACAGCCCCACACAGGTGTTAACCAAGCTATCCTTTGCCTTACCATACAGTGCCTCGCACACGTACCCCTAACCACTCTCCTGAGATTGGGAAGACAGTGTCTGACTGTCTCTGTCACTCAACCCACACTCTTCTGGGCGGTCTCCACACTCACACACCAGGACTTCTACCATGGGGGAACCCCTCTCCCTGCACCTCTCATCTAGAGTCAGTAGAGTGTCCCTCCCACCACTAGGACTATGAACCCCTGTGCCAGTTCCCAATCTACTTCAGGGACACTGCGCACCACTGGAGCTACCTCATATCCTTGAACCCCCTGGTGTATGTTAACCCCCTCCTTCAAGTCAGGCGCCACATCTCTGGGTGTGTGTACTGCTCCCTCAGCCCTAGGTAACACAATTTTGCTGCCACCATCTGAGCTGGACTCCACCTCCAACCCAGCCAAGCTCACTTCCTGAGCTACACACATTTCTTCTTCTTGGGTTAGGACCTCTTGGCCTCAGCCCTCTCAAGCTCCTCATCAAGCTCTCTCAGCCTCTGCTCACAAGCTAGAAGCCTGCCATCTTTTTCTATTTCGCCTTCACTTTCAGGAAAGTCCTCCTCCTCAGACGCCACTGGTAGTGTTGGCCCCCAGCGGGGTAACTCATAATGAAATAGGGATGCCTCTAGATCCTCCCTGGACCTTCTCTTCACAGGCAGCCCTCTTTCCTTGCAGAACACACGTAGCTCCTTCATTGTGTAGATGAACATGTGCCAGAAGTCAAGTTCCATTTTGCAACAACTAACCAGAGTCCTAGTATCAAAAAATACCTCCAGAAGGATACCAGAAAACAGAAAAAACAGTATGTGGTCATGTAATGGTCTGCACTATGCTAGTAGTGTACACCAATCACTGTATGTAAGACAAATGCAAGTCCAGATCCTCACCGCTGACCACCAATGTTAGAAATGGGGGTCTCTAGTTGGCAGAGGTAGGTACCTTTGTGCAAATAGGGACCCTTGCTTCTAGTCAGGGTAATGGGGATACACTCCTAAAATAACCCCTGCTCACCCCATTGGTAGATTGGCACGAGTAGACAGGCTTATCTCAGAGGCAGTGTGTAAAGCATTTGTGAACACATACAGTAATACAGTGAAAACACTACAAATGGACACCACACTAGTTTAGAAAAATAAGTAATCTTTATCTAAACCAAAACAAGACCAAACGACAAAAATCCACAATACAGTAATAAAAATATGACTTTCAGATGGTAGGAATAGTTCAGTTCAATGCAAGTTGTAAATGCGACACTTTTCTCAAAAGTAACTTAGATGCGTCACACAAAACAAACAAAATGGCCGCAGGGAAGGTGATGCGTGGGTTCCTTACACTCGGGGAAGGTGATGCGTCAATTCCTTGCTCCGGGGGAGTTGATGCGTCGGTTCCTTACCAGAGAGGAGGTGATGCGTTGTTTTCTTACTGCGTGGGGAGTTGATGCGTCTGTTTCTTACTGCGGCCCCCAACGATGCAACAGTCTTGGCACCTCGATGCGATGCGTCGATCCGGTACAATGTGTGGTTTCGTGCAGCCTCACAGCAGGCTTGCGTCGGGATAGGTGCGGTGATCTCGGACTTCGGAGATCGTTGCACTCGATGCGTCGTGCGGCGATTTCTCGAGCCGCGGCAGGCGCTGCGACGGTTTCTTCGGCGATGCGTCGGAAAACAGGTACGGATGTGACATGCTTCTTCGATGTTTCGTCGATTTTCCAGCTCCCAGCGACAAACAGTCTCTAGAGGTCCTAAACAGCAGCAGGCACCTCTATGCAGGTTGGAATTCCCAGCAAGGAAATTCAGGGGAACTGGTGGTGAAGTCTTTGTGTCCCTGAGACTTCAGAACAGGAGGCAAGCTCAGTTTCAAGCCCTTGGAGATCTTTTTTTCAAGCAGGGGACAAAGCAAACAGCAAAGTCCTTTTCCTCCTTTCCTTGGCAGCAAGCAGCCACTGCAGGCCAACCCCAGACAGAAAACAGCACAGGGGCAGTATTCCGCCTCAGCTTATCCGGCTCTTCTCCTTGGCAAAGGTTCCTCTTGATTTCCCAGAAGTGATCTAAAAGTCTGGGGTCTGGGCCCCTCTTTTTATACCCAAAAATCCTTTGTTCTCTGAAGGCAGAGAGTGTCTGTACCCAGCCAAAACTAGTTCTGTGGGGCACAACAACCTCCATTGCCAGTGTGAGCCCTGGCTCCAGACGCACCACAGGGGGGCGGAGCCGTCATTGTGGAAGGCAGGCACGCCCTATTCAGGTGCAGGTGCTACTCCTCCCACCACCCCAAATGCAGACCAGGCCTATTCAGCCCAGCCCTGACTCATCAGACTTCTGGAGCCACTGCCCCTCTCCAGCCCCTGTCATCCCAAAGCCAGACATGCAATACACAAACATAGCAGAGGCACACTGGATGGTTAGGCAAGAAAATACCTACTTTCTAAAAGTGATATTTTCAAACACAGAATGTAAAAATCACCCTCACTAAAAGATGCATTTTAACATTCTGAGTTCAGGCATACTAAACTTTATTTTTCTACCTTGTTCCCAGGGCCAGTTATGTTTATAAGATGTTATAAACAAACTCCCCATTCTGTCCCATGGGAACAGGTAGCCTTGCAATAGTGAAAAACAAAATTGGCAGTATTTCACTATCAGGGCATGCTACACACATCAGTGCATGTCGTTCACATGCAATGCACCCTGCCCCCACAGGGGTACCTTAGGCCTACCTTAGGGGTGACTAATATGTAGAAAAGGGAAGGTTTAGGGACTGGCAAGTGTGTGCACTTGCCAAGTCGACATGGAAGTACTAGACTGCACACAAGCTTTGCAATGGCAGGCCAGAGTTACATTTTACAGGCTGCTTCTATGGGTGGCACAATCAGTGCTGCAAGCCCACTAGCAGTATTTGATTTACAGGCCCTGGGCACACAGAGTGCACTATACTAGGGGCTGACAAGTAAATCAAATAGGTCAATCATTGAATCACTAATCCATAACAACAATTTACAGGGAGAGCATATGCACTTTAGCACTGATCAGCAGTGGTAAAGTGAGCAGAGTCAGAAAACCACCAACAACAGGTCAGAAAAAAAACAGGAGGAAGGCAAAAAGTCCTGGGATGACCCGGCAAAAAGGGCCAAGTCCAACACTGATGATACCCCCTTGCGACCTGTTCTAACTGGACATCAAGTGAAGACACCTCCAGAATTTGTTACTTCTGCGAGAAAACTATAATAATGAGTGTTCCGAGCCAGTTAGAGACACACCTCTGCTGGATTGTTCCTTGCCCCGGGACTTTTCTTTATGGAGAGTTGATTCCTTTTAGATATTCTTGAGGGGATTTATCTTTATTAACTTGTAGTCGATGCTACTGCACAGATTACTGTTCTAAATACAGTTGGTATTTGCAACTATAGGAAATTTGGCTGAGTTTCCAGGACTGCTCTTTATGAGAAGTTCATTCCTCTTTGTTTGCTCAACTGTAATGAACTCTTCATGGGTTCTTATTTAGAATAGGTCCCTTAGCTTGTTTACTGGGTTTATTTATGGAACACACGTCGCTAATGCTGATTTCTAACTACTTCTTTTTTTTCTGTGAATAAAGTTAAGTAGAATTCCTAACCTTACGATAAAGGTTTTAAAACTATCCCAATCTCTCATCATTGACTCATCGCAAATTCTAAATGTCCATGATGTTTTAATGACTCATTAGAGAAGCTCTAATTCTCCAAATGGTGGAAAAGGTCTATTGACCTCTCCGGAGCCCCTGGGATTCTCCATGGCAACTTTTGTAAGTGGGTGTATGTAAAAGGTCTGAACAATCTTGGAGAGTCCTGATTTTTGGCTCCAGCAAATGCTTAAGGGCAGTGTTCCAAATGTCAAAAAGTTAATAGGTCAGGCGTTGCCCACCAGCCTTTTGGATTTGATAATGTTTTATTTTGTCATGGTCTTTGCAACACTTTATTGTCGGGAAGCTACTGGGCCCTCATCAATACTAAAAAGAAAATTGGCTAAAAGCAAAGAAATGTGGGCCTCAAAAAGCACACATGGGGGGCCTGATTCACAGAACTAACTTACGTCAAAAACATAAACGTAAACGTAAACTTAGTACTTTTTAGGTATTCACAGAATACACTTACTCATTTTGGTATTCACAGAATGAACTTACTCATTTTGGTATTCACAGAATAGTACTAACTTTACGTTTACGTTTACGTTTGACGTAAGTTAGTTCTGTGAATCAGGCCCACTGGGCCGGATTCACAGAACTAACTTACGTCAAAAACGTAAACGTAAAGTTAGTACTATTCTGTGAATACCAAAATGAGTAAGTGTATTCTGTGAATACTTAAAAAGTACTAACTTTACGTTTACGTTTACGTTTTTGACGTAAGTTAGTTCTGTGAATCAGGCCCATTGTCATTAGGGGAACTACTTTGTTTGTGGATGTGCTCCTTGTGAAAGGGAAGAATTCTGTACTTCATGGCTGAAATGGGTCAACTCATTGTCCCATGCTGTGTGCTGAAGAAAAATGTGACTGACAGAATACCAGACTTATGGATGAAGAGTGATGAATGAAAGCCTCTGCCAGTAATATGTATAGTTTGCCACTGAAATTATATATTTATCAATAGCTTTTTATATATACATGTCCATAATGATACTAAACAAAACTTACGATGGGCATTGATAGTTGAGTACATTTTTCTCTTTCCCCTGCAGTAGTATTTATTTTTGTTGAGATGATCAAAAGTTTACATCTGTTTGCTGACATACTACATAGGGACGCTACTGCTTTTCACCTTTGTACCTACAAACTATAGAAAGGAATTCCCTGGTTTGACACTTCTTTCAATAGTCTTATCTACTTCTATGGTTACCCCCACTTTTTTTTTTCTTTTCTCACACATAAAGAAGGGGAGAGAGGCTGACTGTTCTACTCCGGCCCCCCTGACCACAGACACACAAAGAGGAGTAGAAAGTAATGATCTCGGTGGTGGCACGTGCCAAGTGTGAAAATACTGCCCTCACTCACAATGTTGTGACATGCTTCATCATTGGGCTTGCTTCAGTACACCCCTGCGCAGACCAACGCCTGGGGTGGAGCAAAAGGGAGGGGAAGACAATACATGTAACCTCCCCCCTGTCCAGACCCTCCCCTGGGAGGGTTCCCTGAATCTTCCCAACCCTTTACCTAGGGTACTTAAGGGCTTACCTGGGTGTAGGTCCCTAGATTCGTCGTGGGATAAGATTCAGATCAGACACCACTGCACTTCTACCGTCTGGGCACTCTGGACTTCGCTGGACTTTGTTTGGGCCTGACTTCGTCTACCTTCCAGTCTGCTGCATCGTTGTGCCTGTGCATCATACAGGAACCTTCCAAGGCCTGTGAAGCATCAAAGACACCTGAAGTAATCTCCCTTGGAGTGAAGGAGTCACTCCCCTGCATTTGCAGGCACCGTAACCAAGTTGACCGGTCTGCAGATCCTGAGCTCCTCTGGACTCCGTGGGCTATGCAACACAGGTGGTGGCTTTCCACAGCTCCCGAGGCCTGCCCTGCCCTCTCACCAAGTTTGAGGCCAGTATCCCTCGTGGGGGTTGCAATAACCGAACCCCTGGCGCGGCATCCAACTTGCAGTTGCAAAGGCTTGTTGGCTTCTTTGCAAGAAGATCTTCGGGCTCCAAGTAGCCCCAACCTTGAGCACCTCCAGTGACCAGAATCTTCAGCCACACCGCATCGTGTCCTGCATCAAGGTGCCCACTTACATTAGTGGACATCATATACCAGGCCAGCTTCTCACACTGCCATAGCAGGCAATACAAAAAAAAGTGCATACCAGTGTTATAGGCCCGAGCTGAAGGTGAGAGGCTACTTCAAGGAAGTGAAATATTCCGTCCCATGAGACTTTTAGAATATTCTGCCTCAGGAGGGGAAATGTTATATATATATTTTTTTAATACTTCCTGGGAGACACAGGGGATTTACAAACTGTTGCACCTTCGAAGCTCTAGTGCCTTTCACAGCTCATGCTGTGTGTGCCCGACAGTTGCTGCCACACGCACAGAGCCAAGGCACTCTAAAGATCACACATACACAGCAAGTGCTGTGAAAGGAGACTGAAGTCATCCTCTGATTCTAACTCTGCCTTGTCAAACAGCTTTTCTACAGAAAGCGGGGAGGCTCTCCGTGTGTCCTCTTCTACAGTCTCTACCTCTCTCATTTTACTGCATGATCCACATATCCTGGAGAAATAGTGTTAAAGGCTGCAGATAAGGACATTGGAAAGTTGACAGGAGCGGCCTTTAACCATGTTTGTAGCCCACTGTCTTCAATGGAGCTCCAAACATTCCAACGTTCTAAGATTTGTTAGAAATTACAAAACTTGTGCTGTATCACTCTTCTGCCTATGGACTCAAGACCACCTCTGACAGAGAAGAGCAAGGAGTTTTCAGGCTACCAGTAAGGTTACCAGCTAAGTAAATTACTACAGGCTAGAAGTGTTCAGTTAGCACAAGATACAATTTATATCCTGGAAGCACAATTCTCAACTACACCCCAGAACCATGTCTCTATTACTACTTCTGGTATTACTTCTCTAACCGCATTTACAGGTAGCAGTAATACTAATAGAACTGGCGTCGCTACTACTAGTTCCACTACCCATCTTCTACCATCAGTACATTTACAACAAACTTTCAACAGTATAATTCACCTTCTTATACTAAATACTTAATTTGGTGTGGCTTACGTCTTTCAAATAGTCTTTGAATCAGCAGTTCAATGCATAGGTTTCCGTATGAAACTGAGTATATAACGTGTAGTCAAAGTGTTTGAACCTGATGAGCCGACTCAAAACCACAATGACAATCCTTGCAAACAATCCAATCCTCTTACTTACCTATTAAGAGTTGAACATACGGAAAAGCACTAAAGTGCACAATGTTCTTGGTTCATGGCTACTTTAAAAGCAGTGTTACTCTAATCAAGAATAGTAGAATTTGTTACAGACATAAGATGGTTTCTTTTAAATTCTTGCTCAGTAACACACTTGACCACACGCTTGATAACAATTCTGTTCATGCTAGCTTACCCCACTGAACATGCAGGACAGCACTGGACATCATGCTTAAGCATTCTTGAGGTGAGCATTTGACATCATGCTAAAGCATTCTAGAGGTGAATCCCATTTGCAGCTCTTTAAGCGATAAAACACATATTTAATCCATGCCATTTCAGTGTTATATACCAAACCTCAACCAGTGGGTTGAAGAAATAACTACATGTACACAATTCTAAATTCTGCCCAAAAACAACCAACTAAAATATTCCTTTGAATTGTCAGTCTACACTAACTAATGCAATTCGTCGACTGAAGCGAAGGGGGGTACAAAAGATGTGAGCAGATCTGAACTTAAGGCAACATTTTCAAATGTCTTGGTGTGAAGTAGTGAACTCATTCCAAATAATGCCTCTTTGATTACAATATAAAAGAAAAGATGTTTTTACTGTACTAATTCTGCAGCAAAACATATTTCAGTGATCTAGAACACTATATCAATTTACGTAAACATTACTGAGTGGAACCATACATTTCTGTGTGAAATTATTTTTATTGTATTTGTCCTGGCTGCTTTTTGACTCACACATTGTCTGGATGGCAAATGAGAAAACTCAAAAGTAACACTGTATCATGCAAGGGAAAATATTTTCTTGCTGTTGGTGTTAGTCGTTTGGCTTCTCGTTCCTATTTACATGCAAGCTGCTCAAATCAAAATCCAATTAAATATTTACACGCATACATTTACAAAGACAATAAGCACACTTGTAACTAAATCAAATGACATAATATTTAGTTATTCATAATTATACATATATAGCCTCCCTGCATCTAAGTCTATCCGATTCGTCCTCACAGTGCAAATGGTGCACAGTTTGCTTTTTAATAATTGCTTCAAAAATATATAATCCAGTTAAATAACTTTAAGATTAAAATACTGTTTACTGCTTTGGTACCAAATATTTCTCGTAAAATGTCTCTTTCCATATATACATATAAAGGTTCTGCACTTGTAGAATTTAAATAAAGTGTCAAAAATAAACCTTAAACGCAATTATTGCTAAAATACTAAAATATCATTAAAATCATGTACATTCTCTTAATATGTGCAGAAGAGTTTGTAACAGTCCCTTTTGATATTTTGCTTTTTTAGGATATCATGCTGGCTGAGCTGAATTGAGGTAAAAATATAATCTGATGTTCTCAGTATAAATATAAAAACTCTAAAAAAATCAAACATGAATGCATTATTGGCTTATTTTCAACAAACCCATGCTGATGTTGCAGGCATTTTATGTTACATGGCAGCACGCTGTTATTTGAAAGCATTGGAATGCATGAGGGTAATGATGTTGATGAGGGGGTGCTAGATGAGGATGCCAGCATCACTTTTGTGTCCCACCTGCTCTAGCTTGTCCAGTTCATTATCAGAAATGGAGCTAAGGCCTCTGAATCCTCCATATTCTTTTTGAGTACCATTTGTTGAGTTTTGACTAGAGTCCATGGGGCAAACATAGTCCGTTGAGTCATCAAATTTCTTTTTCCTTAAATGGCTGAAATGGGAAAATCCAATCTTCTTTGGCTAAAATAAAACAAAAAACGAAAAATGTGTCTGATAAAAACATGTTTTTATAGTTTTCACAAAACACCGACTTACTTGAAATAAAGAAAGTAAGTGCACAGTAATGTTATTTCTAGCAATCCATCTTAATCTTAATTGATGTAGCATTTTCCTTTAAAGCGATTTAAAGTACACAGCTTGATCAAGCCAAAATCCAGAGGAAGCCTTGGGGAGAGGTGGCAACATCTTTTATCTGAAATCTCCTCTCATTTCCTAGATTTACATGCAACTCACTCAACAAGAGTGGAGGAGGAATTCCCGATCACCTTTTTCCCCACCATAACTCTGCTTAAATGGTGGAATTACCAGATGTGTACGTAACATTATATGTACTCTGTAGACAACAGATAGCTTTTTTAGAGAATCCTGCAAGGGGACACAAGCGTTACACCGCATGCATTACAACGCATGCCATTACAACGAAAATGGCTTGCTGTAGAGGGTATAAGGTGTTGGATTTAACTCCAACACCTTCCCTACTGTTGCACAGACTGGAGTTGGAATAGTAAATTATACTATTCCAAACTCCAGTGCACCCCGACAGCAAGTCGGGGTAAAAATTGAGTTGCAATGGCATGCGGGGTAAAAGCATGCGTTGTAACGTCATAGAACCTCCTGAAAGAGCATGATAAAAACAGCAATAACTTTCAAGTTCTGACAAATAACCATATGATCCTTATATTACACTAGTTAATTTGTAAAATAATGATTACTGGTGTCCAAAGCACTGCTCAGAAACCCACGGGCTACGCTAATAAATGTCAACAGGCCAAATACCAAGACTGTGTAGTCCTGAATCCACCTCGGGCCTCTCTAATCCATTGCCAGACAATGCCTTCCCCTTTATCACACTCTTGCAGGTTCCTGGTTTCTCCTATGGTTAGGTTTTTCTGTCTTTCTCTTCCTCCCTTCTTTCCAGTTTGTGTGTTTTTTTCGCTCTCTTGCTGAAAATGTCTGATGAGGATATATAAGTGCCGGTCTCCAAAAATAAGTGCTGATGGCTTCCATTGGCAACCACTGGCTCAAATTAAGCACTGCTTATAAATATGCTGAAAGATGTCCTTACGTCACTGGAGATGGCAGGCCATAATTATTATTAGGTCTGCCATGAGGGAGTTTGTCCAAACAAATTACTTTGTCTTTGATTTTGACAAGATTTAAAAATCTAATTGATAACGGGGCACACACAGCTCGCTATAATAATTCATAGGTTTATCAAACAAATTAACTTTCACTTTGGTAGGATTTAGCTGTAACACACTCATCATCGTTGGAAGGTTAAAGCCAGTTTTGTTTTGCCCACTCATCCACCATTTGTTGGGAGTTTGGCATCATCCACCTACTGATGATCTCAATTACCAGCCCAATCAGAAATCCAAAGGACCTCGTAATAAGGCCCTCAATCTATTTTAGCTACCTTGTCATTGAAGCGGCAACAAAATCCTTTAAAAAAATAAATACATATGAATATCTTTAAATTCTAAACTTTTACATGTACACACACACATATGTGTGTATATATATATATATATATATATATATATATATATATCAATAACACTGGTGGCTCACAAGAGCAGCACTCGGGAAACGTGCAAGGTCACCAGCCTTTATTAAAAGGTATAGACAAGTTCAGGAGCTGGTATATTTGAAGGCAGCCTTTCGTTCAGCCTGACGCGTTTCGAAAAGATTTTCTTCCTCAGAGGCTCCCAAAAGGTATGTGCTCAATTCTCCTCCTCCCACAGCATTTATATATATGTCCCGCCCCTGGATGGGGCCTTCGTCATTTATTGGCATTCTGGGAGTTGGAGTGCTTAATCTTCCATCAATTTTGCGCACGATTACTGCCTGCGATAAGACCCTAGATTGGGCCCCAGCCGCTGCTCGGAGTCTTCATTCTGCAGCGTTTCCCCGCATTTGCGGTAGATAAAATCCCTACACGCAGCCCCCATTGTATAACGGGGTGGTGCATCCTCAGCGGCTGAGCGGCCGCTTTAATGGCAATAACACTGGTGGCTCACAAGAGAAGCACTCGGAAACGTGCAAGGTCACCAGCCTTTATTAAAGATATAGACAAGTTCAGGAGCTGGTATATTTGAAGGCAGCCTTTCGTTCAGCCTGACGCGTTCGAAAGATTTTCTTCCTCAGAGGCTCCCAAAGGTATGTGCTCAATTCTCCTCCTCCCACAGCATTTATATATATGTCCCGCCCCTGGATGGGGTCTTCGTCATTTATTGGCATTCTGGGAGTTGGAGTACTTAATCTTCCATCAATTTTGCACACGATTACTGCCTGCGATAAGACCCTAGATTGGGCCCCAGCCGCTGCTCGGAGTCTTCATTCTGCAGCGTTTCCCCGCATTTGCGGTAGGTAAAATCCCTCCACGCAGCCCCCATTGTATAACGGGGTGGTGCATTTAATTAAGGCTGGTGACCTTGCACGTTTCCCGAGTGCTTCTCTTGTGAGCCACCAGTGTTATTGCCATTAAAAAGCGGCCGCTCAGCCGCTGAGGATGCACCACCCCGTTATACAATGGGGGCTGCGTGGAGGGATTTTACCTACCGCAAATGCGGGGAAACGCTGTAGAATGAAGACTCCGAGCAGCGGCTGGGGCCAATCTAGGGTCTTATCGCAGGCAGTAATCGTGCGCAAAATTGATGGAAGATTAAGCACTCCAACTCCCAGAATGCCAATAAATGACGAAGGCCCCATCCAGGGGCGGGACATATATATAAATACTGTGGGAGGAGGAGAATTGAGCACATACCTTTTGGGAGCCTCTGAGGAAGAAAATCTTTTGAAACGCGTCAGGCTGAACGAAAGGCTACCTTCAAATATACCAGCTCCTGAACTTGTCTATATCTTTTAATTAAGGCTGGTGACCTTGCACGTTTCCCTAGTGCTTCTCTTGTGAGCCACCAGTGTTATTGCTATATATATATATATATATATATATATATATATATATATATATATAAATACACATACATATACACATACATACCAAGGGCATATCCCAAACCAAAGGGGATCTCAGATCAATGTATTAATTTGGAGCAAATATGCTAAGTAAGAGTTTTACAATTTATTTTTAGATACATTTATGCAACTTTTAGGTGATTTTTAGCACAATTTTTTAGATGGCATTAGCACTTTAGATGTAAGCACCTTAAACACTTAGCACTTTTGAGCCATAGGCGTGGGCTGATAGGATTTTATCTGGTCTGTCACAATAACAGTCTGACCGCTTACTGAGCTAGTTGTAGTTGAAATACAATCTAGTTATAGAGCATGCTGAATGTAAATAATTTGTGTATACATCATCAGATATTTATTTTGCATAGTATGTTATAGGATGTACAAATCCTTTTTTAGACTATAACAATGAACTATATTCAAACACATGTTTTTATATATAATGTTTATTCATGCATAACTGTATTTCACATGATGGTTTCCTTGTGCACTAAGCAGCAATGAGTTTGGAAAACTTGTGTTATACCGATCTAACATCACACTAAGCATTTTAGCATGTAGTTAGCGATCAGTGTTGTTGACAATACAGAAGTCTTTCTATCATATCCGTAGTCTAAGTGCCAGGTGGTCAAACTCACGTGGTTGTGGTAAAACTATGCACATTATGTTAAAAAAAATGCACATAAAAAGATGCGAGAGCAACGTAGCGCACATATATACATACACACACACAAATATATATATATATATTTTTTTTTTTTTACAGAGTCCAAAATGGTGGTTTTGTTTTTACGGTTTGTTCAGAATTTCCATCAAGCCAATTATTGTTTTTGACAAAACTACATGAAACTTTCCAAAAATAAGGTTCATCCAATTGGGCTCCACAAGTCAAGTTTCATGAAGAGCCATCTAGTAAAGAAGGTGGTGGGATCAGAGGGCCGAAGGGGAGGATGACAGGAGGGTAACCTCACCTCAATGGGATTCTTTGTTCTCCACTACAGAAAAACATTATGCAATTACACCAAACTTTGCATGAAACCAACTATACTCAAAGAAAGCACTTTTGCATAGCTTGTGTAAATCTGTTCAGCAGTTTATGAGAAACTAGCTTACAAAAATGTGTTGGGTGGGCTTGAAAGGGTTAAAAAGTTAGAGATATCTAGACTGATATTTTGTAAATCAACCATTGAAAAGAATATAAATAAAACAAACAATCCCACCCTCAATGTGTACAAACCCCATGGCAATGGCTCTTTGAAACTTGTTTGGCCCCTTGTCTGGTTTGTAGTCCAGGTTTGCAAACCCTTCAGGAGGTCCATCAAGGGCCGACAAGCCACTGAGGGTTTACTAATCAGACAGAGGGTCAAAAATCTGATATTTGGAACCCTGCACAGACAACGGTCACACGTGCAGGCAACCCTGCTGCACACAGCTGAAGGTCACATGTGGTGGGATGGGTGCAGGACATAGCCCTAGGTCAGCCCTGCAACTAACTCCTGCAGTGTATGTCCAAAGGCTGTGCTCAATGGGCAGAGAATACTTTCACAGAATTTGGATGTAATACATCAAAGAAAAAAACTAATTTGGATTGGTTAGCTCCATAACCCACACAACAGCCATGCAAACCATAATTGGCACATCAAATTCAATGCTTATGCCCTCACAATTTGTGTACCAATAAGTAACACCACTTAAATGCACAAGGTTTTTAAATAACTACACAAACTCAAACCAATGGGTAATAATATATTCATAGTTGTCTCAGTAAAAGTTTTAATATAAAATGAAATACCAGTATTTGTAAAGCGCATAGGTACCTCCGGAGAGGTGTCCCGGCACTGGGGGCCGTCGGGAAGATTAAGCGAGCTATTGCCCAGAGTCACAAGGTGCTGGGCTAACCTGCCACCGGTCCCGGGGATCGAACCGTGAGCCCCCGTGTTCCGGGGTCAGTCGCCCTGGCCACTGCACCACACCTCTTCCCAATGGTAATTTAATATGCAATCTCAACTAAAGATCATTTATGCAAATTGCAAACACATCTGTTACATCAAGGGTGTGCTCATGAGTTTCACATTTAGGGCCTAATTATGATGTCCGACACCGCTGCGGAATCGGGACCGACCGACCTCCGGTTGGTGATCCCGACCGCAGCATTACAATACGACCGCACATGGTGCGGTTGCATACTCCCATTTGTCTATGGGAGCTTATGCTGCGGCCGTAAACTGGCCGTAGCACAAACTCCCATAGAGAAATGGGAGAATCTGTTCATCCCTGCACCACATGGCAAGCACCTCAGGGTGCCTGCCACACGGTGCAGGGATTAACAGGGGGGCGGCCCCCAACCGGAGGCCACAGGGTGAAGGGGGCCCTTCATGGAAAGCCTGTAGGAAACCGACATCGTAAGCCCTACGGCAGAAATGCAGTCCATAGGGATTACGGGCAGGCCTCCGACTGGCTGACGGACTCCTTGAGCCCATCAGAATCCAGCGGGAATGACCGTCCGGTTTCACTTTCGACTGCCTGCATCGTAATGCGGCGGTAGAAACTGAAACCCACAATGAGACTCGGAAAGCCTCCAACCTGCGGTCGGAGGCTTTCCGAGTCTCATCGTAATTAGGCCCTTAGTGTGCAAGTTATGGTTTACATAGACATTGTGGAAGTTATTGATTTCAGAGCTAACAAGAACTTGTGAATTTCAGCACTTTCAACATATGTTAAGGTAATGTAAACAATCCCAACGACAACTTCCCTTTAATGGTAGTTTAATTTAATGACCCTAATTTAAAGCACCCTAAACTCTTAATTTGTATTGATTATTTGTAGTTATTCATCTCTTTTTTAGTAACCTTTTGAAAAAATGCTTTTCAATTTAATTGGCTAATTTCCAATTACTTAGATTTATTATAATTATAGGAATTGATTCATCATATTAAATGCAATTTCTAATATATATAAATATTCAATGAAAAAACAAAGGTTAAAGCTTAAAGTTAGGGAAAATTGTTTTCCCTATACAAACCAAGTTTAAACTACACAAACTTTAAAAATTCTAAAGTTAAAGTTATAACTTGCATTTACAATTTATCCACCACTTCAAATTATTATAAGTAGCGTACCTCGTTACACAATCTTTTCAGCTCGCTAACCAGACAACACTAACTATAACTTGCCACTATACCATGCACTGTGTTGTGACAAATGTAATTTGAGAAGTTATAAGTGTTGTTATGAATGCTATGATTTAACATGTTATAAGTGATGCAGTATGAAAGGGTATAAACAGTGCATGGAAAAGACTTGAGTTATAGTTAATGAAGTGTGGCGAGTGAGGTGATAAGACTGTTCAGAGGTGAGCAACTTATAGTAATTTGAAGGTGGTGCGTAAATTAATCATTGAAGTTATAATTATAACTTTACAGTGTTTAATTTTTATGTATTTTAAGTTGGGCTTGTATGGAAAGAATACATAAGTTATTTCTAACTAATAAATTATCCTGAACTTTTCTTTTTTTCATTGTATGTTAATGGTTTTTATTTTTTAATAAAAATGTGTTTCAAATCGCACAGTGTGGAGTGTCATAAGGTCGAGGGTAGTACAGTTCAGTGAAGGAGAGTGTCAGAGTCTAGAGCTGCAGAGTGCAGTAATGTAGAGTGGAGTAGAGTGGAGTGATGTAGAGTACAGTGGAGTAAAGTGTTATACAGTGAAGTGGTGTGTCGTATAGTGGAGTGAAGTATCAGAGTGGAGCGGCCTGTTGTATAGCGTAGTGATGTGTCAAACAGTAGAGCTGAGTGCTGTACAGTGGAGTGTCGTCAACTGGGGTGTCATGAAATGGAGTGTGGTGGGGTGGAGAGTCATTAAGTACAGTGACCTAGAGTGGCATAGAGTATAGTTGTAGAGTGTAGTAGCATAGAGTGGAGTTCAGTGGAGTAGTGTTGTATAGTTCAGTGTTGCCGAGTGTAGTGGCGTGCAGTAGAGTGCCCGAGAGTCTCATAAAGTCTAGTGTTGTACAATGGATATCATTATTTCTGAGAACACAGTGCATGGTAGAGTGGTGAGTTATAGTCTGGTTAGAAGGCGGAAAAGAGTGTGTAACGAGGTCTGCTACCTATAATATTTGAAGATGGTGGATAAATTGTAAATGAAAGCTATAACTATAACTTTAGAATTTTTTAAGTTTGTGTAGTTTAAACTTGGTCTGTATAGGCAAAATAAGTTTTCCTAACTAGAGCTAAGCTTTAACCTCTGTTTTTTCTGTTGAATTGCAATGTTTTTTCAAAATGTTTAATAAAAATGTGTTTCAAATTGTAGAGTCCAGTGTTGCAAGTGGAGAGTTGCTATGCAGAGTGTCGTACAGGACAGTGAAGAGGAGTGTTGTAAAGTCTATTGTCATAGACTGGAGTATTGTAGATTGGAATCGAGTAGAGAGTAGTAGCATATCGTACATCGTAGTAAAGTGTTATATATTGTAGTCGCATGGTGTTTCATATGGTGGAGTCAAGTATCGTAGACTGGAGCAGCGAGATGTACAGTGGAATGGCGTGTCGAACAGTAGAGTAGGGTGTCGTAGACTGTCAGAGTAGAGTGTTTTAGAGTGGAGTAGGGTAGGTTGAAATAGAGCGTCAGAGTGGAGTATCATCAAGTGCTGTGTCAGAGTACAGTGGAGGAGTATGTTGCAGAGTGGTGTGCCGTGACATACAGTGGAGTGGGGTATAGTATAAAGAAAATGAGTGGCATGTCGTCGAGTGCCGTACAGTGGCATAGAGTGGAGTAGAGTGTCAGAGTGGCATTAAGTGTAGCACAGTGTTGTAGATTAGAGTTGCATACAGTGAAGTAGAGTGTCAGACAGTGGAGCGGTGTAAAACAGACTATAGTATTGTGGTGTAGAGTGGGATAAAGTGTAGTAGAGTGGAGTACACTGGAGTGGGGTAGTTAGAGTGGAGTAAAGTGTCAGAGTGGAGTTGCAGGTCTGATTGTAGTGGCGTGGAGCGCAGTAGAGTGGAGTGGCGTAGCATACAGTCGAAGAAAGTGTTACAAATTGGAGTACCGTGTTGAACAGTAGAGTGTAGTAGGGTGTCGTACAGTATTGGAAAGTGATGTAGACTACAGTAGAGTAGAGTGGCATACAGTCTAGTTGATTTTGGTACAGTGTAGTGGTGTACAGTACAGTGTTGTACAGTGTGGTACAGTGGATTGGCATACATGTTATAGAGTACAATGGCATTGAGTGGCATAGAGTGGAGTGGCGTAGAGTGGAGTAGAGAAGTAGTGGAGCACTGTGTTAGAGTGGAGTGGAGTAAAGTGGGGTGCAGTGGCATACAAAGAGTTGCGCACAGTCTCGTATAGTGGACTTGAGTATCGCAGAGTAAGTGTGGTAGACTTTTATTGAGTAGAGTTATATAGAGTGGAGGAGAGTATGATACAATGGAGCAGAGTGGAGTGGTGTACATTGTAGTGACAGAGTGGATTACTGTGAAACAGAGTACCATACAGCGGAATAGCACACAGTGGAATACTCTACAGTGGAGTGGAGTGGTATAGAGTGGAATAGAGTGGAGTGGTGTACAGTGGAGTCACGTAGAATGGAGTGAGGTACAGTGGATTGACGTAGAGTGGGGTGGCAAACATTAAAGTGGCATAGCATAGAGTTGAGGAAACATTTATAAATTGGAGTGGCGACTCATACAGTAGAGTGGAGTGCTGTGTCGTACAGTGTTGAAAAGTATTGTAGAGTATTGTACAATAGAGTGTATGGGCATAGAATCAATTGCAAATTTGGACAGTGGAGTGTATGGGGATAGAGTGGAGTAGAATCTAGTAGAGTGACAGAGTGGAGTAGTGTTTTTTATAGTGGAGTTATATAGAGTGGAAGAGACTACACTGGAGTAGCATAGAGTGGAGTAGCTACAGTGGAGTGGCATGAAGTGGAATAACAGAGTGGAGTACCGTAGCCTGGAGTAGCGTACAGTGAAGTGGCGTAGAGTGTAATAGCGTACAGTGGGGTCCCGCAAAGTGTAATTGCCTATAATGTAGTAGCGTACAGTGGAGTGGAGTAAAGTGAAGTGGTTCAGACTGGAGTGGTGTATTGTAGGGTGGGGTAGCGTATAGTAGCATACAGTAGAGTGGGGTACAGTGGAATACCGTACAGCAGAGGGGCAAAGATTGAAGTTGCATACAGTGTAATAGCGTAGAATGGATTGGCGTATAGTGGAATAGAGTGGAGTACAGTGGAGCGGCATAGAGTAGAATAGAGTACAATGAATTAGTGTAGAGTGAAGTGGTGTACAGTGGAGTGAGGTATACTGTAGTAGTGTACAGAGGAGTGGGGTAGAGTGAAATTATATATAATGAATTGGCATCCAATGGACTAGCGTAGAATGAGGTGGAGTACACTGAAGTGGCATAGAATGGAGTAGTGTATAGAGAAGTGGCATACAGTGAAATAGCATAGAGTGGACTGGTGTACAGTAGAGTGGCGTAGACTGGAATAGAAAATAGTGTAGTGAAGTAGCGTACAGTGCAGTGGCGTTTAGCAAAGTGGTGTAGACTGGAGTGGTGTACACTGGAATGGGGTAGAGTGTAATAGCATACAGTGGAGTGACGGGTGCCACAAGGGTGAAATAACACAACTGACTTTGTGGAGTTCATTGATGTACTATATACCTTGACATGTAGGTATTCTCTTGCTCTGGCTACCACAGCCATGGTGGTAGTCACCAACATATCTGTATCTGTAAACAAGTCTAGCGGGAGGAACATATTGGCACAACTTCACTTCTGGGCCAAAATATTTATTATCACTTTAGGTCCACAGCATTGTCAAACAAAGAGACTTAAGAATAAATTGAAAAGGTTATACTTAGTAGGGAAAAGTATTTGCTCAAAGACGTGCACAGTGCGAACATAGGCCAATTTATGGAATGTTTGAGATGCCTTAAATGCCAGGCGCAAGAATAAAGAAACTAATCACAGACAGCAACTCCACAATTTAGGACTGCAAACAATTAAACTTGACTGAAAGTTAACCTTTTACATTCATCACATTAGACCAGCACATACAAGATGCTATATGGTTAAAAGCCTACACTACAGACTTACTCTAAGGAAATACACACAGTTAACTGTACAACATCAACAGAAAAGAAGACAGCCAGTTTTTGTTAATACACTCTAAGATCTTTTCCACCAGGGAAAACCACAAGGAAAAGAGCACCATCGAGGGAGTACAGCCACTAAAAAGTGTTGATAATGTAGAGCTCTAGTGCCGTTCACACAACAGAGAGATCTTTTATATCATTGTCTATGTTCTTTTCCCTTTTTAGAGCACAGTTCATATCCTTCTACACACTGACGATCAAACTCTACAGCCTCCTTATAGTTTTTGCCAGTGCGAGTGTTACCCGTAGTGCAAATGACAATCCATCTTGTGCTATAGATGGAACACAAAGCATCTTCTTGAACAAAATGGATTCTTTAGGGGTCAGGTAAGTGACATTTCACAATGTCTTTCTTGCAAGACGATTCACCACTATAATAATCCCTATAGTGTTTTGATGAATTCTGTCTGAAGCCGGATCATCTGGATACTGCAATATATTTTCATGGTGGGTAAATGTGTCTTCCTTCCTTTTACCATTCTCTGCTTATGGGTCAAGTTATGGGATTGGTAATATAGCATAGGTGTAAAGAAAACCTACCTGCATTTCTTGTGTACCCTAGAGTGGTCTGCTGAACACTAAATTCATTTTAACAATGGATGATATGTCAGTAGTGCCCTTTATTGAATTTGGCTGCAAAGCTTTTTGCTGTGTGCTCACTATTTCTATGCTTCCCTTTGGAGGGCGACCTCACGGGAGTCAGTGCCTTTGTGCTCAGTGCACTGAATGAACAAAGGTGCGTTTCTTAGATGTTGACATTAAGTGAATCTTTTTCCTTAACGTCTTTGTTGACACCAGCTTAGCAGAAAAATAAGCCTCATCGTTAGCACAGTTTCATTTCATTTTAAAGAGTGCAGAACAATTTTCTCAATTGAAGATTGATGAAGTTCGACTTTCTGTCGCAGGAGAATTCTGTTTTGCAATCTAAGTGGTCTTCGATGGATCAGACACTAACTTATGCCTCACTTTTGGTATTAACTGGAAAGGTCCTTGCTCTACTCATGGCTGTTCAAGTAAAATTCTGGCCTCAAAAGAACACGACTGGAACAAATAAGTCTGGAGGGGCCACAGACTTTCAGGGTATATAAGAGTTATTGTGCACCTTACAAAGGCAAACGTTTGTTTTGCTATTTGGTTTGATGTAATCTAAAAACATTTCCAAAGTCTTTCGAGTTAAAAATTATATTGACAAGCGTGTCTCTAACCAAACACGATGGTGAAAAGAAAAGCAAACTGAAGTCGTCACTGAAATGAGGTTCTTTCAGAGTTCCAGCCAACCTCTCAAGGGAGTATGAGTGACACCATATTGGGGGTTCTGAACAAGATGCTGTACTGTTAGGCAGTGAATACCCACATTTCTTTTCATATTTCAAAGACAAATCTTGTTTCAAACATTTCAGATCGCATTGCAGTACCCACTGATAAGGATGATAACCTCAAACTAGAGAAAAGGATGAGGGACAGCATGCCTGCGACTGTGCCATTTGCGGATCTGGGTGAGAAATTGTACTCATTTGCTCTTTCATTCAATGGCAGTCTGAAGAACATCGCATCTGTGGATTGTGCATCTGAAACCTTGCAGTCTTTCACCACTTGTAACTTTGCTTCACACCCTCCTTTTCCTTTCTGTGTAACATTTTCTGTTGTTTACAGTGGGCTAGAATGATAGCCATTGCTTTATTTTATGTATGTCATACAAGTACCACAAAGAGATACAGGGCATACAAATATATCCTAAAACAAAATCAAAAGTGATGCAGAACATCCAGTTCCCCCTACATTTAAGTTTGATGCAAACAGAAACAAATGCAGTGACTCTGAACTGTGTAACATACCCGGACTTTAGCTGTCGTGGTCAATGGTGCGTAGGTTGCGCATTCGACTATTTCTCTTTTTTCCTGCTTGGCCTCGGCGCCGATTAACATGTGGAAGTTAGTAGTGAGGTGCCGCCTCAGTAGGGACTTTTGGGGTGGAATGTTAAGCAGCATGGCCAGTGTGTCAGCATTAAAACGAGGTTCGAGAATCTGCACAAGAAACATATTTGAAGAAGAAAGAATTATCGTTTACATATTAGAAAACATGTAAAAGTAGCATCTACATACACATACTACGCTTTCATTGATTTGCGAAATAGGATTGTTTTTTATAATGGTCTTCTGAAATTTCGCAAGACAAGTTCATGCACCTGTATCAAAATCTGTGAAAATACGACAAAATATTTGAGCCTGTAATCACATACGGTCTATCTGCAGCTCAAATAGTTGACGCAAGAGTCATTTATGAGGATCGCTCACTCTCTTCATAGCCTTATTTCGCATATTTCTCTAAGTTCCACCTGAGAACGAAGCATGACTTAAAATAGTTACATTTATTTTTAATAGAGTAATTTACTGGAGAGTGTAGGCATGTATAAACAACCACTGGCAAATTGCAAATGCTTCTCTGTCATCACTATTGGCTTTGCTGATGCTTGTAGAATTGTGACCCAAGCACTGGCAAAGCCAATAGGGGTGGATGGCCATCTTGGTTTAGACAGACACAATGTACAGCAATTGGGTTTCACCTATTTAGTCCAATATGATGTTTTGCTTTTGACTACCTGGTTTTTGGACATTTACTGAGACTGAATCTCACTACCCAAGTCTCACTCACAGTAAATGTATGAGACACTGGGCTGGTTAGACGCACACACGGGCGTATGCACACATGTGCGGGCTGCACATGTGAGACTACTGCCATGTGAATCACAGTATCTGCACACAGGTAGCCTGTCGCACAAGGTACTCTATAAGGACTGATACTGCTCTAATAATATGAGAGGACATTCATAGTGGAGGTCTGTAGTACTTACTGGAAAATCTATAGTGTTTTAACTGTAGTAAACACATAGGTGGAATTACCCTAAAATAAAGTTTGGCTCCACTTAGGCCTGCTGAGTCAAGCAAGGTAGCTCACTGGAGTAAAACATGCACACAAAGTTTGAATCTGCAGTTCCTAATACACACATTCACATCTTAAGGGACTTCAGGATAGGCCATATTTCTCTGGCTCAGCTCATAATCAGATTCTGGGTCTTTGTTTTCCTTACTGAGTAAAGTTAATTTCTCTGTTCCCTAGCCTAGGGATCAAAGGCCTCTCCACCCAAAATATCAATCAACAGTGACTGATCCAGTTTCTGGGAAAGGAAGGGGAGGAAATGTGCATCTGATAATTAGCATGTCACACTGCACCTGAATTGGAAAGCCCAGATCCTCTGGAACAAAGGAGGGGACCCAGACCTCAGGAGCCAGCACATGAGGGGCTCATCTTTGAAGTTTTGATAGGAAGGTATCAAGCAGCAGTGCCACCTAGGGGCAGAGCAGAGGCCCTCAGAGGAAGTCTTACAGAGGAAACCTAGAGTCACCATTTTGGATTGCCCCAGAATGCTGTGCAGGAGGGTTGGGACAGGGTTGGAGGGATGATGAGGAATCCTAGGATTGGCTAGGGGTGCCTGATTCCAAGAACTTACTTTCAAACTTTCCATCTCCACTTAAAAATAAAACCACTGAACAAGGGAGAGACAGTGGAGAAGAACCTGGACATTGCAGCACAAACAGCAAAAGGTCACCCAGGCAGAAGGAGAAGCCACCTGATATGCTATAAGAATGGGCTAAAGACTAAGGACTTTGACTGCAGCTGTCCCCCAGGACTAAAATAGGTCTCTTGTGGCGATAATGGACCTACTGGAGGACTTCTGTGGAATGGCCTTTGACTTCGATGCTGACACACAGGTGCACTGCAAGATGCACTTGTAGCATGGGGCTTTGAGAGTGCAGGGTGGAGGGAGAGTGTTCTGCTTGCTGGCTGTTGAAAGCACCCCCCCCCCCACCCTCAAGCAGAAGTGAGCCTCAGGAGCTTAGGCAGAGGACAGGTCTGGAGCAAGGAGCAGTAAAAATGTAGCTCCCCATGAAAAGTGCCATTTAGAGACTAGGAAACCTGAAAAGAAGGCTCCTGGGGCTGTATCAAACATACGGCGCATTTTCCTTTTAAAAGCTCAGTGCAAAGAAGAAAAATGTGCTGCATTAGGGTGAATGTGCTGCCCTGGGGGCAGCCGCGAACTCGCTCTGCCCTGGGGGCAGAACATTCATGTGAGAAAAGGAGTGGCTGCTTTGAAGATGCTCTGTGTTTCACAGTGCAGACGATAAGCCGCCTGCACTTTTAAGGGTGATTAGAGTTCGCCTTGCCAGCGGGTGCAGTGAGTGACTGCACCCACCTGCAAGGGGATGTCTGCTATAAGGGGGCGCACTGAGAGTGCGCCACCTGTTAGGTGGTGCATTGTCAGTGTGCCTCCTGACAGCTTCTTTGCCTCTTTGCCCGTGTCTGTAATACAGCGCGGGCGCAGAGGAAAAGGGATTCCCTCATTTGCATCGGCTACACCCTCATGCAAATGAGGGAATACCCATTGATGATAGAGCTGTCACTTTATGTGCAAAACGGGTGCAAACGCCGGTTGCGCCTCCCAGGGCACTTCTTTGATACAGCACCAAGTGGCTAGGCCAGGCCACCAGGAGCAAAACGAGCAAAGATGAAGAAAAATTTCCTAATGGGACAGAGATATGCATTTTTAAAGATTTGCCTTTTAAAAAATCAAAACAAGATGCCAAGCCCCAAGGGAAAGACCATTAATTCTTTTTAAATGAGGAGGGAGGTGAATGTAGCTCCATTCCCAGAGGCTCTTTTGGCCCTGGGAACCCCATCTCCCAGGGTCCCACACAAACTGGAAGACCCAGGGGACCTCATTCCATGGGACAAAACATCAGAAGGGCAGAAGGCTATGAAGAACTGCGCTACACTGCCCCAAGTCCACGCTGGTCACCAGGGGAGGCAGGAGAGGACAAGCCACTCTCTCCCTAATGCAAGTGGACAGCACAGTTGGGAGTGCCAGTGAAGAATTTCTCCCGCCGCCACAGGAGCTGCAAGCCAAAGGATGCCTATCCACGCCTATTGAGGAAAGTGTGCAGGGGCCTTGGGGCCCCCTCCGCAGCCTCTGTTACCTGAAGCTGTACGAGCACCAGGTGGGACTGGAGCACTCAAAATAAAAACAAAATCAAAGAAGAAACGTAGCTCGAAGCAGCTTGAACCCCACACAGAGCCATTCATTAAATATCTGTTTTGCCAAGCAACGAGCGCCCCATATTGCCCTGCAAGGGCTTTCATTGGCATATTTTCTCCCTCGTAGTGCCTCAAAGAGGGACAGCAGCACCACCAGCATTCACGGAGGAGTGTTTGGGGGACTGCATAAGGACAGCAGCCCCTCCCATTATGTATTTAGCAAATTAAGCCTAAGTCTCGTGGGAACTTGCGCCGTGATCCCAGGAGGTTTTCCACTGAATGTGAACACTATTAGAGCTGCAGCTTTTGCTCTTGGGCTCTGGAATGCAGGGACCCCTTGTAGTTTGTCCTATAGAAGCATTATGTGGGCTGCAAAAAGTGAAGAAAGACTGACATGTATAGGTTTATGGCTGATTTGAATAAAAATGCTTTATTGACAGTTCCACTGAAAAACACTGCAATGCTTGTATGCATTTGAGTACAGTTATTGTCCCTGTGATGCACTGGTACTACATAAAGTGGCTGGTTTAATAATGTGGGGACACCCTGACAAAGCCAATTGGCCTGCCTTATGTCTAATAACACCCCCTTCTTTGTGATGTTGCATCTGGTATGGGTGGCGGGGTATTGTGAATATGGGTTTCAGGACCCACTGGGGTGAAATGTAATATGACGGTGTCACCAAAGGCATATGCATCTACCTGATGTATATATTTGTAAAATAAAACGAATGAGGTAGTATTTAGTAGTGGATGCAGTGAAAGTATTTTTCCTTTTTGAAAGAAAAAGCAATGATTTGAAAATGAGTGCACTGAGATTGCTAGTCCACACCACCTTCCCAGATTAGGCCTTGGACTGCTCGGTTTCACTATCCTGACAGAGTCAAGTGCTACGATGGGCTTCTTCGTTTCAGTAAAGAGACAGCTGTAGACCTATTACTTGCGAATGACTCACATGCTTCGCAACTAATAACCCAATTTCTTACAACTGGTCATATATTTTATTGGGCAAAAAATTGCTCCTGCCTCACAAAATGAATCCCACCCCTGCAGTCAATGTCCAACCAGCACGGGTCAGAGTTTGAGCATGCGTTTGTCCCACTCTTTCTGTATATCTGGAGAATATCTAAAAAATGGATGCTACACCATGTAAGTTTAGCTCTGAAACGGCTATGTTTCTTCATGTGTGATGTACATATCAGGGCGTGGGAAGCAGGCTGCTTTGTCAAAGCTGCTGGGAAAGTCAAGCACATTTACTGTC
This sequence comes from Calotriton arnoldi, assembly GCA_963921515.1. Lineage (NCBI taxonomy): Eukaryota > Metazoa > Chordata > Amphibia > Caudata > Salamandridae > Calotriton > Calotriton arnoldi. Next base: position 1,474,931 of record CAWUFW010000497.1, read on the forward strand.
CCACAAGCGCCCAGGCAGTGCCCACCAAACCGAAAGTGAAAGCTGAAGGCTACAGATACAACAGTCACTACAGTGAATAACTTGTACTTACTCTTGGGCTATATCTCTTCTATTTTCAGCCAAACAAGCATGATGCTCACACCTTCAGCAAACTAAACTAACTTTACAAGACAACCACACCTTGCTAGGAGGCTTTCCTCATTGCATTTGTTCCTCTGTGTGCTCTGCACGATTAAATGAAAAGCAGAATAGCGATGGTCTGCAGTAGAGGGGCCAAAAACTTTATTCAAACTATGGGATTGGCACAAAGCATGTCATGGGGTTCATAAAGTTTATCGAGAAAAAAAAGCACATTTTTGAAACATTTTAGAAACATTTATTTAAAATGTGTGAAGTGTCACAAAGATTCAGGAGGACTACCAGCTGATGACACAAGCAATTGTGACTACAGAACACAATCAGTCCAGGATGTCTAGGACTGATCAGATCTCCACGCAGGATCTATTGAAAGAAAACTACTTCCAGGACCTGTTGCCTTCATAATTATTAATGTTGACACCAACAGGGCAGGATGCGAGGAATCTGCTATTATGCTCCTGCAACTTTTCTGGTTAAAGTCTGGTTTGTATCATGCCATGTTTATGCCAAGAACTACAAATGTTACTTATCTGATAATCATATCTTTGCTATATCTTGTTCAGTAGACATGTGCTCTGTTCTTGATATCTCAGAAAAACAGCAATCCCAGGAATGTATTCCTCATTTAAGGTTGACTACGCTTGTATTTCACCAGTAAGTAAGTAATCTTTATTGCTTGATTAATAAAAATCTTAGCAAAACAGCTGCATATTAAAACACATATAACATAAAACAGTGCTCCATCCGATAAAATCACAGTGGTTTCATAAAATATAGAAGTATAAAACTTGCATACAGTACGGAAGATATAATATTAATATGTGTATCATGTTTAGGCACTCAATGACTGCTGGGGGACTGTCCTCCTTGAAATTCGCCTCGGTTCAAGTATCTGTGTGATTAAGTATAAAATCCTAGCCAGGTTAAGGGTAAGTCTAAAATCGGTCCTTCCCAGTGAGCAGATACCAGATGAGTTAGCAGCAACCAAGGGTGCTAGCCAATTTGTTGGGAGGTTGCCAAGTCTAATTTTGTTTTTACTATTTTCATAAAACGTACAAAGCTACAGGCTAACCGGACGTCACCCCCCTCGAAGCAGGCCTTCACCGCCTGTCTGCATGATCGTATTCGATTTTCGTTCAGGCGCGGCTTTGGAAGCTGTCTTCGTTCAAGATCTAAACTCTTACAGACGCACAATAGATGAAAGACGTCCTCTTCGGGGTTATCGCATAGTCTGCAGTTGGGGGTTAGATGTGTGCATTTCCATGGCGGTAAGTGTGGTTTTACCGGTAGAATCCCCAGCCTCATTGCCAGAAGGCTTTCCTTCATACTTCTCGAGAAGCTTGTACTTAAATATGGCTGAGGAGCGCTTCTCGAGTAGCTCTGAATCACGAACCAGCTGTGTGCCCTCTTATTTATGTCTGTTTTGTCTTTTTCTAGGGAAATAATCTTCACCGATTTGTTCACCAAGGCTTTAAAACTGTTGTAAGGAAGACTGGATTTCCACAAATCCTGTAAAGCGAGCTGCCTTATTCCTGACTGAAGATAAACCATAGCGGGGCAGTCATTTTTCCTAGTCATCTCTTTCCACAAGTATGAGTTTAAAGAACCAGACTTTGCACTCTTTATTTTGTACCAGCGTTTGGCGTAAACGCCCTTCCTTGCTATTTGCTGCTTTTGTAGGCCAAGCTCCAGCCTTATTTGTGCTGGAGAGGTGTATTGTGGGAGATTGAATATTATTCTAGCAGCTTTGGAGACCACCTTATCCAGAGTTATTTCGTCTTTCCCTCTCATTGATTCGCTGCCATACATGATTGTAGGTAGAAGCTTTGCCCGGAGTACTTCCAGTAGAGGGATAAGGTTGGGGCCAGTGTTTTTGCGCTTGATGTTTTTTAGCATAACAGCCAGAATAGTTCCTCTTCCTTGAATAGCCACTTTTTGTTGGTGGTACGTTCCCATGCTGTCGAAGATAATTCCCAAATATTTGTAACTTTTAACTGTCTCCAGTTGTCTGCCCCCAGCTGCCATCTGAATTGATTCTTGGTACTTCGTTGGTTAAAGACCATTACTTTGGACTTCTCATGGTTTATGCTTAATCCGTTCTTTATGGCGAAGTTGCTCGTGACATTTATCAAATGCTGCAGGCCAACTGGGGTTCGGCTGATCAGTATCAGGTCGTCGGCGTATAATAAGTTTGAAAGTGACAGGCCACCCAAATTCGGGGCGTGGTGATGACAATTATCCAGTTCCCTTGAGAGGTCTGACACGAAAAGGTTAAACAGGGTTGGGGCAAGGACACAACCTTGTTTTAGCCCCTTAGTGGTCGGAATCCTCCTCGACAGAGTTTCGCCGGTCCCCAGCTTAATTTGGACCCATGTCTTGGAGTGGAGCAGGATTAACTGGTTCAGAAGGGTTGGAGCTATTTTCCACCCGGCTAGCTTAGCCCACAATTTCCCTCTATTAACGCTATCAAAAGCTGCTTTGTAGTCGATAAAACAAACAAATAATGGTTTGTTAATTGCTTTCGTGGCGTCAATTAAAAGTGAGAGAGCAAGAATGTTTGTAGTTGTCCCCAGGTTTTTCTGAAAACCTGTTTGGTTGATTGGGAGTAGATCGTTTTCCCCTGCCCACTCGATTAGTTCAGCGAGTAGTAGGCCGGTATAATATTTGGCCTCAATGTCAATTAACGCTATGAGTCTATAGTTCTTTGGTTCGTTCTTGCTGCCTTTCTTGTGTATAGGTGAGATGATCGATCCTTTCCAAGAATCTGGGATTCTTCCGGCTTCCAAAATATTGTTAAAGACTGGTAGTAATGCTCCAGCCCAATAGGTTGCGTCCTGCTTGTATACTATTGGGGGAAGCCCGTTAGGGCCAGGCGCTCCTTCGTTTTGGCTTTTTGAAATTCTATCCACAATCGTTTTAAGTGAAGAGAAGGGTATAGGTTCCGGGCCGCAATGCTTTAGGGATTGCCACTCGCTCTGACGTGCCACTTTCTCTTGTGTGTTTTCACCGTCTTCCGTGTTAAAATGACTCTGTAGGTATTTTACCCAGGCGTCCTCCGTTATATGTGAGTTAATTCCTGGTGCCGTTGGATTCTCTATTTCACCAGATTTTACCTTTATGTGCACCCTATTTTGTAGTCTTTTTTTATCTCTCATTTCACAGTTTTCCAAGAAGTTTTGGTTTGGGTGCCCCTTCCTTTAGCATTACTCTCACTATGCTGAAGCAGGGAGGGGAGTCTGTCACAGGGTGGCTAGATTATTAACTCTGTGCACCCAGCACTTGGCTTCCTGCCGGCTTCCTGCCAGCTGTAGGAGAGAGCCGTCGTTTGGATTCAGTGTACTGTTCTGATACACAGTCACAATCTCGGATGAGCAAATTTTGAGATATATGACTGAAAGTATACTAAAAGCCTTTATTTAAACATGCTAAGGAAACAAGGGGCTAAAATCTCCCCATGTTATCAAGAGAGGCTTGGCCTTTGCAAGATCCCACCTGTCCTCAAATCTTCAATAGCTGCTCTGTCAGGCAAATTAGATGTCCTAAGTGAAAACAAGAATGCTACGGTTGTCTACTGCTCTGGTCTTAAGCTAGGACCACAAGTGGAACCAGAGTCAGCGGATCCACTGCAAGAGCACATTGGACAATGAACATGGAAGTACCAGCATCATTGTTTCTTTGAAATCTATCTCTATACCACATGCCCTGCTCCCTGCAATACTTCAAGTCATGGGCACTATGCTACAAACAGACCCATAACACTTCATAAATAATTACCTGCAAGTACCATTTTGTCTCCTTCCTAGGGTTTGTATTGGAGATTGCATCCTTATTGCCCACTATGGGAGCCTAAGCCTAGAATCCATCTCTATTACTAGTTCAACTTTACTAGTGAGCAGGTGAATTCATGAAGTGACTTGAGGCCACGACTGTGTTTAAGGTAATCTTCTTAAGCGCCCAAGCACTCTATGACTGTAGAAAGTAGTGGACGACAACTGACTGGTCTGAAATCTTCAAAATCGAGGTATTAAAATCAAGATCGAAACAAGCAAAAGTAGTTGGTTGTGTTTGGGAATGGATACAGTACCATATTTTTTGGTGACGTGCTGGTTCAATATTTGTTTGTCCTTGATAAACCTATGCATAATTACTAGAATACCATTAGAGCAGCTTCTTAAACAGTGACATCAACAACCCTTCCCTGGTCCAACTCATCCTCAATTCAGCTTACTGGAAAGGAAGAATTAGCATTAGCTTGCTGTAAAGTGCATGATACTGATGCAGAATGTGAATTTAGGGAAATCAGTGCTTCTAATGTACCTTGTTTCATGCTCACTTCAGCCCTTACATTCCTAAGTTAAGTTTCTCAATTTTCAGCACGTTTCAGGGTTAGTGTTTGATTTTTAGAAAGCATGTTTGCTCTCATTTGCCAGATCATGGGCACCAAATTTATTTATAAATGTATTAATGTGGTATTTGTATACAGTAAAACTAGCCAAAAGGCAGCAAAGAGCTGTACAGGGTCTTTAAGAGCAAACTAGAATACTGAAGCAGCTGTGATATGATCAGAGATCATCAGTGAAAGGGAATTTTGCATCAAGCAAAAGCTGTAAGACACTTTATAACAGATACTCTCTTTTAACCACTTGAATAAGGTATATCACAAATATATTCCACTCATAATGTTGGGTTCCAGCTTCGGTGCTGATCAATGCAGCTTTTTTGTTGAATATAAATACGTATTTATGAATGCCTGGTTACAAATAGTTTTTGCACACCATCCACAATTTGATGTGCTCAAAAACGTGATGGAAATGTAGGACCTTATGCAGGTTTAGAGAGAATAAAGTGCCACATTTGAATAATTTAATTGATTTTTACACAAAACGCTGAAAGTTCTCATAAGAATGGAAAATTTACATCACACCAAGATTTTATTGTAATCTTACCAATACAGACACATCAATATATAGGATGTTATAATATTGCCAGGTAGTACCACAGTTACCACTGTGTGGTACTGAAGACCACATAATGAATGGTGGGCGGAACACAGACTTGAATTTGACTGGTTGTCTAAATCTGCAGGAGGAGCACACAATCAGAGTTCCTTGCACCATGGTAAATGTCATGTACATGGGAGCGTCTTACACAATGGCTAAAATAATGCTTTAATTTAGCTGAGCTCATTTGAGGAAGTGTGTGGTTGAACCTTGGCACGTTTAACTAAAACTTTATGATCTGGATGCCCCATCAGGAATCTAAACACATGTGACCACACTCTTGGCTTTGAGGGAACATCAACTGAGGCTACCCTGATTTAGAAGTCCCTCAACTACTAAGTAGGAGTGTCCATTGGTTGGTGAAGATCAACACATCAATGCCACTATTTTTCTCAGACACAATGCACTTGGAAAACCTGGATGAAATTTGTCAAACTAGGCTGCAAGCCTGACCAGAGCTCTTTAGAAGGCTAGGAAGGGAAAATAACAGGTATTGTAGAGAGTTAACACTAATTATTTAGAAAGTATGGAACTTCCCTGTCCCTGCACCAACATGTTCGAAGGTACAAAATTAGGGTTTAGGCACAGCCTGGATCATCTAGCTGACTGGACTTGGATCAACCCCTCTCTGTTGAGGGACCTCCCACCACCAACTGAAGCACATCCAGAACAGTACATCATCCTAACAAGAGGCTACCATTCTAAGTGCCACAAAGGCACAACTGCAGCTTTCAAGGTGAGCTTCTGTTACCTCACAGTCATTACTTTGAGGGAGGTTACATCGGAGGTATGTACATAAGGATGATCGTTACATTACAGGTAAGTACCTGGTGAGTATTTACTTTGCATGCATGTTGTCAGGGATTGTTCTTTGTGGGCATTTACGTCACAGGATAAGTGAGATCATATATACGTATATATCTATATAGACACACACAAATATATATAATATATACATATGTTATACACACAAACACACACACATATATATATATATACATATATATATATATATATATATATATAAGTTTCTAGGTTCAAGGATGGGGACTATATAGGAGTAGTAAGAAGCTATTAGGAATCCGGGATGGGTAGTGTTTAGTGATAGTACATGGTATTTAGGGTTTAGGTTGGGTAGTTGATAGAGGTAGTGAGGGTTTTTAAGATTCATGGATGGGTCGTGTAAGGAGGTAGCATAGGTTCTTAGGGTTGAGGTAGGACGCTAAATAGGGGTAGTGAGATTAATATATATCTAACATTGTATGGGCTTAAACATAATGCCTACCTACGAAGTAAAGGAACTAGAGATAGACATGTGATATAAAGTCTCTTGCGATTATTTGACATGCAAACTAATGGCACTCCCGATGTAAAAATTGGGATGTAATGGCTCATGATGTAATGGACTCTAAAAGAAATGACTGGCATTCACACTCTACAGTGCGTGTGCAGTGAGTAAACCTATTGTGTAACAAATTCTATAAACATACTTACAATAAGACCACCATGAACACCACTCCCTCGAAGGTTTGGCGCATATTCTGCAAGATCAACTGACCTCAGCCATTCCATGACTCTGTGATTTGACCACTGAACAACTTCAGAAGGTGATATATTATTCTGTTGAAGTAGACAGATAAGTGATGCTAAATCAATATTTTCATAAAATAAACTGCACCCATGGTACACGTTATACTTGTTTTTTTGCATTGGTAGTTAATATCGAGGTTTTATAAAACACTACTGGTTTAAGAGTAACTGTTTGAAAATTGTATATATAAAATGCTGCCACAAATCTTACAATCATGGATATCCCACCAAAGAACACAAAACAATCTTCAAAACTAAAATACACTTATCAAATTGCAATAGCTTGATTATATCCTGCTGAGATGAGAAAATTAAATCAAAGAACATTTAAAATATCATAATTTTCAATGTACTCTAACAGGTATTAATGCATCTTTCCATTCCTCACATCTTTCACAATATACACTGAGATATATGCCTTTAAAGACTATTTGTGTCATTGATAGTTATTTTATTTGTAGAATTGTTTTAGTGGTAAAGATAGCTATTTTTAAATTTTTTGGGGGATTAAGACATACAATTTGCAACAACATCAACTTTATTCAGCTTATGGAAGCATTGTGTCTATTGTACCTCATCTGCAGGGCGCCTCCGTAGACAATTGGGATTGAATTTGTTTGCATGTAGCACATGGATGGCACATTTAATACTGAGATGATGTAACTGACTGGTAACTTTAAGAAATAGAAGATCATTCTGCAATGAAGAAAATGAAGAAGGAAACCTGTTTAAATACTTTTAAAAATGTAATTTTAATGCAAACAAAGTTATAAGTAAATATGACTATATATATATATATATATATATATATATATATATATATATATACATACATGTATATATGTACACACACATACTATTTATACACATTTGTACAGTGTATGAAGACCTAAAGAAATGAAAATGGATAAAAGAGTGTTGTTTGTTGTTCAATTATTGTCTATAGTACTGAAAAGGGAGAATAATATTTCCTAGTAGAGGCATATACATTTTATTAAGCCTCACACAGCAGCCTTTTAAATTCATTACTATATGGTTAGTATATTTTTCTAAGAGCAAATGGTTCTATGAGTGTTTACACAATGCAAACAATTGTGTCTAAAAATGCTGTAACACGACTTACCACATAACAGCACACATCATTAAAACATCTTTTCTCAGCAAATATTCTGCTACCACATAGTTTCACGGACTATTATTTCATATATACCCAACGCTACTCTATAAATGGACAAAATCAATATTAAATTACCATAGTGTCAGGGATAGGGGAAGTGACATCAAGCATCTTTTGATTTTGACAACATCACAGGTTTGATGCCCTGCAAGTTCATAGATCCTCAATTGCAGCTGCAAAATATGGAAACAATAATTGGCTGGGAGAAACTGTTCATGCCAACCGAGAGGCCTTCCTTCATACATCAGCACCTACCCGGCCAAGGAGCATCGTCTTTGTCACTAAAGTTCTTCATCTCAAGCACCGATGGGGCTGATTAGAGTATGTGCACCCTGCCCTCTAGAGAGAATTATGAGCCATTGGTGTTGATCTTTGGGCTGCATATTGTGCTCTGGCCTTGAGATTTGCCATTGCATGCTTAAATCATTTTCAATCTTCTTCACCATGAGTAACCACTTAGGCAATTCAATGCTATAAGCCTAGACCTAGATATTACCTGTGCTTTGCTCAACATATCGAAAGTTTATTTTTCATTGTTCATCCTTGGAAAGTATTTTTCCATCGAGGTAATTTTTCCATCTCTTGGTAACTCAGAGACAAGTGTAACTCATAACTTTAGATAAAGACTATAAGGCAGTCCTGATCTACCGTGACCTGTAAGCAGCATACAGCCCTGTAGATAACTACATTCTATTAAAAAAACCAGACTAAACAGAAATATTTGTCACTGCTTCAAGATGTATCTTGACATCCTCTCTGATCAGCACGATGGAGACACCATCTACCTCATGAGTGGATGAAGATTTCCTCGCCAGCCAAAAGACTGTACACTGGAGTAGCACAAGAGATTTGGCAATTTACCAGCACACCAGATCATGTAGCTTGCCAGTTTCCAAACTCTGCCAAGGGGGGCATCTTTTGAGTATACAGGTCTGCAGATTCTGAGACATGCTTAATCCATCTCTGAACACTTAGGCCTGTGCACCTACTGTTCAGGTAACCTTTGAAACTAGACATTTATAACATATCCTATAATTAAATTCCAAGACCCCCTAAAAGTATCAACCGAGTAAATGCGAGAGAGCTGGACATCAGCTTCTCGCAGCCATCAAAAAAGCAAAACCGTCATCCAACAGAAATATACCTCACCATTTTCATCGCTGATTATTGCTTTAAAGAACTCAGAACGTCCATAACACCGACACTGACACTGATATTATGAAAGCAAATCCTAATAGTATCAATTCAACATACCAAAACATATTAGCTGTGCTGATAGATGGTGAATGTAAACCAACGGGATCTGAAGTGGTGAAAGGTTTATACCATAATACATACATACATCTTCCTCGTTGTGCTATCACTTGCTGTGTGGTCATGCTATATTCCGGAAGAGGTAAAAGATAAGTTTCACCATTAATGCAAATAGGCAGATTTTTGCCCCTTCACAAATGGGTAAAAACATCCTAAACAGTTGGATAAACCCATACTTTGCAACCTGTTTCATAGTGAGCTTATGCACTTGTTTTTTATTTTATTGTGAACACTTCAAAAAGCTTTGAAAGCAAGTGATCATTCATAAAGGCAATGCTTAAATCAAAGATCTATCCAAATGTTTTACTTCCATGTTTCATGTAAGGGAATTTGACCAATGTTACTAGAATAACCTGCATACAGATGATTGGGAACAAGAAAATTCTTTGGAGCATTGTGTTTAAAATAACATATGGGTTTCAAAGCAATGCTGCAGAGTATCTTGTGTGTCCAGCAGCTTCTAGGCATTGATGAAAATTTCAAGATAACTCTGGTGATTAATGTTCCTGCTGGAGAGAGATCGGAATTGTGTCTAGTGGCAGTTTTGACACATCATAAAATAGCACAGAGGGTTAATGTGCCGAGCTGTAAACAGCATGTACCATGCAGATCACAGAACTAAATGTAAGTGAACAATGAGTTGCAGCAAAAACACATGAAATGTATGTGAGAGAGGGACTATGGAGAGATGAGGGGCACTGTTGGAGGGTGGTAGTGAGGAATTAGTGGAGAAGGAAGTCAGGGGGGGGCCTAAAAAGAATGTTGAATCAAGCACCACCATCACTAAAGTCGGCCCTGTTGAGAATACAATATGTTTTCTAGGAGGGGTGCAAGAATAATACATGTTAAGCCTACAAATGGCACAAACGGGCTTTGCACCCATTTTAAAGCTATGCACACATTTGGAACTGAGCAATAATTAAGGTTATAGTTTTCTTCCGCACTCTACTCATTGATCACCTGCTCAAATATTGAAAATTAGGGGGCAAAAGTTCACCATTTTCTCATAGCACCAGCATCTGATCAAATCATTAATGCTGCCACTTCAAATACTTTAACACCTTAAGTATTATTGAATTAATATTTCCATTTATCTCTAAAAAATAATCCAGACTACCGAAACCTGAAGTTGCTACCCAAAAAGGCCATGCTTCAGCAGTAAGTCAAATGAAGTTTGAGCTTCTTGTTTTATTTTTTTTGCATTTATCTTCTCAGTCTGAAGATGTGAGCATACTCCAAAGAACTGTTTGGGTCAACTGAGCAAAATGAGTTAATGATACTGTAAAGTGATAAAGAAACATGATAGATGGTACAAAGTTGATGCATTAGACCGATCCGATGTATAGATTAGATAAAGCAACCAATGTATGAATAAAACCACGAGTCAGTCAGTAATATAGATTTAAAATCACAAACCTATCAAAAGATTTAACAGCAACTGTTAAAATATTAAACAGTATTAAAAAATTAAAAATTACCACAGTTAAGTATTGCAGCATTCTTCCATCAACTCTTGCTTCATAGAACTGATCTTTATATTGAGGCAAACCAATGTCATCGAGCCATCCTACAAATATCAACAATAAACACAGTAAACTCATAATTGTCTAGCGTCCGTTAAGAATGTATTCTATCTTGTAATCATCATCTCTCCAATAACAATCTAAAAGAATACTTTTAAAGTAAAAAATAACCGGACTAATAAATTGCTCTGTTTGGTATTAACATCAATTAATTTTGCATATTCAAATAATACAGTAAAACATTTAAAGTACACAATCCTGGAACCCCTTTTTAGGTCTCGACTAGGCAGCGTATGCGCTGTCTCGTTGAGAGATGCTGTATACAGTATAGTGGGGGAAGCTCCGCCCACTTTCCAGCCTTATTTTTGATTGGCTTGAATCATAATTTCTGCATTCTGATTGGTGCTTCGCTTGTTAATCCCGCCTCCTGACGGCCATGTCGTCATTTTTATCCTTACGAGGCTATCGGCCCCTTTACTAGAAAAACTGTTTTGTTCCCCTGCCTCTCCCCGTTCCCTCCCGTAGTCCGTAACTTCTTACACAACAACCATCCACCCACCCGCTCCCGTTCGTGCCTTCTTTTACGCCCGCACTTCCGTGTAAAATGCAATAGGGCTCGCGTAAATACGAGCCCTATTGCATTTTCAATGCTTGTTTGCCGTGTCATTGGTGGGTGAATTCGCACTCTTTGTCTCGCATGCGAGCGATGCCTTACATTGTGCGCATGCTAGACAAAGAGAGGCAGAGACAGCACAAGCAGCGAAGCAGGACGAGGTGAAGCGCGGCCAGGTTCCAAACCGATCTCATCCGTTGCGTTGGATCGGGCTCCATGTTGCCATTCTCAGGTAGTGCTGGCTGCCGCCCTGCTCCTGCTGGACAGTTCCTGGAGAGCGGCGCTGTGCGACGCCTCAGGTGAGACCAGTAGAGCTCCTGCCCGTTCTGTGGCAAGCTGCCTCTCCCTTCCTGGACTGTACCCAGATCCATCGCTGTAGTGTTGTTGCTCTTAGGTTTCATCGAGCAGCTTGGGTTTTGGAACCCAAGGATTGACTTTTATAGAGGCTCACAGGGTTGAGTTTTGGTGGGGAGTTTTAACTGTATGTGGTGCCTTGTCGTTGTTGAATTATGCCGCATCGAAGCAGCTGCCTTTCATTTATTTATGTCCGGTGTTTTCGCACCTTTAGACGAAAAAGACTTTCACTTTCTCTTTCTGTACAGCGAGGTTCTTCGTGCTCCCTGGGTCTTCCCAGTGTTATTTCATCTTATGCTTCGGGAGGAGGCTATAGTCATCCTGCATCTGTTAGCCTTTTCGTTACCCCTCTCTGCTTGCCAATGTTTAACAATGTGTGGCTCGTGCTCACCATGCATTGTTTTACTTTGTATATTTGATTTTGCTCTGGCAAGTATGTTTCCTTTTATAATAAGCGGTTTTATGGATGCAATGCCATTATGTATTTTTATTATCTTTAGGTATTTACGTTGATGCCTGACATATTAATGCAACATTTATGTTTTAGGGTTTGTTTACATTATACAGCATTTATGTGTTCAGTGCTTCTGTGGAATGTGGTGCCAGAGAGGGGTGGACTTCAACCCGGGTGGGAGTATCGTCTATAGGGAGATGCTGATATCTGAGGGGGAGAAAATTTATGCTGGAATATTCTCGAACTAAAAGTTTAGTCTTCAGACAGTGTCGGGGGGGCAGGCAAGTGTGGTATCCCGCTGCTTCAGGCAGGAGAGCTATTGCTCCAGTTACGCAGATGTGCCAAGTGCCATCTTTTCAAGGCAATACCTTTTTAGGTCTCGCCTACGCAGCGCGCAAGCGCTGCATAGGCAAGAGACCTTTAGAAATCGCTCCAGGTTTGAAGGCAAAAACGTGCACTCGTTGCATTGCTTTAAATGGCAACGCGTGCACGTTTGGCGATTCCCTTGCGGGAGCGAGCGGTACCATGTGTTAGTAATTATCGCGCTCGCTCCCGCAAGGGCAACGCTGCCTGCTCTCGGCCCCCCCGTTTAAGTTGGGAGTCTCGAGGCGAGTTTGTCAATGTCTGCTGTGGGTGAATCAGGCCGAGTACATTTACAGTGCAACTTGACAAAACGCAAAGTCGTCCTTAGCCATACAAGAATGGTTATTCTTCAGCAAAAATTATGGGAACTCTTGACAAAATTATCCCTCCCACTTCGACCTCTTACAAGACCCGGGTTGTTGAGGATAGTGATCACAGAGTCTTTGTACTGGAGCTAAGAGCTGTCTGGCGTGTTTGTGTTTGTTAGGGGTGTGAGCAGAGATGGAAGTACTCATTACCGACAAACGCCGCACGTGGAATGCAGCACAGGCGTGTGCACGCAGGCGGCCCTGGGCGCTCACCTCAAGTGTCGCTCGAAGGCGGCGGGCGGGTCTGCCGCATGCATCCTTTGAGCAGTGAAGCAGCCAGTTGGCTGGAGAGCAACTTCACTTAAAATTCACGAGGAACCAGTGACGTGTACACACATTCCGCCATCTGCAGCAGAACAACAGCTGACCGAAGCCAGCACACCTCCGAACGGCAAATAATTCAACATCCGGTGGGAGTATGAGCTGTGGTGGCGGCCTAGAGTGTATGATGTAATGGTATCATTTATAGAGCGCACAATACAGATAAAACTGTCTTTAGGCGCTGTATTCAATACAAATATCTATTTAAATCCGAACTACAGAGGACAGGTGTGAGGCACAAAGCATTACGCTCGACCTGCAGACCTCTGGTTAAATCAGACATGAACATTTTTGATTTATAACTACCATTGCACTTCAGACTTCCGTTTCCTGTTCATTTTAGTGCGTGTTAGCTGAGCAGCGCTCAAGACAGGTGATTTACTGCACCAAGATTATTTTTCTTCCTCTTAGGAATTGTGCTTTATTTCATAAATTTACAGTCGCAGCCAGATGAAGTAAGAGATCACGGAGGCGCCGAGACCCGTATTCACCTCGACCATCCTGCACGGCCTCTTTTTTATGTTAAAGAACCCCTCAAAATAAATGTCCTCTGTGCTTTTCATGCACATCACTGGGTCTGGGTACATCCCTGAACACTAGGAAACCACAGACTAATGGCCGCTTTTCCTCATAATGATGCAGTGGGGGCCGTGGGTTCCTATACAAAGGGCAGCACGTGCTTGTCTTTTTTTAACCATCACGGCTAGTGACACAAAAGAACTTAGGATGCTGAAATGACCCTTTGGTAAACGTGCCTTCGGAGAGATCCATGTATACCCTTGAGGTGACGCATTCCATAGCTGAAAAATCTAACTCAGCCTCTTTGACTCCTATTAGCTGTATCCTTACCACACACCATCCGGCTAGCTTTATCGGAGTACTCTGTACCACAGAGGCATTAACATGGAGTACTTTTTTCCCGGAGTTTTATTTAGCACGAACTTGAACCGAAGGTATCAGGTATCAGAGCGCTTTACATGAGCACCAGTTGTGTTACATCAGTACACATTCGTTTTTAGGTCTCGCCTACGCAGCGTGGGCACGAGACCTTTAGAAATCGCTCCAGGTTTGAAGGCAAAAACGTGCACGCGTTGCACTGCTTTAAATGGCAACGCGTGCACGTTTGGCGATTCCCTTGCGGGAGCGAGCGGCGCCATGTGTTAGTAATTATCGCGCTCGCTCCCGCAAGGGAAACGCTGCCTGCTCTCGGCCGCACTCCCACCCCCTACTTGTTTAAGTTGGGAGTCTCGAGGTGAGTTTGTCTATGTCTGCTGTGGATGAATCAGGCCGAGTACTTGATGGGTTTTCATGACATGTTTGTGTGTTTTCTCTCTCCTGCTATTTTATGATGATCATCTCATCGGTGTGTTTAAAAGAACTGTCTTTTCAAGTAGCTTTGTGTTACCTGCTTATGTTAATTTGTTAATTTTGACTTCTAAAGCATAAATGTTTACCTCATGAGCAACATAGTACAAGAAAACGGAGACAGGCAGGCAGTACGCTGAACTACTGATTATTGTTTGTAAATTCGGGTCTTAATGGGTTTGCGAAGGTGAGAGGGATTAGAGAGCATTTGAGTGATCTGGGGTAGTTTTTAGGTCTCGCCTGAGCCAGCGCATGCGCTGCTCTGGCGAGAGTTTTAGTAAGCGGGTTTTGGAAGTGCAAACAGCAGTTTGCTGGCGACCAGCTTGCGTTCACGCGAGCGTGCACGCGCCATTCCTCGCATCGCTGGCGAGGCGCCATCTGCCTTTCCTCACCAGAGAGCGCGTTTCTTGTTTTTTTTTCCATTCCCACCCTGACTCTCTGTCTCGCTCTCTCTCTCTTTTTAGGTCGCACTGTGATTTGGCTTCGCTCGCAGTCTGTATAATTTTTTTATTTCTTAGATGTTAACACTGTTTGCGTGCGTAGTACAGAACAAAACAAATGCAGTATAATTTAAATAGGCGCTCTGCCACCAGTACGTAATGTTTAGCCACGGTTTCCTGCTTAATCAACTGCACTTCCACGGTTTCTTCTCAGTTTGTCCACTCTCTTCTTCCTCGCTGGGAGGCTTTGTCTGGGCCCGTGATTCTAACTCTCTTCTACTGAATACAATGGACTGCCTCCTATAAGTGGCGTCTGCCACTCTGTAAATTTTTATAAAAAAAACAAAAACTGTTTGTGTTGCTTTACTTGTGTCCAAAACATGTGTAATATTTGCGTGAAACAAAACACCACCACACAAACGTCACTTCCTTTTTCCAGATCTTTCCCCTTTTTTCTCTTCTCTCGTTGTACCTGTTATTGTCTCACATTTTTTTTATATGTTTCTCCTCTCCTTTATTTACAGCAGTACGCACATTTAAAAAAATTGACAAGAAAAAAATAACCCAATATGTTGTCCGCCACTTCCTCGTTTTATTTGTTGTGTCACTTACTCTCCTGATGCAGTGTTTAAATGTAGAACAATTAACTTTAGCGCTACCCCCCCCCCCTCCCCGATGCGTTCTGAAAATGGGTGATTGGTTTCAATGCTTCTTTGAAAACACTCGATTCCGTCAGAAAAGCGGTTTGTAATGCTTTTGCGCTAACTCACGATGCGGTCTTCAAATCCTTTCTTGCACTGCCTAACTATAGTAAATTAAACAGTGTCTTTAAATTCTTATTTTACTTTCTGGATGCAACCTACAGTTGGTTTCGGTACTTGGGCATCCTGCTGTTTCTTTTTCTAAAGTTACCGATTTGCATTTCACACATGCTGCTGACGGAAAGATTTCAATCTTTACAACGGGGAGGCTTATTCCCAGATAATTAACTCTGTCTTGGTTTCCTTGAGTCCTTGGTTTCTGTGATTTTTAACACTACGGCAGACCTTTAGGCTCTGTTACTGCCTACAAAACCAATGTTAATAATGTAGGATTTATTAATTCAGCTACATGAGCCAGCGTTACAACTACGGTTTTTATTATGAAACTCCACACCGTATTGAAATTTCCAATGTTTAAGGGTAATTTTAACATTTTGCACAAACGTGCCTTCAGCCGCATTCTTACTGCTTATTTTGCATCCACATTGCTGAAGGAGCTGTTATGTGACTTATAAATCCCGGAATGCCGCTTATTGTGCAAATAAAGTACAATCATTGACATTGCAACCACTTCTTTGCAGCATGTGCTCAATCTACTGAGCTACCTTACTAATGCTTGTTTAACACTTAGTTGGCTGTACAGTTTGGCAGTATTCCTGTAGCGTCTGTCTCTTACCCCACCCCCTCCTATCTGCAATGCCCCCTTCTCTGGCATCTGGAGATCAAAGGGCAGCAGCTCAGCCTCCGACCTAAGGGGGGGGCGCATCGCAGTGTCTGGAGATGTGCGCTGCACACCTAGCCCCCACCCCCTCTCTGCAGACAGGCGCCGAAGAGCAGATTTGGCCTGTTCTCTGCAGTTCACCCCCTCCCCCAGGCCAGAGTTGTGGAAGGGGGGAGAAATACCACGTCCCACATCGAAGGACCTCACGGCTTTAAACACTGAGAGAACAGAAAGAGACAGCAACCTGCACATTTTTGTCAGTCAAACCTGTACAGACGGAGAAAAGAAATCCAATTTCTCAGCCACATACCGCTTCACTCCACTGAAGTTTCCTTTTTGATCTGTTCATCTGGAATATATTATAAACTCGGCTTGCAATCCGAAATTTTGTGTTACGGCGGTGGGGGAGCAAATGACTACAAGAGCGAGGTGGGTGTTTGTGAGAATCTGTGCTTAGAGGTGTGCTTCGATAATTCCGTGTTGAGAGGGTTCAGAGGGGCTGTGGAATGCCGTGTATGACTTTACGTGTTTGTGTACTATAGCACAAGTTACTAACTTGTGTAACGATATATCTGTAAGAGACAGTAGTTAGTGACAGATTCCTTACCTTAGAATATCCCCAGGCGTCAGGCTGGATCCGGAAAGTTTTTGCGTAGCAGTACCCTTGAGCGTCGGTAGGCGGTGTCGTGCGGCTCCGCGTCCGTCGTCGGCGTCGTGATCGCCGGGATGACGTCGCGGGCAGTACTTAGACGACGCCCCTGCGCGCTGACGTCAGTTCTGTACACGACTTTCCGCGCCAGGAACGCAGAGCCATGCAAGAAGCTGACATAGGTGTCCCTAGAAATCAGTTCGCAGAACGGGGAGGATGGGTGGGGCGGTAAGGAATCTGTCACTAACTACTGTCTCTTACAGATATATCGTTACACAAGTTAGTAACTTGTGCATCTGAAAGAGACACGTTAGTGACAGATTCCTTACCTTAGAATAGATACCCCAGCAATACCAACCCCGGTGGTGGGTCTGCGAACAAAGATCAAACAAGGAAGTCCTGGAGGACAGAACGGCCAAAGAAGCCGTCCCTCCGGACCTGACTGTCAAGGCAGTAATGTTTTGTAAACGTGTGCAGCGAGGCCCACGTAGCTGCCTGACAGATAACCGGCAGCGGAACACCGCGGCCCAAGGCCGTGGTAGCAGCCGTTGCCCTGGTGGAATGGGCACGCAGCCCAACAGGAGGCTCCTTCTTAGACAAAGAATAGCAGGTCTTGATGCACAAGGTAACCCAGCGGGAGATGGTTCGTTTGTGCACCACCCGACCTTTTTTGGCGCCCACGTAGCCAACAAAGAGCTGGTCATCCACCCGGAAGTGTTTTGTGCGGTCGATATAGAAGGAGAGCGCACGTTTTGGGTCCAGACGGTGGAGCCTCTCTTCCTCTCTGGAAGGATGCGGAGGCGGAAAGAAGGTAGGCAAAGTGATGGTCTGCCCAATGTGGAAGGCAGTAACCACCTTTGGCAAGAAGGACGGACGCGTCCGAAGAACAACCTTGTCTGGATGAACAGACAGAAAGGGAGGTTTGCAAGATAGATCCTGGAGCTCACTCACCCGCTGAGCGGAGGTGATGGCCACCAGAAAGGCTGTCTTCAGAGAGAGAAGACGAAGAGGACAATTATGTAGAGGCTCAAAGGGAGCGCACATTAAAAAGGTAAGAACCAAGTTCAAGTCCCACTGAGGCATCACAAACGGAACAGGAGGGAAGAGGTGTGTAATGCCTTTTAAGAACCTGTTAACAACAGGGGACTTGAAAAGGGAGGGCTGATCAGGGAGCCTGAGGAAGGCTGAGATAGCACAAAGATAACCCTTGATGGTACCCAGGGCAGAACCCTGTTGGGCCAGAGAAAGAAGGAACAGAAGGACCTCAGAGAGAGGGGCAGAAAGGGGATCCACAGCCTTTGCTGTGCACCATGCCACAAATTTGTTCCACCTGCAGGCGTATACCACCTTAGTGGAGGGACGCCTGGCTGCCAGAATCACATCACAAACTTCGGGAGGCAAGTCGAAAGAAATCAACTGCCGCCGCTCAATCTCCACGCAAGCAGGTGTAGACTGGACAGGTTCGGGTGGAGGACCGTCCCGTGCTGCTGCGACAGAAGATCCTCCCGAAGAGGCAGACGGATCGGGGATCTACGCTCATACTGAGTAGCTCGGGATACCAAACTCTTCGAGCCCAGTCCGGAGCCACAAGAATTACTTGGGCCCGGTCGTGCCGAATCTTCTTCAACACTCTGGGTAGAAGTGGTATAGGCGGAAAGGCGTACAACAGACCGCAACTCCACTCGCGACGAAGCGTCGCCGAGCGAGTGCCGCCTTGGAAATTCCAACGCGCAGAACTGATGACATTGCGCGTTCTCTTCGGTGGCGAATAGATCTAACCAAGGCTCTCCCCATTGTAGAAAGAGTCCTTGCGCCACTTCCGAGTGAAGACGCCATTCGTGATCCATCATGCACCTGCGGCTGAGTTCGTCCGCCCTGGCGTTCAGGGAACCTGCCAGGTGTTGAACCATCAGGAACATGCCCTGATGTTCCAGCCATGTCCAGAGGCGCAGAGCCTCCTGACAGAGGGTCCACGACCCCACCCCGCCCTGTTTGTTGCAGTACCACATGGCGGTGGTGTTGTCCGTGAACACCTGCACTACCTTCCCTTTGACAGAGGGAAGGAATGCCTTGAGTGCAAGTCGGATCGCCCGGAGCTCCAGAAGGTTGATATGGAGCTGGAGACCAGAGGCCTCTGATCTCCGCCTCTCCCATGTGACCGCCCCATCCCAGAAGGGACGCGTCCGTCACAACTGTGTGCTCTGGCTGGGGAAGGGAGAGGGATCTGCCCATGACCCATTGCCGGTTCGAGAGCCACCACTGCAACTGTTTTGCAGTCCCCTCCGAGATCTGGACGTGATCGGACAGGTTGCCCTGGTGCTGCGCCCACTGGAACTTCAGGTACCACTGCAGAGCCCGCATATGCCATCTGGCATGATTGACCAGCAGGATGCAGGAGGCCATGAGGCCCAGCAGCCTCAGGGTCATCCGTACCGAAACCCAGGATAAAGGCTGAAAGATCGGAATCATAGCCTGAATATCCCGGACTCGCCGTTCGGGAGGATAGGCCCGAAACTGCGTCGTGTCCAGAACTGCTCCGATGAAAAGGAGCTGTGGAGAAGGAATCAGATGCGACTTCGGCACATTGATGGAGAACCCCAGCGAGTGCAGGAGTTCGGCCGTAGTCTGGAGGTGGGAGACGACTGCCTGGGACGAGCCCGCCTTCAGCAGCCAGTCGTCGAGGTAGGGGAAGACTGAAACCCCTGCCCGGCGCAGATGAGCTGCGACCACCGCCATCACTTTCATGAACACCCGAGGGGCACTGGTAAGGCCAAAGGGGAGCACAGTGAACTGAAAATGCTCGAGGCTTACCGTGAACCGTAGGTAACGCCGGTGGGCCGGCAGGACGGGGATGTGGAAATAAGCGTCCTGCAAGTCCAACGCTACCAACCAGTCTCCAGGGTCGAGGGCAGTCAAGACCTGAGCTAGGGTGAGCATCTTGAACTTCTCCTTCCGGAGGAAGCGATTGACGTTCCGGAGGTCCAAGATAGGACGCATGTCCTCCTTGTCCTTTTGGGCACCAGGAAGTAGTGGGAGTAGCAACCACGTTCTACTTCTGGGGTCGGAACATGCTCGATGGCCCTCTTGGCCAAGAGGGCCGTGACTTCCTTCTGCAGAAGTACCAAGTGATCCCCTGACATGCGGTGGAATTGAGGTGGCATGGCTGGGGGGGTGGTCTCGAAGGGGAGGGAGTAGCCCCTTCAGACAATGTCCAAGACCCACCTGTCCGAGGTGATGGGACGCCAGTGGTGAAGGTGATGGCGGACCCTGCCCCCTACTGGCGTGCTGTGCACCTGAAAGGAGGGACTAGGAGGGCTTGGAGGCCGCGGACGGGTTGGAGATGGTGGCCTGACCCGCACGCTGTTTGCCCGAACCGCCACGGCGGTATCCACGTCCTCGGCCACGCGAAGACGCCTGCTGCGCGGGCCGGTGGCTGGGCTGCTGACGTGACTGGGCGCCCCTTCCGTGGCCACGATAGGGGCGAAAAGCAGAAGTTAGCGGAGGGCGTGTAGCAGAAAGGCCCAGGGACTTGGCAGTAGCCCGTGAGTCCTTAAAGCGCTCCAACGCATGGTCTGCTTTGGACCCAAAAAGACCGACTCCATCAAAGGGCATGTCCATGAGAGTATTCTGGACATCCCCTGAAAAACCAGTGGTTCTCAGCCAGGCGTGGCGACGCAGCGCCACCGTCGTTGCAATAGACCTGCCCAGCGAGTCGGCGGTATCAAGGCCACATCGTATTGTGTATTTGGCCGCATCCCTTCCTTCCGCAATGGCGCGGGAAAGCAGTGTCTGGACCTCCTCAGAACACTGGGGCAAAACAGTCGCCACCGAATCCCACAAGGAGTGGGTATATCGGCCCAAAAGACAAGCGGTGTTGATGGACCGCAAGCCAGCACTGGAGGAAGAAAAACCCTTCTTCCCAAATTGATCCAGGCGTTTGGATTCCCTATCCGGAGGGGCGGTAGGGAAGGCGGTTTGGGAAGCGGAGGCTTGGACAACCAAGCTCTCAGGAGTGGGGTGGACAGAGAGAAATAGGGGGTCGCCCGGAGCTGGGCGATGGCGTCGGGACACGTTCCTATCCACAGGAGCCCCTGTGTTGGGCTTGGACCAGGCGCCCAAAGAACGTCAGTGAGGGCATCGTTAAACGGCAGCACAGTCTCCGTAGAGGAGGCTGCCGGCTGAAGCACCACTGTCAAGAGATTAGTCTTGACCGCCACAGTAGGGAGTTGGAGATGTAAGGCTCCAGCCGCCCTACGCAACACCGTTGCAAAATTGGCTCCCTCCTCCGTAGCCACGGGAGGAGACAGCATGCCAGTGTCAGGGGAAGTATCTAGACCACTGGCATCCCCTAGTTCCTCTGTCCAGTCCTCATCATACTGACACTGTTGTGCCAGAGGGTCCTCAGACCCCTCCTAGTCCTCCTGGTCCTCCTCCGGTTCAAAATAAGGAGGAGGAGGGACATTTGGGACCCAAGGTCTCATCGGCGCCGGAACCGGCGTCGAGCGACGTCGGTCCGGTTCCATGTCCGGAGCCGGAAGGAACTGGGGGACGACGCCGCCCGGAGCCCCAGGCGGCGTCGAGAACGGCACCGGAGACATCGGCGTCGGCGGAGGCGTGGTCAGGTCGACCGGCGTCGATGGGGGTTGCGGAGCCGGGATCGAGGCCGGGGCCGGAGCCGGGATCGAGGCTGGAGGCACGGGCGACGCCGGGGCCGGAGCCGTCGGCGACGCCGGGGCAACCCCATCAGGGCCCGCGGGGCCCGAAGGCGCACCGGAGGGACCTTGAGGCCCGAAGAGGCGGGCCATGGCCGACAGGAATTCCTGTATTTGGGCCGGATCCGCCCCCAAACCCGGGAAGGACGGGTATTGCGGGGGCGACTCCACAGGCATGTCCGGGGCCGCGGGGACGGTGCCGGGAGGGGCCTCAGCCGAGACGCGAGACCGGCGAGCCGAAGTCCTAGAGCGACGATGCTTTTTGGACTTTTTGTGCTTAGACTTACCGGACGACGAAGACTTGGATCCCGACGACCGGTGAGGACTCCGCGACCGACCCCTCGACCTCTCACGCGACCGGGGCTTGGTGTGGCGCGGAGCCGACTGCCGGGCCTCGAGGAGCTTTCGAGACCGCTCTCGCAAAGCTTTCGGGTTGAGGGCCCGGCAGTCGGAACACGACTCCGTGTCGTGGCCTCGGCCGAGGCAGAAGAGACACTCCCGATGCGGGTCTGTGATGGACATCATCCGAGCACAGGCGCCGCAACGTTTAAAGCCGGGCATCCCTACGACACCTTGGAGTCGATTTGAAGAAACAGTGAAAAAATTCACCCAAAAAGTTAGTCAAAAAATGACTAGGGCACTGCTCTTCCCGGATCTGCGCTTGCTGGCGCGGAAAAAGAAGAACTGACGTCAGCGCGCAGGGGCGGCGTCTAAGTACTGCCCGCGACGTCATCCCGGCGATCACGACGCCGACGACGGACGCGGAGCCGCACGACGCCGCCTACCGACGCGCAAGGGTACTGCTACGCAAAAACTTTCCGGATCCAGCCTGACGCCTGGGGATATTCTAAGGTAAGGAATCTGTCACTAACGTGTCTCTTTCAGATATAGCTGCTATATGCGGCGGCATGTGCTGTGAAATGCTTCACAAAGATATGTGAGTGTGTGTGTAACACACGTGTGTGTAGTAATGCTGTGCAGAGGTGTGTGTTTATCTATATGTGTATAAGTAAGGCTCTGCAGAGGTGTGATTGTGAGTGTAATGCTGTTCAGAGAGGTGAGTGTGTGTGATGCAGAGGTGCAATTGATGCCATGCAGAGAGGTGTGTGTTTGTGTGCACGTGAGATGCTGTGGAAGATGTGTGCGTGCGCGAGAGAGAACAGCTGAAGAGCAGGGAAGCTCGTGTGCACCCACTGCAGTGTTTCAGAGGCAGGGGTGTCGGTTTTCACTGTGGCGATGGAGGCTGGGTGTGGTTGCTCGCTGTGCTCATTGACAATGGAGCACTGAAATGAGTAACATGCTTCCCTGGCGTTGAGAGACTTGCCGAGGGAGGGTCGGGGCGTCCATAGTCTCCCTGTCCAGAGAAAGACCGGGCCCGAAGCCCTTTCTGACATTTCACCCCCAGCCAAGGGTGGTCTGGTGTTAGTTAACTCGCCAGACGCCGCACCGCAGCGTTAACATTAAGATTAATGATGGCAGTGCGTGGTATCGGCAGGACTTTCTGATTACAAAACTGACTAGTTTATTTTGCGCTCACAACAGTTTATCAGTTGGCCAGGTGCAGTTTGTTTTAATTTACACGTTTCGGTCGCTGCTTTTAATTTCATTTTTTTTGGTTTTTAACTTGTTTATTAACTATTTTATATGTGCACGGGAGGCCCACACACTTAACCAAATTATTGTATTTGACTTGCATACAACATGCAATAACTTGGACTATATTTCCTGTATGGATGGGTGGAAAGTCATCAGGGATTGAAGTTGATACCACCAAATCACTTTTCATAAATGAATAGCAGTGTATCCTGTTGCACTCCCACTACAACAAAAGTGAATGCAAGGTCATGTCAAAAGGTAATTAAGAGTTAAACACAGTAAGATTACAGAAAGACCTGAAAGACCTGAAAATAATCGTGTTTTCCCAGGAAAAGTAAATAAAAGTTATATCAGAACATTTTTAGGTCTCGCCTACGCAGCGCGCATGCGCTGTTTAGTATTCCAAAACATTTAAAGTGCGGGATAAAAATGAATGTAAACTTTCAAGGGTATTTGAAGCTTCATTGGTTCAGCGCGCTCATAAACACCTATGACTTCGTATTACGTGTGAGGTGCACTGAGCAATCGCCAAGTGAGTAATGTACTGTGTTTATTGAAGGCGGGCGTCCTGCATGATTTAGATGTGTTTTGAAGTTACCCCGCACGTTTTTAAAAATGAAGTGGCAGTTAGCGTGCTCGTCTCCCTGAGGTGCAGAATGCTGATAGGCTGACGTGTTCAAAGGGTTCTTGTTGAAATGCGTGTGTCTGAGCAGTTTAGTTTCTACACAACATTTTCTTTCAGGATCTTGAAGAGCTTCTCATAAAGTCGCCTCTCCTGACCAGCCAGAGGCACGCTCTCATCAATTTTTATTCTGTGCACTCTGTTGTGTCTCACTCAAGCCGGGACAAGTCCCTCGCATTATCTATAACATCAGTCAAATCATGGCAGACGGGCACCGAGCCGAACGAACCAACGCAATGAGCATTCTCCCAACCAATCATTCACAGGCGGCTGGAGTTGCGAGGAAGAAAATAATGCTTTGAGCAGATGATACACTGTAGTTTGAACAAGGATTGGCATAGCCAATAGGTCTCGCCTTTGGGACCTTATAAGTGTTAAGTTATCCAGCACACTATCCTTGGTGCAACAACATCAACTGTTGCATGGCTAAACACTTATAAGGTCCCAAAGGCGAGACCTATTGGCTATGCCAATGCTTGTTTTTTAGGTTACACGACTGACTTTTATTTAATGTTTAAACAATGCTGTGCTCCCGCACAGTGCTTTAAATGGGACGGTACTGTCCAGTATTGATTACCGGCTCTTTTTTATTTTGGGAGGGAGAGTACCGGCACTTTTTATGGGACTTATTCAAATTATTGATTCCTTCTGCAGGCACCTGTGCTTAATTTGTGCCAACCCTAAGTTCTGGCACTTACAGGCAACAGTGGATGGTGCAGCCCTATTATGCACGCGTTGCAAAGTTTTCATTAACTGTATGCACAATGGATTATTACTTAAAACAGGCCTGCTAAAAAAGGTTTTCTTATAACTCCACGTGCACCGATCGATTTACAGCATGTATTGCGTTAGGAAACCCTCACTTCACAACCTGTGTTTATTTAGCGGGTTCTTACTCTTACAAAAAATGTATACCGGCCATTATGCCCTCAAATATGCATTAAAAAATGGTGCCCAATCCAGGCGCAGGATACTGTTACATGTATACAAGTAAACTTGTTTCTCCTCGGGTGGAGGGAATGTCTGCCTTTTTTGTTGGATGTCATATCGGTACCCTCCTCTAAATAAGGTACAAATTACTAAAAATATGTCACTCTCACCTACCTGACAGCAGCCAGACACAATCTTCCTGTGATCAGGAAAGTCATTGTACCGTAATCCCCCTATAAAGCGGTGCCTCCCAAGAGCCCTTATTTAGAGGTCATTTCTTTAATGCAGATCAACGCTGCCAACATTAGCATTTTTATTTCTTCACTCCATTTCTGCTGACCTTTAAATAAGGTGCTCAGTCTGTAGCCCCAGGGACTGCTCCACCTTTATACGGTTAAACTACCAGTGAATGATAAGCAACTCTCGATGGCTTCGCAAGTTGAGGACGCACTGTTAGTCACGAAATAGCTGCTGGCTAAGAAACCTCAGCCTCTTATCCTTCTCAGGTCGATTAAATTGAATAAAAGTGACACAACAACAGAAAATCATACATGCGCCTTGAAAGCGGTTCAGATGGGCTACTTTTCTTGAGAATGCACTCACTGGAGTATGAAGAAATGTACATTTTTATATGTATTTCAGGCTGCGCAAAATGTGAAATAAAAACGTGAAATACTATTTACATGCTGTTGCTTTCTTCTTGAGTTATGCAGTTAGTTCTTCTCGGAATTTGTTAGAAGTGGTTTCTAGCTGTGAAAGCTGCATATTTTCAACATCGGCAGGAGTAGTTTTCAGAATGCAGTTTACCTCCACCGCCCCAGAGCCACTCCTCTTGACCTCATCCCCACAGACTGTAGTCGCCCACTTATTCTTCACTCAGCTCTTATTTCCTTAACTCCTCACTCTCTGCCATTCAGAACATGCTCTGACCCTCGCCACAGGTTATCCTCTCCCCCTCATCCAAATCTGTATAGCCCAGCCCTTCTTGTCCTCATATTAATATGTATCACTTCATTTTTCCCTCATTCTCAACCACTGAATTATTGCTTCCGCCTACTTTTCATTCCCTCAGCCGTTCTTCTCCTCCTGGGGCCTCCTGCTTTTCGCCACCCCCTCTTCTTATCTTTCTATCCAGTTGTTCCTTTACCGTAGCAAAGGGTGCAGCATACTTCTTGTTAGGATGGCGTGCACCTTCAATATAAAAGATTAATGCCAAAGGAAAGACAGCATACTTGTAATGATGTAATAAAAGTTAAGTACCACACTGAACTCCTTTGCAATAATAAAACTCAGGATGCATGCTAGGTTAGGAGTGCACCACTCTCTAGGTGTAAGCAAAGGAGTATTAAAAGAATATCTGAACTTCTGAGTGGCATATCAACTTGTAAGGGTCTTCAATGTTATCTTTGGCTGTCAGGTGATTAGAGGGTGTTAAAGAAAGTCTACCCACATGCCAATTGGAAATCAGCAGAGTGTTTGTGAAAAATACAAATATATATGTGAATCACAGAGACAGGCAACACCCCAAATGAGCATAAGATGCACAGGCAGAGATAAGACTCAGTTATGTACATGTCTCCTATGTAGGTTCATGGGATTCAAGTACAAGACAAGCATTTGCAATGCAATAGGTCTCGCATTTGTGAGAGTCAGAGCTATTGGCATTGTAAATAACAATGCCTTTTATTTATGTGTTTTGAAACCTGCAAGCGGACAGAGGGGCTTACTGTGGTGTACCTGATTTCAAATCTGTGAGCAGTAGGCTACATGCAGAACTGCAGCAGGTGCTCTAACCTTCTGATCTGTGCTGCTGCGAATAGCTTGTATAACCTGCAAGTTACTCGTATTCCTACAACTTGCTCTGTACTCAAGTGATCGAACCATGATTGACAGCTGTGGTATGCACTTTGCACACAGATTTTAGTGTTTGTATATTTATAAAGCACCCAAAGGCCTCTAGACGTTAGAGCTCTTTATAGTAAGAACTTTACTCTTCACTCTTTCAAGTGGAGATGCTACAACCTTGTCGATTCACTTTCACTCAGATGTAGATGTGGGCGGGCCACTGAACAACAGACACGTGCCTGGCACTGGCTCAGCTAGAGGTCTAATTGGAACCTCGAGTCAAAACGAGCCGAGCTTTCACGAGGCTTCAGTCGCCAAGCTCCCCCACTGCCTTTTACTGCAACTGAACATGTGCGGCTCAGAGCTGCCCCTTTGGTTGTTTTGTAGGTGAGCTGATAGTTAAGACCGTGCAAGTGGGAGAGGGGTGTTATGGTAGCGATTTTTTTAACAGTCTGACCCAAAGAGGGGGCTTGTTATTCCAAGAGAAGATAATGTGACAAATCATAAATATTTCCCACTAGAGCATTTCACAGCACTCTACTGAGCCTTGATAGTCAGCCCATGGGAAACGTTGCTTCACAACTAATGAAAAATGCAAATGCTGCGTTGGTGTGGGCTCTGTGGGCAAGTACAGAGCTCTGCACTACACTTGTTCCATATGAAGGCCGGTAACTTGTGGCCTCTCCAGGGCATCTGTTAATGTATATCACGAAGGGTGTTGGGATTTTCCTGAAAGGAGGCTCTTTGTTGAGGACAGGTAAACGTGTTTTTTTCTAGACATACTCCTTGCGCGACTTGATTCAACAGGTAATATGTCTTTTTGTTTATGACAGTGACACGTCTTCGAAGAATCTTTGATTGAAAATGGAAGAGCTGCTTATCTGGTAGCTGAACTGCTCAATGAACAAGCATTGGCCGCGCGAGACGCGCTCTGTGGTGGGGGAGGGGGGAGGAGCGGGAGAGCAAGTGACGCGCGGCCGTGAAAGTGACACGGCTGCGCGGCCCCGAGAAGCGCTCTGTGGTGGGGGAGGGGGAGGAGCAAGTGAGAGGAAAGACATATGGCGCCTGGAGCATGCGAGGAATGCGTGTTACTGTGCGCGTACCCGCATGCTCTAGGCAAGCCCAAAAAAAAGTGGTCGCATTTCTAAAAGCCCACTTACAAAATGTCTCGCCCAAACCAGCGCAAGCGCTGACTTCAGGGCAAGACCTAAAAAAGCATTCAGGTAGGAAAACAATTGTAAGCTGTCGTTGCTGAGCAAGCTACTGAACTTTCTCGCTTCATGTGCCAAGCATGGAAATGAGGCATTGCATGTCATAGATGAACATAACTGAATGCATGGTTAGGATGAGCAGGAAGATGGCTACAGAGGTGCACTGAGGCAACGAGTTTAAAATTGAAAACAGACTCTCAAGTATCTTGGACTAGATAATATAAACTCTGTTTTCCACTATTATGTCTGTAATAGGCTTTTGTCCTTTTTAGGTCGAGCATTCAAGACCTCTTGTATATACTTTAGTATATACTTATTATATACTTATATGTGTATGTACTTTGTGGGCTCTGGAGATCAGCCCTAGGACTTGTCTGCTTCCGCTTAAGGACTTTGTTTTCTGTTCAACTGCCTCTATTTAACTGTCTTCATAGAAAACGACCAGTAGAGGTCATTAAAATACCAGAATTGTTTCCTGCTTGTTCAACTGCCTCTATTTAACTGCCTTAATAGAAAACGACCAGTAGAGGTCATTAAAATACCAGAATTGTTTCCTGCTTGTTCAACTGCCTCTATTTAACTGTCTTGATAGAAAACGACCAGCAGAGGTCAGTAAATTACCAGAAATGCTTTCTGCTGAGGGACTTTCTTTTTTTAAATTGTTCTGGCAACTGCCTCTATTTAACTTTCTTGATGGAAAACAACCAGCAGAGGTCAGTAAAATACCAGAATCACTTTAGCATTCTCTAAATTCCAGCTCATAGAAATGGTCTTCCACGAGCACCCGTAGACGATATTTTTTTCAAATCTTGTATTTTCAGTGATATAACCACCGAAGGCACAGATTTTATATTAAAAACAGAGCTTTGGACTGTACCATTTCCCGCTGAAAGGCAATATTTCTCTCCATGTGTTCCCATACATGGCGTGTCACGCAGTTTGGTGCTTACTTTCCCTCCATGTTAAGGAACAGTAGATGTTTCAGCACCCAGGCTAATGTGCTGCATAGCTAAATACATATAAGGTCCCAAAGGCGAGACCGATTGCATTGCAAATGCTTGTTGTACATTTGGAATAGAAAACTAAAATACAGATAACTTTATATTGATTCAGAAATGGCCCGGATACTTACCAGTAATCTTCATTACTACAAGTCCAGGTCTTCCTGTTCTAGTCCTCACAAAGTGAGCAGTTCCTCTGCTCAACCGAAACATATTACCTAGCAAAGTCAAAATGTTCTCCCAAGATGACCACCATATCCCAGCATGCAGTTAAGTAGGAACTTGGAATGATCACTTCCTGAAAATATAAAGCTAAAAAGAAACACTATAAGAAGGAAACAATCACCATAAAAAAGCAGGTGGGAGGGCGAGGACCAGGACTAGAACTGGAAGACCTGGATTCAGCGTAATTAAGATTGGTAAGTAACCGGGCCATTACTTCTGTCTTCCTGTCCCAGCCCTCACAAAGTGAGCCTTTACCCAAGCAGAAGGTGATTAGTTCCAAGAGAATGGAGCAAGAAAGAAGAAAACTCACATGACTTCACTTATGTTGCACCACCCGTGAAGTTAATAAATGCTCTAAAAATTAAAGAGCATGAACAGAAGACAAAACATGATAAACTCAGTTGATGCTGCACCCTACCCCCCTCCCCCCAACTTGACCCAGTAATGAGAAATAATGGTGTACGGAGAAGCCCACATCTCTAAGGAAGCCTTAGATAATGGAGGGAAGACCGACTTTAGCAGACTGAAAAGACTGCAAAATTGCCAATTTTATCCACCAGAAAGGCCGTATGTCCAAGTAAATAGAAATTGCCATTTTTAACACCTAATATGTACTGTAGTTCCTCTGTGGAAGAGGGATCAGGACAGAAGACTCAAACATAATTTTTTCCTCACAGTGGAATTTAGATGGAATTTTAGGGAGAAATAGAGGGCTTGGTCAGAGAATGATTTTATCTTAATGAAGTCATAGGAACACTAATTTCACCATCCTACAACCTGAGCAAATGGCCACCAGGAATAAAAGCTTGGCTGAAATAAATTTTACATTTGGAGAATGTAACGGCTCAAAAGGAGGCTCCACTAATTAATTGAGCACTAAACGAAGGTCCCAGGAAGGAACTAGACAATGTGAAACAGGCCTCTCAAGAGAGATACACCTCAGGAAACGAGAAGCCAGAGGAGCAACATTGGTGACAGCTGTTCCAATGAAAGCCTGAATAGATGCCCACTGGGCTCTCATAGTCAAACTGCAATACCCAACATGAATCCACCCCTCAAGAAGTCAAGGCTCTTAACAGGGTCACAAGTACTAGGAGAAAAACCTTTAGTTGCACATCAGGTTTCAAAATGTTTCCAGTGATGACTATAAGATCGAAGGGTAGACGCTTTCCCCGACAACTGAATACTTTCAGAAACCTCAATTGAGCAGCCCTGTGCTACCAAAGTTAACCTTTTGAAGTGCCAGACCCCCAGCCTCAGGTGCTTCAGGGAGTTTGGCATCAGAAGGGGAACTCAGTGGTGATGGAAGAATAGGAACAGGGGAAACCAGGGTTTTCCTGGACCATACCAGAAGTACAAGTAGCACCTCTGCATGATCCTCCTGTATCTTCTTGAGTATCCTGGGTATCAGAGGAAAAGGAAGAAGCCAGTATAGAAGACACAGAGCCCAGAGAACAGCAAGGGTGTCTATAGCCCAAGCCTTTTTGGATAGTTCTAGACTTCAGAAGTTTGAAAAGGCCCATCCTCCAAACTGCAGCCAGCTCTCTCCAATTTGACGATTGAGACTGCCTGAAATTACTTAATTTGCCAAGGGCTTTTGACACCTCCAACACTGCCCCACATTCAATGCCACTGGCATCAGTTGTCAGGATCACCGAAGCAGTGGACTGTAAGCGGTGTTCTCTGCACAGATTCGATGGGGAGAGAAACCACTGCAGCTCCTGACAGATCTCAGCAGTTACTGGAATCGATGCCTCGAACTCCTGAGACACTGGGCTCCAGTGATGAAGAAGATGGTGCATCAAGGCGTACAAATGAAGATGAGCCCATGGTAGAATTGCCAAATTTGAGGCCATCTCTCCCTGGTTTCTTAACCATAGTCTCTCTGAAGCCTCGGAATCTGGCAGAAGGGAATACAGATGTCTAATTAGATTGGATTGTCTCTCGCTCATGAAAAAAATCTCCCCAAGTCTGTGAATTTCAGGGATTGGGAGGCCTGAAGTTTGGACTTTTTTGTAGTTGAGTAGAAAGCCGAAATTGGTTAGAAGATTGCAGACTTGCTGAATATGCTTCAATGCCTTAGGAAAAGAAGGAATAGCAATTAGCCAGTCATAAAGGTAGGGATAGACTTGAATTCCTCTGGAATGCAAAACCTACCAAGGGGGGCAAAAGCTTTGCAAAAACTCTTGGAGCGGAGGATGCCAACAGAAGGACTCAAAATTGATAATGATCCCCTTCTACCGCAAAGCGAAGATATTTCTGGAGATATGCATTCAACATATCCTGGGACGCTAGGAAGTCCCTGTGCTTGATATGGATTTCTGGTTAGCATCTGCTTTCTAGGTCTGCATCCAAATATGGCACCGAGCTGCAATGGAAGTACCTGGTGCAGACACTGAGGTACATAAATTGTCAAGACACATCCAATAAGAACTGTATCTGGACCTGTTGCTCCATTATAGATAAGAGAGAAGTATCTGCCCCTTCATTCATGAGTTTTGCCAAAGTCTGAAAGTCCTTCAGAAGAGATTGGACTATATACGTGGTGTAGGTGTTTGCCCAGACAGAAAAGTTGGCAGCCGCACAGGCCCTCTTGATAGATTCCTCTGCCTTTTTACCCACCTGATCAGATGGGAGAGCATCCTCAGAAACCACTGTGCCTTGGAAGGAGAGCTCAGCCATTAGATTATCTATCTTCATTGAAAGTGGGAATTCCTCAGAAAATCCCTGCAGTGGTTAGCGTTTGGAGAGGAATCTCTTAAAAGCTTTTATCAATGTCTTTCTACTTGTGAAAGAGTACTCTGCATACTGCATTATGCAAAGTGAGAGATTCAGGGAAATGGTATTTAGTAAAAAAATAAATCTTCTTCATCTACCTCCGCTACCGGTGTAGGGACCCCCAAATTCTCCCTTACATGGCAAAACAGTTCATTGAGCTAGGCTCCCTGGACAAAACGGCCCCTATTATCTTTGTCAGGGTCCTCATTGTGAATCACCTCCTGCTGTCCCAAGGAAACATTGGAGGTCCAGGATCAGCTTCTTCCATAGCCCTGGAAGCAGCTTCAACAGCTGCTTCAATCATTTGTTGAAGGGCTGCGACCGAAAGGACTGCATTAGAAGTACTATAGTTGCTCTTCCATCCTGCCAGCACAGCAAAGTGAGAACACTCTGCCCAGGAACACCTGCACTTCTTGATTCACTTTGTTTCTAGAGAAATTATGCCACATGGCTCTTGAAATCTTGCAGGAGCCACAATTTTGGAGCCAGTTAGTGTCCGGAGAGTTGCACTAGCTGCAAGGGTACAGATGCCAAGCCAATAAAAAAAATTAAAAAATCAAATGAAGCACTTCATGTTTCAGAAAAAGAACAAGCAGTACAAGAATAAGGGAGGTAGAGTGCTTGTCGAAGTCTACGCCTACTCAGCAGGGTGGAACGACTAACTCAAATAAAGAGTCTGCTATAGCAAGTCTCTAAAGGAAGAATAGCAAATTGAACATCAATAATATAAAGATAAAAAGTACTTAATTGATATTTGCTAGAAGAATAAAAACACAGGAAGTGATCATTCCAAGCTCCTCCTTTTCTACATGCTGGGATATGGAGGTCATCTTGGAGGAACATTTTAATTTTGCTAGGTAATATGTTTCTGTGGAGCAGAGGAACTACTCACTCTGTTAAGACTGGGACAGGAAGACGTACAAAGAGGTATTCCATTGTATTCACACAGAAAACTCTACTTAAGATGCAGTATGTGTCTGGAAAATGTGTTATGATTTTAGGGAAAGGCTATTTGCCACCTTATTGGCGGATAACAAGTGTTACAAAAAAACAATGTTAGCTGGGTAGTGCAGGTGCTGAAATCAATGCTGCAGCTTGACAATTCATCTAGAATTCCGCCTTCATGTAGTGCAAAGCTGACAGGAAATATCCAACACTGGTTAACCAAGTTGTGTTTCTTCAGTAGTCTGTATGTGTAACAGCAATTATGTACATGCACATCTAAACTGCTTCCACAACAGCATATCTTAGCTGTTATTTTTCAACTGAAAATTGGTACCAATATGAAATTATTATCCATTCATAGTTCAGTCTTGGTACCAATATGAAATTATTATCCATTCATAGTTCAGTTTTAAAATCTTTTTAAAAAAAATAAAAAATATATATATATCTCATAAATATATAAGGAATAGATTAATTGGAAACTTCAAAATAATTTACGAAGCAGATTAAGACGGCTATGTAAATTGTGTGTATGTGTATCTTTAATTGCCAAGAGTGTGTCATGCAGAAATACTGTCATAGTACACCTTGAGCTAAACAGAATATTATTTACAAGGGCAGTTTTGGCATCTTTTTACATAGGTCACTGACATTTTTGAATCAGTATTTGATTCATGCATCTATCGTAGGATATAATATCTCGTTTGCACATTGTAGTTAATAATGGAAAGGTATGGTATATTTCTAATGCAATAAAAGTACAGTAAACAAGATTTTGCTGTCACTTACGTGTTACCCACATATGATCCAGCTGACCAGACTTCTCTTCCTGTTTTGTATTTATAGACTTAACTGCTAACTGTAGCTTCTTCCTGTGCAGCGGATGCTTAACGCCCAACTCCTGTAATTTGATAGATTTAGAAAGGAGATTCAAAGTTTTACTTTACAAGCACTAGATAGATGTAAGACTCATGACTGTGGCCATACGTCATGAGAAAAACCAAAACAACAGTTTGAGAGATATACTTTAAACAGGCAGATGGCAGTAGTTGAGGAGTGCATTACATCTCACCTTCTCTAAGTCCTGAGGTGTTGCTGTTAACAGTGTGTGACCGGAACTCACCCACTGCCGCGCAAACATGACATACTGAACAAGGCCAAAGTCCTCCAGCCAGCTGCACACTTGTTCATTGCTCCACTGTGAAAATGGTGCATTAGGATCACTAAAAAAGACCAGACAATCAAGAAAATACATTAAAAACGAGGTATTAGTCAAAATGTGACACAAAACATAATATATCTGCAATGATCTAACTGCAGCCATAAAATGAGGTATCCCAGAAAGAAATGTAAAATGTATATTTCTGGTCTGTAAAAATGAAGTATGGTATTTTAACGCCCGGAAGCCTGCAATAACTAGGAAAAAATATGTATCCAACTTTCTTATTACAGTCTAGTTGTGACACGATTACTCACTTAAAACTACATAGGTGCTTAACTATAATAAATTACCCCAGTTTGTTTATGCGACAATACCTGCTCTCAAATCCAGCGGCAATATGAAAATCAGGCTACTGAAAAGACTTTCAACTACTGCCTAATAAAATACAAAAGGACCCGGCTTTTTCAGTTCACAATTTCCTTAACACTTTCAATGGAAATTTGCTTTAGTTTTCTAATAAGGAGATATTTATGGTAATATGTATATTTATGCTGCAGTTTATTACAGGAAATCTGAAGTCTGTCGGCAGGTTACTGTGCATTCTAATCCATTTCCAATTCTGAAAGAGACCAATGTTAAACTGCTTAACACGTGATTACAACCAATTATAAAGGCTCGCTTTCGCAGTACAGACCACAAATGATTTTCCATACTTTTAACCAGAAGTTCTTTTTCATAAGTAATAGCAAGAGACCAATTACATGAGGGTTGATAAGGGGGTAATGGGTGCGTTACCATTCATTCAATCTTTAATCGGTCGAACAAAGCAACCATAAAAGAGCAACATACAATAGAGTAACAAGTATATAAATAACGCATAAATTCATAAGAGCAGATTAATAACTAGATTAAAAACGCGAAATCCGCTAAGTACATGCAGGCATCAGTCAGGTCTCGAGCGTCTAGATGCCAGGGCTGCCCGTAAAAAACTCGATACGGCAGCTAAAACATATTCATTAGGGAGCAGCTGTAAAAACATAAGGGCAGGGCGTACTTGGGTAAAATTCCAAGACCTGCACAATGGCAACAGAAACCTCTTTCTGGGCCAACTGTAGTCAATGCAAAACAAAGTGCAGGGTGTCCTGCGGAGACCTATTGTCGCAGCTGCAGGGCAGCATATTACCAGGGTGCATCCGACCCACGGGAGGGGCCAGTGAATGGTGAATTTGATTAAAAGAAAACCTGGCCAAGAGGAATCGAACGTGTCTACTGGTAACCTGCACTAAGTATTATTCCATGCCCTGAACAGTCTTTAACATATGTCCCCTCACTAAGAGTTTCAACATTTCTGGCCCTTCACGATTTGACAAAGCCCGCTCAAAAAAACAAGGCCTTAATTCCCTGTAAATCACGTGTCTCAGAGCTTGAGGGGTCAACTAAGCGTCAGCTCTCCCTAGGGCTGTGAGTGCCGACTTAATGTAGGCAATCCATGGCATTCTGGATGCTCCATCCAGTGCCAATTAGAGAGGATGAGTCTGTTTAGCTTGAGTTCCTGTCTGGTCCAAACTTTTACCCAGCAAAGTAAAGGGTTAAGGGCCACTAAGTCAGCAAGGAACCTAACTCCAAGCTCCGCATGTACAGACCAAGCCAGTGTACCTCACGGTATCTGTAACAAACGTCTTAGAAAAATGTTTTCTGCTGTTTGGATGGAATCAGTATTGAAATAACCCCATACCTTGCTCCCATAGCCGACCTGCGATACACACTTTGCCAAATAGACTTGCAGGGACGAAGAACCCAACCATTGCACAAATGAAGTCAAAGCCCCAGTTGTTTTAATAAGCTCCGCTCTTTTCTTCTACAGAAGAGCACGCTAGCTATTCTTGGCATTGAAAAGTACCCGGAAATAATTAAAAGCTAAAACTTTACCCATTGGCTGCTGGCCCAGCTTAAAGTTCTTGGAGCTGGGGGACCTTGTCCCTTCCACCATAACTTAAGATTTCGAATCGTTAATGGCCAGTTCCAAACTGTCCATATAAGCAGCAAATTTATCAATGAGAATCTGCAACCCCCTAGCTGTGTGGGCCATAAAGAGCGCATCATCGGCATAGAACACTGGGAGCGGCCTTGTGCTCACTTTGAGGCAATCGACCTGAACTTCGAGAAGGGCCTCTTCAAGCCTGTTAACATATTAGGTGAATAAAAATGGTGCAAGGATGCACCCCTGCCGCATCCCTTGTCTGGAGAGAGAGAGCGTAGTGGTGCCAGCATCGGGTGAGAAGCGTACTAAGGCTGAGATATTCATATGTAAATTTTCCAACAGTGACATTATATTGGGTTCCAATCCCAATTCTATCAACAAGGCCCACCGCTCGGTTGGCCCTATCAAATGCAGATGTAAGGTCCATAAAAGCCAAATGTAAACTTTCTGGTCGGGCAACAGTATACTTGTTGATAATTAAATAAAGGTTCAAAGATTGATCGGACGTTGACCACCCTGGCCTAAAACCGTACAGGACGTACGTCTGAATGCCATTAGCATATGACCAATCCATCAACCTGTTAAGTATGAGCCTCCCAAGGTCCTTTACTACCATGTCAATCAAAGAGATAGGGCGATAGCATTGAGGGTTGTCCTAGTCCCCCTTCTTGAACAATGGAACTATCACTGCGGAAGACCAGAAGCATAGCACCACGCAACGAGCTGCAACGTTTAGTACCTGGGTCAGAAGTGCGCCCCATGACTCAACATCCAGGCCCAGCAGGTCTGGAGGAATTCCATCGGGACCAGGGGCTTTATTTCTTGTAAGGGTATTAATACCTAAAAAAAAACCCTTTCAGGGTAAAATTCATGGGAGTAAGCCATGTCACTCTTTCTTCCACCCTTTCCTCCTCTGCTATCTTACCAAAGTTGTAGACCCCTGCAAAGTGGTCCACCCACTGTTGTTCAGATATATAGGTGCAAACAGCTGGTCCTGACCCATTTGAAAAGAGGGGTTTGTTCACTACCTTCCAGAAAAGAGAGGATTCCCTGGTTTCACTGGCTTGAATGACCTCTTCCCAAGCTGGGGCCTGGAGATTAGCCTTGCGTTTACGTACTACCAGCTTATAAGCTTGCCTAATAGCCACTACCCGTCTCCTGTCTCTGGGGACCTGTTTCAGAGCTGACTTCAATAACTGCAAATGCTTAGAGCATTCCTTGTCAAACCATTTTGAATCTTGCCCACTTGCTCGAGTTAGGAGGGAGGTCAATAGATTCTTAGCTTTGTTTGCAGTGCCTACAAAGGCTTGCAAAATATCCCTATCAGGGGAGGCTGCATCCAGGCAGGTGGCTAGCTCGTGGAATGTCTGAGAGAAAAGGGATGCCTTAAAAGGAGCTGGGTCAACCTGGGCCCAGTTAATGAGTCTACCTTGATCCACAGGAATAAGCCCTCTACTACTCCCTCCCCTTGTGCAGGCGATGTCCCTATAGCCTTCTAGATCCAGGACAAGGGGGTTGTGATCGCTAAGGGGCTATGGGCCTCGACAACAACGCACACAACAGCAAGGAGCTCTTCAACATCGTGAAGGAACTCTCCAATCCCAGCTCCAACACCAACGACATCCCGCCGTCGCAACCCCTGTGCGATTCCCTCGCCACCTTCTTTCACCGCAAGATCGCCGACATCCACGACAGCTTCAACACCCAGACAGCCCCAACTAAGATCGATGCACCAGACCCGCCACACACCATCGACCACGACCCCCTGCCAGCCTGGGCCAGCGTGAACATCGAGGACACCATCAAGACCATGAGCACAATACACTCCGGCTCCCCGTCAGACCCTTTCCCGCACCACATCTTCAACAAAGCCAGCAGCTCCATCGCACCCCACCTGTGCAACATCATCAATCTCTCCTTCGAGACCGCGACCTTCCCAGAGAGCTGGAAACACGCAGAGATCAACGCCCTACTCAAAAAACCCAAGGCGGACCCGAGAGACCTCAAGAACTTCCGGCCCATCTCTCTGCTTCCGTTCCCAGCCAAGGTCATCGAGAAGATCGTCAACAAACAGCTAACCCGATACCTCGAAGAAAACAGCATCCTGGACCCATCCCAATCAAGGTTCCGCAGCAACCACAGCACTGAGACTGCCCTCATCGCCGCCACCGACGACATCAGGATCCTGCTGGACAATGGTGAGACCGCAGCCCTCATCCTGCTGGACCTCTCCGCCGCCTTCGACACTGTCTGCCACCGCACTCTACGCGCACGCCTCCACGACGCAGGGATCCGAGACAAGGCCCTGGAATGGACCACCTCCTTCCTCGACGGCAGAACCCAGAGAGTCCGCCTCCCACCTTTCCGATCCGAAGCCTCCGAGATCATCTGCGGCGTACCCCAGGGATCGTCCCTCAGCCCAACACTGTTCAACATCTACATGGCCCCGCCGCACGCATCGCCAGACAACACGACCTCAACATTATCTCCTACGCCGACGACACTCAACTGATCCTCTCCCTCACCAAGGACCCCTCGCCACCAAAGCCAATCTCCATGAAGGAATGAAGGACGTCGCCGATTGGATGAAGATCAGCCGACTAAAGCTGAACACGGACAAAACGGAGGTCCTCATCCTCGGCTCCAACCCCTCAGCCTGGGACGACTCCTGGTGGCCAACGACGCTGGGAGCAGCCCCGACACCCACCGACCACGCACGCAACCTGGGAGTCATCCTCGACTCAACGCTCTCCATGGCCAAGCAAGTCAACGCAGTCTCCTCCTCCTGCTTCAACACCCTCCGCATGCTTCGCAAGATCTACAGGTGGATCCCGACAGACACAAGAAGAACAGTCACCCAGGCCCTCGTCAGTAGCAGGCTGGACTATGGGAACGCCCTCTACGCGGGAGCCCCGGCCAAGCTCATCAAGCGACTGCAACGCATACAAAACGCCTCCGCACGACTGATCCTCGACGTACCACGCCACAGCCACATCACCCCCCACTTGAAGAACCTGCACTGGCTCCCCGTCGACAGGAGGATCACCTTCAAACTCCTCATCCACGCACACAAGGCACTCCACAAAACTGGCCCAGCCTACCTCAACAGACGACTCTTCTTCTACGTCCCCAACCGCCAACTCCGCTCCGCCGACCTCTCCCTCGCCACCGTCCCTCGCATTCGAAGAACAACCACCGGCGGCAGATCCTTCTCACACCTCGCCACCAAGACCTGGAACACCCTTCCACTAAGCCTACGACAGACCCAAGACCTGCTGACCTTCAGGAGGCTACTCAAGACCTGGCTGTTCGACCAGTAGCAGCATCCCCCCCCCCCTTCCCTCTCCCCAGCGCCTTGAGACCCTCACGGGTAAGTAGTGCGCTCTACAAATTCTGTGATTGATTGATTGATTGATGGGCAATCTCAAAATTGGTGATGTGCAGAAATACGGGGGCCAAAATAAAAATAAAGTCTATAATGGAAACGCAGCCCCTCCCCTTAAATGTAGGAGCAACACTAGGATTAGTTGAGGTAACCAACTTTTGCAATGCGAACACCAGGTTTTGGGAGGCTAAAATCTCGCCCAGTTCTTGACCTTCCTTGGAATGAGCGAAGTGGAGCCCTTCAAATAGCGTACACCTTGGCCTGATGTCATCTGTCAGTAAAGGACATTCACAAAGATTGCAGTTAAAATCCCCTGCTAACACAATCATCCCCTGCCCAGGCTCCCCCATCCAATTTCCCTTGTGCATTCAGGGCCGCCCTCAAGCCGTGGAGACTCGAGACCCCATCTGGGCATCTTTTATTGTTATAATAATTTACCAAAAGTAAAGTGGGAGCTCCCGCAAGGAATAACTTCAGCCCCTGCAATACCCTTGAGTTCTTGTCCAGGTTAATGGCCTGCTCACACAATTCATCGGCCACAAAAATAATCATGCCCCCTTTGGCCCTGCCCGAGGCTGCAGGCAGCGCAAGCAAGAAATATGTCCTGTAGCCCTCCAGGATTAAACGTGTTCACCTCTCATGTTTCCTGCAAACAAATGATCTGGAAAGATGTTACAAACTTGACCCATGTAGGATGGGAAAATTTGGCGGAAAGCCCGAGATGTTCCATGACACAATCCTCAGGGCCCTTGGATTATGAGCTGGGTGGGGGGCATGGCTAAGCTGACTGAAAAGGGAGCTACAGAAGAGGACACAGTAACTTCCAGGCCTAAGTTAAGTTTAGGGGGGAGGGGATAATAGGAGCCAGTCAATCACACGATTCAAGGCTACTCAAAGGGGCAGAACGATTCAAAAAGCATGGACGCCAGGGCTGCCCTGTCCTTGGTCGGGCACTGCCACGACTGCCCTAGGTTTGCCAATCTAGATATCCATATGGGCGACCAACCGTCTCTGGTTTGTAGAGAAACCCTAAGGGAAGAGCAACAATGCTCTGTTGGTCATAGGGCCTATAGGGGGTAGGGACGCTAGAATATGAGACACCATCTTAGAGGTTTTGAAATTGACCACCACAGTTCCCAGACCAGATCTTACAATCACGACCCACCCAACTGACTCTGCTGGCCATAATGATAGCGTCAAGAATACCTCCTCCCGGAATGCGCCTCATGAACCAATGGGTCACTTTGTTCTTTAGCTCGGGATACGTTTCGGAAGAAGAGCTTGATAAATGCGGAATGTCCCACAGAACAACATGAGGGGTCGCCATAGGAGGCAGATCAAGAGTCTCTAGTGTGCATGGTGGCATGAGTGAGGCCACAGGAGCACATTGACACAGGGAGTACTACTGGCCCAGTGCCCATGGTGAGCTCCCCGCCACCTCTCCCAGGCCTTGGACGAGCCCTTGGCGGGATGTGTGCACTGAGAAGATGCCTAACATCTCCTGGGGCATGGACCTCCGACTTGGCTTGGACAAGGGTGGGGTTCTGCTTGGCCTGAGGCGCCCTCGTCTCGGAGGTGTGAGATAGAATGTCCAACATTCTAGCTTCTAAGGAAGTTAACTTTGCCAGTATAGGATCTAATTTGGCAGACAACACCTCCGTGACTTTGTTAAGTAAGTCCCAACTACATGAGGTCTCCCCCTACTTGGTCAGATGGAAGGGGATCTACCCAGGATCCCCCCAATGTGGCAAGGTTCCCTGGGTCCAAACTTTTCTTCCTCCTCCTTAAATTGTTTGAAGGGCAAGTGGAGCGGGAGGGAGATGGGTCGAAGAGGGGGGCCGCCGACCCCTCACCAATTAATGGGCTAATAGATGTTACAGGATCCTCCGACACCGCCGTCGCACTCACGCCCCTTGCCTCTGCACACTCCCCCCCACCACTTGGACCCTCCTAGGGGTCACCCCTGGTGAGGAATGGCTTGAAGTGGAATACAGGGGACTTCCCCTAGTTAATGATAGCCTTCTTTCCACAAGCTCGATTTCTTTGGAGACTACTGAGAGAGCCCGGGTCAAAAATCCCTCCATAGTGGCAACTCGCGGGGTTCTTGGCGGCGGGGATCGTTTAGCAGCAGTGGCTTTCCTTTTAACCATATCTGGTGCTCTAAGGGCACCACTCAGACCAAATAACAATCAAGGAGTGAAACAAGCCTGCAGTGACACGAGCCAACTCCTCGCCTGCATCCCAAATTTAATCAAATTGAATACGAACCACCCGCTTAAAAAAACAGAGACCTGCCGCCAGATTAAATAAATGCTACCTCACAGCCCTCAGGTCGAGGGCCAGTCCCGCAAAGTCCTCAGTGGGGGGGAGTGGGGGGGGCTTCGTTTGCGAGGATACGTCTTCACGATGTCACTAGTCTGTGACTTAGAACCTCCAATCCAAAGGTTCGCAGTTACCAATAAGCTAAGTCTTGCTGGGCAGACCAGGAATGCAGAAGAGAGAAGCCAAGGGGGATGATCCTGCCCTGCCTCTTCCTGGCTCTGAAGGGAGCAAAACGGGCCTGCCCTGGCACAGCCTGAGCATGGCAGGACTCTAGCACGCCTTAAGAAGCACCGTGGGATGAGGCACAGGTGGGTCAGTAGGGGGATTCTGGGTCAAGCAGTCCCCAGCAGTGTCGTCAAGGCCCGTCACGGCTCTCCCCGAGTGGAGGTAATGGCTGGAAAGCTAGCATAGCAACGCAGGTCACCTCCAGGAATATACTGTCCACAACAATGATGTCCAAGGCACCAGTAGCGCAGGAAGGAAGGAAACAAACTCCTATTGTCTTTAAAAAGGATACTGTAAGCCACTTCAAAATTCTGTGGCTTAATAAAGTATCTGTGACTTCAGCCTTATAGGGTCACTGAACTCTATAGTGACTTGAAATATCTGTATAACCTACTGTGTGTCTGTGGGAGGAGATACTCTGTACCAGATATGTTTACAAACTATAAAAAGTCTAACAAAATGCTGGTTTTTAATAAAGTAACGGCATCAACATGGCTAGTACAAACATATTTTCGTAGAAAAAGTAATCGGGCCCTAATTAGCAAATACATCAGCCCACAGATTTG
This sequence comes from Calotriton arnoldi, assembly GCA_963921515.1. Classification (NCBI taxonomy): domain Eukaryota; kingdom Metazoa; phylum Chordata; class Amphibia; order Caudata; family Salamandridae; genus Calotriton; species Calotriton arnoldi. The sequence goes on from CAWUFW010000497.1 coordinate 1,517,648, forward strand.
CCTAAATCATATCTTGTTGAAGTAGGGAGTCGAAGAATCGCGCCACAGTTCAGTCAGGCTTTTAGCACCTTGCAGTCATCTGAGGCACATATATGCTGCTATAGTTCAAGTTTTATTTATTTATATATAAAGTTTTAGATGGCACGAACATGACCCTAGCGGCAATCGGAGCGCTTTATAATGATCAAGGCGACATGTCAGTTTTAGGATGTAAAAGACCTTCAACTCTGCTTTGATCCAACTTATCAGTGGCTTTACAGTGAATTTGATCTCTCCAAGTCTCAGATGACATACATTTGAAGTTGAAAATATATTGACATCTTCAACATTTATCCAGCCATCTCATCTTTAAGTACTTCTCAAAACAGATCTGCCTATTGTGGCGCATGCTTTAGTTATTTGTGCTCAAGACCTGGAAGGTCCTTTCAAAAATACTGCTCTACTCTGCTATCCCTGTTCCTTCTCTCTGAATTTAATTAAGTTAGAAGTTAGATTTTTCTAAAAATGGTGATGTGTAGCTTAAAAAGCTATTTATCATCAATATTTAAAAAAACTTAGCCAGTAAGGCCAAAATATATGGTGGTCCTTAACAGTATGCAGAAGCTGTGTTATTCTGTCGCTCAAGGTCCCCAAATTTTACAAAAAGGAACTCTCTTCCCAGTTTTCCTGGATGTGACACCTCTTTTTCATTTTCTTTTCTTTCGTGTATCAGCCTCTTTCCGTGTGAGGCTATCCTTTTTTAATGAACAAATGGAGCCTGAAGACTTTCTTTTGCACCAGAACATATAATACATAGCAATTATGTCATAAAACGAACTTGTCACAGTTGCAGAACGAGGAGTATTAGTTAAAACAGGAAGCTCAGTTTACACGCAGTAAAACTTGTAAGTAAAGTTATCACTGATTCTATTTCTATTTTATCTCCAAAATAAATCGAGTACAGGGTTCAGGACGCTCTGAACACTGCAGCACTTTTAATATGGTTTTGCAAATGCTACAGACAAGTAAAAAAGGCATACATGACAAGGATGGCCACACAGGGCTGAAAGACATGACAGTGTCCAGTGGGAGGGGAAAAAAAGATTTGCATATTAGGTGGAAGATTCAGCATTAAGAATTCATTGTGAGGAAATCTCCTCGCAGTAGCAGCATGCTGACGGACAATTTCACTAATAAGGATTAGCACTTTAGTACATCATAATTGTCGCTGATAATGTGGAACTAATATTGTTTAGCGCTTTTGTACTTTGTTAGCAAAGCACTTTATGGTCCTTTCACTTGAAGGCCCACTCTAAATACATCCCATTACTAGCGCGCAAGCGCTGTAATATGTCCAGTTTCTTCGCCTTTCGGGATCCAGCATTTGTTCCTCTGGCTCCCGAGTTCACACAATATTTACTAATCTGAAATCTTTTGAGATCATGAAATCTCAGTGGGGATCTTGGCTGCAGATGGCTATAAATGAATGTATCCCACTGCTGATAGAGGCTTTGCCTCTTGATTTCTGAAATGAGAGGATCGCCTTCTAGACAGAGAAGTTGAGGGCTCCTGCTTCACTGCTAGCAACCCTGAATCCAGAGAATACGAATGCATTCTGTGGGATGCAGAAGTGTTTTTTGTAGAGACTCGTGTCTGCAAGAGCATGAGTGATCCTAAAAAGGTATTTGAATGAAATTCCATTTGAATGAAATTGCAGAAGTCAGGATGGTAAAGACACCAAGTTTATTTGAATGAATCCTGCAAGTACCAACAACGCGTGAATGCATGGTGAGCAATATTTACTCCAATATAGTTTATTTTAATTAAGAAAGGTATCAAAATATAGAGGTCACTGAAAGGGAGGGGAGGGAGGATATAGGAAAGGATAGTATATACGTTAGACTAGGGGCCAATGGGTACTATGAACCAATAGAGATGAGGGTGTTCTGGAAAGTGTGGGAGTGAAATGTTGATATATGTTTATCCCTTGTATTGTACATGCAAAAGTGATCTGAGCAACTGTATAATAAAAAGAGTTATATAAAAAAAAAAGAAAGGTATCAAAAGAAGAGTGAACAAATCAAGATGCTAATCTCATGAAAGAAAGAACTCCTGAGGAACAAAAATATGGAAAACAAGTGTTTAAATGCAGCGCTAATTGTGTTCTAAAGAAAATAAGGAAAGGAACTGTGTTTTTGCTTTAGCTGTCCCTCGCAAGAAGTAAGGGTGTAATATACAGAGAGATACAGATTACATAAGAAGTATGCATGGAATAGATTAAGGAAATAAAAAAAAATAATAAAGGGAAACAATAAAGGCAACTTCAGGCGAATAACACAGAGGGTCTAAAAAAGGAAGGAAGGCTTGTCTTCAGAGAGGATTATGTGCTCATCAGATCCCCCTTTTTCTAGTAACAGAATCAAGATGGTTGTACCATCAACCAAGACTGCACTAGCCCCTATCAGTCGAGATATCCATCCCTAATTCAACCCCATGCCACTAACTCACCTCATGGAGCTATTCGAATTTCAAGACAGTCTGAGTTCTAAGAGGTCAATTAAGGGAGAGGGAATCCATGTCTCCACTGGCAATCGCACAGGGCTGCATTCAAGTCCATTGTTTTTCACCCACCATGCCACTCAAGACAAAGGCCCACCTTATGCATATCAGTACTGATCGTGCTCCTCATGGGAACAGTCTGTTCTGCACGGCCAAGCAAGGCCCCCTAAAGAAGAGACCACAAGCAGCCCTAGACCGGTTTTGCCCTAATTGAGCCTTGTGAGTAACGTGCATCTTGAGTCCTATGGCACAGGCAGAACAGGACCCGCATCTGGGTATGCCTATTCCACTTAGGGCACCAACTGCAACAAACAAGGTGATGGATGGAATGTTTACATTAATCTCTACTACTGGCAAAGGTGATGATGGAATGTTTGAATTAATCTCGGCCACTCCTGCAGTGAAAACATCTTTCAGGTTCAGTTGTTAGCCATTCCGTAGCCTGACAGTCACAATGTGTCGTATGTTTCAACACTGATTACAAGTGCTCAAATATTACCAAAATATAACCTACATCATTGCCATAATGTTTACAATTTGTTTTGATATAGCATGCAATCACAATTGAGATATGCAATAACAATAGCAACTATTCCTTAACTAAAATATACTATATTTACACTGGACACTGGAAAATGAATACCTGCATCAACTTGCTCAGACAGAACCTTATGATCTATGTGAAGGTCACACATAGATACCATATTGGGAAAGATTAATCCTCTAAGTTCTCTTAACATAATACCGATTAAGTGAAGAGCCCAACTAAACTTATCAGAAACATGCACCTTTTATTTAATGCTAAGGAACCGATTTGTATTTGCATTCCTGAGGATTACATACACCACTAAACGTATTTGTATAAGTATTTATTTATTGGTTAAGTTAAAAATGTTTTCCAATTTAAAATCATCCACTTTAAAGTATAATTTATGTTGAAACCAAATAGCAAGATAAAATCAATCAAAGCTTCAATATTTTTGACCAGGACCGAAAGTTCACTTATTGACAAACCTTCTAAATACTGAACATCTTCTTCAATGTTTACCTAAACAGATGGCAGATGTTGCAAGCACTATACTATGGACAACAAAGTTATTATTATTTTATTTCTAAATCTCAGCGAGGTGATAGCACCAGTGGAAATAGAAGAAATCATGCTTTTTCACTGTCGAGAATCTAGACAAAATATTTACATTTTAGTATAATTAACATGTTGTCATTGGTCACAGAATTTGATCTAACAATAATAGCTTGAGTAATAATAAAGCATTTTACATTTCCTGCATATTGCCAAGACATGCCATTACCTTTTTTTGGCCCTCGGGTCCTTTGTTCTCGATAGTCGAGGTCCTGCTGTGGCACGCAGACCACCCCTCCGAAATTCAGATAGCCCAAGTTCATCAGCATGGAAATTACCTGACTGAGATCTCTTAATTCTTTCATAATTGTCGTTTTTGATGGACATTAAATTTAAAAAAAAGACAAAGAACAAGCATTAGATCTATAATACCATCACTTGCCCAATAATGTGAAAGATAATGAATGTATACCAAATAATAAAATTCCTAAAGTCCTGTTTTGATTGCACATAGATAATATAAATATCACTGAACATGTGATCATTGTAGGATTAATACACCTAGGATACGGTTTTAAAATAGATGATTCCGAAAGATGTTACCAAATCTGCAAGCTGTATAAACAGAACATCTTTGATTAATAAGGTTACTACAGATATGGGTAATATCAAGTTCGTATCATTACATTCATATTGTCATATCCCAATCAGTATGAATAGGTAAGTGTTGTATTCCAAAAATACTGCCCATCAATTAGAGAGGGCAATAATTTAGGGTCGTGAAAATGTCTGGAGATTATGTTTATATAGTGTTAATATCTGAAAGGTTTATTTTTTCTGTTGAAACTTAAAAACCAAATAATTAGTTTGGTAAAATAGATGGCTCATGGATGTTAAACATGTGGCAATTGGGTTACTTGTAAAATTGCTTCAAAGCTGCTTTGGTTAAAAGAACATAATTCACACATTACCAAATGATACAAGGTAGCAGTATCCTTTGGTTAAAGTCAGAACAGTTATCTAAAAAGGATGAAGATAATTTCAAACTGAACTGACTTGAGCACAATGCATTCCCTGCAAAAATATTTAGTGAGCGATCTGTAGCGGAAATCCCTCACCTTTGGAGGACAACAAAGCATAGGGGTTTTAGTGATATTTTTTCATTATACTCTAACCTGATGAAGATAATCATTTCAATAAAAGGATAGTATAAAGGTGTTTCTTGTCAATAAATACCATAAAGAATGTCTCAGTTTCTAAAACCAAAACACTTCAAATAAATACAAATCTCTTTTCATTCTGATCTTACTTTCCCCAGAATTTTTTGATGCCTTTTGGACTTCTCCGGATTTCTGTAAAAAGAGGTGACTGTGGACCTGACCCATTTCCAGAAGATAGAGGCGAGAGCTCGCCTGAGCTGATGGATGACTCCACTCGACCTTCTGTTTCTCCTGCATGAAGAAAATGTGTTGTAAGAGCGTGGTTAGAGAAGCTCATACACAATTGCTTCAACACAAAGTACATTTCGAAATATAAACATAATAAAAGTTACTTTTGTGGAAATCCTCTATCATCAGCTACTAGCATTTCAGCTAGGACCAGCTCGTGGGAACTTAGAACAAACAAGTGTTGAATCAGAGACTAGTATTCGCATATAGGATGGGTAACAGTAAATAATGGGGATGTTTTTCACCTAGTGGTTCTTAGTGACATCAAACAGACGATCAGATTGAAGCCAGAGAAGCCTGGAATACCTTTATGATATAACAGTGGGTTACCACTTTTGTTAACCATTGTTGCTACATCATACCAGAGAATTACCAGATGTAGACTCTAACATTCAAGCTAGTGGAGCTTGGTGAGAGCCATGCATAACAAATGTGCAATCAAGTGTGGAAACTTGTCAGCAGCAAGTGGTGAACCACAGACAAGTATTCATAGCTGTGTAATCAAAAAAAGAATGCTGCTGTTAAAGCTCAATGATGTTCATTGACAGGCAGGCTTATGCTTCCTGCTCACATGCTGTGCATAGGTTCCAGTTAAATTTTGTTGACGGAGTCAACACATAGACCATCAGCTGATGCTCTAAAGTGTGGAAGAATGAATACTGGCAATAGATTGTTGTCCTGGACTAATGGTAACCTTTTCTCTTTCGAATATCCAGTTCACTTTTATAACTAAACTGCTGGCAGATATACAGAGTAAATAAACAACACAAGGTGGCAGAATTATTCTTTTAGATTCGAAGGTATGGAAGATATCTTTCAAGTTGCACATCAGCCCTGGAAGATGCTTTCAGACAAAAAGTCTTACAGGATAGTCTCTCATATACACTTGCCTTATAACTTTCCATGATTACTGGCAAGGTTATTTGAAAGGTGTGGCAGCAAAGATGCTGTCTAGAAGATGAGAAACAGCAACATGTGATGCAATACATCCTCCTGCCAAGAGTGACCTTAGATATGCAACTGAGCCTAGCATTTCTATGACAGATCAAAATGAAGTATGCTTGGAAAACGTCTAACCTCCTTCTGTCCATACAAGACATATGAGCACGTTGAACATAAACATTATGGACAACATTTAAGAATCAGACAAAAGAACTTACCCAGTGAACTTCGCATTACATAATGTGCTTATGTATATCGAGAAGCACAGACAAATGATGTAGGGCTGCAATATGTGAGACAATTTAATGATCTATGAGGTACACTGGCATTCATCTCTGAAAGTCAAAAGCTTTCATCATTTGATAAGGTAGTGCATTTGTGTGGAGAGCAATTGGTATTGGCTAAACAAATCCTTAGGAATAGCAAATCGAACAGTTGAAGGGTAAACACAATACAGACTGCTGGCTAAATGAATTTAGCAAATTAGATATAAAATTACTCTAAATGGAAGATGCTAATTGTGAAAGTGGTTGGCCATCTCCTTTAGAAAAGCTTTCTTAGTCAATGTGATAGATTGTCTTCCGTGCAAGTTAGTTTTGGTGCTTAAGTTCATATAATGGGCTCTTCTTGTTGTCCTCCTATATACCCTATGTATCTTATTTCCCCGTGTTGTGCTTTGTGTGCTCTGTTAGTTGTGTGTATTAAAATGTGGAATATTTCAAAATGTAATAACGAATATTTTTGTTCAATGCAGTTCTCCAAAAATGATTAATACAAAAAGTGCATGGTTTAGAAACCCAATTACCCTACCTGGGATTTTAAGAGCTAAATCAAGAACTGTATGGTTTCAGGGAGAAGCAACATTTGTAACTGAGTTAACATAATTTAGTAACGCACTCCTTGATGACAATGCATATTGATCGAACAACAGTGAGTGCTTGGGCATCATAGTCAACATGATTGTAATGCTATCAACATAATATTTACCACCTATTTAGGCAAGATGCCTTCTCAATGGTGGCCAGGAACGTTTGCAAGCGTGTATTTGAAAAAGACCCATTTTAGCAAGTAGAAAGTAAAAGGCAGATTGCATTAGTAAGCCACTAACTTGTGCATTTGTTAAAAGTAAAGTACCTAGTTGCAAAAAATAAAAACACTTTTGTCTGTGAGACCTGACAAAATTCTGCCTAGCTCCACCCATGACCTTAAAATAATATTGGGAAAGGTGCATCAAGGTTAAGGTTAGTTCTTAAAGCATCAGCCATTCTGTTTAATCTCTGAAAGCGAGAATTTGAAATGACATACCCTCTTCTGAGATACAAGGTCTATAATAGTTCTACAGCACTTTTCTCTGGACAAATTAATGAAGTAGGGGAAAATTGGGAAAGTTGAAACAGAACAACCAACATTAGAGAATATTTCAAATTTCAGGTAAAGGCAGGAAAAAGGGCTTGCAATCAGCAAACGTAGTGGGAAATCTTTCTGGTGGCTAATATTAGATTTGGAGCCTTCAGTCCATACTGCAGTTTACTCAGATGGTGTGCACTCACTTACAGATTATGTTTAGAGGCTACTCCCAAACTTCATTTGTCAGTATGCACAAAAGGTTGGCAGGAAGCACATGTGTATTTAAGTAATACATAGCTGTTATTTTATTTATATGAGCTTAGCGGCCAGGAGGTGTAAAAGATCTTACTGTTTTTACACAAGAGCTCATGCACCAAGACATCACATCAACAACCTCCCAAATGTAGGCCTAAGCAGTTGGTGGTAATTGAGATCAAAGGGTGAAGACTACCTGCATGACGAGATGTGAGCCAAGAGTGCAACAGCGGCTTGACAGCTTTATCAAGAAAGTTAGATCTGGACTTTGTATACTCGTTTTGTGGATAATGAGACTATGAGCTTTGGAACACTCTAATTACAAAGCAAAAATCAGAGCTTTGATGAGTTTTGTACACTCTGAGAAAGGCTTGTCCATGCCATGGATTTTCTTCAAAACTGCATCAAATAACTGCAGTCTCTGTACATAAGGCATAAAGGTGAATATAGCTGAATCGAAGGTTAAGCTGGTGTCCGCTTAAAGGAAGACTTGGGTCTGACAGAGATGTAGGATTTAAGGAGTACCCAGATGAGGTATAAATACACATTAATGTACTGATGATGCAGGGTACCCGGCAATATATTTTTACGCTTATATAACACACCTCGACCAACAACAGGCATTAGAACACTTGACAGAACAATAGGGTTACGTCAAAATGGGGGAAAAGATAACAATCATCAAATCTTAGAGGCAATCTAGGGAAGCATAATACATGTAGAGGCAAAAAAAAGTGGCACTCTTCATGGCGTAATACAAAGGTGTAAAACATTCCATGTAATCAAGTTAATGGTCAGTTAGGAACTGTCTGAGCAAGTGCACTTTGAGTTTTTTTCCCTAAATAGGCAAGTTGAACTAGATTTCTTAATTTGGGGCTGAGGGGGAAAGAATTGCATGCAGGGGTGACTTGTATAGAAAATTATTGCAATCAAGATTTGGAATTCTGGAACTTCCAGTAGCAGGGAGCTTTGGCTCCTCAGACCTTGTAGGACTTCAGATATGGAGGGTGATGTACTTTAGGCTAGCGTTGTGGACAGCCTTGTGAGCTAGTCAGCAGATTTTGAATTGTATCCTAGCCATCACTTGGATGAGGTCTGGGTGTTGTGAACACATTTTTTTGTGGAATGAGCCAGCCTAATAGCAGAGTGTAGAATGACTTTGGACAGAGCATCGGTGTTGAAGGCAAACTAGCCAGTATGGCAGTACAAAAGTTGAGCTTTGAAATGACCAGTTGTGAACTCCTATTTTAAGCTGGTCTGGTGAGTTATGGTATTGAATTATCCAGAAAGTGTGGAGATAGTAAATTGCCATGTTGGCAATTTTAATTGAAAGTGGGATAAGAGAGTAATTCTGGTCCTACTGATTCTAACTCCTAATGATTTTGCAGAGGGAGAGGGCGTGGAAGAGAAGCCATCGAGGTTCAGGGTACGGAGAATGGATGGGTTAATTTTATTCTTGTGGGCACTAGATAGGAATGAGAATGTTGTCTTCAGGGGGTCGAGGAGGAGGAAACTGTCCCTCATCAAGGTTTTTAGGAATGTGGGACAGTTTTTTTTTTTTTAGCCTCACTAAGTCCTCTACTGTGGAGGTTTCCAAGGTATATTGCTGGCATGCCGGTCCCTAGCCATATCAGTCTCTCTTACTTTGGCCAAAACCCTGTAGAGCACATTCAGGAATAAATCAAGACTAAATGGTAACACTGCTTACTGGCAATGCTGACCATCCCCCACAACTTGTCTGGGGAAAACCTGAGGGTCAAACTGGGTTGAGATGTTGAAATATGCTTGCAAGTAAAAATGTCAAACTGATTTCAACAGCCTGTGCAAGTGTTGACTTTGTTATTGTTGGACTTGGGCCTCTCTGCAGTGTCATTTCCAAACCTTTTACCTTCACGCTCCTGTTTTCGGAATCATTTTTTGTTGGCTTTTAGGATTCTGTGCACTTTACCACTGCTAACCAGTGCTAAAGTGCTGTTGCTCTCCCCTTTAAACATGGTGAAATAGGCTTACACCCAATTGTCACAATTAATTTACTTGTACTTAAGTTGCCCTTTTAAACCAGTCCCAGGGTTGCCATTGCAGCCTGTGTGTGTGGTTCTAAACAACCATTTCGACCCTGCAAAACACAAATCTAAGGCTTAACCCTTTCTTTTTAATGCAAATAAGTCACCGCTAGAGAAGGAAAGAAACCGCCCATAGGGCGGGGCGCATTTAAAAAGTTGGGCATGTACTTTAAACTTCTGCATGTCCTGGCAGTGAAAAAATCTTACATTCATTTTTAACTACGGCAAGGCTTACCTCTCCCATAGGATAACATTGGGTTACCTTATTACATTTAAAAAGTGATAACTTTCAAATGGGAGCAAGTAGGAATATCGAGTTTGGTGACTAAATAATTGTAATTTAAAACCCTCTTTAATGGGAAAGTCGAATTTTAAGACAAAATTCTGAAAATGCCACTTTTAGAAAGTTGGCTTTTTCTTGTCTTAACCATTTGGTGCTTGCAGCCTGTATCCTGGGTCATATGACTAGGTGTAGCAGGCAGTTGGTCTTTGATTATTACTTCCAGACAGTGAGACATAGGGGGAATAGGTGTTGGCAGGATGGGCCATCTCTGACTTGATGAGAAGCAGAGCTGTCACCTACCCCACTTGCATATCGCAACAGCTCTGCCTCAGCACACTCACAAAGGGTTTCACACCAGTTTATTGACCCCCAGACAAGCTGGGGCTAGACAGGGAGGCAGGAAATTCCTCTAGAAACATCTGCTACTTCAAACCTGGCAACAAGTATAAATAATGGACCCTCAGGCTCAACTCTTCAGTACACTCTTGGACCAATGAATACAACATACAGAAGGACACCCTGCTGCACTGCTGCTTGAGGCCTGTCCTGTTTGCTGAAAAGGAATACTGGGCCTGCACCCTTCATCCCAGGCTGGAGTGATTCCAAGGGTCAGCTGACTGGCCTCTTCTTATGAGCTACAGAGACACAAGCTCCAGAAGCCTCTCTGCGACTGCCCAGTTGACCTGCTTCCTGGACCTGCAACTGGATCTGCAACATGGCTTGGCTGAGCCTGCTGTCCTCTGCTGGAGTGAATTTCTGAGCCCCAAAAGCTCCCCCTCCAAGAAAGCGAGAAATCTTGAAGCTTTGGGCTGTTTGCGACTGTGAACGGGCCCGTTTGAGCCAAGATCTTGCGACCTGCGCAGATGGCCAATGCAAAGTTCCAGTGGACGCGGCTCTTTGTGCTACAGCGACAACGCGGGCTCTGTACTTCACGCTACAACATAGAGAACCCACAGTGAACGCCAATGCAAATCTCCAGCAATGACAATACGCAATGGCTGCCAGGGCCTTCATGCTTCAGCGATGACCATCCGCAACGCCCGGCCTGCTCTTCGTGCTGCAACGATGACCATCCACAGTACTCTCCTTGCTCCTCAGGGCCTCCTCCCCCATGAACAAAACTCTTTGCACTGGACTTCAGAAGTTAACTTTTTCAGAGGGACTAAGCTGGTCCCTCTATCTGGCCCGCACTCCTTTGTGGTCGGCCTGAACTTGTGACTTTCACCCGGTCTTTTTTCGACCAGATAACTGCGAGTGGCACTTTGTGCATTTAAGCGCTATACTTTCCTGAAATTCTTTAGATAGATTGCATCTCTCCAGATCTACTGATTGGATTTTTGTTGTTCAGATCTCAAATAATTCATAAAATTGTACTCTATTTTTCTAAATTGGTGTGGGATTTGTTTTGTGTCGTGTTTTCACTTTATTTCTGTTTGTGTGCTGCATAAATACTTTACACATTGCCTCTCAATTAATCCTCACTGCTTTTGTGCCAAACTACCAGAGGGGTGAGCACAGGTTAATTTGGGGTTTGCTCTTGTCTCACTCTGACAACAATTGCGGTTGCTGCTTGAGTAGGGTTTCACTGCCACTCCCCCAACCAGTAACCCAATTTCCTACAGTTATCAAATGAGCAATGAACACTGACTGATATTAAAGAAGCTGTACTAGGTCTAAGATTTCTCTTCTTAGTCTTTGATCAGTGGTATACTCTGATGGGCATAAAAGGTTTTGAACCTCTTCCAAGGATTCTGGAAATGAGTCAACGACTGCGAAAGAAGTGCTTAAAGAATTGCCTCATACTAATTACAGCTGACTAAAGAGCAACACTAATGGGAACAGATCTGTGAACCTGAGCTTTAGAATCCTTCAGTTTGTTCTATTTTTCTATTTAATATTCTGTGTATAACAGCATACCTCAGTTTGATGAATGACATCTGCCTATGGTGTTCCTTCTATTGTTGAACCTCCAGATGTGTAACATCTGCTGTAAATTTGGGCCTGTTGTTGTATCTGCTCTGGTTAACTGGGATGTCATTCACTTTACAGTGCAGACACTGCTACTGTCTCATTGACATAACTTCATGTCTAGGCAACATGCCGAGACTCAGATATTTAAAAATGTACTTAAAGCTTCGTGGAACACTTGTGATCTTCTCTCATGAGGAACAACATAATTGGACTATAAACGATCGATTGCATAGTCATGCCTACTAATACCTAAATCACAAAGTTTACGTACTTTAGTCTGGGAAAATCAAAAATGATTGCAGAATTAGCTCAATGAAATGTTATGGTGATAAGAACTAAAATATGGTTTGCCTTTTACATCCACTGTGAAATAATGCATGCTGTAAATAAACCTCCTGGTGTGGATTGAAATTCAGTATGCACGTGCAAAGGGCCATGGCTGACATCTGCCACTAAACAGGCTTTAATGGTATTGTGCACTATATTCTTGGGGTGGGCAAAAGATTTTGTCATGGATCTGCGTGCCCTGAAAAATATAAATGAATATATCTGAAATCACCTAAGTCTGTTCTAGACTCTATAGCTCTATTCTCTGCAGGATAATCTTTTATGGACGACACCAGAAGGTTCTGGAAACTCTTCATAGTTAAGAGGGGCTATTCTAGTTTCCGAGGGACATGTTTGGAGTTGGGAAAAGCTATTCCTATTATGTTGGACTTCACTTGCTTGGTAGACATAGAAAATGTACCTTAACATATGCCACTCTCTCAGAGCAGGCATCAGTGCTGGGAATGTGCAAATGGGAACTTCTGTAGGTGTGGGTTAGTAGTATTGCCCATCTCCATGTTACTTTTACCATTTAGCAGCCATGCTCCTAAAACTGGACTTTCAGAGCAAACCAGGAAGAATGAAAAACGCCCCTACCACTGTTACTAGCTAAATGAACACAGGGGAAGTTGTTTTGAGAGCTAGTGTGAATTTCTGACCTCCGAAGACCAGCTCCAAGTACTGAGGGAGCCATTTGAGCACATCCACAGGAGCACTTGGATGCTGGCCTGCTGGCTACAGCCTATTTCTCTGATGGGAATCTCTACTCCTGAAGTGCGGGCACTAGAAAAATGACATGACTTTCAAACAAGAGGGATCTACTGACCATTTACAACAGTTCCTAGTACATTTAGGTGCTACTTGGGAGATCCTGTAGACCTATGCTCTTTGCAGAGAAACCAAACAACTACTTCTAAGAAGCATGTGGTGACCGCAACAAGAACTATCAGAAAAATCTAATTTTGTTTTTTGAATGATCATTGCTGTTTTGTAAAAACAAATGAACCATCTTTTTGTGACCTGGAAGACCATGTGTGGCTCATCCTGCTCATTGCTTGTCTGAACACCGCAAAGCTGTACAAGTGGTAAACCTTGAATATAGCAGCCCTTGATTGTACAGCCTGATTAAATACATTTATTTGACAGACCTTCTAAGTAGATGGATGGACCAGAAAGTCAGATAAGAACTGATTGAGACAATTTATCCATCTCACACATGACATTTTCCATCACAAAACCCCTCATCTCCAACTGAGATTTTTACAGATAAATGTCCGGAGTTCACGGAGGAACCTCACCAATCCTTTCTGATGATCTGGGGTCCTGTCCGTATGCAGCCTATGCTTTTGTTGAACGAATGAGATTTCTACTCTACAATTATATTTTTAAGTACGAACATGGAGGATGCTTAGATCATGTTCCATATTTTCTATTAGATGTGACATTTTCTCCACCGATTTTCAATAGTACATTTTTTATCTTTTTATCTTAATTTTGAATGCCTCAACTGTTGTTCTATATTTACTTATTTTATTATCCTTTTATTTCAACTGTGAGGACATTAACACTGCCTGTCTCTTCTGCTATATTATTTTAATTAGTTACACACGTCACCTTACGCATTACCTACGGGAATTTGCCTTGATGCTCAGGTCAAGCTCCAATTGGGAAGGTAAGGTCTCCCTTAGTGAATTTAGCTTGCCTTAGTGGGACATTAATTATGGACATTCTGTTATTATTCTCTGAACAGCCAGCTTCTCCTTTCTATGTGGTTGGCAATACAATTCCAATAGACAAATGGACAGAGATGAAACATACAAATCAAATTTATGTTATGTTATGTTAATTTGCTCTTGTATAGCGCGTGTACACCGACAGGTCTCTTAGCGCTTTGGAAGAAGTAAAACACAGTCAAAGGCGGGATTGTCTCCATGGTACTGAAAGGTTTTAGGCCGTATCTAATGCTTCCCTAAAAAGAATAGTTTTTAGCTGTTTCCGAAAGGGAAGAAGACCGGGTTCTTTACGGAGAGAAACGGGCAACTGGTTCCATCCAAAGTTGTGGCAGAAGGACCGAGAACGCTCGTCCCCCTTTGGATGTGGTGTTACAACGTGGGCAGGTCAGCCGGCTGGCTTCTGCTGAGCGCAGCGCGCGCCCTGGCACATATTTGAGTAGGCGTTCTTTTATGTACCCTGGGGCGTGTCCGTGTAGAGCTTTGTGGGTAATGCACAGTCCCTTAAACTTCGCTCTTTGCTTGATAGGCAGCCAGTGCAACTTGCGCAGCAAGGAAGTGGCGTGAGTTCTTCTGGGCAGCCTGAAGATCAGCCTGGCTGCGTCGTTCAGTACCACCTGCAATTTGTTAGTGAGTTTCTGGGGGAGCCCGACATAAAGCGCGTTGCCGTAGTCAAGTCTCGAGACAATAGTTGCTGATACAATAGTTTTCAATGCCGAGACTGAGAGAAGAGGGACCAGTTTCCTCAGCTGTCTTAGAAGACCTATACATGTTCCGACCACAGAATTGACTTGGTTGGTCCTAGAGAGCTCAGAGTCGATCTTAATGCCCAAGCTTTTCACAACGGGTGCTGGGCTGGGAGTGGCCCCGAGCTCTTGGGGCCAGAACCGATCGCTCCAGGGGTATTTTTTGTTGAGATGGCTAGGACTTCAGTTTTGTCTGGGTTGATTTTTAGGGAGTTGGCAATCATCCAGTTTACTGTGAACCTGAGGATGTTCTGGGCTGACTTTTGGGCATGGGCCGAATTATCGATCCTCAGGATGAGTTGGGTGTCAACCGCGTAGTTGAATACTCGGCAGTCCATTTCGGCTAGCGCGGCCACCAGAGGCTGTAGGTATATATTAAAGAGGAAAGGGGACAGTGCGGAGCCCTGGGGGACCCCGCAAGAGATGTTGCCCTTTTCCGATACCTGCTCGCCCAGTTGGATCCTCTGCGACCGTCCTGATAGAAAGGATTCTAACCATTTGTAGGCCTGCCCCCGAATGCCCAGGTCCGCCAGCCGGGTCAGTAGTTTTGTGTGGCTGACTGTATCGAACGCCGCTGAAAGATCTAATAAGATCAGGCCGCTCGATTCTTTGTTGTCGGCCTTGATCCTAAGTTCATCCAGTACTGATAGCATGACCAGCTCCGTACTATGGTGGGCTCTGAAACCTGCCTTACTTTCTTCCTGTGATCCGCTTTGCTTAGAAAGAGAAAGGAGTGCTTGGCCTTGGTAATAGGAGAGGAGAACTTGCACAGAGTGCCGTACCAAAAAGGTGACAAAGTGCTCTTCAAGCCCCCACCACCTGTATTCCTTATTCATTTGCTTTGATGAAAGAAACCGTAAACTACTTTGAAGAATTCAGCCTCACTCCGACTAATCTCAGAAGCCTTACTGAACTGAGACCCTAAAGTGCTGGGTTGGAGTTTAGCTCAGGCAGGAGCAATACTAAGCCCAATGCAAAATAATTTTATGTATTCAAAGAAATTTTGCCACAAAAGGACACATCCCAGTTAATTATTTGCTCGAGTGTTTTTGAGATTTTACAGATCCAAATAGTCAGTTCAGAGATGGCCAGGATTAATGAATAATGCCAAAGGTGGGCCACAAACTGTTTGTGTGCCTTCTTATCAGCAGTCATGGCTTTTGTTATCCATGGTAACATGATCTGGTTAATTTTACTGATATCTTTTATCCTGAGGTGTATTCATGTGAACAAACTGATGCAGAACGCATCTTTCTTAGTCACCATTTAAAAGCTGCATTCAAGAAAAAATAAAATTCCATAGTTACATGAATGAATGATCAATTAAATATTTCTAAATAGTGTATTGTCACTTTTATGCCTGATAACTATTTGGAATTGGCACTAGAGAGCTAGCTTTCATCTGGCTTAAACTCAAAACTTTAACACAGTTTTCGAAGACTGCAAATCCATCATCTCAAAATTTTGGGCAACACTTGGCACTGGGATAATATTCTTAAAAGTGAAAGTAAAAACAGATTTGGTAATCTTGAAGAAAACATTCCTCACCGACTTACTTTACATTATGGTCGTGTGAGTTCAAGACATCAGTGCCCAAGAGCGGTCTTCACTGAGCATAATGCTAAAAATGTACATGCAACTCTACAACTCTGTTTGAAGAGAGACTCTGGTAGATGCACTCCAGGCTGGTAAAGTTCTTTTCAAAACAAGAATTACACTCAGACCCAAATCATCATGGGTGTGTTTATTTGATTAATGAACGGCCTACTGTTTGGCATTTGTATAGATTTTACCCACCCGAAAGTAGGTGACTGTCTTATTTACTCTACACGAACACACCATTGTTAAAGTTATAAGTTCTTCTTTATTTTCTGTTTGCTATTAAATGTGTGAGAAGTATAGTTGAGGCATAAATAAAGTCTCCATATGTTCCATGATTAATCATATAAATTGTATTTGGACATCCTGTAACAGCAAAGGTAGACTATCTTACACATGTTTTATACAGCATTTGTCATTGTGTATGGTACATAATGGTAAATTATAGTCCACATTTTTTATTTCCTCTAACAAAGTCAATTAGTTGCTGTGGGGGTTGACCCGTCATATTTGTCACACAACTGTCACAGCCCCTGGATGCTGAAAAGACCACAGTGGTACTCCTGTACAAATGGGACGGAACCATCAAGGGGGTTTTTCCTTGGAGAGGGGATGCAGTTGGCAGGCAGGTCAGCTACAGAAACTGGTATAATGTAAAAGAGGCATAATTGCAATCGACACTGGCATACATCTTGTGGGAAGCCGAGTAAAGATTGAATTTAGGATTAATAAAATCTGATGTGTGGAGCAGGAAGCCACATGCCACAACGCTGAAGCATTTTCCACTTCATGTTGCTGGGCGTAAAACATGGAACTGCGGTATCTGCACTGCTTTCTCAAGGGGAAGAGCAAGGTCAGATACATACCATATGCAAATAAATGGTCAGTACTGATTTGATTGGGGATTTAATACACAAACTTGAGAAGTAGCAGCTGGTCCAGCTAGCAAATAGGAAAAGCATGGCAAAGAAAGCCACATATGCAAATAAGACATGTTCTTTTAGTAGTAGAGCAAAAATCTTAAATTGTGTGTGAGAGAGAGAGAGAGAGAGAGAGAGAGAGAGAGAGAGAGAGAGAGAGAGAGAGAGAGAGAGAGAGAGAGAGAGAAAGAGAGAGAGAGAGAGAGAGAGTGTTTATACATGTGACAACTTATTGGAAAGTAATTCCTTCACGGTGGATTTATGTACATACCATCAAAAATAATCATGTATTTTAGAAAGATTCTATAGATTGTTTTTAATCAGAGTCAGGTAAGCAACATTCAGTAATGACAGTGCTGTGTTAGGACTGATGCTCTTCAATCTACTGTACTTCAGTGGCAGGACCTATGTACCGAACAAGACTAAACAAGTCTATGCTTGCTACATCTTGCGCACTACATATGCTACTACCAATAGCTACAAGTCTGAACAGGCAGATGTTGTTTGACAAGGGTTTTCAGAATAAACGCAGCCAGGGCACACATTGATCATAGAGGCTTGTGCAATACAAAGGAAACGTGTGTGTCAAATGAAGAAATGTCTTCACTAAGGAATCAACTGCTTTTCCTCTTACATGATATAATACGAACTGATGCAGATTTCTAAGTACCAAACATTTCTCCACTGGCTGACTGTAGGAAGCTGGCTCTGTATATACTGTACCAAAATGAGGTATAGTGTGCACAGAGTCCAGTGGAACCCCAAAGGTAGGCAGAGGTAAAAGTAGATAGCACCTTACTCTCTATTTGTGGTAGTGTGGGTGAGCAGTAAGGCTTTATCAGAGGGTAGTGTTAAGCATTTGTTGTACACACTCAATCAGCAAATGATGTCACACACTCAAAGACTGAACTGACCAATTTTGCTCGTATAAAAATATTGTTAAGTTATTTTATTTCTAGAACCAAGCCACGCCTGGCACAAGTAAGTGAAGTAAATGCTTTGCAAAATATTATGCCGTGTTTACAAGTGAATGCAAGTTAAAATGCAGTTATTTGAAATACAGGTAAGTCAAGGTATTGAAATTACAGTACAGCTTACTCTTTCGTTACTTTTTAGATTACTTTTTATGTTACTTTTCTACTCAGTGTGATATGCTTAGATATCACACTGGGACATTTCCTAGGGAAAAGGTAAGTAAAATCAGTTATGCACAATTGCAATTTTTCAGGTTTCCATACTAATCAACTCCCCACACACAACATTTTTCAGAGAAAAACAGTCAATAGGTTCCTATGGAGAGAAATGAAGTTAACGGTTACCAGGTAAGTACTCGGTCTTTGGGGTTGAGTTTCTGGGGTTAGAACAAGGGTTGCCTCAGGGTCAAGGATGCACTCTTGTTACACCCTCAGCAGCACTAAGGGGGGCCGGGTGCAGAGTGCTGAGGCTCAATGTTATCTAATAGGGGATGGGGGCCTCCGGTTGGTGGCTGCTTACGAGCAGGCCACTGTGTTGTGGCAGCAAAGCTCCTGGTGTTAGGCTCAGGGCAAAGGGGGATCTGAGTTAGCACCCAAAGTACACCCGCAGCGGCAGCTGGGTGCAGGGTGCTGTTTTGGCGTCGGGTGCCCTGTTGATTGCAATGGGGATTCTCCGGTTTCAACAAAGACTGCAGGCTCCGGGATGAAGATCTTGGAGAGTTTAGTTGGGATGCTGGAACACCATCGGTTGGGCCACACAAGGCCGCGGGGCTTCAGGTGCAGGGGTGTCTTTAGGCGTTGGGTTTCTCTTACCAGCTCCGGTCGAGGTCGGGGGGATCCTCCAGAAAGAGGCTGCAGGCTTCGCTGGGAGATTCGTGGCAGGTCAGAGATCATTAGATATCGGGTCAGAATCCCCGGGGAGACCTCCTCGTGGTGTTGGGCCACTCGAACTCAGGCTGGGGGTGTTGGGTGCAGAGTGGTGCAGACTCGCCGATTTGGCTGGAGTCTGTGGGTGAACAAATCCGGTGTTCACAGGAGACTTAGTCTTTTCTTTGGAAGGCAGGGCAGGTCCTCAGGGTTCTTGAGGTTGCTGGCTGCAGGACACACCGGAGTTTCGCTTCTGCAGGTAAGAGGTGGGGACAGGCCGGTAGGGCTGGGGCCAAGTCAGTGGGCGCCCTCCTCTTCTTAGCTTCGGCACAGCTTTTCGGTCCTTTTTCATCTTTTCTTTTTGCTCGTTGCTTGTCTGAGGAGGCAAGTTTCAGGGGTGCCCCTAAATACTAGATTTAGGGGCGTTACAGGTAGGTAAAAGGTTGGGACCAATGAGTCCCTTTCTTGGGGTGGGTACACCCCCTATTATGCCACCCTCCAGTGGGAGGGGGGCATATACTTCACTCTGGTTGGCTGGGTCCTCCCATCTGCAAGATGGCGGGGACTGAAAGTTGTGCTTCACCTCGCCTCCCCCACCTGAGGGGTGGGGTTGGCAAAGGTGGGCACACCTCCTTTCCTCACTTGATTTTCCTGTCGGTACTCCCACCCAAAGTGGTGGCCAGAACCGGTGGGGACCAGTTGTTGGGAGCAGCAAAAGGTCTGGGGAAGCTCACAAAGGTGGCAAGCCTTTGAAGCTTCCCCTTTGTGGACCCTACCCATCCTGGGGGAGGAGGCTTGGCACCTCATCCCAGGATGTGCATAGTTTCAGACCCCCCCCCCCCCGAGAGCAGCAGGCTCTCGACCCAGGGGTCCAGAAACAAGTCTGGTGGTGGCAGCTGGGGAGCAGCCACTCAGCCTGGACACTAGTGTTAGGTCATTTTTCAGGGGGCATCTCTAAGATGCCCTCTGTGTGCGTTTTTCATTGAATCCCACACTGGCATCAGTGTGGGTTTAATGGGCTGAGAAGTTTGATACCAAACTTCTCAGTTTTCAATAAAGCCATTATGGTACTGTGAAGTTCGTAATGACAAACTCCCAGCACCATATACTCTTTATGGCATTACTGCACTTACAATGTCTAAGAATTGGCTTAGACACTGTAGGGGTACAGGGCTCATGCACTGGTGCCCTCACCACTGGTATAGTGCACCCAGCTAGAGGGGTGGCTGATCTATGCCAGGGCAGTGGGCTGTTGGCATGGCACACAGGGATGTGTGCCATGTCGACTCTTCACTTTGTTCTGCACCAAAACATGCAGCCTGCAAAGGCTGTGTGTGAGTGTAAAGGTACAGGGCCTCTAAAAGTGGCACAATAAGTGCTGCAGCCCTTAGAGGCCTGCCCTGGTCACAGTGCCCTGGGTACCTAAGGTACCATTTACCAGGGGCTGACCTGTGGCCAGAGAGTGCCAATTGGGTTTTGTCTTCAATGCAGTTTTAGGGAAAGAACATAGGCCCTGTGTACCTGATTGGCAGAAGCCCAGGGCACACTCAGTCAAAGTACATCAGCAGTTCAGCAAAAAGTGGGGGCAACCATGCAGAAAGAGGGCACTTTCTTACACTGACCAACTGGGCTATAGTCCTTATGTTCGTACTAAGATGGTAGTGTTCCTAATATCAGTAGAGAGTTGATCATACCACAGCTCCTCGCCATGAAAACAAGACTTTAGACCATCAGCGATAAGCTTTCCTGTCACATCATAATACACAAAAATGGAATCAAACAGCTAAAAGGCAATGATAGAGATTTTAGAGGCAGCTGCTGAAAACCAGAGGTACACAAAAAATGGTAAACATTTATTGTCATCTCAGCCCAGTTTAAAAAGATTGTCAAAGCTTCCCAAACATTGATCTATTATAAATGCCTTTCTGCAGATGTTGTACGAGGTCTAAAAATCAAGAAATGCAACTGCCAATTATAGAACGAGCTTTGAATCATAAGGTTATATTATTCTGTATTTGTATATTGCCATTTGTATTTTACCACTGCAGTTGATTTTCAGTATACAGTCTGCTTATGGCAATACCAAGTTTTTCACAAGGTATGCCTCCCCAGCAAGCAGTATAGAAAACGTCTTTCAATGCAACAGACCCCATTGCCTCTAAGCCTGTAGCAAACACAGTCACAACAAGGTTGAGATGTGGAAAATACATTAATTCACAGTTAAGCACTTTTTCACAGAAAAGAGATATATTGTCTCATAAAAGATGCAGTCTTTAATTATTGGGGTTTTGAGTTC
Source organism: Calotriton arnoldi (assembly GCA_963921515.1). Classification (NCBI taxonomy): domain Eukaryota; kingdom Metazoa; phylum Chordata; class Amphibia; order Caudata; family Salamandridae; genus Calotriton; species Calotriton arnoldi. The sequence goes on from CAWUFW010000497.1 coordinate 1,539,035, forward strand.
AGTAAAGCTGAAGCTATACAGCTAACAAGAGAAAGATACACAACATTGCTATGGCACTAAACAGTAAATCCCCACACCTTATTTCATACAAATGTCTGATGGAGGATTCTTTGCAGCTTTCATTAACTCAATATTTTAATGAATATTAGAGATATCTGCGTTGTAGCTCTGCAGAATTGAAGCTGCGGTGATTTGCAGATGGGTGCCTTAAGTATGTGACCATATCAGGAATATAGAAGAAGCTATGATCTAACCAAGCCAGCAGAAAAGCAACCCAACTTGAGCTCCATCAGAGAACCCTTCCGTCCTTTGATGCATTCATGTCACACTTTCAGCTGAAAATATGTCTTCTTCACATAAAGCTTTATCTTTATCTATTTAAGGGGCAGTCAACCATCTGATCTGCCAGTGTATTAGCTACTCGTGCAGTTATAACAGAATTCATCAGTTTTCAAATAAGCCCATTTCAGGCAAGGGTTTAGTTACTACAGCAGTGGTGCCTCAATTTTCTTTTACTCAACAAACATGAAGATCAGAAAAGCTAGGCACGATTCTTGCAGTTTCCCTACACAGTCTGACAGCAAGTCTATCGTTCTATCAAAAGGCCAAGGTGGAGGAATGCCTGCACTGACTTCATGAAGATTCAGTGTCAGTGGACTGCTCAAACACCACTCCTAAGCTGGAGCTCTTTCAGCTCTTGCAAACGTGTTCACCACAGGTTGTCCAAGCTTTATCTAAGGTCCGGGAGCCTAGCTGAGCCTCATCCTAGCAACCCTGTTTTAAGGGAAGAGAGAAGCTCCATAAAATGCACAAAGAGCGAACTGCTGCCAATATCCACTCAGTGCACTATATGTTGCATTTAGCATGAGCCACACAGATACACATTCTGTTGCAGCGAGCACTTTCTACTTTCATTGTCTTCTTCAATGCAATGGCCAATGTGCATACCCAGCCTTGTGAAGCTATTTTCAGATAAGGGCCAGGGGACACATCTCATTGTTTAACTTATTTCTCCAAGAAAGAGACTAGGTCCAGTGAAAACTTCTGACATTCTTCTAAAATGAGAAAGTCATGAGTCGTTAACTTTTTTTGATGAACTAGTAATGAGCTCCAATTAATGGCTGCTGCCACAGACCTTCATTGCAATGGTTGGGTATTTCACTCCACACTTTGTTCTCCCTTTAATATTTTCGTATTTAGTAGCTAATAAATGATCAGATTTTATAAATATAAACATGCCACTGTTGTTTTACCCCCTGATACTTCCAGTCCATAATAAGTCTTGCCCTTATTGCACACTACTAAATAGTAAACCAAAGAGAATGGTTAGCCGTGTATACATTTAGAAAGTATTGGTTTTTCTTCTGGTGCATCCCATAAACGGGGCTTTGAGGGGGGTTAGGAATTGCTGACATAAAGGTCAATCTCTCCTCCTTCCTTCACCATGTCATAAAGATTTAGTATAATAATATACCCAGATGATGCAGCCTTAGGAGAAGAGAAGGAGAAAAGGAAGAGGCTGGGCTGAAATTTCAATGACAGGTCCCCTGCATGGTTTTTAATGCTCTCCTCACAGCCAGGACTGAGTATTCATTAGGAACAGACCGTGCCACGCGCGCGCTACCTTCTTCAAACCAGAATTAAAATAACGAACAAGCAAAACTCCAGAGGAAAATGACTATCAATGAGCTTGCATGGTAAAATGGAGCACAGCTTAAATCGTAGGGGTCCAGAGAGCTTGAGTCTTCCGTAAGACTAGTCCAAACTATTCACTGCCACAACGTAAAATGATCATAGCACCACAAATGTTACGGTGAGGACGTAGAGTTCCCACTTTCTGCCTCACAAGGTTTACTCTCAACCTAGTGCTCCGGAGCTCCAACTCATACCTTGCCAAGCACGAAGAATGGTCTGGAAAGTAAAAAGCAGACCCTCCGTCCATGACAGCAACTGAGAAAAAAACACAGCACTGGCACAGAAGCCATCAACTGAGAAAAACAAAATGAGCTAATACAGTTCAGGCATTTACTAGAAATGGGTGATCCATAAAGCTCTCAACTCTGTACCTTAAAATAAAGGCTTCCGTTAGTTTGAATTAGTTGAGCTACGGCGAGGCTGAAACAACAATGGTTTTGATCTGAAGTAAAAAATTACCGATTCAAGTTAATAGAACGACATACTAACTTGTTCAAATAAGAGCATCTGAAAGACCCTTAATAGTGTGTCCTTTCACCAAAAGACATATTTGGCACAGAGTAATTGATATCGGTACTATGACTGCACAGAAAAAGGGGGCCCAAAATCATCCGCCTCAAGTGTGCCTACAGTAGGGTGCAGTGATCTAATGGCTTCAACAGCAGAAACGAATGCCCTGTGTTGGGTATGATGTAGGCATGAGAGTTACTTGTCATCTTTCTCATTGTTTTGCAGTGGATTGTAGGCGTTCACCATTGCCTGAAAGTACTTTCAAAAGTGTGAATCTAACAAAATTTCAAAAGAAAGCATTTCCCTACTTAAACTTTGAAAAAGATACTCCAGTAGAAATCACGAATTAATAGCAAACTTTAGTAATCACATAATTTTAGTAATGAAACTTTGTTATAAATTCATGCAATCCCTTATCATTTTGGTAAAAAAAAAAAATCAATTCAAGTAATGTCAGAAAATGAAAATGCACCACAGTAATTTTAAACAAAAAAGACTTCAAACAGACAATTCAAATCATTAACCACACCAAATACAGTACCTAGTAATGGCGCGCTTGCACTTCTGCCGAAATCTTCAATCATTCCAAAAATCAGAAAGGTACAGGATGAAGGAAAGAGGAAAATACCAGCAAAATAAAGTTATAGAAAAGCAAAGAGTAAATGAGCAAGTGTCTTAGCAAATTAAAACAGAAAGCAGGAATAGATGATATACTTCCCCTGATTATAGTTTTTTATGAAAATACCTAGGCCCACACACTTGTTGCCAGCATCTGGTGTTCTGATCTGAATCTGAACCTTAATTCTATGGAAACATTTACAATCAATAATTGGTTACATTCAGTACCATTTCCAAATCTAGTCACACTTTAGCAGTTGTTACTCAATATGGATTTCGTTAAAAACAATGAAATTCACAATAGAGGAAAGACTTGATTTACTAGAGACTAAGTCTGTTTTCACCCAGGTATATTGGCATTACATATGCAGCATAAATGAAGAGTAATGTGACAGTTGTTTGAACTATTATTCTTCATATCAGCAGATCCATGTTACAAATACTGGGGCAGTTGACCAAAGGTTTTACAATCCAGATTTTTAAAAAGGAAGACATATTGAGTTCTCAAATGAAGCCGCTGCATTTCAAAGTACTAAACACGTAATAAACCAGTAATAAACATGTTGACAATATCAATGCCCCAGGACCGCAGATCCCCTCCCCTTAAAAAGCAAAAGGCCCCGGGGATGGGGTCCCCGGGCCCCAAAGAGTTTCAGGAAAAAGGGCCATGTGCCCTCCTCCCTTAAGAAAAAAAAAGGCCATGGGTAAAAATCCGTATTTGTAAAGCGCAAACTACTCACCCTTACGGGTCTCAAGGCGCTGGGGGCCGTCGTGGATATTAAGTGAGCTATTGCCCAGAGTCACATGGTGCTGAGCTGAGCTGCCGCCGGAGCCGGGGATCGAACCGTGAGCCCGGTGCTCCGAAGGCAGCTGCCCTGGCCGCTGCACCACACCTCTCCACTGTATGGTATGGTGTTCCTGGGGCCATAAAGTCTCGGGGAGGGGGCTGCGCTCTCCCCTCCCCTAATTAAAAGATACGGCCCTTGGGAGCCACGCACATACTCCCCTTAATAAAAAGAAATATGGAGCAGCCGGATAGGGTCCCCCTGGGGCTGCAAAGGCTCAGGGAGGGGGGGGGGCAGTGTGCCACCTTCCCTCCCCCTTTTTTTAATGCAAATAGGCCTGAGTGAGGCCAAAAGTGCAAGACAAACTGCACACTGGCCATGCCAGAAGGATATGCAAAAAGAACAATTGATGGACAGAATGCAGAACAATGTCATACATTCACCCCAGTACAGAGATCTGGGCCTAAATCCATCGTTTTTTTGCTCACCATGCCATTCCAGTTTGGACCCAGCCATATGCAAATCAGTCTTGACCCTGCGCCCAATGGGAACAGTCCAGCCCGAACTGCCAGGCCAGGTCCTCCCTGGACTGGAAACAAGCATCCTAGGACCGGTTTCGGGCTTTCAGCCCTCATCAGCCAGGATAGCTTGACTCCAGTGGCATGGAGAGCCAATTGTGTGTCTTCTGCTTTCTCGCCCGAAAGATATGCTTGGCGGGGGTTTGGATGCCCGCGGGGTTGGATGCAGGGCCTTGCCGCAGGTGAGGCAGTGCGTGGCTGGGGGGTGACTTATGCATAGAAATAAAATATTCCATTACGTTAAAAAACTTTCGAAATAAAAAAAAAAACAACAGGTTAAAGTGACATTACCGTTAGGTTTAAAATGTCAGGGACAATGTAACGTTTTAAGCTAAAAAAAAAAAACACTTAATCCATCAGTTATGGGTATCTCTAGTAGCTGTAACTCACACCCTCGCCATGCACAGGTAATCAGTCCTCATATTACATCACTCATGACATGCTCTATAACATCACTGCAACATTTGAAATGACATCATTGATGACAACACTGTTCATGGTAGTTACTCTAAGGCACGAAGTATAGTTAGGTATAGTTACTAGAGGTAACTATAACTGGTGAATTTGTGTTTTTCTTTTTAGTTTAAAACATTACATTCTCATTCAAATTTGCAATGAACTATAAAATCACTAATATTTATTAGTTTCAGTAAAAGAAAATCACATATACATATATGCCACTGATATTTATATATTCACATATATATAAATATCAGTGGCAGTTGCCACTGTGTAGTTACAGTTAGAACCTAGATACCGTAGAAAGAGTTTTTTTTGGGTTTGCTAATAACTTTGGCCCTGTTTGACAAATCTTCATGAAACTTTCCAAATACGGTTCGGCCCCTTTAGGCTCCTTCCTTGAAAGTTTTAGTTGATCCATCAAGCGGGGGCAGAGAAAAAAGGGGGTCGCAAAACACAATTTCCCCACGCAATTTCCATAAGGATTTTTGAACAGTGGTAGAGCCTAAACAGTTGAACATAAAAATCCCAAATTTGGGAGAAAGCTGGATATGTACCCAGAAAGAATGTTCTAAGTGATTTGGTGTAAATCCGTTTGATATTTTTGGAGAAATTAATGTTCATAAATTATGTATATCCAGTTGGTCAGATTCGCAGGACTCTCGAAGGAGTCCTGCAAGTATGCAATTTCAAATAATAGAGCAATCGGATTGGCCTGGGTGGCCTATTTTCCAATTGGCAGTCTTGCTCCCGTGGGAGTGAGAAGCTGAGTTTTGCTGGACACAACATCAGGAGAAATGTGCCTTATGCCATTTCAGGACATGGAAACTTGGTCCTTGTGTCCTGAAAAGTTAAAAGGAAAAATAAATTGTATAAGGGGGCAGACTAGGGGTACCCCGAACCCTTCACTTTATGAGGTGGCCGGGCCAAATAAAAACTAAAAAAAAATAAAAAAAGGTTTTACGGGCTGCTGCGATCCCATGCGACTTGCTGAACGGTACTCAACCTGCTCCCACGAGAGTCCCATGAAAGTGCAAGGGCAGCGCTGGCTCTCACAAAAGTCCAGCGGTACCAGAAAATTATTTTTAAAAAAGGGGAGGCATGAGAGTCTGTATTGGGCTGGTCAAGCATGGATGGTTAGCCCTGAGGCTAACCAACAGGCAGTCAAACCCATTCTGCACACAGCCATGCACGGCAGGGGGGTTGGCTGCCTGTGGGAAGTTGGTTGCCGGCGGCAGATTGGGTGCAGAGCCTGGTAGCAGGCCAGGACCTGCGGCCAACCCCACGTCGTGTACAGCCGAAGGCCCTGAGTGGCAAGGTGTTGGCATAGTTATGAATGGTAATAAAATATTACTTTAGCTAAAAAAAAACTATAAAGTCACAGAAAAAAAATAAAGGTTAAAGTGACGTTATAGTTAGGTATGGTAATAATATCTTACTTTGCATTTTTTTAAAACCCTCCGAAATTCACTGAAAAAACAGATGAAATGATGTCATAGTTAGGTGAAAAATGTCAGTTTAAATGGAACATTTTTAACTAAATTCACCAGAATGAATCAAAGCAATGAATTGATAAGTTAATCGTAACTGTGGAAATTAAAGGTTTTTTAAAACCGTAACTGACCTTTAATTGTGGCTTCTTAAGTGAAATACAGAAGTACCACACTCACACTAGTAGGCACATTAAATTCATGAACAAGTCTTGTATCCAGGGCTCAGCAGGTGCTTCACATTTCTACATGCATGTTTTTAAGATACGATGACTGCCTTTTTCTTATACAAAGATTTAACATTCACCCAAAAACATTTATTTTGTTGCGTAGTTCTTTTCAGGGTGCTTATGCTGTGCATCATGCAGTGTGCGACAGCATCAATATTTTATCACTACTTTAGTGTCTGATATCACTCACAAAAAACAATCTGAATTTACAGTTTACCAAATCTGATCCATGAAATCTCCCCACGAGACAAAAAGTAATACTGTATAAACCAAATGGATCTGTAACGGACAGGCAAAGAAAAAACAGCATTCAGTCTAAACTGAAAATAGGCAGAAGGCTCAACTCGATCAATTTAAAACAGTTGAAGACATATTTTGGCACGAAATGCTGTGACCCTTCCAAAAGGGGCAACATTGTGCACCTTAGAAACATTAATTAATATGGAATACAATGGAAAACTGGGATCCCTCAAAAAGATAAATCTAATTTTAGACTCATGTTATAAAAACATTCTTATTGTTCTTATTACTGGGCGTTATGACAAACAATGTCTGTGGTACTCATTAAGGAAGCTGTTCACAATGTCAATTTGGAAATATATCCAATATGTCAATCCCAGAACCTTGTGGCAACATCTTCATCAGTGGAAAAAATATTAGATATGACTAGTCTCTACTCCTCATTCAATTTAGGAAAGAGATGAGGACACACCTCTTTAAACAACATCATCACAACATAGTAAATAGTCCACCTCCCAGCTGAGATCCAAGAACTCGCCACCTAGATTCAGTCTCTGATCTGCCTTCAACCCTGTACAATGTTCCACTGGCTTTCTTCTAGTTTGCGCTAGAAAAATATCACCCACATGCATATGTACATACATACATACATTAAGGAGACTAAATACTGAGGGCTCGATACACAAAGGTAAACTTAGACCTGAAGTCTAAGTTTAGACATAAAGTCTAAATTTAGACTTAAAGTAAAACTTTAGACCTAATGTCAAACTTTAGTCCTAAAGACTAACTTTACCCCTAAAGACTAACTTTACACCTGAAGTCTATGTTTAGACTTGAAGTCTAAACATAGACTTCAGGTGTAAAGTTAGTCTTTAGGTGTAAAGTTAGTCTTTAAGTCTAAACTTAGATTTCTAATCTGAACTTAGACTTCAGGTCTAAGTTTACCGTTGTGAATCAGGCCCTGAGTGTAGTGCTACAGATGTAGTGGGATGGGTATGCCCAGACGTGGGTCCCTTGCTCACTGTGCCACTGGATTCAAGCTAGCCTGGCTGAAGAAGGGTGACATACCCTGAAACCGGTCCCAGGATGCTTGTTTCCGGTCCAGGGAGGACCTGGCCCTGAGTGTAGTGCTACAGATGTAGTGGGATGGGTATGCCCAGACGTGGGTCCCTTGCTCACTGTGCCACTGGATTCAAGCTAGCCTGGCTGAAGAAGGGTGACATACCCTGAAACCGGTCCCAGGATGCTTGTTTCCGGTCCAGGGAGGACCTGGCCTGGCAGTTCGGTCTGGACTGTTCCCATGGGGCACAGGGTCAAGCCTGATTTGCATATGGCTGGGTCCAAACATAGACTTCAGGTGTAAAGTTAGTCTTTAGGTGTAAAGTTAGTCTTTAAGTCTAAACTTAGATTTCTAATCTGAACTTAGACTTCAGGTCTAAGTTTACCGTTGTGAATCAGGCCCTGAGTGTAGTGCTACAGATGTAGTGGGATGGGTATGCCCAGACGTGGGTCCCTTGCTCACTGTGCCACTGGATTCAAGCTAGCCTGGCTGAAGAAGGGTGACATACCCTGAAACCGGTCCCAGGATGCTTGTTTCCGGTCCAGGGAGGACCTGGCCTGGCAGTTGGGTCTGGACTGTTCCCATGGGGCACAGGGTCAAGCCTGATTTGCATATGGCTGGGTCCAAACTGGGGTGGCGTAGTGGGCAAAAGAACGATGGATTTAACCCAAATCTTTTGACTGGGGGAGAATGTTTGCATTGTCAGCATTCCATCCATCATTTGTTTGCTGTAACACTTTTCGCCCTAAGTGGGATGGGTATGCCCAGACGTGGGTCCCTTGCTCACTGTGCCACTGGATTCAAGCTAGCCTGGCTGAAGAAGGGTGACATACCCTAAAACCAGTCCCAGGATGCTTGTTTCCGGTCCAGGGAGGACCTGGCCTGGCAGTTCGGTCTGGACTGTTCCCATGGGGCACAGGGTCAAGACTGATTTGCATATGGCTGGGTCCAAACTGGGGTGGCGTAGTGGGCAAAAGAACGATGGATTTAACCCAGATCTTTTGACTGGGGGAGAATGTTTGCATTGTCAGCATTCCGTCCATCATTTGTTTGCTGTAACACAGATGTAAGGTACAGCCAAACATTCAAAGAAACAGTGCATTTTGGAATTACATTCAAGCCATAATTTCAGAGTTGAACATTAAATTTGAAATTCTTAAGACACGTTTATATAAATGTATAATGTAGTAAAATGTGCACCAAATGTGCTTTAATGTACTTTATTACATACTTAGGTTGAGTGCATAGTTCTCTTCGCTCCCGCTTCTCACTTGAAGAACACTTTGGGAAGCTGCTGTTTTATGTGTTTCATGTGCTCCATTAGCGGTGCCTCGCGAAAACTTCCCAGGCAACGTCATGTACCGATTATCATCTAGGTAGGGTTTATTCTGTAATTAGGAAAACATCTATTTCTTTTCAAGTAAGCATACCATTTCTATAATTACTAGTTGTTCAACAAACAGGCCATTTTAGAAGATCACATTAAGTTTCATATTCATGGTAACTTGCAATTACTGCAAGATCACTACGTATGCACAATATGTCTTGAAACGGTAGTCCTAATAACACGCTAGAAGAAAATTATGGAAAAAATATCGTTAAATACATTTGTGCATTGGAGCATAGAAAAAACAGGTGAACAGAAAACAATGTCAGCAAATAGAGAAATGTTCCTTTTTTTTTTTTTTAAAGAACATACATTTGAAAAGGACATACATAGGAGCTTGGGAGCGTGATATAGGGACTCCACTTGATAGGCCTGTGCTTGGGCTATGCTGAGTTATGCTCTGAAAAGACAGATGTGATGAAGCAGATTTTTACCCAGATGAAGGGTATGCCAGAATGTGGGTCTAACACTCATGGTGACTCGGAACTCTTCCCTCAACAAGGAGACACAGTAAGGCTGAGACATGCGTGGCAATGCATATGTACCATCAAAATAGGATGCAGAACTTCCAACTAGGTCCATGTCGTGAAGTTGACACAGTCAATCTGTCCTGTTTTTCAACAGTACTAGGCGCGCAGGGACTTGCTATTTCACTTTTCCCATTATTGGTACAGACCTAAAAGTCACATCACGATGGGCGAAAAAATGACTATATGGATTGGGTAAGTAGACAGTATCTGGACGTGACCTACCAGGACCGCTTCTTTGTTATTGTATCAAGACCGATTGCGCTACCTCAGTTCTAAACTCCACAGAGAAGCCTAACAATGATTAAATCAAATGCTATCCTGTAGAATTTCTGAAGTTGTGAATCACTTGCTAGAACACTTGCCTGTCATTTCAGGGAGGAGTGCATGCCTGCATTATAAGTTCCTAGCAGCAAGAATGTATACATTGTTGGATCATCAGCAGCAGAACCAGGCAACAAATCGTCAAATCTTTAGTGCCTTGATTATAAGCTAATTCGTAATTCCAATGCAGCTGGTAATGCTAACTATGTGCCGCATCTGATGGCATGGTTTCCCATCAATCAACATACTCAGTAATTTCATAAGCGGACCCAGGCTGCAGAAAGCAACCTAAATATCCAGGTGAATATCTAAGGGAGAATGACAAACTACTGGGAAATCCTACCTGTAAATACCTGTCTCCCCGGCAATACCTCATTTGTCAGGAGCATTTCAGAGTTCATTTTGAAAGCGCCATTAACTCTACCCCTTAGAGTTACCAGAACCACTGGTATCTGCAATAGTGGTCGTGCAGACCTAACTGGCCCAAATCTGTGGCACGTGTAAGGATGCTCTAAGTAGTGTGTGTGGCCCATTGGGTGCCCGCCGTCATTAGTGATCATCACCCAAGTCATTTTAAAAAAAGCTGAATCATTATCCCACTGTTGGACTTGACCTTCTCTGCAGGGTCACCCCCCAACATTTTACCTTCACCCCTCCCGTTTTCTGAACCCATTTTTGTTAGCTTTTATGTCTGTCCACTTTACCACTGCTAACGAGTATTAAAGTGCTTGTGGTCGCTCCAAAGAACTTCGTGAAATTGGCCTACACCCAATTGGCACATTTAATTTACTTGTAAGTCCCTAGTCAAGTGGTACTATATGTACCCTGGGCCTGTAAACTAAATGCTACTGGTGGGCCTGCTCTCCATGCCACTGGAGTCAAGCTATCATGGCTGATGAGGGGTGAAACCCCGAAACCGGTCCTAGGATGCTTGTTTCCAGTCCAGGGAGGACCTGGCCTGGCAGTTCGGGCTGGACTGTTCCCATTGGGCGCAGGGTCAAGACTGATTTGCATATGGCTGGGTTCAAACTGGAATGGCATGGGGGGCAAAAAAACAATGGATTTGGCCCCAGATCGCTGTACTGGGGTGAATGTATGACATTGTGCTGCATTCTGTCCATCAATTGCTGTTTTTGCACTGGTGGGCCTGCAGCACTCATTGTGCAACCCACTTAAGTAGCCCTTTAAACATGCTTCAGGCCAGCCATTGCAGCCTGTGTGTGCAGTTTTTAACTGCCATTTTGATCTTTTCCTAGGTATATATATATATATATATCCATCCTACTGGCGGTCGTCAGAAGGGAGTTATATTTAGGACATAGTTTCCATAGGAAGAGCTTTTTTTGTTTTGCCGATAACTTTGGCCCTGCTTGACCAATCTTCATGAAATTTTAAAAACCTCTTCTTCAGTCAGGTCAGCTGCTGTGTTCAAAGTGTTGGGGTTATGTGTCAAGCGGGGGCAGAGAAAAAGGGGGGTCCCAAAATGCGTTTGCCCCATGTTAAGTCCCACAGGACCTTTGACAAGCCTACAGCTCGAGCTGCTGAAAGGAATTACACCAAATTTGGCAGAAATGTTGATTTGGTTACACAGATCACACTTTGTTTTTTAGCGATATTAAAGGTGAACAAATATAGATATATAGGGATGCGGTTCCAACAGTCCCGTGCTGAAATCTGATTGGCTGTCAACACTTCAACCATGAAGTGTTGGCAGCCATCTTGGGACTCGGCTTGAACCAACGGCCACCTCCCCGTGGCAAAGTTGCTAAATTAATGCGGGGGGACCCCACAGCCCCGGGGAATGTCACCTCCCTGGAGCAAAGTTGTGAAATAAATGCGGGGGCCTGCGCGGCACCCCGGGGACTGCCTCCTCACCGGGTCAAAGTTGTTAAATTAATGATGGGGGCCATCACATCCTCGGGGCAAAGTTGTGAAATAAATGTGGAGGCTCGAGCAGTATACCTGCAGCCCCAGGGACCGCCACCTCCCCGGGGCTGAAATAAATTAACGTAGGGGTCTGAGAGAGAGGGAGGAGCCGCGCAGGAGCTCCCAGCTTCGTTCTGACAGCAGCAGCAGCACTAACCGCCCCCCCCTCGCATTTCGGAAGCAGCGAGCCTCGGGGGGGGGGGTACAGCGGCTAGGCGGCTTCGATACCTGGATCCGCCAACGACTGCCGAATTTGGCCTCCTCCCCCTGGCCCGCTTCCAGCAAGAGGAGCTGCAGGAGGGGGTAGACTAACCCCCTAGTGAGTGCGGCTGCCGCAAAGTGTGCACCACAGGTGGCCACGGAGGCGGCTCGGTTAGTTCCCGGGTGCAGCATGTGGTCCCGTGTTTGGCCCCACTCTCTTTTTGGCCCTAAACTATCAGACTGCTCACTCTGATCTCGCCGCCCTCATCTTCTAGCCTGCACCTGAAGCCTCACCAGAGCCAGGAGAGCTCAAGGGGTACCTTCGGGCTCATGCTCCTGCCTCTGTTCCTTGCCCAGGGAGGCAAAAGGACGATAAGTCCTATGAGCAGCGCCAGGATCAGTGCCAGTACCTGCCGGGGGGGGCCGCGCCCATGAAGCTTCACCTCCGCTCCTGTGGACCCAGTGGGTGTATCCTGCTGTATCCCGCCCAAAGGCATAAGGACTGCCAGGTCCCAGGATCAGTGCCAGCCGCCCCTACAGCAAGGAAAACTAAAAGGTAGGTGGCTGGCTATTACCAGGAGGGTCTGATCACAGCCCGCTCCACTGCGCTAAAAATGCCTGATTGTAAGAAGGAGTGCTTTGGGAGTTAAAAGGTGTGCTTAGGGAGAGAGGATTTGTTGTGGGGGAGCTCGGCTCAGGATTCAAGAACTTTGTCTCGCACCTCATTCTATCTTTAAACAACCTCTCCGCTTTACCACCCCCTCAGCCTCTCTTCCCAGCAGCAGTCATTCGGTCTCCTAATCTAATCTAATCTAATTCCCCAGATTGTCCCAAGGTCAAGGCTCTGTAAGAGGGCTTTAATTCAGCCATCAGGTAAAATACAGCCAAAATAGTGACAAAATTAAATACAACAGAGCAATACTCCTTCCTTGGTCCAGTTTCATGGCCAGCAGCATGGTTAAAAAGAGAAATCTGGCCAGAAACCTGCCCAGAAACAGACAAACAGGCACCTCCCAAAGAGCCTAAGTCCGCACCAGCAGAGTCCACAGCTGAGCCCAGAATCTGAAGGAAATAGCGAGGGGAACCGGGACAGTAAGGAACCCGAGACCTCGGGTATGGCTCAAATGGAACCTCAACTTTATCCTGGGTCGGAACCAGAAATTCACATGATGATCAGCTCTACAGAGGAAGGTCCAAATACCATGCCCCGGGGCAGTATCCAAAACTACTTAAAAAAAATTACACAAACCGCGAGCTCATGTTCTCATACCGCGAAAAGGCCACAGGCAACCGTAAGGCACTCAATCTCCCTAACTAGGTCGCCTCTTATGAGCCCTGTGCCCGCCGAACCCATGGAGGGCAAACTCACCTTACACTCCATCAAGACTGTGATCCAAGCACGAGGACCTTTCAAAACAATTGCTTTACAACAACAGTGCAAATCCACACAACTTCCCCTCCTCAGGGAACTGAACCTCAGCTAAGGTGTCTAACACCACTGGGAGCCACCATCTCCTCTTAAGGAGCAAAGACGGCATAGCATATTAGATTCTGAGCAGGGGTCCCTATCAGACCAGTTTTTAGCATCACTAGAAGCCCAGATAGATGCGCAAATGGAAGCTTCTCTGGTTCAAACGCCACTAATTAAGAGTGCTATTAGTACTCTCAATTCTCCACACCAATCCCACAAAGGTGACAGTGGCTCAGATAGCCCAGCAAGCCCGGCAAGTTCAGTTACCTCGAACTGGGATCAGTCATTGTTTAAACAGGACACAATCGCCAAAGCTCTTCTTTGGCAATCACAAAAAATGGAGCTCCAGATTGTCCTAATACAGTCAATTGCCACTAGTCTAGTGGATCTAGGATCTAGGTTGTCTTTGCTCGAACATAAACTAGGTCAAATAGAAGTGGGCCAATTCCACTCTTGCACTCAATTAACTGACAGGCTGATCTCACTACCAGAAATTTTATGGGCCCTACTTGACAACGCAAAAAAAAACTTCACACCAAAATCCAAACAAGTAGAAAACAAACCATTGGCAACTTCCAACCATATAACAACCGAGGATCCAGCCGCAAGCCCAGTAACTGTTAGCTGTGATGACATCTTGAAGGCCAACCTAGATTCTAAAGCAAACAAAATCTCTCACATAATCTCTCAGTCCCAACAAAACCTCACACTGCATGGTCTCACTTCGGGTGAACCTGCCCTCTCCAGAAGAACACAAATAAAATTGAAAAAGCTCTAAAAAAACCAGCGTCTACAAAAGAGGCACTCGGCAGCCACAGGCTTAAACCCCGTAGCAGACCCTATCGATCAACAAAGGAAGTCTGTTAAATTCTTCCCAATCTTCATCCTGGTCTCCTCGTCAGGGACCTGCTCTCTTCCCCCTGCAGCTCCGCTGGTAAGTGCCGCTGCCCTCTGCTCCGTTAGGGGTTCAAGGCCCTGCATTCTGCCCGATTTTGCTCAGCGTCGTCTTCTCCTTAATTACTGTATCCCACTGTGCTGCATTGTATTGTTTTATACTGTGCCTGGTTTTTTTCAGTTTTTTCCCCGTTTTTTGTGCCCTGTTTAGACTTCCCGCCCATTTCCCTTTCCGCCGCTGCTACCCCCGCGGCCCCTCCCCCCTGCTGAATCCCCGCTCCCCCCTCCCAGCTACAAGCCCCTTCACTACTCAATGGTGACCACGCCAAAGGCAAGCCCGTCTGCGCCTGTCCGCGCCCGTCCGCGCCCGTCCGCGACCAGCGCCAGAACCCCTGGATTTCCTACCAGCCACCGCTACGACACAGCCGCCCTCGTTGCACTCAACCCCGGAAGAAACAACATCTGCCAGCAGTCCACTCTGAGAACAACCCATGGCCAATTCTCCTGCCGCCGAACCTTCACCACCCTCCGCACCACCACGGCCGCCGCCCCCACGCCGGACGCCAATACCTCCGAAGCACTGAAGTGCATCCACCTCAACGTGCGCTCCCTGCACAGACACGCCGTTCAACTCCACCACCCTCCTTGACAACCTCGCCAACATCGGACTGAAACAACTCATCACCACGCCCACCCACAAGGCAGGACACACCCTCGACCCCATCTTCGCAGGGGGAAACAGAACCCACTTCAGCCACACCACGCAACCCCCTTGGACCGACCACCACTGCGTACACTTCTTCGTCAACAAACCCAAGCTGCCCAGACCTGCTCTGCGCCCTCCGCGATGAAACTGGAGCAGAGTCACCGAGGAGCAGCTCAACTCCACCCTCAACTACTACACCCCCACTGCCACAACCGACACCAACCTCGCAGCCAGGGGACTTCACACTTGGATCTCCAGCTGTGCAGACAAGTTCGCCCGCTACGCAACTCCGACAGACAGCGCCACAGAAAAGCCACCTGGTTAACCGCTGACCTCCAAGAAGCCAGACACCTGAAGACGCTTCGAGAAGAACTGGCGAAACAACAAGACGCCCGAAAACCACACCACCTACAAAAACGCCATGACGGAATACCACCAACATATCAGAACCACCAAAGGAAAACTTCATCCACAACAAAATCCTTGCCAACACCAGCAACTCCAAGGAACTCTTCAGCGTCATCCAGGAATTCACCAAACCCGCCAGCGAAACCACAGACACCACCCCCTCCCAGGACCTCTGCGACAACCTTGGAACATACTTCCACCTGAAAATCAAGAACCTCTACGACAATTTCAACGACCAAACACCTGACTCCGCAACCACCGCGACCTCCAGCAACACCAGCCAGCCCACCATCGCCTCCTGGGCACCGGTCACGACCGAAGAGACCGCCTCGACCATGAAAAGCATCCACTCGGGGTCCCCCACAGACCCCTGCTCACTGTACATCTACCACAGAGCCGCCATCGCACCAGAATTAGAACACACCATCAACACCACCTTCATGACTGGCTCCTTCCCCGACGACTGGAAAAGTGCAAAAGTCAGACCCCTTCTTAAGAAACCCTCAGCAGATCCCACGGACCTCAAGAACTACCGGCCCATCTCTCTCCTCCCCTTCACGGCAAAAGGCGCGGAGAAGACAGTCAACGCACAGCTAACAAAGTACATCGAAGACAACTCCATCCTCGACCCCTCCCAATCCGGATTCCGCAGCAACCACAGCAACGAGACAGCCCTACTCGCCGCCACAGACGACATCCGCACCCTCCTCGACCACAGCCACACTGCAGCCCTGATACTACTCGACTTGTCAGCAGCATTCAACACCGTCTCCCACCACACACTGGCCACCAGACTACACAACGCCGGCATACAAGGAACCGCCCTCAACTGGATCCGCTAGTTCCTCACCGGTAGAAGCCAAAGAATCAGACTGCCACCCTTCCTCTCCGAACCCACGGAAATCAACTGCGGAGTACCCCAGGGATCATCACTCAGCCCTACCCTCTTCAACATCTACATGGCCCCCCTCGCCGCCATCGTCAGACAGCACGGCCTCGGCAATGTACTCGACTCCTCTCTCTCCATGAACAAGCAGGTTAACGCCGTCGCATCCAGCTGCACCCTCCGAAAGACCTTCAAATGGATCCCCCCTTCTTCCCCCCCCCCCCCCCGAGTCAAGGAGGACAGTCACCTACGCACTCATAACCAGCAGATTGGACTACGGAAACGCCCTATATATGCCAGCATCACCTACTTCGCAAGCTCCAGACGATACAGCACACCGCAGCCAGACTCGTCCTCGGTATCCCCCGACACGAGCACATCAGCCAACACCTACGGAACCTCCACTGGCTCCCTGTCGAGAAGAGAGTCACCTTCAAGATACTCATCCACGCCTACAAATGCCTCCACAACACAGGACCTCAATAAGAGAATCACCTTCCACGTACCCAAAAGAAACCTCCGCTCCGCCAACCTCGCCCTCGCCAAAACCCCGCGCATCCGCAGAGCCAGAGCAGGGGGAAGAGCCTTCTCCTACATCGCGGCCAAGACCTTGAACGAGCTAGCGATCGACATCAGACGTGCCCCCTCCCTGTCCCCTCCCCCGCGCCTTGAGACCCTAACGGGTAAGCAGTGCACTTAAAACCCCCTTATTGATTGAGAGTCTCAAAGAAAATTAACTCGAAGGGAAGTCACATAGCTGAAACACGCCCAGGGCCCTGCATCTTGACAACTCAACACACTCCAGAGTCAAGAGAAAAAAAAGACGAACAATTGACGCAAACCACTAACAACCAAGGCACAAGTAACCAATGTGCCTCGTCGCTGCCCCCCCCCTTGTACAAAGGATATCACACGGCACAATGCTGAACACGTAATTATGTACGAGCCTTGCTCAAGGAATATGACAACTAAATATGGGGAATCAGAAGGCTTTAGCTCGTGCCTATATACAGCTCCAACCACTACCATCGGCCCTATCTCCACCACAACCAGCCTGGCTCCATCGAATGGAATCTTTACCAACATTACTCCCCAGCTCTGCACTTCTAAAAGACCCGCAATGCCTACACAAACTGCCCTCCAATATGGAAACTTGACGGACAGCATCGCTGTTTCCGGGAGACACGCGGATTGGACCCAGGAAAACCAGATCAGTGGAAGGAAGAAAACTGCGGAATCTATCCAAGTCACCCCGCATGGCCCATTACCCGAGGATGAACGAGCAATCACCCTATCCCTGCACAATAAGCCTGCCATTGAGGACGAGGAAACAAGGGGGAACAGAAGCAGACCCCCCACAACATAACCATGTGAGGTCCGACCTGAAGCAAGGGCAGAGGGCCACGGCCTCCAGGAATATCAATCAAAAAGATCTGTCAGTAAGAAACTTCGTCGATCCATCTAACCGGCAACTTGGAGAATTAACGCAATCTCATCTAAACAAAGCTGTACAGGGGGGATAAGATCTACAAGGAGAAGGATTAATCTTCATCCCCCACTATGCCTCAAACGGCCCTTTGGATATTTTAAACAGAGGCAATCTTTTACGATTATTCCAGCATATACCAACTTTGAAACACCTAACCTCAACGGAACTCATCTCGGTAAAATTTGCTCATACTTCAGGGACAGTGTCTTCAGAATCCACATTTACCAACTGGGATTCAACAGCAACCAGAGATGCTATAATGAGAGAGGCCCCCAACTTTGAGGAATGGGGCATTGAGTTAGAACTCACTCGGCCACAGTAAATATCCGTATGTCCTACTGGGAGACAATATTACACATCCAAGGGGATCTATGTTGAAGGGAACTTGGGGTGCAACCCATGACTGGTTGGTAAGGACCCCGAAGACTTCCAACCCCCTAATCGTCCACTGCGGGACCAAGGATAGGATTATCAGCTGTCAAACAACAACTAACCACCACGAGGGGAGATCTCTGCCGTCATGCTCCAGGGGCAGCAACTTTCATTCTTTCACCTAGCAAAACGGAATTACCCTCCTCTTTAGCCCAGTTGTGTCCACAGCCGAGGAAACAGGCATTAAAAAAACAGCTTTCTATCATCTCTTGGAATGTGGCGGGTTTGGCCTCAATGCTATGATCCCAGGCTGGTCGCAAATTCCTTACAAGTCAAGACATTTTATGCCTTCAGGAGACGCGGTCACTGAACCCCACAGTAATATATGGATTCTACGAAGTGTTTCAACCAGCAGTACAAACAAGACTTTCTGGACGGCCTTCAGGGGGTCTCTCGACTTTCCTTAAGCAATCAGTCACAATCCTGCATTCTCCACCTTTAAAAACCCACAGGGATCTGCAAGCCTTTTCCATAGAAGGTCTAAAAATTGGTAAGTAGGCCTTCCCTTTGCTCTTTATCAATTGCTACTTCAACCCCGCAATACTCAAAGAGCTCGCGCTATGAGCTCCCTGTGTGCCAGCATAAAAGGAATCATTGAATCCCATCCTTCCCACAAAGTTTTACTGGCAGGGGATTTCAACATTCAATCCCTCGGCAGATACTGCAATGTCTTGCACAAGAGCAAGGAACAAGAAGAACTCAACGACTTTCTTACGTCATTCAGCTTACAGTCGGCAGATCAGATTTAGAAGTGCCCTGGCATCAAGAGGCGACACACATTCAAGAACATTTCCACAATTGACTACATTTTTATGTCACATCACCTGGTAACTCGTCTTCGGAGTTTCGACATAATAAATCGCGAAGAAAGCGATCATAACCCTTTAGTCATAAGTTTGGACTTAAATCATCTGACTGCAAACAACGGCCAGGAGCTGGGTCTCTCGACAGGAGCTGAAATCTATACTCTGGTCAAGAGAATTAAGTGGGAACCCTTCCTTTCACCTCAGGTGGGCAAATGGCTTTGTGAAAGGAGACTACGGCATATGAACCAACCAGGCGAGCTCTTGCTTACAAACTGGGACTCCATGACTAGAGCCCTTGTAGAATCACTTCAGGGGCAAAAGGCTTTCCCTAACCACTCATTGCAGACACCACGCCAGGTAAAGAAACTCCTACCTCAACGGAATATCAATCCCACACGGAAGAATTTAAGGAGTTGCACTCACAGGTGGAAGCTCAACCCGACGTCTAGAAATCTAGAAACCTTAAAAAAAGCTTGGAAAATCCACAAAACGGCCATCTGGGTTTTAAAATCAGCCCAACAGGAGGAGGAATGGAAAAAAATCTTTATTATGCTAAAAGAAAGGTCGCTAGCTAATTTTTGGAGGTATGTGAATAATCTAAAATCACTTGGGACATCAAGGGCAAATGGGGTTTCAGCATTGGACTGGGAGAACTGTCAGCAGAATGTTTCTCGCCAACAAGCACACGTACTCTAAGCTGTCTTATCTGCCGAACGTAGAAGAAGATCAAGACTTGACCTCACCTTGCAAAGCTAATAAAGGCAATGAAGGCTAGCGGAGCTCCAGGCCCAAACGGCCTCCCAGCCGGGATCTTCCAATGTGCCCTAGAAGATTGGGCAGGGTTACTAACTCCTCCTTTTAATACTGCCTACATTTTGGCAAAACCCCGGAAGCCTGGTGGGGATCAATATTTTGCCCGATTTTTAAGAAAGGAGACCCCCTAAAACCGAGCAACTACCGCCTAATAGCATTATTAGATCTGGAAGCTAAAGCATTTGCCCGAACATTACTGAAAAAACTGGAAAGTTGGGCAGAAGAACACGAGTTGCTCCCCTTTTTTCAAACTGGTTTTCGCACAGGAGCTGCAACCACTGATAATATAACTGCATTATCTGCGCTATGCCATCAAACAACCCAACAGAATCAACCCCCGCTGTTCTGCTGTTTTATTGATTTTAGCGCAGCATTCGACAAGGTCAACAGACACACCCTCTGGAAGAAACTGGCAAGCTGGGAAATCCCCTCATCTCTCCTGACGGCCATTGTTTCTCTCTACTCTGACACCTGGGTGCGAGTGAAAACAGGCCCTACATCTCTATCTGCTAAAATTCGCACCAATGAGGGTTTGAAACAAGGCTGCGTGTTGGCACCTCTTCTTTTTAATTTGTATACAGCTGATTTGGGGAAAGCTCTGGGGAACAGCTGTCTGGTTCCGCACGCTTAGGCCGTCGCCCTCTGCACATTCTTCAATACGCAGATGACATACTCATCATGGACCACACTAAAGTGGGACTCCAACGTGCCTTGACCACCCTACACAACTACAGTGTAAATAATTTTCTTACCATCAATCCCGACAAAACCAAAATTGTTGTATTCGGCAGGCACAAGCATAAAAAACAAGTTGAATGTTCCATGGGCCCCTTGTTCATCTCGTCTGCCTCGAAGTACAAATACCTGAGGGTCTGGTTCACAGAATCCGGCAAAGCTACTGCCCATAAAAAAGACAGAGAAGAAAGCTACGGCCATCACCTACGGTTTAATCAAACTTAACAACAAGCTACAAAGTCTGTCAGCCGAAGGAATAAGGAAAATTATCCAAGCATCCCTTCTCCCGGCACTCTCTTACGGACATCAAGCATTCCAGGGTGCCTGCATTAACTGTCTGGAGCGGGCTCAGTGTGTGGGATAAAAAAAGATTTTCCGACTTCCAAAACATTTGCTTAGGGCCAGACTTTGATTGGAATTTGGTCTCGGCAAACAAGCCCTAACCATCGAGGCTGACTTCCTTAAATATTACATCCGAATTTTGAAGTCACCTGAGAAATCTTTAAAGAACCGCCTCAGACACATATTTGAAAAAACCGGCTACCCGTGGAATACCCAGCTCAAGAATGCACTTGTCACTCTGGAGATTAATCAATCTGCACTTGTCTTGCCCTGTATCTCCTATGCAACCTGGAGAAAGATCATTAATAGACAGATACAATCAGCCTCCTTCCAACAAGATCAGGCCTCATTAAAAACCTCTTCGTTCTTGGCACCATTAAATGCCTCATATCTGGCATCCAAGCCGCAACCTTATTTCTCAGCTGCTCTCAACCCTAAAGTCAGGAGAGAGATAATGTATATGCGACTGTTGGCTCTACCGATTGTGGATTTTAACCGGCCCTGGGCCAAATATACACCTGGAGGAGCTTGTAGTCTCTGTAATTACCATCATGAATCTTGGCTATATCTCTTATGCTGCAGTCCCGCCATAGCCCACACAAGGAGAGTTCTCCTTAAGGAAATATACTTAAGAGAAGGAGTGAGTACCTGCTTAGTGGCCTCGGCCTTACTCAAAAGGCCCCCTCAACCCTGGCCCGCTGTGCTAGATTCGTACAAACCCTCAGAGACGCTTTTCAGCCTTGTCTTGGTACTCCTCAACGCCCACACAAAGTGCAAAAACTGATACTGGACTACTTTAAATGAAAATCTGGCCCTGGTCCTTTTTCCGAACTAAAAACGAAATTGTGAGATCACATCCTTATACCAGCTTAGCCATGCCATGGACGGAGCTCACAGTACGCCGACAAGATCTATTCATTGGGGCCTTACCTACTGGAAAATGGACGTTACTAACACAAATTATAAGCATTAGGCTATCGCATAGAGCGCATGCACCTTACTAGAGAATTGGCCCCCGGGCAAAATACATGCTGCTGCAAGGTGAGGGCTACAGAGCTGGAGAACTAAAGGGATAGAACTCTGGGGATATTGTTCGCATGTGTCGGCCTGGGAAACGTGTGTCTTCTTAGGAATTTCCTGAAACTACCCTACCTTTCTTGATCTTTGACGGAAGGGTCTGCTGTAACGTTTTATGTAAAAACCCTTTTAATTGGACATGAAAGCAATTGGAGTTTTTGTGGTTTAGTATCATGGTTTTTCATCATTTTATTTGTTATGCAATGGTTTTAATTAAAATATGGAAATAAAAATACAATCACAAATGTAGGGGTCCTGGTGACCGCCACCTCCCGGGGCAAAATTGTGCTATGAGGGGGGCATCGTGGAGCCATTTATGACCTGGGGACTACCCCCCCCCCCTCACCGATGCAGCTCCTGCTACCTCCTGAGGTGCCCACCCTTGGGAGGTAACTGTTTGCTTGGTGGGAGCTGGCAGCTCCCACCAAGCAAAAGCAAACGTAACTCTGCTTTCTGCATGCCGGAGCTGTCAAACAACTCGGGCTTGCAGAAAGCAGAGTTTCCATCTCTTTTCCTGCATGCTAATATGCGTGCAGGGAAACAGATGAAAATATTTGCTCTGACAGACAAGAAGCTGCCTTTCAGCAGCCCCTATCTGTCACAGCAAGGCCGACTCCCGCAGGTGGCGGGGAGCCGGCTGGGACCGCGGGGGCTTGAGGCTCATTTGCGGTCCCATTCCACACTGGGTACCCAGGTGACATGGCAAGGCCCAAGAGGATTGGGGGCCGAAATGTGCCCGGGGAGGGGTGCCACGCGGCCCTCCTACCTATAGTAAAAAATACAGGAGCACTTACTTCTGTAAAGTACAAATAATTCAAATATGTTTTCTCTGCATTTCCACAATGAAAAGTTATCTGTAATCCGTGATGAAGGTGTTTGCATCCTTGCTTTTTTCGAGCACAGTATCTCACGCAGTGTCTGTGACGATGGGATTCTTTCCTGTCATCTGCTGCTCAGACCAGAGATCGTGTTCTAAACTTTTAAAAACTAGAAATATGTAAACTTGCCAGACGCCCAGAGCGTAGCACTTACTAATTAGCCAGTAGAAAGTACTCAAGTTGGGTAGAGGTGTTGCACAAAACGTGGCATCTTCTTGGATAAATACGCAGGGCAGGATTCATTCTGGCACGATGCGCATTACACAGAAATGAAATCTCAACAGGATGCACTTACATATATAAACAAAGCAGGTTCCCACGTTGAAGCTTCACTTCTGTAAAGTACAAATCAATCTACTAATCATCCTTACTTTGTACGCATGGCCAAGGCAAAGCAAGTGTGTTTTCTCTGCATTTCCACTGAAAAGTAATCTGTAATCCGTGAGGGATGTTTTTGAATCCTTGCTTTTCTCAAGCACAATATCTCACATAGAATCTGTGACAAAGAGATCCTTTCTTGTCATCTGCTGCTCAGACCAGAGATCGTGTTATAAACTTTGAAAAAACTAGAAGTATGTAAACTTTCCTAGAAGCCCGAGTGTTTAGTCCCGCCCATATACATTAGCGGTATGTAACGTCTTCCCACCCCTTTACCAGGATGATGGACAGCTTACTAAAAGGCCCCCTGAACGCGTTTCCCAACAATTTTGGAGATGGGGTCTTGAGCCTAGAAATACGATCACATCTCCACCAAACAAAGAAGCACTTACTTCTGTAAAGTACAGATCATCCAAGTGTGCTTTCTCTGTAGTTCTACCTTGTAAAGTTGTCTGTTGAATATGCTCGAGCAACAATCACATTGGCAAAGTTACAGACACACAAGGCCACTGGAGACATTTCCTCGGCATTCTTTACACAGCAGTAGTGTAGGAGATGCACTATATATTTGCCCAACTGGTTAGCAGTTACTAATTAGCCAGTAGAAAGTACTCCAGTTGGGTAGAGGTGCTGCACAAAACGGTGGCCTCTTCTTGGATAAATACACGGTGCAGGATTCATTCTGGCACGATGATCATTTCACATAAATTAAACATCAACAGGTTACAGTTAGGAAATAAATCTTAAAAAAACATTGAAATTCACTGAAAAAACCTGTGATGCCATCAGTGATGTCACTGACCATGTCATGATTGATTTAATACGTGCGGTCATAAGCAGTGAATTGCAGGGGCATAGGTTATAGTTAGCTCAGCTAACTACAACTGCTGAATTTCTCTGGTTTTGCACGAGTGAAATGTGAGCCTAACTATAACGTCCCACGTTCAGTGAATTTCTATGTTTTTAAAATTCTATTTCCTAACTGTGTATATATATATATTTATATATATATATATATATATATATATATATATATATATATATATATATATATATATATACATATATATATATATACATATATATATATATTTATATATATATATATATATATATATATATATATATATATATATATATACATATATATATATATATATATATACACACACATATACACACTCACACCCTGAACGGGCCATGTGGCAGGGTGCAATGCATTAAAAAATAGGACATGTACTTTTAAGTTTTACATGTCCTGGTAGTGAAAAACTCTTAAATTAATTTTTTACTACTGCAATGCCTACCTCCTCCATAGGGTAACATTGACTTACCTTATTACATTTAATAACTGCTAACTTTTGATTGGGAGTAGGTAAGAATGTCGTGTTTGGTCTCTAAAGAATTATAATTTGAAGCAATCTTTAATGGCAACACTGAATTTCAAGTCTCAATTCTGAAAATGCCACTTTTAGAAAGTGGGCATTTTATGTCCTAACTTTCAGGTGCCTGCAGCCCATATCTAGAGGCACATGGCCAGATGTAGTTGGCAATCAGCCTTTGTGTATTTCTCTCACATAGTATCACAAAAGGGGGAGTTGGCAGGATGGGGTCATCCTCAGTAGATGGAAGGGGCGGAGCTGTCACCTAATAGAATTGCACTTCAAAGTCATTGCCCCAGCACACTCACAAATAACTTCACACTAGTCTAATGTCACCTGAGACCCTTTGGAGCAAGGGAAGGAAGAAAATTCCAGACATTATGTATGGGGAAAACTCCAGAAGCTTCTCCCACTTCAAAGGGGCCATCAGGTATAACAATAGGACCCTCATATCCACTCTCCAAAACACTCCTGGATCTGTGAATGCTACAGAAGGACTGCCCTGCTGTCTAAGAAAGAAGACTAGAACTGCTCCTTTCATTCCAGGCTACCTGAGTGACTCCAAGGGTCAGCTGACTGACCTCCTGTTCTGAGCTATAGGGACATAAGCCCCAGAGGCCTCCCTGCAACTGCTCAGCTGACTTGCTGCACTGGACCCGACTGGGCCTGCAACTGGACCTGCCTGAGTCCTGCTGGCCTCTGCTGGGGTGAGTTCCTGATCCCCCAAGCGGTGCCTCCCCAGGTCTTGTGCCCCGAGAGTGCTCCTCCTGGCCTAACTGAAGGTTCCACCAAATCCGAAGCAAAGCGTCACCGCACAGCTGCAAGTTTAATTGGAACAGAAGCAGAGCCACTGGAAGCCCGCAAAGACTCGCCGCACAGCTACCAGCCACATCAGAATTGATGACGAGTGACACAAAGACCTGCAAGGTGTCGCCGCATAGCTGCCAGGTTCATTGGAACCAATACTTAGCAACTCAAAGCCCCACAAGGCCTCGCCCAACAGCTCGTCAGAACAGACACAGAGTGATGCAAAGCCCCAACAAGCCTCGCCGCATAGGGACATGAAGCCTCGCTAAGCAACGCCATGCAGACAGGGCATAAGGTACAATCCTCAGTGGCCCAAACTTGGTACTGCGTGCTATTGCGGTCGGTCTAAATCTGTGGCTTTTTCCCAGCTCAGCTTGACCAGATAGCCTCAGTTGGCATTTTGTGCCTTTTGGCGCTACTTTTATCTAAAGCTTTAAAATTGTATATCTCCAGTTCTACTGATTGGATTTTTTGTTATTAAAATGTACACTATTTTTCTAAAGTGGTGTGGGATTTTTCTTGTGTTGTCAGTTTATAACTGTTTAAGTACTGCATAAAATAGTTTACACATTGCCTCTAACTTAAGGCCGACTGCTTGTGCGCAAAGCTACCAGTCGGTTAAGCACAGGCAAATTTAGTGACTGGTTGTGGTTCACCCAGACAAGGATTGTGGCAGTTGCTTGAGAAGGGCTCACATGCCCCTCAACCAACAAGCCAGTTTCTCACAAGGAGAAATGAACATCTCCATCACAATTTTATGTGCATTTCCTTTAAAAGCATGGGGGAGCAAACAGAACAAAAGACCGAAAGGTGAGAGAGAGACCACAGTTTCCTGGATTTGCTCGTACCATATGTGGAAGTGTGTAATAGACCAGCACTGAAATAGGTCACATCATTAATTCTCTGCATTCTGCATCTTCCTGATTAGTTTTAATGTAGTTAGGTGATCCAAATGTTGAAAAAGGGAGCTGACAAACATGTGGATTAAACAAAATCACACGAGACAGTGTTTTTCTCCAAAATAATTATATCAAAACATTAGAAATGTCACGGTCAGAAGCAAAGACACAACATGCATCAACAAATACAAAGTCAACAAGTAAAAATAACAAACAGCAAAGTCCGTGAATAGAAATGTTAATATTAGTTAAAGTGTTAATATACCTCAGTTTCAACCACAGGGTCTACTGGTTTCTCATCTACATGCTATGTAGTTGGAGTGCGGATAATTTCAAAACGTGATGGAGAAAAAGTAACAAACAAAAATATTAGTAAAAAGCACATATACAGCACAGGACAGTTAATGGATTTAGTGCAACCATTAAAAGCTGCTAGAAACTTTTAATCACACTGAAAAGGGCATCATTCAAGAGATAAAATAATTATTTAGAGATGTTAAATTGTTAAAAGTACTTTCCTAACTAAGCAAGTTCAATCATGGCTGTTTTAAGAGGCAGGCTGCAATTTACAGAAAAAAAATGCAACTTACTCCAGGCACGAGTCATACTCTCAAATGTTCTTAAACTTATACTACACAAGGAACTGTAACTTGTGCCAATTAGAAACCACTGTTGTGATTACACTGTATTGTATTGTATTTGCATTTATTTAGCGCTATTCCTACGAAGAGGCGTTGAATTCTTTAGATTAGTTCATATTCACTAACTCTAGATTGGCACATTTCAATTAAAAATATTTTGCTCACATTCCATTTCTTCCTACTGACCATCTCCCATGAAAGGGTTTTACATTCCCACACTCTAAGCTGCAAATTAACCCTCTGTAGTTTACAGTATGGGGAGTGCATGTCCTGAAGGGTGTGTCAGAACAGTCATCTGGGTTTCCCTGTCCACTGTTGTGACATCCCTCCTTTACCACCACTGGGGAATACCCACCAGTGTAGCCTACTCTAAGAGTATTCTTGTTTATGCTATGCAAACAAGAATAAACTATAAACTAATATACATGCTGGTGTAAGTTACAACTTTTACCTGGTGTAAATCAGAGGTGTGCGTGGAAAAATCCTTTTCAAATCAGGCCTGGAATGAACAAGTGGCTTTGGTCAAGTAGGAGTAAAATAAGGGTCCATAACCATGCTTCTGAGAACTCCGATATGAACACAGAATTCGAACTGCTAGCCCAGGCCTCCTCTAGTTTAGGATCAAAAGATGACCCCCACTCTCACTCAGTACTCCATCATGCAGGCACGGCCTCTGTTTTTACAAAATGTGATTTGAATTTCAATGTCCTCAATGCAGAAAATTCATATATGAAACATATTTTGGTGTCACGTATACAAGGGAATCACAGATTGCTGGAAGGGGCTTGTGTCCATGCTTAGATTCTGCCGGCATGCATGGACCTTCACTAGTGTATGCAACCCAAGCTCCATTATCCTGATTTCTTCACTAGCATTTGGCAGCCTGTCTGCTTTAAATGATGCAGTGCTATGCTTTCATTTCTCTGCACTTGAATGTTTAAATGTCTAATTTGTAACATTATTATGAACAAATCATTCTTCCCATAACATATGAGGAACCTCGTGATTGACCTATCTTATGAGAAGAATATGACTTTTTCAATCTCCATTTTTGGGGAAGAAATCTATAAATAATTGTGCCTTTTACCTTTCACAAATGTTGGGAAATAGCACAATGTGCTTAGCCAATTACGCTGACGGTTAACTGTCTGACCATAGTAAAATTACAAATGGGGAAAGCACTGACATTTTCATGGAACTTTGGTGAAGACTTTGAGGCCTAAGGTCAGAAGCAGAAAGGACATCCTTGGGTGCATTCCCTATTTGATGCTATGTAGACTGTGATTCAGGAGAAGTTAAAAACTAATATATACATCTGGTACGCCATGTGCTCATGCTTGGGGATGTTTCTTAGACATTCGGTGCCATCTTAGCTCTTTTATCTTTGTACAAGGAGCTCTAGTGTCTTCCTTCAACAGGACCTAATCCGAAGTGTAAATTTGACTTCCCAGGATAGCTGTGTAGTTCATAATCAGTCTGGCCCTTCATATTACCTTGTGGACAGACTGCCACATTTTGCCAGGATTAAACAAACAGGCAGTGGTGTTCCTATAATTTGAGAAAGTGAAGGGGCCGGGCACTGAAGAATTCATGCTTATGCCAGGCCATCTAATGAACATTAACACAGAATAGCTTAATTACATTAATTTCAATTTGAGGAAACAATATCCATGTCAACAATTTATAAATACTTCCTTTTTTCGCATGTGATTAAGAGTTCACTATTAACAGTGAAAAAGGCAATGGAAATGAATGCATTTTACCAATAAAAGACTGAAAGAAAAGTTTCAAAGCCAAACCTTTTCTAAAGATTCACTTTGGAGGTCTTCAAGACTACTTGACAGGTTTCTTTGAAGAGTTCTGGAAAGGAAAAGTCAAAGGTAGAAATGATAATTAAATATTACTATCACATTTTCCATCTCAGGGCACTGTACCAATCCTACATTTGTAAATTTAAAAAATAAACAGTCTTCATAGACATAGGTATTATCCATAAAACTGACTAGAGATCAGGTGCAAAGTCGTAAAAGGAAAAACTATGTAGGGTAGTCACCGGAAGAGGACTTTGTATTTGGCATACAGATGTTTTTCACAAGTTTCTTGCTTTGCAAAACAGACATGAGGATGGAATGCCCTTTTCTGTAGGTGCCCCCACATTGTAGAACCCACTGATATGTATGCTGCAAGCCATGTCAGTAGTGCAAACGTTTCCCTCTTACGATAATAGTGACCTGCTGATTATAGGCCAATCAGAAGTAGTTGATTCATAATCTGATGTACCAACTGTATTTAGATCACCTATATTTAGAATACTAAAAGATTTTATGCATTTAAACGTATCTACTTTTTACTGCATTAGTTTCAGTTTGAATACAATTTTTCTTGTCAAAGCTTTATTCCAAGTGAAGAGATCTAAAATGTGTTTTAAATGCTCTAACCAAACTTAACGAATTTATTAAAGCAGACAGGCTTTTTATGAATAATGCCCTTGTTCTTTCAGTTGCCTCTGTGAGCCCATCCTTCACCTCCAATAGTAAAAAAAGAACAAGATGATAAATATTATTAGTACTTTACAGAATATTTGTAGGTATAAGTATAGAAGAGTGTTTTCTTTTGCCCACCACAATAAAAAAAAACAAATAAAAAAAACAAGAGAGCATTCAACAGCTCGAAAGTTAAATGTAGGAAACAAAGGCTATCTATGTTTCAGAAAGACTTGTTATAAATGTTACAGTTGTACATATGTAACTTACTATATGATTAAGTAACATTTTACAATATAAAAAAGGCAAAACATGCACAAAATGTCATTAACTTTCGCAACTATAGCATCATCCATAATAAAAGTATGTTATCATTCACAAATTGAGACTTCTCAAAATTTACAATTGTTAAATGCTTATTAAGAGAGTGTCAGTCGCAACAAGATAAGCCGAACTTAACATTTTGTTTAACCACTCAAACTGACAAGATGCACAATAAAAACTACTTTTCCTATTTTTTACTGATAAAAGCAGTTTGAGATGCTACCTTCCTTCCCTACTTTCTAATGATAATGATTTTTAAGTAATCTCTTTTCTTGCTAACACTACAGATCCTTAAAAAATTTGCAACACTACATGTTGGAATGCCTGTAACGTTTAAACTAAAACGGATTGCAGCACTACATTTCCACAATTTCCCCTTTTACAAAATATTACCAAAGCTGTATGTTGGGGATTAGGGATCAACAAGTTGGGAATTCATTGCTGTAATCACATAGTCTGTGTCCTGTGATAATTCTGAAGAATTCCGCTTTGCCAGAGTTCGTATGCATGGGTTTGGAGTAAGCACATTTTCATGATTTTGGGGCCGTTCATTTGATTTATAGCCTGCATTTTAGTTTGCCTGGGCTCTCAAACGACTGAATGATCCAGTACACACATTTTGTTTGGGAGAATTCTGCTGTTCAATGTCCAATAAATGAATTCTATCATACATTGTTTTGCCAGAATTATTCTGCTTCTAGTTCCTTTAATGAAGTTCTTAACCATGAACCAAGAAGCATTGCATCAAGCATTCATGTTAGCACCTTCTTGCCTCTGAAAATATTTCCATAGGAGTTCTTTCACTGAGCCCTGTGTGTGAAATCCCCATTTTGACCACTAGATGCTAGTTTTCTGACTCTGACTGTGCCCTGGGCAATACTAAAAAGACCCAGGGCCTGTGCTCTGTGTTAAAATCCCTGAAGGATAACAAGGCACCGGGGCCAGACGGCTTCACAGCCAAATTCTACAAAACATTCACAGATCTACTACAACCAACCATGTTAAAAGTATACAATAATATGGCTAGCATAGGCGGAACAACAGATTCAATGGCAGAAGCCAACATTATAGTTATCTCAAAGGAAGGGAAAGATCCCTTACTTCCAAAAAATTACAGACCGATATCCCTCATCAACGTAGACTGCAAAATTTATGCGAAAATATTGGTCACTAGACTTAACGTATTCCTCCCACAACTAATAAGCAACTCCCAAATAGGCTTTATTAAACACCGTATGTCAAACGGCAACACCCGTCTTCTATGCCATGTCCTCGAAAACGCGTTCTATAACCCCACTTCTTCTATAGCTATAACCCAAGATGCAGAGAAAGCGTTTGACAGAGTATCGTGGTCATTTTTAAACCAATGCATGCATTCGTTCGACCTCGGTGATTCCTTCATAAAAATGGTCATGGCACTTAACGCGAAACCCACTGCGCGGATTGCGATTAATGGTTCCCTCTCTGAGTCTCTCACCCTTCAACAAGGCACAAGGCAAGGTTGTCCACTCTCTCCTTCCCTTTTTCTGTTAGCACTAGAACCCCTTTTACAAGACATAAAACAAAATACCGAAATCGCTGGGATAGGTTTTAATAACATTCAGGTTAAGCTAGCTGCATACGCGGACAACATTCTGATAGTCACAGAAAATCTTGGACCCTCAATTATGTCCCTGATGCACACAATAGGACATTACTCTATACACTCTGGCTATAAGCTGAACAGAGACAAATCTGAAGTAAAACCTTTAAATATTCACTGTACAAAAGAGATTTTAGGTAACTCAGGTCTGGCTTGGCAACCCGGATATATAAAATACTTGGGTATCGAGTTTGGAAGCAATATAATAGACACATTACACCACAATGAAAACACTACCCTAGAGAAAATTAAAAACTACTAGACAAATGGTCCCCCAAATTCATCACTTGGTGAGGCGGAATCGAAACGATAAAAATGATGATCACCCCGCTAGTCAATTATCTCATCAACATGCTACCCCTCGTATTAACAGAAGACTTCCACCACAAACTAGATAACCTCGTCTCAAAATTCATTTGGCAAGGTAAGAAAGCTAGAATAGCCCTCAAAAAGCTCAGGCTAGATAAATCTCTGGGGGTATTAACCTGGCCGATTTTAAATCATACCAAACTGCCTTCCTAGCAAAACAGGCTTCCTATTGTTTTTTTCCTCCTAGCAACTACATTCCAGTATAGTTGGACATAGAAAAGGCCATCTTAGACAAACTAAACCCTCTTACCTTACTATCAACTCCACAAAACTAGTTAGATCTAAATCTATATTCAAAAACAAAACACAAAAACCTCACTCCTAAAACTAGACAAGAAACTTGATTCAAACATAAGATTTTCAAACATGGAATCCCTATGGAATAACTGTAACATTAAGTACAAGGGCAAACCTATACACTTTGAGGCTTGGATTAATAAAGGTATCTTTTTCCCTCGACAACTGGAACTCTCCTCATATCCATTATCTTTTGCGGAAATCCAAAATACATATGGTTTAGATAATATGGAATTTTATAATTTTCTTAAAATCAAAGCGGCCTTATCGAAGTCTATGCTGCATAAATCATCCCCATCTCTACCAAGCTTCATCACAAAAATTATCAAGTTGGGACATCAAGTCTCCCACATCTACAAACTCCTACGTCCTAAATCCTCGATCTTAAATAAAAATCTAATCACGTTCCCGGAACAAAATTCTTCTAGCCCCCTGTCTGAGGCACAGTGGACCTAAATATGGAAATCGATTACCTACAATAAAATTTCATTTCCCCTGTCTTATCTCAAACAAAACTATGGCTCATTCATAAAGCTTACTGGACACCAGCAGGATTACACACACAACATCTCCGTCCAGACCCGACCTGCTGGAACTGCAAAGAATAAGTAGGCGACTTAGCTCATCTCATTCTTCACTGCAAAGCTTTATCAACTTTCTGGGACAAAGTGCTCACGTTTTTATCTAACTTATTCGATTGCCAATTAAAAAGAGAATTTGCCTCCCTAATTGCTGGCTTTCTTAACACTGATATAGAAAACCAAGCGGACAAAGCACTATTGGATCTCTTACTCACTTCCGCAATAAAAATTGTCCTGAACAACTGGAAAGACACACGCAAGGCCTCATTCAAATGTTGTATTAATTGGATCATACATATTAGAGGAGCAGACAATATCGCTCTCCAACAGTGACCTTGGAAATCGTCAGTCAGACATATCTGGGACAAGTTAGATTACTACTTCGCCACAAACAAACCACCTTGACATGTTCATAGATACTCTCTAGCTTAGTTATTCCCCTTCACAATATTTCCATCACATTTACCAACACCCATAAGTGGATTTTTCTCCTACTTCCACTTACGTGTCACGATAAAGTAATGCTTAATTTTATATCACACATGGGAAAGTAAAGCGCACATGCTTAACTCAGCTCTACCTCTCTTTACTTCTGAATATAAAATCGAAATTCAACAAGTATACATAGCTTCAGGCCAGCTATTGTTTCGATTTGTATTGATTTGCATTATTATCAGTTTATAGCCGTTTCATTTATTTATTGTTTTGCAATTGATTTTGTCTTTCTGTACCTCGTTATTGTTGTGTATCATCACCAATTATAAGCAAATTTGTATCTTTTATTTTTTCTTCTTTACACTGCTTGTTTTCTGAAAATTAATAAAATCTTTCGAACTTAAAAAGTACATGGTAATTTGGTATAATTACAATTGGGAAAGACAGACCCCTGTAAGTACCTATTAGATAATAAGGCAAGGGGATTCAAACTACCTATAAGTACCTAGTATATAATAGGGCAGGGAGGTTTAGAGGCCCAGTAGATTTCCTGTACTGGGGTGTGCGCTACTGTGGTGTCTGCTTTCATTTCCTTGCAGGCTGCTTTTATATTTAAATTATATGCAAATTCGACTTTGGATTTAAAGGTACTTCAAAGTATTAATCTACCTTATGTTTACATAAAAGTCTCCTCTAAGGTCTCCCCTAGGGGTAGGGTGCCTTGTAACTACAAGCAGGGACATTATAAACTATGTCCATTTCGTTTTTCCCCATTGTAGTGAATAGCCACACAGGCTAGCATTGCAATATTTTATTGAAATATAAATATTATGAGCCATGTAAAATATACTTCAAGATATCAAATTAATAGTTGAGATAAACCCAGCAACTTACCACTGTTGGATTTGTAATAACAATTACAGGAAAGAAGTTTTTAAACTGCCTTTTCTGTGAGCTTTCTAGCTGCTCTCTCCTGAATGGCAAGCCTGCTCCCAGGCTGTGCCAGTTTTGCCTGATGAGGTGTGAAGGGTCCTGTCAGAGGACACAATAGGTTTCCTGTGGGCGGAGAAGTATAAGCAGCAGAACAGATGGCAAAAACTGGTCTCCAAAGGGAGAATATCACTTTAGGACAGCACAGGCACACCCCCACATTCTGCTTATTCAGTCACACAGGAGCCTCTGTAATTAGATTAGGGAGATGGTTGGAAAGGGATTCCTAAGCACTCCCTTTCCACACCAGTAGGTTGGGTTAGCCTGATACAGCTCCTCTGGAGAGACTTTCTCCTTGTTGGATTTTGAGAGAATGGTGTTTTCTGGGACAAGAATGTGCCACACTTTGGAGGAAGTGGTTATACGCCTGGGTGTCACCCTGCATCCCATTAGTCATGGGTGTCCCCCTGCATGAAGCCCAGAAACAATGAAAAAATATGGGAGAGCGGCATAGCTCTTCAGATTTGCTGCCTGAAGAGACAAGAAGAAGGACTGCCCTGCTGACTCCCTGGCCTGCACCAAGAGGACTGCACTCACCAGGACTGCACCTGCTGCACACTGTGGTACTTATCACTAGAAGGAATTTGCCTGACTCTGAAAGTCAAAGGAGTGGATTCCCTGCAACCTCAGGTCAACAGAGCCCACCTGCACCATTTCCACCAAGAGTCCCCAGCTTTGAGTGAGTAGAGTGGACTTTTAAGGATTTGGCAAGGTTCATTGTGGGAATTGTAGTCCAGGAATCCCAAGGACCATCTAGGAGATTCCAGGCCCTTGGATTTGTGTTTTGGATACTTGGAACCCTCAAGGGAAACTTCAGGAAGAAGTTCCAGAAGTTTAGAGCAAATTTTGGAAAAAGCTCCATAAGGTGACTAACGCGACATCGAGTCTCAAATTGGCTACCTTCAACGGCGACCCGGATTTCAGGTTCGTCCCTCTGAAAGCTCTGAAGCTCCAAACTTCCAGGATTTGACCGGGAACTCACAGAAACTCAAGCTGGCGAACCAGCACGAATCCAGCCTGATGAGTGGCTTGCTGGACATCGAGAGAAAAAGCTCCTAGAAAACAAATAAGCGTGATAGTAAAATTTTGACCAAGGCCTTCTGCTTAGGTCTCCATCATGGTCAGCCTCAAACTTTGACTCGGTCAAGCGCGACCAGATGTCCCAAAGTGATGCTATATCTTTTTAAGGAATAGAAAGTGTTTTCTTATTTAAAAATTCATATCTCTGGTTCCCCACATTGGATTTTTGCGGTTTTGAGGTCTATTTGTTCATAAAAAATATGATCTATTTTTATAAATTGGAGTTGGATTTTTATTGTGTCTTACTTATTTAATGTATTGGTGTTTTTAAATGCTTTACACTTTTGTCTCCTAAGTTATGCCTGCCTGCTCATTGCTAGCTACCAAGGGTTGAGCAAGGGAATAATTTGAGACCTTGTCTGAACCTTTTATTATGTTTGTGGCCTTATTACTAGTGGTAAGTCACTACTTATCATTACTAATTGACCACTTTCCAACACCCTGCCATTTTAAAAGCAATACCAAACATCCAAGTAACCGTAGAAGGCATAGGTCAGAGGTGATTTACTAATGTGGCGTTTATCAGAATGTCTATGCACTTTTGCAAATATCATGACATTGCTTTTATTTATGGTTAGCTGCAGATTTTTAGAGTTGCTACACAGTGTGAGTGCTTTCACAGAATGAAGGAAACCAACATGAGTTCTGTCTAAAACCATGAAGCTATCAGCTTGCTGTAGTATCTGTAATATTTTCTTCCCGAGAAGTCTAACAAGTTTGATGGCAATGCTTACATCAACTGTGCATAGGCTGAAAAGCAGGAGTGCCAATACACCTCCCTGCTTCCACATCCTCTTTGTTTCTATCTATCCTGAAACATGTTAGCGTTTATTAAATTTAGATTTTACCCTGGTGTCAGTATATAATGATTCATTTCCCCTGAATAGAGAGCTAGGAATGTTGCACGCCCTCCATTATTTCCTCAACAGTCTGCACTCAGTTTCCTCAAAAGCACTTCTATAGTATGAAAAACCAAAGATTGACTGGCCTTGCACACATGTTTAACTGGGTGTATCAAGACTGACAGGACTTAGCATGATATCTATGGTGCCATATTGGGGTCTAAACCCAGTCTAGTAACAGAGGACACTAATATGAGGCATCTACCGGTCCGGACACCTGCCTCGGGAGACAACGTTCTCCTACTCACGTTGGTTGGCGCGTGTACCTATGGCTAAATTAGCCCCGGACAGATGAGGTAACAACTTTACCCTAGTTTGGTTCCTCCGGTGAGATCTACTGGGCACAATTCTCCTGGTTCAGTATCGGATACCGAGGATTTTTATACACATTCTTTTGTTGTGCACTTTCACACTTGTTGCAGTAGCTGTTTACTAACTGATCCTGATGAAAGCCTGTTGGCTGAAACATGTCGATCTAACATATGTGGCTGTCTCTAATGGTGTTCAGCCTCATACCTTAGCTTATTGCTTTTTAATCCTGTCGCTAGGTGGCTAAATAAAAGTTGCTGATAGCTAGCCTCGCAGGCAGTTTTAAACTCACTTTCACTTTTTTTAGCACTGCACAATTTTTCTCAATCTTTATTTTTTTTTTCTCAATCTGTTCATACACCAAGCACACATAGGGTTTTAGTACAACCCAGCTGCCCACTTAAAACATCCCTGAGCTCCTCCCTCGTAGAGAGGGGGTTGTAGCCCGCGTCAAAACTAGGTTCTGACGCGAGGAGGCACCCCTATGATGAAGCATGACACCTCTGGTGTGTGAGGGGAACCGTCCTGAAAAGGGATACCCCTGTTACTAAGCTTGGTTTTCTCATACCCACCTTCTGTTTAATCACTTAGTCTGGACCCGTGGGCTCGTTGTGTTTAGTTATTGGTAAATGGGGAGTGTGCCCACGCTGGTCCTTAAACCTCCTCCAGGCCCTCTTTGTGTGTGTACTAATATGAGATACCCAGGCCTCCAGTTTTTTTAGCAGAATATATTTTAGAATCATTGTCTAATAAAGCTATTAGACAATTTGAGGGATTCATAAAAACTCCTTTCTTATTGGGGGGGAGGGGGAGGGGGGAGGTGTAAAATCGATCTCCTCTGAAAATCCGAAAGTGATATAGTATAAAAAAATGATCTGAAGAAAGAGGTCAACCAAGATTCCCAGACCAATATATCTGTTTTGAAAAGTGTAGCTGGAGGACCATTTGGCCATAATACTCCTGTTGACCTAATCTTGTTCATACCTTCTCTAATAGTCCTGGATGTAATATTCATCAAGCCTTTCCCTGATTAATTACCAGTTATATCTAGGAGTGTAGAATCCTTAAAGCAAAATCATTTCTTGATTATGTGAAAAATTGTTTTCATTCCCCTCCTTTTCCAGCAATGGAATCAAAAGTCCAATGTAGAGTGTTAATGAAGTCCCAAAATGTATTTTGATTGTTGATTGACAGATTTCATAGATGCATAACCATTAGGGCTAATTCATTTTGCTCTGAACATAATTTTCTCTTACAAGTTTTATTTTTTATAAAGCAGTCACATTAGCAATTATAGCTAACTTACAACCCTGACATAAGATTTTTTCTTCCATTCTTAGGGCTTGTCTTATAAGCGTAAGGAATTTAGATGGTGAAGAACTTTGGTAATGTCCTTTCTTTCATTGTTTCAGTTTAATATCTCTTGACTCTCTCTCAGCAGGCAATCTCAGAAATGAAATCATATATTTCAAAACTGTGATCAACTCAATCTCATCGATGTTCCCCAGAGTT
Source organism: Calotriton arnoldi (assembly GCA_963921515.1). Taxonomy (NCBI): domain Eukaryota; kingdom Metazoa; phylum Chordata; class Amphibia; order Caudata; family Salamandridae; genus Calotriton; species Calotriton arnoldi. The sequence goes on from CAWUFW010000497.1 coordinate 1,577,033, forward strand.
ACAAAAGTGTGAGTGGTAAGCCATTCCTTTAGTCTTTTGCCTGCCTAGAAACTACATCATTTTGCCACTGGATTCAAGCTAGCCTGGCTGATGAGGGCTGTTAGCCCAAAACCGGTCCCAGGATACTTGTTTCCGGTCCAGGGAAGACATGGCTTGGCAGTTCGGGCTGGACTGTTCCCATGAGGCACAGGGTCAAGACTGATTTGCATATAGCTGTGTCTGAACTGGGGTGGCGAAGTGAGCTAAAGAACGATGATGGATTCAACCCAGATCTGTGACTGGGGGTGAGTGTCTGAAAAGTTTCAGCACTCCGTTCATCATCTCCTTGTGTTTGCTTTGTTCGCCCTAAGTTGGCAGGGTATGCCCAGACGTGGGTCCCTAGCTCACTTTGCCACTGGATTCAAGCTAGCCTGGCTGATGAGGGCTGTTAGCCCGAAACCGGTCCCAGGATACTTGTTTCTGGTCCAGGGAAGACATGGCTTGGCAGTTCAGGCTGGACTGTTCCCATGAGGCACAGGGTCAAGACTGATTTGCAAATAGCTGTGTCTGAACTTGGGTGGTGAAGTGAGCTAAAGAACGATGATGGATTCAACCCAGATCTGTGACTGGGGGAGAGTGTTTAAAAAGTTTCAGCGCTCCGTCCATCATCTCCTTGTGTTTGCTTAGAAACTACATTTGGCATGTTTTTAATTGCTTCAGCCCAATTTCCATACCGTATGCTTTAAAAACTTCATTTTATGGCCAAGAATGCTCTAAGTGAGCAACCAATGAAAAGTGTTCACTTTTCAACCTTTATGTCCCTAGAATATTTAAAGAGAGGCAATGTCAAGTAGATATCATTCAGCACTGCTGCTTGCTCCTTTGGGATATGAGTGTAATTACATATTTTGTATCTGATACCATTCGTACATTAACAGCTCTCAAGTACCTCAAGTACTGGGAGTGTAATGTATCAGTGTGAAAAATTGGTTTGTTGGCAGAGAGGAGTGTTAACCCTGCTCAAGCAACAGCCATAATCCTCATCAGGATAAATCACAAATAGTCACTAAATTAACCTGTGCTTAACCCTCTGGTAGCTTGGCACAAAAGCAGTCAGGCTTAACTTAGAGGCAATGTGTAAAGTATTTATGAAGCACCAAACAGTAATAAAATGAAAACACAACACAAGAAAAATATCACGCCAATTTAGAAAAATAGGGAAAAATGTAATAAATTATTTGACACCTAAATGACAAAAATTCAATCAGTAGATTTTCAGTGTTTAATGTGAAAACTAGCAACTAAATGATGAAAGTACCAATTGTGGACATCTAGTCGCGCAAGACACGTGCAAACTCGAAAGTTATGTTTGACAGCAATGGGGCACGGTTCGTATACACAAAGTGGATTAGGCCCGGTCTCCGCTTACCTTCAGACTGAGAAGAAATTTCAATACAAATTGTCTGAGGAGGTAAAGTTCAGTAGGCAAGGCAGCTGGAGGTATCGGAGGAGTCCGAGGATAGAGAAGGAGGCATTGTTGTCAGAGAGCCTCTAGGTGAAGATTCCTTTGTTCTGACTCAGTCTCTTTTTTAGAGTTTGAAAATGTCCAGCAGAACAAAGCTGCAGGCTGCAGCCAACAAGGGCTTCACGAGGCCAGATACCCCTTCCGAAAGGTCTTGCTGAACAGGATTTTCTGCTGCGGAGAAGAACATAGTGGGAGTTGCAGCAAAGTCAGGCCAATGGGCGATGCACCTTGGGTGGATTGACAAGCATGTTGGTTCTGGTCCCCTCTCAGTTCTCAGAGCACTTTTGGCCAAACAATCCCAAGTTTTGGATTTGGGCCTTTACCACCTCTTCCCAGGGACCAGACAGGAGAGGTACCACTTGGACTTACTCAGACAGGGTATAGGTGTGGGTTCAAGATGGTTGGAGCTTTTCGGTACCTGAGGCTCTGATGAGGAGCTCAGCCACTAGCCCTCAGAGTCGCTCTTGAAGTCCCCGGTTCAAGGGTAAGTGCAAGGCTCAAGGAGCAGGGCAGACCTCTAAGGCGCAAGGCAAACTTCAGGCAGTAGAGCAGTCCTTCTTGGTGCAGCAAAGGAGTCTTCAAGTACACAGCAGGCCCCATCAGCAGGCAGTCCTCTGAGAATCTTTTGAAGGTCTAGAACGTGAACTGAAGAGTGGGACTGACAGTTCTCTTTTTATCCCTGCTGCCTTCTTTGAAGTGGGAGAAAGATCTGGAGGCTTCCCTCCCTCCGTAGTGTCTGTAATTTCCTGGCTCCAGCCTGTCTAAAGGCACAATGGGCTAGTGTGAAGTGCTTTGTGTGAGAGCAAGGCTCATCCTATTGATGTGTAAGTGAGTTGTGTCCAGTTCCACTCCCCCATCCTGCCTGAGATAGCCATCCAGGCACAGCTAATCCCTCTATTGTGTGACTATCTAGGAGGAATATACAAAGCCCAACTGACACTCGCACCTACCCATGTGACCCAGGTATAGGCTGCAGGCACCAAATGGTTAGGGCACAAAAATGCCAACTTTCAAAAAGTGCCATTTTAAAATTGTGCCTTAAAGTCCAATTTTACCATTAAAGAGGATTTTAAATTATATTTTTCAGACACCAAACATGACTTTCCAACCTGCTCCCAATCAAGTCAGCACTTCTTAAATGTAACACGGTAACTATATGTTATCCTCTGGGAGTGGTAGGCCTCATAGTAGTGAAAAACAAATTTGGGAGTTTTTCACTGCCAGGACATGTAAAACTTAAATGTACATTTCCAACTTTTTAATTACAGTGCACCCTGCCCTATGGGCTTTTTAGAGCCTACCCTAAGGGTGACGTGTATGTATTAAAAAGGTAGTTTAAGACTTGGCAACTGAGTTTTTTACCAAGTCGAATTGGCAGTTCAAAACTGCTAGCAGGCTGCAATTTCATGTCTTACAGGGCTACTTAAGTGGGTGGCACAATAGGTGCTGCAGGTTCACTAGTAGCCTTTAATTTACAGGCCCTGGATACACCATTCTACTAGGGACATATAATTAAATTAAATATGCCAATCAGGTCTAAACCAATTTTACCAAGCTTTAGGGAGGGAGAACTAGCACTTTAACACTTGTTAGCAGTGGAAAAGTGCACAGAGCTCTATGGCCAACAACAATGAATTCAGCAAAACAAGAGGAGTGAAGGCAAAAGGTTTGGGAACGACTCTGCCAAGAGGACCAAGTCCAACAATTAATAACAAGCTATCCTTTCACATCTGGTTTTTTGTTTTTGCAATATACATTTCCTTTATGCCAAATGAGGTTTCAATTGGTGGTTATTTTCTTAGTAAGTAGTCAGAAATCCCATTTTAAATTTACTTCTATTTCTCAGTTTGTAGATTACAAGCCAGATGTACAAAAAGATTTTCTGATCCTTGCCCCCCACAAATATTTGCTCTGGCTAAAGATCTCCTTATTCCAAAGCTCCTGGAAATTTGCATTAAATCCCTTAGGGAGGCAGAAGTTCCTGCCTGCTGGAAGCATGCTTTTAATGTTCCCCTTCTCAAGAAACTCCCAATAAATCCAAATATTATAATTTTAAACCCATCTCATTATCGTCATTTTAGCCCATGTTTATAAAAAGATATGTAAATTCTTAGTTGACATCATAACAGGAAAGCTACCAACTGCTAGAGTAGACTCAATCTAGTTTTCACTCTTTTCATAGTACTGAGAGCATTCTCTTAGCTTCAGTTGAGGGGTACGTAATGTTTACCCTGCAATCTTTAACCCGCAGTCTCCACAGAGAAGTATGTTTTTTGATAACATTATTTCAATGTTATTTTTTAAAACGTTGAAGTGTGGAGAAAGGGGAGAAAGGGTGATTTTAGGGTTAAGGGGTGAGTAGAAGTAAAGGGGGTAAGGGTGAATTTAGGGTTTAGGGATGGGTATAGTTAAGTGGAGGCAAGGGTGATATTAAGGTTAAGGGATGAGTAGAAGTAAAAGAGGAAAGGGTTTGTCAGGGTGCAGGTAAAGGGAAGCAAGTGTATTTAAAAAGGGGGGTGGGGTCCCCACAGCAGACCATAAAAAAGGAGGGGTCTTGGGGGATCCTCCCAATAAATAAATCAATATATGTATATCCACATTAAAAATGATATATGTTTGCATACAAAAATATATGTACAAAATATATACATATACCTCCGACTTTACAATGTGGGGTAAAAGCATGTATTGTAAAGCCCTGCGTGGTATTACAACACGTTGTAACGTTCAATGCATTGTAATGTCAGCGGGGTAAAGGCATGCAGCGTAAAGACCTGCGCTGTAATGGCTTATAGTCGGGTGGGGACCTCAGAATGATCCTGGACCATGGTGGGTCAGCTGTCCTGGTCATTTTTGCCTCCTCTGCAGCATTTGACATGGTTTCACACACTGTATTCATTGAGTGGCTTCTGAATATCGGGGGCTCTGGTCTCGCTCTGGGATTTAATTGTGCTTTGTCCCCCTTACAAGCAGGTAATTTTAATTTTCTTTGGGGTGTCCTTCAGGGATCATCCCTCAGTTCCACTCTGTTTATTATATATATAGCTCTATATTATATATATAGTTTCCCTATCTACTTTGATTACATCTTATGGCTTCTGCAGTATGTCATATGCCGAAGATACTCTGATTATTGTCTCCAATTCTGATCACTTGGGAGGAAATCCAGAGCCGTGTTGCCTTCTGTATGAGGGTGGCAGCTGAGTGGATGAACAACAGTTTTTTGATGCTTAACTCTGAAGAGACGGATATTCAGCTTTTTGGATTCAACTATCCTAACTGGTGCTCTAACTGGTGGCCAACGAATCGGGACACTTATCCACTTCTACTACTTGCAATAGAAATCGGAGTGTGATGTTTCATCTAGTCTCTCTTTCATCCCGCAGATTATGGCTGTGGCCTACAAATGATTTGGTCTATTGCAGTCTATTCACAAAGTCCCCACTTACCTTTCAGTATATGTACATAAAATGGCTGTTCAGGCCGCAATCACCTTGTTGGGACTACGCTAATTCCTTTTATGTGGGTTTCCCTGCTTTTCTTCTGAACAGGGTGCATACCATTCAGAATGCTTAAGTTCATGTAATTCCTAAGGTTTTAACGAGGCTATCGGTCAGACGTTTCCTTCTTAGCTTACGTTGGCTGCTAATCTGGCAGAGATACATGTTTAAAGCTCTATGTCTTTTTTACAGAGCCATTAAGGGAGATGCGCTTGTACACACATGTCAGTCCCCTGGGCTCATCCTGCGCCATCAATCTGCTGGTTCCTAGGATGCAGAAAAGCAGTTTTGGTGGCCGCTCCTTTTGCTACAGCAGTGCTGCTTACCGTTTTGTTTCTAGCGTGACAATGCCCCTTTTTGTGGCAGCAGTTTGAGCGTTGTGTCATTCATTCATTCATGTGTCAATGGTTTGTAACCACAATTCCGGTTGCAAACCAGTGAACTGTAATCAACACCTCAAAGGAGATGGTAATTGGTTTGTAAAGGGGAAGTGGTCCAACAAATTAACCAAGGGTTAATAAATATTCTGCCAGCTTACTACTTCTTTCCTGCACATTAATACACAAACTGCAATATTTTGTCTTCCGGTTTCATTTCACACTCTCTATATAGAAAGGCCAAATGTATTCTTTGCCCATTTAGCCAAATGCCATAATGTTCAATTTCCATGACTTTCCAAGCAGCTGCAGCTATAAGTCATCACTTTTTCAAACACAGTTATCAGTGTGGTGCCCTCATACAATGGATTCGTTTCTTCAAGCTTTTTTGACAATGTTTGTATTCCTACCTAAAACATGCTGTTTCTGCCAAATGTCCCAGCTTGAGAATGATCCCATCCATCTACCAGAACTTCTATGGACCTGAATCACTCTCAAGCCTATTAAGTAAACTAAATTTGTACACTAAATTTCTATCATAACTAAGGTCATATTGAAGGTAGTCTGAAGTCAAGTGGCCTTTTCAATAATTAGATAAATGAATGAGGGACGTCACAAGAACCACTCACCAGAGTGAATAGTCCGTGAATTATTATTGATGCTCAATTATCCATGGCTTCATATTACCAATATGGGAAAATGCGCCAATTACTTACTGGTAATCTTCATTACTCTGAGTCATAGTCTTCCTCACCACAGTCCTCACAGTATGAGCATCTGCTCCGTGTGCACAGAATTTAGCCAAAGTAAAAGCTTATGTTATTGGCCACTCCACACCATTGTCATGTTCACATGATTCAAAGGAGGGTCGAAACCAAGGAATTCCTTAACATATAAAGCAACATCAAACCATCAGACACTGACATTTCTGTTACCACTCTCCAACATACCCCACAGGAGCGGAGGGTGGGAAGCAGGACTGTGATGACGAAGACTATGAGTAAGAGTAATAAAGATTACTGGTGAGTACTCCGAGCATCACCTTTCTCATCAGTCTTCCTCATCTTAATCCTCACAGTAACAGCATATACCCAAGCTTGATAACAAATACAGGAATATGCTTATTAAGGAGATCTTTAACAATTGTGAATAACCAAAATTACTGAGCTGTGGACAGAACTTCAAAACAAAAAGAAGAAACAACTTCCCTCATTCTCAATTTCTAGTGAGATATGAAAAGGTTTGGGAACCCCAAGTTGCTGCTGAACATATATCTTTCAAGGAATCTCTGTTGAAATTCGCCCATGAAGAAGACCTGCTTCTAGTAGATTGACCATAAAACAAAGAAGGGATCAGGACTTTAGCCTTCTCATAAGCAAGAGTAATTGTCACTCTGAGCACTCTAATTAGTGTAGCTGTAGTAGGATGAAGCCCTTTATTTGCTAAATCAAAAGTGACAAAAAAAAGAAGTCCTCCGAAGATAAACGGGAAGAGCTCTATGCACATCTAGATGATGCCAAAGGGATTCTTGCTCATTGGAAGAAAAAAGAAAAAAAACAGGCAAAACCAAATCTTGAGATAAATGAAAGAAAGATGGAACTTTTGGAAGAAAGGAAGGGCCTGGACCCAGAACTACCTTGTACCCAGGAATCCTCAGAAATGTTTTGACGGCCAAACGGGCCCTAATCTACCCCAATCTCTGTCCTGAAGCAATTGCAACAAGAAAGAAAACCCTAAGAGTTCGAAATTTGAGGGATAATGATTTTAGAGGCTGAAACAAAGGAAACTGACATGCTGAAAGCACCAAAGGCAAATCCATAGACGGGACTGGAGAATGCATCCCTGGTCTTTGAAGGGAAAAAAGTTCTAAGCAGCGAGCTACCAGCATATCCAAATCACTTAAGAGCATGCCCCTAATGGCCTTAATTGCTGCCCATTCGCTATGCAAAGTAGAAACAGATAAGCTCAGAAGAAACCCATCTCTCACAAAATCTAGAATAAGGGAACTTTTGACAAGAAGCAGCCTCAAAATCTTTAAAATGCACCAAGCCTGAAAATGCCTCCAAGTCTTTCAATTAACTTCAAAGTGCTCAACTTTCTAGAGTTTTGAACTGAAAGGGCCACCTCTGCAGAACAACCTATGGAATCTAACCTATAGACCGCTAGAGAGGGAAATCAGCTCTGAATAAAGCCGTTCGAAACTGAGATGAGCAGGAGATGTCAGAAGAATCCATGGTGGTCCTACTGCCATCTGGGATAACAGGTGAAACCAAAGACGGTGTAACCAATGTGGAGCCACCAGGAGAACCTCTGCTTGATCCTCCCTGGTCTTGAGAAGGAACTTGGTCAACAATGAAAAAGGGGGAAAAGCAAACAGAAACTATTCTGGCCACCTGAAAGTCATGGCATCCACCCCAAGTGTCAGGTTGTGGAAGGAGAAAACAAAATCTCATTAAGAAGGCATTGTGAGGGAATGCAAATAGGTCCAATCAGGGGTTTCCCATCCTGTACTGGATTTGTTGAAAAATTTGGGGAGTCAAGGACCTGTGTCTGGACATTCCTCTTGCCTGGCAGATAAATTGTAGAGAGAGAGAAGATTTGCTTTGGCCCAGATGCCCATAAGTTCTACTAGATGAGCTAACTGTTGAAAAGCACAGCGAAAGTCCATCAAATTGTATACGTGTTTCGTCTACTTGAAAGCGGCGTTTGACATGGTATCTAGAGAACTCCTAGATGGAAAAGTGGGGCATCCCGCCAGGTCTACCAAGGGCCATAGTCAATTTGTACTCAGCTACCTGGGTTCAGGTAAAGCTAGGAAACGGAGAAAGAACCGCAGGAGGATACCAACGCACAGAGGCCTAAAACAAGGGTGCGTGCTAGCTCCCAGTTTATTTAACATATTTACAGCAGATCTAGATAAAAGGCTGACAGATGTTCACAGCAACCCTCCAAAGCTAGCATATCGCTAAGTCAGAAGTCTGCAATAATCCGACGACATCGTCCTATGCAGCCAGACCCCGATTGGCCTACAGCGCCTGAACACAAAGCTGTTAGAATACACAGAGGAGCTTGGACTATCTCTAAATTATAACAAAACAAAGGTTATCTGTTTCTCCGCAAACACCAGGCCCCACAGCAAAATTCATAAATGGTATGCAGCAGGGAACAGCATAGAGCAGAGTGGCTCTAACAAATACTTAGGAGTGGTGGTAGACTACAGATTTACACTTAAAGAACATCTAACCAAAAGACGGGCACAGGCGTACAAGTTACTTTTTGCACTAAACACTTTAAGACTGAAATTAAAGTGCCCATCCAACTCCCATCTTGTAAAAGTAATTGCTGCTAAGTTTCTCCCAACTCTCACATACGGCTCCGAACTATTTAAAGGCAAAGATGCAAATTTTTTGAATCTACAACAATCTGGCCTCTTCAAACAAATTTTCCGGATTCCGCAATTTACATCCCAGGCACAAGTTCGCTTGGAATTTGGGCTACTCAACCAACTCCCAGAAAGGTTAGCAGCAATACTAAAATTGTGCCGAAAGAGGAGAGCAGCTCAAGAAGAATCCTTGCTAGGTCTTTGCTGGATGGAACTGAAGAACCAGCCAAAAGACAAGAAAGACTGGCGTACCACGATTGAGCAAGTGTTAACCACTCTCAACTTGCACGAAGCATGGGGCACAAACCACAGTTTCCCAGCATTAAAAAAAATAGCAAACAATGCTGCCAAACACAGAGCCTGGCTATTGGACAAAGCAGCACTGGCAAAGAAGAAACACGGATGGATGGTTTTATCTTCGTATGGGGTCCGGTCACCGCAGCCGTATCTTGTACAACATATATCCTCAACTGTACAGCACTCTGCTTTTGATTCATTTGGGAGCATTTTGCTCAAAAGGTCAAGTCCCAACATGGAAACGAACATGGCCGACCAGTCTGTGCTGACTCTCCGAACAGGCGGAAGAGTCACTTTTACACTTCCTGTGCATCTGCCCAGCTGTTAATAACTGGAGACGGCATTTTCTACTTCCAGCTTTCCGTTCTCTCCGGATTCGATCATGTCGACCTGCCGTAATGGCATTACTAAACAGCCGGTCGCTACAGCTCTCATGCAGGGCAGCCAGGTTCTTGCAACAAGTCAGCAAACTGTTACAAATATCAAACCCATAGTGCTGATTATACTCAATAAAGTGCATGCCCTACAATCATTGGAAAAGAGTATAGCGACCACTCTACATAATCGCATTGTGTGGGATGGAAATATTCTATAATTCCCAACTGTTGAAGATGACGCTACTTACTATGAGTTTGGCACATCAATCAGCATTTTTGCACACGAACTCCAATCACGTGGCAGCCACAAAAGGTACAGTGCAGATGTACATAAAATTGTAATGGAGGACAGCTGTCATTTGGCACCGACATGCACACAGCTTACTTTTAGACGGAAACATACTCTATTCCCAACTGTTCAAGATAGCGCTATTCACTATAAGTTTGCTACATTGATCCGCATTTTTGCACACAAGCTACAATCACGTGGCAGCCACAAAGGGCACAGTACAGATGTATATAAAACTGTTTTTAGATGTATATTTCCTTCTTTTTTAGACTTGTGCTAAGAAATGAAATTATTTATTAGCAGGGATCCCTTTAATAGAGGTAAGGGAAACATCTGGACTAGCCAGTGGCAGACAATAAATTGCTCAGAGCTTCCTTACAATCCCTGTGAATGAAGTCACCGGACATTTCCATATTCTGGACATAAATGTGTTGACTTGGTTTTAGACATATTATGTTTAACCCCCCATTTTAAGAAGATTGAACGAACTGCCAATTTTGCACAATTCAATATGTAAATAAGAATGCGTTTACACTTGATGATTTTTACCCTAAAATTGTAATGGTTTTAAATAACTACACAATAAAGTATACTTATGGTAAAAAAGATGAGCTAACTGAGGAAACCTTGTGCTTCCAGATGAGCCACATTGCTCTTGCCACCTGATTGTTCATACCGATCCTGACCTCTAGGCTCTTGAGGAAAGGAGCTAAGGCTAACAGGGCTCAGAAATTGCATTCAGTTCCTTCCAGTTGGAAGAATGGTTCTGCTCTTCCCTTGACAAAATACCCTGGACTAAATAAGACTGCCTGGTCCCCCCAGCCCACACTGTTGGCATTTGCAGCTGCCGTTACTGGAAGGGGAGGATCTAAAGAAACCCCGTTTCAAGTTGGAGGGAATGAACAATCATTGAAGCTTGGTCACTATTTCCTGAGAAATGAGAACCATCAGACTGTAGTTCTGTGACAAAGTTCACCAGTGACTCAGAAGATGATTGACAAGTGGATGCAGGTGCAGACAAGACAAGGGAACCGGAGACAGAGCAGCAGCCATGTCTCCCTGAACCACTAACAACAGTCTCACTGGAGCTTCTCTGTAGTTGAGGCAGTCAGTTTCTCAGTTTCTCTTGTCTCGCAGGAGGAAGAAACACCCTCCTGACATCCGTTATGAAGAGGGCTCCAATAAACTGAAGTCTCGCACAAGTTGCAAATGAGACTTGGCCTTGTTCAGAAGGAACCCTTGGAATGACAAGACACTGCAGACTAGCTGAACTGCTTTTTTTCTGCCTTCAGAAAAGACAAAGCAGAAATTAGCCAGACATCAAGGCAGGGAAAAACAAAAAGACCAAGAGCATGAAGATTACCCACCAGAGGTGGCAGAATCTTTGCAAACACACTGGGAACTAAACCCAGTCCAGAATGGCAGGACACATAATTTAAAGTGTTTTCCAAAGACACTGAACCTTAAATACCTGAGACCTGTGATTAATCTTAATTTGAAGGTATGCCTCTTGGAGGTCCAGAGAGGCGAGGAACATTCCTGAGATATCAACGGTAGGATGGATTGTAAATTGACCATCTTGAAACGCTGATGAGGTATGTATTTGTTGACCCTCTACAAGTCCAGAACAGCACAGAAGTATTCAGATTGCTTTTGAACCAAAAACATTATTGAATTATATCCCAGGCCCTGCTCATGTTCTAGGACTGGAATAATGGCATCCCCCTTTCTAAGAAGAGCCAGGATCTCATCTCTTAAACTGTGCACTTTTTAAAGGACATTGAGGCAAAGGTGTGGAAAAGAAGAAATCCTCTGGTTCTGTGGACAACTGAATTTGGTAGCCTTCTTGAATAACTAGAAGCACCCAAACATTAAAGACGTCAGCTTGCCAGTTTCTGAAGAAAATCTGAATTCTTCCGCCCAGTCTGTCTGGATAAAGCAAACACAAGGAGATGACAGACGGAGCGCTGAAACTTTTCAGACACTCACCCCCAGTCACAGATCTGGGTTGAATCCATCATCGTTCTTTAGCTCACTTCGCCACCCCAGTTCAGACACAGCTATATGCAAATCAGTCTTGACCCTGTGCCTCATGGGAACAGTCCAGCCCGAACTGCCAAGCCATGTCTTCCCTGGACCGGAAACAAGCATCCTGGGACCGGTTTCGGGCTAACAGCCCTCATCAGCCAGGCTAGCTTGAATCCAGTGGCAAAGTGAGCAAGGGTCAAGACTGATTTGCATATGGCTGGGTCTAAACTGGAATGGCATGGTGAGCAAAAAAATCGATGGATTTAGGCCCAGATCTTTGTACTGGGGTGAATGTATGACATTGTTCTGCATTCTGTTCATCAATTGTTCTCTTTGCATTTGTCACCCCGAGTGGGACGGGTATGCCCAGACGTGGGTCCCGTGCTCTCCATGCCACTGGAGTCAAGCTATCCTGGCTGATGAGGGCTGAAAGCCCGAAACCGGTCCTAGGATGCTTGATTCCAGTCCAGGGAGGACCTGGCCTGGCAGTTCGGGCTGGACTGTTCCCATTGGGCGCAGGGTCAAGACTGATTTGCATAAGGCTGGGTCCAAACTGGAATGGCATGGTGAGCAAAAAAACAATGGATTTTGGCCCAGATCTTTATACTGGGGTGAATGTATGACATTGTTCTGCATTCTGTCCATCAATTGTTCTTTTTGCAGTCTGTCTGGATAGTCATGCTTTTAGAGGACCTTAGGCAATAGAATAAACTGTGGGCTGTTGCCGGGCCTTCGCAATGGAGGGACCTCCCTAGCCAAGTCCCCTGCCACGAAAGGGCTGACCCGAAGGTTTGGATGCAGAATGACCAAAAGCCTTTAAAAACCAAATCCATACCCCTCTCATAGCAGAAAAAACTGGAGCTAGAAGTTTTCACTGCTTTCTGCTTTCCATGACCTCATTCAGATGTGGCTATCACTGAACCAGAAGCAGCTGCACACAGAGAATCAAAGGAAATGTCTAATAAAAATCCAACCTGCCCCTTCATAAGTACTAGACTTGCAATGGAGACGAAGTTCCTCTGCCAAGGTGTGAAAATCTTGTAGGGGAGACTGATTAGTATATGTAGCATAAGCCCTAGCAAAATGGCAAAATTGGTGGCCGAATAAGTCCTCTTAATAGCCTCCTCCACCTTCTTGTCCGATGGATCAGCAGGACATGTTTTCTCTGAAATAATGGATACACTGAAGGCCATGCCTTTTATGATAGAGTCCATTTTAACATTTCACGGAAATTCCTCTTGAAACTTCTTCAAAGGATAGCGGTTAGAAAGCAAATGTGGAAAGTTTTACTTCTCCACATCTGATAATTCGCTGGCCAACAACCCTCTTACCACCTTGTAAACAGGGAGGCCTTCAGCATATTGATATTGTGAAAAGAAACCTCCTCCTATCTCTGGGAGGTAGATGGTAAAGAAAGATTGTCTCTCAAATAGTCCAACAACTTCTTGAGCTCCGAGCCTTGAATATATCTGCCACTGTGCTCTGCCTCCTCTTCATCTGATACCTCCGTGTTGCCAGACAATTTTGCTCTTTTCAGGGCAGCAGAGGCATCTCTGGCCTCAAATGCAGCAGCCACTGTTTTTTCAATCATGTCCTGTAATATCTCCAAATTAAGCTTGATAATTTCATGATCAGAGACCTATGGCGGCTCTTCTTTAGAAGACTTCTTAACATTCCTCCTCTTAGAGGTATGCTTCTTAGTAGATTCTAAAGGGCATGAAAAAAGGACTGCCAAAAACCTTTCCAGCAGAACACCTCTCCGTTGCAGTCCCTGAATGCAACTGAGACAACACAGCTGTTGAGTTATCTTTTTGCGAGAACGCAGAATAGATTTCTCAAAGGTTTCCTCTAGCAAGCTTACGTGTTGCCAAGCAACAGGAGCCTAAGCTGAAATTGATTCAGAAACCTTCAAGAGCAACTTGCAGGCATAAATAAAACATGTCATTCACAATTGCTAAAGTGGGTAAACGACAAGGAACTCATCCACGCAATTAAGTCGTTGCGCTCCTAATCGCTCTGTGGAGGAGTGCGACCAAAATTGGTACATGCACCGGTAACCAGTAAAGGGCCGTTTTAGCAGGCCCCCCGTAAACAAATGGAAAACAATAAACAACAATAAAACTTACCTTCTGATGAGATTCACTCAGCGACCACAGAAAAAAGAAACAGGAAAAACTTGGCTTTGGCACCTCCTTTATGAGTCATGTGATCATAACAAGGGGTGTGGAGGGGCCAATAACTTTCGGTTTTATTGTGATGAGATTCTGCGCATGCAGAGCAGATACTCATACTGTGAGGACTGGGATGAGTTTGATGGGCAAGGAAGGTATTGTGGCATCATTCGTTAGTGAGTCTTGATAATGGTCATTGAGCTACTTAATCCTACACAGCGAACTAAACCTGGAGGGGACCCACTGCAATCAAAATCGGTTATCAATGTAGACAACAAAACAAGAACTATCGACTACACAATCTGCAAAGGCTCTGAAAAGTGTCTGCTAAGGTTTAGTTGAGACTGGGGTGCTAGGAGTATGCGATTCTGGCATTTTGCGCCTTTTACTTGCTGCTGGTCAGCAAATAAAGGTCAAGTCATTGTGCATTATTCACTAGGCCACTCATGTCTCAGCTCCACCTGCCAATAAAAATATTTCCCGGATGTGTAGGTGTTGGACTTGGCCCTTTTTGGAGGGTCGTCCCCAAACCTTTTGCCTTCAATCATATTGTTAAATGAATCCGTTTTTGTTGGCTTTTACAACTCAGCTAATTTTACCACTGCTAACCAGTGCTAAAGTGCATGTGCTCTCTCCTTTAAACATGGTAGAATAGGCTTACACCCTATTGGCACATTTAATTTACTTGTAAGTCCTTAGTAAAGTTGTACTACATGTATGTAGGGCCTATAAATTAAGTGCCACTAGTGGGCCTGCAGCACTAATTGTCCCACCCAATTAAGTAGCCCTTTAAACCTGTTTCAGACCTGCCATTGCAGCCTGTGTGTGCAGTTTTTAACTGTCATTTCGACCTGGCAAAGTAAACCTTTTGCCAACCTTAAACCTGAATTTTTATACATTCAAGTCACCCCTAGGGTAGACCCTAAACAGCCATAGGGCATGGTGGAGTGAATAATGTTCAACTGCGGTGCAATCAAATCGCCGAATATTTTTCAGAAAAAATATTAACCATTTATAAATCATTCCCTCAAAACATAGATTCACAGGTCCCCCTATCATCTGCTACACCTATCCCTGAAACGTCGATCTTGCTGGAGGAATTTCCGCCCCTTGATCTTACCACTCTTCAAGGGCTCCTGAGAGAGCTAAAATCTGGCTCTCCCCTAGATCCTGCCCCTCCTACCATTCTCCATCAAATCTCAGAGGTTGTGTCAGCAGTTATACTGGAGGTGATAAACTCCTCACTCAAGACAGGCATTGTGCCATCTCAATGGAAACATGCAAGGATCAAGGCACTTCTTAAGAAACCTAGCCTGGACCCAGAAAACTGGGGAAATTATCGACCTATTTCCTTACTACCGGGAATAATTAAGCTAGCTGAGAAACACATCAACTCTATTCTATCGGCCTTCCTAGAAAACAACAATTGTCTCCATCCTACACAGACAGGATTCAGACCCCAACAGAGCACAGAAACTGCTCTTTTGGCCGTAGTAGAGGAAACAAGGAAGACCCTTGATAATGGAGGCTGCGCTGCCCTTATTTTATTGGATCTCAGCGCAGCCTTCGACACTGTAAATCACCGTCTAATGATACAAAGACTTGGAGAGGCTGGAGTGACTGGATTAGCCCTAAAATGGCTACAGTCTTTCCTTCAAAACAGAGTTTTTACAGTTTTCGAAGACGAATATTCTTCAAAACAAATTCCTTTGAAATGTGGGGTCCCTCAGGGATCCTCCCTCAGCCCCACTATGTTCAATGTTTACATGAGATCGCTAGCTGAAACAGTAGGCCCATTTGGGGTACATATTGTCACATATGCGGATGACACGCAGTTAGTCATCTCTATGAAACAAAACAATCAACATGAACCCGACTTAATCACCTGCCTGGAGAAAGTCTTTCACTGGATGAATAACTCATTCTTGAAACTTAACGGATCAAAGACTGAACTCATGCTGTTGGGGAAGTCTGCTCCCCGAAACATAGACCACCTCTGGTCTAGTGTTTTAGGTTCCCCCCCCCGCCCCTAGAAAACAAATCAAAAGTCTTGGGGTCTGGCTTGATTGCAACCTCGATTTTAAGGCACAATCACGCACAGTGGCAGCTAGCTGTTACAGCCTTTTAAGAATGATCAGAAGGATACTTCCTTTGTTACCTTTTACTGCTAGACGGGTGCTAGTCCAAGCTCTCATTTTATCAAGATTGGACTATTCCAATGTCCTTTACCTGGGAGCCCCTCAGGGCACCATCAGAACTCTCCAAACAGTACAAAATTGTGCAGCTCGCATGCTGATGAATATTCCCAGACGTTCCTCTGCAAAACCCGCTCTCGCTACCTTGCACTGGCTCCCTGTTCAGGAAAGAATCCAATTTAAGGCCTTATGCATCACCCACAAGTTATTTTCTGGTAAGGGCTCGTCTTTGATCCGTCCCTGGATTCAACCCTATGCGCCTACCAGGGCCCTCAGATCTAAGAACAAAGGTTTAATCCTAGTCCCTAAGATTAAACGATCAAGTAGTGGAGGCCGACTGTTTACGTATAATGCATCCATACTTTGGAACGGTCTTCCCCTCCACATACGCTCTGAACCGGACTATCTCAAGTTCAGAAAACTACTGAAAACTTTCCTCGTACCGTGATCTCCTCATTATTACAGTTCAATACGGTGTCATAGCGCTGGGATGCCTTCGGGTAGCCATGCGCTTTATAAATGCTCCTTCATTCATTCATCTAAAATGTTGGACATGCACTTTTAAGTTTTACATGCCCTGGTAGTAAACAACTCTTAAATTTGTTTTTCACTACTGCAATGTCTATCTCTCCCATAGGATAACATTGGGTTGCTTTATTACATCCAATAAGTGCTAAATTTCAATTGAGAGCAGGTAGCAAAGTCAAGTTTGGTATCTAAAGAAGTGTAATTCAAAACCCTCATAAGTTGAATTTCAAGTCACAATTTGGAAAATGCCACTTTTAGAAAGTATGCATTTGGTGACTGCAGCCTACATTCTGGATAACATGACTATGTATAACTTGCAGTTGGTCGTAGTGTATTGCTCCCAGACAGTGAGACAAATGGGGGATAGATGTTGGCAGGATAGGCCATCTCGGACTTGATGGGAGGGCAGAGCTGTCACCTACCACACTTGCACAACACAAATACTCTGCCCCAGCACATTCAGGGTTTCACACTAGTCTTTTGTCCCCTAAGACAAGCTGGGGTCAGAGCAGGGAGGAAGGAAATTTCAAACACCTCTGGCGGCGAAACCCTCTAGACACGTCACCTACTTCAAAGCTGGCATTAAGTATAAATAATGGACCCTAAGACCCAACTCTTCAGTACACCTCTGAACCTGTAGAAGATTCAGAAGGGCTGTTACTCTTCTGCACTGCCACTTTGCTATCTGAGTGGGAAGGACAGGGCCTGCACCTTGAACCCAGAATCACCAGAGTGAGTCCAAGGGCTAGATGGCTGCACCTCCTGATCAGAGCCTCAGGAACAGAAAAGGCACCAACCACCTTGAACCCTTCATCTGGACTCTGCATGCTATGAGCCATGTCCCCCCAAGTCATGCCACCCCAGTCTTGGATCCTTGGAAGCTGGCCTGAAGGTGTTCTGCCAGCCCAGCTGTGGTCTTTTGGACAGAACCAACGTAAAGTGACACATCTTCTTACAGCTCCACATCGGAACCGCCTCTGCACCACACATCCCAGAGGCAGGACCCTTCAGCTGTTCGGAACTGCTGCTGCACAACGCCTCCTGAATGCAGGACCTCGCATTACAGCCCTGCAACTCCGTGGAACTGCCGCTGTGCAACGCATCCTTGATGCAGGACCTCACACCGCAGCTCCCCGGAATCGCCACTGTGCAACACATGCTCGATGCAGGATCTCACGTCGCATTTTGCAGCTGATCAAAACCGCCGCTATGTGACGTATCCCCAGCATGGAATCTCGAAATGCTATGCAATCCAAATTTAAGGAACTCTGTTCAATGGGCCCTTGTATCAGGCCCAAGTTCCATCGTAGTTGGACTGAACCTGTGACTTTGACCCGGCCTGGTGTGACCAGATAACCACAGTTGGAGCATTGGGCTTTTAAGCACGATTTTGACTTAAATATTTAAAATTGCATTTCTCCAGTTCTACTAATTGGATTTTTGTTGTTTCAGTGTCAAATAATTTAGTGAATTTTACTCTATTGTTCTAAATTGGTGTGGGATTTTTCTTGTGCTGTGTTTTCACTTTATTACTGTATGTGTGCTGCATAAATACTTTACATATTGCCTCTAAATTAAGCCTGACTGCTTTTGTGTCAAGCTACCAGATGGTTAATCAAAGATTCATTTGGGATTTGCTTGTGTTTCACCCTAAAAACAATTATGGTTTCTGGTTGAGTAGGATTACACAAACCCTTAACGCACAAGTTACTAACTTGTGTAACGATATATCTGTAAGAGACAGTAGTTAGTGACAGATTCCTTACCTTAGAATATCCCCAGGCGTCAGGCTGGATCCGGAAAGTTTTTGCGTAGCAGTACCCTTGCGCGTCGGTAGGCGGCGTCGTGCGGCTCCGCGTCCGTCGTCGGCGTCGTGATCGCCGGGATGACGTCGCGGGCAGTACTTAGGCGCCGCCCTGCGCGCTGACGTCAGTTCTGTACACGACTTTCCGCGCCAGGAACGCAGAGCCATGCAAGAAGCTGACATAGGTGTCTGAAAAATACTAGGGCCCTGAAAGGGATGTCCTTAACCCTAGAAATCAGTTCGCAGAACGGGGAGGATGGGTGGGGCGGTAGGAATCTGTCACTAACTACTGTCTCTTACAGATATATCGTTACACAAGTTAGTAACTTGTGCATCTGAAAGAGACACGTTAGTGACAGATTCCTTACCTTAGAATAGATACCCCAGCAATACCAACCCCGGTGGTGGGTCTGCGAACAAAGATCAGACAAGGAAGTCCTGGAGGACAGAACGGCCAAAGAAGCCGTCCCTCCGGACCTGACTGTCAAGGCAGTAATGCTTTGTAAACGTGTGCAGCGAGGCCCACGTAGCTGCCTGACAGATAACCGGCAGCGGAACACCGCGGCCCAAGGCCTTGGTAGCAGCCGTTGCCCTGGTGGAATGGGCACGCAGCCCAACAGGAGGCTCCTTTTTAGCAAAAGAATAGCAGGTCTTGATGCACAAGGTAACCCAGCGGGAGATAGTTCGTTTGTGCACTGCCCGACCTTTTTTGGCGCCCACGTAGCCAACAAAGAGCTGGTCATCCACCCGGAAGTGTTTTGTGCGGTCGATATAGAAGGAGAGCGCACGTTTTGGGTCCAGACGGTGGAGCCTCTCTTCCTCTCTGGAAGGAGGCGGAAAGAAGGTGGGCAAAGTGATGGTCTGCCCAATGTGGAAAGCAGTAACCACCTTTGGCAAGAAGGACGGACGCGTCCGAAGAACAACCTTGTCTGGATGAACAGACAGAAAGGGAGGTTTACAAGATAGAGCCTGGAGCTCACTCACCCGCCGAGCGGAGGTGATGGCCACCAGAAAGGCTGTCTTCAGAGTCAGAAGACGAAGAGGACAGTTATGTAGAGGCTCAAAGGGAGCGCACATTAAAAAGGTAAGAACCAAGTTCAAGTCCCACTGAGGCATCACAAACGGAACAGGAGGGAAGAGGTGTGTAATGCCTTTTAAGAACCTGTTAACAACAGGGGACTTGAAAAGGGAGGGCTGATCAGGGAGCCTGAGGAAGGCCGAGATAGCACAAAGATAACCCTTGATGGTACCCAGGGCAGAACCCTGTTGGGCCAGAGAGAGAAGGAACAGAAGGACCTCAGAAAGAGGGGCAGAAAGGGGATTAACAGCCTTTGCTGTGCACCATGCCACAAATTTGTTCCACCTGCAGGCGTATACCACCTTAGTGGAGGGACGCCTGGCTGCCAGAATCACATCACAAACTTCGGGAGGCAAGTCGAAAGGAATCAACTGCCGCCGCTCAATCTCCACGCAAGCAGGTGGAGGCTGGACAGGTTCGGGTGGAGGACCGTCCCCTGCTGCTGCGACAGAAGATCCTCCCGAAGAGGCAGACGGATCGGGGGATCTACGCTCATATTGAGTAGCTCGGGATACCAAACTCTTCGAGCCCAGTCCGGAGCCACAAGAATGACTTGGGCCCGGTCGTGCCGAATCTTCTTCAACACTCTGGGTAGAAGTGGTATAGGCGGAAAGGCGCACAATAGACCGCAACTCCACTCGTGACGAAAAGCGCCGCCGAGCGAGTGCCGCCTTGGAAATTCCAACGCGCAGAACTGATGACATTGCGCGTTCTCTTCGGTGGCGAATAGATCTAACCAAGGCTCTCCCCACTGTAGAAAGAGTCCTTGCGCCACTTCCGAGTGAAGACGCCATTCGTGATCCATCATGCACCTGCGGCTGAGTTCGTCCGCCCTGGCGTTCAGGGAACCTGCCAGGTGTTGAACCATCAGGAACATGCCCTGATGTTCCAGCCATGTCCAGAGGCGCAGAGCCTCCTGACAAAGGGTCCACGACCCCACCCCGCCCTGTTTGTTGCAGTACCACATGGCGGTGGTGTTGTCTGTGAACACCTGCACTACCTTCCCTTTGACAGAGGGAAGGAATGCCTTGAGTGCAAGTCGGATCGCCCGGAGCTCCAGCAGGTTGATATGGAGCCGGGACTCCGCCGGAGACCAGAGGCCTCTGATCTCCGCCTCTCCCATGTGACCGCCCCATCCCAGAAGGGACGCGTCCGTCACAACTGTGTGCTCTGGCTGGGGAAGGGAGAGGGATCTGCCCATGACCCATTGCCGGTTCGAGAGCCACCACTGCAACTGTTTTGCAGTCCCCTCCGAGATCTGGACGTGATCGGACAGGTTACCCTGGTGCTGCGCCCACTGGAACTTCAGGTCCCACTGCAGAGCCCGCATATGCCATCTGGCATGATTGACCAGCAGGATGCAGGAGGCCATGAGGCCCAGCAGCCTCAGGGTCATCTGTACCGAAACCCAGGATAAAGGCTGTAAGATCGGAATCATAGCCTGAATATCCCGGACTCGCCGTTCGGGAGGATAGGCCCGAAACTGCGTCGTGTCCAGAACTGCTCCGATGAAAAGGAGCTGTGGAGAAGGAATCAGATGCGACTTCGGCACATTGATGGAGAACCCCAGCGAGTGCAGGAGTTCGGCCGTAGTCTGGAGGTGGGAGACGACTGCCTGGGACGAGCCCGCCTTCAGCAGCCAGTCGTCGAGGTAGGGGAAGACTGAAACCCCTGCCCGGCGCAGATGAGCTGCGACCACCGCCAACACTTTCGTGAACACCCGAGGGGCACTGGTAAGGCCAAAGGGGAGCACGGTGAACTGAAAATGCTCGGGGCCTACCGTGAACCGAAGGTAACGCCGGTGGGCCGGCAGGACAGGGATGTGGAAATATGCGTCCTGCAAGTCGAACGCTACCAACCAGTCTCCAGGGTCGAGGGCAGTCAAGACCTGAGCTAGGGTGAGCATCTTGAACTTCTCCTTCCGGAGGAAGCGATTGACGTTCCGGAGGTCCAAGATAGGACGCATGTCCTCCTTGTCCTTTTTGGGCACCAGGAAGTAGTGGGAGTAGCAACCACGCCCTACTTCTGGGGTCGGAACATGCTCGATGGCCCTCTTGGCCAAGAGGGCCGTGACTTCCTTCTGCAGAAGTACCAAGTGATCCCCTGACATGCGGTGGAATTGAGGTGGCATGGCTGGGGGGTGGACTCGAAGGGGAGGGAGTAGCCCCTTCGGACAATGTCCAAGACCCACCTGTCCGAGGTGATGGTACGCCAGTGGGGAAGGTGATGGCGGACCCTGCCCCTACCGGCGTGCTGTGCACCTGAAAGGAGGGACTAGGAGGGTTTGGAGGCCGTGGACGGGTTGGAGGTGGTGGCCTGACCCGCACGCTGGTTGCCCGATCCGCCACGGCGGAATCCACGTCCTCGGCCACGCGAAACGCCTGCTGCGCGGGCCGGTGGCTGGGCTGCTGACGTGAAGGGGCGCCCCTACCGTGGCCACGATAGGGGCGAAAAGCAGAAGTCAGCGGAGGGCGTGTAGCAGAAAGGCCCAGGGACTTTGCAGTAGCCCGTGAGTCCTTAAAGCGCTCCAACGCATGGTCTGCTTTGGACCCAAAAAGACCGACTCCATCAAAGGGCATGTCCATGAGAGTATTCTGGACATCCCCTGAAAAACCAGTGGTTCTCAGCCAGGCGTGGCGTCGTAGCGCCACCGTCGTTGCAATAGACCTGCCCAGCGAGTCGGCGGTATCAAGGCCACATCTTATTGTGTATTTGGCCGCATCCCTTCCTTCCGCAATGGCGCGGGAAAGCAGTGTCTGGACCTCCTCAGAACACTGGGGCAAAACATTCGCCACCGAATCCCACAAAGAGTGGGTATATCGGCCCAAAAGGCAGGCGGTGTTGATGGACCGCAAGCCAGCACTGGAGGAAGAAAAACCCTTCTTCCCAAATTGATCCAGGCGTTTGGATTCCCTATCCGGAGGGGCGGTAGGGAAGGCGGTTTGGGAAGCGGAGGCTTGGACAACCAAGCTCTCAGGGGTGGGGTGGACAGAGAGAAACAGGGGTCGCCCGGAGCTGGGCGATGGCGTCGGGACACGTTCCTATCCACAGGAGCCCCTGTGTTGGGCTTGGACCAGGCGCCCAAAAGAACGTCAGTGAGGGCGTCGTTAAACGGCAGCACAGTCTCCGTAGAGGAGGCTGCCGGCTGAAGCACCTCTGTCAAGAGATTAGGCTTGACCGCCACAGTAGGGAGTTGGAGATGTAAGGCTCCAGCCGCCCTACGCAACACCGTTGCAAAATTGGCTCCCTCCTCCGTAGCCACGGGAGGAGACAGCATGCCAGTGTCAGGGGAAGTATCTAGACCACTGGCATCCCCTAGACCCTCTGTCCAGTCCTCATCGTACTGACACTGTTGTGTCAGAGGGTCATCAGACCCCTCCCAGTCCTCCTGGTCCTCCTCAGGTTCAAAATAAGGGGGAGGAGGGACATTTGGGACCCAAGGTCTCATCGGCGCCGGAACCGGCGTCGAGCGACGTCGGTCCAGGTCCATGTCCGGAGCCGGAAGGAACTGGGGGGCGACGCCGCCCGGAGCCCCAGGCGGCGTCGAGAACGGCACCGGAGACATCGGCGCCGGCGGAGGTGTCGTTAGGTCGACCGGGGTCGATGGGGGTTGCGGAGCCGGGATCGAGGCCGGGGCCGAAGCCGGAGCCGGGATCGAGGCTGGAGGCACGTGCGATGCCGGGGCCGGAGCCGTCGGCGACGCCGGAGCAACCCCATCAGGGCCCGCGGGGCCCGAAGGCGCACCGGAGGGACCTTGAGGCCCGAAGAGGCGGGCCATGGCCGACAGGAATTCCTGCACTTGGGCCGGATCCGCCCCCGAACCCGGGAAGGACGGGTATTGCGGGGGCGACTCCACAGGCATGTCCGGGGCCGCGGGGGCGGGGACGGTGCCGGGAGGGGCCTCAGCCGAGTCGCGAGACCGGCGAGGCGAAGTCCTAGAGCGATGATGCTTTTTGGACTTTTTGTGTTTTGACTTACCGGACGAAGAAGACTTCGATGCCGACGACCGGTGTGGACTCCGCGATCGACCCCTGGACCACTCACGCGACCGGGGCTTCCGCGGAGCCGAATGCCGGGCCTCGAGGAGCTTTCGAGACCGCTCTCGCAAAGCTTTCGGGTTGAGGGCCTGGCAGTCGGTACAAGACTCCGTGTCGTGGCCTCGGCCGAGGCAGAAGAGACACTCCCAATGCGGGTCTGTGACGGACATCATCCGAGCACAGGCGCCGCAACGTTTAAACCCGGGCATCCCTACGACACCTTGAAGTCAATTGAGAAAAACAGTGAAAAATTCACCAAAAAGTTTGGTCAAAAAATGACCAGGGCACTGCTCTTCCCGGATCTGCGCTTGCTGGCGCGGAAAAAGAAGAACTGACGTCAGCGCGCAGGGGCGGCGCCTAAGTACTGTCCGCGACGTCATCCCGGCGATCACGACGCCGACGACGGACGCGGAGCCGCACGACGCCGCCTACCGACACGCAAGGGTACTGCTACGCAAAAAACTTTCCGGATCCAGCCTGACGCCTGGGGATATTCTAAGGTAAGGAATCTGTCACTAACGTGTCTCTTTCAGATCTGTAACCCGATTTCCTACAATCACCATATAGTGAGTGACATGACTTAGTAACTGCTGCCCCATGCCTAGGTGAGGCTAAGAATAAATGTCTACAACTTAATGCCTCACTGGTTTCCTACTATTACTTTTGGCCCATTTCGGGTTCTGCCTGTTTGAGCCTCTCTTGAAGCTATATATTTGATTTGGCCTGTTTGTAAGCATTTCAAACTAGCCCCTTTACATAATTCTGTTTATTGTGTGTGTAGCTTTTGCATGATGTCCCCCCAGACTTTCCCACTATATGTTTTTCTGGCTTTAGAACTCTGTGCACTTTACCTTGCTATCCAAAAGGAAAGTGTTTGTGCTCCCCTTTAAACATGTTTGAATTGGCATACTCCTAACTGGTGTATTTAACTTGCTTATAAGTCCCTAATATATGCTACAAAGTGTACCCACAGCCAGGAAATTAAATGCCACTAGTGGACAGCACAACCTATTTTGCTATCCCCTAAAGTGCAGTGCAAACATGGTTTCAGGCCTACCACAGAAGCCTGAATGTGTATAAAAACTGCAACTCGACTTGTCAAAATAAACCCTTTTAACTGGTCAAAACGATCCTTTTAAATATTATTAAGTTACCCCTGTGTAGGCCTCGTAACATACAAGAGCAGGGTGTGTGATATTTAAAAGAAGGATGTGAGGAAATTTAATGTTAATATGTCCTTACAGTCTAGCACCCAAAAGCTATTTTGACTGTAGGGAGGCTACTTGGCTCACAGAGAAACACTGAGAATCAATATGAAGTATACATTCTGCTAAGGGTAGAGAACAGCTAGAAAAATAAAAATTATTCATGAACTCTTTTTAATATTTATTAAAAACCCCAACTCAATGGTGACATTGGATTTTTAATAAACATTAAGCAAAAGTAACCTTTAGAAAGTTACATTGCACTGCCTGAATCTCCTGAAGACTAATTTACATTGACCTTCCAACTGTCACCAAGCTGGTGAATGGCCCTGAATGAGGTGTGAAAACTGCTCTAAGAGCAGAAACAAAAGACTGAGTGTGGAAAGTGTTTTTTTCTTTGACAATATCCATGTGTGCTGTGCCCAGGAACTTAATTTACTTGAAAGGGGCCTCCCATGTCACAGGCAGATGTTTGTTAGCACCTGGACAAGCCACTGCCTTTGTTCATCCAGTCAGACAGGCACGAATCCCAGTGGAAGGGGAGCGGCCTCAAGAACTGGTTTCGAATGACCATTGATGAAGGGCTGCTCATTACCCTGGACACACCTGTGGATGGGCACACAGGCTCAGTACCAGAGAAAAGGGTTAATCTTTTTGGATTTTCGGAATGAGGGGAACTGTGACATTGCTTGCATTAGGGCAGACAGGAAGTGCTGCAAAAGTGGGTAGGGTGACTCCTGGGACTTTTTACCACATTGGTTAGGGAGGAGCCATGAGTCACCCCCATACACAAGCTACTGTGAGGTATACATGGGACATCCCCTGGCACCCTCCTCAGAACACTACTGGACCACAGGAAATAGAGAAGAGTACTGGAC
This sequence comes from Calotriton arnoldi, assembly GCA_963921515.1. Lineage (NCBI taxonomy): Eukaryota > Metazoa > Chordata > Amphibia > Caudata > Salamandridae > Calotriton > Calotriton arnoldi. The sequence goes on from CAWUFW010000497.1 coordinate 1,602,683, forward strand.
CTGCTGTCTGTGATTTAAGCGGAGCCCCGAAGGATTGCACCTGCTTCTTTCTTGTACTCAGGACAAAGTAGTGGATTCCAAGGGTCAGAAGGCCGACCTCCTGTTCAACAAGCTACAAGAGGCCTTTTCATGCGATTGCCGAGGCGAACCAGTTCCAACTGGACCTGCCTTCGACTGTGCTGTAAGCTTCAGCTGGAGTGAGCCCTCCCCCCCGAACCCTAAGTGCTGTTCCTGAGATTCTGGAACTCCTGGCTGTAAGTTCTCCAGAGAACAAAGATAAACCTGCCCAGCCGATCTGACCAAGGGATGTTGCCGCTGGTCTGAAGATTCAGGTTCCCCACTCTCTGAGCTTCTCCACAGCAGCTAAACTAGTTCAGAGGGACCTCGTGGAGAAGGTATCCAGCCTCGTGGAACACTCATTGGCTTCAGCCTGCAGCCTTGCCCTGCTAAAGGATTGTGAGCTCCAAAAAAGTTCAAATCTTGACCAGGTGAAAGCTCCAAAATTATCTATACATATCAGAAAGAGAGAGAGGAATAAGATAGACTAGTTCATTTCCCCAGGGATTTATAGTAATAATCAATAGGAGCTAACTATATGAGTAGAAAAAACTCTGATGATGTATGTCTGGAAAACAATTCTGTTTTGTATGAAGGCCCTCACCCACCAACCTAGTTGGTGGCATGCTTCATCATCGGGCCCCACCCGATGGCACCGAATGTGTCTCGGGTGTGCTACAACGTCTGCTTACAGCGAAGCGGGTTCTGTAAAGTGAGTGTTCAGTGCTGGCAGTGGTGAGTATAAAAATAAAAACTGTCCAACGAGTCCCAAGGTCCACAGGGGAAATTTATTCATGGGCTCATGGCAGTGGTTAAAAACAAGGCTACGGATGTTGACTGGGGGTAATTAATGCCCCTTACATCCAGTGAGGTCAACTAGTTTCAGCCAGGCCTTTTGGTAAAACTGGCTTTCATCAGGACCGGTATGTGTATGGTGAAATAAAAGGAGTCTACAATGTGTACAGGCTCCTATGTGTCGCACACGCTAAGGTGCGAGAAGTGTAAGAGGATGGTTTCCTCTATAGTCGTGCCTAATAAAAGACGAACAAACACAAAGAACAAACAAACATCCAGAGTAAGAAATATGGTGAGGCACCGTAAAGATCACAGTGACTTGATATCATAGTGCCTTAAGTCGGAATAACGCGATCCGTGTCGATATGTGAAGGCCATTTGTCGTTGTTGTGATTATGCGTTACTGTGCTAGTCAATTTCAATGAATAGTGGCATCGAATGCATGCAAGCACGGAAGAATAAGCGGCTTACTCTTATGGTCTAAGAGACTGACTCCATGAGTCCCCGGCGGGGGTTCGACTTTCAGTCACACTCTAATTGGAGTTTTAAAAAAAAAGGGAAAGAAAGAGAAAATTGGGAAAAGGAAATTAATGGGGAACTCTTAGCAGTCACACAGATACGTTTCAATTGAAACAGCAGCTTCTCCTATTGTGTTACTTACTTCGTCACAGTCCAGAACCCACAGCACCACCTACTTGGTCGTTACGGGAACTCCGTCGATGCTTACACTGGTTATGGCGGGGTTTAAATACCTGTCGGGTGCTGCAGCTGCAATCACTTTCCTACCCGCTGCGATTAACATCATTTCCGAGACCGCAGCTGATGTCGATAGTCTCTTCAATGCGACTAGCGTCTAGAGGAAAAATGAAAGCAAACTACACGGAAGTCTCCCCAGCGTGACTAGCGTTGGGGTTTGTTCGTCTTTTATTAGGCACGACTATAGAGGAAACCATCCTCTTACACTTCTCGCACCTTAGCGTGTGCGACACATAGGAGCCTGTACACATTGTAGACTCCCTTTTATTTCACCATACACATACCGGTCCTGATGAAAGCCAGTTTTACCAAAAGGCCTGGCTGAAACTAGTTGACCTCACTGGATGTAAGGGGCATTAATTACCCCCAGTCAACATCCGTAGCCTTGTTTTTAACCACTGCCATGAGCCCATGAATAAATTTCCCCTGTGGACCTTGGGACTCGTTGGACAGTTTTTATTTTTATACTCACCACTGCCAGCACTGCACACTCACTTTACAGAATCCGCTCCGCTGTAAGCAGACGTTGTAGCACACCCGAGACACATTCGGTGCCATCGGGTGGGGCCCGATGATGAAGCATGCCACCAACTAGGTTGGTGGGTGAGGGCCTTCATACAAAACAGAATTGTTTTCCAGACATACATCATCAGAGTTTTTTCTACTCATATAGTTAGCTCCAAAATTATCTAGCCAGTGACAGGACTGTCCTGGGCATGAAATTAATATTTCTCCGGCTCAAAGCTTTTCTTGCCAAAACTCAATGGCTTCACTGGGAACGTATCCAATGGCTATCCGACCTCGTGGAGCACTTTTCAGATATAGCCTGCTGCCTTGCCCAGTTAAAGCTTTTTTACTTTCATTTTGAGACCAAATCCCAAGATGAAACCGCCAACCTGGTCAAACTTGGTTTCTGTATCCGACCCATGCTTCACAAAGGTTGGCCTTAAATTGCACCTATGTCTCAGTCTACTGTGATCAGTTGACCGCAGTTTAGCACTAATTAAAACTTTAAAAATTAATGTCTATGGTTCCTCCTATTTGATTTTGGTGTCATTTTGGTGGCATTTTATTTAATTTTCTAAATAGGTCTGGAATTTTTATTGTGTTGTGACTTTATTACTGTTTTAGTACATGATATTTTATACATTGCCCAAAGTTAAGCCTGCCCCTTCTGTGCTATTACTGTTAGGGAGTAGAGCTTAGGTTACCCCCCCTTGACTAAAAGCCCAATTTTTTTTAATTCGTATTCAGCGATGGAATCCAGGTCTTGTGTTTTGCAGTACCACACAGTGATTTAAGTTGGAATAAAAATTCCCTTTTTAAATTGACAGCAAAAATGTATTTGTTTGACTTTTAATTGTCTTTTGAGTTTTATTGGGTCATTTATTTGCCCTAAATTCATTTGTTCTCTCAATTTGTTCACCTTAAACGTTTTTGAAAACATGAAGTTGGATCTGACCAGCATGGAGAGCCTCAGCATGGTAGAGCAGAGGAAGATATGCAAGTAAAGGGGGCTGAGACTGAGCAGGGAGTCCAAAAAGAAGACTACCAGATCACTCTCAGAGCCTGGGAGGAATCTGGCTGCTATAATACACCCCACAGGAGTATGAGGATGAGGCGGAAGAGGGAGATGAGGAGGACATTACGGAAGCTCCAGTGCCCATGGAGGGTGTAACATCAGGAGCACCCTCACCTGCATTCTCAAGGGCAGGGAGCAGTGTATCAGGTCAGAGTTTATCCCCCTCAAGCTGGAGGACAGGCAGCGGGAGAGGGCTTTGAAACTGCAACGGTGTATCCTAGCCTTGGAAAAGAAAACCTGGCCTTGGCTGCTGAGGAGAAAAAGATAACTAAGGCCTTAAAAGAAACTAAATCCCTGCTGGCCCATGAGAGGAGCCAGCACAAGGTGGATTTGAGGTCCCGGATGGCCTTTGAGTACAATGATGATGGTAGTAGCGATACTAAAGGTGGCTTTACAGATGTATAGAGTCCCAGAGGAGGTCTGAAGAGGTATCCTGTGGAAAAACATGCCCCTAGCCGGAAGGGATATACTACAGGCCCTAGGTGCAGCTGAGCGGGTTATGTAAGGACCTAATGAAATAGGCCCTAATAACCAAATTTGCTCTAACCCCAGAGAAGTATCATCTGAAGTTCGGGATTAGCCATTAGCAGGCACACCAGTTGTGGGTGGACTTTGTAGACACCACTAGCAAGGAAATGAAAAGATTGGTGAAGGGCAGTAAAATGAATTAAGGATTAAAATGTGCTACACAATTTGTTTATGAGAAAGCACAGCTTAAGTAATTGCTTTACAGAGTTGCACCAGCACCTGGTAGATTCCAAGCTAACTGTACCCAGCGAGCTTAGGAAAGAAGCTGACCTCTGGTTCAGCACCAGTGTCTAAAAAGGTACCTGGGGGGTACCACAAGAAAGGTGGTTCAGGTTCTCCTCAACAGAAGGATGGGGAAGCATAGATAACACAATGGAGTTCTCTAAAGGCCCCCCAAAAGAGTTTCCAGGGAAGAGAGTTTCATCCCTCTTCAGGGGATAAGAAGAGAAGGTTTAGTGGGAAGAAGCCCAAGTGGCTATACCAGCTCAGGTGCCATGATGCTCTCCTGTCAGGGCACAAGAAGTGGGGAGCCATATGTCGCAAGAGGAAGTCTCCCCCCCGCAACCCATTGGTGGGCTCACACCAGGGACTGCTACTGTAGTGCTGGGGAAGGCAGTTGTCCCAGCTCGCACTGCATAATGGACAGAGATCACACTAGTGTCCCTGTGTGACATAGAAATGGTCCCCAAGGCCCATATGCCTGATAACACTAAGAAATACAGGCAGTGGCTTACCAAAATGTCAGAAGGGTGGAAGCTATGTAAGACACAGGAGCCAGTATGAGCACTGTCATGTGTCATCTGGTGTCTGCAGAGCAGGTTATCCCAGATGTAGTCCACCAAGTAGTGACTGCTAACAACCAGGTCAGCCCTTATCCAGTGGCAAAGGTACCACCGGAGTGGGGTGGGGTCACAAGTTCTCTTACTCGAGCTGTGTGTGCAGCTATGCCTGTTGCCTGCCAGTTAAGGAATGACCTTCAGCATACTATCTGGAAGGAGGTGGAGCTCAAGTCCCAAGCTGAGATGTTGGGATTTCCTGAGTGGGTGCTCATGACCACATGGTCCATGACAGCCCGTCATGGGAGTCAAAAGGACCTGGAGCCTTAAACAGTGGTCCAGATTCCCACCAAAAGAAAAGGGCAGGGAGCATGAGAAACCATCCCCTGCGATTCCCACGGTCCGGGAGGAGTGTACCAATTCCAAACACTTTTGTCTGTTACGCTCAGGTTCTCTGATAATAAACAATTCCCTGTGTGCACTGAAGCTTTTGTCCAAAATAAAGTTAGCTTTTAATTCTAAGCAGTTTTCATCAATGTTACTTATCCAATGTACTTTGGAATGTGTCATTGGCCCCAATTATTTCTAATAATCCTTAGGTGGGATTAACTTGTAAATTGTACTTAAACTGTGTGCGGTTTTAACCAATGTGACTGCTTCAATGTAATTTGTAATTTTCCACATGTCAGAACTTATTACAAAAGTCCCCGACAGGAGAACCTCCAAACCTACTGTAAAGTTGTCTTTAAATCGAATTTAGGCCATGTTGAGTGGCCAAAGGGATTCATGCGCAACACTGGACATTATTATTCCCACCTATTCCCTGTGGGTACCAGATACCCCTGCTGCATGGATGTCTTTAAACTATATTCAGTTTTAACCCACCTTAAAATAAACCATAAGTCACCCACTTTCAATTCAAAACAACATTAATTGGGTGCTTTAATAGCTCACTGTTAGTACATAATTTTTTCAAAAGCTACCACAGCCGACTGGCCCTCTTCCCACAAAACACTTCTTGCCATTGCTGGGGGCTGTGGCCCCCGCCCCGCAAAACAGACTACTGGTTACAGCGCTTAAAACTAAATCTTCAAACCAGAAACTCATTCACAATCATGTGCTCGCTCACACTATGCCAAAGCAGCAAAGCTGATCGCACACAAGAATGTAACTTTGGTGCATAGAAAATGCTACTTGAGGATACAAAGGACAGATCATATTCCCAAATCACATAATCAGCACACATGGACTATGGTGCCAAGTTAAAATGCACAACTCCAGAAAATCCGCAAGTATGCAGCTTTTCCATTTTTACAAGTGTAGTCATAGGGTTGGGATCAAAGGTGATCTCACAAGGTGGGGAGAGGATGGGCGTTGGAAAGTTAAGTAATGCCCTCAAAGTCTCATTACTTTGTTATTATTCACACAGTTACAATCATTTTTACACCCAATTTCTGCACATATAAATGTCGAAAATAGCTGGAAAAGTGTGTAAACTGAGTTTGAAAAGCATCTGATTAATTTCTATGCATGTAGAGGATGTGGCAATATGCAACATGACCCGGGATCCTCCACTGTCTTCCTGACTCCACTCCCGTCAGGCAAGCAAGTGGGAGCAGGCCAGATGCAAACAAAAAAGTCAGGCAGAAAATGGTTTCAAAAACCCAGTGCTTTAAATGTGGTGAGTGGGCGGGGCTAGGGGCAGGGCTAAAGCCAAGACATGTGAAGCTTATTGACTTATATACTAGTTGCAGCACATACCAAAACACAGGTTAATTCGTTATACAAAGCTAAAGTCAAACACAGTGATATTTTAACATTTCCTTATTTTGTAATATTTCTCTCGTTTTTCTCTCACACAAAAACACGCAGACAAACATAAGCAGACACACACACAAAAGAATCAGGTCGGATTAAACTCCTTTCAACCTCCTTACCTCCCATGGCTTTCCTCATTGTGCTGTCATTGGGCTGCCTCGATTCCTTGCAACACAGCGTGCTGGTGAACACCCGGATATCATGCAAATGAGCCCACCCTGAATAGTTCAGCGGGGGCTCAGCTCAGGGCTATAAAAGTGCTTTGGCTGTCAAAGAGACAGGCTACCACCACTAGAGGCCAATGCTCCTACCCTTCATGAGTACCGGTACTCTCCACGGCAGTAGAGAAGTGCCGGTACTCAGAGTGAAAAAAATAAGAAGTGCCGGTACTCAGTACCTGTGAGTACCGGCCCATTTAAAGCACTGCAAAAACCTACATTTTGGGACAGGTCTCCTTTTCCATGTCATTATGTTTTAACACAACTGTCATCTTAGTTGCAATAGGACCTTAAACGGTGAGATTTTCTTTAAGTTTAAAATCACAGTTTTGGAGTTAGTGATAAAAACGGACATCTGTTATTTTTATCGATTTTTTATTCTTATGTTCTAGGATATTTATAGTAGTAAAGCATGTACCGGGTTTACAGAAAACAATAACAGTGAAATCATAACCTCACAAATGGTATTGCAAATATGGAAATTCTACCAGAATATTGTAATTTCCATGTATGTACATATAGTATTCGAGAAGTGTGGGGGGGTTGTTCCTGGCTGAGGACACCAGTAAAGGTTGTGGACACAAATATAATCTAATCACGGGCAGGCGTGAGTGCGTTTTCAGCGTAGGCGTGCAAATGAACTTTTCAGGGTTATCCTAGGAGGAAAATTATTGTTCCTTGAGGAAATAAAAATAAAAAGTTCTGTGCACTGAAGCACATTTGCATTGCATTTCCCCGTGTGGAATTGTACACTTGGTTGCAAATTCTAACTTTTTATGCTTTTGAGTAGTCCGGAAATCAGTGCTCAGCTTATCTTTTTTTCTATCCCGTGAAAGTGACCAAAACGGAGCAGTAAAGGTCCGGGAAACAGCAGTTACTTCCCCAGGGAAACATGCTGAATTTGTCCTGGTGTCATTTTCCAACAACAGCACTTAATTGAGCAACGCCCACACGTTGTCTGCATTCCATGTGAAGCAACAACCTGCAGGCAAGTGAGGGGGCTTTCTCATTTTGTTTCCAGCTGGGGCCAAAACAAAGGCCTGATTTAAAGGCTCGTCAGCCCTCTTTTAGTACAAGTATCATACTAGCTGGGAGCCATTTGGAGCCAAACACAGACGACAAGGTAATGGAAGTAAATAAATGCGCACAGCTTGTTATCACTTCACTAGTACTGAAGAGAAACTACTGGAGGCAGGTTTTAGCTATGTTCAACTTCCTCTGTAAGAGATGTACTTGCACTGTAAGAATACGAGATTTGTCTGTATGAGTAATTACACAAACATTTATTTAAATGACACTTTTTTAAAAATGTAATTCTTTTATAGTGCTATTTATGCCAGTGAGGGGTATCGGAGTGCTTTACATCACACACAGAGGTACAATAAACCATAAAAGTATGTAAAACAACATTTAGGAAAGGTTACAATATGACAATGACGTTTATAAGGTGTAGGAATCACATATCATCCATACTTATAGACATTATATGTTAAAAGTGAATGTCGAGAGAACCAAAAGGTCAGGATATAAAAGGTAACATAGTGATTGGGGTTTACTGTATCAACAAAGAACCCTTTTTGCAATCTTAGAACAACAGATTACGAAAAAAACAATAAGGATCTATGTTTACGACTTACAGTGAGCATGCAGCTCCTTGAGGCCAGTAAATAGATCACTGATGCCAGTGTTTAATTTGGAAAAGTATAAGTGTCGGGTGGGGGGCAAAGTTTTGCACAGAAGCTGGCACTATAGAATGTTGGAGTGCGGACTACGAAGGCTGCATAGTCTTGATTCCACCTCATACCTCTTTTAACCACTACCAGACACTACCTGCCCCCTCTCTCCCTCCTGTTCATTCCTCTTCATCCCTGCTCTCCCCCAGTCACTGTATTTCCGTCTTTCTCTTCCTCTTTTTTCGCCCTTTTGTGTTTGTCGCTCTCTTGCACTGGGTCAAAGTCTGAAGAGGGAAAATAAGTCCCGGTCCCCAAAATGAGTGTGGGTGGGCATCACCTGCAACTACTGGCTCAAATTAAGTACTGCCTGTGCTATATAGAAGGCTTGCAACTGATGAACTGGAAGTAACAATTACCTCTGTGTCAAAAGCAGTATACAACTTGCCTATCTAAATAAAATATTAATCTGATATGCATGTTATACGATGTACTTTGCAGCAGGCATATTAACCCTCTATGTTACTTTAAATGTCAAATCTGTGACTGGACAAAACACAGATCTCTCCCAGAAATGTATTAACCACTGGAGTTTTTTTACCACTATTATAATCCCTCAAAATTGCTGGCCACAAAATGATCTCTCCAGCAGGTGTCTTAACCCTGTAAGATATTTTACATTGCAGCCTCTTTGTGACCAATTAGCTAATCTAGAACCGATTTATTGGCATGTCCTTGTTGCCAATTTCTTTGCAGTGGATTTTTTTTTTTTTAAATAGATGTCTAAGTTGAGCCAAACTCTGCATTTCAAGCTCCACTCTCATGACTCCACCCCCTTTCCTCTGCCACACCTTGACCCCACAAATGATGGGTTCCCGGAGTAGTTTTCTTCCAATTCCAGCAGTGTGCTGAAGTATTTCACAACTCTCACGTCATGAACATAGTGGAAGGATAGAAGGGTCCATTTCAATGCTTCCTCTACCTTCTTCATCTTTGTGGCTGCATCACAGCGCTACTACCACAAGAGGGCACGTGTTCACCATACAAGCCACAACATGTTACGTTGCGTTCTCCAGAGGGACTTCGTTGTTCCTTCCCCTTAAATTATACAGTAGACGGTATATTTCATCTCACAGGGCGCAGCTTATCCTTTCTGATACACGAATCCTCCCATAACCACGCTGGGCCAAATTACTAGCTCCTTTAAATAATATTTTTGAAGCAGATATGTGGGAACCGCGTTTGAGAGATGATGGTTTAAGAGGGTGTAAATACATGCTCACTATGGTTTTCTCGCCTCCACGTGTAAATGCGTTTAAGAAAGGGAACGTATCATGCACATAAATGGAAAATTACTCATTAACCAGAAAATGAATAGCGAGAGATCCCTTAACCTTAAGAAGTGTGCGGTTGCGAAGTATATTTGCAACTGTCGGTTCTATTCTCAGCTGCGTGCACAAAGAGATGGTTCCGACATTTTAAGTAGAATAGTAAAATGAGATCAATTAAAACGTCCATGTAATTGCTAACTACGTCAGGGTATTTTCCTGGACCATAATTAGACAGCGGCTACCGCCATCATTTGTGGCAGCAATTTCGAAAACATGTCCATGATCTGAGCCTGCGCACCCTAAGAAATGGACGGGGCTGACGTAACAAACAATTTAAAAATAAAATCCATCATGTAACTTATTCCTAAACCTAGACATCATGAATGTGTAACAGACAAAAGGATAATTCAGTTCACATATATTGTAATTGCAGCGATGTGGGCTCTGTAAATACCTTCAAGCTTTACAAAGAAAAGAGTAGAGTTCCACTACTATCATTAAGCATTATTGCTCGCTGCTGTGGATATTACCAGCAGTTAATTGTCCACTCCGCAAATATAAGAGAGTTGGAGACGAATGAGCATTCTGAAAGAACGCCCAATTAACAAATGTTAGAGCTGACAGGTTAGAGCTGACAGGTTGTTGATAAGCCTATCAGCATTCACTCCATCCTCCTCCAGCCAGACAAGTGATTCAAATGACTCCATGTGTTTCTTGTACCCACTGTATGTTTGCATGTGTTGCTGTATAGCGCCAACCTAGCTAAAAGGCAAGAAAGAGCTGTACAGGGTCAACTATAAAGATACAATCAACGAGTGACTGGCGAAGATGATGTTTTCTGGGAGCAGATGTGCACTGTTACTGCATTGTGATGTAGTGTTCATTAAAGTGGAGCATCTTCAACTCATTCCTAATTTAGAGCAGGGTTGGGGTGGTCCTGATGGAGAGAGGGATTATGTTTCAGATACAGGGTGGATCCAAGAAAAGGCCTGCTGCCTTGTTTTTTTCTTTTTACCCTTCTTTGTCTCCAGTCTGATGGTGTCCTAGGTTTCAGTGTGCCCAGTGTCACAAGAGATGGTGAGCTTGTCAGCCTGAGAGGCAGTTGTGCCGGTCATGATGGCTTTGTAAATGACTTACCTGGATTTCAAGATGCCGGCTGGCAAGGGGAGCCAGTAGAGTTCCATCAGGATAGAAGTGATATTATCACATTTCTTCAAGCGTTGGATGAGACGAGCTGCAGCATGTAAGATGCCCTTTACTCCTTCAGTGGGGTGACTAGCCGATACCCGCACTCCCTCTCCGGTGCATCTGTCAGCGTTGACCAACACTGAGGAGGTTTTAAAGGGAACGTTTGGGGCTCACAATAGAGGTTTCTATGTGGGGCTGAAGTCTCCATCCCCCCACCATTCCTATATGTGATGTGGCGCACTGACGTCACAAATCCCCACCAACCATCCAGAAGCAGGTGAATTTTCTCCACTGTGACCTATGGAGATTTTTTGCCAAAAACGGTATGCCCACATTTCTTGGAGGTATTATTGGAAAGAGTCTTTCTACTTTCCAGCGATGCTTCCCTGAAATAGTTTCATGCTTGTAGATCATGGTCGCGCTTCAATCTATAAGTAGAAAACCCGCTAGTCCACCAGGGATTTGTTTGTGGCTCTAGGCTCTAGGGCCATATTTTTTTTTTCAATGAGAAAGTGATTTTCGCCTGGGGCCCACAATTACACCCACAGGGGAAATACAAATAAAAGAATTAAAAAAATGCTAATTGTTACGGGGTCTGCCCTTCTGACATATGGGTTAACCCCCTTTAGGCCCCAAACTTATCTTTTTGAAAATAGTTCATCGCACCCTCCCAGGGGAAAACACGTTAGGGGGTTGGCCCTCCTGCCATATAGGTCGACCCCCTTTGGGCGATGTAATTTTAAAAAAAATGTGTTTCCCATTTAAAATAGTTTGTTAGGGTGGCCAACCCCCTTTGGGCCCATTTAATTTTTATTAGACATATGAGTTTTTCCCAGGGTTGTGTCCACTCCCCCACCCCCCCAGAGGAATACATGTAAAAAAAATAAAAGGTTCATATAGAAGTAGAGGGGGCTGGCCCCAGATATGGGCATGGGTTTCCTGTGGGTTTCGCTCAAACATTGCCTGCAGCAAGCACAAGTGTATGCATTCAGTTTTCCATACCATACCAATCCCCAATACAGTGCGTCTTTCCACATATACATAGCGTCTTTCTAAGTGTGTTTTTCCAAATAGAAAACTGTCCCAGTGTAGAAATGTGGGCTACTTTTTAGGTGTGGTGTTAACCATGACCTTTTGATTTTACTGAAATACATGTAGCTATTTTACTGATATCGTTTTGTAGACAGCCCTCTTCATCCATTGGTCTGTTGTGTCATTCACATTATTCTTCCACCCACTTCAGAAAGGGAAATTGGGTCAGGTGAGTTCTGCCGTTGGCAAACTTCACTGTGAGTAATAGCATTATTTTCACAAGGAGCATGCCCACGCACAAAGTAGGAGTGTTCAGTGGCAGGGGTTACTATGTGAGTGTGTGCTTCTTGAGATCAAAGCTACATTTTACCCTTCAGGAAAATCTTTTTATACTGGCAATGGCCCAGCAGCTGCCCCAACATTTAAGTTTGGCATAAGCCAAGATAAAACAAGCATTAACAAAGCCAAAAGGCTGGCAGTGATTATCAGACCTATTGGCTTTGCAAATGGTTATTTAGCAATCCGATTTGTTAATGGGGAACACTTCTATTATTGGGACCGAACCAAGTTTTTGGCCCGGTCTGACTCAGATAGGGTTTTTTTGTTGGTGTTGTCTCCCAGCTAAAATTGTCTCTGCTGCATGTCAGTGCCATAATAAACGAATAATTGCTAGAGTGGGCTCACCCCTTGAACTATGAAGTATGCTGTGGTATTGGCATGTAGTAAGGTGAAGTAATACTTAAGTTTTATTTGTCTTTTTTAGTGTATTTGGAGAAGCTACTTCAATAAGTGTTTTTTTGCATTTACACAGTTTCACACATCTCATAGATGCACATACCCACCCATCGAAAAGCTAAGTGATTTTACACTTTGTCACAAACATATCACAGATGCACCCACTGACTGATTTAATTATGGATGTGAATTAATGGAAAAACGAAAACTGAGAAACCACTTTAGAGGAAACCAAATCAAGGAAAACCAATTTTAAGGAAAGGCAATTTTAAGGAAATACAAATAACCACTTGGAGGGGTTAGAACTAAATAGAAATATTGGACCTCCAGAACCACTCTTCAGATCACTTCTAGACCATGGAAGTGAGTTCTAACAACCCCTGTGGTGTCCCCCAGATCCCAGACCCTTGGAAGTGGTTTGGTGGTGCTCTTCTACCCAACTCCAAAAGCTGGAACTTAAAAATTGCTAAAAAAAAAAAAATGTCCTGGAGAGCTGCAGAAGACCGGGACCTACCTACCTACCTGCCAGTCAATCAGTCAGTCCAAGGTGCATCGTCATCCAGCCTGACTTTGCAGTAGCTTCTGTTATGTTCTTCTACAGAACAGCAAATCCTCTTTAGAGGGACCTCCTGGCAGTGGTATCATGACTCGTGGAGCCCTCTTCAGCTACAGTCCACAACCATGTCTCTCTGGGTGGATCAGAGATACAGAAAAACATCTAAGTAGAAAACGTCACCGGGATAAAACCCCATCGATGATGAAAACGACCTCCTCGGCCTGGAAATCCAGCTCTCCTGCTCAGAACTTTTTCCACCTTTATAACAGCTTCATCAATACCTCGTCCAGCGGCTCCCTGTTGTTGACAACGCCTCCTCAGATACAGCCTACTGCCTTGCAGCACTAAGACTCTACCTTCTCAAGAACATTTTGCGAAACTTCTTCTATGTCTGAAAGTAAGTTGTGACCAGCCCCAACTTTTGAATTTGACCCAGTCTCGCGTGACCAGTTATCAGTGGGTGGCACCTTGATCTTTTAGATATTAAATTTTTGTTTAGTTTAATATTATTTAATACATTTTACTCTATTTTTCTAAACTGGTGTGGGATTTTTCTTGCGCTGTGTTTTCACTTTATTACTGTTATGTTATATTTATTTTTAAAGCGCACGTTTACCCGAGGTGTCTTGGCGCTAGCTCGACTGAAGCCTGAAAGGAGTGCTCAGTGTGACCTAAAAAACATGTTTTGAGAGCTTTACTAAACAAAAGCAAGGAATGCATCGATTTTATATTAGTGGGTAACGAGTTCCAGGTTTTGGAAGCACATAGTTCAAAACTTCATCCTTCCCAGGAGGAGAATCTAAATTATGAGACCAAAGCATTTTTTGCTGAGGAGCAGCGCAATGTCCTGGGTGGTGCATACCATTTACATTTTCTTTTCAAATAGTCTGGACCGTGAAGAGCCTTAAAGGTGATGCATACTGCCTTAAAAGTGACTCTTTGCCTAACTGGCAACCAATGCAGTGTCTTTAGTGCTGTGGAGGCCGATTTGAAATTTGGAATTCCCAACAGCATACGTGCAGCTGCATTCTGTTGGTTTTGCAATATATGTGTTGCTGTTGCACGTTTGTATATAAGCTGTTTACAGTAGTCCATTCTGGACATGACTATAGAGGTGACTACTGTCTTTTGTAGATCTGCTGGGATATAAGAAAGAATTTTCTTTAAGGTTTCCAGGTTGTAGAAAGAAGTGGAAGAAACCGCATCTACCTTGGACCCAAAGGTAAGTCTGTCATCAACAAGTACTCCCAATTTGCGAACTTTCTTGATCGGGGTAGGGAGTGAACCCAGCTACAAGAGCAAACACAAGGGGGACAGAAAGAACTTTGTAACCAAACAGGATGATTTCTGTTTTCCTGAATTAATCTTCAAGCAGTTCCTGGTCATCCAGACGCTAACCGCCTGCATACAGTCATAGAATCGGGGACTCCAGCTTTGTTCATTTTTTGTTGGAGAAACCACGATCTGGGTGTCGTCGGCGTATGTGTGCTGCGTAAATATTTTACACTTCACCTCTAAATTAAGCTTGACTGCTTTTGTGCCAAGTTACCAGAGGGTTAAGCACCGGTTAATTTAGTTTTTGTGGGTCACACTCACAAGGACTGTGTTTATTGTTTGAGTGGGGCTTATACCCCTCTCAACTAATAACCCAATTATTTACATCCTACTTGACACCTTTATACGTTGTCAGAATGAGATAGATGTTCTGTTTGCCATATGACAAGTGCATTACTGTCACCGCACTGCACATAAAGCCCATGTTGTCACAGAGTAGCATGTGCAGTAAAACCGAAAGTAGTAGTCATTTTTGAAGCGCTCTGCAGGAAACATATGACAGTGTTCCCCAGCATGTTTACTTTAGTTTCAAAGGTAGATATGCTCACTCACTTCGGGGAGTCTAGGCCTTGAGGCATCCTTGGACACCCCCAATTAACATCCACAAACAGGAATGAGTTGGATTTAGGACAGTAAGTGCGCTAAAGGCGCATGAAAGACACGCCTTCCTGAGCCTCACGTGGCTCTCATGGGAGCAGTTAGTAAAGGCTCACTAGGCACACATTCGGTATGCTCAGAATGTCGATTGAGGCAAATTCTTGATAGGTACTAAAAAATTTGTGAAACTTTCTATTTATTTGTGAAGCTTGTTGAGGCATCAGCTTTCAACATGTCTGGCCATATGCCTGCAGAAATTTGCTTGGGGTGTGTTTATATGCAAGTTGGTTGATGACTTGGTAAGAGGGGGTTTGACTGGGAATTCTGTCCAGTGGTATATGAATATGATCACCCCTTTAATGGCGGCTGTATGTTGATGTGAGCATACTGCAGTGTTGGATTGGGCCCGTTGCTGGTGGTATGAAAGTCCTGTGTGTTGTGCGTTAATGGAGTGTGAGTGGTCCATAAAGCAGTTGCTGCCCTGTTGCAACTTTATGGATCACTTTCAATAGCCTTGGTTGCAATATTGTGACACTGTGATCAGTATTTGCTCTTTGAAGCTAGCACTAGCGGAGGTGCCAAAACCAACCAGAATACATAGTAGTTTCACTTTGAAAATTCAGTAACACCCCTTTATTTTTTTGAGAACGGAACCCCCAGAAGTGTCCAGGGTGGTGTAACTTGCATTGGTCCTGCTCACTTTCCCATAATGCACTGCAAAACGTGAAAGTGCGTATGTGGCTAAGATCACTCATTCATTTACAATTTGTTTTTGAAATTTCTGGAATCTGCTCCAATTTGAAAATTGACAATTGCCCTATGTTCCCACATGTCTCCACATAAAAATTAACCCAGTGGGTGGGCCTAGCGCCCACAATAAGAAAGGAAACAAAACGCAATTTGGATACATAACATTTTTCCACTGAAAACAACCCTGTTTTTGCAATGTGGGTAGCAGTGGATTTGGGGCTTGTCTGTGCCACCCTACCAAAACTGCACATTTCCAAAGGAGTACAGGGAGTTGTGGCTTGCATGGATCTCACAAGGTTTTCTTACCCAGAAGCCCCTGCAAACCTCAAACTTTGGCTAAAAACACACATGTTCCTCACAATACTGTGCGAGAAAGTTGCAGAATTTGTGGGGATCCACAAATTTCCTACCACCCTGAGTTCCCACAGGTTTCCTTATAACAATGGTACCCTACTTATGTGGATGGGCCAAGAGATTGCTACACAAAAAGCCCGAAAGCACCACCTGGAGAAATCAGCGACAGGGGTGCCTGTGGTATTTGGGGCCGTGCTCGATCCACCCAAGGAAAAACTACCAACCATAGACATTTTTTAAAACTAGACACCCAGGGGATCCAGGGTGGTGTGCCTTGCGTGGATCCCACAAGGTTTTCCCCACAATGCCATGTAAACCTCACCAAAACATCATGCATTGTCCTTACATTTCTCTGATGGAAACTTCCGAAAACAGCAGGAATCCCCAAAATTCCTACCACCCACTGTTATTCCACTTGTCCCAGTAAAAACGCTGCCACACATGTGTGGATGGCTAGTGCCCGCACCAGAACGGATCAAACTAAGGTCAATGGGACACCTCACAGGGGACTCATTTCTTATCTGATTTCTTTTCTGAATCTTCTAGCAATGGTTTTAGCAAAGTAGTCAAAACTCAACTTTCTATATTTCTGGAAAACGAAAAACTGCTAGACTATACAAGGGAAGTGCTTACTTCATTGAAGACGTTAGTGGCATTGCTTGTCCTTGATGGCCTCTGTGAAGTGCAGGATATTGGCACAGTTGCAGCTCTTGTTCTATTGAGTTGGTGGTCACTTACAGCACCCTTAATCACTCTATTGTCATTTCCAAGCTTCGAACGAATGGTTATCAGGTGGTAGGCACTGGC
Source organism: Calotriton arnoldi (assembly GCA_963921515.1). Taxonomy (NCBI): domain Eukaryota; kingdom Metazoa; phylum Chordata; class Amphibia; order Caudata; family Salamandridae; genus Calotriton; species Calotriton arnoldi. The sequence goes on from CAWUFW010000497.1 coordinate 1,619,568, forward strand.
TAACATTTAACCCATCCTCCAAGAGAGCTCATAGCTCGTATACTGTCTTCCTTCAGCTCATCCTATTACCCTCTTCATTGGGATGTGCCACAAAAGACTTAATTGAGCTACATCCTTTTCATTGTGTATGTGCATTCATGCCTATGCTAAAATTTATTTGGGGTTTCCATTACATTTTTATTTCACAACACCCAGATGATCTTCCAGTACATAGTTATGGGGAGGATCCTGTGCATTACTTTTATGGTTCAGTCTGGATGAAGTAAGATACACTGACGTGCAACTCCAAGAAAACAGAGGTAATGGTCTCAGGGTACGGAATCCACTATTTGGTTAACAACATGGTGGTGGTGGACAGCCAAGCTAATGTCCCCACCACCTCATAACCTTCATCCAAATTGTGCAATTTAGTCTTCGGGTTCAATGATTTCTGATCAATCTGATCCAAGTCAAAAGAGTTGTGCTCATCTGTTCTTCCCTTTTGACGTCTTTGACGAAAATCGGTTCTTCCCTCCATCCAACTCCTTCAGAAGGCAAGTAGCAAAATGGAAGTCAAAGTCACTATTTTAACTGGGCTGAGTATGGCAAGGCGATTTATTTAAACATGCCAAAATATTTTACCTCTAGACTCCAGATCATCCAGAATGGGGTTGCTCAGTTTACTTTGGATCCTAATCTGCAAACCCTATATGCCATCAGTTGCCTACCTGCACTGGATTTCAATAAAGCAGGTTACCTTTAAAGAGTTGTGACTTGGTCACCATACCTCTATGGCAACAGCACAACGTTTATCCACAGCCATTTTTGTATGTTTCTCCTTGCTTGTTGAGGTCCTCTGCCTGCTTTCTTTATAAGGTGACTTCTATTCACCATGCATGCTTTGTGGTGTTGTATTTACCTACTTGGCTCCTATACTTGAATCCTACACTAGAACGACAAAACTCTAAAGCTTTAGCTTAACAGCAAAAAGCATACCCAGAGGTGAGCTGGCTTGTCACAGTTTAATTAGCACTAAGACATCTATTTTGAGTAATTTTGTGCTTCTGAATTGCTTCCAATCTTGGTCCAAGTGTGCCAATAGGGCATCGTAGTGATAAAAACACCCCAGCAGTTTTGAGTAGTGTAAAGGAAGATGTTTTTCTACACGGAAACTTGTTGCCAATATGGAAAAAATTTAATTGGGCAAAGATACCTCTTCCCCCTTACTAACTGCCATGGACTGCCCACACAGCAGACAAATTGTAGGAAGAGTATGCCTCAGAAATATAAAACTGAGGTTTTTGTAGACTGAATAAATTGGAAATCTCGACAAAGCATAAGTAAAAACCTACTCGGAAGATTTAATCTTTCTTTGTGAATCAGGCCCATCAAATGGATGGCACTGCATTTTCCATCTCTAATAATGACTCAAAAGCAAGCAATCATTCATCCTTGTTTTGGGCTTGTTAACAGTTTTTATATAGTAGATCTAGAAAATGAATGTTTTGTCACTGTCTAATATTCTGACCTATAACATACCAAACCAACTTTAGGTAAAATATAAGATTTTTGAAGAAAGTCTACTGCGCCATAAGAGTGGGATTGCTTGTAAATCAGCAGAAACACATCTGATGGGATGTGGGGCATAACCAACCATGTTCACTGACTGAATAAATTCTCCACATGGCATGGTATTGGCAAGGGTTTTGACATATACTTTTATTTGCTAGATAATAATCAATGGATGCATTTCTTGAATGAATGGCATCCCGTATTATAAAACGGCATCAGGTTTTGTCATCACGATAGTGTTCCTGTTTCTATACCTTGAAACAACCAGCTGCCTTCAGAGAAGACAATTGGTAAACAAAGTGTTTTTTCCCCACTGGGGCACATATGAAGTTTTGCAAATTGAAACACATAGTCGGTAAACCCTGAATTGACACTATACTTTTATTTGGTTTACATTACTACTTCTCTTTTAGAAGCTCTACAAACTATTTTTATCTAACTGCAGAAGTTGGCACACTGGAGTACTGGTGTGTTGTCACCAAACAAGGCCAACGGCAAGGAATACTACCCCTGCTCTGGTGGATCCATGGTGAAGTCATGAATTTAAAATATTGAACACCTAAAGCGAGGAATGAGAAATGCTGAATTCTTTTAACCATGAAAAGCAAAAATAATTGTTATTTATATTGATGTTAACTAAAATTAAATAATTAAAAAAGCCCCCCTTGTTTTGCCACTTCACAGGTCCTGGATAATGCATGGTTCTATGTAAACTTTATTTAAAGCCCTGCCTTTTGTTTCTCTGTAATGTTGGGATCATTATCCTTTGACCTGTGTGTAGAATATTACCTGTGTTATTTGTTCTTTACTGGGAATCAACCATACTGCCTGATGTGCTTTCTTAGCATAGTATGTTTCTGTAATATTGTAAAAAGGCAAAATATAATAAAAGTAAACTTTTCTGCGACACTTGAAAACACTTATAGAATCAGGTCGCTCCAAATCTAAAATACTGCAGGAAGCTTTGATCCCTGTCTTACTCTTGGGAATAATAATGTGACGTAATAGTACTTGAAGTGGATGTTTGAAAGTGTTTCAGAATACCAGGGGAGGGAGATATTAGGTGATTATTGTATGAAGGGTACGAAGTATGCAGCTGGCCTCTTATTATGTGTTATACTTTCTGCTTGTATCTTCCCTGTCTGTATATGTTCGATCACAGTGAGAAGTGTGAGGGCAAGAGGTCTTTGGTGTATATGAAGATGACAAGGTTATATAGGAGTCTGTCTCGGATATACACTTGATGATTGTTTCCATATTTTAGTTTGGAAAAGAATAAAAAAATCTTTTTAAAAAACTGATTTGGTGTTCTTGCTCACCGAGTAATAATTTCAGGCGACTCTTCCAGTGTTTCACGAACAAAGAGCTGGTTCTCAGCAGAAGCTGGAATAGTTGCACTATTAATAAAAAAAAAATGATATAAATTAAATTATAACATGAGTACCATGGAGCTGGGTAACAATAAATATCAGTTATACAGTGCCAAGGAACTCTTCACGGTGAGCGTGCGCTTTACAAATACACATTATGTTATATTGATTTAAAATATTTATACCATTTCGTCAAATATTACAGTAACACTTTAATCAAAACGCTTGCGGTCTTTTTCAACATTCAAGTGTTTTAACATTAGGAGTGACATGAGTGTAAACCTGTTAAGACATGTGCAAATCCTTCCTACAATTGGAGTAATTGGAATTACGTGATTCTACAGCAGTGCTTAATTTGAGCCGGTGGTTTCCAGTGCTTGGCACCGGCACTTAATTGTCAGCACCAGGGCTTGTGACAGTCTGCCACAAGGTGGCGCTGTCTGGCTAATTCAGAGATGACCACAACAACAGTCGATTATTAATTCAATATACATTAAAAATTATTATTACTTGCCGCCCAAGCCATTCTTATAGCTTTGGGGCCCGGAATAGTCCAAATTGTCACACTTGTAGGATTGTGATGGTCAGTAGTTGTGTTGTTACTATCATGGGCAGCACTGGCAGGGGCAATGTGAGGTGCAAGCTGCAGTGGCCTCCTGACGAGAGCCCTGGCACTTAAATTTTTACAAACTAAACACTGTTCTACGGCCATAGGCATTTTCACAGAACGTAAAGACGTGGCACAGACCACCTTATGCTGCACAATTGCAGGATTTTAACAAAACAGATAGTTAGCAAAAGCAAACCCCTTTGGTAAATGGGGACTAGCCATCTTTCAGCAGCTGATATTGTTAATTGTCAATGCAAGATTAGTGACCTTATTACCTGTTTTTAACAGGATAGTCCTGGATGCATTTTTGGCGCCAGAATAAAAAGTCTACAGGTAGTTTAACTCATTATTATCTTATAATGGGAAATGCCTTGAAAAGAGGGAAATTCTGAAGCACTCCAGGAAGTATCTCCCTTTTATGTTCCTGCACAGACCAGTGACTGGCATCAACTGTTTACAATGGAGAATGGATAAGAGGTGTAAGGAACAACACTGCTTTACAAACATGTTTCCTATTAGTGAAGGTAAAACGTTAATAATTGTGATCGCATGCAGTGCAGTGGTCGTGGCTGGACCCTTGCGCCTTTAATGCAGTAGGTAGAATGTGCATTAGTCCAGTAAGGTTAGCAGCCAGTCCAATCCCGGGAAAACTGCAACTAATTCAGAACAGACCGAAGGTGTAGGTCACACAATATGCATGCATCTCAAAGGCTGCCCCTGCTAACCCCCATGAAATACAAACACATGTGTGTGTGTGGGAGGATATATATATATATATATCCACACACACAACCTTTGTCAACAAGGATTCAAAATTAATACGTTTTTTTCCATTTACATACATTTTATGGGCAAACATTTTGGACCTAGGATCATCAACGCATTGTATGCATCTTGTCAAATTAGATTTCTATTCACTGGATGATTTGACCTTAAGTGAGGACATGTAGGATTCACTTCTTGAACTAACATGAGGAGAAACTCTTAGCTACTGCTTGTGCAGGAGCATTTATTTATTTATTTTCCAGTTTTATATAGCGTAAACTTGACACGAAGGTATCAGAGTGCTTTACAGAGTTTGCACAGTAGCATCAGAAGAGAGAATACAGGGTAAAAATATGATGCAATATACAACAGGTGGTGTAGTATAAGTACAAAATAGTTCATAGGTAGCGATGGTTATTTCATACAGGGGTAAGAGGGTTAAATGCACAATTCTATACAGAGGTTGTGCTGTTCAGGCTCATTGGGAGTTGGGGGGAGACATTTATCCAAGGACATTGATGTTTTAGGAAGTAGGGTTTAGGTATTTGTTGATAAATAGTTTGATATTTTTCCTGAAGTGTAGGAAAGATTGAGTGGACCGAAGATCCTGTGGCAGGGCATTCCAAATTCTAGGTGCATTCCCAGAGAACAAACTGGTGAGTGATTTTTCTTTCTTGAATTTGGGTGGAAATAGGAGTATGGAGTTACAGCTTTGCAAAGGTTTCATTTGGGCAGCTTTTGATAGTTTGCTTGTGAGCTAGATAGATTTTTCAGTGTAGAGAGCTTTATGGGATAAGCAGACTGTTGTGCATATACTTCTTGCTTCATTTGGTCGCCAGTTGAGTTTTTTGACAGTGAGAGAGATGTAGTCAAAGCGGCTCTCCACAGAAAGGAGCCTAGCCGCTGCATTGAGTGTGGCTTTCATAAGGATATGTTAGGTTTTTGGGGAACCGGTGATCGCTGCATTACCGTAGTCTAGCTTGGAGAGGACTAAGTTTCAGCGAGAAAAAGACACTTTTTGTTGAGGCATTGATGTGGTCTTTCATGTTCAGGTTTTTGTATAGTGTAATCCCAAGAGACTTAATGGAGTTAGAGATAGAAATTTTGCAGTTTATTGCAGTTAGGTTGTCAAGCCAGCTGTGGATGGGAAGTGACTTCCCTTTAGGCTGGAGGAGTTCAGTTTTGTTGGAGTTTAGTTTTGGGTGGTTGTTAATCAACCAGGATTGCACCATGCAGATGGTGTGATTTAGGTGATGGATGTCTTTAGATGATGAGATTTTAAAGTAGAGTGGGGTGGCATCTGCATAGATGTGGTAGGCGATTGTGGCTTGATTCAGGATCATTGCAAGGGGCTCCATATAGAGGGTGCACAGTGTAGGGGATAAGACATCCTTGGGGGACTCCTTGTGGGCTGAAAATGCTGGTGAGGTAGAATTATTTAATTTGATTACGTGGGATCGTTGATTCAGGTTAGAGGCGAACCACTGAAGGGCTGTACCACTGATGCAGGCAAATTGAGAGAGGGTATTTAGGAGAATTTTGTGGTTGACCATATCAAAGGCCGCTGAGAGGTCCAGGAGGATTAGGATGCATGCCTGTCCATTATCTAGAGATCTGTGTAGGTTATCTGTGATGTTCAAGATTGCGTTCTCCATACTACAGCCTTTCTTGAACCCAGATTGAAAGATGTCATGCAGGTTGAATTTTTCAATGTGGTTGTTGAGTTGTGAGAGCACACATTTTTCGATGATTTTGGCAAGGAGAGGGATGCTATTTATTGGTCTGTAATTGTTAAGGTTGTTCGGGTCGGTGTTCGTTTTTTGATGAAGGGGTGACTTGGCTGAGTTTAAGGGAGGTTGGTATGGAGTCACTGGAAGCGAGGAGTTAATGATTTTGGACCATGTAAGGGTGACATGTTCAAAGTGACAATTGGTTTCAATCCTCTTCTAGGTAGACCTGCAACATTAAGCATTGTGGGTGTCCACCATAGCTATGGTACTTTAAGACTACTTCACATGGCAAAAGGATATCCAATATAATTCTAAAATGACTGGGCTGAGTACATGTCTTCAGGAAATCCACATATTAATGGTTTACATGGAATAAATCTTGATGGACCAGTCTACTGGTCTTTGACTGGTATCCCAAATCCCCACTCTTTCTCCCCCACCCAACAATTTCAATGGCACAAAATATGAATTAGACCATCAGTCTTCCTATCTACCAAGCTACTGTTCAACGGAAGTTGAATATTATACTGAAGATGATATGAATTCTTTCTGTGAGTGACATGATTAGGTATATCAAACAATGTAAAATGAGGAAAGGCAGACTTTTCTCACAGCAAAAGAGGGTTGCTCCAGGGGTCTAGACAGTGCCTCTGTCAATACTAACAATAAAAAAGGTCACACTGTTCACTGGTGCAGGTCTAGCAGGTTTTTGGCACAGCACATAACAGATGTTCGAATTATCAACAATGGTTCGTTTGGCTGGAGAAGGATGATAGATTGAGTTGCGGCTGGTGGGATTTGAACTAGAGAACTATGAGGCTCTAGAGGGATTCTCAGACATGAGGAGAGATTATCTTCAAACTTTGTAGGTCTCTGACCCTGAATTTCAAAGCCAAGCTAATCAAGAAAAGGTTATAGAACAGCCAGAAGGACTGGTTCATTGCAAGGGGGTATTGTCAATACAAAACACCTTACTCACGTTCTCTAAAAACTTAACTAGAAATCAAGAGCAAACCCCAAACTGCAGAAAAGTAACTGTGTTTGCTGATTTTCTTGAGAAGAGGTAACTAACCAATAAAACTAGTCTAGATTAGTGAGACAGGATTGGACTGTTTTCTAAAGGTTAGCCTTTAGAAGAGAAGCTGAAGACAGCCTATGTGTAGAGACATTGGTTGTAAATTGGGAGATGGTTCAAGTACGTCCGGTAAATTATATTGATTCTGGTTAATAAACAAAAATGATAAGGAAGTGCAAAGGAAAAATGTATCATGGCTAACCTTGCCACTCATACAAAAGAGACAGCCCGGATGGAGAACAGTAAAATGCAAAAACATAAGATGGTGCACTAACAATTTCACTGATTAAGAACCTCCTAGAGGAGTTAGCTCCAGGGTTATCTACTCCTATTTAGGGTGATACGTACCTGTGCTCAATAGAGAAATAAATTATATTCATGAGTATTGAGACTTCTGGTCTAAGGAGCAAATAACGTGCCCGTAAGGCATCTCGCCTTTACTACACACAGCCTTATCAGGAAAGTCATCCTCAATCAGTGCATTACAATGAGAATGATCTACAGTAGGCAAGTTATTGCACAGGCATACCACTATTTTTCTGAAGCTTACTGTGCTGTTTATCCAGGGTCTTTCATCCAAGTGGATGACTGTTACCTCCCTCAAATACTGCCAATTTGCTCCTCTGACAGTTATGCTGCTGCTCAGCTACTGTCTGCAGCCACAGCTTCCACAATGTACAAACGTCTGCTGCTAAACAGTTCAAACTGTCCTCTCATACAAGTAGGGAAACTGCTGTATCTCTGGTCACTGATGTGCATTGAAGTCTGAGAGGAGAAAGCATTCTCCTCTCAGAGAATGGGTGGGCGCCACGTCCAGGGCGACTGACGCTGGAATCTGGGGATCACGGTTCGATCCCCGGCGCCGGCGGCAGATTAGCCCAGCACCATGTGACTCTGGGCAATAGCTTGCTTAATCTTCCCGACGGCCCCCAGTGCCTGGAGACCCTTACGGGTGATTGTTCGCGCTTTACAAATGTGGATTATTATCATTATTTACCAATGAACTGTTGTTTCTGAATCTTTCATCTGTGTTTTTGCTATAGGTCACGTGACAAATTTCTATTCTGGGACCCATTAAGGGAAAGACTACCAGCTAAAAGCAGGTACTAAGATAAAGCAACAATATATTTGTATTTCTTTCCTCAGCATTCCACCACCATAAGCATACCACTTATTAGTGTCTGTGTGCATCTATAAAACAGTGGCCTGAGTTGGTATGAACGCCTACAAAATCTATATTGTAATCTGGACCTTGTCTTTTATAGTATCTTGAAATAATACATCATATATGAGATATTCATGTACTCAAACAGAGTTGCATAATTGCATTTCAGAACACATCATCCAGATTTGTATTAACTTAAACAATAAAGATGGTGTGCTTTCAATTTTACAATAATTCTTAGTATACTTTCTAAAAGATTTGTTTGATGAGTACCCATAAATAATATTTGCATTATCCCTTAGGCTACAATATGTTCATACTTACGTTTTAATTAATTATAGAAAAATTTGAATGTCATAATAAAGCATCTGACCTTGTATCGGACTTCTCTTGTAGCTGATGGGTTGGCAAAATGGTTGTCAGGGAGCCTCTTGTGGTCTGCTTGGAGTGGAAATGTTAAATATAAGTATTCAGTCGCATTGCTAAAGTAATAAAAGTTCTATTTAATAGATTTGTTTAATCAAAAAAGTACCTCAGATTTTAGTGATTCCACTGGTGACTTATTAAAGGCACTCCATTTCCTTAAATTTGTATCATGGTCCTCTTCGCTGTTGCCAGAAAGTAGCCTCTCAGAGGAACCTGAAAAAAACAATTACATTTTATAAATATATATCGGTTGCCACTAGATAGTTATCGATAGAATGGTTAGGAAATTCCTTTTTTTGTTCCCTAAAAACTTGCCATTGTTTGACAAATCTTAATGAAACATTCCACAAAAGTGTTCTTTTTTGCTTAACTCCTTCCTGGAACGTTTCGTGTTGATCCATCAAGCGGGGGCAAAGAAAACAGGGTTCCCAAAATGTTAAATCCCCCTCCATTTTTCATAGACATTTTTAGAGCATAATAGCGCAAAAACGACTGAACGGAATTACATAAAATTTGATAGGAGGCTAGATTTTGGTCCAGAAGGCGTTTATTTTTATATGATTAAATCTGTACAGCAGTGTTTGAGAAATTAAGGTTGAAAATTATAGATTTTTATTGGCAGAGAAGGGTTTCTGAGAACAAGGGCTCTGATTGGCTGGCTACAACGTCAAAAGAAATGTTGTTGCGGCCAATACAGGACTCAGAGACTTAATCCCTGTCCTGGAAAAGTTTTAAAAAAAGAATATAAGGGGGCAGGGAAGGGATATATTCTCCCCCTTGCCCTTATATGTGAATTCCCAAAGGGGCGTTGTAAAAAAAAAAAAAAAAACAGGTGTTATTTATTTTTATGTAAAATGACCCCTGGGGTCACCTGGGGGCCAAACAAAATACATATTGGGAAGGGGCGTGCTTGGGGCGTGCTTGGGTCGAATTAAGGCCCAGGGGACCCCATCCCATGGCCCAGCATTATTATGAAAAGGATGAGGAAGGAGCATGCAGTCCCCCTTCCCGAGCCTATTAAGGCCCCCGGAGACCATATCCCCTGGGACCCGTCATTACTATGAAAGGAGAGGGTGCATGCAGCCCCCTTTCTGAGCCTCTTAAGATCCCAGGGACTTCATCTCCAGGGTCGGCTCCTATTATATGTCCTGGAGAGCCGACTCCCGGGGCACAGATCCCTTACCCACAAGGGCATGGGCAGGGAAAACCTGTCTGGTCCCTCCCGGTGGGAGCTGCAAAAGTGATCCAGCTGGCTGAGAACACACTGCTTTCTCTGCCCACGCTCTTGTGGGCAGGGAAAATTAGATTGCTTCTGCCTACCGGGTGCAGAGAAAAGAACCTGCTCACGTCGGGCAGGAGCAAAGTCAGCTCCCGCTGCACCAAGTAAGTGGGGAAACGTGGCCATGGGGCTCCCCCAGCGCCTCCCAAATTTGTGAGTTGTGGGTGCCCCGGGTGGGCTTGCCCCTCCACATACAAAATGCATCCGGCCCAGGAGATGGAGTCCGCAGGGCCTGTAAAGGCTCGGGGAGGAGGCTGTACACCACCCTCCCTGTTAAGTGAAAGCTCGCCCCGGGGAATGGGGCCCACAGGGGCCTGTAAGGGTATGGGGAGGGTGCTGTATTCCCCCTCCCCATTTAAAGAATGTTGGCCACCGGGCGATTGGGTCCCCAGGGTCTGTAGAGGCTCGGGGAGCGGGACTGCAGGCCCACTCCCCTAAAAAAGAATGTTAGCAGCAGAGGATGGGCTCCCCAGGGCCTGTAAAGGCTCAGTAAGGTGGATCCAGCGTCCCAAAAGAATATGGCCCAAAAGAATATGGCCCAAGGGAAAGGGACCCAAGGGGCCTGTAAAGGCTTGGGGGAGGGCGTATGCCCTCCACTCCTTTTAATGAATGTGGCCACAGGCAAACGGGTCCCAGGGGCCTTCCAAAGTTCTGGAATGGGGGTCACCCACCCTCTTCCCATAAAAAAGAAATAATTTGCCTCGGGGTATGGGCTCTCTGGGGCCAGATATGGTTTGGGGAGCTGCATGCTCGCCTCCCCTATAAAAGAAGTTGGACCCTGGGGCATGGGGTTCCCTGGGCCAGTAGTGGCTCCCCCCTTGCAGACAACCCCACACTGTGTACGGCAAAAGGCTGTGCAAGGCCCTGGGTTGGCTGCCCATGGGGGTTTGGATGCAGGGCCTGGCCACAGGCCAGGCCCAGATGTCAACCCCATTCTGCACACGGCCAAAGGCTGGGCAAGCAGTGGAGCTGGGTTAATCATTTTTCCAGGATCCCATCAGGGCCTGATGATTTGATACTGATTATGATGCCAATACATTTCTGCTTTTAGTAACCAAGACACTGCCATGTTTGTCATATTCATTGCTATTTGGAAGCGTAATAATGCATAGTGACTAGCTTGTCAACCTGGACAAAAGAGAAGGATAGTTTCCCTTGGAGCCTTTACAATTGTTCCATAACTTTAGATGTCCAATCAGAGGCATTCAATCCCTTGTTTTCACAAAATTACAGTTCTGAGAGAGAATTCTACTTGTAAGGAACTACTGTTTTGTGCAACAAGGTTTTAGGCCCTCATAAAATTACTAGATATCCCTCTCACGTCAGTAGTAACTGTTTGAAAAGTCTTCAACAAGGGTAAGATATTGTTAAATGTCCATAGGTCTTGAGCTAGATCCAAGAGCTTGAAATCTTCACAAATCTTCAGTACCCTTGAGTCTTTAATATATGTCCCTCTCCAGTAGGATGCAACAGCCTGAAAATTCATTCACAAAGCTTTATTACCTTAAAACATTACCAGATGTCCGTCACCAGTCAGACGCTATTACTTGTAATGTCCTTCACAAATCTCAGGGCGGAGCTTCAACATATAAACTTTGCACTTTGCTATTTTGATGATTTATGATTTTTTTACATGATATGTCAAATTTGTTTTATGATGGGTCAAAACTGCAGCTTTCAATAAATGTCTTCATTGCTATGGAAGTATGCAATGAAATGCTAAAATTCTTGGGTACCTGCAGTCACATTTTATGTAGATGTATACATTTGAATAAGCAAAATGCAGCCACTTAAGTGAAGTTAGCAGACCCATTGTGCTGTACTGTTTGCTGTGTTGGGAGGAAGTATAATTTGAGTGATATATGAAAAAGACCAATGGAAAAAGAAGGTTGACTAAAATGTCCTCCATAGGCATGTATATTTATTGTGATTTAGGATTGTTTGGAAAACATGAGGCTGGCAAGACCCTAAAAGTTGTTTCCAGGCCAGATCTAAAAATAGCACAGGTTAATTAACCTAAAATATTATATCTGTCTTCAAAGTTCTCAATTATTGAACATATGGTATTGAATTTTCTACATTAGGTTGTCAAATTTTCATACTGCAATGGCTGAATTGAACAATGTGTCCTAAAGTATTAAATCTGCATTGAAAGGCAAACGTTTCCACTTACACATGTGGAAAAAGAGATTTTAGTTGCTTTATTGGATATGACCTAAAATGATTATATTTTTAGACTTCTTTTACCCTGAATATTTGTTATTGTATTTTCTTGATTCATGCCTACAAGTCATCTTATAGAACACAGTCAAAATCTTTAATCACCAAATCACCCCATATATACTCTACAGTATTTTACCAAATGTATCATGAGGGTATTCTTTATTTTACAAAACAGACTAATATCACAGAGCTAACTCTCCTCGTATCTTAGGGTACCTCTCCTTGCCTTACTATTCCCCATTCAACTGTACATGAACAGCTGTAATGCTCTCAGCTCCGAAGCTATAAAAATAGCCAAACTCTAGATATTATCAACAGGTTCCAAATTTTTGAAACGTTTCTCTCAGCATGTGTTGGACCTGGCATCCTCGGTATGGTTTTCCCCTAACTATTTGCCTTCAGACCTTCTGTTTTTGCTGCTTTCATTTTTACCTGCCTTAGGACTTTGCACATTTTACCACTGGTAAACAAAGGTAAAGTGTTTGTGTTCTCTGCTCAAAACAAGGTAATATTGGCTTATACTCAATTGGCATATTTAATTTACTTATAAGTCCCTAGTAAAGTGCTCTGCATATGCCTAGGGCCTGTAAATTAAATACTACTAGTGGGCCTGCAGCACTGTTTATGCCAGCCACTTGAGTAGCCCTTTAATCATGGCTCAAGCCTGTCACGGCAGAGCCTGTGTGTACAGTTTTAAACTGCCATCATGACCTGGCAAAATAAACTGTTGACAGGCCCAAATCTTTCCTTTTTAATACCTATACGTCAGCCCTAAGGTAGGCCCTGGACAGCCCCAAGGGCAGGGTGCAGGGTACTTGAAGTGTTTGACGTGTACTCTTAAGTTTTACATGTCTTGGCAGTGAAAAACTCTTATATTCATTTTTTAACTACTGCAAGGCCTATCTCTTCCATAGGATAACATTGGAGTTGACTTACTACCTTTTATAAGTGTAATTTCCAAAAGGGAAGAGATGATAGATTCATGTTTGGTGTCTCTAGAATCCTAATTTAAAATCCTAACTTAGGGTGAAGTCGGATTTTAAATTCCAATTCTGAAAATGCCACTTTTAGGAAATTGGCATTTTCTTGCCTTAGCCATTTAGTGCCTGCAGCCTGTCTCTGGCCACATGACTAGGAGCAGTTGGGCTTTGTGCATTTCTTCCTGACAGCAACACACACTGGGAGCTTAGGTGTGACTGGATGGGCCATCACTTCCAGAATGGGAGGGGGAAGCTAGCCACACCCTGACTTAGATTGTGTCCTGCCTCCACACAAAGGGCTGCATACCCCCTGCAGTTAGTCTGGAGCCAGGGTAGGGAAAGCAGGGCATCTGCGCACTTCAAATGAATGCCTCTAGAAGCTTCTCCCTGCTTCCAAGGCACAACAGTGTATAAAAGAAGGACTCAGACACCACCACTTCAGTACACTTCTGCACCTGTGGATACTCTGCCAGGAAGACGGACTGCTATGCTGCTGAAGGACTGACATTCTGCTGGACTTCACTCTGCTAGACTCCTGCTTTGCTGTGCAGGCATGCTGCCATCCTGCCTAGTTGAGAAGGATGGACCTACATCTCAAGAACCCAGAACTCAGAGTGACTCCAAGGGCTAGTTGGCTGGCCTCCTGATTTCAAGCCTCAAAGACATAACAGGCTTCCAACAAACTTGCATCTGCAACTGGGGTCTGCCATATGGTGCACCCCAGTTCTGGACCCTTGGAAGTGGGTCTAAGGAGCTTTGCCATCCCCTGTGGAGCCAGTGGAACCAACACATCACCTCTGCTGTGCAAATCCGGACAGAACCAACGCATCTCCGCTGCTGCATGAGTTGGACCCATCACAAAGACATTGCTGTCACAGCCCACATCGTCTTCAGAACCACTACTGCATGATGCATCCTCTGTGCAGGCCCTTGCATCTTTCATCAGCCTCAATGACAATGCCAGATTCCGCATTGCAGCCTCGCTTCTCCTCAGAACTGACGCATCACCCTGACAGTGCGCCTCATCCCCGACGGGATATTCGACGTCGCTGAAAAAGAACCTCGCACCGCAGCCTCCCCGCATCTCGGGACTGCGGCAGCTGCATGACACATCGTTGACAAGGACCCACGCAAGGCTCCGCAAATCAGGATTTAAGGTACTCTGTTCAGCAGCCCTGATGGCCCATGCTATATCGTGGTTAGCCTGAACTTGTGACTTTGTCCCAGTTTGGCGTGCCCAGATCTTCAGAGTTGGTGCTTTATGCCTTTTGGTGCTATTTTCACTGAAATCTTTAAAACTGCATATCTCCAGTTCTACTAACTTGTCATTTGGGTCTTGTTTTTTCAATTAAATTAAGCTCTCATTTTCTAACCTGGTGTGGGATCTTTTTGTGTGGTGTCTTCACCGTTTGAAGTGTTGCAAAAAAACTTTACACATTGCCTCTAATTTAGGCCTGACTGCTCTGTTCCAAGCAATAAGGGGATTGAGCAAAAGTTAATTTGGGGTTTGCTTGTGCCTTACCCTGACTAGAATTGTGATTGCTGCTTGTCCTGGGTTCACACCCCAGTCAACCAGTAATCACATTTCTAACAGGGTGAGATAGATTAGGAGTAAGGTTCCCATTCACCATGAGCTACCATAGCTTGTAAAAACACTGTGCAGTGTTTGAGGGCTCCTTTTTCCCCTGCTGGCCAGCAATTGACATTGCCCCTAATATATGTGCCACCAACAGCCCACCTGAAGTACATATGTATTCCAACATCTATTGGAGGTTGTCTCACATATCTGCTGCAATTCTTCAGGGGTCACATGCCAATGATAAGTCGTATATGCCTATTCCCAATAATGGATACTCCTGTGTGTTTTAGGGAAGCATTGCCACGCCAATTCCCAGCCTGTCTCTGTGACTGCTCTATGAAAGATCAGATCCAACCTTTCTTGACATCCTCACTCAGTGGTGCAAGTGTTCTTGTTTAGAATTTTGCATATGTCTGATAGCATCCCCCTGGAGCCTAAATGTGTTCTGGCAAATCTTTCCATAGGCATTAACTCTCATTCCTGCTTCTCTATTCAGGGGAGAGCAACACCGAATGTGTCATTTAAAGATATTGTAATCTGTTTGTTTCCTTCTTACAGGAACCAAAAGATTGTATTCCTCAAAGACTGAATATATCTGATATCATTCTGCAATCTCCCTCCCTTCATTGTTTGAAGGCTACTCCTTGAACAGCTGGTGTGAAGTGTGCGTCATTTATTCGCATATTTGGGATGGAGAAGCTTGTCAGTCTTACTCTCTGCATCACTGTATCCCAATGCTTCTGATACTTTTCTGACCAGGATAGCTACGTAAGCATTTTGAGGGTTTTGATTTTTCAAGCTATGCTATTCCTACAGTGGTCTTCCTCTCACTGCCCAATCATTACAATCCATTTTCCAATGTCACTCCTACAGTCCACTTCACTACTACTCAGAGGTGAGTTGCTCTTTAGTACGACAGTATGTCTGGACACCGCACGCCTCCCTTTTCTCTCAGCACTTAGCACTTTTGCATTAACTCTAGGTCGGTCTCCTGTCCAAATGAATGCTATACGTTCTTTTTTTAGTGCTGCCAGTTCTATATCTAGAATTTTATCTGGGAGGGGCTGAAATAAGTATATGAGGCAAGTGACCATAATAATTTTAATTACATTGATATGCACTAGCAATGAAATATACATAGGTTCCATTTGAGACAGGTACCTTTTTTTATCTGTTTATAAAGTTCTGGCTAGTTGACTACACACTACCCTTCAAGTTTACTCATTAATTGTATCCTCTGTTAATTGATTGATGGCACAACCTTCTCAAGGGACACCATGTACTTATCTTTGCAATCATATTTTGTGATAGCCAAAGGTTCAGCATTTCAGATTTCTGTTTATTAACTTTAAATCTAGAGAACCTTTTAGATGCCTTCATTATCTGCAGTACCTCTCGGATAAATGTTTCGGGTCTGGTCAGCATTAGTAAGACATCATCCTCAAGGATACAGATCATTTGTTGATCTCCCTCAAATGTAATTGCAGCAATACAATATGAAGTGATCTAGTACATCGCATTTGCTCTGGAAAAACCCAGGAAGAAACATTTCAACCTTATGCAGCATGCCAAACTTTCCACATAAATAGGCATAAGATTTATGGTTTAATCTATAATTCATAATAACATTGAGAATGATCATTTCAAGAGTGAGTGTGTTATTACATTTATGCAGCAAACCAACATATTATGGATCCATCTCTATATGTTCCACTGCCAAGCAGTCCAGTTGTGTGAAGTGAAGGGTTTTAAAAGATGACTTGTTGGACCTGCCATCGTGCAGGAACTCCCCCAGATTTTTGCCTTCTGCTGCGGAACCCGTTTTTGTTGGCATTAGGACTCTGTGCACCTTTTTCCTGTTAACCAAAAACATGGCACAATTGGCATCTACCTGATTGCTACATTTAATTTACTTGTAAGTCCCTAGTAAATGGTACTCAGGACATAGTGGGCCTGCAGCCCTCATTTTACCACCCACTAAAGTAGCACTTTAAAATCATGTCTCAGGCCTGCTATTGCAGCCATTATGGCAGTTTTAACTGTCATTTTGACCTGGCAAAGTAAATTTTTTGCAAGGCCTAAACAGTCCCTTTTAATGCGTATAAGTCACCCTAAAGTAGGCCTTAAAGTCTCATAGGAGACGGTGCATTGTATTTAAAATGAAGGACGTCTGTGTTTTAGTTTTACTTGTCCTGGCAGTTAAAAACTTCTAAAGACGTTTTTCACGGATGTAAGGCCTAACTCTCCCACTGACTAACACTCGGTTACCCTACTACTTTTAATACGTGCTAACTTTGGATTGGGTGCAGATAGAAATATGCTGTTTACAATCAAATGAACTGTAATTTAAAACCTTCTTTAATGGTAAAGTTGGATTTTAAGTTAGAATTCTGAAAATGGCACTTTTAGATTGTTGGCTTTTTCTTGTCCCGACTATTTGTGCCTTCTTCTAGCATCTTGGGTCACATGACTGTGAATAACTCTGCTTTTGGAGTTTATGTATTGTTTGCAGACCGTAACTCTTAGGTGTGGACAGGATGACTGGGAGGGGCTAAAGCTAGCCCCAATTGCATTTCAAAGGGCTTTGCCTCCTGCACACAAAGGAATCTGGCACCAAGCCTGCCCTGGTTTTTGTCACCTCACAAACAGTTTGGGTGTTTGGCAGGGGAAGGGAAAGAACTTTCCAGAACAAGATATGGGGATAGGATCAGCAGTCGCCCCACATGAAGGCTGGCACCAGGTATACATATTGGACCTCCAGAACAACTAAAGAGAACACTCCTAGACCTGTGGATGTTACAGAAGGAGGACCGCCCTGCTTTCAGAGGACTGATCTTGTGCTTGAAGGACTGCCTTGCTGTAGGAACACTGGATGTGCTTACCCTCATCCTTGGCTAACCAGAATGACTACATGGGTCAGTTGGCTGACCTCCTTTGTGAGCTTCAGGGACACAAGTTTCAGAGGCCTCCCTGCCACTGCAGTGCTGACCTACTGCGTGTGGACCTGCCTGAACATGCATTTCGACCTGCCTGAGCCCTCCTGACCTCTGCTGGAGTGAGTGCCTGATCCCCAAGTGATGCCTTCCAAGGTCCTGGACCCTTGGCTGGCATTAGAGTGTACTCCCCCCCAAAGAAAAGGTGAAAACCCTGAAGTTTGGTCTCCTTGCGACTGCAAACGGGGCCATTTGCGCCAAGACCCTCCCACCCGTGATGACCACAACACGAAGCTACGGTGAGACCTGCTCTTCATGTCAACAGTAACCATCGGTGCCGACTGGCAACACAAGACCTGCACTTCACGCTACAGCAACGAGAGCCTGCAATGACCACCAACACAAAGCTATAGCAAGGACCGTCTGCAACACCCGACCTAGTGTTCCCGCTACAGCAATGATCATCCGTGACTCTGTATCTGCTCCTCATGGTCCCCTCCAACGCAAATGGAACTCTTCACGTCAGACTTTGAAAGTAACTTTTGAGCGGGACAAACCGGGTCCCTGTACCCAACCTGCCCTCCAAAGCATGAACTTATGACTTTCCCCCAGTCTAGGGCGTCCAGATGACTGAGTGGCGCTTTGTGCTTTTAAGAGCTATTTTCATAGAAATATCTAAAAGTGAACATCTCTGGTTCTACTGATTGCGTATCTGTCATTATGGTATCATTTTACTTATTAGAATTTACTTTATTTTTCTAAATTGGTTTGGAATTTGTCTTGTGTTGTGTTTGAACTTTATTACTGTTTGTGTGCTGCATAAATACTTTACACATTGCCTCTAAGTTAAGCCTGTCTGCTTTGTGCCAAGCTACCAGAGGGTTAAGCACAGGCTAATTTAGTAACTTTTGTGGTTCACCCCGACCTGGATTCTGGTCCTGCCTCAGCAACCAATATTTCAATTTCTTACAGGACTGAATACTTATCAAGCAATACTCTAAATGAAAGTTCTAAATGAAAATTGGGTGGGCAGCTACAGTAGGAAAACATTCTATAAATTTGATCCCAAAATTGAAAATGTTTACTCATATGCATGGCCCCTGCTTGAAGGGGAAAGTATCGACAGTGTACAAATGTAGGGCATGATATAACCTAGATCTTATTCTGTAGGTATGTGGAGCTTTTTATGGATATGGAAGCATTAACTATGAGCAATGTAACTGTGCCCCGGAGATCTAAACATATATTCCTGCTTATGAGAATCAGATCCATGGGGGCGTGGCCAACCGCCGAAGATGGCGGACATCTGAGGGAATAGCTCCCGGGTCTGGGCCCGCTAACCATATCGAATCCCCTGACAAACTGAGACATCTGCACTGCCCATGTTGCAGAATAGAAGCGGGGGGCACCCACAGACCACTACATGAGCCCGGACGAAGACGCGGCAGTGGATCGGCTGGGACTGAAGCGTGCTGGGCCTGGCCGCCTATACTCGCTGCTGGTGCATACCTGGTGCAGCTAGGCGGTGACCTGCTGGGCTCTCTTAGTGTACCTGCCTCAGGCTGCCTGCTGAACTGCGGACCCCAGTGGTCGACACTTGCTGCCCAAAGGGCCCCTGCATGCCGTTGTCGTAACATCGGAGGGTACCCGGCGACATCAACCGAGATAGTGGTCATGATCAGCGGGCTGGACGGATAGGGCTGGTGGAGGCATGGCCCTGGAAGGAGCGGCTGGGTGCTGTTCCCTGAGGAGGGGCTCGGAAGCTCATTTGCTAAATGGCGCGAAACTCCTGTGGGCCCCCCAGAGGATTCTACAGAGGCCTGGTTGGTAAAGGCACTCCTTTTAACTCCGACATTCCAGCACTAACCGAGGCCTGCCACCAGGAGGCGATGTGAAGGGGGGTGGGGAGGACACCCTTCGAGACCAGAGGTATTCTACTAGGCAGAGCGTGCTTGCGCCAGTGAGGACAGACACAGGCGCTGCAGTGGAAACAAAGCAAACACAAGGAGATGATGAACGGAGCGCTGAAACTTTTCAGACACTCACCCCCAGTCACAGATCTGGGTTGAATCCATCATCATTCTTTAGCTCACTTCGCCACCTCAGTTCAGACCCAGCTATATGCAAATCAGTCTTGACCCTGTGCCTCAAGGGAACAGTCCAGACCGAACTGCTAAGCCAGGTCTTCCCTGAACCGGAAACAAGCATCCTGGGACCGGTTTCTGGGTAACACCCTTCATCAGCCAGGCTAGCTTGAATCCAGTGGCAAAGTGAGCAAGGAACCCACGTCTGGGCATACCCTGCCAACTTAGGGCGAACAAAGCAAACACAAGGAGATGATGAACAGAGCGCTGAAACTTTTCAGACACTCACCCCCAGTCACAGATCTGGGTTGAATCCATCATCATTCTTTAGCTTACTTCGACACCTCAGTTCAGACCCAGCTATATGCAAATCAGTTTTGACCCTGTGCCTCATGGGAACAGTCTGCAGTTTGCTGCAGTGGAAACACCCTGTTGACAGTGCTCCTGGAGCTAGGCGGGCACCGCCAATCAGGACTGAGAAGTCTCAGCGCCTACACTGCGACCCTATTCTTGAGGGCTGGCCAGGTGCGGAGTGGTGGTGCGACGGACCAACTGGGGTAAGAAGACTTCTGATAGAACCCCCCCAACCTCTCCTGCTTCTCGGAAAGGACTCTTGAATACTACTGAGGAGGGCGTAGTTGAGATGGACTAAAACAATACAATGGGCCGCACAAAGGGGAAACAGCTTGACCATGGATTCTCGGGAAGCCACCAACTGGACGAGCAATTGAAACTCCCACGATCACGGAAGACATTGTGCCGCTACAATAGACCCCTCTCCCCCTGACAAGTTGGACATCATTCATAAGGAAATTAGGGAATCGCGTGCGGTGCTAGATCAGCAATTGGGAGCCCTCACCACGGAGGTAAGCCTCCTCAGGACAGACCATAAGAAACTGCCAGAGAAGGTCAGAACTAACACAATGACACTCTCTGATATGGCCCGGTGGCACAAGGAACAAACGAAGGTGGTTGCTCGGCTTCAGAATCAGGTTGTGAAGCTACAGGACCGAGTCGAGGACGCAGAAGGGCGCTCACGAAGAAATAATGTAAGGATACTTGGACTGCCGGAAAACTGTGAAGGAAATAACCCCATCCAATTTAACGACAGAGATACTCTCCTCCGCAAAGCACGAGAAAATGCTCCCATACAATTCGTGAACCCCAGAATCTCTATGTTCCCTGATTACACTGTACATATCCAGCGCCAGCGGGCCTCCTACCAAGGGGTCAAGAAACATCTGCAACAGCTCAACCTTAAATACGTCCTCCTGTTCCCAGCTCACCTCAAAATCATGCACAAGTGCACAAGTCACTTCTTTGACAACCCGAGGCGGCGTAGTCCTGGATTAAAGACATTTTCCCAGATCTCACAATCCTGGAAGAGCACAGACACCTGCCCACACAATACACGGCGCAAGCGGTTAAGCAGTGGCACTCAAAGCGGCCACGCCAAGATGGCGAGTCAATGCCAACCCATGAACAGATGCTGGAGGGTAGACGTGCAGTGCTTCAGATTGCAGCCACACTACAGGACATGAGGTCACCAGCCGAGGACAAGACACCGTCGGACGGCACGGCTCACACAGACTCTGACAACAGCCTAGCGCTCTTTCCATCGATAATGCCACAGACAGTGAACAAAATACTAGGACGATAAAGGTACTTGGCCACTGACTGGATACAATACAGTAAGGGTGCTTGAACTAAGCTTGCTTACTCTCCGTACACATGTATATATGTGACATACTGGATGTGGCCACCACACTAACTGGCTAGTCACATGCTTAAGGGGCCGTGCACAGCAATGGAATTTAAATCTGTGACCTTTGTATTACTATGACGGCAGGGGCAGATTCCACTTTCTATGCTACTTAGATTCTAGGGGAGGGGTGGGTGGTCGGGTTGTGGACCCGGTGGCCCTTAAACATAGGATACATCCTAAGGCCACACTAGAAGATGTGGATGGTCTCTGCATCCAAGACGACCCCACAAGCAAATGCACGTACCTCATCACAGTTTTGCCTTACAAGGTTCTTGTTTGGTCGAACACAGTTTATAGGTTGGACCGTGTATTTGGGATTTTGATGTTTACTGTGTTGGGGAATACAATGGGTGCACCTCCCATGCCAGCCTCGACATTATACATAACACACATAGCTATGTCACACCACTATAATTTTGCAACCTGGAATGTGAGGGGGATGGGATCGGTCCATAAACGCTATTGAATCTATGCCCAGCTTTGCAGGCACAAATCCCAGATAGTGTTTCCACAAGAGGCACATCTGACATCCTCAGAGGCCCGCAAGCGTCACGAAAAATGGAAGGGGCAGTTATTACACATGACATACTGTTCGCTTGCGAGGGGCGGCGGTGTGGATGAAAGCGGGAGTTCCCTCCGAGGCACTAGACACACATAGTGATACAAATGGTAGGTACACTTTAAGCCTGGGCAAGCTGGATGGCACATAGGTAGTATTGGGCAGCCTTTATGCCCTGAACACTGAGCAAGATGCCTTTCTGGCTCGGGTCAGTGCAGCGCTGGCGGACTGGACAATGTATCCATGGATTCTTGGTGGAGACTATAACGCAGTATAAGACATACACCTGGACTGATCACATACTCCACTGCCAGGCGCCGTGACGGTCCGACAAGCCAAGGCCCTGTCAGCATGGGTGCAGGGTTGGTCACTAGCTAAAGCATGGCACAGTAGGAACACATGCTACATACACGCATAGACCACATATGCTTCCCTGCATTGTTGGCACAAATTCTCCTTGGAACTCACTTTGTCGTGGGGTCGCGTACCTACACCTGTCCAGATGTGGAAACTTAATCCCCTTTTATTGGAAGATAGTGCTTTCCGGGCCCACATTGCCACCACTATCAAGACTTATTTCTCGATTAACACGAATACTGCCTCCACCCCGCAAATAGAGTGGGACACATTTAAGGTAGTAACGAGGGGGACAGCAATTAGCTCTGTGGTTGGGGCACAACAAACTATCCTTTGTGGATTACAGAGGGTAGAAGAGAGCCTGTGCACTCTAGAGAGGGACGCGGTGGAGACCCCGGAGTGCCAGGCGAGTCTCTGGGATGCACTGTGGTGAGTACGCGGGGCTGCTGGAGCGTCTCCGGTGGTAGACCTCTGCGCATACACACAGAAGATACACACAGAGGCGGACAGAGCGGTTTCTCTACTGGCTCGTTTGATTAGGGATGACCCCTCTTCACTGAACATACTTGAAATCACCACCCCACTGTGCGCACACACAGACACTCAGAACTAAGTGAACGAAGCCTTCTGGGAATATTACGAACACTTATACACGGCTCCCCAGACTGCAGAACCTCAAGCGATCAGTGATTTTTTAAAAGCAATTTAGTTGCCTCAGATGACTGTGGCAGATGGAAAATCACTTGAAGAACCGATTACTGCAAAAGAGATCCGGGAGGCTATTAGAGACCTTCCCCGCATTAAAACCCCAGGATTAGATGGCCTACCCGTAGAGTTTTATCCTGCCTTTGCCACACAATTGGAGCCCGGGCTGGAGCACCTGTACCGCACCTTGCTGGACGGGGGAGCATTTTCCCCAACCACAGTACAAGCCCTAGTGACATCACTGTTGAAACTGGGCAGACATCCAGACATCACGGCATATAGACCCCTATCGCTCCTAAACACAGAGTACAAATTATTAAGCAAAGTTCTGGCAGGCTGTCCTCTCCCCTTTCTCCCCAAACTAATCGACATGGATCAATGCAGCTTTGCGCCCGGCCGGAGTACATCCCTAAATATACGCAGACTCTACTAAATAATGTGGGCAATTCCGGATCACCTCCCCAACGCACAGTGCCTCTCCTTAGACCTATGCCCGGCTTTTTTAACGCTAAACTGGGAGTATATGTTTGCGGCCCTTATATGATACGGGATCCCCCAGGGGTTCACCCGCTGGGTCAATTTATTAAATACTTTACGGACGGCAAGGGCTCGCACAGGAGCACATGTCTCAGGCCCCTACAAGATACAACAAGGAACAAGGCAAGGGTGCCCGCTGTCCCCTATCCTCTTCGTGCTGGCCCTGGAGCCCATCACTCACATGCTGCATCGAGACACAGCGAATTGGGGAATCCCGATGGGGCACTGTCCCTATATGCCGATGATAATATATTATATACTAGGGACCTCCAGAGCGGTTTCCACACTGTGGCCTAGATTTTTTCCAATCAATCTCGTGGCTTGCCATCAACTTTCATAAGACACAAGCATACTAATTTAGGAAGGGAGTCCAGCAGTTTGAAGTCCCCTTTGGAGAGGCAAATGTGGCCGTTGCCCCTGATACATTCAAATACCTGGGAGTCACCTCTCTGCGTTCCCAAATAGCCTTCTAGTCATCGCTCCCCCGATCAGTGGCGGAGCGTCTTGCCATTACCAAAATGGTCATGTTGCAGCGTATCCTATACTTCTTTACTAACCTATTGGTGGTAATTCCGACTACCACTATTAAAACATTAAATACTTTGCTGACCGACCTAATATGGCGCACGGGCAGACGTCGAGTCAGTCTAACAAAACTACAGTTACCGTCGGGCGCTGGTGGCATGGGGCCCCCAGATTTTAGGGCTGGCTGTATGGCAAGCCAACTGCAATGGCTCTCTTACTGGCTAGTGGGCCGTAATTTACAGGAGATAGCATATACTCCCAGTATGATTGTGCGGGGAATGTTACACATGCTACTTTGCCCCAGGGTGTGTGCCCCGACCGCAACCCTAACGCTATTGAAAGTGGCACTGGCGTATTGGAGAATGGCCCTAAAATACACAGTACAAACTACACCATATGCCCCTAACATATCACTCCTGGGACTCCCTGCCCCTACTGGGATACTGACACACAGAAGACTCTCCAGGTGGGAACAGGTTGGAGTGGCCACTATAGGCGCGCTATTCGGAGATGGTACCCTAATTACTTATGCTGTGTTCACGAGCCGGGGCTCCCAGACACTTTATTTCTCCTACATGTGAGCCTGATGTGATATACTAAACAATGCTGGGCTCCCACCAGGACCGAACCGCCAAAGCATGAACTGGTGCACTTGATGTACCTGATGGGCACTGGTAGACACCTAACAGGTTGGCTGTATCGGGTCATAAGGGTACATCTACCTTACCCCTTATTGCCGTTACTGGCTAGAGGATACACGGACCTAGGGAGGGTTATAACCTCCTTGAACGCCTACCCAAGGGTAGCCTCCTGCAACTCCTGACTCAAATTCGTACAATTCATGATAACTCAAAGAGCATATCTCACACCACATTGACTGCATACTATGTTCCCCGCAGTAGCAGCAAACTGTCCCAGATGTCCTGGACAGGACGCCGAGCTACTACACACGTTGTGGTCCTGCCCCGCCCTCTTCACATGTTGGACACGGATCACAGCCACACAGCGGGAAGTGGTTGGGGGGCACACATGGGATACGGCGGAGAGCTGTCTACTGGGCTTGTAT
Source organism: Calotriton arnoldi (assembly GCA_963921515.1). NCBI lineage: Eukaryota > Metazoa > Chordata > Amphibia > Caudata > Salamandridae > Calotriton > Calotriton arnoldi. Next base: position 1,644,852 of record CAWUFW010000497.1, read on the forward strand.
CCACACCCGAAGGGACGCAAGGTGCAGGCGAAGTTTGCTGACTTAGTGCTCATACTTGCAAAATGCCTTATAACCAGGCACTGGAAGTAGGTGCTACCGCCTGTGTTGCCTGCCTGGAGGGAGGAGGTGGAACGATAGGGTTCGGCGTAAAGTGGGCCGCTACGCAGGGAGGAACAATGCGGACTGAGGAAAAAGCCCATTGCATGGCCTGGGACCTCGTACTGGAGTCCTTCAAAGAATTAGATACGGACGTACCCTAACCAAACATATTTGACCCACATACAAGTGTATTTGGGCACCGGTGTAGAACCCAGCCACATATTGAGTCATGATGCAGATGCCTACACGCACTAGAATCTGAACGGAGGGAGTACTGATTGAATGCTCCAGCCCATCCCCTGGCACATACATGCCATGATGCTAGACATTGACGCACAATACAGACTGAATAGATAAAGCCCCTTTTCTGCTGCAGGGGGCACACCCTTCTGATGGGGAGGGTAGCAGGGGAAGTTGTTGTAATATTTAAGCACGTAACATTGTTCCTCTACTTTTGCTTTACCCAGGGTCAGCTCTAGTGCGGTGCGACCGGTGCCACCGCACCGGGTGCTGACTTCTGCGGGGCGCCGTGTTTGCAAGTTTATTATTATTTTAAAGCAGCTGCTGCCGCATTCGTTTCCAAAAGCAATTTCCAGGCAATCAAAAAAAATGTCAGGATAACTCCTGTGATTAATGTTCTTCCTGAAGAGAGATCAGAGTTTTGTTTAATTGGGGTTTTGACTCACTATAGTAGCGCAGAGGTTTAGTGCGCCTGTTGCAAAAAACAAGTACCTTGCAGATTACAATGTGCATAGAATGTGAATAGGTCAGTGGGTTACTGCTTTTAAAAGAGACATCAATTTGTTACTTGCAATTTATAAGTAAAAATCCTAATACAGAGCTGTTAACTTTTATCAAAGAACTGCATGCATGATGCAAAGTATAGATTTGAGCAAAGATTAATGTTGCAAAAAGGATTAATTTGGGTAGAAATCTATTTTCATTATTAAAGAGAACCCTCAACTATGGTGTTACTTTTTAAATTCTGAGTTTTTTCTTCTCCAGACCAAGCACTATTAAATTATACTGCCTACCAGTATTGATGACATGTGACTCCTACACCTTGTAGTCCTCTGTCTTATGTAACATTTCCTATATACTGATTTACAAACGTATGATTGTCTCTCTGTAATGTGTGTGTGTGATGCAAAGTGCTCTGACACCCTACACTGGTATGAGTTGCGCTATATATGCATCTGAGAGAGAGTGGCTATGGAGACTTGGGCACTGTTAAAGGGTGGTTGGTGGTGAGGGAATCCTTGGTGGAGGTGGTCATTGAGGGGCGCCAACAAACATTGATGCACCGGGCGCCGCCAGCTCTTAAGCCGGCCCTGGCTTTGCCAATGGGCAGCACCCAATCAGATTTCCAATCACGATATTGCATGATAATTTAGTTATACAGAAGTCGAATTTACATTTTATTAGTTGCAACAGCGTTTCTGGCAATCTTGTATCTGTGTTTAAGATATAGTACGGTGCTCTACTGTATACGTGCCTTCTTTCCAGAAAAACCAATAAAAATTTTTTTTTTTTTTACATGAGAATAAGCTCCATATCTAATTTTTAACAAAACTAAATTAATATACCTTTCTACCTCAATAGAAACAAGGTGAAAGGAAACGATGGAGCAGACATCTTATATCACTGAAAAAGTATGAAATGCTATACAATTTCACATCCTTTTTTACCATCAATTCCATCAACTTTTTCTGAGAATACAATATTACTCTGTGATCTTTAAGTCAAATATATTTTATGATTCAAATACATTACCATGAGCTGCCATCACAAAGTCCTTCACTCTTCGGTACTGGCTGAGCAACACTGTCAATTCATCTATCCGATGATCCTACATACAAATTTAAAAGAAGAAGGTCATTTATACATGTGACTAGCATGCCATGGAAGAGATATTACTTGTTGCTTGCAAAATGTGCTAGGTGTTGAAAAATCTATAATACAGGAAAATAATAGATACAAAGCATATTTGGTTTAATCCATCCTAAATGGACACAACGTTATTTGTTTTGGTTACTGAATAATGTGATCTGCACAACCAATTAGTAATGCAAGGAGTGATAAGTATGGGACTGGTATACAGTACGCACTTTAAAAAACACTTATCCCCAAGCACAAAATGTTTGAAAGATTTACCTTACTATTTACTTTCCAAAAATAAAAAGTGTTATGTCTTCTCAAATTGGATGCAACAGAAAATGTTACTGTTGACAAATATAATGCCTAATATACTTTTAGGAACACTGGTGGGTGTCCAGGAGTCTTGCAAAAAAATCAGCAATTTTAAAGACACCCTTATATAACTTAAAATGTAGGAAGAAGTTTAAGCGCACACAACACTACTAATTGGCCAGTGGCAACCAGGACTTGGCCTATCTACTGATGGCCGGGGCTGCCAGAAAGCCAAATGTGAACTGGCCAGCTTTTAGTCTCTCATGCTTGTAAATCTTCTCTCCTTCATATAAGCGGTAACTAAGCTTGGAAACATTTTTTTGTACACAAGTCAAATTTTATGCAAGTCCTGATTGTTAGATTTCACTAATTTTGTGTAATCTTTGTTTGTCTTGGGGGAACTGCGAAGCCCATGTGTGCTGTGGCCATGAGAAATTTCTGTTTGATCAGTCTATAGCTAGTATCTTGTACAATTACCGCAAATGAAGCTAAGCCCTCATGCACAATTTTCACGCAGATGACCACCGACATATATTTTGCGCAGTATGTGTAACTATCACAAATTTAGATGTATTGCACATGGAAAATTATTTGCAATTTCGCCAACCCTAATCATGGCCATATTCATCAAGAAGACAACCTTCATAAGATATCCTCAAACATCCGTATCTGCAGACCGTATTATTACTGACTAAATAACGAAGAACTTAATGTCAATTCTTTAGCATGTTTTTGCTCCGTTAATTGGGAATGCATACCATTTCTTTTTCACTAATCCTCGTCATAATCCTTACCTTTATTATGTTTTGTTTAATTGCATTTCACTTGAATATTGTTTTATATGCACCCAAAACACCAACATAGAGTTAGAATTTTCTCTCAATATTATCGTGAATCTCAAGTGTTAAGGAAGCATATGAACTTTATAAGGCAACTTACCACAGGCAAGGAAATTAGACACACTTCTGAATGTTTTAAAAACATGGGATCCTACAATCCTACAATCCATGTAGAAACGCACGTCTCTAATTTCTTTATAATCAGCAACTTGTGATGCACCAAATCGTTGATTATAAAGAAAAGATGTCAGAACTCAATTGTAATAAGTTATTGCAGTCGAGTTCTACCATCACAATGCCTGTTGCCAGAGTCAGCAGCTGAGGTGAAAGGCAGTTCGCAGCAGCGGCTCCTCCGCTAAGGCGAAGGAGCGTCGCCCCACTGCTCTCAGAGTAGTTAAAAATGGAAAAATAAAATCATAATAACAGAACGTTATTATCATTTTATTTTTCCGTACTGCAGTGGCTCAGTTAGTTTCATGCGGGGTGGGGCTGGGCAGAGCAAGGGAAGGAGTGGTGGCACTCTCTAAGTGCACACGACGGTTTGGCCATCCGTCTTGGGCCGGCCAAACAGTAATGCGCACTTAGCATGTTGTCCACCCGCTGTATTGCACAGCCTGGGTGGAGAACATGCACAGCCTCCCATTCCCCGTCTGAGCGCCGAACTAGGGTGTTCAGACCAATCACGATGCGGCTGTCATGCTGGTGACAGCAGCATCATGATTGGCTAGGGGAGTCTGAAAGCCTGTGTGCTGCCGGGACTTGAGACAGGAAGAAAACAGGAAGAAGATGAGGATGGAAGAGAGGCGGTGGCCGGCCATACCCAGGTAAGTGCTTCTTTTTTTTTCATACCCCCCGTCCCTCCCATACCCACCCCACCCCACTGCCCCCGTTTGGTAGCAGCCGCCACTGGGTCACGGAGTAGCTATTTACAGCAACAAAAACAAAACTTTATTTTCTTTTGCTGTTTTTCTAGCTTACAGTGACAAGCACTCTTTGTATAATTATAGAAAAGTTAGAATCTTTCTGCACATTCCGAACTACTGGAACTTTTAAAAAAAGAACAAAAAACAAATGGACTTGTAATGAACGGTTTCTTTTTGCAACAAATAGCTAACAGGTTTTTGAGGAGTTTAATTTTGCACTAGAGGTTCAATTTTGTTTTTCATGTTTGCAAAAATGCTCACTCTTTGATATGAAACAGATATGCACCAAGGTTTTAAGTGGTTTGTGGGAAACGTGATGGTGTGACTATGTATTAGATGGGATAAAGTACCACTGCCATACATGATAAGGATATTGCAAGTCACCTCGGAGTTCCATAACCTTAAAAAAGGAACCCGCATTCTGCCTTGTTCCTCTACATAGTTATGGAACTCCTCTGTGAGTTGCAATATCCTTATAATAATTGGCAGGGGGTACTTTATCCTTTAAATAATTAAGATTTGGTCTCCATAGAAAAAGGTTAGGAATAAAGGGTAGGTTAGAGTGAGAGGTGAGCACTTTATATATAATCTTGTAAGAAAAACATTTTTATAAGCATGAGATGGATTGTATGAGCAGAAATAACTAAGCTATTTTTATAGTATTGCAGACTATGAGTGTTGAAGTTTTTTAAAATTATGTTGGAGGTGAAAACTCAAGACAGAGAAGCAATGATATAAGCCTAATGTCACCAGAGAAAGTACCTTGGGCCCTGAACCAGTAGGTTTCTTGCTGATCATCTCTGAGTAACCATGGGGTCATGAAATATTTGGCAGAAACCCTTAATAAGATTTTCTCTGATTAATCTGCAGCAAAGTTAAAAGGAGTGCTGCAAAAGAGGGTTGAACTGAGTTCAGGATCTTCCTTGGAATAGGCTTACCCCAATCCCTATTTACTAGCCAATCACTACTATGAGAAGGGGTCCTACCCAGAGAAATCAAAACACAAATGGACTTTATAAAGACAAGATTAAGGAAAAATGTGTTGCGGACGACTGCCTGAGAAAGGAATGAAATCTTGGATCTTTCTTTTCCTTGTACAAAAATCTTAAAAGTGATTCTCTAGACCCATGGAGGTAAGACACAAGGTAATGCATTTTTGCAGAAGGGTCCTCGCAGGAATGAGTGATAAAGCCCAACTCCCTCTGCTATCTGTGCCCCAATATCCTAAAACCTGTCCCTGGCAGTCTGAGAGCTCTGTAAGTTACCAGAAAGTTGAGATCATGCAGCCTTAAGGTGTTTGGATAATTTTTTAACCATCTGGGCTGCTGCGACAAGGTGCTGAGGGTAACCAACAAAGGCAAGCCCACTCTGGTAAAGATTTCCTTGTTTCGTCGTGCACACAGCTTTTTGCTGCAGAAACCAAAGCTTCAGCAGAACATTCTGAAGAAGGTATTTGGCCTCATGCAGCCATACCTAGATACACCTCCCAACAGCGCCGCACTGAAGATTGTGAGCTCTGTTAAAGTGGCTAAATTTGAACAAGGTGAAGGAAAGAGGACAAATGTGACAAAGTGACCACAGTTATGAGAGGCCTTTGGCAGCTATGATTTTTTTGGCAATCTTGGAGTGAAATCCCAAAGTTCTGGTGGGAACTGCAATCTGAAGTTCCCATCCTCGTGGAGTTGTCTCTGGCTACTGTGCACTGCTTTGCCTTATTTGAGGATTTTAAGTTACAGAAAGAAGACTAAGGGACTTGGTTTGTGGTATGTTTCACCATATCTTCCCTTCCACCCACCTCATTCGGAGGCACAGGAACTGTCAGGTTTCTGACAGCAAAACCTTTGTTGTATCCACCACTGAAAACCCTTGAGTTGACCCAGAGGTGGGGCCACAGCCACTGATTTTTCCAGCAAGTGATTGTCATGCAAAACAAAGTGATCTCAGGCAGGAAAACTGAAAATGTTCTGACACACAATAAGAAAGGTCACTGCATGGTAGGGAAATATTTATTTTGTTCTGCTGGGAGAAACCCCCACTTTGTGTGTTTTCCTGCAGAAAAAGAAGAATGCCAAGCAGGTTGCAATGACACAGACTCCCACACACCTTTCAGTCTTGTCAACAGTTCATCGCTGCACCAGCAGATGCACCTTTAGCCAATGACCCACATCAGCCAGGCATGAATCTTTAAAAAGCTCCTTTATAAGTGTGACATTTTTAAGTCACAGGCTTTGGTGCATACAAACACAGATAGATATAAATGTTTCCAGATGGGATCAGCCAATCAGATAATCCAGACTTTGTTTATCCTCCAAAAAAGCACAGCTCCTTCGTTTATGGAAGGAAAAAAATGTTTTCCTGTCCAAATGGATTTGTTGTTTCAAAATTGTATTACTTGGAAGACAGCATGGGCATGCTGTACCTCTAAAATCTTACACTTCAAAAGAACGCCCACTGCTTGGGTGGACTAGGACGATGTTAACCTCAATTTCATGAGGCAATGAAGGTACAAATCAGCATATCAAAAACACAGAGTCTAATGATAAAGGACTGACTCAATAAGTGGGTTCTAGGGCAGAATAAGAAGTTTATTAAGTTTTATTACAAAAAGTTTAAAGGTACAATACAGAAATAGTAGCAAATCTCACTTAAATGTAGAAAGTCACTGCTGTGAAAGGTCTCAGTGACACATCGATACAAAATAATAGGCAAAATCAAAAACAGACTAAGTCCTAAATATGCAGCAAAATGAGTATGAAATCTGACAATATGCCTAGAAGCATAGGAAAGGTCTCCAAAAGGTCTGGCTCACCACCTAAAATCAAGGGTTTATATAGGAAACTTCCTCATAGAAGAGCATGGAAAGTGCAGAATCATTGTGGTGTGAGCATAGGAATACATTTTCAACAAATCAGAATAAGGATTTTTAAATTGTCATACAATCCTACCAACTAAGCACTAACCCACTACATGAATATTGATTCAGCCCCCCCTGCCCTAATGTCATCTGGAAGTGTCAGAACAAATTAGTTCCATAAACAACAGTGAACCATTATGAATGTACTACAGTGCAAGCAGAAGATCCTTAGAAAATTCGTACATTAGTAAGCCCATGCTAGAGAGTCTTCTTCGAGAATGGTGGCATTCAGAAATAAACAAACTTTACTTGCTTGACTATGTGCAGCAGAAATAAACAGTGAATGTGGCATCCATTTTGGACAAGATGGTGTTGAGGCCTTGTTGAGGACTAATTAGCATAAGCCACGAAAACACACCTTAACTGGTCACATCCAAATCACATTTATGGCAACAGTATCATGTCGGTGTACATGTCTGAATTTGAGTGTTAATTTATTATTCTGCACATTGTTAATAATGCTCATTCTTGACTGACATAAATTTGACTTGCATATCAAATATTTTGGACATCTTTCAAAGTGTCAAGAAAGGTATGTTAACTGTACTAAAAGGAAATCAAAACCAAATAAATTAGTTGTCTCAGTAAGTAAAGCTGTTTGGAAAAAACAGAAGGTCGATAAAGTTAAAGTTTTACTCTGGTTAACCCACATATGACGAACACTACGTTAGTAGTTGTACAGTCAAAAATGTCTACATATTTTACAGAACTTACAGAACAATGCTGTAATTCTGTTCTTAGCAAACTGCCAAAAAGGATCAGTGAGATAGTGAAATCGGCAAGAAAAGGGCCTGAAGGGAGGTTAATTAGCCACATGAAAAAGGATCACCTTAGAAGAAAGTTCACATGGGCAACTGGACCTGATTCAAATGTTGATAAGTTCTTTAAGCATAGCTTGAGTCAAAGGCATTTCGTCTTGCGACACAGGGTTTTGAAATGAGAGCAGGATCCATTCAGTGTTGGGCCGACCAGGTCTCACTTCGATATTAGAGTTGTGTTGCATTCTGGTTCATCTGAAGACAGGTGAGTTATTTCAGAAACCCTTCATAAAGTGTGCTGTGTATTTATTAGGATATATGTCGCTGCTATGTGAATGTCAAATCAGAGGGGCTCATATGGATGGTTTTCTACTAGGTTGTCTCAGTTGGAAGAAGGCCTCTTTAGACATGGCATTGACAAGGTAGCACATGAACAGATAACTGTCCTGTTATATCCCAAGTTTCCTGTCCAGTTTGGAGTAGGTGGCTGATTGTGTAAAAAGGAAACATGTTTAGGGTAATTCCATGAATTGATTTGTGGGAAAGGCGTTACTGTTTGGAACAGTTTTATGCTTTTATGAAGTATGGCGTTTTCAGTTTTAGTCATGTTACTTTTAATGAAAATGTTCTGCTCTTCTTAGTCATAAAAAAGCACATTAGATGTTTTGCTGTGTGGCCCACAGCAGTTCTGGTGGCATGTATTGTACTCAATCTCCGAGAAGATCTAAGGGTGTCAAACCAAGGCAACCAAAGGAGCAATCACAGTAGGTTCTTTGGGCAACAACATGAGATAGATTACAGGCAATAAATCTAGACAGAAATCTTATACATTTTCCTCCTTCACTCTAACATTAATGGGTCACATAAGGACTGCAGCTGGTTGTTAAAAGCTTCTGTGCAATCTTTATACAGACATACAGTGACAACTTTGTGGACACTATATGTTAACAACCTTATTCAAGAGCTTTAACTTTGTCTTTGATAATGGAGTGGAAACAAATACCAGGTCAGAGTTAGCACTGTTTGGCTTCACAATGGGTTGTAGAGGGACTCTTAGTCCAAGCAGTCCAGACTAAGCTTCACAGGCAAAGTTGGTCTAGACGCTAAAGTACTGTCACTAAGGCTATGCAGGGAAGGTGCATTTAAGATAGATAGTAAAAGAAAAGAACATTTGCCTAAACAGTGTGAGCATACATAGATCAGGTTAGTTAACTCAATCGTGGATCTGGAGAGATCAGACGCTGCCTAGACACACTCTGCTGTTTTGTAATACTGTTATCATAGCGGCCAAAAGAGATGTGATCAGGCTATGGGGGAGCGAGGAAATACCCCAGGTGTCACAGTGGGTTCAAAATATGAATTGGTGTATGCTGGCCAAAGAGGTAGTTTATAAGGTAAGGGGATGCCTTAAAGAAATTTGAAAAGATTTGGGGTCCATGGTGTGCTGCTCAAGCGTAGGACTAAACAATGTTCGTTCGGCCTTTGCCAGGGGCGATTAGCTAGACTGGTCTGGTAGTCATCTGAAACATATACGCCGCAACAATGACTGCTGGAAGGTCAGCTGGTAATCACAAAGAGGGTCCACCCCACCGGGGGAGGTCGCCAACTTCTGCATTTGCTGTGACCTTTCGTCCCTCTGTACAAAGACCCCCTTCAGGGTTCCAGTTGTTGGTCTGTCATGTATTGTATCTTTGCAATGTAAATGCCAGCATGCTTGTTTGCGAAAATCAATAAAATTGTGTTTAAAAAAAATAAAAAAAGATAATGCAATCAACAGATCTAACAGTGGGTGCTATTGGAGTAGGTAGTAAACTATATTCACAGATGAGGGGCAGTGGAGCACCTTACCTTTTCGTCATTTGCAGCTAATAAAGATTCCATTCCTATTTTTAATCGTTGAACTTCTTGATCTAAAACAGTTGAAAAATACTGAAAGGTTAACTGAAACTGAATAACAAACATTAACATTTTCAACTTTATAAACTAAAATAAGAATTACACTACAGAAAACCAAGTTTTGAAATAATTAAGTCGAAATGGGCTATTTAGAAGAATTCAAAGATGCATCTCGAGGGGAGAATCAATTAATGGTTTGGAATTTGTCTTATTTAAGAAGTATTTTTGTGATATCAGGTCACTGTCATTAAGTAAATGCTCTTCCATAGAATGTCTGAATAAAAATGCTGCAGTCATACTTGTTAGTAAAATATAAATTCATACATATTAATTGTAGTGAGAAGTCTGCAGTACCCACTCCCAGCGTTAACATGCACTTCCAGAGGATACAAATGAAAACGTTTTAATTTTCCTGTCACCAAGTAGGCGAGGAAAAGTATAAGCATTAAAAACTGCTATATTATCATCAATGCAAACGATGGCGATATGTGCAGTTGATAATGATTGTCATTTCTGATTATATAGTTATTGAAAATTCAAAGGATGCTACAGCTTGCTATACACATCCTCATAGACAGTAAATGAAATTGGAAAGGTAAAAGCTGAGGTAATATTTTCAATCAACAAACTTACCCTGGAATGGATACATGTACCAATTAAATCCTGGTGCAAAAATGTTTAACCAAACAAGCCATTTTCTAACTGTGAGGCAAGTAAAATGGCCAAAATAAGTATACATCACTCATGAATTCTTGTAGAATCCAATGATTGGAGTGACTTTGGAAGAGATTAGGTCAATCAAAACCATTAATGTAGTAGGGCAAAGACAGACTGCAAGCAATGTTCTACACAATGGGGTCCATAGAAGCTTTATGAAACGAACAAAGAGTAGTCTGTCTCAAGAAGAAATTAAGCTACAGTAGCAAGCTGAGAAAAATAAAGAACAAACATTTCTGAATAATCATTTTTAGAGATAAACCTTATGTGTTGAGCTAGATATGACCACCTACAACATTGAGATAGGCTATGTACTGCAATTTTTGCAAACCATTATGACATTAAATACATACACATAGTCACACATAGAAAATTATACACTACATTGTCACACAAGAGAGACATTGTTCAAGTGATGATTCTATAATTTGATGCACATAAATGACCACACATAGTATACAGTTACAAAAGCACACCAATTAAGACATATAAATGTGTGTGATGATCAGCATGTCTTGTGTACCCCAATAGCCCATAGTCCCTGGAAGTTAAAATGAGCAGACAGTTATGCAAAAGCAATCAGACAGGTTTCAATGTTGTGCCATTAACAATAGCCAGAGCAATAAAACACAAACTTTTGGAAGGCTATCAAAATAACATTTTGGCATTTTTGTGAAGCTAGATGCCACATTTAAATATGAAATCATGCTAGTAATTTGCATTTTCTGTAAAGTAAGCAATGACGTACCACAGGTACAGTGTTAAGAAGCAGTCAAATGGGCAACTTGTTATTGATGTGGAAAAGCTGATTAGCAAAATTTGTGTGTGAGCAGACACATAAGAATAATGCCAACAGAATCATAGGGCTTACGTTTTTCTTTTAGCCTTCTCTTATACACTTCCTCTATGCCGTGGGTAAATGAAGAAAGTAAAATAAAGTATGCAGAAAAAACACATATTAGATAATCTTTCAATCAAAATAGGCATGCCATTATAGACATCTACTGAACGTATTAGGCTTTTATGCAAATGCAGTCACATCAAAACTTTCAGAAAAATTTAAAACGATGCAGGAATTGGGGGACTTAATCGAGACTCTGAAAATATGGGGGATATTTGTGCACCAGGTGGGCAATCAGTTATATATTTTAGTCTGTTGAAGTAACTTTGCTTTGTGTTTTGGTGTTAGAAGCATTTTAGCTCTCTATCATTTTAAATTTCTAACACTGAAGCACTGGCTGAGTTTCTGAAGAAATGATTAAATAAACTGCAAGCATTCTATGGCAATACCTAAGCTTGCAATGTCCTACTAGTTTTGTAAAGATATTCTCTATGAAGTGTACCATGAAAATTAAGCAGGTCGTACCAATAGTGTTTTACTTTTCTTTCCTTACACCTGGAACACAGTTTAGTGTGGCATTTCCTGAGAAACTCTGCATGCTTTAAAAAAGGTCATGTGAATTTCAGGAAAAAACTGACATAGCAGGACACAGGCAAAACAATTATCTAAGGCAAGTTTCCTCCGCTTTACGCTTACTGAATTCCAGGAAACAGCACGATTTTCGGTCTGTAGACCTTCTAATAACACATCTACTAATAGTATGGATCAAAGAAGTATTCTAACTCCTAGGCCCATCTTGCATTTGACAACAGCTCCTCACTTCAAACTTAAAATGTTTAAAAACACACATAGGCAAGTGAGACAGAACTCCTATTTCTGTAAATCGACACCTGTACGTGACAGACTCTGAGTCTTTCAATTATACCACCATATTCGCCCTCTTAATCCAAAAAGCCGAGAATGTATATTCTACTACTGCTGAGGGAGTTTTGATCAGTATCCTGATGTCATAATTTTAAACTTTACTGTGTAAAGAGATCATGGTTCAATTTAATTTGAATATAAACACTACAAAAAAGCTTGAAGAAACTTATCACAGTTTCAGTGCATCAGATGCTTAGACCTTTGTAAGGACAATCTACTGGTTAGAAAGGAAATGGCATATTACTTTGGAGAGAAAAAGGTCAAGTGCACAGTGTAAGAAGAACACAAAACATGAGAGCCTTTGGAAAACAATGTGAAATTAGGACTTGATTAAAAATGTCAATAAACCTAAACTTCAGAGAAGCTATCTAAAATACTGGGTTTCTTTTCGATATCACTGTACTTATAACGGCCAGCTGAGTGTAAATGAGAGTGAGATCTGTGCAGTCCAGTCCTCCCTGAAGAAAATCCCTAATCTGAGAACCAAAAAACCTTAAATTGATAAATCAATGGTCTGGATTATTTATGGAATTCTGTGATAAGGAAGAAAAGAACAAATAATAAAGAAAAGACTGCACAAAATTCAATAATTATTCATTTCAGGTGTCAATCATGGAAAAAACAACAGGTCTGGCTGCCAGACCTTTGGCTATGCCAATGCCGGTTTTGGTTTTTTGATTGTCTAAACTTTAATGTTGTGTGATCTGCTGGGCCCTCATCAATATGAAAAAGCAAAGACTAACAGCAAAAATATTTTGGGTCTCAAAAACCACACAGTTATAATCATCCCATGCACTAAAAGAATCTATTTTGTGTGCAAATCTGCTCTTGTGAAAAAGCAGAATGCCATCACTAACAGTGAAGTTAGTGGATAGCTTAAGTGGGCTGACTGATTGCCCCATGCTGTAGTGGGAAGAAGAAAAAAATATATTTTCTTTTTCCATTGGAAAAAAACAAAGGTTCCAGGGACGTTATAGTTAGGCTCACATTTCTCTTGTACAAAGCCAGTGAAAGGACTTTCCAATATACGGCTTGTGAGAGAAATAGTACATAAAGCCCCAGTGGGCTGTTTGATAAATTATGACACCTATACAGTATGATTGTTAAAAACATACAGAGCAAGGTCAAAGCATATACCACCTGCAAATATAAGCATATAATATAATCCAATAAAGCCCAAGTGGGCTTGGGCACCCCCACCAATAGGGATGCCTAGATACCATTTAAGGAACAACCAACAATCTGTGGTAAGGGAGAGTACCTGTGTATCTCTGAACCCATGTTTTGGTTGAGCTGTGGCCAATTAGAGCTGTGCCAATAGTACAGCAGTCACCCCAAGCATGGCAATGACGTGTTGACATTCACATCCACTGTGCCATAGATTGAATTATGGACATCAATGCCCAATTAACATGTCTTGCCCTGATGTGCAACTGGATGCCGGCCACTGCCACCCACACCAGTCCAGCCACAGCTCGATACTTCCCCACATGGGCTGCCACTTTTTCTTGGTAAGTTTGTAGATCAAACCACTGTGCATCCAACACCCCTCACCTGGTGCTGGGTGTCAAACACAATATCTCCGCAGGTGTCCGTCAAATCGCTGGGCATCCCTGGATTTGAATAATCCACGACCTGCATTGGTCGACGGAGTCTGTCAGCGGCGGTTCAGGCAGGCCAAAATTAATCTGTTTTCCGACTTCCCACCAAGGCCACCGAACCCACGACGGGTGCAGCCATATGAGCAAGGGTAGGACCCTCTTCTTCCACAACAACTACAAAGACGTTTGGTGCACTCGTGGGGTGTAAAAATTGGCTTTATTAACCACAGGCGCGTTTCAACTAATTGCCTTCCTCAGTGCAATAAAACCAATGTCAAAGGTGCACAGTGTTAGTTTCATTTAAATTATTCAGCATTCTTATTGGTTGATCTGTGGCCAATAGGAAGACCGCAATCTCCCCAAGCATGGCAATGACAGGTCAACATCCACAGTGTCATAGACTGAACTCTGCGCCTCGATGTCCAATTAACACATCTTGCCCCGATGTGCAACTGGATGCCGGCTACTGACACCCACACCGGTCCTGCCTCTGCTCGATACTGCCCCACATGGTCAGCCACTTTTTCTTGATAAGCATATATAATTTTATTAAAATCAAAAGGTCTTGGCTAATCCCAGACCTAGAAAATTACTAACATAGAAGACATGTATTTTCTAGTACTACAATGTGCAAGAGTTTTTAATAGAAACATTGCAAGGGTTAAGTTGTTTTGGTTTTCATCACAATTGCTTTTTTTGTGCATCATTATGCTGTTTTATATCTTCATCATGGAATCATGTTAGACTGATTGATTATTCATTTATGAGATGATTGATTTAAAACGTACTGGTTTGCGAAAGAAATCCAGTTTGTAGCTCTGATAACAGTGGGGAGTCAATTCTTGCTATGACAATTTCTTCCTGGGTAGCTAAACCTTCTTCTATCAAGCTGGGAGATCATTAAATATAAATTCAGCTAACCGCCTCACTGAAGGCTGAGTTGCAATCAATAGGGCCCTGCTCCCTTTTGAGGTGCAATAGCAGTTGGTTTTGAATGTGTGAAATAATGCAGTGATAACTGCTGTGTCCAAAAATGGAGAGGTCCCCTGATGAGAACTGCTCAACCTTGAAAGAGGTTAAAAGCATCAAGAGATCAAAGTTTACTTTTACATAGTTGTCAAACATGCCATCACATATGGGGAGAGGATGTGGTCTAACGGCTAGGGCGGTCGACCTCAAATATGGGGAACCGGGTTCGAGTCTCGGCAATGACGCTCAACATCCTGTGATTCTGTGCAAATCACTTAATCTCCCCATGCCTAACAAAAAATGAATGTGTCATTGTGTAATGCAACTGGTGCGCATGTAAAGCGCTCTGATACCTTTGGGTCAAGTTCGCGCTATATAAAACTTTGGAGAAAAGAAAAGTTGCAATCTTATGTTAGAGTACTTCTTTCAGGTCAGATGGGGCCACAACTATCGGCCTTGATTATTGTGTAACATTTCATGATAATATACAGTTTTTGTGCTTTTGGTTAAAAGATCCTTAATTGCTCATCTTACATTTTCAGACTGTCCACAATGGATGGATAAGATCCAAAGGAGTCAAAATCACCATTCCGTACCTCATTGACCAATTTGGGGTCACGCAAATGAATGTTTGTCCAGCTTTTATGATAATTTATGTCCCTGATTATGTAACAGGAATGGGGAATAGAAAAAGCTTATAATCAAATAAGTTCACTTGAGGCCAAACTGACATAAATCATATTAGCCTGGAGCAACGTCTTTGACTCTCAGACTGTGAACTGCAGAAATTTATAAATTAATTTGTCAAATAAAGGAACCTGTGGTTTAAGTGCTGATTTCACTGATGTTGAGAAAGTGGTGGATTATATAAAGGAGCTAGACCAATCAATCTGTTATGATAAAATACATTCAACAGTTAACTTGTTATTGTGTTAACTAGTAATTCTACAAGATAAGTGACTATTTGATGAATTTGTGCTTAAGTACACCAGAAACCTGAAACTGCTGTACACTGTAAGAGTGTGTAGCAGTTTCAGGTTTTCGAAAGCAGTTTGAAAGTTCTGAACATTTCAGGTAAGTTAGGCAAAAACTTAAATGAAATCAATGTAAGAGAGTACTTGCAGTAAATTAAACAGTCATATTTTAATTATGTAAGACTGGAATATGTCATAAAATCAATTGTAAATTTCATACCAACAAACCGGAAGAGAAACTTTTCATATTCCATACTGTACAAGAATTCATAAGTATGGCTATGTGAAGTGAGGGATCTGAAAATGATGGACATTGCTTGGCCTTGACATTCCATAACCTAGTTTTCAGGATGTTCAAAAACTAATCTTTCTTCATGTGGGGAAAAAGAAAAAGGAGCAGGAACTAAAGTAAACTATTTGTTCACAATCCCACAAAGACTTGTGGCGCTTGTCGCCATTAGTGATGCCTCACATACATGAGAACTCATTAACGGTCTTACAGCAACAGAGGTAAGCCATATGTAAGCCCAACCGGAGGGCAAATGCTGTAAAACAAGATCAATACACACACTCTAGATTTGTGTAGAAATCAATGTTCCGCAAGAAAATAACCAATTTCTGTAAGGCTTACTTGCAGCAGCTTAGAATTTTACACATTCATTTTTTGTGCAAGAATCACTTTCAATCACTTTCCCAATGCTGGTATTCCCACACTGTGAAACTGCATGCACAGTACAGTTCGCCTTGGGGCAAGACAGTGTGCCCAGGTACAAATTAACATTTTTAACAGAAAAACGTGGCTACGGGTAAAACATTTTTCCTTATATCACCACTAACCTTGGAGGATTTCTGTATCCCTTCACACCTCACCCTCTCTTTTTCAAGAGCAAATCTCTGATCATTTCCAGGGTAGTAAAGGGTCAGAGACTAGGCTGTAAATGTTCACAAATATAGGATTTTAAGGCCATTCACAGACTCATAAGGCTGTTATTTTTCTCATTATTGTGAAAAACACTACACTTAATGGAGTGCATTAACACGACCAGTACTAAAATGAACACATCCTCTCACGCAGGCAATATGCTTAAGAAAAAACATTAAAAAGAAAGTATTTTTGATTTACATAAGACCTTTCTCTACTCTGTCGCTTATAATTGATAGTTTCCATGGTCTTGCTAGACAAATTATTCCAAGCATTTGGCAAGATGTTTGCGGTCAGGGACAAACCATGCAAGTTTTCAGAACTTCTACATGGAAGAACAGCCTCTTTGCAAGAATAAGTCCCTCCGGCCAGGATTATTTTGTGCAGCCAGAATCTTCTCTCATTAAAGACTTGCATGTGCTTAGTATATGTATCAAGATGAAGGCCCTTATTTAGAGTCTGGTGGATGGGATACTCTGTCATAAATGTGGGGGTTGCCCCGCCCGCCAGATTACAGGTGCGATATAGCATATGGTACTTGTAATACAGCAGACAGGATAGCCACCATGTTTTGATGGAGTCTCCCGTTTGCCCAACTCTTTTTAGAGCCCTAAAACACTAACCATGTGTTGGAACACTTACTTCCCACCTTTTGGATGTGATTTACATATGTGTAATTGTACTCAGTTGTAGCATAAAAACAAGCAGGTGCAAACAGCTTTACACCTGATAGGTATAATTTACAGTGTAAATTCGGCCAATTATAGCTGGAAGGGGGCATTTTTTTAACTTAAGAATTTAGTGACGCACTAAGCCAGGAGGCTAAAATTTGTCAGTGCTGTTGACCAATCGTGCTGTCTTCTTGGTGTAATGAAAATCGATTGGACTGTCTCCTAAAGAAATAGAGAATGAGCAAACTCATACCTTTTTGATCCCATCAGTTATCCTGAATCATTTGAATGGATGCACATGTTAAAAAAGATATGCAAGAGTCCCCTGGAAAGAAGTTAGCAAGCCAGTGAGACAGAAGATTAGTTTGGAACATAGAACTTAAAGTTTGCTGACCTTCACTTTAGAATATTTGTTTGATTTGGGAGATGTTCCCTTCGCTGATCTTAATTTTGGAACATTTGATTGCTCTGGGACGTTTTCCTTTATTCTGTGGAAATGCTGAAGAACAAGAACATATTCCAAATGGTGGGTTGGAAAGTGTGTGATTTTGCAATTAATTGTGGGGTATCAGAGACAATGAGGTCAGGACCGGACTGGCGGTAGCGGGCATCAGGTGTTTTCCCGGGAGGCTGGAAGGGTGGGGTGAGGGCCGGTTTTGCAGCTGTGGGGTTGTTTTTTTGTTACTGGGAACCGGTTTTGCAGCGGTGCTGCAATATTGGCCCCCAGTAACAAAAGCAGCAGTGCTTCACACTTGCACCCCCACC
This sequence comes from Calotriton arnoldi, assembly GCA_963921515.1. Lineage (NCBI taxonomy): Eukaryota > Metazoa > Chordata > Amphibia > Caudata > Salamandridae > Calotriton > Calotriton arnoldi. Next base: position 1,662,855 of record CAWUFW010000497.1, read on the forward strand.
CCGCTCTCCCTCTCCTGGGGGGGGGGGCTGGTCCTACAAAATTGCCAGGGCTGCTCTAGGTTCCCAGTCCGGCCTTGAATGGGGTGAAAGGAAGGAGGGTGCAGGAACTGGGAGACCTCTATGAGAGAGAACTCTATTATTTTTCAGGCGGCTAGGCAAAGGTTCTAAGTGAGGCCAGGTCAATTTTTGATGTTTGCCTGAATGACAGCAGTGGGACATCATTGCTGGGATGGATTTCCAGGTTGTCCTCAAATCGGCCATTATGCAGGCGATAAGAACTCTTACTGGCTAGTGGGTCTCCTCCTTATATACAGCAAAAACACAGGATCGAATGAGAAAGCCTCTAGTGTCTGAGTCAAGTGGGATAGGGGTGCCCAGATAACAGACTCTGAATGGGCCAGAGCTGTCCAGTATCATAGGACACCCTCTAGTAACTCTCGCTTCTGCCTTACACCATTTAAGATGATATATTGGGGCTTACCTTAACTGTGAAACACTCAGTAAAATCTATCAGACAAAATTAAATGTATGCCCCGGCTGCCATCAGGAAGACTTTCTTCATATGATTTGGGTATGCTCAGTGATTAGGGAATACTGGGAGAAAGTAGTGGAGGCCCTGTCCCAGGAAGTGCGGGTCGGCTGCTCACGGGAGTACTGTATTCTAGGATGGCACTCTAGATGTAAAAAGGCTAAGTTCTGCTTTAAGTTTATATCCTTCGTATTAGTACTCTCTAAATGCAGAATAATTATTCAAATGATACATCCACAGGGTCCCTCTCTACAAATGTTTCAGAAGAGTTGTTAGCTGGAGAACTCCAAATAAAGATGGCGGGTACTGATGAACGACTGCATGCGGATCTCCTAGGTTGACACAGGAAGGTGGATGTGCTTCCTGAAAAAGACCCTCATATGCCACATGCATCTCAACCTTTGCAGAATTAATACCATATAAATTAGTGAGTGGACAGATGTGTGGGTAATTAGAAAAAGAATTGTGTGTAAGTTTGGGAAATGTTGTCTCCTTGTTTTAACAGATGCTGATGATCTTTAGAGATATGTATGTTTTCTCATTTGTCATGTGAAATCAATACAATAAAATGTATTTAAAAAATGTTGTGTATCTACAAGTGATAATTTAAAACTTGAGAGTAATACTCATTTAGTCTTTACTGTATTCTGATTTTGCAAGTTAATAGTCCTAAAGGGTTGATCTGGCAAAACCTTCACACTGAGAACTTTTTTTTTTTTTAAACTCTTTTTATTTAGTACATGACTTACATTTTTATAGTCCACAATTATGAAAACCTTTACCTAGTAGACATATTTTTTACAATACTCCGTTACAGTAATAATAGTGTATTTTTAAGTACATGAGTATATTTACTAGAACGAAACATACGCCGCTCCGTGGTTCATTAACTGTCCTCCAATGAAGATTCCACAGTAGGTATGGTACATATGCCACCTCTGAAAGTATTCCACTTTCCCCACAGACTCTCCCATTTTTTGGGGCACCCTCTATGTATGTATACCGCCCTTTCAGCCACATAGCCATATCCATGTCATTGCCCCAGTCTCTTACAGTGGGAGGGTTTCGTGCCCCCCAGTGTCTGGCAATGTTCCTCTTAGCTATTGTCATACCCAGTGTCGCCCAGGTTTGTGCTGTGGTATTAAGGTCTGTTGCTTCCCATATATTTAGCAGACATCGCCTAGGTTCTGGTGGTACAGGGGCCTCACTCACTCTTGTTATTGTGGACATAACTGCCTCCCAGTATGTCGCTATTTCTGGACATTCCCATAGCGTGTGATAAAATGTACCTACTTCTCCACACTGCCGCAAGCAAAGTTGACTGTCGGTCTTTCCTATTTTGCATAGTGTTACCCTAGTGTAATAGATCCTATGGAGCACTTTAAGTTGCACAAGGCGCAATTTCGAAGAGACTGCTACCTCCCTCAGGGATTCTAATGCCTCCTGCTAATCCGCCTCATCTAACTCTCCCACATCTTCCTGCCATTTATCCCGGAGAGATTGTGTGGGGTCGGGATGGTTGTTAATGATTTTGCGATACGTTAAGGATGTGGCTGTTTTGTCCATGTGTTCTGTCAGAAGTCTGTTTTCTAATGGGGAGGCTTCAGGGAGGGTGGTGCGGGTGGGATAACAGCCTCTAGTGCATGCTTGATCTGGAGATAGCGAAACCCTTCCATTGTGGCCATCTCGTATTGGTCTTGGAGTTGGTAAACGGAATTACTTTTCCCTTGGCCCAGAGATCTTCCACCTTAGAGAGTCCTATGATGTCCCATTGCCTGAACCCTTTGCTATTGCGTAGTGTACCTAGCTTGCCGGTTTCCCAGAGGGGCGTTGCCTGCATGATCTTATTGTCCCAGCCTAGCTTTTTAAGTACTGTATGCCAAATATGAATCGTCCGCTTTATCAGTCCTAATAGGGCCATCTTCTGGTTAGTGTTATACAGTGCTCGATTGAGCCCTCCCGTTCCCAGAACAAGTCTATACAGGCGGTAGGCCGGGTCGGCATGAGAGACATGGATCCATTGATTTATTACGGTCAGTTGGGATGCCCAATAATACGTTTGTATATTTGGGAGCGCAATGCCACCATCATACCAAGTTCTAGTTAATTTGGCCATTGCTATTCGGGCTGGTTTTCCATTCCACCTCTATTGCTCGGAAGTGGGATGGGGGAACTGAGAACGGGGTATTATGTAGAGCGTAGAGAAATCGAGGGAGCACCATCATTTTGAAAAGTGCTGCCCTTCCTAACAGTGTTAATGGTAAGGATTGCCAGTGTTTGGTGTCTCTACGAAGTCTCTTTGGGGGCTCTAGAAGATTTAGGGTCATGAAGTCCTCTGAGTCCGAAGTAATATGAATCCCTAAATATTTGAAACTAGTCTCCACTATCTTAACTGCGCACCCCTTAGGTAGCATCGGTGGCGGGCCCTTCGGGACATATAGTACTGATTTGCTCCAATTGATCGTGTACCCTGAATGCTTCCCATAAGAGTCACACATATTCAGGAGCGAATGCAGTGAGCGTTTGGGGGAGGCCATATATAAGAGGATATGCGATCTTCCCAGCCTTCTGTCCAGCAAAGCCCGTGAATAACCGGAACCTGCCTTATCCAGGCTGCTAATGGTTCCAGCACGAGGGCGAAAAGGAGCGGTGATAGTGGACAGCCCTGTCTTGTGCCTCGTCCTGAAGGGAATTCCCTGGAGATATGCCCGTTCGCAACTAAGTGTATAGTATTCTTACCCATGAGCAAAACTTAGGCCCGAACCCCAGCAGTGTGAGGACAGCAAAAAGGAAAGGCCACTCGACCGTATCAAAGGCCATACGGGCGTCCAGAGATAGTATTATGGCCTCTTCCTGAATCGTATATTTGCACCCCATTACATTGTGTAGGCGACTCAGATTGAGGGCTGTATTTCTGCCCGGCTTGAACACAGATTGGTCCGGGTGTATTAGTTTAGCTAAGTGAGGTGTGAGTCTGTTGGCCAACGTTTTGGCCAAAATCTTGGCTTCCGCGCTGATTAAGGAGATGGGCCGATAGGAGGCACATTCCTGGGCCGGCTTCCCAGGCTTGTGTATGGCCACCACTGTCGCTATCCTCTGGTCTTTAGGGAGCTCTCCCACTTCTAGGCTTGCGTTATACATTTTCAATAAGTATGGAGTGATTACGGTTGCACTTCTTTTATATAATTCTATGGGGATGCCGCTAGGACCTAGGGCTTTTCCCGACTGTATATTTCCTATCGCTATCGTTAATTCTTCAGTTGTAAATTCCGATTCCAGTAGTAATGTTTCTTCCTCTGTGAGTATGGGGAGCTGAATGTCTCGGAGGAAAGCTTACGCGTCCTCCTGCTGTATTGTGGTCACTGGGGTATACACACTTTCATAATGAAGCACTAGTGTGTCTGCTATTGCTTGGGGGTCTGTTACGATTTCTCCCGTGGTGCGTTGGAGTTCTGCCACCCAACGGTCTGCTTGCTCTCGTTTATCAAGCCAAGCCAGGAGCGTGCCGGCTTTATCCCCTACTTCGTATATTGTATGGAGCGTGGCCGTTAATCAAGTTTTTGCGTCCTCCCATAAGTATTCCTTATATTCTTGTTTTTTGAGATGAAGTCGGTGTGTGTTTATGTTTGAGGGGTCTTGAGAGTGTAGTGATTCTAATGCGTTCAGTTCCTGCTCAAGTGTCGACACCATTCTTGCCTTTTCTCTTTTGTGGTCTGTGATCAACGAGATGGCCTGTCCACGAAGAACTGTCTTGTATGCCTTCCACAAAGTGAGGGGCGAAAGAACCGAGGGTTCGTTTTCGTTAAAGTAGTGTTTTGTGGCCGCGGTTAGACCTTTCCAGATCTTGGGGTTTTTAAGATAGCCTGGGTATATCGGGAATATACGACGTCGTGTTGACGTGTTCCGTGTATATTTAACAAATATGGGGGGGTGATCCGATATTCCCTGTGGTAAATGTGTCACATCTGCAAATCTCCCCACACAGTCCGCCAATGACAGTATACAATCTATTCTAGAGAGACTGTTGTGCGCGCCTGAATGATACGTATATTGTTGCGTTTGTGGGAATTGTGAACGCCAGAGGTCCACTAGGCCTAATGTGTCAAGAAAGTCAGCTAGATTGGGTGTACTCTGTGTTGTTGCTGGGGGGGCGTTCGGTCTAAAGTGTCATTAAGGGTCGCATTAAAGTCGCCCCCCAATATAAGTTGTCCCTCTGGAAGTCGGTGTAGAAATGCGCTAAGCGCCGGGAATGCTAGCGAGTGAAGTGCCGGGGGGATATACACTGTCACAATGTTGATTAATCATCCTTCCCACTGGCAAGAGACAGCCACAAAACGGCCTTGCTCATCTGTTTGCGTATGTTTGATGATGAGCGGGCACTGTTTCTTAATTAAGATCCCCACCCCTTGTGAGCCGGATGTGAATTCGGAATGGACTACCAGTTTAAAGCCCCATCTATCGAGGGCCTTACAAGTTGTTCCGACTAGGTGGGTCTCCTGCAGGAGTACCACTGCTGGTGCCTTACGCTTAAGGTATTGTAACACCAGTCCTCTCTTTAATTTATCTCTGAGGCCATTCACATTCCAGGAAATCAGTGGTAGGTGCTGAACCTGTGTGGGCGAGGAGGCAGTGTGGTTAGGGTGTGTGGTTGTATGCGTCGTTGGGATTGTTGGTGGTGGAGTATTGATGCTGATCTCCAGGCAGAGGTCTCATTAGAGTGTCTAAAAGTCGTACCATAAACCGTATTATAAAGAAAAGAAAAAATGAACTGAAACTAGTAAAAGTGAACATTCGTCCCACCCCCCTCCCTGCCTCCCTGCATGACGGTTTAGGAACTACCCGCCTCCCCAACATTGCAGAGTGCCTAATACCCATTTCCCAGTACCTTTGTAGGGGGGAGACCACCCCGGTACCCTCCCCAGAACATCCTCTTATCTATTATACATTATCTGTGCATTTGGTCATGAATCCACAGTGTTGGTCACGAACACCACAGCTCCATACTGGTCACTCAGAGGGGCTAGTCTGTAAACGCCTTTGGTCGCTTCGGAGGTTGCGTCGGATATTAATGATCGTCTGGCCATTGGTCTTTACTTTCCGGGCCCTTTCGTTGATGGTTAGATCGTCACAGCATTATTGCGTGTGGAGACATGACACCTCGACAGGTTGCGTCCGAGGCGATTAGCATCTAATGGGAAGTAGCCCTCTATCTGTTTAGTCCTCTCTGTCGGGCCCTCGGTTGCGTTCATTTCTCCTCGCAGTTCGGACTGTAGCATACTTGACGTTTGTCGTCCGTAGTCCTTCCCGGCTCGTCCGTGATTGGTAACTTGGCGCCATCCCTCGAGCCATTCTTGTGCCTCCTCCGGCGTTGTAAAGAACCACACTTTTCCGTTTGCCACAACTCTTAACTTCGCAGGGAACATCATCGAATATTTGAGCTCGCGTGCCGGCAGTTCTTTCTTGATTGCAAAAAAATTGCGCCTTTGTTTTGCTACTGTGGCCGTGTAGTCAGGGAAGAATGAGATTGTATTCTGTTCATATCGTACCGGAGGGGCCACTCTGGCAGTCTTTAAAATTAGGTCCCGGTCTCGGAAATTGAAAATTCGGGCTAGTATTGGCCGAGGGGGCGCACCTGGCTTAGGCTTACCCCCTGGGACGCGGTGGGCTCTTTCGACTGAGAAATAATTAGAAAGACCTAGTGGTTGCAGGTAGTTTTTAATAAGGTCTTTCACAAATAGGTCGATTGCTGGCCCTCCTGTTCCTTCTGGCACACCTACGATACGAACGTTATTGCGCCGAGAACGACCTTCATAATCGTCCAGTTTTGCAGCCATAGCTTTGTTGTCCATTTCCAGGTGTTTCATTTATCGTTTGAGGGTGGCAGTGTCTGCACAGAGATTTGTTGTCGTCGTTTCTACGTCTGAGACCCTTGTGCTCAGTTTCCGGAAATCTGCACGGATTAACGTAAGTTCTGTAGCAACTGTGTCTACTCTGGACTCTAAGGATGTGTGCACTTTATTTAGCGTGGCCATTATGTCTTGTAGCGGGACTTCTTTCTCTTCCGTTGCAGTGCGCTCTTCTACGGATGTCGCAGCGTGATCCAGTGGCTCCTGGCTTGATTTACTACAGGCGTATTTGTCTAGCTTAGTTTGGTGTGTGGTACGCTGACCCCGTCCTCCCATTGTTCCGGGTGTATAATGAATTTATGTGTTGGCGGAGATATAGGTGGTAGTACTCACCGCTGCCTGCCCGTGCGAAGAGCAGTCGCACGCGGCCTTTCGGGTTTCCTACCCCTAGGTTATTACACTGTCCTGCTTGAATGCCGATGGGCTCCATGTAAGGGCTGCGTCACAGGGTTATCGCATTGAGCTGAGTCTGTATTGTGGGCAAGCTTGCACCCTTCCCCCGCTGTGCCGGTATTGCGAGGTGGCCTCTTTCCTCCACAAGTATCTTAGTGGTGGTTATCCACTCTATCTCAGCCTTGATGAGCGCTAGTCCCGTGGGGCCCGGGAGATCACTGTTCTTGTTGCCCCCAGCAGTCTGGTCTGTTTCCTGTTTAAGTTAATGGTGTGTTACGGCCGGGGCCCTCCCCCGCTGAGATCGAGCTGCAGCGGGCCCGGCAATGGGCCCGTCCTCCACACGAGGTGTGCTGTCTGTTTTGAACGCTGTTGAGCGGTCTACGATACCGCCGGGTATTAGGGACTGCCTTTCAGCGCTATTCAGGCCTGCGCGCACACATACCATCTGCCGGCCCACTGCAGCCAGGCCGTGCCCGGTCCCAATCCTCACTACGTGAGGCCGGTGCGCGGCGTCTCGTGCACGGCTCCTGGTGTTTCCTCAGGTCAGGACTTCACCGGGCTGATGCAGCGTCGCCCGTCACTCCATCGGTCCGCGCCCCCACTCGCCGTCTGAAGTGTCGCCCTGTTTGCCCTCAGTGGGGGGAGATGGCAGTTTAAGTCTTTCTGGGCTGGCGAATCACTTAAAAACATTTTAAGAAGTTTCCGGAGGACCTGAAGATTCATGAGTTTGTGCAATTCCCCTCAAAAGAAGACAACAGCCAACTTGTATCTCTGGAAGGCACTGAGCAGAAAGGTAACAGGTAGGTTAAATGAGGGTTTGCTTGGGCCTTTATCCCACTTATACAGGCAGCAGAGGATTATATTAAGTAAACATCTTCAAAGAGGTATTTTATCTCATGAAATTAAAAATACTATTCACCCAGGCATTCTGCCTCATTTTACATAACCAGTGCCTCATGAAATCTAAGAAACTGCCTTATAAAATGGAACAGGGCTCATTGCCCCAGTGTAACTGGAATGAGTTTGGGTGGTCTGGATTGTCTCCTTATTTAGGTCACTCTACTACCCTGATCCAATGAAAGTAGAAAATAAAGTACCTAAGTATCTTTAACATATTTATGGTTATGCTGCATAGGGTGTACTTTGTACAGAAATTCAGAAACACCTATGTTTGTGCTGCATACCATATGCCAACCACACTGTACAGCAGTAGTGGTTGTGTGCCTGTTTATCTTATGGAATTCAATGTTCAACATCGTCCACCGCGTAACTGGTAGAGCACAGTTCCCTCAACTCAAAAGCTCTTCCTCCTTGCAAATTTGCCACTACATGTCCCATAAAGGAGCATTTAACTGAAAGCGTTCCTCCCTGTGGTGAGTACAGGGTCTGGACCACTGACGGTGCTACACATGCCCCACAAACCTCGACTGGGCATACAATCAGACTCTTGGCAGTTTAGGAATTTCTCAGTAATGCAAATATTTCCTAATGGTTTAAGAATGTCCTTGGAAGAAATTACTTACTGAATTTGTGACAACATGACACTCTTTGCTCAGTGTATAGCAATAACTTGTACTATAACTAAATGAGCCTAGAAGTATTTCATTTAAAAGTCTCACACTTGTTGTTTGATTATTTTAAGAAATCAACAATGCACTGTTATTGGTTATGTTCATTCCATGGTTATTGGTGCTCAGAATTGATCTGATATCTGGCAGTGTTGTTTGAAGGCAGTATATTGATGCAGAGACCTAATGTGTATAATTTGTAATGTTATATAAATATCCCATTATTACTGCTCGTCCGTGGCATCTTCCTTAAGACCAATGCTCAGTGTTTCAAAGACTGATGTGCAAGGCCTATGCAAAATGTTCAAATGCATACTATAATTGAGCATGTGAGGTAAAGTACATGTAATAAAGCCTAGAATGCCAAAATTACACCAGATATCTTAAACACTGTGTGTATGTTTTTTTACTTCTTAAACCAGTTTTCGCATCATGTTCGAGCTGCAGTTTACCACACTTCAACCTAACTTTTAAGAATCAACAATTTCATTGTTGGAAAGACCTGTCATAGCAGAGTCAAAACTGTAAGGAAAACAAATATATGTAGAGATCTGTGCGGAAAGTTTTTAACTAAAGAGTAGAGCACTCTGCACTCACATATTTATTTTTTTTAAAAAGGAAGGAGCACTAATTGAAGCAGCATTGAGTGAGTGACATGTAATTAAAATAGTGGAAGATGTCAATATAGAGGGACGCATTGGAACAGAAAACAAATGAAAGATGTAGGAGTGAATTATAAAGAGAGTGGTCATAATTAAAACGCCATCTACTATAAAGATTATCTCATTATTTAAGACTTTCAACCCAAACTGATATTATTTCATGCCTTTAATCATTATTAATTGATATAACGAACCTTTCGACAGATGAAGCAAGATGCAGCAGAGTTTTCTTTACTTATCATTGTTGACGAATCTAGAAATATATAAATTTTTGCTACAGCAAAAATGCACAATTCTCAGAATTGCTAATTTATCTTTAAGACTTATTACCTCTTTCTGCATTTTCAATTTGCGCTGTAGCACTGCTTGAAATCTGGCCATGCAAGCGTTCAATTTCTGCATCTTTTAAGGCGAGTTGCTCCTGGAGCTGTGCAATTTCAGCCTGTAAAATACAAGAGACAGTTTGTCATCTGCAAACCTGAATAAATGGATATCATCACCTAAATACCAGAAACAAGTCTGGGAGAAAGTTTCTTTGAAAGGTTTGATTCATGGAAAACTTGATTAAACACCACCATAATAAGGAATCCGATCAACGGATGGACCTTTTTGCAAAACAATAAAAAACAGAAAGCATACAATAACTTGAAGCTTCATATGACAATGTTATGCGAATATTCTTCATAATTGGAACACAAGCAAAAACATTTCAACCCATCATGTAAGCCACAGCATTCAAATTTCCAAATATTGTTTTGTTTCGCAACATGCAACATTTTCAATATACCCACATTCACATCCCTTTGCTTTAGTTCCTTATATTAACCATTATATTTTAGTGCAACTTTACATCATTACATCCATCTCTTGTTTTATTCTTGAATATATCTAATTCGGCTGAGGTCCTTGCCTTCCCATCTTTAACCCATGAATCAAATGAAAGGCCTGTCATGTTCTTCCACACTATTGGTCTATACTTAGTCAATATCTATGCTGTGCCAATTTAAGTAGTGGCTTGTTTTCCCTTCACCCTATTATGTATAGGATTATGTTTAGCACTGTAGAGTTTATATCTATACCAGATTTTCCTGTCATTTTTTAAACTTGCTCTGTGACACCGCTCAGTCACACTAGACTAGAGGTCCTACATTGGCTTTCAAGAATTAACCAAAGTTCAAGAATGTCTTCATTTATTTTACGTATTTTGATGGTGTCAATTTATGCACTATATTCTAATAGATCACTTGAACTTGGAAATCCTATATATATTTTTCTTGTACATGCATTGTTCCAATGATTATCATTTACTATATTTCTCAGGTCAATACCCCATTTGCTTCTGCTCTTTATCAGGTTTGCTTTACTAGCTATCATTATGGATCAAATTATGGTGGATGCCAGGTCCATTTACTTCCCAGATATGGCACAATCTGGAATTTCAAAACATTCAAGGTATCTCGTAAAAGACAGCTGCCCATCTCTGGCTGCTTTCATTATTCAGCTTGGGGTAGCCAAAAATATTAACTTGTAAATTTAATATCAATTCAGACATTTCTTAACAATCTGTACATTCAATGTGTCGTATGTTTCCTGCATGGCCAATTGTAGTTTTCCCTATCTTAGCCTAACTGCGCATGTTATAGGCCTCATTTTCTTTTTGCACACATTACTCCATAAACATGCTTGCTTTGTGCCACATTATACTTTCACATGGAACCTACATATGTTTTCGCGTTCTGCTCTTTTCCTGGGATTTAGTCCGAACACCACAGACAAGGTCAAACAACATTGACCCTTGTTATTATTTTTGGCCAGGCAATAGCACCTAGACATTACACAAAAATGCAGCTTTCATTTATACGCACGTGTCTTGTCATATAGATGAGTACAGGAGCCAAAAAACACACATGGAACGAGACAAGTTCTGAGACAAGAAAACTGTGTCTGCTGAGATGTAGAACATTCATCTGCGCATGCTAAGGTAGGGGGTCCGCCACTAATCCCATAGATCTTTGATAGATAATCATTTAGCGTCAGTAGAGGGAGCAGGGGAGGGCGGGGTTTAGACAAAGTCAAACAAGCTTATGCATTTGCGTGGGCCCTTGCATTGGCCCCCACACTTTATCATAATCATACTGGTTGGGATAAGGATTCTCCTTATCACATTATTCCTACATGTTCCACACCTCAGGTACAACCACAGTATCCTATAAAACGGGATGCTAAGGCAACCGAAAAAGAAATTCTGTCCCAACTGGAGTACCAGGGAGTCATTAAACCCTGGGTGTCTCCGATGAATAATCCTTTTTTTCCTGTTCTGAAACCAGATCATTCCTATCGCATTGCCTTAGATTATAGACATGTAAACAGTCATACATGCACATTTGCTGTACAAAATACCCATAGCACTGCGCTTAACCCGTTTACCGTGGCGGAGTGGGCGGGGCCGCGTCGGCCAACGGACGTGCGCAGCACTACGGAGGTAGTGCTCGCGACGGCCGTTGGCCGACAGAAGCAGCGAAGGGGTTTAATAATAATTTAGTTCATTAAAATATAAAACCACTTTGGATATTTCCAATGGTTTTTTCAGTCACAATTTGGCACCAGAGAGCCGTGACTGGTCCGCTTTTAGCACATTGGGATTCCAGATGCGCTACACCCAACTTCCTATGGACTATAAGAACAGCCAGAATGTTTTTGCAGCAATTTATGTCGATTCTTCATGAAATTGACCCTGATGCTCTGTCCTACGTAGATGATATCTACTTGATTGATGATTTAAACCCCCATTTAGCGAGAGTGGATCGCATTATATTGCGCTTTGAGAACCCGGGTTACAAATTCAACTTAAAAAGATCTTACATAGCTTTTCTCAGTGTCCTTTTCTTAGGATATGAATTTACGAATGAGGGGAAAAGTCTTGCCCCTCATTTTCTGGAAACGTGTGCTAAATTGCAGGCCCCAAGTAGACTGAAAAAATTGCACTGTCTGCTGGGATTTTATTTTGTTTTGCCAGGACTTATATACCTTATTATGCACAACATATTAAGACTCTTTATGCCTTGATACGCCCCAACTTTCCGCTCCTAACTGGACGTCTGAACATACTGACCCACTCAAATCTTTACAGTCTGACTTGCTTGAAACACGCAATTTACATACACGTGTCAATTCCAAGAATTTAGTCACCCGAATTTTTCTGGGTGCAATTAGATTTACATATGTCACCTTCAACAAAGGTGACACAGTACCGACAGCTTATAAATTGCATTTATATTCGCCTGTGGAAATGCATTTTGCTTCTACAGAAAAAATTCTAACTGCTGTTCAAATGGCCACCCTAAAGGAATGGCCACTTGATCAAGGTAAATGAATTATTGTTGTTTCTCCTGTGCCTGTCTTAGATGCTGTCATGATAGCCAGCGATCCTAATGCAAAAGCCCTCCACCCTCGCTGGATTGAATGGGCTACTTCTTTAACAGCTGTGGATGTAGACTTCGTCTTTGACCTTTCTTTGCAAACTCAAGAATTTTTGCAATATTTACATGTTTGTCCTTTACCTTCTTCGATTCTGTCTATTGAGCAATATAAGACCATCATTTATACTGATGGTTCTGCTCAACCTGCTATAGGTCCTGAGCAGCATGCGCCATCGCTCTTGGTACTATTTCCGATGGGGTCTTTCACCATCAACCTACTCGCACACAGTCTCTTGGGGACTGCACTGTGCAGTTGGCTGAACTGAAGGCTTTACTTCGTGCATTTGAACATACAGATCCTAAATTCCCCACACTTATTGTGCGTCATTCGTATTATTGTGTACAGTCCTTTAATGACAAATTAAATTTTTGGCGACAAAATGACTTCAGAGATTTCATGGGTAGCACAATCAAGCACAAATTGCTTTGGGTTAAAGTGGCTAATCTTAAGGATAGGTTGCCATAAACTCATGTTATACATACATTGAGTCATCAACGTGAGGGAGCACAAGCGTAGGGAATTCTCTGGCTGATGAAGTGGCCAAACCTGCAGTAGCCACATCTAAATTTGCAGTTATAACGCGCTCTAACACTAGAGTCGACAATAATATTTTGGTTGCTGTAAATGCATTTAAGAGCGGCACCCCTTTCCCGAAGGGCTTTCCTTATTTATTTATTAAAAAGTTTTGTATATAGGGGGGCGTGGCCAAGACCCGGAGTAACATGGCCGCCTAAGACGCGAGCTCCGTGATACCTGATCCCCCTCATATCAATCCGATGCACTGATCCGAGTTCCCGAGGGTGGACAAAGCACCGGAGGGCGAGCGGAGTCGGTGGAGCCGATTGCGGGAGCTGAGACCCACTTGTGCTGGCTCCTGCGGACCCGTTGCAGTTGGGGCCTGGTGGTGCGGTGGAGCCGGGACCTCGATTTCGGCGACCAGCTGCGACAAGGCGTAGCGATCCGGACCTCGGTCCCGGCATCGGCCGGATGGCGGGGAGGCCTGGACTCCATTGAACGGCAGTCACATCGGAGCCGCAAGGGGACGAACTGCGGCCAGCGGCCGTCAAGGCGCCGGGGGAAGGGTGAGCATTCCCCCCCCCTCCAAACTGTAAGTGGCGGATCGGAGGCCCAGTAATTACGGCGGAGCCTGCCCTCGAGGACCCCCGTCTCTACCCTCCCCCCCCCCGTGGGGCCCCCGCTCATCTGAACACCGAACCATCAGCGCTGAGCCATAAGGGAAACCAGGTGCAGAACCACGACCCAGTGGATCTCCGGTGTGTGACTGGAGATCCGTTGGCGGAGCGGGGCTCCGACATTGAGGTCGGTCGCTTCAGTAAATCTGGGACCTGGGAGCCTTGCGTGCCGGGTGCTTGACTGGATCTCATTGGGTTGCGCACAAGCCCGAAAAGTGAACCAGACGCTACGCATGGTTGGTGACGGCCCGCAACGGACAGTGGAGACTGTGCGGAGAAATCACACCGGGGATCTGAAGGGAGTGCTGCACTTGACCTGAAAACAACGCAGTGAACTGGGGACATCCCGGGGGTGATAAGACGGCGAGGGAGACACCCTGGGACGGTGAGTGACGTCAAGGGAGCCAACCAGTCGTACTGTCGTCCATCCTGGGGAGGGGACCCCCTCTACACTGGGCAGACACCACGATGGGACCCCAATAGGCAGCAATAGCAACACGTGGTACCAGACTCCAGAACTAATCGGAGCGAAATTTGCGAACCAGCGGCAGAACGGAAGCAGGAGCAGGCAATAATAACAGCACTGTCGCCCGGGTGGGGCCCTTTGCATGAAGCTCCACATACGGCTATCCTTGACTCGGTATATCGGGCAGAGAGATAAGAGCTATTGGTCAGAAGGGTGACGACACTATTGCGCCAGCGGCCCCGAGTCGGACCAGTAACCAGCCGTGACACCGGATAGGGCAGAATAAGAGAGGGGAAAAAGGGGACAAGAGCGGCCTTGATAGCGCACTACCTTCAGCAGTAATGGAGAAGAACAGGTCAGCTACTACAAGGGGGTCCAAAGCGGTACAGTCAAATAAGCTGGACCGATACACCCTCCCCAAAGACATGATTCAGAGCCGGGCATCTAAAGGTAGCCCAGGGAGAGAACACGAAGAAGACGAGCAGGAACTGTCATTGAAAGATGTGGTAGAAGCCGTGACCAGCATCAAGACCTCACTGGAGCACAAAATGGACACTATAGCCATCGATGTCAATCTAATCCGGACTTACCTATCCAAGCTTCATGAAAAAGTCAAACAGGTGGAAATCACCACTGCTAGCCTGGTTGGAGATGTGACTCAGCTCCAGGGAGAAATGCAAGACATGAAAACATTCTGTAAGTTTGCGGAACTAGAGATGGACGATTATGAAGGGCGCCTACGCCGTAACAACCTGCGAATCATAGGGGTACCTGAAAAAAGCGGAGGGACAGGCCCCGGACCTCTTTGTGGAAAACCTTATCCTGCAACATCTATGCCCTAAGGGCCTAAGTAAGTTCTTTGTGATTGAGAGAGCGCACAGGGTACCTGGGGGCCGCCCCAGGCCAGGGGCCCCCCCGCGTCCAATGTTAGCGAAAGTTCTGAATTACCGGGACAGAGATGCAATTCTACAGAATGCCAGGACAGGTGCTGCTCTTCGATACGAAAATGCAGAAATCTCTTTCTTCCCGGATTTCACACAAAGTGTGCAAAAACAGAGACGATCTTTTCTGCCAATCAAACGGTCACTGAGGGAGGGAGGATTTAAGTATTCTATGCTGTTTCCTTCCCGCCTGCGGGTGGAGGCGGAGGGGAAAACTTGGTTCTTTGAACAACCAGAGGAAGCTACGGAATGGTTTGAACGACTCCGGAATCGAACCGCCCGTGATCAAGATATCGAGGTGGGGACCGCCTCCCAGTCACATGGCTGATTAGACTGTGTCACGACCAGAAGCTCCGTTGAGAAGGTGTAACCTCACTTGGGCCCGAGCCAGGTAACGGACTAACTGTTGATAGCGGGCCCTGTCCAGAACTAGGATGCGGGACTTTCTGAAGGAACTATATAGTCATTTTATATTAACAGGGGGGGATCAGGCAAGCGGCATGCCACGACCCTCAGTTTTTTTACGTTTAAATGCAGACACTGGGCGACAGGCACTCTGCAGAGTTTTGTATGGGCAGTTTTAAGCTCACAGTGCAGGGCAGCAGGGAGGTGGGTAGTTGGGTGGGGGATTTATGTGTATATGTTGTTTATGTTTTCACATCGGAACTTGCATTCGTCTCAAAAACAGAGGAAACCGTGATCATTGTATGGCCAAATGGGTACACAGGGAGACAAACAGATTAAGATATTAAGTTGGAATGTTAATGGACTTGGGGACAAGATTAAACGTAGCATAGTCCTCCAGTATGTGAAAAGACAGGCCCCAGATGTGGTCTTACTGCAAGAGACACATTTGATAGGAAACACATGTAAAGCAATGCAAAGATGGGGATATAGGATGGTGGCGCATGCCGGGTTTACCACTGGGTCGAGGGGAGTGGGTATTATGATGAAGAACTCCTTTCCCCTCACGGTGACTGCCACGTGGATCGACGATAGGGGTAGGTACACCGGGGTGTCTGGTGTGTGGGAGGGGCGTCAGACCACATTTATTTCCATTTACGTACCACCTGGGTTGCAAAGCACTACATTTGCGGATTTGAGCTCTGTCCTGCTTACTATACCGAATAGTCTCTTAATCCTTGGGGGTGATTTTAACGCAGTGGTGTCAGGAACATTAGATCGATACCCCCCTCGGGTGTTGGGACAATCGTTTCAATGGCTACCGGATTTTCTCAAATCCATGGGGTTGGTGGACGGATGGAGGACTCACCATCCAGATCAAATACAACACACATTTCACTCTGGAGTTCACCATAGTCTCTCCCGCCTGGACTACTGCTTAGTCCCAGCGGCGCAAGCCACATACATACAGGAAATCAAACACCTACCCAGGGGATTTTCGGACCACTCACCGCTGTGGATACACATCACACTAACTCATACTACAGCGGGCAGAATAGCCCCGATTAACCCATGGCACCTCAGAGATCCTAAAATCCGTAAAGACCTAATTAAAGCCACTGACAGATACTTTTTAGATAATGTGGGGTCAGTGTCTTCGTTCCAATCACTGTGGGAAGCTTACAAGACAGTAATCCGTGGCCAGGCTCTATCCCTGATCTCAGGTAGGAAAAAAGAAAAACAAAAAGAAGTGATAGACATGGAAAATGAAATACAAGGGCTAGAGGAGGATCTCACATCGGATATTACGCCGGAAAAGCTCCATTTACTAAATTTGAAGCAGCACGACTACAAAGCGTTAGTGACAGACAGGGCAAAGGCGTTGGACAGGGAGAGACAGGGAAGGATGTACGACCTAGGTGATAAAGCAGGGAAACTTATAGCATGGCTTGATAAAAAGGAACACGCGAGCAGACTGGTCCCGGAGCTTAAAACTGACGGAGACGTCTCCCTGACAGATCCTCAAGTTATAGTCGACAAATTTGCCGGCCACTTTGCCTCAATATATACGGCAAGATCCCCACATACAGAGCAGGACTCCCGGGATCTATTGAGAGATAGTAAACTGCCTAGACTCTCCCCGGACGACAGGGAATACATGGATAGTGACTTAACGGCAGAGGAGATTGCACAGGCGATTAGATCCTTGAATACTGGGAAGGCCCTTGGGCCCAACGGACTCCCAATCGAATTATACAAACTCCGACCAGACAAGTTGGCACCACACCTGAAAGCTATGTTTGAGGAGTCCAGAGACAACGGAATGCTACCTAGGGATCAGAGGCTCGCCACAATAGTTACAATACATAAGGAGGGCAAGACTAAGACCGATTGCGCCTCCTACAGACCCATCTCCCTCCTCAACGCCGAACCCAAAATACTGGCCAAGCTCTTGGCAGCGAGGCTGGTCAAACTGATTGGAGCCCTGGTCCACCCGGACCAATCAGGGTTTATGCCACATAGGAACACGGCCTTAAATTTGCGTAGAGTCCACGGAGTAATCAGCAGAGCCCCAAGTATTCAGGAGCCTGCAGCTATAGTGTCATTGGACGCAACCATGGCATTTGATACTATAGAATGGACTTACTTGTGGGCAGTTCTAGATAAGTTGGGCTTCGGACCCAAATATATACAATGGGTGCGTCTCCTCTATAGTGCACCTCTGGCCCAAGTAGTGGTAAACAATAAAGTGTCAACGTCATTTCAACTCAGCAGGGGAACCCGTCAGGGTTGCCCGCTTTCACCACTTCTATTTGCCCTCGCTCTCGAGCCATTGGCGGCCTGGATCCGTGCAGACCCTAGAATACGGGGGTTGAGATGGTCCCCGAATTGTGAGGACCGTATATCGCTATATGCGGACGATATTTTACTGTACTTAGCTGCTCCCAGGAAATCTCTGACAGTCGTATTAGATATATTGGCAATCTTTGGAAGATTCTCTGGCTTCGCTGTCAACTGGAATAAATCCCTGTTGTATGTCTTGCACGGGGACCCGCCTGTCCCGCCAAGAAACTGCCCCATACAGGTTAACACCGCGGGGTTCAAGTACTTGGGGATCTTTATTTCCCTCGATCCCCCGACCCGCTATGCCCAGAATCTCCTTCCTCCCTTACTTAGGCTCCGGCGAGACATCGCCAGTTGGAAGGCACTCCCCCTCTCGCTACTGGGCAAAGCAGCCCTATTTAAAATGATGTCCCTGCCCCGGTTCCTCTATGTTCTACAAAACACCCTGGATCCGGTTCCCGCTAAATATTTTAACGAAATTGAGAGCCTCCAGAGGGACCTCTTATGGGTTGGACGCATTGCCCTGAATAAACTGACATTACCGTGGTACGATGGGGGGATCAGTCTGCCGGATATCAAAAAATACTATTGGGCTGCACACTTAGCCACCATAAATCATGCCACTTACGGTCGTCCTGACGACCCAGGCTTCGCGATGGACAGATGGATCCTTCCGGGAGGAGGGTATGACAGGGCATTATACTCAAGACCTAAACGGTACAAATTAACAGGCCCAACCGGACACTCTGTCCAGATTTGGCACAATGCAGCCAACTCGCTTGGATGGGGACACAGACTAACGTTAGCGACACCACTGTGGGACTCTGAGAAACTCGGCAATTTGTGGAAGACTAAAGGGTTTGACAAATGGGATCTTATTGGAATCTCCCGTATTAAAGATATGTGGGGGAAAAATGGAATAGTGTCCTTTACTGAATTACAGAAGACATATGGTCTGACAGACTCTGAACGCTTCCGATACGCGCAGGTAGTACATTCCCTTCGTACCCACATACCACGTGGCACAGTCCCCCCCGAATCGTCACCGTTAGAGGATAGAATACTTGACGGACACCTACCTGACAAAACTATTTCGCTAATATATAAAAAATTAATAAACAATAGGGAAGACCTCCTCACATCACTGCGGGAGAAATGGGTGCAAGACGGCATAGAGCTGGATGATGAGGACTGGCAGGAGGCAGTCTCCTCCCCCAAGGTCGTTGCCATACCTGCGAGATTACGATTAGTTCAGCTTAAAATCCTGCATAGGGTATACGTTACCGGAACCCGGCTGCTCCTAATGGGGGGGCGGGGGAGGGGAGCGTAGAAGAAAATGTGGACACGTTGGTACTTTTTGCATATAATTTGGGAATGTCCCTATATAAATACTTACTGGAACAAGATACACGACATTATCGCCACAGTTCTCTCAGTCTCACTGCGCTCGGAAGTGCGGAGATGCCTCCTGAACATTTGGGAGCCGACAGATCTCAGTGTCCACCAAACACAATGGGCTACATTGGGGTACATGTTGGCGAAACGTAATATTGCACAGCTCTGGGGAGCAGTCCAGCCACCTACAGTGGAGGCATGGAGGAGGGATCTAGACTGGTGTATGTTCAGAGAGAAGACGGTGTACCTAGCTAGGGGATGCCCCCAAAAATGGGGCAGGATCTGGAACCCTTGGAATACATACCGTGGAGATATATGCTCACCACCCATCAGAATAGACTTAGATGAACCCAACTCACCGTGACATTCCCCCTTGTGAAAATGAATGTACCATGTATTGACAATATTGTACTACAAGATACGGCTGTTTTATTCCTCTGTAATGACTATGTGTTCCGATGTCTGTTTAATAAAAAGAAATATAAAAAAATATTTAAAAAAAAGTTTTGTATAGCGCGAACAAGACCCAAGCGGGTATCAGAGCGCTTTACATATGGGTTGCGGGAGACATAGGAAGATAGCTGTAGGCGAGAAGAAAGAAAAACCAAATACATCAGGAACAAGAGAAGCAATATGCAACAGGAACAAAATGACATATTGGCGGGCGACACGGGCCGTAGCAGATGTCAGGTCGTAGCTAAAGCAGCTAAACCGGATCAGAGGCAGGAGGAGAAAAAGTTCTAGATCAGCGCATTGTTCATTAGGAGGGCCTTAACTTCCCTTTTGAAGGCAAAAGTTGAGGGAATCAGTCTTGTTTCCGCTGGTAAGGAATTCCAAATTCTCGGGGCAATGCCAGAGAATGTGCGATTGTATGTTTTCAGTTTTTAAAATTTCTTTGGCTTAAGCAGCAGTGTGCTGGAGCTCCTTGAGGGCCGGTTGCAGCCGGAGAGTTCTAGCTTGTTTTTCAGGTAGAGTGGGGTATTGAAGTGTAGGGCTCTGTGAGTCATACAAGCAATTTTTAGGTGGATCCTTGCTTCAAAAGAAAGCCAGTTGAGCGATTTCAGGTCAGGAGAGATGTGGTCGGTTTTCTTGGAACCAGTGATGAGTCTGGTTGCCGCATTGAGTGAAGCTCTGAGGGGGGCTAGGCTGAGTTTTGGCACGTTGCATAGAGTAGCACTGCCGTATTCTAGTCTAGAGATGACTAGTGCTTGCAACGCTGATTTGAAGTCATCTTGGGGAAGGTAGGGTTTGAGTTTTCTTAGGACGCTCAGTTGGAAGTTCGCTCCTTTGGTAGATGCTCTGATGTGGTCTTGCATGTTAAGGTTCTTATCTAGCACCACTCCCAGAGATTTCTTGGAGTCAATTATGTGTGGTGTGCAGTTGAGAGCGGTGAGGTTACTTAGATAATTCACAACAGTGGGGTATTGCTTAGTGGGTGAGATGAGGAGGAATTCCGTTTTGAGGGCGGTTAGTTTGAGGTGGTTGGTGGTTAGCCAGTTGAGGGTTTTGAGCAGGGTTCCGTTGAGTGACTTGATGTCTTCGGGGGAGGATATTTTCATGTACAGTTGGGTGTCATCCGCATACATGTGATATTGTATGTTGGATGCTTTGAGGATTACAGTTAGTGGTTCAATGAATTGGTTAAAGAGCGTGGGGGCGAGTGAGGATCCTTGGGGGACACCCAGAGTGCAGGGGCTGGATTTGGATAAAGATTGGTTGGATTTGACTCTTTGCGTTCTGTTGGTGAGAAAAGAGGCAAACCATTTAAGGACCGTGCCCGAGAGCCCCATCCTGCATTCCAGGAGGTTAAGTAGATTGTCATGTTTGACAGTGTCAAAAGCAGAAGAGAGATCAAGTAGTATTAGGCATGTTTCATTCTGGTCAAGCAGAGTTAGAGCATCATCCACAATGTGGGTGATGGCCGTTTCAGTGCTGTGGCCCTTGCGAAAGCCTGATTGGAATTGGTCGAGGAGTTGGAATTGCTCAATGTGTTTGCACAGTTGTTCATGTACACCTTTCTCCAGGAGTTTTGCAAGGGTAGGGATGTTTGTGATTGGTTGGAAGTTATTAAGGTCTTCAGGGTCCGCCGTGGGTTTTTTGAGAATAGGGAGCACCAGGCCAGCCTTCAGGCAGTCGGGGATTTCACCTTGAAGAAGAGAGGCGTTGATGATCTTGGACCATAGCGGGACAAGTGATCCTAACATTTCCTTGAAGAAGTTAGGGGGAAGGGGGTCATTGAAGTGGTTAGAGGGTTTCAGGGTCGAGAGTATGTTAAGGATGGCTGTGTTATTGAGGGGTGTGAATTGATTCCAGGAGGCATTGTTTTTGGGGGAGAGACATGGCGCTGTGGTCAGGGGCGTGGGTAAAGAGGGGTCAGGGGAGGGTGTGAGTTCAAGTAGAGCAGACTTAAGATCTGATTCGATCTTGCTCGCTTTACTGAGGAAGAAGTCAGCAACCGCATCACAGTTTGGTTGAGGGCAGGAGACGTGCGGAGATTGGATAGAGGTGTTTTTGGATTGCGTCTTAATCAGCTCAAAAAGCCGTTTCGGGCGATTTTTGGCTTTGTCCAGTTGGGCTGTGAAGAAGGTTTCTTTTGCCATTCTGATGCGTTTGTTGTATCTGCTTCTTTTTAGTCTTAGCGATTTTAGACAAGCCATGGATGGTGAGGATCTCCAGGCGCGTTCTGCTAATCTCAGGGAGCGTCTGTCAGCATTTGGAGTCTTTGATGGGTATTCTTTTTAGTTGGAGGGGGGCAGTTGCATTTAGGGCAGACATCATGGCGTTATTATAGTGTTCAGTGAGGTCGTGAACGTCGGTCATGTTATTAGGTGGCGGAAGGGAGATATTACAGCGCGATATGAGCTCATTCACGTTTGTATTATGGAGTGACCTTTTCCACTGTTTTTGTTTTATTGGTTGTGATCTTTTGGGATTCCAGCTTTCAAGGATACGGAAGTTGATATAGTGATGGTCCGACCAATCACAGGGGAGAGTAGATTCGAGATGAATGGTGTTGGGGTTGGATATAATTAGGTCAAGGGTCGAGCCTAAGTTGTGGGTGGGACTGTCACAGAATTGAGTCAGGGAGAGGTCGGTTAGGAGGTTTTTAAGAGTGTTAACCGCCTGATCATGCGGGTCATTCCAATGGAGATTGAAGTCCCCAAGGAAGATCTGGGGACAGTGTCGGCCCAGGTTGGAGGAGATGGTCGCCATAGTTTGTTCAATGAGATGGAGGTTGTCTCCTGGTGGGTGGTAGAAGATGTGCAGGGTGCATAGGGGTCTATGTGTGATAGTGATGTCAATGCATAAATATTCACAGGATGAGAGATTAGGTGAGGTAGACTGTTTTTCAGACAGAGAGTTGTGGTAGATACAAGCTATGCCACCTCCAGTTTTCTTACCTCGATCGAGTCTGATAATGTTGTGGCTGGGGGGGGGGGGGCGGGGGAGTAGAATGTCCAGGATGGGGCCTGAGGAGTCAGTGAGCAAAGTTTCGGTAAGGATAAGGAGGTCAAGTTCTTGAGCAAGGATGAGATCTGCAAGGTCTGAGGCATGTTTCACCGCTGATCTACAGTTGAGTAGCATGCATTTCAGGTGTGATTTGTTGTCAGAGATCAAGGGCTGCGTCGTGGGGATCTGCATGAGGTTATTGAGGTTTAGGGCATTGGCGTTGAGTCTGGGTGTTCTATGCGGATTAGAAGAGATGCTTTGGATGGCCCCCGAGTTCCCTTGCTTGGGATATGCCGAGCTAGGGGCATTTAAAGGGGCGGTTAGTGGGGTTCTAGGAGGGAATGGTGAGGGTGTAGGCGGGGTGTTGTAAGCTCGGAGGAGGGAGAGAATGTCTGTTTCTGATAATTGAATTTTGGATCTGGCGAGTCTAGAAGGGGCATTCGGGTAGGCCGTGGTATTCCTGGTCTGAGCTGGAGGTTTCGGCCCCGGGACACTCAGTAACATAGTGGGCGGAGGTGGTGGAGTTGGAACATATGCCGGATCTCCTGCGAGGACTTGTTGGAAGAGAGATCGAGGGCCAGCTCCTCAGTGGAATTAATGAGATTTTGAATGAGACTTTTGAGATTTAAAAGTTCCTGGTTTATTTCCTTGAGCTTAGTAGCAGGGTCCAGATGTGGATTGTGGGTCTTGTGGAGGGGAGGAGGAGGGTTGTTCACTAGGGAGGGCGTAGGCGAGTTCAAGGCCAGGAGACGCAGGGAAGGGGGGACATCATCTGAGGAAGAAATCCATCTCTGATGGATGAGAGAGCAAGTTGATTGGGTGTTGGAAGGGGTGTTAGTGGGAGCTGCAATCCTGGTGGAGAGTGGGCGAGTCCTCTGTGGGGAGATGGAATTATGTGGGATAGAGCTAGTGATCATGGGAGTGGGGGAGGTGTAGTTGGGGTGGTCGGTTCTGGGTATAACAATTGCCCCGTCATTGCGGGCATGAAGTAGTTCTGGTTGGGGCACGGCGGGTGAGTCTGGTGCGCCTAGGTTTGGTAGAGCCAGGGCGGCCCTGTGAGTGTTGCTCGAGGAAAGTGGGGCAGTCATCGGGAGGTTGTGGCCCTCTAGAGAGGGATCAGGGTGGGCCTGAGTCGGGGGTAGGGGAAGGGCGTTTCTAGAGTGACTAGGGGAGTCGCTTTGGTCTATCGATTTTTTAATGAGGGCGAATCGGTCATCGAAGATGCGCAGGTTGCGATCTGTGGCCTGAATTAGTGTAGTCCCATTGTTATAGATGGATATGGTAGCATTAGCTCTATATGTGGGTGATGTCACGGCCAAGAGTCTAAGACCGTGAGGAAACTTCTTAGCCTAGGTGATTTTGAGTATAGAGTGTAGAGCCGTTCTCCATTGAGCTCCTCTTTTAGTGTAAAATATCAGGTCGCTAGTAATAGCACCTTTTTTTTGGCAGAAATAGGGGTCAGATATAAGAATTTCCAGGTTGGCTTTGAGTAGTCTGTGTTTAAAGGATTTAGTCGCGTTTTCGGAGAGGTGAGTTGGGTATTTAATTATGTAGCTATTCGTACCTAACTTCTCTAGTCTGTGGTCCATTTTGGCATGAGCGAGGAAGGGCATGAAGAAGAGAGAGTAGGTCGTGCGGTTTTAGACGAGATGTCGGGGTGAACAAGGTTCAGAGAGTAGCCCACGCTGAGGGGTGTCTTGTGACAGTAGAAGGACGAGGCGTTCAAACTACTGGTACTGATACTAGCATTAGTAGCAATAGTATGGCCTCTAAGTCGGAGTTATTAAATGATGATGGTTAGGGGAGTCTTGTGACAGTAGAAGGCTGTAGCGTTCAAACTAATGGTAATAATACTAGCAGTAGTAGCCACAGTATGGCCTCTAAGTTGCAGTTCAAACTAATGGTACTAATACTAGCAGTAGTAGCAATAGTATGGCCTCTAAGTTGCAGTTATTAAATGATGATGGTCACCATCCACGTCATCTTCAGCGACACAGCTGTGGTCTATCGAGTCCAACAGGAGGAGCAGGGGTGAACTATTGGCCTTTATGCATAGCGGAAGGATAGATAAACTGCATGGCGTGTGGGAGAGGGGGCTAAAATAGTGCCATTGCCCTGTGTGATCTTTAAGCATAGATCCGGCAGTGAAGTGAGTGCAATGTAGGAGCTCAACGGGAGCTCTGAGGGAGAGGGAGAACACCGGGGAGGTCAGTACGGGCCTGCAAGGGCACCATTGGCCCGGTTGTTTCCAAGATGATCAGGGGCGGCCATTTTAGGAAGATTAGGGTTGAGGGATTACAGTGAAGGAGAGCAGGTTCTATCAGTGATGGGAGGGGGCGGCCATTTTATAGAATTCAGGTTGCGGGATCGCATGAATTAGGGTTGAGGGATTACAGTGAAGGAGAGCACGTTCTATCATTGATGGGCGGGGGCGGCCATTTTATAGAATTCAGGTTGCGAGATCGCATGAATTAGGGTTGAGGGATTACAGTAAAGGAGAGCAGGTTCTATCAGTGATGAGCGGGGGCGGCCATTTTATAGAATTCAGGCTGCGAGATCGCGTGGGGTGAAATCCTGAACTGGCACTTACCCCCTCTACCTCATGGAATGGCAGATCGCTCTATGTGCACATCAAAACGGCAAGCCTGCGGCGATCGAGCCAGGCACGTCGTTGCATCAGTTCGGACGCTTGTTATCGTCTTCGGGGTCAGATATCAGCAGACACTGTGGGCAGAGGCAGAGTAGAAAGTGTGGTGCAGCGGCCAGGGCAGCTGACTTCGGAGCACAGGGCTCACGGTTCGATCCCCGGCTCCGGCGGCAGCTCAGCTCAGCACCATGTGACTCTTGGCAATAGCTCACTTAATTTCCACGACGGCCCCCAGCTCCTTGAGACCCGTAAGGGTGAGTAGTTCGCGCTTTACAAATACGGATTTAGATTTTTGGGATTTTAGAGTGGTTTGTCGCGGGAGGTCAGGGCGACGCTTGGCCACAGGGAAATATACGGGTAGCGTGGCAGAATCAGATCCAGGATAAAACATATCAGAGTCAGAAGCAAAACAGAGCCAGAACACAGGTAAAACAAAGCAAAGGCCGAACAGAGCCAAACAGAGAGAGCGGTGCCTCGCGGGAGGTCCGGTCGATGTCGAGCGAGATCGTCATATCGTCAGAGTCATGCTTATGGTGAGGTCGATCTCGGTGGGGGCAGGCTGATGGTGGGGGGAGAGGGGATAAGTGCACAAGCAAAGCACAGCAAAGGCAAGAGCAGCGGCAAAGACCAAACGTGAGACTGGCGGGCAGGACGCAGTCATCTCAGCTGTCCGGAGATCGTCGGCAGCAGAATCTTGGTGTTGGGTAAGGGGGACTATAGGCAGGCGGGAGGTCCGAGGCAGACCTAGACCCAGAACACCGGTCTGGGGTCGAGGCAGATGACTGGTGCAGTTGATTCAGGGCTGCAGAGATTATTAGTGAGCTATCAAGCGCTATCTCCTCCACAGCTCCCGGGCGGGCTAAGCTTGAGGGTGCAGTTGAGGTAGGTAGTGTCGGATGTGGGGCCGCCCTGCCATCGTCGCACCGGGACGGGCCAGTCGGCACCAGAACAGTCAGAGTCGCAACAGACCGGACCAGTAAGCAACAGGACGGTCACAGTCGCATCGGGACGGTCCCAGGGTGATCGGGGCTAGAAGACCGTCGAGTTCAGGAGCACAGCGAGGCTTATCTTCATGCAGAGTGGCAAGAGGGTAGACCGGCGCCATACATCCAGTCCATCGCGGGCCACGATGCTGGCCCAGCCGGCCGCGAGCCACACCTTCGGGGCTTCCGGTCCGATTTCTCGAGTGACCACCGCCTTCGAGGCAGGGAGTAAAGCAGTGTCGGCACCATCGACGGATCGGTGTGGAGGGTCTGGCAGGCTAGGAAGCAGCCAAGGAGGGTGAACCCGCTCTGTGCCGATTGGACACGTCACCTCCGTGGGGCCTTCTCCAGTGCAGGGTCGCAGGTCGTCGTTCGGAGGGCAGAGTGCGCCAGGAGCGTCGGGGCTAGTTGGCAGCCCTGGAGGGCAAGTCCGTTCCGTTCCGGCTGTGCTCGTCACAGCTGTGGGGCCTTCTCCAGAGAAGGGTTGGGTGTCTTCGATCCGGTGGGCAGAGTTTACCACGAGCGACTGGTCAGACGAGTCGTCTAGGCTCTACCGGTCCTGTGAGAGCGATTCCGGAGCAGGTAAGTGGCATCCAAACTCAGAATCTATGTGATGAGAGTCGAATTTTGATAATGTGTGAAAGTTACAGTCAGATGGCAGGTTGTCGAAGGGATATCTACCGATAAGGTGATCCCCAGCCAGGAGCTCTAGGGAAGAGCTCCTACTCGGCGGCCATCTTGAGGTTCCTTCTAAATGTTCCTAACATTTAAATGACAGAATGCTCCTTTTGCTACTATTTCTGGCGTTGGTGATCACGTAATTCTCAACGCGGACCGCAGACATGACTTAATTGTTGCTGCACATGAAGGTGTAGCTTCTGCTCATGCCGGTGTGGCCGCCACCATTTCGCTTTTACATCAGAGGTACTGGTGGCAGGGTTTGTATCGACAAGCCAGAAAATATGTTTTATGTTGTGATATATGTCAGCAGATTAAAAGTTCTATTGTGTCTCGTACACCGCAGACACAGCTCTTTATCTCTAAGCAGCCTTTCGGCTGCATTTATTTAGATCATTGCGGTCCTTTGATTTCAGATACTGCATTCAAATATATTTTGGTTGCGGTCGATTTTTGCTCTAGATTCCTCTGGGTTTGGCCACAATGCTGGGCTAACGCTCGAACATTTATTAAAGACTTACAAGTCTTCATCAGGACTTATGCCTGTGGCGCATTCCACTAAGACCAAAGTCCGGCTATCGCTTCTACAGCGTACCGTGATTCGATGAAGTCCATGGGTGTGCAAGTGCATTGTTCTTCTCCATATAGATCCGAAGGTAAATCTGTTGTGGAGAGAATGAACCGAGACTTAAAGCAATCCTTAACGGCTAGGGTACTAGGTACAGGGCATGGTTGGTTGCACCACCTATATGGGGTTCAACAAGCATTAAATAAACTCCCTAAAAGATCTCTGGGTGGACGGACCCCCTACGAAGAACTTTTTGGCATCAAGATGTATGTTCTGAACCTTGACGGACCAGACGTTGTGGCGCTGCCACAACATTTGACATAGATAACCACTGTGCTATCTTACAGAAGCTACAAGAGGTCCGCAAAACTAACTCATGAGACCATTTGTCTGCATCTCATCTTTTGACTGCTGATGTCCCTTTTCCAGTTTTTGGCTGGCTTCCAAAAGTTGGGGTTCTGATTCAGGAAAAGGCGGTCATCAAAAAAAAATTCGGACCAACGTTCTGTGCTCCTGTTCCCGTCCTTGGACCACAAAGTACATGAACTGTGGTTTTGCCACTACTCCCGGGTTACAAAGGCAAACGCTTATTCTCCATTGAACATGCCAAACTACACCATGTGGCTGATGGATGAATGAATGAATGACTGGTATTTATAAAGCGCACAGCTACTCCAACCGGAGTGTCCCGGTGCTACAGGTTCACACACGACTGCCCTAGAGACGGTTTAGCTCCTAAAAAGCCATGTTTTCAGCAGCTTCTTGAAATTTGTCAGATCAGTGGAGGTTCTGAGGGCCACCGGAAGTTTATTACATGTTTGAGCCCCCAGAAGACTAAAGGATTTACCGCCCCTGCGTGCCAGGCATACCTTAGGAACACATGCATAAACCGCAGAGGATGATCTGAGTACTCTTGTAGGTACGTAGCGGCAGACACATTTCCTGAAGTAACTGGCCCCCTTACCGTGGAGGGCTTTAAAAAAAGTTACCATGGCCTTAAATGTTATTCGCTCCCTCACCGGGAGCCAGTGAAGGGCCTTGAGATGAGGGGCGATGTGGGACCTAGATTTTAAACGGAGCATCGCCCTAGCTGCTGAATTTTGCAACACCTGAAGGCGCTGCAGGAGGAAGTCCGTTAGGCCCAGGTAAAGGACGTTCGCATAGTCCAATCTGGACATAATCAGTGCCTGGACTTCTATCCTCCTGGCGTCCAGTGGGAGGAGCGGAAGGAATTTTCTCAACATCCGAAGTAGGCCAAAGCAGGACCCCACTATGACCTGAACTTGGGAGCGCATAGAGAGGGCATTGTCGATGTAGATTCCCAAGTTCTTCACTGTGGATTGGGCAACATTCGGGGGAGAGAATTACTCCGGCCACCATTGGCTCCAGTCGTGCACTGAGGGCAGGCCGAAAAAAACAATTTCTGATTTAACAGAATTGCACATAAGCTGGTTCTCCTCCAGCCATCTGAAGACCTCAGTGAGACAAGATTTAATCGCGCCCCCGTCAAAATCTGTGCCCTTGTTGCAAGAGAAAATCAGCTGAGTATCGTCAGCGTATGAAATTATCTTGGCACCATAGGCCTCCACCAGTGGTGCTAAGGGAGACATGTACAAATTAAAAAGCGTTGGGCTCAGAGAAGAACCCTGAGGGACTCCCACCTGCATACTGGGCATGGGAGAAGTGAAAGGGGGAGTCCAAATAACCTGTTCTCTGTCCTCTAGATAGGATGTTAGCCAGGCTAGAGCCCTGCCTCTGATACCCATGTTCCTCAGTCTATCGAGGAGCCTCATAAGTGGCACCGTGTCGAACGCTGCCGATAGGTCCAACAATATGAGGATCGCTCTGCCCCCCAGATCCAGCTTCTCCCTAAGATGTTCCGTCACTTCCAGCAGAGCTGTTTCAGTGCTGTAGTTGGCCCTGAAGCCCGATTGATTGGGGTGCAGGAGATTATGATTCTCCGCATACTCCATGATTACTTTATTGACATGCTTCTCCAACACTTTGGAGAAGGCTGGAAGGAGGGAGATAGGCCTGTAATTAGTGGGTATATTTGAGTCAGAGCTCGGTTTTTTCAAGAGTGGCAGAATTTTTGCCTGCTTTCAGAGTGGCGGCACGATGCCCGCTGCCAGAGATGAATTCAACACCTTATTAATTGGTTGGTTTATGGTGGGTGCAAGGGCAGGTAAACGTTTCGCTGGGCACGCATCTGCTGGTGATCCAGATTTAAGGCTCATCAGATAAGTGAGTCCTCCATTTCAATGGCCAGAAAATGTAATAATTGTGGGCCTTGTGAGAGTCCCAAGGAGGGAGGAGGCTGTTGTATTTCTCTTAGGGTGTCCATAAACAGGCTTTCCAGTATCATGTCCTTATATAGGCACAATTCGCCCTGCCCTTATATAGGCATAAAATCCCAGCCCTTATTTAGGCATTAACCGTGCACTCCAAATACAGGCATGGTCTCTGACATCCGTCCACCCTAACGTCACAACGAGTTCTTGAAGAACAGACCCTTAGGCTGCGGGAGTTTCCCTAGTCCAGGACTATTGATTTCTTCAAGGACTCATATATTATGCATGAACCATTATTCCTTAGGGGTTCATTCATGACGTCTTTCGCTGTCTGACTCACATCAATACTAACATTCTTAGGTGCTTCTCAGGTATAAATATACCTTCCCTAGCCCCTGTAAATCAGAGGAGACCTCGACTTCAGAGGAGCCCGTTTCCCGGCCTGACGCACTGAGAAGACGCTGTCATCCCTGCACGCAGAGAGTCCAGCTTCCAGTGATCTGACTTCCCTTGCGGGGTGTTGGAGTTCGAGTCTGGCAAAGAGATTCCTACCTCTCTCATTCTTCAGGTATGGAGCAGACTAGAACCTAGAGGGACTCTTGGCATACAAGGCATACTAGGCTTAACATACTCTTAGTATACCATAGTAAGGAATACTTCACCTACTTCATACCTCGTCCTACACCTAGGTTAGGTTAGGTACATTGGGGTAGAACTAGATTAGAAACGCATCGTATGAGTACTCGCATTTTTAGTCTGTGTTATTTATGTAACAGCATATGTACTAAAAGATAATGCTCTCGCAGTATTATTTATTTCTACTGCTCACACTGTACATTATTTATCTCGCATACTGTCTTGTGATCGTAACAGCACATTTTACTTACACCAGAAACAAGACTGTTCAATAAATCTTTTATTGAAACGCCCGTCTATTTCTTTCTGTGTAACTTGGAGAAAACTAAGCATGCACGACTGAGCTGAGTGAAATAGTTATCTATTGTTTCTACGACTCTGGGACACGTTCTGATTCTAAAGGGAAACACAGTGGTCATGTTTTGCGGCTGCCAGAAACTACTCCCTTCTTGTTGTCAAGGAGTTTCTAGTGGCCTCTGAGCTAGCTGGCACAAGTAATTAAGTTTAATATACTCGATAGGGACATACTGACCTTAGTCCTATGTCAAACCTATAGGATATATTATTCCAATGCGCAGAGCCTATTAGGGAAATAGGAGCTACACTACAAGGCCTAATTATTTCCACTTCCATACCAAATGAAGGCCCATCATCTCTGGACATCACAGAGAATGACTGCTGGATTGTCAGTATTTTATCATGGAAGGACTGGGCCACCAGGCTCGTCCAGTCTGCTGACAGCGGGGCTACTTTACTGATTGCCTTAGGAGCCGTGAAGGACTTTACGATCCCAAAGATCTCCTTGCCCTTATTGTTTGTGGACGCAATTTTGGTCCGCCAATAGCTTATCTTGGCCTCTTTCACCATTTGATAATATGCTTTTAAAACTGCCCTGTAAATGTTCCTATCCACCGGAAGACAACAGTTACGCCACTTCCTTTCGAGATTTTTACATTTCCTTTTGCTAACTCTCAAAGATTCATTGAAGCAGGGGGCTGAGCGACAGACTCCTTTAGAAGTGCGCAAGGTCAGGGGGGCGACCGCGTCGATGTTAGTCCTCAGCCAGGAGTCTATGGCGCAGGCGTCTGCTGCAGGATTTTCTGAAAGTGAGGGGGCAGATGAATCAAGCGCCCTCTGCAGGGACGGCAACAATATCTTACTGAGAGCTCTGAAATTGTGTTCGGCCGCTTTCAACCCTGAGGGTACGCACTTCCCTGTGGTTGATATCCAAAATATGACAAGGGAATGATCCGACCAAGTTATAGGGATCGGAGGATCTGTGTCCATTTTCGTATTACAGAAGATTTGGTCTAATACATGACCCATCTTGTGTGTGGGATCCTTAATAAGAGGCATTAACTTACAGGCTGCCATTGTTTCCAACAGGGAGGCCACTTGAGGATCCGATGGCATATCCATGTGTAAGTTTAGGTCCCCCAATATAAGAAGGTGTTTATATTTGAGAGCTAGCGGTGTAATACATTCGTGAAGGGACCTAATAAAGTTGCTGGATGTGCCCGGTGGTCTGTAGATCAACATCCCAGCAATACAGTGGTGTGGTGACAAAGTACAGCGGAAGCCCAGGTATTCAGCACCTTCCACTAGATCTAGTGAGATGGAAACACACTCGACCTCATGTTTGAAAATAACAGCGACCCCGCCCCTTTCCCCCCCCACGCGATCTTTCCTAATGATCTTATAGCCCAAATGGATAGCAGATGCAATGGTGGGATTGGAGGTGTCTAATATGAGATCGTGTTTTTGCAATGAACGGGTATTAAGCAGTATTGCTTTAAACTGCTTTCCCAGATTTCCTGAATTAGCTTGTTTCTTGCTAGAGGCTGGCCCCGTATGTACATCGTCCCAGGTCTTGACCAGAAACCATTTGCAGTGTGGGCAGTGTGAAATGACTCTACTGTCATTTTAAGCTACAGTACCACTACACATATCGGGGGTACATAACTTGAGCAATCAATCAATCAATCAATCAATCAATCAATCAATCAATCACAGAATTTGTAAAGCGCACCACTTACCCGTGAGGGTCTCAAGGCGCTGGGGAGAGGGAAGGGGGGGGGGATGCTGCTACTGGTCGAACAGCCAGGTCTTGAGTAGCCTCCTGAAGGTCAGCAGGTCTTGGGTCTGTCGTAGGCTTAGTGGAAGGGTGTTCCAGGTCTTGGCGGCGAGGTGGGAGAAGGATCTGCCGCCGGTGGTAGTTCTTCGAATGCGAGGGACGGTGGCGAGGGAGAGGTCGGCGGAGCGGAGTTGGCGGTTGGGGACGTAGAAGAGGAGTCGTCTGTTGAGGTAGGCTGGGCCAGTCTTGTGGAGTGCCTTGTGTGCGTGGATGAGGAGTTTGAAGGAGATTCTCCTGTCGACGGGGAGCAGGTGCAGGTTCTTCAGGTGGGGGGTGATGTGGCTGTGGCGTGGTAGATCGAGGATCAGGCGTGCGGAGGCGTTTTGTATGCGTTGCAGTCGCTTGATGAGCTTGGCCGGGGCTCCCGCGTAGAGCGCGTTCCCATAGTCAAGTCTGCTACTGACGAGGGCCTGGGTGACTGTTCTTCTCGTGTCTGTCGGGATCCACCTGTAGATCTAGCGAAGCATGCGGAGGGTGTTGAAGCAGGAGGATGAGACTGCGTTGACTTGCTTGGCCATGGAGAGCGTTGAGTCGAGGATGACTCCCAGGTTGCGTGCGTGGTCGGTGGGTGTCGGGGCTGCTCCCAGCGTCGTTGGCCACCAGGAGTCGTCCCAGGCTGAGGGGTTGGAACCGAGGATGAGGACCTCTGTCTTCTCTGTGTTCAGTTTTAGTCGGCTGATCTTCATCCAATCGGCGACGGCCTTCATTCCTTCATGGAGTTTGGATTTGGCGGCGTGGGGGTCCTTGGTGAGGGAGAGGATCAGTTGAGTGTCGTCGGCGTAGGAGATTATGTTGAGGTCGTGCTGTCTGGCGATGCGTGCGAGCGGGGCCATGTAGATGTTGAACAGTGTTGGGCTGAGGGACGATCCCTGGGGTACGCCGCAGATGATCTCGGAGGCTTCGGATCGGAATGGTGGGAGGCGGACTCTCTGGGTTCTGCCGGCGAGGAAGGAGGTGGCCCATTCCAGGGCCTTGTCTCGGATCCCTGCGTCGTGGAGGCGTGCGCGTAGAGTGCGGTGGCAGACAGTGTCGAAGGCGGCGGAGAGGTCCAGCAGGATGAGGGCTGCGGTCTCACCGTTGTCCAGCAGGATCCTGATGTCGTCGGTGGCGGCGATGAGGGCAGTCTCAGTGCTGTGGTTGCTGCGGAACCCCGATTGGGATGGGTCCAGGATGCTGTTTTCTTCGAGGTATCGGGTTAGCTGTTTGTTGACGATCTTCTCGATGACCTTGGCTGGGAACGGAAGCAGGGAGATGGGCCGGAAGTTCTTGAGGTCTCTCGGGTCCGCCTTGGGTTTTTGAGTAGGGCGTTGATCTCTGCGTGTTTCCAGCTCTCTGGGAAGGTCGCGGTCTCGAAGGAGAGATTGATGATGTTGCACAGGTGGGGTGCGATGGAGCTGCTGGCTTTGTTGAAGATGTGGTGCGGGAAAGGGTCTGACGGGGAGCCGGAGTGTATTGTGCTCATGGTCTTGATGGTGTCCTCTATGTTCACGCTGGCCCAGGCTGGCAGGGGGTCGTGGTCGATGGTGTGCGGTGGGTCTGGTGTATCGATCTTAGCTGGGGCTGTCTGGGTGTTGAAGCTGTCGTGGATGTCGGCGATCTTGCGGTGGAAGAAGGTGGCGAGGGAAGCGCACAGGGGTTGCGACGGCGGGATGCCGTTGGTGTTGGAGCTGGGGTTGGAGAGTTCCTTCACGATGACGAAAAGCTCCTTGCTGTTGTGTGCGTTGTTGTCGAGGCGGTCTTTGAAGGAGATTCTCTTGGCGGACTTGATGAGGTGGTGGTGGTTACGGATGGCGTCTTTGTGGGCTGCGTGGCTGTCCGGTGTCTTATCACTGTGCCATTTCTTCTCTAGTTTCCGGCAGGTACGCTTGGAAGCTAGGAGTTCCGAGGTGAACCAGCTGGCTCTTTTGGCGGTGTCACTGTAGGTGAGTTTTTTCAGCGGGGCGAGGGTGTTGGCACAGTCGTCCATCCATCGTCTGAGGTTGCAGGCAGCGTCGTCGGTGTTGGATGGGTCGGAGGGAGGGCTGAGAGCGAGGGTTGCCCGTAGTTGGTCTTCGGTGACTTTGCTCCAGCAACGGCGTGGGATCTGTTGGGTGCGGTGGTGTGTGGTGGGTTTCTGGAAGGTGAAATGGATGCAGCGGTGGTCGGTCCAGAGGAGTTCCGTGGTGTGGCTGAAGGAGACGTGGGAGCTTGAGGAGAAGATGGGGTCAAGCGTGTGGCCGGCGGAATGGGTCGGTGTTGTGACGAGCTGGCTCAGACCGAGGTTGGCGAGGTTGTCGATCAGGGTGGTGGAGTTGCTGTCGTTGTTGTTCTCCAGGTGAAAGTTCAGGTCTCCGAGGAGGATGTAGTCGGTAGAGGTCAGGGTGTGCGTGCTGATGAAGTCGGCGATGGAGTCGCTGAACTGGGGTCGGGGCCCAGGGGGTCTGTAGACAAGGGTGCCTCTAAGGGTGGTGTTGGGGTCCGTGTGGATCTGGAAGTGCATGTGTTCGGCGGTGCTGAGAGTGTCGTCGGTGCTGGTCGAGACCCTGATGGTGTTCTTGTGAACAATGGCGATTCCTCCTCCTACTGCGTTGACGCGGTCTCTGCGGGTGATCTTATAGCCGCCTGGGATGGCTATGGCGATGTCGGGGGCGGAGGAGTCGTTCATCCAGGTCTCTGTCAGGAAGGCGACGTCTGGTGATGATGTGTCGAGCAGGTCCCAGAGCTCGACGGCGTGTTTGCGTGCGGAGCGGGTGTTCAGTAGGATGCATCGGAGGTGGTTGAGGTCCTTCTTGGCGGGCGCCTCGGTGGCTCTGAGGCTGGTGTAGCTGCAGTTCCGGCAGGTGAAGGGACCATGGGTGCGTTTCGGGGCGGCCTTGAAGCAGTTTTGCGTCCGTCCGGGGTTGAGAGCGTGGAGTGTGGTGGCATCGTATCGGCGTCGGTCCTCGAGGCTGGTACGGGGGGCGCACGGCACGGGGGTTCTGGCGCTGGGCGCGGTCCAGGCGCGGACGGGCGCAGACGGGCTTGCCTTAGGCGCGCCCGCTGCGCACGTCCGCCATATATGGGGAGGTGGGAGGGAGGAGCAGCTGGGAGGCGGGAGGCAGGGGCAGCGAATGGGCAGTCAAGGGAGGCGGGGCCGCAGGGGACGCAGCGGCTGGAGCGGGATCGGAGAGAGGCAACGAGGGGTACAGAGGCAAAAATGGACACAGAAAACAGGGGCAGCGAGGGGTACAAAAGGCAAAACGGGGCACAGAAGAAAACAGGGGCAGCGAGGGGTACAAAAGGCAAAACGGGGCACAGAGGAAAACAGGGGCAGCGAGGGGTACAAAAGGCAAAACGGGGCACAGAGGAAAACAGGGGCAGCGAGGGGTACAAAAGGCAAAACGGGGCACAGAAGAAAACAGGGGCAGCGAGGGGTACAAAAGGCAAAACGGGGCACAGAGGAAAACAGGGGCAGCGAGGGGTACAAAAGGCAAAACGGGGCACAGAAGAAAACCGGGGCAGCGAGGGGTACAAAAGGCAAAACGGGGCACAGAGGAAAACAGGGGCAGCGAGGGGTACAAAAGGCAAAACGGGGCACAGAGGAAAACAGGGGCAGCGAGGGGTACAAAAGGCAAAACGGGGCACAGAAGAAAACAGGGGCAGCGAGGGGTACAAAAGGCAAAACGGGGCACAGAGGAAAACAGGGGCAGCGAGGGTACAAAAGGCAAAACGGGGCACAGAAGAAAACAGGGGCAGCGAGGGGTACAAAAGGCAAAACGGGGCACAGAGGAAAACAGGGGCAGCGAGGGGTACAAAAGGCAAAACGGGGCACAGAAGAAAACAGGGGCAGAGAGGGGTACAAAAGGCAAAAACGGGGCACAGAGGCAACAAGCAGAGGGGCGAGCTTACCAGCAGCAGCAGCGGGCAGTACCAACACAGGCGGAGCTGTGTGGTGGGGGAGCGACCTACCTGGCAAGGTCAAGGGTCGCTCCAGACAGTCGAAACACCGGTAGAGCAGCCTGCCTCAAAAGTCACAAGCTGCTCCACAACTGCTGATCTCGTCCGTACTGTATAGTAGGCATTGTACCTAACCCTGGGCAAAGCACTACGCTACGCTCGCGTAGTTTGCGAAGTTTGCGCTACTTCGCACAACGCGAATTGCACGTAGCACAGTGCAAACACGCGTAGCGTAGCGTAGTGCAGCGGTCATTTTTTGCTTGCTCGCGGTCCTCAACGTCAAGTTGGCGACCGCGAGCAAGCAAAATGACATCCCGGCGAGACTTTTTCCTCGTTCGCGATCAGCAACATCAAGTTGCCGATCGCGAGCGTGGAAAATAAACATCCCGGCGAGATTCTCAACGCGGGGAGGTCAGGTTTCTCATTGCGAGTGGTCGCGTATGCTCGCGACCGCAAACTACCAGTCCGCGTTGAGAAAGCTGCCGCTCGAGTAAAAATCTACTCGAGCGGCAGTAAAAGACAGCTCGCACTGTGCAAGATGCCGTTTTCAATGATTGCACAGTGCGGACAAGCATCCGGCACTGTGCAATCATTGCGAACAGTGCACTACGCAGTTCGCGTAGTGCTACGCGTAGTTCGCATAGTGCGAACTGCACTTTGCGTAGCTTCGCGTAGCGCTACTTCGCGAACTACGCCCAGGCTTAATTGTACCTAAGGCTCTTTGGGCAACATAACCGGCGCGGGCCGGGGAGGCGTGGCCTGACAGCATGGCCGGCTAGACGTGTTTTCTGCGCCGCTCCTGCCCCAACACCGTAAATCCTAAAGAATCCTGGCGCTATGGTGACTCTCATAGTGCGGAACAATAGCGGAACCCTCCCCTGATCCCAAGGATCCCAGTGAACTGCGGGGAAATTGGCCCGCGACTGCAGATCGCTGATACGGACGGCGGCTGATTTGGAGGAATCCCGGTCGTCATAAAGGCGGCCGTCGAGCTGTTTTCGGAGGTGAGCGCAGGCGGGCAGTGGTGAGGCCCCTGGGCCGCGGTGAGTCCGGCCGCAAGCTCTGGATAAATTCTACGGCCCCAGGAGGGGGGGAAAAGCAGAGGGAATGTACCGCTGTATGCGGCCGGCTGGCTGGGCTCCGACGACCGGGAGCGGAATCTACGCGAGACCGCGGCGGTGCGGCCTACAGATGTTCCGACCGGAGAGGCCTGGACGCGGCGCGGGAGCCGCCTGGGGACCGGAGTGGCCCGGTGTGTTGCCGGAGGCCTGAACTTGGAGCTGAGTGGCGGGGGTGCACAAACCCCGCATGCCATTACGAACCCCGGAGCAGCGGTGGGTCCCAAAATGAGGCCGAGGCGGGGCCCCGGTGAGTCCTGAGTCGGACGCGGGGGCAGTCTGGCCGCCAAGGAGTCAGCTTACACCGCTGACGATCAGCAACAATCGCCCAGTAGCTGGAAGGCTCCCCCTACGAAAACGAAGCCGGAGGCTGGGAGATTAGGCCTCAGTGTGGCCGGCGAGGTGAGAAGCGGCCTACCGACACTCCGGCTGGCAGGGCTGAAACGGGCCACGAAGACAGCTTAGGGGCGGTGTCTGGGGCTGCAGTTCAATAGAAGCGGTAAAGAACACCCCCCCTGCGGCCAACGAGCCACGGCAAGGAAGTGGGCCTGGGGAGCGGTGTGGCGAACTGGGGGCAGGTGGTGCCAGAGAACTGCCCCGGCCAACGGAAGGGGAGGCCTGCCTGATATAGTCGACACAAAGGCCACAGGGTGAACGGCCTGAGGTACTCATTTGGCCCGGACGGAGGGGGCCACCAGACAGCACACTAGGACGGCCAGACTGACTATGGGGAAGGACCGACCCCTAAGAGGTGCCCAAGCCAATAAAATTATGCAATATACGGTCCCGGGGCCGACGGCGGCGGACCGCCTTGGAACAGATACGGAGCGGGGGGCCCACCCCGACGCGGCAGCCCGCGACAAGGCCGACATCTTGGCAGCGATTCGTGATTCCAGGGTGGCGTTAGAAACCAAAATGGATGGTATGGCCATGGACATTAACCATCTGCACCTGGATCTCCGGAAGGTGGCAGACAGGGTGACCACCACGGAAGGGGACCTGAATACTGTACAGACGGAGGTCAGCCAACTGCGGGAGACGGTGGCGGCGCTCCAGGACCATACGGCCCGGCTGGAAGAAAGGGCGGAAGATGCTGAAGGGCGGTCCAGAAGGAATAATCTCCGCTTTTTGGGATTTCCAGAAAAGGCGGAGGGGCCGGCGGCGGACCTATTTCTGGAAGATTGGATTGGCACATCGTTCCAGAGCCTTAGGCTCTCCAACCTGTTTGCAGTGGAAAGGGCGCATAGATCTCTTGGGCCGCCGCCGAGGCCGGGAGCCCCGCCCAGAGCCTTGATTGCCCGACTGTTCAATTTTAGGGACCGGGACATGATCCTGCAACATATCCGCACCAATGGCCCACCTAAATTTGAGAACCAAGACATCCATATATACCCAGACTATACCAAAAAGGTGCAGGAACTGCGGAATGACTTCTTGAGCGTCAAACGGCGGATGCGGAGCCACGACATCAAGTACAGCCTACTGTTCCCGGCCCGGCTCCGAGTACAACATGCCGACAAGGTGTACTTCTTTGGTAACTCAGTAGAGGCAGCTGAATGGATGGACGCGTTGGGCTTGGCCGGCCATGACCAAAACCAGGGCTGGCGGGAGCAGAGACGCCGGAGTAATCGACAGCGGACCCAGCAACGTCGAGAAGAGGGGCAGCACCGACGAGACCGAGATTTGGCGGATGGAGGACGTATCGTGGTGGGACCAGATGGCACTCTCCTGGCAGATCGGGAGGCGATCCCAACGCAGATCCAGTTTTCTCCGCTCTGTTTGGTACAGGAAACACAATCGGAGGCGGGCAGCGCCGCCGGCCCGGTTGTAGAGGGCTCCGGTAATGAGTGAGTGATGGACCTAGCACTGAGACCGGGAGGTTCTGGGACACAGACACTGTGAGTACCTGTTTTGGCCCGTGGGGCGCTTGACTTTCTCGAGAGACTCGTGTGCGAGGACACGGAGCCCAGTGACATTGAGGGGGGGGGAGGTTTTTGATAAAATTGATAAAAATTGGAGGAGGGTACACTATTTTGCCTATTTGTTGTTTAGACTTGCCGGCTGTAGAGTGCCGAGGTGGCCTGGCTAGACCTTTGGTCGGGCGGGGCTGCACGGTGCCAGTCAGTCGGCTGATTTACAGAGTTTAGGAAGGGGGGATTGCGGAGTGGGGAGGGCACGCCCACTTGTAATTGTTATTTTAAGTTGAGGGGGGTGCTCTAAGGGGTGGGTGGCGCTTTGGGGCGGGGTTCAGAGTCCTCGGACCCGGACCGGGTTACGGGAATGAAGGGCTACCGCCTGTGGGTGGAGGGAGTTGGGGTTTCACGTTATGGGGTTGTTTGGGGTGCTGCTGGGTCTGGTCTAGGTCACAATACAAGAGATCGAAGTAGTCTACCCTTAGAGGGGCCATGCTATATTTCTCCTGGGGGGCCCGACATAATAGTCGGGGGGCAGCGATGCCAACAACAGTTCACTTATGCCAGGTGATTCACAGACATACAAATTGATCACATGGAATGTTCGTGGGCTCAACAATGTGGTCAAGCGAATCCGGGTAGCATCCTACCTCAGACGGTATGGAGTAAGCATAGCCCTGCTCCAGGAGACGCACTTGTGGGGAGATTGTCTTAAATATGTTCAACGCCGATGCAGGGGTCAGTTTTTCGCAACATCCTACTCGGGGTTTGCTAGGGGAGCGTTGGTCTGGATGGCACCGGGGGTCCCCTTTAAGGCTTTACACACTATACGGGATCCTGAAGGGAGATTTGTGATGGTGGAGGGGATGCTGGATGGCCGCAGCATATGCCTGGTAAACATATATGCCCCGAATACTGTCGACTGGGTTTCTTTGAGCCGAGTGATGGGGCAACTCGATCTCGATCCGGACACAGAACTGATTGTGGCGGGAGACTTTAACTGCGTCCTTGATGGGGAGCTCGACAGGCACCCCCCAAAGCTGGATGCCAAACCTAGAGTCAGGGAAGCGATGGGCCAGATGCTTCACAATCATGGCCTGTTGGATATATGGCGACACCATAATCCTGGTCGTCGAGTGTACTCGTGCCACACACCTGCTGCCAATACCCATAGTAGGCTTGATTACTTTTTCATTCAAAAGGCGGCGGTGCATCGGATAGTGGAGACACTATATCTGGCCCGCTATCAGTCTGACCATTCCCCGTTATTAATTACCTACTCGCTGGACCGACCGAGATCTAAAGTACCGTTATGGAGGCTTAACATCGAAGCTTTCGGTGATCCGATCTATAAAGACGCTATAGCGAAAGGGTTGGATGAATATTTGGAACTCAACTGGGGTTCAGCCGGCACCAGGGCGACTGAATGGGACGCGATGAAGGTGGTAATACGGGGGATCTGCATGTCCACAGAGGTGGGGGTTAAAAGAGTGCTGGAGCGCGATCTGCGTCGGCAGGAGGAGCGCTTGGCGACATTGGAGAAAGAAATGCCCACGAACGGTGGGAGGTCGACAGAATGGGCCACCGTGCGACGACAGATAGGGGACATAATGGACTCGCTAGGCAGATTTAATAGAACGGAAAGTAGACGTCGCTGGTATACAGAAGGGGATAAGGCGGGGCGGCTATTGGCGCGCCTGATCAGGACAGAGACTCAGCCCCACCCGATTATGGCCCTCAAAAATGACTCAGGACAGGTGGTATATACTCAACATGCGATCAATAACGTATTCCTGACCCATCTACGTAAAATATACTCCAATCCCCAATCTCCAGCAACCCTCGTGGTTATGGAGACCTATCTTGCAGGGGTGGACCTACCTAGCATAGACACAGACAGTCAGGAGGCCTTAGGAGGCCCCTTTAGTGGGAAAGAAATTCGGGCGGCGATCGCCCTCCTGAAGACTGCGAAGTCCCCTGGGTTGGACGGTATAACCGCCGAACTCTATAAAGAGAGCGGTGGAGTCCTGGTCCCCAGGCTATTAGACATCCTGGGCGAGGCCGAGGAAC
This sequence comes from Calotriton arnoldi, assembly GCA_963921515.1. Taxonomy (NCBI): domain Eukaryota; kingdom Metazoa; phylum Chordata; class Amphibia; order Caudata; family Salamandridae; genus Calotriton; species Calotriton arnoldi. The sequence goes on from CAWUFW010000497.1 coordinate 1,704,539, forward strand.
GCGGTATGCTCCCAGATTCCATGCGGGGAAGCGCTGATTGTGATGATCCCCAAACCGGGGAAGGATCCCCTCCTCCCCGGCTCATATCGGCCCATCTCAATGTTGAACGTAGACCTTAAAATTATCAGTCAGGTGTTGGCGTGTCGGCTCCTCCCCTATCTCCGGCGGCTGGTCCATGAGGACCAATCCGGGTTTATACCGGGCCGGAATACGTTGCGTAATTTCCGCCGCCTCGCGCATGTTATGCACTCATTAGAGGGACGGGCCCAACAGAGCGCCTTGGTGTTCCTAGATGTCGAACAAGCGTTCGACTCGGTCGGTTGGGACTACCTATGGAGGGTACTTTTAAAAATGGGTCTGGGGGAGGGGTTTGTAAAGTGGATTAAATTACTCTATACTCGACCAACGGCAAGAGTTCGCACGGGGCGATACGTGTCAGAGGCGATCTCTATAGGGAGGGGGACGCGGCAGGGTTGTCCGCTCTCCCCCTTGCTGTTTGCCCTGGCAATGGAGCCATTGGCTTGCCATCTGCGTGAGGTGCTCAGAGGACGGGGCATACAGGTAAGGGGTTCGGAACATGTCGTATCGTTATACGCCGATGATGCACTAATATACCTGAGACAGCCGACCCGGTCATTGCCAACACTGATGACTGCGCTGGCGCAGTTTGCTGCTGCCTCCGGACTTTCCATCAACAAGTCAAAATCGCAACTGTATGCGATTGGCCCGGAGTGCAACTGGGAGGGGTCACAGCACCCAGTAATGGAGCTTCCATGGGCAGGGGACGCTATCCGCTATCTGGGGATATGGATTGGTAGGAATGAGGCAGTTTTTTACCAGCACAATATGGGGAGGATAATCAGGGGTCTTCAGGGCAGTATTGCCTTTTGGAACACGCTTAAACTCTCCCTAATGGGGAAGATTGCCTTAATTAAGATGGTGGTCTTACCTCGCTGCCTCTATACCATGCAAGGCTCCTTCTTTGAACTTCCACACCGGGTATTTAAGGAGCTGGATGCCCTGCTGGTCCTATTGTTATGGAATGGGAAGAGATGTAGGGTAAGTCTAGAGGTCATGAAACGTAGATGGGGCAAAGGGGGTTTAGAGATTCCCGATCTCGAACTATATTATTTTGCATCCCAATTGCAACATGCCATAGCCTGGTTGGATACGGATCCCTCTTGGGAGAGGTCCCTGCTGGCAGGTACATACGGGGACCGGCAGCTAGGAGCGCTTCTGTGGCGGGCCGGGGGGCACAAGGAACAAGGTCCTTCATTGGTGCGGCTTGGGGCAGCAATATGGAATCGGGTGATACGCAGAGTAATCCGGGAACGGCCGTTCGCCCCGGAGGCGGACTTTTGGCTGATGCCGCCCTTTGCGCAAATAGACCAGGTAATGTCCACGGAGGCCTGGAAGAGTGGGGGCTGCCTAATGTTGTCTGATCTTTACCCGGACAATAAATTTATCACCTACCGGGAGGCGGTGACCACCTTTGAGCTGGGAGCAGGGCAGTTTCTGCAATACGCTAAAATAGCGGCAACGGCGCGACAATTATGGCCCACGTTCCCCGAGGCTCCGGGGCAGTCCCAAACCCTGGTTACTATGATCACCATGGCTGGGGGGAGGAGGCTTGTTACTCACCTCTATAGGGCGCTAAGAGATGATAAACAGATTGGCCCCCTCAAAATAGAAGAAAAATGGCAGCCGGTGTGTCCGCAGGAGGTCACAGCACCAGAATGGGAAAAAATACACGAGAGTGTGCAGAAGGTGTCGGTGAGCAACCGCTTCAAACAAATTCAGTACAATATAATACATATGACCTACCTCTCACCTCGGAGGCTTCAGGCCATTGATGGTTCCAGGGATTCACGCTGCCCTCGATGTCGCTCTGATCAGGCAGACTTTCTGCACATGGTATGGATCTGCCCAACGATCCAGACATACTGGGTGGCGGTCCTCAAGGATCTGACTAGGATAACAGGGTGGACAATAGCCCTGGATCCAAGGGCTTGCCTCCTGGGCTTGATACCTCGGGATCCTAAGCGGAAGACAAGTAGGCGGTTCCTGGTCTTGGGCCTGGTTATAGCCCAACGGCGTATAGCGATTCATTGGTTAACCCAGCAGGGACCGCTATTGGCGAAGTGGAGGACAGATCTCAGGGAGTGGGCATTAGCAGAGGAGGGGCACATACGGAACACCAGGAGAGATGACAAATTACCCGAGGTGCTACTGGCATGGGGAGCGATGATGCAAGAGATAGCAGGACAAAACACCCAACTCCCACCAGAAGGTTCAGGCGAGGTGTCTTTCACGGAGGGGGTGGCCACAGGACGACGAGGGGAAACACAAGGTGTCCCCGCATGAACACTAAGCTGTATAGACCATCAGTTACATAGACCCGGCAGAGGGGGGGAGGGCACCGGGGAGGGGGGGTTGGGGGGGAGGAGGGGGGGGAGTTTAACACAGTTCAAGTTATGTTTAAGCATGTAAAGAATACAAAGCGAAGAAAACTAGGATAGAGGAATCTCCAAGGATGTCAACGCAGATCTAATTTTTGCCATGTATTACCAATGTAACGTACACCGCCTCGGCTGACGTGGACAAACTCTGTAACTATTTTACATGCGAGCTGCTGATTTGGAGCAATAACTCAATAAAGAAATATATTTAAAAAAACGGCGCGGGCCGCCTCTGGGACACTGACGGGCGCAGACGGGCTTGCCTTAGGCGCGCCCGCTGCGCGGCTGCGCAGCATCTCCGCTTTTATGCATCTAAGGACTAGAGCGCCCACCTCCCAAAATGGTGGCGCTCTATGTCCACAACGTGAAGCAGAACTTCCAAGAGCCCGCTCCCACTTCCTCAGTTAACAGCGTTCTGTGCAGAGCATTTTAAACAAAGTGCAAGGTGCGTGTGGCATTCAAATTCAATTTACATACAAAGACACGTAAATGCTAAAACACAGTCCTACTAAAAATAGTCTTTTTAAAATCAGCTAAAACCTCACAGGAACAGCCTGACTTGCACGGATGCGATCAGTTTTTAGCGTGATACTTCATAGTATGCCAAGGAAATAGTTGTTCTTTTCCGCAAGACTTTTCTTTCCAGCCTGTGAGCACCACCGGCTGGGGGAGGCCGATTCCTCTGCCGATAATTTCCCTGACACAATACCCGTTTCTACTTTCACGTCTATTACGACAGATGCCATTTATAATGATTCACCATTGTAAATGTAAAAAATGTAAATGTAAATCCGTATTTGTAAAGCGCGAACTACTCACCCTTACGGGTCTCAAGGCGCTGGGGGCCGTCGTGGAAATTAAGTGAGCTATTGCCCAGAGTCACATAGTGCTGAGCTGAGCTGCCGCTGGAACCCGGAATCGAACCGTGAGCCCTGTGCTCCGAAGTCAGCTGCCCTGGCCGCTGCACCACACCTCTGAGTTGGATTTTTCAAGTCCTACTGCTGAGTCCCAAACCCCTGTTTTTCAGCTGAGTATCTCTGGGTACTATAGGGATCGAGATGATTTTTATTCTGACAGTTCATTTGTTTTGCATCTGCCTCCAGCACAGATTTGTGTCTTTATTTCATGGTTAAAATGTACTTATCTAGTCCCTCCTTGGATATATGTCTGGATCATACTTTCCTTGGTTTTCTTATTTATGTGGATAGATTTGTTTTTTTCCTACTAATCAATGGCCATTACCTCCCGGAACGTTCTGCTACAGAAATGGTCGATGGGGTGTTAGCCCCCCCATTCTTCATCACATAATGATTGATGGAATTGCTTGGGATAAAGTTCCTTTCGACATATTCGGTCATACGGAGATCCTGCAGATACCATGTGTGTTCAAAGTTTCTATGGGTGACGTAATAGTTACCTGGGTTGCATTCAGATGATTGGGATGTTGACACTGTAAATGCTATGCTTTCTGAATTAGAATAAAATACTGTTTTTGAATCAGAGAATCTATATCTTAATTCTGCCGATATTTTTTGTTACCATCATTATGGACACTATTTATTGCACAGAACAAACGGACAACGTCCCCATTTCAATTATACACAATGGGAATATTGTCCAACTCCCCCTCAAGAGAGTTCCAAACAACAAAAGAACAAATATACATATTTCACGGGGTATAACACCTCAGACCCAACATCATATTATTTTAAATTAACTTCAACATCACCAAAGAAACATAGGCTTACTCAAACTAAGCTCGTAAGTACCACTATGTTTGTCAATCAGTTGGACTAAAGAGGCTATGATCACTGGAAGGACAATATTGATTTAAAATTGATTTGGGGTACGAAGTCCTGGCAGGTTCAGGGCACGGAAACCTTATTGCAAGCCTGTTTAATTCCCACACAGATGATTTTCTTAAATGAAGCAATCCAGCAAACTACTTGTTTAGGATTGGGAAAAATTAAAGAAATGAATGACCTGACCATTCCCTCAGTGGCCCGCTTTGATAATTGGCAGAGGTTGACAAATTACACAGGATAACAATTAAATGGCATTATACAGAATGGTACATTTAATTATTCATTTTCGAGTCCTGGCGGGTGGTTGTTGTGGCCAGTGGACATAAATGGTTGTCATGATAATTTTCTTAATTCCACACCTGGGTTTAAAACGAGTAGACCTGATCCCTGATACTCTCAGACAGCACATTCTGGTATTGTTACCACCTATTCAGTGGGAAAATTATGTCAACAATGGTTGGAACACTCCACACTGTCTGCAGTGAAGCAATACCTTTCTCTTCTGTCCGAGGGCATTAATTTGTCAGACTTCCTTTTGGGTAAAAAAATCCCCACGTTCTAAAAGGTTTGTATATGCTACCTATAATGAGATTTAGAAATTATCCCAGATGGAAGCTACTGTATGGTTGGGACAAATTGTCCGAGATAATTTAGAGAAAGTGCTTGTTGTTGTTGATAATAGTATTACTACATTGTCATTTCATAATAACAACTTAAACAACATTGTGTCGTCTGATAGTGATATTGTGCAGAGTGGCGGTCACTGTTCTATCCTGGGCAAAGTCAGCTTAGATCTATTATGCAGTTTAGCTGGGCGCTTCAAACACTCAAAAATGGGCGCATTCCCTGGCATTACTTGAATTGCAGCAATTTGTTGCTGCCTTTTAATTTAACATGCAAACAACAATTAATGGCCTTGAAGGATGCGACCTATACAATGCTGCAATTAGAACGGCTCCTATTCACCATAGCTGCAACTCCTTCGGCGGAGTGGTTAATACGTGGAGTTATTTCACTGCCTATCTCCACATTCCAATTCACAGCTTGCATGAGCCATTTTCCTGTAGGTAGATATGAACCCCCTACTTAGCAGTTACATACATGAATTATGGTCACTCCCCTTTACTTATCGTTCTGAACGTACCAAAAGGATGTTTTTATCACTGGTGAAGAAAGCAACTCTATTGTCCGACATTCACTTGTTTGTAATAAAATCCACGGTGCCTGCAACACTTCAGCGCCCAATTTGGCTTCTTATTTAAAAGGAATTCTGGTTCCAGCAATTCTCCCTTTCATTAGAGTACTCTCTAATGGGAGTTATCTCATGCTTGGTGATCAAGACTGTTGTGGAATGCGGGCTGGGGTCCCGTATATTCTGTCCATTTCCCAGTTAGTCACTTGTTGCAACAATGTCTTCTTTCTCCCTCTGCATGGGATTGTAGATAGATCATTATGGCCTTCCATTCCAACTTTGAAGGCAGATTTCAACAAGCTGAGCAGACTCAAAGCATTATTGTTTCAGCAAGAAGTAGCTCTTACATCTGCTTGCGAGACCTTCGAATTGCAAGTGGCTAGAACTTCTAGTGAAATACAGTCGTTGTTAAATACTAACCTCCCCCTGCATTTTGGAGAATTAGTGCCTCAAATCTTTAATGCCTCTAGTACAGCCGGCCTTGCCCACTTTTTTTTAAGGTTGTAGGCTCTGGCCTTGTTAGTTCTTTTCAGACCATCTTTGGAGTGATTCCGGCTTTTATCCACTCCATTTTTTCTAATGTGTTCGGAGGATTCCTGTTGCAGTTATTTGGATGCTCCTTTTGTGGGTGCTCTGGAACGGGCATCACTCCAATACTACTGTGAGCATATGTTTCAAATGTCTGGAATGCTTCTACTACAGGAACTGGTTCTTGATTGGTCTTTGATGTTTTGGCCTGTCTGGTTTACCTGCATGCAACCAGTGTTCCACTGCTTCTGGTGCCCCTTCGAATGGGCACTGGACATATGGTTGGCTTTGCAAACTCCAGCTGACTTGGAATTTGGACTGCTGGCCTGGGGCCGTCCGACGCACTAGTGCTCATGTGCGTAGGACGGCCTCAGGAGCTGGGGAAGAGCTTCCCCAGCTCCCGAGGCTGTGCAGATGGTTTCCCTGAAATGACGATCAGCGCGCACGTCGCGCTGATGTAATTTCAGTGAACCAAAACTGAAATGAGCCTTGAGGCTCATTTCAATTTCACTTTCTACGTGCTCTGGGGACTATCTCAGCCCCCCGAGCATGTAGAAAGACGGGAGAGGTATCATTGGAAAGGGGAGAATCTCCCCTTTCCAATGGTACCCCTCCCTAGTGGATCCCTGCTTGGGGATCGCCCCAGGAGGGCGAACCCCAAGCAGGGTTCCACCCACTAGAAACCAGGGAGGGGGAGCGGCCCCTTGGGCAAGGGCCTTTGCTCCCCCCATAAAATTTTTGGGTAAATTTAGTCTGTCTCCAATCTGCCCCCCGGAGGGGCATAAAGCCCACTAGAAACCAGGGATTTTTTAATCAAAGGCAAAGGTTTTGCACGGGGGGGCACCTGGGTTTTTGGCCCCGGGTTCGGCGGCCATCTTGGGAAACCTACCAAACCAACACATTTCTGAAAACTAGACACCCGGGGGAGTCCAGCGAGGTATGGCTTGCGTGGGGCCCCCCAACGTTTCCCTACCCAGAATCCCCTGCAAACCTCAAATTTAGCTGAAAAAAATCAAATTTTTCTCAAATTTCTGTGTGGGAAAGTTCTGGAATCTGCATCGAACCACAAATTTCCTACCACCCAGCGTTCCTCCAGGTCTCCCGATAAAAATGGCACCTCACTCGCGGGGGTGGGTCAAGTACCCCCGACAGGCAAGGGCCCAAAACGTATTGAGGAGACCTCAAAATGATCTATCACAAAACAACCTGGTTTTGCAAGGGGAGTCACCTGGGTTTTTGGCCCAGGGGTCGGCGGCCATCTTGGGAAACCTACCAAACCCACACATTTCTGAAAACTAGACATCCGGGGGAGTCCAGCGAGGTATGGCTTGCGTGGGTCCCCCAACGTTTTCCTACCCAGGGTAGGAATTTAGCTGGAAAAAACATTTTTTTCTCAAATTTGTGTGGGAAAGTTCTAGAATCTGCGTGGATCCACAAATTTCCTACCACCCAGCGACAAAGTTTGAGGTTTGCAAGGGATTCTGGGTAACAGAACCTGGTGAGAGCTAGTCAAGTCACCCCATCCTGGATTTCCCTGGGTGTCTAGTTTTCAAAAATGTATAGGTTTGCTAGGTTTCCCTAGGTGCCGGCAGAGGTAGGGTTCAAAATATACAGCTAGGCACTTTGCAAAAAAAGGGTCAGTTTTCACTGTAAAAATAAAGTGTGTCCACGTTGCGTTTTGAGCCGTTTCCTGTCACGGGTACTAGGCCTACCCACACAAGTGAGGTACCATTTTTATCAGGAGACTTAGAGTACCACAGAATTGTAGAGCAACTGTTATTACCTATTGACTTTTGATGCATTTCTGCCTTCCAAATGAAAGACAATATGTAAAAAGAAGTCACTTTGAAAAATGTCCTATAATTCTCATGCTAGTATGGGTACTCACAATTTCGGAAATGTGCAAATAGCTACTGTTTCTAAACTCTATAATTTGTTCCAATTTCAGAAATACATAGGTGTCTTTCATCCCGATTTTTCACTGTATATATTTTCCCAAATTAATTGCTATATACACGGTACATAATAAAAAACCATTGCAAGACGCTGCTCAGTTATTGGCTCTGGGTTCGTCGGGTTCTTAGTGAACCTACAAGTCCTATATATCCCCACAACCAGAAAGGTCAGCGGATGTAACGGTATATTGCTTTCAAACATCTGTCATAATTAGAAGAAGTTACAGGTGCAAATGTTGGTACAAATGGCTGTTTTCTTCAACTCATTTTCAATTTTTCCTATATTCAACTGTTAGTTTCTATAAAGAAACCTTGAAGGATCTACACAAATGACCCCTTGCTGAATTCAGACTTTTGTCTACTTTTCTAAAATGTATAGCTTTCCAGGATCCATTATTGCTTTCATACCCATTTCTACCATTAACTGGAAGAAGGTTGAAAGCAAAAAAATTGCAAAAATAGGCTATGTCCCGGTAAAATGCCAAAACTGTTGGTTTTCTGACAAAAGTCTGTCAGTTCCTGAAAGCTGGGAAAATGGTGAGTTCAGCCCCACAAACCCTTTGTTGATACCATTTGCAGGGAAAAAACCAGACGCTTTCATTTGCAGCACTTTAAAAAAAAAGAAAAAATGTAGCTGTATTTTGGCTAATTTCTGGGTCCCCTCCAGGGGAATCCACAAACCCTGGGTACCTTTAGAATCCGCATGATGTTGGAATAAAAGGACATAAATTTGGCATGGATACCTTATGTGGTCAAAATGTTACAGGGGCCTAAGCGCGAACTACCCCAAATAGCCAAAAAAAGGCTTAGCACAGGGGGGATAAAGGCCTAGCAGCGAAGGGGTTAATGCATGATTGTAGTTTCCTCCAGGTTAGCCTAACTGTTTATGTTATAGGCCTCATGTTCATTTTGCACATGTTACTACATAAACATCCTTAGTTTGTGCCACATAGTACTTTCACACAGAACCTGCTTATGTTTTCGCATTCTGTTCTTTCCCTGGGAGTTAGTCTGAACATCACAGACAAGGTCAAACAAAAATGTCCCTTTTTATTCTTTCTGGCCAGGCACTAGCACCTAAACATAACACAAAAATGCAGCTGCTGTTTATGGGCACACATGTCTTGTCATATAGATGAGTACAGGAGCCAAAAAAACACACATTGAAGGAGAGTTCTGAGACAAGAACACGCATCTGCCGAGATGTAAAACGTTCATCTGTGTATGCTAAGGTACGAGGTATAGAAACAACATTTCTGCTGATAAAATAAAAGTTGGTAATACCAATGATCTACGTTGAGCATTGCTCCGTAGTATCTCTGGGATACCTAGTCAAGTAAAACAACCCAGTGTCCAGCACAAGAATGGTAACCACTGCTAAGTAATAGACATGGGTGAATAGGCACATAGATACCCTTGTGAATATTATTAATATACATAACATCAAGTGGACGGGCGAGAACGTAACCGATTGGTTTACATTCTAGCACCTCTCCCAATTCTCCCTGAAAAAAGTCAATATGGATGGCGGATGCAGTGACGTTCACGTAGGAAGTGAGAGAACGCGATGGAATCCATCGTGAGGTTAGCATTCTAGTTTTGGCCTCTACGCAGGGTCAGAACTCATCCGGCCGGAAGGCGCAAGTGGTGATTCACGGTTTCTGGATTCACACTTAAGGCGGTACAACGATGAAACAGCTACACGGGGTGGCGAGAGGCACGACTAATTGCATCCAGCCCATGTCGAAGTAAGTACATTTAGACAGATGGCGCACCGAATCATTTTATGGCAGTTTTCGGTTGCACGACTGCTGTTTATAGTCGGGGAGTGTAAGAGAGAATCGGGGACCAGATGTATTAATCTCCATGGGGCTTGAGAACTTGGCATAGATGCGCCTGAGCAAACTGTTTTAGTAACAAACAGTGAAATGGTGAATGTTTATAATGCGATCTGTGCTTCTTTCACGCTACAGAGTGTGACAACAGGGGATGCTCCTACTTGCACTCCAGTTTCAGTGACTTCATCAATTAAACTTGGTAAGCGATATCTCAATTTTATATTCCCCATACGCACAACCTCCTTTGTCTTCTTTTCCGTCTTACGTTTGGTTCGTCACTCCTTATGTGTGGGGCAGTGTGATGTGGTGGCAGCACGCTCTTTGTGGTCTTGGGAAGGCCATAAGACAGATAGACAGATGACGTGCTCGTGTGATTGATGCGAATTTGGAGGGACAGTTTCCCTTCCAAGTAAACAATACACACATATATATATATATACACACATATACATATGTATAGCTCAGTGGGGAGCAAAATATGTGTGTGAGAGGAAAAACGTTTGATGTTCAGTGTTTGTCATTTCAGAATATCCGAGAGTGTCTACACAGAAAGTGACAAGTAAGGTCATTATATATAAAAAAAAGAGTTTTTAAATAAGTATATCTTTTTTAATACCAGGATATTGCCTGGAAAAGGGATTTAATACAATGGGATCGCTAGTCCTGAGGAAGACCAGGCGACCCTTACTGGGTGGTAAAAGTGGGCGAAACTTCGACACAAAAGCAGTAAGGAGAGACAAGGGGTCCTAATTACCCCCTAGACCATCTCCATTTTTTCAGTTTTTAATCCTATCCAGGGAACCCATAATTAAAGACTTTGAAGGGTATTCCTGAGGTAGTTTTACATTTGCACTATCATTGTCTGTCTAGATGTTGTTTACTTCATGGATTCCTACAAATATGTTTGTATTGTCCCACCCCTCTCCGTTGCTCCATCCCAGGCGTTGGTCTGCGCAGGGAGGTTGTAGCAGCCCTATGATGAAGCATGCCGCTATCTAGTGGTTTAGGGGATTTTTTTTTTAAACCTTAAATTTTTCCAGGGAGGGATTTTTTTTTTACACCAGCCTCTTACTCCTTTTCTTCTTTTTGTGGGTATTTAAGGTACGGGGTCCGCCACTAATCCCAGAGATCTTTTATACAAAATCATTTAGCTTCAGTAGCAGGGGAAGGAGGTTTTAGGCTAGTCAGTCCTATATAATGACAGGGCTTTTCATGGTATACGGTTTATTAACCATGCTAACAGAATATTTAGTATGCATTTGTTTTCTAATTGTGGCACGAATACTGCATTTCCGAGCACAATAGTTTAAATAAATATTCCAAACTTCCTGCGTGTCTCCTGTTTATCTTATTGTGGACGAGTATAAGTGAGAGAGCAAAAGGGTGTGTCCTGTTACTGTGATACCCGAGTGGGTTGAGAGTGTTGTGCTCTTAGATGCCAAGTCACTTGTGTCTCTGGTAAGGTTAGGAGGGCAAGTGAAGCACTATGGCTAGTCAGACTCGGGCTCATAGATACTGAGTTGGTATGGAGACTTAGTCCCTACATACTGATGTTCTATGGTCCCAAGCATAGTTCTGTTCCAGAGCAGAATCCCTGCAACAAATGTGGCTAGTCTAGTGGTCCCTTTTCGATTTTTTCATTAAGCGTGTAGGAGGCAGCGTGGTTCAGAATAATCAACCCAACAGGTGCTAAAAAGTACACATTTCTTATTGATGCTCCAAGCTTAATTTTACTGTGAACATAATCTTGTATTCCTATTGCTTTAACATTAATGTTCTCTTCACACCTGTGTATTATGATGTGCACTGAAATATTTTATATTCAAATATGGATGTCGTTTTCTTATTAATTTGACGAGTCCTTTAGCCTCAATATGCTTGCTAAGTTTCATGACTCTAGTCATCTCCTACAAACAATTTTATTTGGGGTAGAACATTTGCACAATTTCTGCATCTAGAAGTAAAGCATAGCCTCACTTTTGATACTGGCAACCAAGAGCATGATTTTAAGAAATTAATGAAGTCAGCAATGTGTTCATGTATTGTATCTTAGTTTCAAGATGTCTTGCATTTCCTTTGTGAGAAGATACTGCTACCTTATACTGTGGTTAGATACTTTGGCGTTCAAGTCGCCGACCAGTATTAAGTGCCTACAATCTTCTTTTTCCATAATCAAAGAGAGAAAGACAAACAAGTCTTTTAGTAGATGTGTGTTAGATGCGTCGGGAGGTATATGCATTTACAATATGCAGAGTATCTGAGCTATCTTGATCTTCCTTAAAATCTAGCTTAACCGCCTGAATTAAGTTAGAGGTGTGGAGGATTGCTTTATATCTCCATCTCAAACTTGTTTTGAGCAATATAGCAATACCTCCTTTCGCATGTCCTCTGTTCACTGGGGACGCAGGACGGCTTAGCACAATATAATCTTCAATGGACCAGTTCTTTACAATCCAAGACTCATGTATACAAATGTCAGCATTCTGGTTTTTCAAGAATAGCAGTTTGTCTTTATTTGTGCATAAGCCGGCTGCTTTCCAAGAGAGCAATTTAAGACCCATGCTAGGAAGAGGATCCGTATCTTAGACCTAAAGATCTATTTGTGTTAAGAGCCCCTGCTACCCAACTCCATTTCATATTATCCTCAACTACGATCAGGGCTTGATTTCTCCTTTTCTCCGCGAAGAGGGAGACACTCCTACCACCTTTACCGAGGGAGTCCTGCAGGGTACATTCTCTCTCTAATTGTGAAATATCCAAAGGAGAGAGACCTAAAAGAGAGGGGGACTGTCTATTATAAGTCACTTTTTTAGGAGCTATCTCCTCTTTGGAAACAACAACGTCAATACCAAAGCATCGTAATTTATCAATATTTGACATTATCAAGTGGATGATCACCTTAGAACCAAACAACACTCTGGCTCCCCCGTAGTTGCCATATTTTTAACTTGAACCAGGGCGAGATCACTACTCTGGATCATTTGAAGGTCGGGAATTTCAGAAAAGCAGCTTAATAGAAAAGATCTATTCATGTACAACTCATGATCAAAAATGAAAGAAAAATCTATAGAAATAGGTACAGGAGATAGGTGGCTAGTTTGGCAGACTCCCTCAGGCGCGTTTCCAATGGGGTTATAAATAACGTTACTGCCTAAAAAGGAGGCAAATGGTACCGCTATGGTATTCAAATTACACTGTGCCACCAGTGTAGGACTTAAATCTGTGATGTTATCTTCTTGTGAGATCGAGAATAAAGCATTAGAGTTCATTTGTAATAAACGGGAGTCCTTGGGGGTAGCTTCAGCATCCGCTTGTCCTTCTTTCCTCGGTAAATCATTCAATTCAAGGTTCAGAGTCACATTTAAATTCATATTGGGGTCAAAGCGCAGTCGTTTTGCTCTTTTTTCTTTATCCTTCGAAGTTTTCCCCTTCTTTCCTTTATCTTCCTACAGACAGATTAACTTTTAATTTTAACTTTCTTTTCCTCTGATGTAAGATGTTCATCTTTTAATTCCTCTGCTATAGAATGTTCAGATTTTATAGATTGTATAGCCCCTCTTTTAGGAAAATGGGAAAAACTTTGTTCTATATTTGTTTTTTCCTTTTCTGAGCACTGAGTGGACAAAGATGCAGGCAAAGGGACAGGGGCCTCAGGTTCAAAGAACTGCTGTAACGAAAGGGGCTGAATTTCATCAAATAGGTCAACAATTTCTTTGCCCTTATAATCTCTACTAACAAAAGGCGTGCCAGCCTGAGTACCAAAGTCCCGACAATTTGAGTATAAAACAGCGCTCGTTTGAGTAGATTTGGTTTGATACGGGTTTGGAGCTAAAGTATATAGAGGAGAAATCCTGATACAGGGGTTGGGCTTATAAGAGGGAAGGAGGGAAGCTTTACAATTTGGAGATCTTTGATCTGAAATTATAGATTTGGTCAGAGACAAAAGTGAATCCAAAATATAATCTGAATTGCTTACAGATTTCTCCATGAGGGTTAAAACAGATGACAGGACTCTTTCCAGACAGAGCAAGGATTCAGACATCAGTATTTTTTTTTCTGGTTCATTGTTTAGAAGATGAGGGCCCAAGGACAAATCAGGGGTAACGGACGCCCTCGAGTTTAATAAAGATGCTCCACTAGGCGTACTATTAAAGAGCTGCATCTTAATAGAAGGGCCAGGGGGAGAAGTCCTGTGAGTTTGAGAGAGGTGAAAAATTAGAAGTAGGAGGCTTAGGAGAATGAAGGGCCCTCAAAATAGGATTCGAGTTGATGTTAATATCTAGGAGAGTAAAATCATCTATTGGAGGGCCTTCCACTCGAGGCTCAGAACATGATTCAACAACAGACTGAGACACTCTGTTTAAAGTCATGTGGATAGTAGAATTTGGCAGCAGAGAACCTTCCAATCTGATTTCAGGACTTGCTTCAACCCCAGACCATACTAATTTCGGGTGAAGTATTGATGGAATTTGCCAAAAGTGGTTTTTCAGTTTCCACTTCAGCAGGATGAAATTCAGGCTTAAACTCCATAGTCGCCGCCTTATTTTGACTTATCTCTTTTTTTTTTTAGAAAAGGTGGAAATGGCGTTGAATCCTTTTAGAGTATTTATCTGTATCGATTTGTTTCTTAAAGGGTTAGCTTTAGTTTTTTTACAAGCTCTTACATAAACCAATTTTCCTGAGCTAAGCTTTTTTGCGGTCATAGCTTCAGCCACGTCTCAGTCTAGTTATACCAAGGGTGCAGGAAAACCTAAGGTAACTTTAGTACCAATTGTTCAGACGCAAAGCAAAGCCAAGTCCAACCGCCTTGCTCGTAGCCGCAGGGTTATTGTGTCAACCAGGCGTGTTAATTTTTTTAGAAGTTCTCTTTAGACTATAACCTTTTTTGCTGCCACATGATGCACTTTATTTAAAATAGGATCTAACATGAAGCTGCCATTGTATGGTATTTTTTTCCAAATTACATAAGTATTTAACTCGATTTACTTGATGCGGTAAAGGTTTTAACTATGTTATTGTAATTTCTGTGTGTTGTGATAATGATGAACACTCTTCCCTACACTTCGCTTATTCTGTGCCTTTGTAGATTCCTCTTTGCTATCTAAGGGAGATTGTGGAACTGGTTTTGAAGGATTTCGATTCTATTACGATGGACTATCTCGTACATAAACTGCCTTGTGATAATAGCTACAACTGTTTTTTACAATGAACTTTTCCTACTAATTAACTGAAGTGATTTTATTATAAATTTATCATATTGCCTGCTTTTGTATTTTAACTTATCTATTGTGGATTTGAACTGTGTTTGTATTTAATATGTTTATTATGCAATAATTGTGTGTATTCTTTATGTGGACCTCATTGGAGATCCAAATTCTTAATAAAATGTATTGACTTGAATTGATACTGCTACCTGCTCATTAGACATGTTTTGCTGAAAGTGTCTGTCACATGATAACGCTCCATGGACTTGTATTGAGTAAAACATTTAAATTAAATATATAAAAATTCAAATTTGCATCCATTTTAGTATTACATGCTCCAACTGGCCATTTTGGGCAAGTGCTTGGTCTGTTGAAATGACAATTGTCTCTCATTTGCTGTGCTGCTTGCTATGTGTGCATTAAACATGTTAGACTTTGGGCTTCCCAACATGTTATGTTTTATTTTAATACTATCAATAACAGAAACATCTTAAACCAGTTTTCAAGATTTTGCTTTCTATTTGCTTCTTTCCAGCATCTCCACTATCTGGCAAGTTCTCCTTTTTCTACCTTCTACACTTCTAGCCTTTTTTCACTGCATATTGTTCTCTGCATCAGAACATTCACCTAGATCTTTAATGTCACTACCTCATCTTTAAGCCATGCATAATATTATTAAGCTACTTATAAAGAAATTAGTGACTGCCGTTTATACAGGGATTACAGAATCCCCTGTATTATAATGTGATCACCTTTAGTCATTGAAGTCTATAACTTTTGGAGAATAAGCAAATATGAACATAAACTACATTGTGAAGCTGGACCCCCTGAGAAAGTGAATTTAACACCAGAGCTCATCCACAATTGAGCTAAAAGAGCCATGAGTCAGTTTCAAACTCATTTTTGTGGGAAACAAAAACCGGGCAGGTGAGGATGGGGTCCAAATCGGTGACCACTTGATGAAAGAGAAGGTTGTAGTCAGATGGGGGGCCTCTTGCACAGGTACATGGTTCTTTAATTTGTATAGCATTCACAAGAATGAAAGAGTGTTATTTTATTTTTCATGGCGCATTTCATAAAACGTTCTCTAATCGCCATAAACAGATGATCCTCAGAGTGTGGGTTGTTAAAAAAACAAAAAAACAGGAATGGAATCATATGTTTTGAAGAGCATTAACACATGTGCAGGCTTGACTTCCTTGTATGTTATGACAAGTATGTAGGCTTACAGCAGCATAAAGCAAAGTTGTTATTACAAAGGCATCACTGATCCCAAAGAGATGGCCCGTTCTCTTCCTCCCACAATGAATAAGAAAGCATTGATGAACTCAACTATGCTGCAACAGAAAGAATGTATGATCCAGCTTCAGGTAGTTCAAAGTAAGGGAGTCAGAACAATGCAACCCTAAAAATGAAAACAGATACAGGGTTTATATATTGCTGGAAAAAGCACTTTAGCACTTCCTATATCATTTAATACATTTCCATGGGGCCATTAAAGAAAATGTACAATTACTGGTAACACTAATGTGCATTTCAAACCAAATTATGTGCTTCACACATAACCGATACAATGAGTACACGTTTACCTGTTACAGGTGTATAGCTTACCTTAGTCGCTTTCATTTTCCATTCATATTGGCTTCTTTCGTTTTCCAGCTCATCCACTTTTATTTTAAGATTTTTAAATTCTTTAAGCAGTCCCTAACGTAATTAAAAAAAAACACTGTCTATTAAAATAAAATAAATAAATGAATTTTTATAATCAGACATCGCAATGCAGAAATGTAATAAACATGTTGAATGAGTATGTAAAAAGTAAAAAAAGCTATGTTCCCAAAAGAGCAGATATCACGTGGACATAGAATTAATAGGCAGCATTTTAACACTGATTATCTAGATACTAGTAACCAGCTCAGCTAATTGGTACTATTCTTTCACTATCTATTAGTGCGACTTCAACACTTTCCCATACAGAAGAGGGCAAGAACCTGCATGGGTGGTCTGGTCATATGAAATCATGGCTTTAGGAACTATCTATTAATGCACCTCGTCTGAGCTAAAGAGTGTAAAGTTTAGTCAACGATGACAGTTGGCTCAGAAATTCAGCCAATAACTGTAATTTTACCAATCTAGAAGGAACCTGTGGAAACCTTGAGCTGCAAGGGATAACCCTCACCTCCTTTTAGAGCTCAATAGGTGCTTTTACTCCATTGGGGTAACACAGGACAGACAGACATGCCTCCCTCCACTAGCCACTACACCTAATGCACTAATGATTGAGAGACACCTGCATATGGCTTTCACAATCCCTTAGTTTACAGGTGTGGATGGAAGACAATCTTGTTGAGAGGCGCGCATTGGCCGATAACGAGTCACTTTAGAATCGCACGTGCATAGGCAGATTTAAGGGCTCAGGAAGGTTCCTGGAATCGCAAGAAGGACTCTGATGCTTATGAAGTGATAATTATGCAATGCCGAATGCTCATGTGAAAATGCTACCTTACTTCTCTAATTTACCATGTTAAAGTTCATGTCCTCAGTAGCAGAGACCATCAACCATGTACCACTGAGGAACAAACAACCTTTGAGCAATTTAGTCCGCTGCTGAACTATCCCAAAACACGATCCATCTTTTTCTACTGATTCATCTCATCTTTAAACACAATATACCCAGTGCATATCTGCCTCAGTTAGATTTTCTCTACCTCATTAGTGCTGTGATTAGTCCTTACTTCTCTTGTCCCGATGATGACCCTCAGACCATGATTTGGTCCAATTCTGTGGGCAACACTGGCCATCGAATTAACAATTTCAAAACCTTCACACATCAGATACAGGATTCACCTTTGCGAATTATGTGAAAGTTAGAAATCAATTCTAGCCTTGAAGATATAGAAGCTTGCACTTCGTAAATATGCACTGTGTGATCACCTTATGCACTTTTCTATGTTTTTTTTAATGTATAATTGATATGTAATGTCACTACAAGCGGTCATTATGGCCTTTTCTGTTTTTGTTTTTTACTATATTTAGAATTAATTGCACATACACTACACCCTGCATTTTAATATTCATCCTAAATGAAACGCTGCTGTTCATGGTGGTGGTTTTCTTCAACACTGGTGATCTGAAAAACATATTGGATGCTTAGGCCACTTGCTTCCTTCAAAGATTATGATGGATGAAAGAGGGTGTACGAATGCTCATCAATCTTTCTGTGCTCCACAAGGTGCTTTACAACCGGTTGTCGACACATACAGATGGTTTTTGGGTGCCATGTACCAGATTTCCCCATACTCGGAGCGAAGGCAACCATCAATACTGACACTGCCAGTTGCTGGTAATATTTATTTGAAAACTTTTATATAGCGCAAATGTGACCCTCACGGGTATCGGCGCGCTTTACAAGTGAATGAAGGCACAAACGTATATTTCATTCAAACATGGTCTATACATATAAGACAAGAGAAAGGTTTACCAATAAAAGGGAAATTCTGAGGTTTATTCTAGAAATGGTTGCATAAATAGAAGTTTAACTTCTTTCTTGAAAGATGGAGTTGAAGGGATTATTCTTATTTCATGGGGGGGGGGGGGAGTTCCAAATACGAGGGGCAATGCCAGAGAAGGCTCTATTGTAGGTTTTCTTCTTGAAGAATGTCTGTGGTTTTAGCATCGTGGTGCTGGAGCTTCTGGAGCATCTTGAGCCACCCGAAAGTTCAAGCTTCTTAGCGAACTAGCTTGGGGTATTGAAGTGTAGAGCTTTGTGAGTCATGCATTCAATTTTCAACTGAATTCTTGCTTCATAGTGGAGCCAGTTGAGGGATTTCATGTCAGGAGAGACGTGATTGTTCCTTTATGATCCCGTGATGAGTCTTGTAGCAGAGTTAAGGGGGGCCCTTAATGGGGCTGTTGTGGATCTGGGCAGCCCGGAGAGGGTTGCGCTCCCATACTCCAATCTGGAAATCACAAGGGCTTGCATTGCAGACGAGGTCTTTTTGGGGGAGGAAGGGTTTTAGTTTTCTAAATATGTTCATTTTGAGGTTTGCTCCTTTAGTAGTAAGACTAATGTGCTTCTTGTCACAAGTATTTCATAGTGGTCTTGCGGACTTCATTTTCTTATTACAAACAAGTTCCGACTTCAGAATATTCCAGTAATAATTAAATAGATGCATGACATTATAAGTAAATTAGAGTCTCACACACATTACATACCCTTTTATATACTGTGTATGGTATCCTTATTAACAGTGGTGTTAATTAGATTATAAAAACCATATTCCAAGTAGCATTTTTATGCAACCAATCATACCCAACAGTATCTCTGCTATGTAATGTCAAAAGTCACCAGCACTAAACAGTTGTGTTTTTTTCTTAAGTGGGTATCTCACATTTATTTTTCTTCAACTATTTTTGCAGTTTTATAAATCACAAAATCATGACGTTTTCAATGTTCATGTCATAATTCTATAAGGAACCAGAGATCTCTATGAGAAGGCTGACTGGTGACTGATAGAAACAATAAGTTACCTGAGCAACTGATAAATGCCCTTATCCAGCTCTTAGATGAATAAACATTTTCAATAGTCCTACATTATACCATGCATTTAATGATCAAGTAGATTTATCTATCTAGATGTGTTTAATGTGGCCTTAAATCGTGCAGACCAATCACATTTGGTTTAATCTGGTTCAAGTTAGGGAGGAGAGTATGCATGCACATTTACGTCAGTAATAGTCCTGCAAGAATTTGCAAATCCTAAACTGGATAAATGAATTAAGGTAGACCAGACATTTCTATGACAATTTAAGAAAATTAAAATAAAGTTGTGCATTGATGTATTACCAGAGAAAGCCAAGGTTGCAAACTAGGGATAAAACATATTGGGTTGCAGGCCCACAAATGCAACTGTGGTGAAAGGAAAAAGAAGAAAACAGGCAAGCTCGGAATAACGCAATTACGTAGAAAGCGAAGTTCCTTTAAAATGATTGTCAGTTACAGGTTCTCGGATTTTGGGCCCGATTCCGATCTCGCTAGGAAAGCCCTCCGTACGAATCGAACCCGGAGGGATTTCATAGCGAGACGCGCTGTGCGAGTCCGTCCAAGCGAGTACGATGCAACCGCATGGTTACGGACTCGATCCACACCATGGCGGGCACCCCATTCTGCCCGCCACACTGTGCATGCTTAGATCGGGGGGGACCCATGCGCACACCCCCGTGAACGATTCTTGGGGCTCCGGGTGAGGGAGGGACTGCTCTGGCCCCCCCGAAGTCCGATTCTGACAGCTGCTTCGTCTTGCTGAGACTGAGTCGATGCAGCTGTCCGAATCGTGCATCGTACTCGCTCGTTCGGAATCCGGCTCCATTGTGCGGCACGATTCAGCTCCGTACGAGTCGGACGGATAGCTTCGGGTTCGGAAACGAGTCGGTTGGCGCCGCCGCGATCTTTGCATCGAACTTGCTCGTTTGTAACGGGGACGATTCAGTCGAAAACATGGGTTCCGAATCGGACTCGCACGCTGCTGATCCCGTTCGGAGCCCTTCCGTACGAGATCGGAATCGGGGCCTTAGTGTTTATTACAGATGAGTAAGAAAACGTAATTTCAAAGTGAGGGATATCATGTCCTTGGACTTAAGTAAAGTCTAGGGTAAAGTCGTCAATAATTCGCATCCAACTCAGGAAAAGTAAACGAGAGAGTAAATGGAAGCAAGGATTGCTGGTAACTGGAGTCCATTTGGATTCATGCGAGGCAATGAAATAGGACATCACCAAGACAACAATTAAGTTCCTCTTTCTAAGATTCTGAATTCCTAGTTGCATTTTCGAACTAGATCCATGTTCCATTGTTCAACTGTGCCTCATCTGCAGTTGGTTTGTTCATGTAATAAGTCATACAAACAAAACCCTTCATTGTTCTACTGATAACTAAACAAATATAAAAAATATGAAGAGAGCAACTGATTCCAGGAAATACGTAGAACTTGCAAAATGAATTCTCCACAGAGGCACAGCCTTTAGGCAAGGTTGTTCAAAGTAGTATAAGTATTACTGCAGAGGAGCTGGAAGGCAAGGAAAATAAATGAAATCAGGAAGTTTAAGGTTTTAATCCAAAGTATGGCATTGCCAAAATACTAGTGATTACATACGAGATTCCAGATGTGACACATATTAATGTATTAATGATAAAACTACGTTATCAATGTACCTCTGCTTATGAGGAGTACGTTGTGTGATTAAACTGCTCTCTGCAGCATTTCTTAAGTCTGGCCTCCTTTTCCTCTGTCAGGTGGGCCTCCTGGAGTAAGGCCAAGTCTAAGGTAACTATTTAACTTGTAATGTTTCAGTGCTTCCATATCGCCCTAACGTTCCATGTAAGAACCGTACACCTAGCTCGATGTTCCATATATATCAATAAATCAATCAGGGAATTGTAAGCGCGCTACTAACCCGTGAGGGTCTCAAGGCGCTGTTGATGTATATATACCTATATGATATAGACACTGACTTGTTCACCACTCTCTCGATTCGGATGACAAAGGGGTGTTGGTCCACTCTGCTGTCTGTGCGCCTCGAGGGTCCTGTTAGGGTATACTTTCTGTCCCTCCACTTAGAGCTCCATGCAACACCAGCAGCAACTCTTCAGCGCGTTGCCACTTTTCAGGTGAGGCCAACAGGAGTACTGGGAGTGCCAGGACGTTATGCCTCAGGTCTGCTAAAGCTCGCTTCCAGCAGTATCATCCAACTATTTTTCCTCTCCAGATCTGCCTCTCTAGACAAGGGGAAACAGTGACCCGTTCACCTTGTGTGTCTTCAGGAATGAGTAAATCGATGCATCACAGTCGGTAGGGAACTGACAGTGCCAGAAAGTATGTGGGTAAATGTCCGCCAGTCAATCGGTGCACAAATACATGCAGGATGATGGCAAACATTGATTTTCCTCGGGTCCATTCTTCTATATTTACTCTTTAGTGTAATAGTCAACAGCACAATGACACAAATAACCTGTGAGACTTTGAAAGCAATATGGCCATGTAATTTAATCACTGCTAAAATGAATATTAGCGAAGCACCATATTATCTTGCACGATTGAGTGCAATGAAACTCCATGTCAAATAGCCTATGTTACAGGTTTTACAAAGTAGTAGATTTTTAGACATTGTACCACACCAAACACTAGTGGTTAGTGAACGAAAAGCAAACACTGCAAAACTCATGCTCTGGAGTACTTCTCATACAGTGTCCCCGTCACATCTAGTGCATCTCTGGTGAAGAGCTTTTGCTAATGAACTTGTGCTGGCCGAGGTGTCTTTATCTGAGTTTTCAGTGTTTCTAGATTGACACTTTCTCTCCTTGATTTTAGTATTGATCTCCAGCTGCATCTTGCACATCTGCTCCTGCAGCTCATTGATCAGGTTTACTACCGACTGCAAAAGGGGAAGCACAAGAGGTTAAAAGAAAACAGCGCAAAGCAAGGAAAAACTGTTTAAAAAATAAATAAATATATATATATATATATATATATATATATATATATATATATATATATATAGAGAGAGAGAGAGCGCTTCGTCGCCAAATGTATGCAAACGCAACAGAAAGAGTAAAGCAGTAATAAGTAATAATGAGGACATTAGATAGAATTTATTCAAAATCAGTCACTATAAAAGAAAACGGCCTGCATATATTCGAATACATTATTTTATTTTTCTCAAGCTAAAGTTCTAGACGCATAAGAAACAAAATGATACCACATAGCCTGAATAATACGGTGTTTGGATTTTGAAGTACAAATAATGCAACAAGATAATGGAACGGTGGAAAGAATAGACTTATTTTTTCTACGTGCAGCAACATACATATTGATCCATCTTGCTTTACCATTAAAATTAGCTTTTGAATTTTGTCTTTTTCTAGTTTTATTGTTAAAAGATTAAAGACCTTCTTCTGCAGCACTCCTTTTAACACCCATTACTCCCCACTCACACCATTCTGGGGAGAACCTCGTTTGTTCCACAGTGTTTAAACATTTTGTAACCTGTAGATAAACACAAACGTGAATGGATACACAATTGTTCCGTAAAATTTTGTAACATTTCCTGCAAATTCTAACACTTTATTTCTTGAAAGAAACAGTCCATATCGAGAGAAGAAAATAATGTATCATCTTTCAAAAATCTGAATTAAGTATCTTAAACTGATGCGGTATTGTAAATGCTCTTTGACAAACACAACAAACTCCACACCTAGTGGTAGAGTTGTGCTTTTTAAGGTATCAGGAAAACGTCCAAAACAAAAGACGAAATCCGCCGTTCCAGAAACTGCAAAGATGCTACTCGTGTTGCCCGTGGGCGCGGGCAATCTGTCACTGGCTCCTCTCACTTATAAATATTGGTCGCCAATACAATTTTGTGGTGAGATTAAAGTGCGAACTTTCCCCTGACTCTTTACATTAAACATTTTAGTGGTGCTATCAGTGCGGATGCGCATTTGCTTCCACACTAACAATCCTATAAAAAAGCAATTCTTGTGCCAATTTCATAACCTAGTCCAGGGAACACTGAACTTGAACAAGTTGTTTGCTTAATATGAATCTCCACCCCCTTCGGCCTTGCTTAGTGACATGTATTTAAACTGTGTAATAACATTTTTGTCCTACTAGAAAGCATAAGCTACACGAAAACTTGGTTGGCTGGACGCTTATGAAGATCTAGTGGAACTGGGATTCAAAATGTAGTGCTCCCAAGTTCTTTTGTGGTCCTGGTCGTTGCAAACAAGTACAATGGCATGTGGGTGAATGCCTTCTCACGAGTGCAATTGCACTTTTCATAATTTTTAAATACACTGGGAACATTTTACCAAGGAGAAATCCCTTTCTCGTACATCCAGACCATTGTTTGGGTGATCCTTGCCATTCTGACTCTGGAAAGAACATACTCCTTTCCTTGACAGGTGTAAATCTCCGATTGTTTCCAGGATGGGAATGTGCTGTGAACAAGTTGAGAATACTCAGCTTTAGATTTGTTCACAAATTATATGTGTCGTTCTACAGTGGCACACCCACTACCCACCCCATAAGAGATTTACTTGTGCATAAGGTTACA
This sequence comes from Calotriton arnoldi, assembly GCA_963921515.1. NCBI lineage: Eukaryota > Metazoa > Chordata > Amphibia > Caudata > Salamandridae > Calotriton > Calotriton arnoldi. The sequence goes on from CAWUFW010000497.1 coordinate 1,728,626, forward strand.
CCATATTAGGGTAATAATACACAGAGGAAAATCCCCTTGTTAGTGCAAATTCACACCGTCTTAAATACAAAGCAGAATTAGCCCCGTAAATAAAGCTATTTGCACTTTAGTTGAACTTATGCATTCAAGCTGTTTTGTGAATTGATCCAACATGGCATATTCCTGGAAATTCAGGAGTAAGCCAACCTCTCAAAGAAAAGGTTGCAAGGGATTAAACATTCTTCTCTATTTCGGATCAGAGTACTCAAAAACATTGTAATTATTTTTTTTATCTATATTGCAAAATAAATGCATGGGTAGATATGGTTTGGCAAATATATCAATTCATTTTTACTGAAGCGCACATAAACAGTACCATTTGTTACATGTAATCTTTCATCCGGGGAATTTTGCTGGTCCAGATCATTTTACTAAGCAAACACAAGGAGATGATGGACGGAGCGCTGAAACTTTTCAGACACTCACCCCCAGTCACACATGAGAATTGAATCCATCATCATTCTTTAGTTCACTTTGCCACCTCTGTTCAGACACAGCTATATGCAAATCAGTCTTGACCCTGTGCCTCATGGGAACAGTCCAGCCTGAACTGCCAAGCCAGGTCTTCCTTGAACCGGAAACACTCATCCTTGGACCAGTTTCTGGGTAACACCCTTCATCAGCCAGGCTAGCTTGAATCCAGTGGCAAAGTGAGCAAGGGACCGACGTCTGGGCATACCCTGCCAACTTAGGGCGAACAAAGCAAACACAAGGAGATGATGGACGGAGCGCTGAAACTTTTCAGACACTCACCCCCAGTCTCAGATCTGGGTTGAATCCATCATTCTTTAGTTCACTTCGCCACCTCAGTTCAGACCCAGCTATATGCAAATCAGTCTTGACCCTGTGCCTCATGGGAACAGTCCAGCCTGAACTCCCAAGCCAGGTCTTCCCTGAACCGGAAACAAGCATACTGGGACCAGTTTCTGGGTAACACCCTTCATCAGCCAGGCTAGCTTGAATCCAGTGGCAAAGTGAGCAAGGGACCGACGTCTGGGCATACCCTGCTAACTTAGGGCGAACAAAGCAAACACAAGGAGATGATGGACGGAGCACTGAAACTTTTCAGACTCTCACCCCCAGTCTCAGATCTGGGTTGAATCCATCATTCTTTAATTCACTTCGCCACCTCAGTTCAGACCCAGTTATATGCAAATCAGTCTTGACCCTGTGCCTCATGGGAACAGTCCAGCCTGAACTCCCAAGCCAGGTCTTCCCTGAACCGGAAACAAGCATACTGGGACCAGTTTCTGGGTAACACCCTTCATTAGCCAGGCTAGCTTGAATCCAGTTGCAAAGTGAGCAAGGGACCGACGTCTGGGCATACCCTGCCAACTTAGGGCGAACAAAGCAAACACAAGGAGATGATGGACGGAGCACTAAAACTTTTCAGACATTTTACTAACAGCTATCCCTTGTACTGGAGTTCTCTAATCACAAATACTATTCGTGTCAGTACTGAATTGTACATAACGATTAAAAAAAGCAAAACCGAGACACGTATTCATGGCAACAAAACATTTTTTTCATTTAAAAAATATGATGGCACTGTTAAGATGCAGGAATGTAGGTTAGCACAGATAAGCTAATATGAAAATTAAAAGGCACTTTATGCAAATACGTTGCAGCACATACTTGCCCTAAGCTTTCCAGCAACTAGGTACGCAGGAATGAAGTTAAAGCAAAGATGATGGTACAAACACGCTGACCCATTAGAAAACTATCTTCAATTTAATACTCAAGAAAGAACACGGGAAAACATTTTTAAAGTTCGAGAGGACTTATTTTATTCTCTCATGAGTTGTAACAGAGAAGAGCAATTTTTTAGCAAAAAAAAAAAAAGATTAAAACGTTTAAAAAAACATCGCCTTTGGTTTACATTTTCAAAAGGCCTACCTGGAAAATGTAGGGGTGGCCCAGAATTCAAAGCCTTTGAAGCACGATCATCTTTAAGCGGGCTCTCTGAACTTAATCGCACATATATGAAACAAAATTATGAGGCATCATAAAATAGTATATCTTGCTGTCGCTCTCATATAAATCAATTTATCCATTGATTATTTCTAAAAATAAGCTTTTTTTAAACAATTTTTGTGGGAAGCTTGTAGTTTTCATCCATTTCCCAAGATTGATACTTGAGGAGAAAGACCCATGATAAGATCAAGACAGAGGATCAGGTCACCACTTCTACCCCTAGCATTTTGGTCAACCAATGTTTGAGACCAAATGCAGGCAGGTGCATCAGATAGCATATATGGTAACAAAGTGTTCAGTCTTAATTCCTAGTTACCACTTGACACAGGTCCTCCCTTCTCCCAATTAAATGGCTAGTTAAAATATCGTCCTCCTCAATCACCCGGAGATCTATCCACCAACCGCCTTGTCAAAACCAGTGGCGGCTCGCAGAGGGAGTGCTGCGGGGCGGTGGAGGGGTAGGGGACTCCGACATAAGGGGAACGGAGTAAAGTAAGTAAATAAATAAATAAAACAATGTCAATATGATCCAATGCTCTTCATACGAACCATCTGAGAGGTTCAACTCCAAGGTAGTCACTGGCCCAACATCTTTTTTTGCATCTGCTGCAATTTACCATCCTCTACAGAAAAGCAGGGTCTCCTTCCACTTTAATCTACCCAATCTCTGCAAGCACATTATTACACTCAGCTCACATTCCCATCCTGGAAGATCTAAACATAAGGCCTGAAGATTCATAGGGCACACAGAGTCAGTGTATTACTGAGTACACTGATTGTCAGTTGATTAATGAGCCCACTCAAGAGGGAGGCCGCACCCTTGAACTTCTATTCTCACTGTTACCGAATGTCCAATTCCAAGGCACCTTCGCACTCATCCTTGGATTCACCACTTCTTAGTGAAGTTTAACAAGGAGGTTGAGCTTGAACAACAATCCAATTCTGCACCATGCTGACCAACATACTATGCAGAACCTTTAACAAAATTCAACCTGATGTTTCAGCAACAGTTCCTGTTGGATCTTCACCTGGAAGGCCTGCAGACATCTTGGCCCATTCTGAACACACACTATGACACTGGACAATCTTGTCCATCGTCCTCACACAAGCTAAGCCCACTCAACTAAGACTTGATCCACCAACATCTTTCACCCACTGAAAAGACAAAGCAGAAACCTACAGAGACCTCTCACCACCATCATAAATACCTACCAAATAGGATTCCACATGGACGCGGATGACACACAGCTCTGTCTCAGGTTGGATGAACTTGGTAAGCTTCTCAGTTTAACTCAATGCCACCCCCATGTCGACAGGCGGTTGGGGGAACAACTAGCTATGCCTAAATTGCAAGAAAAAAGGAGCCTTGCTGCTAATGCAAGCCAACCCCTTTTTTCTCTCTTCCCTGGCTTAGGGAACTGGGCACCCCACCAAAGACTGTGAATAAAGTTCATAACCTGGGTATACTGTTCAATACTGACCTTTCATTTACCTCCCCACCCCCAAATAAATGGCACTTTCCATCATCTTCAAATACTAAAAGATGTTCTGATTTCACTACACTGAGCCAAAAAATCCTCTCTGATCATAGCATTGGCACTATCTCGCTTGAGCTTGGACTATTGTAACAGCATGTACATTAGCCTTTCTTATAATGACCATTTCTAAACTTCAAAGAGTTTCAAACTATTCAACCCTTTTGTTATTTGGCCTGATTAGACAAGACTTGTATCAGCTTCTATAAAATCCCTCCACTGACTTTCAGTAAAAGAACGAATACCATTCAAGACCCTCAGCTCAGTATAAAAGGCTCTTACATGGCATCAACCCAACTACCTCACTACACTGTTCACGCCATACCTTCTACCCAGGAACCTAACGATCTTCTAACAAAGAAATGCTGTCAATAAACAAGACCAAATACAAGAAATTTGGTGGTATTTGTATACAGGTGCAAGGTTCCACCCTCTGGAACTTCCTGCCCCTGTATCCATGACTGGAAGATCATTACATTAAGATCTGAAAACATCTATTCACCACAGAATACTGTTAATGACCCTTCCTCCCAAAGACGGATTAACGCACTTGTACTTCTACCTTAAAAGCTTTACTATCTTCAGACTCAATGTCTAGGTTTGTACGTACTAATTGGCCTCCTACCTCATAACTCTCTGAGGCCACCATTGGGTAGTTAGCAACACTCCACATAAATATCACAATAATCTTTTGTGAATATAGGTGCAGTGGTGAAGACTCCAGGTAGATGATCCCCCTCATTTTCATTCCAGACTTTCATTGATAAAAAAGTACATTATGGAATTTGTGGTCATTATTTCAGTCAATTATGGCGATTTAACCAATGCTATTTGAGCAAATTGATATCTCAGATATTTTAATGCTCTTAAGATAAACAAAAAGTGTGTTGGGAATGTGTAAGTAGAATGTACTTATATTTGTATCAAGAAATTATCATACATTGGAAGGAGTGAACTCAATGGGGTGTTAAAGTAAATGCTCGACCAATCTTTTATATGCTTGAACTTTGCCCTGTGGCTTTACTTGTGTACATTTCCATCGCCCTGGAAATACCTGCGTCCGGCAAACAAAACTACATGCACAGTTCTTTTTGAATTCATAATATTTCAGAAGAGAGGGATCATATTTAATTGTTGACCAAATACACTGTTTTTCTGCTTCAAGATAATACATCATATTAACCGCTGCATATGTATTGACCCCAGATGCAACTTTAATCAAGACAACATACATTTTAATGGCATAAAATTGAACATCAAAATCTGTTGTGGATTGTGTAATCATTTATACACTTTGCTTGTTCTGCAGCATTACAGATTGTGCAGAACACTGATAGTTCAACCAGGGACATGAGAGAAGGGCTCTGAAAACAGCAGCAACAACAGTCTTTTGATTAGGGGCGACCTTCCTCCTATTTAATTGCTGTGCTGTCTTAAAGTCTATTCTATTTCTTCACTTGTGTACTCCTCTTCTGATTGCTTTTGGTATTCTCCCTACTACAAAGTGGCACATATTCCACCTAGGTTTTATTTCAGAACTCATAATTCACCACTTCTCATAATCCACCACTTAGTGTGGATACAATCAATCAATGAGTTTGTTATTGTGATTTCTTGACAATCTTACAGAAACTGTTACAGCTTATCAGTCATTGCTTAATAAATGCTCCATCATGGTAATACCCTGGCTCTAAGAAATGCATGAAATTGGTATGAAACTGTGATATAGCAAAGTATTACAGGGCTAAGATGGCTGCCATAGAATTCGAATTAAGGGCTTGACAAAAGTATTGTCCGTCATTTATGTTTGGTTTTTACAAGCCTCTCTGTGGTTTGGAATAGTGATTTACATATGTATATATAGGAAACAATGGTGTTGGATGCTGTGACATTGACAAATGTAAAACAACAACAATGTCTCAACCGGTATTATTGAGAAAGCTTACTTAACAAGTATGTACAAGACATTACAATGAAAAAGAATTAGGGAGACTCATAGTTCGTTTTAGAATGTGCTCAAGGCATCATATATTTGGAAGAGGAAACAATAATTGTGAAGACAATTGGGAACAGTTGTATCAGCACTGTAAGCAAAGATTGCAGAGGCAACCCAAATACTTTGTGCACGCAAGTGCTCGTGACACTGAAAGGTGAACGGCGCAGGTGACAAGTGAGAGAAACAGTGGGGTCGCAACTTGAAAATGTGACTGATATGTACAAGAATATAGGGTTCATGAAAGATTATTTACAGTGATTGATCATGTTTTTAGAGACATTTTGAATGAACCATATATGAAAAAGGCGCCGCAAATTGCGCTGGTATGTCGATGGCGTTTCGATCCTAGTCATTTAGGATCATCATCAGGACTGGGTTGCTGTTTGAAGGTGCTGAGGGAAGGAAGATTTAAACGATGCAGGTGGGGCTGCGAAGCTAGCCCTGGACGAGTGACATTAAGGTCCACGAGGTAGGGTCCACGATGAGTGCAATAAATTCAGTGAGCCCGGGAATGAGGTCCAGAAGGCGCGGTCGTTCCAATGTGTGGAATCGGGAAGAGGCTGGATCCGGTCGGAGCGATCCGGAAGAGTGGGGGACCCAGTGAGTCCAGCGTGAGCCTAGCGAAGAGGCCGGTGACAGGGTCGGGGCCCTGGTCCACGTGCTGAGAGGGGGTGTATGAATGGTAGCAGGCTGTCCGGTAAGTACGTCCGTGTGGGAAACGGAGGATTGCCTGGAAGAAATCCGAGGTAGATGGTTTCACGATCCGCAAGAAGCCGCTGTGGTCGGAATGCAGGAGTAAAAAAGACATTGACAAAGGCAGCAAGAGGAAATTAATATGTCATATGTTGTTGGAACAATAAACATATCTCTTTGAAAAACCCTTGAGTGCGCAAATTCAGTTTCTTGGGTAAACAGAAATTGTATATATGTATATATATATATATATATATATATATATATATATATATATATATATATGAAACCAATGTGGGATCACACTGCTTCACTCCCCAGCAGGTTCGCCCGTAAGCAAATATTTGAACGCCTAATCTCTACTGACGACGGATAAGAATCCAGAAACACGTGTATAGAGATGGCCAGTACTAATCTGCACCAACCTGGTGAAATACTCGAAAGACTTTTGCAAGTACACACGCTTGGCGAACTGCATTCACCATAATGCTTAGGGGCGAACCTGCTGGGGATGAAGCAGTGTGATCCCACATTGGTTTCCTATATATATATATATATATATATATATATATATATATATTCACTGAAAAAAAACAAAGGTTACAGGGACGTTATAGTTAGGCTCAGATTCACTTGTACAAAACCAGTGAAATTCAGCAGTTATAGTTACCTGAGCCAACTATAACATACGCCCCCGCAATGCACTGCTTCTGACCTCACATATTACATCACTCATGACGTGGTCAGTGACATCACTGATGAAATCACTAACGACATCTCAAATGGCATCACTGATGACATCATCCAATGAACCACTCACACACCCTCACTACCACTCACACCCATACAACCACTCGCACACATTCAAACATCGATACATCCACTCACACACCCAGTCACACACCCATACAACCAGTCACACACCCATACAACCACTCACACACCCACTTTTTCGTGGATCCAGCCATGAATTAAATAAATAAATTTTAAAATATATATATATATATATATATATACATACACACACACACAAATACACACCCAGACACAGACACACACACACAGTCACAGTTCCACACAGACACTTGCATACTCACTCACTGACCCACGCAGGCGCTCTCACACCCACTCAGATGCACCTACTCACAGACCTACTCAGACACTCTCACACACCCAGTCACAGACCCACACAGACACTCACACACCCAGTCACAGTCTCACACAGACACACACACACTCACTCATAGACCCACGCAGGAGGTGTCACACAAGTAGTAATTGTGACCAATATAAACTCCTGACTGGAAAAATGAAGAAAATCAGCAAATTCATCACCTGTACATCTAATTATGTGATTTATGCACTAGAATTTCCGTGTGGCGTTAATTACATAGGACACACCAAATTACCAGTTGAAAAGAATTCTCGAACATCCTCAGGCTATTATAAATAATGACACCAACTATTCAGTGGCCAGACATTTCTACATTAAACATGAGAGTAATCAGGGGCTTTTGACATATCATGGCATTGACAGGATAGAGAAAAACATCAGGGGTGGAGATCGGGAAAAACTCAGGATTGTTAAGTCTCAATGCATGATCCAGTTGAATTCCAAGTACTCTTATGGATTAAATAGGGATGAAGAATTAGCTATCCATATTGGAGTATAGGGTGTCATCATTCTTAAAGGAAACGCTTTCTCCCTCCTCAGGGACCCTTTATGACTGCCATGGTTTTAATTTTAAATGTAAATGGGAGGATGCATGATTTACAGTTTGCTCTTTCCCTGCGGGGTAAGTTTTTTAATATATTAGAGTTTTGGTGTTTGATTCCACATTTATCATGATTTAATCACACTCATCACACTTACAAAAATTGTAAATGTCTATCTTGGTCACGGGCCCTCAGTACAGAAATCAGTGCATATCTGTGCGTACAGATTGGAATTAGAATAGTGTCTGTGACGGAGGGAGGGGCACCTACTAAGTACCCTATGATGCCTCCTAAGCCATTTCATTGTATTGATTGTGGGCACTTGCTCCAGTGGATTACATGCATTGATGTAGATGGTGGGGCTCTGTAGTGGTACTCTGTGAGGCTTCCCTGATGAGTTATCTGCAAGAATTGTGGGCATGGGCCCCAAAGATTATGAGCATTAGGCTGTTATGGTGGATTATCAAATTATTATATTTTTTGACAAAGTAAGGATTTACTATACATGGGAAATGTTTACACTTTTTACAAATTTTATTTGCTCAATATATTTTAAGTGGCATTACGAACCTTGTACTTTGCACTGTACAGCACTTTATATTCACTTGCTTGCCCCGTATAGAGTACACATTATTATGACTCATTTTGATATTCTGAATCCGTGTTTCTATGCATATGTTATACATATACAATACTTTATGCGCTGCGTGGCAATAATTTTGTCATGCAGTAATTTTTTTTACAGTGCAAGTATTCTGATGTGTTATTCATATGTCATAGATCACATGCAAGCTCTGTATGCCAACATAATTGTGTTATAATATAATTGGTTGTTGATCGCATTTAGTTGCATTTACTGGTAGGCCCTTTCAGCAATATCAGATTAGCTGTGTGAAGACTGATACAATGATGTCTGTTTTTTAGTATATGAATCACGTCATTTTGTATAAAATTAAGTATTGAAATGTATATTTTAGTATATATGCTAAACGAACATTGGTGCAAACTTTTTATCAAAATGGGAAGTTTAGCCCAATTCTTAATTTATGTACTCAATTTTGAACATGGACTTCGCTTACAAGAATATTGTCTGTGTCCATTAATGTGTATAGTTTATGTTTCTGACGAAGGGCGAGTCACTTGAACTCGATAAAGGATATGAAAGTAGCTGAAAGCGTCATTCTTGGTGGCAATAAAGAACTGGTTGTTTGCACTACGGTCTGCCGCGGTCTTCTACTATTTCATTGGAAATCTTAACTACATATATATATATATATTCATTCACTGAAAACGTTATAGTTAGGTGAAATGTAAACAAACAAAAAACACTGAAATCCACCAGTTATAGTTATCTTGAGTAAATTAAAATCGTGCCCTAAAGTAACTAACTCGCACTGGTGCCAATTACAGTTACTTTAAGGCATGATTTACAGTTACTTGAACTGGCTATAACTGGTGAATTTCAGTGGTTTTGTTAGGTAAACCGTTGTTTTTTTACAGTGAATTTCTAAGTTATTTTCAATACCCAACTATAGCTGTCACTTTAACCTTTGTTTTTCAGTCAATTTATAGGTTTTTTTTTTTATTTAAATTACTATAAATATATTAAAGGCAAGTCTGTCTGTTTTGCCAATAAACATTTAAATAAAGCATTTATAGTAAAAAAAAAAAAAAAAAGAATAAACATGCGTCAGTCTCTTATTTTTAAACTCCTCAGGCCACATAATGCAGCCATAAACCTAAGCACAAGGGGTCTCTGTGTTCCCAAGCTGAAGAGAAAAAGATCCAGCTCTGGGAAATTTTGAAAAATATCAATAAAATTACCTGAGTGAGGTCATCTTCTATAGACCCCAGGAAACATAAGACTTTTTTTAATGTATTTGTGCGGGGCTTCTGCACTCTGTGCATTTCACCTACAATACTTAAGCATGCTGGTGGTGCCCCAGCCCAGATCGGGGGAACCACCAGCAGTAAAATATATGTAAATTAGCCCATTAAGGGGCACTCCTTGCTAGAATTAGTGAATTATAAATGAGTGGCTCTGGATGCTCATTTATTATTCAATTTTTCATTTTTTTTCTTTTCTATGGGTGTCCCTGTCCCACACGGGATATCCATAGATTTAATTTTTGTGCTGAGCTGCAGGTGGAGACCCAGGGCCCACGAAGTTCTGCTGGCTCCCATTCAACTGTAGGAGCCGGCAACATTTCTTTTTTTGTTTTAAAAAACTGGGGTGCCTCGATGCCCACGCGGGGCACCCCACAGCATTTTTTTTGTTGGGGACTGCTGGGGAGCCCCAGGGCTCATGCAGCCCTGTTGGCTCCCTGCAAGGAGTTCCATCAACCGCACAGGAAGCAGCAATGTTTTGCTTTTTAAAAAAAAAAAAAATTTGTGGGGTGCCCCGATGCCCACCTGGGCCACCCCAAAGCATCTTTAAGGTTGGGGGCTGTGAGGGAAACAACCCCGCTAGCACCCATTCCGGGTGCAGCGGGAGTCGGAATTGTTTCCAATTGGCGGTAACAGTTTTCTTTTGCACCCAAAGCAGGATCAATTGTGTGTGCAGGAGCATGGGCAGGGAGAAACTTATGTTCTCCCAATCAGCAGGAGCAGCTTTCTAGTCCTGCCAGGTGGGAGCACATTTGACTTCCCTACCCGTGCTCATGCGGTAATGGAAACCATGTTGTCCCGGGGATGGTGTCCCCGGGAATCTGTGAATGAGCCTGCCCCGGGGGATGGGGTTCCCGGGGGCATAGTATGTTGGTGGGGATACAGGTGCCACATTCCCCCTCTCCTCAATTTACTATGTGGCCCTGGGTGATGAAGTCCCCGCGCCTCAAGGAGGCCTGGTGAGGGGGGCTGCACACTTCAATTACTTATAGACCCTTGGGATGGGTTCCCAGGGTCTCAATGAGGCTCGAGGGGGGGGCCTCACGCCCCATCCCCTTCAAATAACTATTGGCCCCAGGGGATGGGGTCCCTGGGGAATCACAGAAGCTCAGGGAAGCGGGCTGCATGCACCCCATTTAATTAACTAACCGCCTCAGGGATGGGGTTCCCGTGACCTCATAGAGGCTCAAGGAGGGGAGCCATGCGACCCCATCCCCTTTAGTTAACTACCGACAGCCTAGGATGGGGTGTCATGGCCTCATAGAGGCTCGGGGAAGGGGGGACATACATTCCCCCCATAAAATAGATTGCGCAGCCTCACCACCAGGCATGCACGCTTTTTTTTTTTTTTTCCTACGGATCCGCAGCAAATCCCAATGCTCTCCTTCTACTGCCAAAACTAAACAGGTGAAATGAAAATGCTGTTTGCCAGGCTACTATTTATAATCGATGCAAAGGAGGAGAGAAAAGAAAGATACAAAATGTGTCACTGTATTGCTAAAATAAAATGCGGTTGCTTCTTTTTCTGGTTTAGCCTAAACACATCTTTTGATGTCTTGCCAACCTTATTTTAATGAAAATAGATAAAAGTACATACGCAGAAGGGATTTTGGTCAGCCCCCTTCATCCAGTGGTCTGTTCAGCTGCCAGCCATGCATTACTTCTGCATGGAACACAGGGTCAGCTCAACTCGGGCATCGGCTCGCTTGAGTTGCGAGCGACTGTGTTTGCCGGCTGTGGTTTTAAGGTATTATTCTAATAAGAGGGAGAGGAGAATGTCCCTATAGGACAGTCTTGTTTTCGCCAAATAACAGTTAAACCACAAAAAAGGAGGACGACCACATGCAACCAGTGTTTGCAGTCAACGAGAAAAATGCCTGCTTGGCATTGGCAATGAATAAGGGCCTAAAATAATAAATAAGGTCTTAAAATACCTAAGTGCAAAGCACAATTAAATGTCAGGTATATGTGTTGTCACCCGCATGATTGATTCGATAGTATAATTTTTTTTACTGGGATACGCTGCATTCCAGGCGCGGCTATATATACAATGAACCCTAGACCACAAATGTAATCTCAGTATGAAATTTCACAGGATATACTGCCATCCGGATTCCTTCCGGCCTCTGCCGCACAGACGTGTGATGGGAAGTCCTGCTGGGGATCCAGTGACTTGATAGCACAGTTCCTTCAGCCGCGCTATGCCGAACATGTGACCACATTTCAAAGGAGCATTAACTCAGTGAATTACAATCCTCCATCTCTGATAAACTAATATATCAAAGTACATCAAAGTAATATCCGTGAGCATGCGCTGCTATTTCTGTTTTTATTATGTAATAAAAAAGAAATCTATTGCTCTTTTCTGACTTCTAAGGACAGGCCGGTGATGGAAGTACTGTCTATGCCTTGATATTACAGTGGATTAATGGCCAAGAACAGAAAGATATAATACTTTCTAATCGTGCATTCTAAGAGTCGTGTTCTAAAAGCCGAACGTTCAGCTGTTTCAGTGGCGGCTGGTGACATTTGAAAGTGGTAGGGCGTAAAACGATTGTCATACTGCACCGTAGCGAGCGAGCGTAGCGAGCGAGCCCGAACAACCTAAGGGGGCTAAGGGGGGGTTCTCCCCCTGAGAAAATTTTGAAAAAAGAGTGGACAAATGGTGCATTTTCAAGCAAATTTGAGAAAGCAGGAAGGGCCTCTTGTTCTTCGCCCAAAAATTAGGAAATGCTTGTCAGCTTTACCAGGTGCTGAAAATAAAAATATAACAATTTATTTTTGAAACATTAGGATAATCAAACAAAGAATGGGGGAAAAAAACATAACACTCTAATTTTTACCTTGCAGTTTGCATGCAGCTCTTAGATGACAGTTAATAGCTCACTGTTGTACGTTAGGATTTTAACTTACAAACTGCAAGTAACAAAAGGATCTCTCTGACAAAAGCAGTGACTCACTGACCAATTTACATCATGTGCATTTTGTGATCTGCATCAGGTACATGTTCTTTGCAGCAGGCACATTAACCTTCTGCGCTACCTTTCCATGAGTCAAAACTTCCACTAGACAAAACTCTGATCTCTCTCTAGGGGAAACATTAACCATCAGCGTTATCATGACATTTTTATTGTTTCTGAAAATTGCCAGAGGCTAGTGGTAGCGAGTGCTCTTAGAACCATAATATACTTGCAACTCCATTCAAATTACGCACTAGACAAGAAAGAGAGCAATATGCTGCCTAAATAAAAAGTACCAACATCCTGGAAAAAGCAAAGTAAAGCAGTACCACCTCGCTGACTTCAGGAGTCGACTCAACACCTGGCTGTTCGAGTAGCTCCACCTCCTACAAGCGCCTGGATACCTCTCGGGGTGATTAGCGCTCTACCAATCTGATTGATTGTTGTTTGTTCACCACATAATGCTCCACCCCATACCTGGCACCACTAGCTTGCCATGAATGGGCCTAGATCTGCTCCCTCACGCAACTTGCACATTTCATGAATGAGGACACAAACGAGTGCCGCTTATCTGATCTCACTAAGTGAAGACACTGGTACAACTCACTAGTACAAGCCACACGGTGGCGCTATTCTCACACAATTGGGAAACGGAAGACGGTAGACACAAGTAACACAGAAAGAAGCAAATAATCATGAAAAAGAACGAGATTACACTTTGGGTGGGAAATGAGCTAAAAAAATACACACATGCATGCACTCTATCTGAAAGATTAACAGTTTGGAAAGTGAATATGGTGTAAAACAAAGTACATATGCAAAACTAACTATTATCTTGCGATCTTTAGAAACCACTGTTTGAAATCTTATGTGTGCATTGCATACAGAAAGAAAATAGTTTTCGTTTTGTTTTTCTGTACATCAGGCTTCTTTAATCTTGTTGTGAGGAAATGTGTGCGAGTCACACACACACACACACACATACTTTCAAATCCACACTTATATCCACAAGGGCACACAGCCCAGGTAGCTAAAACACAACAGCATTGGCAAAACGAATAGGCCTGACATTACATGAAACACAGGCACTCACACATAAAGTTTAAATATTTTGCACATTAACGCCAGACCTATTGGCTTTGCCAAAGCTTGTGGCTCAGAGGCTCGCTATCTTCTTTTTATCTTTTTTTCGGATGCCTCCACGCGCGTCTTTAGTACCAGCTAGGAGCAGCTTCGCCTGATCTGTCTCCATGTTTCCATTCCTGGCTTTTGTTTTACAAATGATAATCAGTTGCCTTAGCACAGTGGTTCAATTATAGACAACAACTCCCAAAATACACTGATTGTAGAAATCAAAGCCCACGCCTGGAGCCATTGTGTCCTTTCAGCATAAAGTGGTGTGTTAACACTAGCTCTGAATGTAGAATGCATGATTGCACTGATCTCAAATGCTATTGTACCCTTGTGTTCCATACTCATTTCATGGGTTTCGATAGCGCTGGCTTGTGATAGGGACCACTTCATAGCGCTGAAATGAAATCCCATTGCCTTTAGTAATGCCACTTGCCTACTTCAAAGATAAGAGGACGTCTAAATAAATGGCATATGCTATACAGTTGTATACAACCAAGGCATACCCTAGCTTCAAGCTTGGCATAATGTGGTCAGGACTTTAAATGTAAAGTCAGTGGGGGGGCCTTGTGTGAGGTGTAGTATGTGTCGCCGAAGGCAAGAAGAGGGGGGTAAGGCCTTTAGTGTTCCTAAAAAGGTGTAAAAAGCAAACATTTTTCAGAAAAGACTATTTGAACAACAGGTGGTAGCACTAGAAAGATGCCAGGGAGGCTCTGGAGAGACAGGAAATGAATGTACAGCACAGTGAGGGCTGAGGGGCAGAGAAGGATGGAACCTAAGAGCACGGCAGGAGAATGCCCCCCCCCGAGTAGTCTTTCTACTAAGATTATAACTGTAAAGGGGGACTGGAGACTGGATCAATTTGTTTCCCTATGGGGACATCGATCTCAAGCATAGAAAATATGCTATGGGTGGCTGAACTTTTGTGCAAAAGGGCGGGAACACTGCACAATGGACGTGTACTTTGTACATTGCACACACGCAGTCTCGCTGGGGTTAAAAACGCACCCTGTTCCTCCATTATTTTGCATAGAAAGTACCGGGAAACCAGGAGTAAATAGAGAACAGGCTTTGGGATTTATTAGTGTTCTCTCCCAGCAAATACATGAAATCCACTTTAGTTGGAGCTGCCCAAGCATGACAACTTTAAAAATGATGTTTTAATAGCGTCGTCTACTGTTCAAGGATTTTCTCCTCACTGATATCTGACACCAACTTTGTACGCCACATCCTTACTTTAAAAACAACTGTTACCGTGATGAGAAATCCGGCGGCATTTTGTTGATTTCAGTGTTTTAAATATGGGGACAATAGATCGATGCTGCGCACGATGGACATCACATGTCATGTCAACCATGAGTAAATATTCACTACACATTCGGCAAAGACGGACTCAGTACTACTGACCTTCTTAAACAGCAGAGCAAAAATCGCAACGTCACAGGCAGGTCGGAGGTCGCAGTCGCACTGAAGAAGACGAAGTCTGTTGTGTGTGTGACGCCGCGAGGTCTGCTGCGAGTACGACGACGTCACAACGAAATGGCCAATCACTGTGTGCATGGCTGCACAGTGATTGGTCATAAGTTTCCAAATGCCACCCACGTGTGGCACACCCAATGCCGATTATGCCAGCCTCAGAACGCGTGCCTCAGCCAATCCAGATGCTGCTCCAGCAGCACCTGGATTGGCTTGAGCAGGGACACCCCTCGCTCATTAGGAGACCGGGGGCTGCGGCATGAAGCAACCCTCGGTCTCCTAATGTGCAGCCTAGTGCGCATGTTCGGGCTGGTCGCAAAAATGACCAGCTCAAACCCGAACATGGCACTATGCTGCTGCGCTTTACTAACTCTCACTGACTCTGACTGTCAGTCAAACCATGATGCGGCCGCAGCCCCACCCCCTTAGTGTCCTGATTGACTCGGGTGTGGCCCGGTGACCCGCCGCCGCCGGCAGGAATTTGTGAGTTAAGAAGAACAATGTCATTTCGAAGTTGCAGCAACGACGATGTTGGGGCCATGTGGCATTAGTGGGGCAACGCCCCAGCGCCCCAATGGACGCACCGCCACTGAGCTGTTTAGTTACAAACATTCATGTATTCACTGCCGAGGGAGACAGGTTTGAACCACTCCCTTTACAACTACACGATTTCCTCGCATCCCTGCAGTAATCCCACAGATTGGCTGGCGTCACCTTGGTCACGCCTTAGCGCCTCGTCGTCAGATGCGTTCAGGTAAAGATGCCCTCAAGGGATTCTTTTCAAGTTCTAAACTGTATCATTTCAAAAAATACTTTGAGTTAAGCCCTAAACAGTGGCTTATTTACAACCAATGTCTAAATCAATTCATGAGTTGATTTAGACAATGGTTGTAAATAAGCCACTATTTAGGGCTTAACTCAATGTATTTTTTGAATTTATATAGAGTTTAGAATTTGAAAAGAATCCCTTGAAGGCATCTTTACCTGAACGTACATATCACCCAAGCCTCCAAGGGTCTATTGGGTTGCCCCTTTTTCGTGTGTCGTCGTCAGATGCAGCAACACTTCCTCCTTAAACTGAGCAAACCCATATGAGAAAATGCTTCTAAGATAACTATTTACCTGTTAATATCAGACAAATGAGACATTTAAAATACAACCCGGTCTGTTCATGTTATGAAAACTCGTGCCAGCAGTATAAAAGAATATTTTGCAGTGCAACAGTGTAGTGATGCTTTGTTGCACTTAGTTATGCACAAAGAGCTCCATACAACTGCTTTCAGTCTGGGAAAAACACGACTGCACCAATTACTTTAGAATCCGCAGTGCTTACACACATCACCTTGTGTCCGATACAGAGGCCTATATTTGCATTTTGGAAAAATTTTCATTTATATTTTTTAAATGTATATTGTTGTGCCAAAATGCCACTAACCTCCATTTAAAGCAACCTCAATCCTTTAGTTTTCGCAATGCAAAAGAAAAGGTTATTGACACGAGAATTCTTCTTGAATAAACGGTCAAAAGAGTGACTTCCTGTGCCTTGTATATTTACTTAAAATCGAGGCTTTTGACTTAATAATTAGCGACTGCACCGTTCCCACGAGAACAGCGCAGCTCCGTGGGCGGGAACAAAAGTGTCTGGCTGCGGACAAGGCTCTAATGCAGTAAAATTTATTGTCCTGTCTTTTGTTTGGTGGTAAGCCACATGTGTCTTGCTGCGTAATATACACAAAGTAGTCCTTCAGAAAAAGGTCTGTGAGGCATCCGGTCGTGGGCCATTAAGATTATTTTAATTTTTACTAAACATCATTTTTTGGGGGGATTGCAAGAGTGTACTGATCATACAACTAAAGAGACAAATGTAACCCTTGGCACACTAAAACCGCAAATAAGGATACAAACATTACTTTCTCTCTCCACTAGTTATGACAAAACTCAGCTCCTTTCTATGCAATGTCCCTACGAGGCCTCATCCCACCTGGAATTCATGGCGCAAAAGGTAGCTGCAAGTTTCACTTCTAAATGTTTTCAACTGTAGGCACTGCCATCTATCAATGTTCATTAGGCCTCCTTCCTTTTAGCCTTAGCCAATCCCCACTACAGCCGGAGGTCTGCTGTTACCTTTGGATAAGACCACTTCAAGTACTGACAGACGGTAATCAGACATTCATGGTATCTCAAGATTTTACTTCTTCATTTAATTCAGGCGTTCATCTTTCAAGCATTTCCGATTCACTAATATTCTTTTACAAACTAGGTGCAACAAATAGCTGAACAGAGGATTCTAATTGTCTGAGGACTCTGTAAAGTTAGGGAGTGGGAATGACCCCTGAAGATGCCCTAACCAATGGGGTAAAGGTTCCTGGGGCCAACGCTATCTATTTTGGCATTTTCAAGATGGCCAAAGTCTTCAGCCACACTAATCTTGGGCTGGAAGGGCTGGGGATGTGTTTGGGGAGCGTATCATGGTAATACTAGTCTCCTCCCACATCAAACACTAAAATCCAATTTAAATAAAAACATTTTATTGGAAGTAAATTGACGGGTACATAGCACATCATCGATGAGGAAATGTAAAAAAGGCAAATACTATTGAAGTGTCAATTCCTGCTTTAAATGTCTCATCCTGCTCGACAGGTCTGCTGGCTTTTTCATAAAACATTTGGGGTGCACTTTAAAAGGCAAAAGATGGAAGTCAAAACTGTTCTTGTGCATCACACGTCTGGTTGCTGAAAATTCAGTTTTGCTCTACAAAACATCTGTCTCTGAGGTTCTTGTGGGTAGAAGGACAGATAAAAACTGGATTTTTAGGGTCCAAATCCTGGATTTTCCCCCTCCGTGCAGGATACGCAATTCCACCACCACTCCAGTGTGACCCCCAACTCTGAGGGGTCAGCCTTTCAATATAGGGTGACAAGGTAAAGGTATTGCAGTATAGAAAGTGTTTTGCAAAGTATAGGTTTTGCCTTTCAATATGCTAATAAGGAGGGGCTTGTGGACTTGCAGTTTAGAGGCCCTAAACCAAGGGGAGAAGCCTCTTAACTTTGAATGCAGCCAAGCCTGTCTTGCAATAGCACTATTAGGATTAATACCACTTTTGCAAAACTACTGAGTTAATGGACAATCTTACCCTAACATCCGGTGAAAGAAACATTGGAATAGAAAAATAATGACTACTACAACAGTTGTGGTGTGTATTAAAACACATGAGACATGTCTTAATATAAACATGAACAGTGTAACTCCTATCACAAAACAATGCAGGCTAAGAGTGACATTATGCTGGTTTTGTGACATCTGCAGCAGCAGGATGATGCCCTACCTACTTTCCAGATTTGTTCTGTACTGAGTACAACATTCAAAATACAAGAGAGGGCACCCAGAGACACAAGTAGACACATGCACATACAGATATTTCTTGTAAACTGCTTCTGTGTCCCAATTATCTATTTTTCTCTCTCTCACTCTCTCTCTCCCTCACACACAACCACACACACACACACACACACACACACACACACACAAGCAGACACACATGATTCAAGTCTTTTTGCAGTCTCACCATGAACAGTTTTTGCTGTCAGTTACAAGCAGCATTGTATCCCATACTTTTCTTTGTACTTTAGGCTCTTTTAGTGGATGATTTTCTTGTCCACTTCAATGTTCTGCTTAGGATTTGCTGATATGATCAATATGCTATGTTTGTCCCACCCATAGTTCTCACACTCTGCTTTTTGGGTGGACACACTGAATTCTTTCCAAGCTAAAGTCACAGGAAGATCTTTTCTTTGCAGCTTTAGATATCATTTGTCTTTTAGCACTTCATAGAAGTGCATGGCTGGTGTCCTTCACTCATGACCCTTTTTCCTTTTTTTTTTTTTCTTCTTTCAGATTGCTCTAGATCCCCACACATTCTTTATTCGCTTTCCTCCTGTTGCACCAGATCCCCGCTTTCTCCACTGCCTTCTAAATATTTTTCCCCTCTGCTGTTCTCTATACTGCCTTTCTTACTATTGCACCAGATCCCCACTTGCTCCATCAACGTATGAATATATTTCTCACCAGCTGCCCGCTCTCACACTATTGTTGTAACTGCAATTGGCTTTGCCAGTGCCAGAGGCTTTTAAAATCTGTCAGCATTGGCAAAGACAGTAGAGACAATGGGCCATGTTAAAAGTTTAGAAAACATTTTCTATGATTTTCAAGATGGCCACCATGGTATGTGATACTTATGCCCACTACCCCTCTTGGGGAATAGGCCACCAAGCAGGACTCTCTAGCCATCTTTGTCCTGGGCTTTTCTTTCAATCTGACTCAAGGTGTAACCCATCTCCTAGCAGTCAGCTCGATGCCTGAACGCCAGGTGTTTCTTGGCCTTCCTCTTTTCCTCTTCCTTTGAGGGTTTCAGGTGAGGGCTTGTTTTGTGGTGTTTCAAGCGGGCTTACGGAGAGGGTGAGCTATCCAGCCCCAGTGCCTTTTTCATGATTTCTTCATGAGCAGGGTGTTCGAAAGTCTGCTGCCATAGGTCCCTGTTGCTGATGGTGTTTGACCAGCCGATTTGGAGGATTTTCCTCAGACAGGTGTTGATGAAGGTCTGGACTTTGTTGGTTGTGGTCACCATTGTCCTCCAAGTTTCTGCTTCATACAGAAGGAGCAAATTTACATGGGTGTTTAAACCCTGATCTTGGTTTGCAGTGTTAGGTCCTTGGAGCTCCAGATCTTCTTTAGCTGGATGAAGGCAGCCCTTGCTTTGCTGATTCTTGCCTTCACATCGGTGTCTATGCCGCCCTGCTTGTCTATGACACTGCTCAGGTAGGTGCATTGCCTTAAGCGGGACTGCAGCTGTGCTGGCTCTGTTAGCCTTCAAGATCTTTATTTCCTCACTGTGGATGTTGAGGCCAAGTTGTGATGATGTGGCTGTCACTTTGTCAGTCTTCTCTTGCATCTACAGATGGGTATTGTAGAGTAGGGCCTGGTCATCTGCAAAGTCTAGGTTGTCTAGCTGCATGCAAGGTGTCCACTGGATCCCATTTCTTTTCCTTGCTGTGACTGTCTTCATGATTCAGTCTATGGCCAGCAGGAGGAGAAAAGGTGAGAGAAAACAACCCTGATGGACTTCGGTCCTCACTTCGAAGGCTTCTATGAGTTGTCCTCCTTGCCCATCTTGTAGGTCATTTCCTCGTAAGAGTTCCTAATGATTCTTGCAAGTTTATCTGACACACCATAATGGTGGAGGAGTTTCCAAAAGGTCTCCGTGTCCACGCTGTTAAATGCCTTCTCATAGTTGAAGTTGACAGTGGGAGGGGAGTTCCATTCCATCGACTGCTCAATGATGATGCACAATGTTGTAATCTGGTCTGTGCAGGATCTATCTTTGCGGGAGCCAGCTAGCTGGTCTCGTAACTGAGGGTCGACTTGTTCATTCTGTTCAGGATGACTTTGTTGAACATTTTGCTTGGGGTTGATAGAAGAGTTATCCTTCTGTAGTGTGTGCAGTTACTCAGGTCACCTTTCTTGAGAATCTTGACCAGAGATCCTTCCCCAAATATCCCTTATGGTATGTGATGCAATGTTATAAACCAGCACCTTTCATCATGCAATACATGCTTTACTGCTGTCTTCTTTTCATTTTCCTCATTTTCTTCCCCTTGCTTTAGATCCCCGCTCACACTGTTGTCTTCTGAATACTTCTCTCACCTGCTACCCCTTTCTCATCCTTAGTGTTCACTGCTGTTGGCTTCGCTAATGCCACAGGCTTTAAAAATCTACCACCATTAGCAAAGCCAATAGCAGCGACCTCCCATGTATAGAAAGATTGTTTTCTAAGATTTTAAGCTGCCTGCTGCATTGCGTTACGCAACGTGCATTGCGTTGTCATGTCACATAATACAACAAGAGAGTAATCTTGAAAGAATTGAAAACTATGTACTATATTTTTAACATAGCCCGTTTGGCATTGGCACGGCCAAATGCGTCACGTGCATAGTACTGGCAAAGTAAGACCAAATGGCTTTGCCATTGCTGGTTTAAATCCTAATGGCACCCAAGGCTTTCTCTAGACCTGCTCAATGGGTGCTGTCTGGATTTCGATCAAGTAATTGCAAGGTGGCAAGGCAAACCCTGCATCGCGCCAACAGTTTGAAAGTGCAGGGCCTGTTTGGACCCTGTGCAGTCAACCACAGTGTGATGCTTCCCAATACCTGGGCAGATATGACTCAATACATATGAACTTGTGCTTAAATTCAGCAGTGGGCTTTCACATGGTTAAACTGACACTTCGGATCTCAGAAGTCTCAGAGATAGTCTCCACTCTGACAGCCTCATCCTCAGTATCACCAGCACCAATGTCTGCCAGTCAAAAGAAGCAGTACTCTCCTTGGCAATGGAGACGTGCCAGTGGTACTCAAAGAAAACAATGAAAAGGTCCTGGTACCCCGTACCTGTTACTACCAGTGCATTCAAAGCACTGGGTAGATCTGGCTGCTTAGTCCTGAGAAAAGGTTTGGGGTCCTGCACTCTTGTGAGTCATGGCCCCTCAACACACTCAACATTAGTAATAAGTATATACATGGGTTGGAAGGATGCTCATGTCCAATTGGAGATGCAGTGCAGATAGGGATTGCTACATATCCCCCCCTCACCTGTTTATGATTTAGACAGTAATGCTTAGGATTACAGCGGCAAGGGCCACTATTCTAAGTGGGTTGGTTAGATATGCTGACTTGTAGTTATTGGAGTTGTATGTTGGGAATATAGAGTCCCTCTGGCCATTTGACTAATCCTACTTCCGCCTAAGGGTGTTCTAGACTTCACAGGGTGATCTACGTTTTCATCATATCCCTCATTTTCATCAGCCTCAGCCCAATGTAATTGAGGAAGCAGTGCTGTTGCAAATTCACAGACCCAAGTGCACCAGAAAATATGGCATTAACATAAAAGCTGTTACAACTTGGGCATTTAAGATGTTACTGTAGTGCAAAATATTTTTGCCCCCATTGTTTACAAGTTTACAAAAGACACAGAACCCCTGCATTACTGCAAAATCATTGTGGAAAAAAGAATTCCAATTACAACAACCTGGAAAATCTTCTAAAGCCTGAGAAGAACTTAGGCATTTGAAAAAGATGAAACAACATGGACAGGAAGTCTCCCACTTTACGTTAAGCTTTTACTCAAGAGCTCCACTGACCACTTTGAGGAAATGCACAAACACAAAAGTAAGACACGACTTACCTCTGCTCTGTTCTGCTTCTCCTGAAAGTCATTCTGGTCATTTTCTAAGCCAACTAACTTGATCTTGAGGTCAGAAACCTCAGTCATGAGGTCAAGTTTCTCAGTCTCTAACGAGGTGCGATGCATTAGCTCCTGCAAAAAAAAAAAAAAGTTATTTGCGTCACATAATGCTACATCTGTACGTCTGTAATAATAAACAGTAGAGCCAAATGTATTTCACTTTGCCAACTCACTGGCCAACATTGTCAGATCCTACGGTCTCAACATAATTTCCTACGCGGACGACACCCAACTCATCCACTCACTCACCGACGACCACACCACCACCAGAGCCAACTTACACAGATGCATGACAAACGTTGCCAACTAGATGAAGAACAATTGTCTGCATCTAAACACAAACAAAAATGGGGGGGGAGATGGAGGTAGTGGTTAGGTTCACCCTCCAAAGTACATGTAGTTAACAAAGAATCTGTAGATGACAGATCCAAGAACCTAACCAAAGGGAAAAAAGGTGGGGGTTCCGATTAATGTGCGAAACATAACCCTGAATCTGGGAAAAGTAAAATCTTTTCTTGAGTCCCCTCACTCACCAGGGGTTGCCCCTAGGTGACATGCTTCATCATTGGGGCCATCCCAAACAGCTACTGTTTGGGGCCTGCTGCAACATGCGGAACTACGTAGGAGCACTTTTTTGTGAAAAAATGTGTAGTGCAGTGTTGGGGGAGTGGTGAAAGTGATGCTAAAAATACCTAGCTAGTGAGCTAATATTTTGTGAAAACAAACCTATAATAAAGAAAACCAGATGCAGACCTAATGTGTGAGCACCAAATTAAAATACATACGGTTTATATCAGACTCGTAGTATTTAGGCTTAGGCAATATTGTGCCTCATGGTCTGCCTGGGGGGAGGGGCTTGTAGTAACCTTGGCTCAGCACTCCTCCGTCAATGACACCTACTCGTACCCGGGCGGACCGCATCTTGTTTTTCTTTCTTATAGGCTTGTTTTCACACGGAGTGGTACGCATGGGGCTGGTCCCCATGTGGTCCTGAAGAAGAGGTTTAGGGGACATCTCGAAACATGTTGACCGAATACTAGGGATTGTATACACATAACAGTTACTTTTCCTCCCTACTATTAACCCCTTTTTATCCATACCAACTAGGAGCAGGAATAAAATATTAGCTCACTAGCTAGGTATTTTTAGCATCACTTTCACCACTCCCCCAACACTGCACTACACATTTTTTCACAAAAAAGTGCTCCTACGTAGTTCCGCAAGTTGCAGCACGCCCCAAACAGTAGCTGTTTGGGATGGCCCCAATGATGAAGCATGTCACCTAGGGGCAACCCCTGGTGAGTGAGGGGACTCAAGAAAAGAATTTACTTTTCCCAGATTCGGGGTTGTGTTTTGCACATCTAGCGGAACCCCCCACCTTTTTTCCCTTTGGTTAGGTTCTTGGATCTGTCATCTACAGATTCTTTGTTAACTGCATCTGAACACAGACAAGATGGAAGTACTGATCTTTGGAAACAGCAGCTACACATGGAAACCCTCCTGGTCAGACCTAGGACACGTGCACACTCCCTCCGACCATGCCAAAAACTTCAGAATCATCATTGACAACAAGCTCACCATGAAATCAAAGATCAATGCCATCTGCTTTCTCACTCTGCGCATGCTACATAAGATCTTCAAGTGGCTACCCTTACACACGAGACGCACCGTGACACAGGTCCTCATCACCAGCCGACTGGACTACGGCAATGCCCTATACGTAGGAGTCGTCATACACCTCCTACAGAGACTTCAGACCATACAGAATGCCACAACCAGACTCATCCTCTGCCTTGCCCGACAAACCCACATCACACCCCACCTCAAGCAACTCCACTGGTTCCGCGTACCAAAGAGATGCCAATTCAAACTGCTGACACACGCACACAACCAAGGACCCGCATACATTAACCACCACCTGAACTTCCACCAATCGTCGAGAAGACTATGCTCTTCTCGACTTTCACTTGCCCATATTCCCTGCATCTACCGAAGCAGAAGGGGAGGACGCTCCTTCTCCCACATCGCAGCAAAGACCTGCAACAGCCTCCCACGCACATCCGGACCATCACCTCACTGACGGAATTCCGATTGGCCCGCAAGATCTGGCTGCTCGAATAAGCCTCCGGGACCTGCAAGTGCCTGGACACCTAATCGGGTGATTAGCTGTGCTTTATAAATCCTGACTGATTATTAAATTGGGTTAAACGGATTCATGCTAAGCATCCCTCCCCTTCTGTATAACATGGAGCTTCAACTGTATGTTAAATGTTACATTGTTTAGCACATTACTTTTTGTCCTACTCTTCTCAGGCCAGACTTTGGTCCATGGACTGGGGATTCTCCAAGGCCTGCATATGCTTAACATTCACACAGGCACAACTTTGTGCAGGGCAGTTTATTAACAAAGTTTAACTGTAATATAAAGGAGATTCTCCAAACACTTGCCCTCCCTTCATATAAGAGTGAGAGACTTAAAGTAAAAAAAGAAGAGGATTTAGATAACCTACTCTCTTCAATACCACCTAAAACACTCTAGAAAGATCCTCATATCCCCCAACACACATTCATATAATGTGAGGGTAGGCCATAAAGCTGATTTTACTGGCACCACCGTCACATTTTGTCCACAATGAGTCCGAGAGCCCTAGCTTCCAAAACCTAAGCTGGCGCTAATATAAGTGGAGACTGAGTTTTGCTCAAGTCTGCGTGGAGTGGCTTGCTAATGAGATTTTGAAACACGAGCAGGAGCGTCACTTGCTTGAACAGGATGCCGCACACACAGAGTGACTGACTGTGTCACAATTAAGAGACTGTATCTGAGACCAATCCTAGATTTCAAGGAGAATTCAACAGCGTGAGGTGAAGGTTAATTACGTGTCACATCTCTGCACTGTCAACTGGGCATTCTACCTAAAAACTCCTTTTACAAGAAGTTACTGTCCTTCAACACTCTAAATACAGAAGCCAATGGTCCGAGAACACCTTTATTTAAAGACGTCAATACTCTCTCCCGCGGTTGTCAGTTTTTCCCTCAGTTGCATTCTGGTATGAACAAAGACTCATTCACACTTGATGCACATGCACTGAAAGTCGATTGTCTGTTCTAATTCGAGCAATAACGAGCCCTCCTCGATCCAAATACATTGATTTATTTCCTTACAGCTCCCCTTAGAGCAACTATGACAATGCCTGTTATGTTTAAAGCTTGTTCAGCATGCAGTTGTTATTCTGAGGCTCTGAAGGGGGACGCACACTTCATTCTCAATTTATGTATTTTCCATGAATTTATTCCACCTCTTGAAATGTAAGACACCAGCAAATGGGTGCATTGCCTTGTGGATGACAATGAACTCCATTCATATGGCAGATATCTTGTAAAGCCTTCTTCCTATCCTTGTCGAAGATCCAAAATGTTTAATTCGCATTGATAAGATACACATGACAACTTTTATCTGCTTCTGAACATGGAACAAGTATCTTAGGCATGATCCATTAAAGCCCCAGGGCCAGATGTTCAAAGCCATTTGGGGGCAACAAATTCTTTGAATCGTGAAATCACAGGGTTTGCAACCGCAAACCATTTCTTTTTTTAATGTACTAAAGCCATTTTGCAGTTCTGTAACAGTTTACTAAATTACAAAGTGGGTTTAGAAAAGCATAAAGAATTGCTATTCGGAAGTGGCTTGTTTAAGGTGTCTGTTGTAATAAAGATAGGCAGTCCAGGTAGATTTCCATGTGGATTTATTATAAGCAAGATGTTACAAGGTTGAGCCCCACCAGGAGCAGCCTCCCTGCTGCTCAGCCCTAACTCCAACTGACACTCTCTCCCTCATCCAACATTCCATAACCAGCTCTCACACCAACATTCCACTACACAGACACACAGGCTGAGCAGCAGGTATAACACATCTCCCTTTCTTAATACCAATAAAATCAACAATCAAAAGAATTACAATAAAATATATGCATGTAGAGGATGGCAATAATAAATACATGCAAGAGGGGGCAACATGCAAAACATGTAGATGGAGAAATACATGTAAACCAAAATAGCAAAAAGATAATTGTTTGGAAGAAGTAAAAGATTACGCAATCCAGCAACTCTATCGCTCACCAGTTCTCCCTTTCTCATAAAAACGAAAGAAAAACCACACTCCCTTGAAACCAAGCCAAAGCAACACAAACACTACCACGCCACCAAGACTCAAACAAAACCCCAAAAACCGAACAAGCAGGCTGGCCAGGCCAACAAGAGGTAGGAAGGGTCCCGACTAAAAGGCGCGGCAGGAAACATCACCCAGATAACAGAGAATTAAGTTGCAAAAGAAAAGCAAGCATACACTCCACCCAAACAGACAATTTGGGCTGTGATGTGTGGCAAGGGCACTCCACACGGAACATGAACATACCAAGCAGAAACTCCACCCAAACAAAAATTTGGGTTGTGATGTGAGGAACATAAACTCGACACAGAACATGAACATACCAACCAGAAACTCCACCCAAACAAAAATTTGGGTTGTGATGTGTGGAAAGGGGACTGTGGTGATCTCATGTTAATTACATTCCAGCATTATCTCAGTTTAAAAGAATCATCGAGCAGATGACATTTTGAATGGAAATACATCCTACTGTGCGCGTGAGGAAAAGCGCGAGGCTGTATAGAGTGTCAACTGCATTTCCATTCAAGCACAACCCGCTGCGCGCGTTAGGCTAGCGCGAGGCAGTGACTCTTGACTGGAAGACTGCTGTGTGCGCGTGGTGTCTAGTGCCAGACTCGTACGATTGTCACCTCCACTAGAGCCGGCTGCGCAGGCATAAACTGAGGGAAAAAAGGTATCCAAAAAAAAAACAGCGTTAAGCAATAACTTACTTTCTTTTTAAAGCTGCATTACATCGTCCTCAGTTCTGGAGGCAGAAACAAAAGAAGTTTGAAACGATTCGAAGAAGGACTACAGGAAGTGGGTTCTTTTTAAAAAAAATTAAAAAAAAAACACTTGGTAGAACAACTAGAGAGCTGACCATAGCAATACCAGGAAGTCGGTTGTTTTGTCATACAGAGGAAAAAACTACTCTTTGGATTAGTCAGAAGGATTACACTTATACAGTCTGAACACAAATTCTATTAATAAAAGGAATTACTAGGTACTAAAGGAAGCAGTAAGAAGGAAGAATATTAACTATTAATAGAGATAAAATATTTTTCAAGGAGAAATATTTACTCTGCACAACCGTGATGTGCACACGCAGACCAAAGTAACTGGACACACAGTGAAAATTGATGTAAAAGGAGAAACTACTTATCTACAACGCACATCCGTGATGTGCACACGTGAATAGAAGTAATTTTTTTACTTTGCCAAATTTATATATTTATCAGCTAGTGATTGATTTTGATCTTCTTGTATTTGTAATTTGATTTTAATATGGATTAGTCTAGGAGGTGCCATGGCCAGTATGCAGAATGTTAATGCCCCTCCCCCATTTCTTCAAACTCCTGGCGACCCTCCAGTGGCTTGGAGAAATTGGTACAGAGCCTTCACAAAGTATTTAGGAGCAATCGGTGGAAACAGGTATCGCCCAGAACGCAAAAGGTTTTTATTAGAACACAATCTAGGCTTTGAAGGTCAATCTATTTATGAACATCTACCACCCTATATCATTCCACATGATCAAGAAGATTTAGATGAATATGAAATAGCTGTAAAAAAATTAGAGAAACAGTTTGATGTACAACCGAGTTTGATAGTTAACAGACATAAGTTTTTTACTAGAGAACAATTACAAGAAGAATCCATAGACACTTACGTTGCTGTGTTACGAATGTTAGCGGCAGAATGTGAATTTGAAAACTTCACAGATCAACTCATACGCGATCAGATAGTAGTACGTTGCTGGGATAAGGAAGTAC
Organism: Calotriton arnoldi; assembly: GCA_963921515.1. Lineage (NCBI taxonomy): Eukaryota > Metazoa > Chordata > Amphibia > Caudata > Salamandridae > Calotriton > Calotriton arnoldi. The sequence goes on from CAWUFW010000497.1 coordinate 1,757,243, forward strand.
AAGAAAAACTCCTTACCATGAGGAATCCAAATTTAATAGAAACAATTGACATAGTAAAAGGGATTGAAGTGTCACGCAAAGCATTAAAAGAGCTCACTCGCAAAGACACTAGTGGTGTATCGGTTGTGAATGAAAAAACGGTCCCTAGACAAAACAATAGTTATAAACAAAATCCCAAAAAGAAAGAGTATAAAGGTGGGTTTTTCACACAGAAAAATATTTGTTTTAGGTGCGGGTATTCCTATCATGGACCTAATGGTCGTCCATGCCCTGCTAAAAATGTGAAATGTAAATTGTTTAATAAGATTGGACATTTTGCAAAAGTTTGTCAGTCGCCCAAAGACAAGATCAATTCGGTCCCTGATGGAGATCTATGTGACAGTTCAGATGAAGAGGAGATTTGCGCAAGGGGAATGAGAGATATGATTGTAGTTGTACAAGATGATGAATCTAACTGTGTAGATCCATACGAAGACATTGAAGTAGATGGGAAAAACTTGAGGCTTCTTATTGATTCTGGGGCAAGAATGACAATGTTGACCGATGAATTGTTTGTTGAGGTCTGGGGAAGACGAGAGTTATTGCCTCCAGACAGGAATCCTGTAACGTACGATGGAAGGAAAATAGAATTGTCTGGATATTTTGAATGCCAACTCAAGTTTAAAGATCGCAGCATTTTTGGGAAAGTGTATGTTGCTAAAAAAGGTCTAAACATACTTGGATGGTATCACCAAGGTCTTTTTGGGATGACCCTCAGACCTGGTAGAGACGTGCAAGTATCTTTAGTAACTGAGTGTGAGGGAAACAAAGAGACATTTGAAAAGGTAGAAAGCAGTAGCAAATGGATTGAGAATTTTCCAGCGGTTTTTGATGACAAACTGGGGAAAATCAGAGGTTTCAAGCACAAAATTAAAGTAAGAGACGATGTCACTCCTGTGAAACATAAGTTGAGGAATGTACCTTTAAGTGTGCGTGAAGACTTAGAGAAGATTCTTTAAAAAATGTGTGATGAGGGTGTGATAGAACCAATAGAATCATCTTTATGGTTAAGTCCATTGGTTATCACCAGGAAGAAGAACGGCCAACTGAGAGTCTGTGTGGACTTAAGAAGTCTAAACAAAGTTATCTGGATTGATTCCCACCCCTTACCTAGAATAGATGATATCATAAGTACATTCTCGGGTGCTAAGTTTTTTTCAAAAATAGACTTAGCATCTGCATATCATCAGGTTGTACTGGAGGAGTCGTCACGACATTTAACGGCTTTTGATTCTCCTATGGGCTCTTATCAGTTCAAAAGGATGCCTTTCGGCCTTGCGTCGGCAGCAGCCGTATTTCAACGTGTGTTAGAGAATGTACTAGAAGGAATTGAAGGTGTGGTAAGGTTCCAAGACGATATTTTAATAGCAGGCGAAAATATGTCTATTCATGATAAACGCATGTGTACAGTTTTGGAGAGATTACAAAGGTATGGAATTGTGGCTAATCGTGGGAAGTGTGAATTTGCAAAAAATACAATTGAGTATTTTGGACATGTAATTTCTGAGAAGGGAGTTGAACCCAGACCTGGATTAGTCGATGCTATTGTCAAATCTCCGACCCCCAAGAGTAAAGAGAATGTGGCTTCATTCTTGGGGGTATGTGAATTTTACTCCAAATTCATTCAAAATTTCTCAGCCAAAACTGTTGGGTTAAAAGAATTGTTAAAAAAAGAGAAAAGTTTTGCATGGGAGAAAAATTGTCAAGAAGAATTTGAGAATCTAAAAAAGAAATTGTTACAGCGGGTGTTCTCGCGCCTTTTGATCCTATACAACAATGTATTATCACTGTAGATGCAAGTAATGACGGTTTGGGTGCCACTATCGCACAGATGAAAGGGAAAATAGAAGTGACCATCGGTTTTGTTTCTAGATCATTGAGGTCCAATGAAAAAGTTTTCTCTATTATAGAAAAATAACTTTTGGCTTGTTGTTGGGCTGTGGAAAGGTTTAAATGTTTTGTTTGGGGAAGGAAATTTGTTCTTAAAACTGACCACAAACCGTTAGTCAGCATTTTGAGTGGCTGTACCATTAAAGACCACACACCTAGAATAGCAAGGTTAAGTTCAAAGCTTCTACAGTATAATTTTGATGTTGAATACATCCCGGGTGGTAAGAACGTAAGGGCGGATTACTTATCTCGTTCACCATTAAGCTTTACTGAGTATCCAGAAAATAATGATGAAAATGACGAAGAATGTTTGATCGCTTGTATTGATGTTTGCCACGACACTACTTTCACAGAACAAGAGTGGACTTTGGAATCTTCAAGGGATGTCGTGTTGAATAGTGTAAGAGAGTATGTAATGAATGGGTGGCCAAAGGAAAAAGTTTTGCCCCAGGATTTACAACCTTATTTTAAAGTTTCCGATGAATTGTCAATTGAAGAAAATGGTATGTTAGTACGGGGAGAGAAATTTATTCCACCAGTTTCGTTGAGAGATAGGATCATTGTGTATGGTCATGAGGGACACCTTTGGGTTCGGGTGAAAGATCCTAACCATGTCCTTAAGGGGATGTCTAAATTTAAACCTCCTGTCAGAATTGAAGTTGTGACCAGGAATGCAGTGAGGACCAGCAGGAACGAGTGGTGGAATAAGGGAAGAGTTGTGAAGGTGCATTCTCATGATGTTCTTTCCCATGATCTTACTTCTCCATCTAATTCGTCTTTGCGTGCTCGTGTTGTTCCTTCTCCTCCTTCTTCTTCTGACACTGATGTTTCTGAGCCTAAACCATCGGTTCATCCTTTGTCTGAACGAAGGAATGATAGACGGAACATTGTTAAACCTTTGAGATTTCGTGAATGAAACTCTCTCCTTTCTCTAAACTCAAACTGGTCATATCTAATTTAATACTGTGTTTATGTATTGTTCCATCCTGTTAATTCTTTGTATTTTATTATTGTATAGAAGGGAGATATTGTGGTGATCTCATGTTAATTACATTCCAGCATTACATCACTGGAATGTAGAATGTCCCTCGTGGATTCTGAGTTGTGTGATTCCATGTGAGTCAATTACTTTGGCACTGCTGAAGCTGTGGCTAATAAATATACGAGTTGAAGTATTTCTGTCTGCTGGCCTTTATTACATAATACTTCACTACATCCACACAGAACCTGAAGAAAAGCAATCGGCAACTCCATCCAAACTGAAATTTGGGTTGTGATGTGTGGAAAATACGCTCCACACAGAACACGTGTACAATGCACTCTTAAATCAGAAAAAAAAAAAACGTAATACGGGTCCGGACCGCAATGGGTGGTAAATAATAATCACCAACCCAAAACCACGTAAAAGTGGGAATCATCAACACACTAATATACCAATCATCACTTATATCAATACACCTGACAAATATAAGGATAAAGCACAGTAAAATATCAAGCATGAAACAGGAACATGAAGAAAGTACCAGCACAAAGCAACGTAGAACATCCTAACGCAACCCTGACATGCGAAGGAAATAAAAGGATAAAGCACAGCACAGAACCCCTGCACAACATCAAGAAATGTAAGGTAAACCTCTCTGGGATAAGAGAAACAACACAAATGCAACGTATAAAAAAAACAAGTGCAGAACTTCAAATTTCAAGCATGAAAGAGGAACATGAAGAAAATACCACCACAAAGCATGGCAAATCAGTATGGGATCAGCACATACGAAGCACACTCAAACACTAGAGCGTTGAACCTTAGGGAAAGATACATCAAGCATAAAGCATTAAAGCATTTGAATATAAGAAAAAAAAAACACTGGGAATGATGCAAAACTAAGCAAGGGAAAACTCCAGTGAGCGACCTCTCACCCGAAGACTCTGAAGACAACAATACGGTGCTTTAAGAAGAACAGTTCTTATGGCAAACACACACCAACAACGCCGGAATATGAAATTAATTCGGAGCCCTTCTGAATCACATCAAGGGTGAATATAAATACAGTTGAAAAAGAGTCACAAAGTGCCAAACACTTGCTAGGCACAGGACAGTCATCATGGGCAAGAGCAAAAATAATAATAATGCTGTCATAGTAGTAGACACGCAAATGTCCAGACGTGAGCTGAAGGAAGCTAGGTAAAGCAGGACATACCTAAAGGTTCTTTTCCCAAAGTGTAGAATGGAGCAAAAGGATCCCACAACGTGACGAGTCCTTAACATGCTGCCCATGTTACCAATACTGGCCTCTGGCTCCAAATGCTCGCGTGTGAAGATCGGAGCATTTGGTAGAAAAAAAAACGAACCATGCGCTTTGTAAGCGCAATACATACTTGTAGCTTGTGGCATTATCCAACCACAAGATGGCGGCACGCAGCGTACGCTGCGCAGGAAGGTTCTAGGCGCAAACGTGCGCCAAACACTGCCGCGAGAACGTGGTGAAGTTGCAGTGAAGGAAAACAACGTGAGGCTCGAAATGAAGGTAGGGTGCGCAAGCGTCACTTTACCGGCTCGTGTCAGGCTTAAAACTGCGGCAGTTGAACTGCCATAATGGTCCCACTCTGTGTGTGAATAAATAGGCAGACTCAGCTTAGCAGGGTGAGCAGCAGCCCTTCAACAGCATCAGTAAACGGTACACTTCCACACGAGGGCTCAGGGGACATCAGCGATATGAACGGTGAAGAGTACACCTTCAAAATTACTCTTGCCACGAAGCTTGCAGCGTGAGACTGTACACAACACGAAATACCATGGGGGCTCACACCACTGGTTGTCAGTAGCAGCAAAGGTTGTGGGCAGGGAGCAGGGGAAACACAGCACAGTGCCCAAATCCTTACACAGTGGTGGAAAGATAAAGTCCAAGATGTGATGGAGACACAAAGATGACCCAAATAGCGGCTTCTGGAGACTTGCAAAAGATGAACAGGGACACTGCAGCTCAACTTGCATTTGAAACAGGCACAGCAAGGACTGGCACACGTGGGTTGGGTCACAGCAAGTAGAATCCAGGAGTGAGGAATGAAGAAAATGTAGCATAAAATGGTAGGCAGCAGGACAGGAAAACACTTTTCCAAAGTAGCAGAACAGGCAGCAAGGCAGGAAAAGTTCATCCAAAGCAGGAGGGCAGCAGAAGAAGGCAGGAAGATACGCTCTCCTGGGGAACTGCACTTTGAGAAGGCACTGTCCCAAAGTGACAGGATGGGGACGACTGTCCCAAAGGAGATGGAGTGGGAGGGAAGTAGAGCAGGAACTGGAACATTACGGTTGAAACTGGCACCGTTGGGTTGTGGGCGACCGATGGGGTGGTCACTGGTGAGGCTCAGGGATGCCAGCTTTCTTTAAATATGTAGATTTAAGTTCCTTTACCTTGAGTTCTCCAAAGTTCATAGTGGTTCCGCAGAAGTTGCACACGTAGGTTGTTTTCCTTCTAAATCGTCGCCAAAATATGTTGTAATGAAGATAGGCAGTCCAGGTAGATTTCCATGTGGATTTATTATAAGCAAGATGTTACAAGGTTGAGCCCCACCAGGAGCAGCCTCCCTGCTGCTCAGCCCTAACTGCAACTGACACTCTCTCTCATCCAACATTCCATAACCAGCTCTCACACCAACATTCCACTCCACAGACACACAGGCTGAGCAGCAGGTATAACAGTGTCTCCTGTAAATTGCAGTTTATTATCGTCCGTATCAATGTTTTGCAACCAAAATCCAGTCGCAAAACACTGAAAAGTTGCAGACTTCCAAGTTGGGGTGGTAACACATTTGCAAAAGGGAAGGAGTCCCCTTAGGATTCCTACCCATTGGTGATTGTAAAAAAAAGGTTTCTTGGGAAGAAGGCAGTGGTCCAGGGGACCACTTCAAACCCTAAAACTTAAAAAAATATATATATTATTAAATCTTTTTAAAAGCAGCCACATTTCCTCTAAAGAAAACAGGATGCTTTAAAAAAAAAAAAAAAAAGTATACTTCAATTCACTTCAGTTCAATTTCTTTATTCAGAAGGTTCACCCTTCCATAAAAGTACATGCATATAAAACAATCATTAAATCAACATAGGTACATTGTCGCATTAATATAAATCAAATAAAAACATATCTATACATAACACTATGTATTAAAAACAAGAATTGAAAACACGAAATAGCAGCAGATTGTTATAGTAAAGTGCCACGTGCCCTCACTGCATGTCTTAAAAATGAGCCTACATGCAAACATGTTTCACTATCGTATAGTTGGAAAATTGATGACAACATTGCTCCGCTCTGTCTAATGTCGCGATATCTCCTTTTAAAAAGTGGAAGCAAAAATAACCTTGTATACAATTCATAACATTTACAAAACAGTAAAAAATGTATCATGGTTTGGCCTGACATATTATTGCACGGGCAAGGGATAGCAGCAAGATTCGGTTGGTACCCAAAAGGAAAATACAATAAATATTTTACTGTATCAGCACGAAACCTAAATAGCAGGGAACGCTCCCATCTCCCACAAGACTGTTCAAAATAAACAGGTGGTAACACTGAAACGCTCTGGGACAAATCTGCAGTTATCAATGGTTTCCCTACTACACTATTAAGGCGATTTTCACGAGCTAGATTATAAAAAGCTGAAGCTACTTCCCTTTTGCTGAAGGTAGGGCATAACTCTCTTGTTGTAAAAACTTGCTCCATACCGATTTTCCCAAGTTCCGATTTAATATATGCCAGCCACGGGATCTGAAGTCCGTTATCGTAAGAGATACAGTCATTTATTATATCTCTTGTGAATAATGCCTGATCATTACTCCAGATGGATAACCAAAGTAACAATGGTCTCACTCTAATAAAATCGGATACGTATAGCAAATTTAACTCTTTATGGCAAATGACATGGGGAGAAGAAAGTGGTACACCCAGCAGGCGCCTGCAAAACCTATTTTCCTCAGAATGTATGGTTACGCAGTTCACACCCCCTAAATGGCGACACCATAGGTGGCAACTGGGACACACTGAGACTTATATATTTGTAGTATTGCTTTCAACTACCCCCACCACAAGGCTGGGGAAGAGAAAGCAATGATCCAATTGCCTTTGAAAATAACATTCTACAGTGTGCGATATTAGGTGACCAGGCTCCAGAGGATGAGAACATAACTCCTAGATAAGGGAAGCTCTTCACACTTGTTAATGAGTTATTTACTATTTGCATAGAAGACAATTGAATACAATGTGATCCACATGCCATAATATGAGATTTTGCAAAATTCGTTCGGAGATCGAGATTAGACATAAAATCAATATATGCTGACACTAAAAGACGTAATGCCCTGGGCGTCCGAGCCATTAAAACTGTATCATCCGCATATAAAAGTGTAGGAAGGGGTTTGCCTTTGACAAGTGGGACGTCACTGGTTATGGGAGATAGAGATGGGTGGAGATCGTTAATGTATAGTATGAACAGGAGTGGGGCTAACAAACACCCCTGTTGAACTCCCCTACCAATCTCAATACCCTTGGATACATTCCCATTATTATTTAATCTGACTTTCGCTTTCATGCACCTGTGAAGAAATACGAGAAAGTGAACAAGGGAGACTTCCAGGCCCTTAAGTATCAACATTTGCAATAGTTTCGACCGGTTCACAAAGTTGAAAGCGGCGCTTAAATCCATAAATGCCATGTATAGAGGCACACGCTTAATGACTGTGTACTTACCTATTATTAGGTTCAAGTTGGCACATTGCTCAATTGTCCCTACCTTACTTCTAAATCCATACTGGGCAGGATATAGGATCGACTTTGTTTGGGCCCACTCCTGGATCCTATTGTAAATAACACGCCCCAGTACTTTTACAGTTGTGTCAATTAACGATATTGGCCTGTAGCAACTTGGGTCTTCTCAATTTCCTTTCTTAAATATAGGGACAATGATAGAGGTGCGCCAGGAGTCCGGTATGTCTGTATGGGGTAATTTGCGAAACACATTCGTTACAATTGGAGCCCAAAGTTTGGTATTGAGTTTTAATAAATCAATTGGTACTCCATCGGGCACCCGGCGCTTTACCACCCATACTTTGGAATAAGGCCTCCTCTACCTCATCTACCGTAATTCTAACATCTGTTAGTTTACTATTATCTACAGAAAAGCTATCTACGTTAGGAGGTGAAACATAGACCTTGCTAAAATGATCTTCCCAGGATTAGCTAGTAATATGGCAAGAGATTGGGAGGACTGTCAGGTTTTTACATCTCATACCAGAAACTGTGGCCTAGAAGTGCTTACTGTCCTTCGTGTTAGCTGTTTGTGCTAGTGTGTCCCATTGGTCTGAATAACCTGCTGCCAGCGCTTAGCTGTAACAGCCTTATAATGCTTCCTCAGGGCATTGATTAATATCTTGTTTCTAGGCTTCTTCCCAAGGACCTTCCTTAGTTCTTGGTTGGCTGCTGTACAGTCATGGTCAAACCAACCGTGTGGCTTATTGGATGGGCATATTGGTCTGAGAAGGGTGTTTTTTATACCTAGACAAAGTTCATTAAATGCATTCACTATATTGGTGGCACTATCCTCTTCAGATAGACAGGCATCCACTGATCTCATATTCTCTTTCACAATTTTCTCCAAAATGTGTGCTGGATCGCGCATTCTCCAAACCAATGTTAAATTATACGTTGTAGGTTGGAGATTGCAAGCCCCTATCTGCCGCTCATATACTTTCCTTGGAGCCATTAGGAAGACAGCCTCAAGTGGGTTGTGATCACTAAAGGTGGATTCGACAACTGAGAAATGAAGCAGGATTTGTTCAAGGCTCCGGTTAATAAATATAAAATCGATCGTGAACGGAGACCCTCTTCCTTTATAGGTTGGGGGAATAATTACACCTCTCCCTGCAGTTGCCATAATATCTATTAGGTCGTGGGATTCCACTAGTATACCCAATTCCTGGCTTCTATAGCCTACCCCCCGTATATTCCCCATCATGTTTCTATCATTTGAAAGATGTGCATTAAAAGCACCGGCGAGGGATAACTGTAATCCCTGGCCATCAATAACAACCTTATTAGACAACTTGGTGAGAAAATTGGTTAATTCTAAAAATATTGGGTTGGGTACATAATTAAAATCATTATTATAAAAATTGAACAAATAAAAATTAAAATGGGTTTTCCAGCAAAGCACTTGGAAGCTAGTACTAGCTGTCTCCAAGACCTCCACGTGCCCACCCAAAGAAATATTCAACCATACTGACAATTCACCTGATGCGCGACCTGAGCGGGAACTAATAGCAGGAATATTATAGCACTGGTACCCATCTAATATAGTGGGTACCACCTGCCACGTCTCCTGTAGCATAATTATATCATATTTTTTAATGAAAGAGCCATTCTGGGACAAATATTTTGGAGCGGATTCCTGCAACATTCCAACTCATAACGCGCAGCCTACTGTCTAGAATAGGCAGTGCGGTGGGAATGTAGATAGATTTCTTTGCAAAATTAGGCAAGCGGTGTGCGGGGGCAGTATCCACTGGGAGTCATTCTATGTCAAAAGTAAACTTATTTAAATGCAATCACAGGCATGGTGGTCTGCTGACCCAAACAGGCCATGATGGCATCGAATAGTAGCCAGTCATAATTTGCAACCCCTCTCATGAATACTGATGCAGTAGGTCGAATTAAGACCCACTATGATTCGGAATTTTGTGTAAAAAGAACAATTGAAGGACAGAATGCTGCACAATGTCAAACATTCACCCCAATACAGAGATCTGGGCCTAAATCCATCATTTTTTTGCTCCCCATGCCATTCCAGTTCAGACTCAGCCATATACAAATCAGTCTTGACCTTGTTCCCCATAGGAACAGTCCAGCCCGAACTGCCAGGCCTGGTCCTCCCTGGACTGACAACAAGCATCCTGGGACCGGTTTTGGGGCATCACCCCTCCTCAGCCAGGCTAGCTTGACTCTAGTGGCATGGAGAGCACGGGACCCATGTCTGGGCATACCCATCCCACTCGGGGTGACAAAGGCAAAAAGAACTATTGATGGACAGAATGCTGCACAATGTCAAACATTCATCCCAGTACAGGCTAGCTTGACTCCAGCGGCATGGAGAGCATGGGACCAACCATGATGGAGCGCGGGCTGAATACAGTGATTAGGTTTGTCCAGCTCAAAAGTTAACTTCTCAAGTCTGGGAGAGGAGCTGCTCTTCGCGTTGGCTGGAAGCGATTGCTGTTGGTGCAAGCAGCAGGTCCGATGTCTTGGATTGTCGCTGATGTAGCGCAAAGAGCCGGTTATTACTGGAACTTCGCATTGTTGGTCAATGCGGGCTGTTGCTGCCGGCGTGAAGTGCAGGTCTCGCTGGAGGTTCGCGTCAGCGATTCTCACAGGAGGTCGTTTCTCAGCACAAAGAGGTCACTTTGCAGTCATGAGGAGCCAAAAACCTCTGTTTCTTCACCTTTTGTTCAGGGGGAGTACACTTTGATGCTAACCAAGGGTCCAGGACATGGAGGCACCTTTAGGGAACAGGACTGACTCTAGCAGAGGCCAGCAGCAAGGCTCAGGCAGGTCCAGTTGGTGCTGGTCAGTTGGAAAATTGCAGGAAGGTCTCTGAAAGGTTGTTGTATCCTTGTAGCTCAAACAGGTTAGACAACTGACCCTTGTAGTCACTTCTGGTAAGCCTGGTTTCAAGGCCAACAGGTCCAATCTTCCTTCTTAAAAAAGCATGGCAGTCCTTCTGAATCTGCCACTGGTGCAGAGGTTCTGAAGGTGCCACTTTTATACCAGGTGCCAGCCATTGTGTGGGGAAATTCACTGACCTACCCCCAAAACTAGTTCTGATCAGTTCTTCCCCTTCCCCTGAATTTCGCTCCAAACTGTCTAGGGTGACAAAGTCAAGGGCAGGCCCGGTGTCAGTTTTCTTTAAGTGCACTACAGGCAGGGTGCTTTGAAGTGTTATTAGGGTATGCCACAACTCCTCCCCAGCAATCCTGTCAGGAAGACCCTCTCCCTCCACACCTGGGCCATTTTATCCCTATGTCAGGAAGTAATAAACAAACCACCAAGGGAAGGCCATTCACAGTCATGTGACATTGGACACAGGCAGAAAGGCACATTTTACTTAGGGCAGAAAAATGCAAAATTTCTAGAAGTGGCATTTTCAGAATAATAACTTAAAATCCAACTCTACCTTTATAAAATTACAATTTGTTTGAGTGCAAACAGCATTTCTCGATCTGGTCCCAAACAGACATTATCACTTATTAAGTGTAATAAGGTAACCCAGTGTTACTCCATGTTAGAGATAGCTTTACAATATTGAAAAACGACTGCCAGGACATGTACAATTTAAATCCATGTTCTGCTTTTTAAATACCATGCACCTTGCCCTAGGAGTCTGTAGGACCTACCTTAGGGGTGACTTGTATATTTCCAGGTCGAAATGGCAGTTAGAAACTGCACTACAGGCTTCAGTGGCAGGCTGGAGACATGTTTTAAAAGGATACTTTAGTGGGTGGCACAATGAGTGCTGCTGCTCACTAGTAGCATTTAATTTACTGGCCCTAGGATCATGTAGTACCATATACTAAGGACTTGCAAGTATATAAATGTGCCATTTAGGTATAAGCCAATTTTATTATGTTTAAGGGGGAGAGCACAAGCACTTCACTACTGATTAGCAGTGGAAAAGTGCATAGAGTCCTAAAAGCCATCAAAAACAGGTTCAGCAAAGGAAGGCAAAAATCTAGTGTGACCCTGCAGATAGGGCCAATGCCAACAGGTATGTCAGAGGTCGATACTAGCAACATACTGCCAGTCTGAGGAATAAAAGAAGGGAAGTCATCAATTTTTTTTATTGAGTATAATCAGAAGCACAGTACAGTAGAGGTATATCTGCAAATAAGAATGCTCATGACTTTGTTGACAAGAACAGATCATACTGTATCAATTATAAGCATTAAACGTTAAGCAGCAAGAAGTAAATGAGAATGGTTTAGAAGATTATCCTGTCAGTTCAAAGGACTAACTTTGAATAATGGGTCTCAGCCCACCCGTGGAACCAAACAATGAGAAAGAAATGAGAAACAATCAGAAAATCCTTCTATCTACAAACCTACCTACAGCTGGGAAGTCTTGTCTGTAATGAGCCATGCTATAGCTGTTGTGGTAACCAGCATATGGATGTATATAAATAATGAATACAGGTACTTTTGAGCTTCAGATCAAGAAACCAATGATAGACAAAAATTATATACACCAGTCTGGGGGAAAGAGAAGGAGGTAAGTGCTTAGAAGTCTTTACTCCCGATATTGAGATGTGGACTAGCAGTCCATGAAAACCCCCAAGGAGCATCTCTCATTGGAATTAAAGCACTCAATTTGGAGGGGGAAAGAAGAGGAGGAGGAGGAGAGAATCAGTCCATGCTGCTGCAAGGAGAAAAAGATAAGTGAGTAAAGTCATGATAAGTGAGTAGGGGGTCTACTCTTGTAAGTAGTCCGGTATCACGAGTATTGAGAAACTCGAACCTCCCTTGTAAGTGTGGCAGGGTATTTAGACCGCTGGTGAGAGAATGATGGTATTTATACGGTGGAGCAGGGGTGGTAAGTGATTCTAAAGGAAGGAGGTAATAGAGATTAGGGTGCAACAAAGAAGAGCATAGGTTCTGATGCACCCCTCACCTATGTGAGTGGGGGTAAAGTCTCTTTCTAGTTGGCGACTGTACTCAGATCAAGGAAGGGGGACAATATATGGACCAGAATGTTTCTTTGTTATCCTGCACCTTGTAGATAAGCTGTTCATATGAGTTTATTTTGTACATTTTGATAAATCATTCATCTTGCATGAGTAAGCATAAGGATCGCCAATGTCGAAATATGCAAAGTTTGACCGTGGTCATAGCTGTCATCAGTAGCCTGATCTTGAGTAGTCCCATGATCTTGTGTAGGTCAGATATATCATGTAATATGCCTATGTGCTCCGTCATGTATACAGGGAAGTCAATTACTGTGCTTACAGTTTGTCCTTTACTGGACCAGAGTTGTTGGCAGTGGCATAGCAAGGTCAGGCAAAAATATGTGTTTAAAACACATTTTTGCCATTTTGTCATCCCCTTCAGTGATGACACCCGGGGCGGCACGCACCCACCGCACCCCCCTTCCTACGCCACTGGTTGTTGGATCTTGGGGCAGTCCTAAAGAATGTAGGTCGTGTAACAGTTGGTATTACTGCATCTCCAGTAGTTGGAGTGTTGTAAAAGTCCGAATGTAGCTAATTTTAAAAAGCAAAACTTCATTCTCGATTATGAAGGAAGATTGACTAACGGCTGCTGCTAGTGGTTCCATCGCCAGGATAAAGAGCAATGGAGATAAAGGGTATTCCTGGCGAGGTCTTCTGTGTACTGTGAAGGGATCTGAGAGAAAATCTCCATAATTTGCCTCTGCAATGGGTGAATAAGAGCCTTCAAACTTCTGAGATAAAATCATCTCTCAGTCCCATTTTTTGAAGATTAAGGAACATATATCCCAACCTTTCGGAAATGACCATCTTCTGCATGTCTTTCCCATATTTTTGCCTTCACTACCCTATTTTTTTGCTGAACCCTTTTTTGTTGGCTGTAGGACTCTGCGCACTTTACTCCTGCTAACCAGTGATAAAGTACTTGTGCTCTCCCTTCCAAACATGGTAAAATTGGTATACAACTGATTGATACATTTAATATACTTATAAGTCCCTAGAATATGGTACGACATGTACCCAAGGCCTGTACATTAAATGCTGCTGGTGGACTGCAGCACCCATTGTGCCAAGCACTAAAGTAGCAGTGTAAAACATGTCTCAAGCGTGCCATTGCACCCTGTGTGTGCAATTTTAAAAATTACATTACGACATAGCAAAACGGACCAATTGCCAGGCCTAAACCTTCTTCTTTAATACTTATAAGACACCCTAAGTTAGGAAATAGCTGCTCATAGGGCAAGGTGCATGGTATTTAAAAAGCAGGACATGTATATTTAAAGTTCTGTATGTCCTTGCTGTGAAAAATCAACAAAGTTGTTTCATACTTGACAAGGCTCACCTCCCATAAACTAACACTGGTTTACCTTATGTTAGACTTGGCATCTTTTGGCGTGTTTCCCCTGACTTTTTGCTTTCTGACCTCCTGGTTTTGACTCTGTTTGTGCTGGTGTAATGATTCTGCACACTTTCCTCACTGCTGTCCAGTGGGAAAGTGCAAGTGCTCCTGTATAAAATGTGTTATGGATTGGTGTTTCCATGATTGGCCTATTTGATTTATGTGTCAGTCCCTTGTAAAGTGCACTGAGAGTGCCAGGGCCTATAGATCAAATGCTGTTGGTGGGCTGCAGCACTGGATTGTGCCACCCACGCAAACAGCCCGTAAAGTGTAACTCTGGCCTGCCATTGCAGAGCCTGTGTGCAGCCTGGGGCTGCCATGTACGACTTGGCAAGTGCACACACTTGCAAGTCCCTAAACCTTCCCTTTTCTACATGTTAGTCACCCCTAAGGTAGGCTCAAGGTACCCCTGTGGTCAGGGTGCATTGTATGTGAAAGGTAGGACATGCCCTGGTGTGTGTGGCATGTCCTGATAGTGAATTACAGCCTATTTCGTTTTTCACTATTGCAAGGCTACCTGTTCCCCATAGGCCAGAATGGGCAGTTCTGATTATTACAGCTTATAATCCTAACTGACCCAGGGAACATGGTAGAAATTCGAGTTTAGTATGCCTGGACTCAGAATGATAAAATGCATTTTAAAGTGAAGTTGGTTTTAACATTCTGTGTTTGTAAATACCACTTTTAGAAAGTGGGTATTTTCTTGTCTAACCATCCAAGCCTGCCTCTGCTAGGTTGTGTATTCCTTGTCTGGAGTGTGAGTGACAGGGGCTGGGGGATGCCAGGAGACAGGATGAGTCAGCACAGGGCTGAATAGCAAGATCTACATGTAGATGGGTGGGAGGAGATGCACCTGGGACCTGAATAGGGCTGGGCCTTCCCTCCACAATGCTGGCTCCACCTCCTGTGGTGCGTCTGATGTCCCTGGCCTGCACTGTGAAAGGAAAGAAGGAGACTTGTCAACAAAGTGCTCCAGGACTGACCAGAACTGGTTTGGACTAGGCAAAGGCCTCTCTGCCTTCAGAGGACAAAGAGAAATTGAGGATAAAAAGGGGGACCCAAACCCCAGAAAATTGGAACTCTTTGGGATCAAGAAGACTGCCAAGAAGAAGAGCTGGAGAAGCTGTGAGGAGGAACTACCACTTTGCTGTGTGCTTTGCTGTGTTGGCCTGCAGTGGCTGCTTCTGGCTTGGGCAGTGAAAGGACTGGAACTGAACTTTCTGCAATCTACTTTGTGAGTGTCTCCAAGGGCTTGAGGTAGAGCTTGCCCCCTGTTCAAGAAGTCTCAGGAACAGCAAAGACTTCAAGCCCGACGCCGTCTACGACGCCGCTGCCGACGCCATGTCCTGAAGGCACCGCAGAGGGCACCGCCGCAATCTCGCACCGCAACCCTGGTCTCACCGACGCCTTCTGATGCCGCCACCGAGCCGCTGCTCGCACCGCGACCTGTGGGCACCGCACTTCGCACCGCCTCGCTTCACGACGACGCCGTGGTATCCCCGACGCCGCTCCACGCCGGACTCGACGCCGCTGCTTGCACCGTGGTTCGGGGGCACCCCTTGTAAGTTACACGACGCACCGCCCTCATCCCGCACCGCAGCCTTGGCCCACCGACGCCGGTGCCATCGACTCCAAGTTCGTCAGCCGACGACAGCGCTGCAGCTACGACGACGCCGCTGCTGCACCGTGACCTGCCAGCACCGTGACGAGCACCGCCTTCATCTCACACCGCGACCCTGGTCTCACCGACGACGCCATCCGACGCCGCCATCGAGCCGCTGCTCGCACTGCGACCTGAGGGCACCGCACGCTGCACCGCTGCACTTCGCACCGCAGCACCCGACGCCGGCCGACGCCAGCGCTCCTGACTTCAACAGAGAGGAGATCGATCTGCAACGCGTGTGACTTCGAGGGCCCGACGACGCCGCACTGACCTCCGGAACCGACGCCTGCGGATGCCGTGTGTTCGGAAGCTCACTGCGAGGTCATCGACGCCCTGCATTTCTGAAAGGTACTGTTTGCGGGTCTTCCCGACACCGTAGCTGACCCGCGACGCTGCGGTCTGCCAGAACTGTTTGGATTTGTTTGTTCACGACGCCGTGATAGCCCTGGACGGAGCTATCAACATCAAGGAACTGTTTTTAAAGACATTTTGAGAAGTAACTATTTCTGAAGTACTGTACAGTGGATTTTTATCGTATTTGGTCTTGTTTAAAGTATATAAAAATATTGGATATTTTTCTAAACTGGTGTGGTGTCCGTTTGTAGTGCTTACATTGTATTACTGTTGGTTATGTGCAAATGCTTTACACACTGCCTCTAGAATAAGCCTGACTGCTCGTGCCAAGCTACCAAGGGGGTGAGCAGGGGTTATTTTAGGAGTGTAACTCCCTTACCCTGACTAGGAAGAAGGGTCCCTACTTGGACAAAGGTGCAAGCCCTTGCCAACTAGAGATCCCATTTCTAACATTGGTTGTCAGCGGTGAGGATAGGACTTGTGTTTGCACTTGACTTACAGTGATTGGTGTGCACTACTACCATATCGCAGACCATTACGTACCACTTACAGGTTCTTTTTCTTTTTGGCCTATTTTTGATCTTGCCAGTTTGAACTTGCTACTTCAACATGCCTGAATCTATAGTATCATCAATTGCATCAGTAGAAATTGCCTTTGAGGAGGATCGATTGGAAGCCTACAGTGTCAAGGAGTTAAAATCGATTTGCAAGAACCTGAAAGTCCAGGTCAGAGGCCTCACCAGGAAGGATGAGCTACAAAAGGCGCTGAGGGCCTGGGTAGCAGCCAGAGGTGCCAGTGGGCAATCTGGTGATCTCAATGGAGAGGTGGAGGAGCCTGTTCCTAGGGTGGATGTGCTTTTGGGAGGGGGGGAACCCTCCAGGCCAGGCAGCAGTAGTTTGTCCCCAGAGGAGCTGGAGGACAGGCGGGAAGTAAGGAGGTTTGAATTGGAGAAACTCAGAATAGAAAGTGAGAGGGAAGAGAAAAGAATAGCCATGGAGGAAAGGAAAATGATACTAGATCATGAGAGAATGATCAAGGAGCTGGAGCTAAAGAGTAGATCCGGTTCAGATGGTGGCAGCAATTCTTCAGCACACACAGACAGGATTGTACACATCCCCAAGAATGTAGGTAAAGAGTACAAAAAGGGTGATGACATACAAAGGTGGTTTCAAGGGTACGAGTCGTCTATTCATATGAATGGGGTCCCTGAGAGGAACTGGGGAGCGGGGTTGTGGCCTCTCTTTCCAGAGGAAGCTAGGGATACTCTGATAGCTTTGGGTAAGGGGCAGGACCTCACCTATGCTGACATGAAAGACGCTCTCCTCACTAGATATGGGCTCACACCTGAGAAGTACAGGGATCAGTTCAGGTCCAGTAAAAAGTCTGAGGCCAACACTTGGTTGGAATGTGTGGATATGTTCTGTAGGTCGCTGGATGGTTGGGTGAAGGGCAGTAATGTAACAGATTTTCAGGGGCTCTACAATTTGATTGCATGGGAGCACTTGTCTAGTCTATGTTTTGCAGATCTGCGCCAGCACCTAGTTGATAGTAAGCTAACTGACCCCAGGAAGCTTGCTATGGAGGCGGACCGCTGGGTGAGTACCAGGGTCCACAAGAAAGCGTTTGGGGAGACTCAGCCAAAGGTGGGCAGGGTCCCCAGCAGAAAGGTGGGGGGACAAGGGTAAAGCACAGGAGTTCTCTAAAGGGCCCCAAACTAGTACCCAGGGTAAAGGTTCCCAGCCCCCGGTGATAAGAAGAAAGGGGTCTCTACAGGGAAGCCTGTTGAGACCGGCCCCCGCAAGTGTTATGCATGTGACCAGGTAGGTCACTTTAAGGGGGACCCCAAGTGCCCAAAGGGGACACAGCCACCCACCGGTGGACAGTCCAAAGTGTTGGCTAGTGTAGCGCTTGGGGAGGAGGGGTGCCCACAGGAGGGTGGGGATCCCGCAGAAATGACCCTTGTCTCACTAGGGGACAGTGAGATGGTCCCAGGAAACCAGGTGCCCCTAACACAAAGAAATATAGCACCTGGGTGACCATTAATGGGAACAGGGTAGAGGCTCTCAGAGATACTGGAGCCAGTGTGACCTCAGTCCGGTGTCACCTGGTCTCTGAGAAGCAGGTAGTCCCAGGGGCATTCCACCAAGTAGTTGCTGTAGACAACTCTGAGCGCCAGTGTATGGTGGCGCAGGTTCCCTTGAATGGGGGGGTCTCAGGTCCCTTGAGGGTGGTTGTGAGCCCTACCATGCCTGTAGATTGTCTGCTAGGTAACGACCTGGAGCAGTCCTTATGGAAGGATGTTGAGCTCAGGTCTCACTTGGAGATGCTTGGGTTGCCAGAGTGGGCATGCGTGTCTACTCGGTCAATGGCAGCCAGGAAGGGTGATCAAGAGGACTTGGAGCCTGGAACAGTGGCCCAAGTCCCTGCCAAGAGGAAGGGCAGGGGCGCGGGAAACCGGCCCCCGAAGTTCCCACGGACCGGGAGGAGGCGGACCTCGAGGGGGACGCCCCGGTGCCTACAGGGGAGCAGGTAGCCGAACTGGGAGACATCTCTGAGCTGACCCATTGGCAGCAAGAAGGGGGTCCCACCAGGGAGGAGTTCTGCAGGGAGCAGAACGAGTGCCCTACTCTGGAGGGTCTGCGGTGGCAGGCTGCAGACCAGGCAGCTGGTAATCAGTCCGGGTCACATCTGATCTACTGGGAGAATGGTCTCCTATACAGTGAGCCTAAGGTTGCTGAGCCTGGGTCAGCCCGTGTGCTGGTGGTACCCCAGCGCTTCAGGACCTTCCTACTGGGTCTGGCTCATGACGTGCCTTTGGCAGGACATTTGGGGCAGGACAAGACCTTTGACAGGCTTGTCACCCACTTCTTTGGCCCCAAATGCGAAGGCAGTCAGATGCACACTGTAGGTCTTGCCAAACTTGCCAGGCAAGTGGTAAGAGTGGGAGGAAGGTCAAAGCTCCTCTCCAACCTTTTCCTGTTGTTGGAACACCCTTTGAAAGGGTAGGGATGGATATTGTGGGGCCACTGGATCCCAAGACAGCCATGGGCAACAGGTACATCCTGGTCTTGGTGGACCATGCCACCCGGTACCCGGAGGCAATCCCTCTCAGGACAACGACGGCGCCAGTGGTGGGCCTGGCGTTAATGGGGATCTTTTCCCGTGAGGGCTTCCCCAGAGAGGTGGTTTCTGACAGGGGGACCAATTTCATATCCAAGTATATGACATCCCTCTGGAAGGAGTGTGGTGTAACCTACAAGTTCACCACTCCTTACCACCCACAAGGAAACGGTCTGGTGGAGAGATTCAACCAGACCTTGAAAGGCATGATCAAGGGTCTAACAGAACCCATGAGGCGTAAGTGGGACGTCCTCTTGCCATGCCTGCTCTTCGCATACAGGGAGGTGCCTCAGAAGTCTCTTGGGTACAGCCCCTTTGAGCTCCTGTATGGCCACCCTGTCAGAGGACCTCTGAGTTTGGTAAAGGAAGGCTGGGAGGCAGCTCCCAGGAAAACTCCCCAGGATGTGTTTAGTTACATGCTGGCCTTTAGAAACCAAACTGCCCGCTTCAGGAAACTCGCTCAGGCGAACCTGGAAGCAAGCCAGGAAGAAATGAAGAGGTGGTATGACCAGAATGCCACTCTGGTCGAATTTCAACCTGGGCAAAAGTGTGGGTCATGGCCCCAGTGGAACCTTGTGCCTTGCAGGACAAGTGGACTGGGCCATATGAGGTGGTGGAGCGCAAAAGTGACGTCACCTACCTGGTGAATTTGCAGGCTCCAAGGAACCCTTTGAGGGTCCTTCACGTGAACCGCCTCAAGCCCCACTTCGAGAGGTCCGAAGTGAGTATGCTCTTGGCGACAGATGATGGGGTGGAAGAGGAGAGTGAGCCTCTCCCTGACCTCCTGTCTACCAAGGAGCATGATGGGTCAGTGGAAGGTGTGATCCTCTCCCCTACTCTGACTCAGGAGCAGCAGGGGGACTGTCACCAGTTGTTGGGACAGTTCGCCCCACTGTTCTCTCTGACCCCCGGTGTTACTCACTGGTGTCGCCATGACGTGGACACTGGTGACAGCCCTCCTGTGAAGCACAAGATTTACAGGTTGACTGACCGGGTCAGGGCCAGCATCAAGGAGGAGGTCTCTAAGATGTTGGCGTTAGGGGTGATTGAGCCCTCCAACAGTCCTTGGGCCAGCCCAGTGGTCTTGGTCCCAAAGGCTGCTGCACCCGGTGCCACTCCAGAACTGCGGTTTTGTGTGGACTACCGTGGGCTCAATGCCGTCACCAGGACTGACGCGCACCCCATCCCCAGAGCTGATGAGCTCATTGATCGGTTGGGAGCTGCCCGGTTCCTCAGCACGTTTGATTTAACGTCTGGGTACTGGCAGATTGCCTTAACCGATGGGGCCAAGGAGAGATCAGCATTCTCAACCCCAGAAGGTCATTACCAATTCCGGGTGATGCCCTTTGGGTTGAAGAATGCCCCTGCCACCTTTCAGAGGTTGGTCAATCAGGTGTTGGCTGGGCTGGAGGATTTCAGTGCCGCCTACCTGGATGACATTGCTGTGTTCAGTTCCAGCTGGGAAGAACATTTACAGCACCTTGAGAAAGTGTTGAGGGCTCTGCAAGGTGCAGGCCTCACGATCAAGGCCAGTAAGTGCCAGATCGGGCAGGGTTCTGTGGTGTACTTGGGACACCAGGTAGGAAGCGGCCAGGTGGCGCCCTACAACCCAAGATTGACACCATTCTGGCTTGGGAGCCCCCAAGACCCAGACAGAGGTGAGAGCCTTCTTAGGTCTCACCGGCTACTATAGGAGATTTGTTAAGGGCTATGGCACCATCGTTGCCCCCTTAACAGAGCTGACTTCTAAGAAGCAGCCCAGGAAAGTGATCTGGACTGAGTCCTGCCAGAAAGCTTTTGATGCCCTGAAGGCAGCCATGTGCACGGCGCCCGTGCTCAAGGCACCTGACTTCTCCAAGGAATTCGTCGTGCAGACTGACGCTTCAGAGCATGGTGTGGGAGCGGTGCTCTCACAACTGAACGAAGAGGGCCTGGATCAGCCTGTAGTCTTCCTTAGCAGGAGACTACTCCCCAGGGAACAGAGGTGGAGTGCCATAGAAAGGGAAGCTTTTGCTGTGGTCTGGGCACTGAAGAAGCTGAGACCATACCTGTTTGGGACTCACTTCCGGGTTCAGACAGACCACAGGCCCCTCAGATGGTTGATGCAAATGAGGGGTGAGAATCCAAAACTGCTGAGGTGGTCCATCTCCCTACAGGGAATGGACTTTACGGTGGAACACCGTCCTGGTACAGAATACGCCAACGCAGATGGTCTGTCCAGGTTCTTTCGCCTTAGTGAAGAGAACTCCAATGGGGTTGGGTAGTTCTCCCTACTTTCAGCTGGAGGGGACATGTGTTAGACTTGGCATCTTTTGGCGTGTTTCCCCTGACTTTTTGCTTTCTGACCTCCTGGTTTTGACTCTGTTTGTGCTGGTGTAATGATTCTGCGCACTTTCCTCACTGCTGTCCAGTGGGAAAGTGCAAGTGCTCCTGTATAAAATGTGTTATGGATTGGTGTTTCCATGATTGGCCTATTTGATTTATGTGTCAGTCCCTTGTAAAGTGCACTGAGAGTGCCAGGGCCTATAGATCAAATGCTGTTGGTGGGCTGCAGCACTGGATTGTGCCACCCACGCAAACAGCCCGTAAAGTGTAACTCTGGCCTGCCATTGCAGAGCCTGTGTGCAGCCTGGGGCTGCCATGTCGACTTGGCAAGTGCACACACTTGCAAGTCCCTAAACCTTCCCTTTTCTACATGTTAGTCACCCTAAGGTAGGCCCAAGGTACCCCTGTGGGCAGGGTGCATTGTATGTGAAAGGTAGGACATGCCCTGGTGTGTGTGGCATGTCCCGATAGTGAATTACAGCCGATTTCGTTTTTCACTATTGCAAGGCTACCTGTTCCCCATAGGCCAGAATGGGCAGTTCTGATTATTACAGCTTATAATCCTAACTGACCCAGGGAACATGGTAGAAATTCGAGTTTAGTATGCCTGGACTCAGAATGATAAAATGCATCTTTTAGTGAAGTTGGTTTTAACATTCTGTGTTTGAAAATACCACTTTTAGAAAGTGGGTATTTTCTTGTCTAACCATCCAAGCCTGCCTCTGCTAGGTTGTGTATTCCTTGTCTGGAGTGTGAGTGACAGGGGCTGGGGGATGCCAGGAGACAGGGTGAGTCAGCACAGGGCTGAATAGCAAGATCTACATGTAGATGGGTGGGAGGAGATGCACCTGGGACCTGAATAGGGCTGGGCCTTCCTTCCACAATGCTGGCTCCACCTCCTGTGGTGCGTCTGATGTCCCTGGCCTGCACTGTGAAAGGAAAGAAGGAGACTTGTCAACAAAGTGCTCCAGGACTGACCGGAACTGGTTTGGACTAGGCAAAGGCCTCTCTGCCTTCAGAGGACAAAGAGAAAATGAGGATAAAAAGGGGGACCCAAACCCCAGAAAATTGGAACTCTTTGGGATCAAGAAGACTGCCAAGAAGAAGAGCTGGAGAAGCTGTGAGGAGGAACTACCACTTTGCTGTGTGCTTTGCTGTGTTGGCCTGCAGTGGCTGGCTTCTGGCTTGGGCAGTGAAAGGACTGGAACTGAACTTTCTGCAATCTACTTTGTGAGTGTCTCCAAGGGCTTGAGGTAGAGCTTGCCCCCTGTTCAAGAAGTCTCAGGAACAGCAAAGACTTCAAGCCCGACGCCGTCTACGACGCCGCTGCCGACGCCGTGTCCTGAAGGCACCGCAGAGGGCACCGCCGCAATCTCGCACCGCGACCCTGGTCTCACCGACGACGCATGCTGACGCCGCCACCGAGCCGCTGCTCGCACCGCGACCTGTGGGCACCGCACTCGCACCGCCTCGCCACGACGACGCCGTGGTATCCCCGACGACGCCGCTCCACGCCGGACTCGACGCCGCTGCTTGCACCGTGGTTCGGGGGCACCGCTCGTAAGTTACACGACGCACCGCCCTCATCCCGCACCGCAGCCTTGGCCCACCGACGCCGGTGCCATCGACTCCAAGTTCGTCAGCCGACGACAGCGCTGCAGCAACGACAACGCCGCTGCTGCACCGTGACCTGCCAGCACCGTGACGAGCAACGCCTTCAACTCACACAGCGACCCTGGTCTCACCGACGACGCCATCCGATGCCGCCACCGAGCCTCTGCTCGCACCGCGACCTGAGGGCACCGCACGCCGCACCGCTGCACTTCGCACCGCAGCACCCGACGCCAGCGCTCCTGACTTCAACAGAGAGGAGATCGATCTGCAACGCGTGTGACTTTGAGGGCCTGACGACGCCGCACCGACCTCCGGAACCGACGCCTGCGGACGCAGTGTGTTCGGAAGCTCACCGCGAGGTCATCGACGCCCTGCATTTCTGAAAGGTACTGTTTGCGGGTCTTCCCGACACCGTAGCTGACCCGCGATGCCGCGGTCAGCCAGAACTGTTTGGATTTGTTTGTTCACGACGCCGTGATAGCCCTGGACGGAGCTATCGACATCAAGGAACTGTTTTTAAAGACATTTTGAGAAGTAACTATTTCTGAAGTACTGTACAGTGGATTTTTATCGTATTTGGTCTTGTTTAAAGTATATAAAAATATTGGATTTTTTTCTAAACTGGTGTGGTGTCCGTTTGTAGTGCTTACATTGTATTACTGTTGGTTATGTGCAAATGCTTTACACACTGCCTCTAGAATAAGCCTGACTGCTCGTGCCAAGCTACCAAGGGGGTGAGCATGGGTTATTTTAGGAGTGTAACTCCCTTAACCGGACTAGGAAGAAGGGTCCCTACTTGGACAAAGGTGCAGGCCCTTGCCAACTAGAGATCCCATTTCTAACACCTTATTACATTAATAAGTGCTAAATTCAGTTTGGGAACAGCTAGAAAAATACTTCTTCCACTCATTTTGATTGTAATTTAAATTTCTCTTTAAAGGTGAAGTCAAATTTAAAAAAATTATTTTGAAAATGTCACTTTTCGAAAGTTGCCATTATCCTGCCTAAGCCAAATGTGCCTTTATGTCAGTGTCCAGGGTCACCTGACTGTTAACGGCTCTCCTGTGGTGTGATGTAGATTGATCCCAGACAGTGGACAAAAGGGCCTTAGGTGTGGGGAAGGGTGTTAATCTACTAAGCAGGATGGACTGGGGGGCTGTATCCAGCCCATACCCGACTACAGAAGATGCCTACCCTGTCACTGGCAGATGCAGCTCCCACCTGGGTCTACCTACCTTTTGTCTCTCTAGACAAGCTGGAGCCAAACCCAGGGGAAAAGGAAAAACTGGCCAGAACCAGTTTTAGAGTTAAACATAGGGGTGTCCCGCAGGCTGGCCCTAGGTATGAACGTGGCATCCCCAGAAGCTGAAATCACAACACCGCCTTGTAACCAGGACCCCAGAAGTGACCTCCTGTTTGAGCTACAGGGATACCACAATCTTCCATAGGCCTTTTTTGCTTTCCAGCTTACTAGACCAACTGAACCTAACCTGCCGAATCTGGTGCCCTCTGCTGGACTCTGTAGGAGGGAGTCCTGACCCCCCAAATGCGGTCCTCAAGGTCCAGGACCCTTGGCTGGAGTCAGAGTGTTCTTCTCCCTGCTGACTGAAGGTTTCACAGTGTTCAACGCAGAGCAGCCCAGAGCAACGCAGGGACTCATATTGCAGCACAGTGCAGCTCATGATCCCTGGCTTCAATGGGTACTACACAGATCTCCTCAGAGCTACACAGCTCCCGCCTGGAAACCTCACCCGATCCACCACAGTGCGAGACGGAACCTCACATAACTGCGCTGGCAGCACCACCACCGTCACATCAAAGTCAGATGGTAAAATTCCCAGCGGGACGATTCTGATCCTGTATCTGGCCTGCGCTCCATCGCAATCAGCCTGAACTTGTGACTTTGTCTCGGTCCAGCACAACAAGATACTCACATGTTGGCACTTTGCACTTTTTGAAGCTATTTTTACCTGAAATGTCAAAAACTCATAATTCCGGTTCAGATGATTGTATTTCTAGCCTTTGTGGCCTTTAATTTATTAGAATTTACTCTAGTTTTCGAAATTGGTTTAGGACTTTAGTTGTGCTGTGTTTTTACTTTATTGTTGCTTGAGTGCTTTATAAATACTTTACACACTGCCTCGAAGTTAAGCCTGACTGCTTTTGTGCCAACCTACCAGAGGGTTAAGCACATGTTGATTTAGTGACTTCTGTGGCTCACTCTGACACGGATTGTGGCTGCCTGAGAATGGTTTGCATCCCCCTCACATTGGTGTTTAGTAGTGGTATTCTCTGAATGCAAAGTTAGAGGACTTTGTAAAGTAAAGTATCTGACTATTTTGCTGGGTAATTGAGAGTGAAAGGAAAGTCTGTAGGATGTCAGTTTTATCTAAGACACAACAAAATTAAAATACCTCTAAATGAACTATACGCATATATCAAAATATATCAGCAGTTAGGAAAGCATAAATGAAGTACACTTTTTCATAACTCTATCATGAGATGGAAACAAAGATTTTAATAGGATCAAATCAAGACACTTTGGGGCTGATTAGGATGGCGGACGGACTTTAGTCCGCCCGCCATCCTAGCGGTAACGGGACCGCCCGCCTGCCATGCGGCGGTCCCGCCACCCTGATAATGATGCGACAGCCACCGCGGCGGTCGCATCTGGCAATTTAACATTGCGGCGGGTACTGCTGGCTGCAGCACCCGCCACAATGTGAAATGGCCATGTTGTGCATTTCCCTGCACAACGTGGCAGGCACCGCGAGGTGCCTGCCACCTTGTGCATGGAAATGTCCCAGTGCACAGCTGACCCCCCCCCCAGGGGGCCCGCAACGGGCCCCCAAAGCCAGTCTCTGTATGCCTTTTTGCGGCAGAGAATCCGCCGCAAAAAGACAGGCGGACAGGGCCATTATAATCACTACGGCGGTGCCTGCATGGCACCGCCGCAATGATAGCCTGGTTACGGGTTCCGCAAGGCGGGCAGAAAAGGACCGCCTTGCGGAACCGTGGCGGTCGGTGTTTCCGACCGCCGCGGAACAATAGTGATTCCCACCGACATCCTAATATGGCGGTGGGTAAATCACCTTTCAATGGCGGGCGGATCGCCACCGCCGGGCCGGCGGTGGCAATCCGCCCGCCATCGTAATGGGCCCCTTTATTTGGTGATGTGCAAATGATAAATATTTGCTGAAACCCAATTTCCACACATTATCGTTTGTGCACTAAATAGGTTAATCAATAAAACTGCATGTCATGGTGAATTTTAAGGCTATTTCTATGGAAAATGTGCTGTCTGTTAATGACAGCATGCCAGCACACCATGCTTTAGTAGTATATTTGCGACAATTTAGTCCCATCAGCTATTTACCACACTCTTAGCACTCTCCTGTTGAATGGGTGTGGCTTAGTAGCTATACGTATTCTCTGTGAAACGGTTGGATTTTTCACAATGCCTATGACTACAGTAATGTGACATTGATAGCAGCACCCCCACTCTGAAAATTGTTCCAGCACCACTACATTTAGAACACTAATGCCCAACCTCCCATAAATGTTTGTAAAAAGTACCACTTAGCCAACAGGCTGCGTATGCTAAGAGTGTTGCGGCAGGTGCGGGCTATTCAGAATGAGAGCAGCAAAAACTGCACCACTTTCCCCCCCCAAAACAATAAAAATCTTTAGCGTTCTGATAAATGGCAGAGCCACTGCTTTACATCATTTAAAATTACAAAAAAACCTTGCAGTTCTCAGATAAACTTTTCATACCCAGACTGCCTGGACTCTGGGGTAATTGCTATTCATAAAGAGCAAGGGGGGCATTGTGCTTGGTGTAGTTGATCTTGAGGAATGTACACCTACTGCAGATTAAAGTGAATGATCTATTCCCAGGCTATACACTCGCCATAGCAGTGATGTTCATTAGTATAAATCCAATAAAAAAGATTATTCTGACCGACATTTTAAAAACCTTTAAAAACCGGGAGACTTTTTTTTATGAGAACAGGTGTGTACAAACATATTTGTCCTCAAGGTACGTTTTGGACTAAATGAACAGCACAACTGTCAGACATTTCAGGAATCTATACCAAGTAATGCTTAAAAAATACAAATCCTGCTTTAAATGCATCCCTTGAGAAATCATAAAACTCCACTTTGGAGGGACAATGTTTCTCAGGCGTGCTTTAGGTGGCAGCGTTTTTGTAAATTGAATAATGAATATTCTCACTATCTCGTCTGCCCAGACGAACAATGTTAGTATTAATCATGATCACAAGTGATCGGTGAAGCAGAGTGGCTTACAGTAAAAGACAAAAGATGATAAACGCGTCTAGTTGCCATTTCTTCTTAAACCGACAACATCTTGAAACGATTATGCTCCTCCTAAAAGAGGGAACTGCAGTGTACAATTAATTTAGCAGAGAAACACATGTCTATGGAAAAAAGAAAGTAGTTCAACAGTCAGAGCCACTGTTCAACTACTTTAGGTAATTCTGCAGTTTCAATAAAGCTTATTTTATGCACTTCAGGAAAAGATGAGTTACTACTGCTCGGTCAGCACCTGCCCACAAACACAGCTAGAAAGTAAATATGAAAACACAACAGCCAACGCACTAGGCATACAAAGTAAAGATATTAGCAAGGATGAAGATAGACTTCGAGACACAACCGTGTCACTGCTCTGTATTAAAACTGGAGCTGCAGTTTAACCCTTATTTATACTCGTCTCTCATGATGCTGCTGACAGGGACGTGACGTTATTTCCTCATAAATCAAAACTCCTGCTAGTAATAAAATATACTCTTTTCAATGATTAGTCAAGAGCAAATCATCACATACGTAAACACATCTGTGAGAGTCCTTTCCTAAATCTACATACAGAGCCAGGGTTCCCAGATGGCTCCAACTCAGCAGGACACCTTGTTACCAGATCTGGGTTTTCTTTTTAATAACCATAGAATTCTGGGATTTGTAGTCTCTCACTTTGCTTCAGTAGAACCAAATAGGACAAGATGACCTCATAACAAGTTTTAAATAAATGGAAATTCCATGACTGGAAACATGAACGCTCTGCAAATCCAATGGGCAACCAACTCTGTTGGCTTTGCATCACCAAAGGGACAATTGGGATATTTTAACATCTATTTGCTCTCAATAACAAAATGTACATATTAATTGGATTTACACCCCACACATCCTTTGTCTTCTTATGACCATCTTTAGATCTAAAGTTAAACAGAGATAACGCCAGATATTTCACTGTCGCCCTTCAAATTAATATGCGTGCTTACCTGACTCCTAAACATTCACCCAAAGTAAACACTGCATTCACTTGCTTGTCCACGTGCTCACATCTTTCAGCTTTTTCACAGACAAAAACGGAAAGCTTAACACTTCAAAATGAAACGCAGTAAACACAAACAAGCACAAACGACATTTCCCACATCTTGAACAGTTCAAGCACTGTGGAAGTAACAACGAGGCAGGCCCACGTACCTTATAGCAAAGCGAAGCAAACTTCTAAGCGGCCAGTAGTCCTACAGCAATCCCCTCCAGCAACAACAGAAATCGGATATTTCTTGACTCCAGTCCCGCGGAATTTACATACCTACCATGCGATATTGTGCAAGCACGAGGAAAGCACTCAGCTGAATCCCCAGAACTCACAGTTTGCTAAGACATCAGCCAAGCACTCGGAAAAACGAAATGTCATCCAGTGAAGTCGCAGCATTACACTACAGTCTGTTTTGGCATAATTAACTGTTGCAAAGTTTCCAGACGAAAACCACGGGCTACAGTAGCAAAAGCTCTTTAATCTTTTGTTTCTAATGACAAGTGGCGGCAAACCCTTGTGATTACCAAAAAACAAGCCCTTTGATGCAGAAAGCTTTAGCAAAATAACCAACGATACAAACGACTGCAGTTGTACAATTCACTGTAACCAGTAACCAAATGTATGTAGTGGCACGTGACTACCAAGCCCAGGTCAAGAATAATTTCAGACAGTTGCCCAGAATATCACCCTGGTTGGTCTTCTAAATATAGACCCTTCAGCTGCAGACACAACTGTTGAAAGCTGTCTCGGCCGCAGCAAGAAGCTGGGTGGCGCTGAGTGATGGAGAAAAACAGACAAAGAGTTGGAGGAAAGAGTGACTGAAACACGTGCTCACAATTCACTTATTAGCCCAGGTAGGAATGTGTCCTTGACAGCTGGGATTGTTCATAAAAGGGACAGCGTTCTTAAGAAATGTACACTGCCCATCACTTACTGCGGAAGATGAAAGGCATTACAGCTGTCAATCCGCCTTGTGTAATGAAGCTGGCATTAAACTAGTCTGGGTTTTCATCCAACAGTAAGCATGCTGGGATTTGTAGTTTCGCCTTTTCCCATTATAGTTATTGGTCTAATTTCGGGTCCAGGAGAGCAAATAACACATTTCCGGTCATCCCACAAACAAGAGCAGCAAGTTGGCAGATATAAACCTAGAAATGTGCTTTTTGAGAAATCACGGGCCACATCCGGCACAAATTATGTCAGGCAAAAAGTAGAGCAAACAAGTCCCACATAAGACCTGCAGCACGAGTAAGGAATTCAACAGCAGAATAGTTTGTTAAAGTGTAATTCTTTCTGTAGGTAGACACACAGTTCCTGCTCTCGGGATTTGTCCCCTGCATTCCTCCCATCATAGAGAGAACAGAGTTTAGTACAGAGAGAGAGAGATAGAGAGAGAGATAGAGAAAGAGAGAGAGAGAGATAGAGAGAGACCAGAGAGGGAGAGGAACGGAGAGAGGAAGAGAGAGAGAGAGAGAGACACAGACAGAGAGAGAGAGCGAGAGAGACTGTTGAACTACTGTGGTCTATGTCCTACGTTTTCTATGGAATGATGCTGCCTCCATTGGTCAGTTCTCTGTTTTAGGGATGCAACAACTGCTGATGCCCGTGTCCTGCTTATGTTCGGAGAAACCATGCTCTGCTCCTACCATGCTTTTGAGAAGGAAGCATACATTACAACTGCATGTGACCTACACGCTTCTAGGCAAGGTGGTCCTGCTTCTGCCGGTTTTCTCTTCTTAGCTCTGGACAGTGGCACCTGGTGCATAGGGTGTGCCCCCCCAGAAGTCCAGGATACACACCGGGAAAAGCTGCGCTCAACAGTTTCCATCAACAGAAATGAAATGAAATTACAAGGACAGACTGTCAGCTTACTTTTCCATTCTGTGGCACATGCACAGATGTCACAAGATGTGCATATCAGCAACAAAGGGACAGGGGAAGGGAAATACTGGCAAGACATATTCTGGGTATTCTTGCCAACATTTTGGTCATTCCTGCAGTATCAGTGGCCACCTGTGTTATACGTGTGGGTATTTGTGGTGACATTACGGCTACTCTACCATAATAGTGGCCAATACTTGACATATACTAGCCATTGACAACTTTGTGGCTTTCCCACGAACATCTGTGGCACATCCTTGATATATCATGAGTATTCTTAAAAACACCCTTGCCTTCACCAATATAAGAATATCCCATTCCTGACAAATACTGCCATTCTTGAGAACACACTAGTTATCCTTGGCATAGTGTTGCCCACATTTACAATCTGTGGATGTTTTTTAAATAATTCTATAATATTACTATATCACTTCTGAGACTTGACCTTTTGCAATTGGTGCAAGCTGTCTTTAAGCTCTATATACCAGACTGGTAGCATTGATATGCAAGCCTGTAGGAGTTGTCTTTGTCCTGTGATGGTGAAATGGCTTTACTTTCAGTCCAACCATGTCAAGTACAGTCTCAGTAATAACATATGGCTCAGAATGCACACTTAAGATACAGAATTGAAAAATGAAGACACAGGCAATATAGATTTTGAACAAGCATTGGGAAATCCAAAAGGACTGGCATTGACTGAAAGTCCTTTGGTTTTGCCAATACTTATTTGGTGACCATTTTAGCAAAATGTCATTGTTGGGGAAGCTGCTGTGCTGTTGTAGACTCCCCACCAAAAAATTGGCTAAAAGCTATTTTTTGGCTTCATAAAGTACCCATTGACATAACAGTCCCTGGCACAGAAGGAAACTACTTCGTGTGTTGAAGTAAGTGCTCTTTTAGAAAGGGCAGAATTCTGTCGCTCATAGCAACCGAGGTGTGATAATAAGGAATTTGCATAATTTACTGAAAATGAATAAAAGAGAGAACTGCACACCTCTGTCCAACACATCCATGAAACACATACATTCTTTTAAAAAATATATTAGATTTTTTTTGTTTTATTACCAGAACAATACATGATAGAAAACATCACGTCCATCAACAATGCTACATTGGGATTCAACATATTAACATGTAGTGTTACAATAATGCAGTACAGTATCAGCATGTCCACCATCGCCTAACCCCTGTATGTCAGAAACTCCTTTTGTCTGTATCGGTATTAATCAGGGGATTACGTAAAGGAGGCCCCATCTCCATCTCTACCCATGTCTATGTCATAGTGTCTGAGCCAGGGACCCCACACTTTACGGTACTTCTTGGGGCATCCTCTTGCTTTCTATGTAACTGTTTTGACCACCATATAAAGGTCCATTCCTACCTTCCATTCAGTGTGGGTGGCTCGGAGGCACCCCAGTGCTCGGTGATGTCACGCTTCGTCACCGCAAAGCCCAGATTGCTAAAGAGAAGTTTACTTCTGGGTACGTCTACCTCCGTGGGTATCCCAAGTAGGACGAATTTGGGCTCTGTAGGCAGGCTTAAACCTTGTATCTTGTTAAGTTTCTCCACCACAGTATTCCAGTATGAGCTTATCATGGGGCAGGACCACAATGTGTGTATGAATGACCCAATCTCATCCCCACATCTTATGACAGTTGGGGGCCTTTGCCCTACCAAATCTATGTACGCGGGCCCCGACATAATATACCCTGCGCCGGACCTTAAACTGAATCAGTCACAGGCGGGACTTGATCGCCTCCTCCCTCTGGTGCATTAAGGCTGCCTCCCAATCCGTGGTATCTAATTCATCCACCTCGCCCTCCGACGTTGCCTTCAGTTTCATCAGGGTATCTGGGACATTGTTAAGGATGGTCTTATATGTCCATGAGACCGCCTTATTAGCTATCTCACCTTGCAGTAACCTCCCTTCCAGTGACGCATACTCCGGGATGTCATCTAGTATGACCTTCTGTGCCTGCCAGGGATGATGCAATTGTAAATATTTAAAGTATTGGGTATTTTGTAGGTGCTAATCCTGTTGTAGGGAACTAAAGGGGATCAATGCACCCTCCTCTATGAGGTTGCCTAGCTTGGAGATTCCGATATGGTCCCACTGCCCAAAACCCTTCAGCTTCCCGAACTCCTTCAAACATGTTCCCACCCACTGGGGCGTCTTCCGGGTCAGCCTCCCGTCCAATTTCGTCAGACTCTCCACCCCTTTCCATGCAGCAATGGTCATCTACTTCACTCTCAGTAGGTTCTTTGACCCCTTTCCCCCATATAAATAGTGGAAGTATGAGTGGGCCAGGAACTGAGCCCTCTCCAGCTTGTAGTTGGGTGCCCCCAGGCAGATATCCAAAGTCGTTGACTACTATTAAGTGTGCTGCCCAATAGTATGTCTGGATGTTGGGGAGGAAAATGCCCCCATTGTATTGATTCCTCTGCAGTGTCCCAAGTGCTACTCTATGGTGACCCCCATTCCACAACAGTGTCCGGACTTCACCGTCAATTCTGCAAACATGTCATCTGGGATCTTATGGTAGGTATTTTGGAGGATGTAGAGTAGCTTCGGGAGTGTAACTATTTTATACATGGCCACCTATCCTAATAGCGGCAGCGTCCTCCATCTTTCTATGTCCCCGTGGAAGTCTGTGATTACCCTCCAGATATTTTGGTCTAGGCTAGTTTCTTTATTGGTGGTTATGTAAACACCCAGGTATTTAAATCCCTGCCTATCTATTAACAACTGCACAGGACATTCCCGCTCAGCAAAGAGGACTCCTGCCTGGTATAGGCTAGTCTTGTCCCAATTGATGTGGTAACCCGCATGGGCCCCATAGTTTTCAAATATCTGGAATGTAACAGGTAGGGTCTCAGTCGGCCTGGTTACATAGAGAAAGATATCATCGGCTTACAACAAAATCTGTTTGTTGCTCGAATCTCCCTCCCTTTCTCTAAATTCTGATATGCCCAGGTGTGCTCTAATAATGCAGGCTAGGGGCTCCAGCATAAGAGCAAATAGAAGGGGCACTAGAGGGTACTGTTGTCTCATGCCCTTCTCTATGGAGGACTCCGTGGATAGCTCACCATTTACTCTGACTCTTGCAACTGGATTTTTGTAAAGAAGGTTGATCCAGGCAATAGATTTGGGACCAAACCGGAAATTCACCAATGCCTGCTTTTAGGAAGAGCCAATGGATGGCATCAAATGCCTTCACAGCATCTAAGGACAGGATTACGTGGGGATCCTTCCTACTTTGGACCACCTCAAGCCAGTTATAGAGTCTGCAGAGATTGGACCTGGTCGACCTTATGGGCATGATCCTGATTGCTCCAGGTGTATTAAATTACTAATCACTGGTATGAGTCTGGTGCTAATATGATAGCCAGTAATTCTGTCTCTATGTTGAGGAGGGAGATCAGACGGTAGAAACTGCATTGTGTTGCAGGCTTACATGGTTTGTGAATCACTGCTATAGTGGCTCTGTAGAGGTGTAGCGGGAAGGCACCCATCTCCTTAGCTTCATTAAACATCTTGAGCAAGTATGAACCCAGAAGTCTGGCGTTTTTTTTGTGTTTTTTTTTAAGTAGCCGCTATGGCATTGGGGCCTGGGGTTTTGTCCGTCTTTAAGTTGCCAATGGCAGCCACCACCTCCGATAAGGCCATATCCTCCTCTAAGGCCTGTCGTTCATCTCCCAACAGGGTTGGGGTTAACACCTCCCCCAGGTAGTCTCCTATTTGAGTGGTGTCCTCCAATGGCTGTGCCTTATAAAAGGCAGCATAGTATTGTGCAAACTCGTTTTCAATCTCCTGGGGAGTGCTGTAGGATATCCCACCTTCTCCTATGATCTCAGTCACCCACCTGGCCTAAGCTGCCTTTCTACCTAGCCAAGCTAACAGTCACCCGCCTTATCTCTGGTGTCATACAGACGATGTTGCATGGATAGGATCATGGCTCTGGCTTCTTCATGTGCCAGTGCCTGATACTACCTTCGGACTATCGCAATCCTGCGCAATATAGCGGGAGTGTGCCTCAGGTCTGCCCTCCAATTCCATAAGTGCCTGTTCCAGTTCCTCCATGTCTTGCACCTCTTTTTTCTTCCTATGTGCATGATATTTTGTGCCCAGTCTCGAAGTACCACTTTATAAGCCTCCCAAAGGACCAGAGCAGATGTCACAGAGTCTTTACTTTCATTAAAATATAGTTCCATGTCTATTCTGATTTTCCTGGCCACTGTTCCATTCCTCAGTTCCCAGGCATTCAATCTCCATGCCTGCTTCCCCCTACGGCTCCGGGCCCTGAAAGTCAGCCAAAGTGGGGAGTGGGTAGACAGACCCCATGCCACATATTCGGCTCTTTCCAACCCTCTCACTTCGCCAGCCAGTGCGAATAAGTAATCCAGTCAGGAAAACACCCTGTGGGTTTCCGAATAGTAGGAGTACATATGATCAGTGGGGTGATGCCAGCGCCAAAGGTTCGAGAGCCCCATGGTCTATGCGAAGCCCGCTAGATCGGTCTCCTTCTGCAACCCCTTAATCTGGATGGAGCGTTCTAGGGTCAGGTCCATGACATCATTAAAGCCGCCCCCAATTATATGCACTGAGGAGCCTGCCTCCAACAACATCCCTGCCTCTGCGTCTAGGCTTATCTTTTGGTGTCTCGGGGTCATAAACACTGACCAGGGTAACGTCCCTCCGACCCCAGAGTCCCTTTACTGCCACTGCACAAATGATCAGTGGTATAATGGTGGGGTAAATGGCGCTGCAAGGGTGATGTCACCAAATATCTGTATGTAGTACTAAATCTATCTAACGGTGCTGTAGGGTTGGGAGAACCACCTGCCTGCCCAAAATTTGAAGCCTAAGCTACAACCAAAGTAAAATGCGATCCCCAGCACACGTATAACTATTCATAGAAATGACAGCAGTAGCATGTGTAAGTCAAATTCATAACAGAAAAAACATAGTAGTAAGGTTCTTTGTTTCTTTATTCTTTTCCTCTTTCTTTCTTTTATTATTTGTACAGGTTC
Organism: Calotriton arnoldi; assembly: GCA_963921515.1. Lineage (NCBI taxonomy): Eukaryota > Metazoa > Chordata > Amphibia > Caudata > Salamandridae > Calotriton > Calotriton arnoldi. The sequence continues at coordinate 1,792,662 of CAWUFW010000497.1, forward strand.
TCAGCCAACACGTGTTTTGTCGCCAACATGGAGGAATACACCCGCAACTTTTTCAAGGCTTATATGTCTCTTTAATGGTTCTTTTTTAAATGTGGTGATAATTCAGACCCACACGGTCCGTAGGTAAAAGTGTACGTCTTTCACGTAAGCCCGCTTCTCAAAAGCGTCCACAACCACAACCGGTATCTCGGTCTGTCGTCGTGTGTATCTAGGAGAGTTCCAAATGCTGATCGTATTTTCAAGCTCAGAGTACGAGAGCGTTCGCTCCTAATGCCGCGTTTAAGTACAGTGATTACTCGGAGCTTGAAAATACGATCGGCATTTGGAACTCTCCTAGATACACAGGACGACAGACCAAGATACCGGTTGTGGACGCTTTTGAGAAGCGCGCTTATGTGAAAGACGTACACTTTTACCTACGGACCGTGTGGGTCGGAATTATCACCACATTTAAAAAAGAACCATTAAAGAGACATATAAGCCTTGAAAAAGTCGTGGGTGTATTCCCCCATGTTGGCGACGAAACACGTGTTGGCTGAGAACCTGTACAAATAATAAAAGAAAGAAGGAGGAAAAGAATAAAGAAACAAAGAACCTTACTACTATGTTTTTTCTGTTATGAATTTTACTTACACATGCTACTGCTGTCATTTCTATGAATAGTTATACGTGTGCAGGGGATCGTAATTCCCTTTACTGCCACATAAGTCCCATTTGGATCAGCCCATAATTTCTCTATGTAGAAGGAAGGAGTCTTCCTGACCAGGATGGCCACTCCGCGTATCCTGTGGTGAAACCCACGTGTGCCAATGTTGTGTATGCCCCTCTTCCAAGGAAACTGCAGTGAGAGCCTCACAAATGAGTCTCCTGTAGGAGGATCACATTTGGTTTATGTCTCTTAATATACCTAGCTACCAGCCCTCTCTTGACCTTGTTACTGAGTCCATTCACATGCCATGACGGTATTAAGTACCTCCCATCACCTTGCTCGCTTGTCCCTAGCATCTACGTTACATGGTAATATCTGACCTTTCCATGGTGGGACCCACCATCTGCACCTGCATGAGTCATGAACGTGTCCTACTTGTAGCAACAATTTCCCCTCTCTATCTAGTTTCCCTCCTCCTCCCCAACTCCACCCCCCCATTCCACTCTCCTCTGCCTCTGGCGCATTTTCCCAAATTCGCCAAGCTAGCAACCATGTTGTGGATCAAGCCAGAGAGGTATGTAGCCCTCCCTTCCCTGGTTTAAACCTCCCTCAACAACTTCAACTTGTCCCCCTGATGATCTTTGAACCTTTAGACTGAGACTTGTGGGGAGAAAAACAACAAGTGAGTGAACCAAACTGTCCCCTCACGTGTAGTTGAGAATCTCTGGGAAGGGGGGGACGAAGCGTGCCGGCCATTCTCCGCCGATACTCCAGCCAGCTCAATCAGCCCATCAGGGATCTCTCTTGTCATGTGCTGAGCCCATTGCAGGGTCTGTAGAGATCCTGGGTGATGCCTCCGCCTACAGATTAGTTATTTCCTCAATAAGTGGGTGATGACCGTCAGAGTCTGTTAAGCATTCATGGTCCGATTGGTCTTTCTGCAACTTGTCTTGCTTGTTTTTCTTGCTCCCCCTCCGTATCTGTCAAGAGCCTGGATCCCAAGGTTCGCCTTCTTTGTGGAAGGGGGTCTTTACTCATCTTTTATTCACTGCACCCCCCCACTGCGCCTTCTCTCCAACCTCTGAGTTTTGGGCTTGGCCCCTTCTCATGTGGACCTCAACTGCGTCCCTGGAGTGTTTTTCTCTGCGCCAGATTGGGCGCTTCTCCAGCCAAGCCCATGAAACTGATACTTGAGTGTCAAGCAATATCTAAAATGTTCACTTTCAGAATGCTACAAGATGTCAAATTGGAGGTCATAAGAATGGTGAATGGACCTCCACAAAAGGACAACCACGGCACCCATTCAGCCTCTTTTGCCTTTAGTTTGATGCCCCTGCCTGGTGTGAGTGTATTCCGATTAGCTACTGTGATTTCTGGCTCCATCTTGTTTGCTCATGCTCTTTGGACTACCAAGCTGTACCATTTCTGATTACTTAAACTCACTTTTATACCTGACAGTTGTACGCGAGAATTCACAAATAGATTGCTCAGTGGCTAAAGTTCACATTCTAGTGACTATTTGATGGTAGAATGTGCTCTGTCTCACTGGTCCTGCAGACACCTGCAACATCTCCTTAGTATCGGTTTCAGTCACATGATCTCCATCGGTGTCTGTATGAAATAAGTTTACAAATTTGTCTTGTGTGCGGGATGCAGTAGCATTTATGCTCATTAGAGCGCAGAAGGAACATCTGTCACCCATTTCTGTGAATTCACAGGAGTAATTATTTTTGCATTATAAACTTGCTCAGGCTTCAAGTAGGTGTGTGATATTTTCTTCGACACTTTCTACAACACGTCATATTCCTCTGATGTTTATTAATGATGTTCTTGTTACATGTGAACTTTCGAAATTCTGGTGGATAATCTCACATTTTTTATGGAAATCTGGTAAAACCACAATATCCAAAGAGTGCTGAACCCAACAGTAGGAGTGAGAAAATTGGGGATAGCGTCTCCTTTTCCGTCACAGGCCGTCCACTTACTACTCTGCAACTGAGACAACCTCCTGCTGCTGAGGGGCCCAACAACCTCCTCTCAGTCTATGCCTTAATAGCCTTCTCTTGATGTTATCATTTATCTTCTGGTACGTTGCTCTATTCTCTCTGACCGCATCTCACTCAGACAGTGATTTCTTCTTAGGGGTGCTTTTTAGCCGGGGATAATCATGTCTACTGCCACAAAGGCCTGCAAATGCACTGGTGCTGCATGGAAACTTTCCTCCTTACTAAGCCCCATTCCCCAGGTAAAGTACAATCCGAGGCCCCAACTTTCCCACACCATCCTGTTCCGTGCAGTACCCTGTCCCCACAAAGCCATGTCACAGCACCACCGACCACAAACTATACCCACCTGCTTCCATTCACATTGATCAGCTTTCCCGTTCAAAAGTCAGATGAAGGCACTTAAGACAATTTTAAGAACATTTTAACATTCTCTATTTACCAAATGCGCCCGTTTGACTTTGTTCCCACCTTTTTCTTGTTTATTTTTAATGTAATATTCTAGCATGGTTTATACCTACATCTCGAGCCACCTACGGCAGAGTAATGCCTTTTAATTCATTCTCACAACTTAATGGTGAGCCAATGCAATGATATGCTGCATAATTTGTAAAGCACAACAGCCACCCAAAAAGATATCCTGGAAACTAGGGAATAGTGAACAGTCAAGGTTGCTCAGCTTAAATGTCAATGTTGAAGAGGCTGACCAGTCCCTGATATGTTGGAGACACTCCAAGAACAGGCCTTGGAAGACCGTGTCGAAGGCCGCAGGCAGACTGCGAAGCATAAGGGCAGCAGAGCCACCTTCATCCACAGTGACTCAGGTCTTCCAAAATTGAGACCAGTTCAGTCTTGGTGCAAAGACTGTGCCTAGGCTATTGCTAGGAGCTTTGAAGGCCTGCACATTGTGCAAAGGATGTCAATAAAGAGGGGAGGAGCGTAGTCTTGCTTTTCACAGTTTTAGCATTTGGGCAGTATTAGGCGGGGGTGGGGGGAGTCTACACAACATGTGATCAATAAAATTTTCAGGATAAGGATATTCTAAAGTCACAGAGGCATGCAGGCAACTGTTCCTACTTTCGCTACAAGCTGTAAAGGGATCAGTGTCTCTAGCAGCCTTCTTTTGCCAGGAGTTGTTTGCAGGAGGACAGTCACTTTCAGCCTTCAGTCATGGAGGCGGCCATGTCTGAACACGTTTAAAGAGATTTATCACAGCACAGCTGTGCTTGCAGAGAATGGAGCTCCACACCGAGCATCAGTATCCGCCCGTAAGGCTGCACAGTTACAGTTCAAAAACTGCGCCAAGTGCAGGTCCACAAAGAGAATATCCCGGATCAAGCCTTTTGCAATATTTTGGCTTCCACCTTTTGCAGTAAGGTTCGCGACATCTACGACAAATTTATGCAGAATCCTACCCAGGGGGGAAGGAGTCTGGATCTCCCTGTGCTCAAGCACTCCAGCAGCCCGGAGTCCGCGTTTCTCTCTGAGTTTCCACCAATAACTTACGAGCAGGTGGTCAAACTTCTTTCTGCTGCCAAATCTGGCTCACCACTGGACCCGTGCCCTCCCAAGATCGTAATCTCTGCAATTGAACCAATAGCCTGCCATCTCATAGAGCTATTCAATATTGTTCTCCAATCCGGTACTTTCCCCAAATTATGGAAAAAGACATCCATTTTACCACTATTAAAGAAAACCAATCTGGATAAAGCAGATCCAGGCAACTATTGCCCGATAGCTCGCCTGCCACTGCCAGCGAACGTTCTTGAAAAATATATGAATCAAGAACTCACCGCGTTCATCAATAACAACGACATTCTGGATCCATCCCAAAATGGTTTTCGAGGCGGTCATAGCATGGAGCTTGCATTGATCACGACGGCTGAAGAAATTAGGTGCTCAGTAGATAAGGGAGGCATGGCGGCACTGATCCTTTTGGATCTGTCGGAAGCGTTCGACACGGTGGACCATGGCCTCCTACTACGTCGCCTCCAAGAAATAGGCATTGCCGGCACCGCTCTACAATTGTTTACCTCTTTTCTTTCTAACCGGGAACAATTTGTGGAGTTGGATTCCATGAGCTCTCAGAGTTTTAATCTTCCGTGTGGGGTCCCACAGGGCTCATCCCTCAGCCCGACCCTTTTTAATCTGTATGTGGTAACCCTAGCTAGGCTCATCAAATCCTTTGGATTTGCCATGGTGTCATACGCCGATGATACCCAGATTATAGTATCCATCTCCGAGGACTCCCGCAACACTATTCACAACTTTCACGCCTGTATGGGACAGGAGAGTATATGGATGTCTGAGAACTGTCTCAAGCTGAACTCCAATAAGACGGAGGTTCTTCTTTTTGGCAGAGATGTCTCCCACTGGTCCTCGGACTGGTGGCCTATCGAACTGGGCCCTCTCCCCATTCCAGTCCCCAAAGCAAAGAACCTGGGAGTCATCTTTGACATCACTCTTTCATTCCCCCATCATGTGAATGCAATCACATCAGCTATCTGCTACACCTTAAAGATTCTCAGGAAAATCTTTCTCTTTATACCACCTGACCTACAGAAAACAGTGGTCTTGGCATTAGTTCTGTCAAGGCTGGACTATTGTAACGGCTTTCTGATCGGAATAAATAAAGCACTCCTCGTCAAAATGCAGGTTCTGCAAAACTCAGCCACCTGCCTGCTATTTAAACTACCAAAATATGCTTCTGCAAAGGCGGCCCTGAACTCTCTTCACTGACTCCCGGTGGAAAAGAGGATCAAGTTCAAGGCTCTTTGCATCGCCTTTAGGGCGCTGCACAACCAGGGCCCTGCATATCTGATTGACCACTTTCGTTGGTATACTCCTCCCAAAATGCTGCGGTCCTCCTCCCATCGGCTGGTGGAAGTTCCCAGGGCACGTCTCTCCAACTGGGGTGGCAAAAGCTTCCTATACATTACCACCAGATTGTGGAATCAACTGCCACTCTCACTGAAAAATTCACCAGACCTGATATCCTTCAGGAAGGGTCTGAAGACCTGGCTTTTTAAGGCCCAGTAATAAGCAGCGACTAGTTTTTCTTCTTCTTTCTGTTCTCTTCTCCCCCCCTTTTTTCAATATTGGTTCCCCATGGCTGGCAGGAGGCTGGATGTTAGCGCCTAGACGCCTCTGGGTATTAGTTGCGCTATATAAATATATAAATAAATAAACAAATAAATACTAAGGCAACAACAACGATCACAAGGGCCACAAGTGGGCTATAAGGTTTTACCTCTGACATGTTTATGCCAGGGCCTTGGGGTGAGTAAGCCAGAGTTTTGTATTGTCCCCTGACACTGCTCGAGTGCAATAGCATAAGTGCCGAAATATGAGTTTGTAAGTTGTTCGAAACCCAAACAACACTAGGAGTGATAAAATACCAAGTGACTTACCTTAACTCAGGACAATAATCAATTTTCAGTCCAAATTACCCGTTAGATACCCCAACATTTTATACCTTCTACGTATACAAAGGATGTGGTCTCCTTTTACTCTGTGTTAATCCTATCACCTAGCCTAAATTTGACATTGGTATGGAACCACTGGGTATGAGCTTTGTGGGAGTTTAGGCAATGACGTGTTAAAGTGGCAGTCACAAGAACGTGCGTTTATTCTAATTAATCCCATTCCATATGTTTCATCACCCCCTCCTGTGTATCTGCGTTCAATCTCGCAACGAGGCAGGGAAATAGTAATGAGGTCTCTGCCATGTTCCAGCTGTCATCACGGTTTGAAATTCGAAGCTGCATTTACTTCACAACATTCTACGACCCTCTTCCCTGCTGGGAGACAACATACATGCCTTATAGTTCTACTTGTAAACCACGCGACTGGTTTTGAAAATATTTTTCCAACTGGCAGTGAATATGGAAAAAAATGTTTTTCATACAAATATTCGGCATATTTAAAGTTACAGAGAATTCTTTTAGAAGAACTATCCTGTGAATAAAAAAATAAAGAATAGGACTCCTGGCAAGGTGTGTCTTCATTCATTGCTTTTCGATATCCCTAACCATGCTGCACTCTGACGTCCCGAGGCATGCTCCGACTGTAAAATAATGCGTCACCTCCAGAGAAAGGCCGACTTTAACCTGCTTAGCAGGTTCTTCGACTGCCTAACATTTCCCGCCCGCCTTGTCCTGTTGATAAATAGAACTCCGCTGTATCATTTTACATGACTAGTGTGTCTAACAACAGAGAGGACTGGCTGCACAAACACAATCTTGCAGGGGAAAGCGACCAGCGTGTGTGGAAGGCACACAGTTAGGCTTGAAGGTCACGTGCTCAGTTAAATATAGACTTGTATAAATGAACTTTGTTAAAAAGCATTCGTTGAACACAGCAAGTGCGCTGGGGCTATTTTCAAAGATACGACGCACAAAACATTGAGTTTATCTGTTTAAAGCGAATGAATATTGTAGTTACGCTAGATATTAAACACCACGTGATACAAACATAAGAAAAGCATTTGAAATGTATTGAAAGGTATTCACACACATTTGTAGATATATATTTTTTTAACTCAAAGTAATGCAAACTTCACGAAACAACTAAATAAGTTCCAGTTGTTTCAAACTGAAAATAGTTTTGTAAGAATTGCGAGTCGCCTTGTTAAAGTCGTTTAAATTAAGAAAAACCTCGTCAAATAAGCAAAGGCTAGCTTGCGACGTGTACAAAAGGTATGTTTACCTGCTGGAGCATTTCTTCGGCGGCATTAAGTTTAAGGTGGTGCTCGTCGACACACGTCTCCAGGTCCCGGATCTTCTCGCCCTGAGCCTCCACCTGGTCTGTGAGGACGCTCACCTGCCAGCGAAGAAGAGACACGTTAGAAAACAGGGCCGTCAGGCAAGATCTGTAGCACAACAGCCAGCCGAGCCTGAGTGCAGCGTGCCACCTAAGACGCACTGTAGTCAGGAGCACAGAAGTAATGCCTCGAAAAGACACCCTTCGAAGAGGACTGCAAATGTTTATTTTACTGTCTCCGAGCTGTCAGAAATACCATCGCAAGACAGCGCCGCCGGTGTAGTAAATCCACCTACGTACGTTCAGGTATTTTCGTGTCGGGGGCATTCAGTGCTTCAGCAGCTCTGCAGCAGCCACTTTCAAGTGCAAATAAAAAACACAATACAACTGTTCTGCTCGTGCTAACCAATTGCCTGACTGCTAGCAGACACATCAGAACAGCTTCCCTGTCACTGCTCCTCTCTGCAGCCGTGAAAGAATGCGGCCTGTTTAAGCTCTGGCAACACAGCCCTCCCTCCTGTTCTGAGCCTGCAAGCTGCGGCATGACCGGGAGATAGCCGAGTACAGAAGGAGAGGTGTGCGTTTCATTGGGAGATACAAAAGAAAAGCTTCACTGACTCGCATAGTCTTTACATTTGCATCACTAGCACTGAATCACCTTTTTCCACAGGCGATCGTTCTTAGATTGTAACATGCATTGTTTGATCATCTGGCTTGGCCTGGGTGACCTGGTGAACTAAGACCTAGCCTTGGACCTGATCGCACTTCATCTGCTTTCAGTTTCGATTCCCACCTACACCAGAGATTTTATATTGGGCGATAAAGATCACCAAAATTACAGAGTTGGTATGTAGGAGCCCAAAATCTCAAAACATAATGGACCCGATCCACAAACTGCATTTTGTAGTTGGTAACGTAGTACTACAGTGGTGTACTACTTACTGCAAAATGCAATTCACCTAAGTGTAAGGTGAAATAGTTCTCCCAGAAATTCTTCAGACACTCATATTGCTCCAATAGTATCGAAGGGAAACTAAGTAGTGGATTTTAAGCTACATTATTTATCTATGGCCTTCTGTTATTTCTCTACGATACTATAGGAGCAATAAGAGTGTCTGAAGAATTTCTTGGGCAACTGATTCATCTTACACTTAGACTTCGAAGTGATACTACTGCAAAGAAATACAGAAACCCTGATGAAGTCCACTCAAAGGACGAAACGCGATGGCCTGGCTGTTTCATTGATGTATTGAAGATTAATAAAGAGAACTGTTTGAGACTTCACACAACGGCTCCCACGTTTTTCTGTATTGGAGAAGAGTATTGGGATTGACACCATTGAACTATATCTTTATCATGAAAGGAGGAAAGAAAAAAAGAGAACAAGCTCTATAATACAATTGTTGGACTCTTGAGGCACTCCTTTTTAGGTCTCGCGTGGCGTTGCAGGGCAGAGCCCTGCTCCGCCCCCGCGAGGGGTTTTGTATGAGAGGACTTTGAGAAGAGGGCTTTAAGCCCCGCCCCTCATTTCCATTGGCCGGCGTCACCGTTTATGCTAAACGGTGGCCTGCCTTTGGAAATGAGGTGTTTTGGTTGCCTCCCTTTGGCTTGCATTTGGACTCGGTGGCCTGCTTCACGGCTGTCGTGAAGCAGTTTCTTATCTTTATGGGGCCAAACACATGGCCCCATAAAGATAAGAGATCCCCCTGCTGCCACGTGTCTCCACACAGCCAGTGAGCCTCCTCCCAGACTCCCTCCCTCTGCTTCCCCAACGTTCACCCAGCCTCTCCCTCCTTCAACAGAGACAGCAAACTAATTTAAACGGACATTTTTTTCCTTTATGTTGTTTCTGGAATTCTTTGCCCTTGCCTTCATAATTGGCAGGTACTTTATTTATCCAAAGGCTGAACCAGAGGAGCTTCTGAAAACAAACGTATTCCCCCCATATTTTGACAGGGACACAACAGCGTGCACAGACCCACCGTCAATAGACCGTGTACAGCTCCTACGGGCTTCCTCCGGCCGGCAAAGTTAAAACACAGCATGAACCTACTGAGGGGACTGCACGGCAGAAGCTGTGACGGAGGTAGATTAGTAAAATAACATTAATCGCACAGTCACCAGGGTGGTAATTTTCCATTACACTTTCGTACTACTCTGCCTCTCCCCAAGTGACTGGGAACCGGATTTCACTGACTGAAAATTCTGGAGGATGGGAAGACACGGCATATAATATACACTGGTTTATAAACATTTTATACTACATTTTCTAAACAGTGCGAATGCAAGGTGTTACGAATACCCAATTTAATGACTCAATTCACCGCCATCGGAGGGCGGAAGATGAACCAGAGGAGCTTCTGAAAACGAACGTATTCCCCCCATATTTTGACAGGGACACCACAGCGTGCACAGACCCACAGTCAACAGACCGTGTACAGCTCCTACGGGCTTCCTCCGGCCGGCGCGGACAGCCGCGCTGGCAGAAGCCGTCGATAATCCCCCAGGAACGTCGGAATACCTTCTCCTGCTCTTTAGTTAGCCGCTTCCGGTTTTCATTAATGTTATATGGTATTGGCCTGACGACAGGGAGATACAAGTTCAGAAGCAGCACGACTATGGCGCAGTACAAACATTTTCTGACCACAGAGGCCCCTGCTTGAAAGCTAGCCTACAGTGCCTTTGTGCTAATAATGTGGTTTAAATAAAAGGGAGCTATATGTATAGCATATCGTCTTCTGGCGCGAACATGGCGATGGACAGCTCTTTTATGGACTTTTACTCTCTTCCCATCTTCCACAACAGTGATCCGCGAGCCTGATTGCTCCATTATTATTATTGTAGTTTTATATAGCGCAAACTCGACCTGAAGGTATCAGAACGCTTTACATGAGCACCGGGTACATTACAGACGGACACATTCATTTTAGGCGGGGGGGGGGGATTAAGCGATTTGCCCACAACCACAGGATGTTAAGCGTCCCTGCCGAGACTCGAACCTGGTTCCCCAGCTTCAAAGTCGGGTGCTCTAGCCGTTAAGCCACCCCCTCTCCCCTTAAGCCTGCCGTTGACATGTCTGGGAATTCATAGAATTTAGCCTCAAGTTTTCAGGGGGTAAGGGTCACAGTGACCGACGCGCCTTCTTAAAACACCAATTATTGGCTGCAGCGTTTAAACCTGAGCTAGGGAATCACACACCCAAACATGTATTAAAGAGCGCTCCAAGCTGATGTGTAAGGCCCCGGCTGAGCACGAAGCAAAGGGGAGTTGGGGGTGTGAAGGGGAGGGCGAGACCATGGAGGGGATTGCTACATGAGGGTCAGTCCGGCGAATGCAGCAGGAATGCTTTGATCCTCGTTCTTTTGGCACTGAGTCTCACAGACCGGAGGCCAATTTCCTAATCATTTTAAAAAATACCAGTTATTCACTTCAGAAATAGTTGTTCAAGGTCGTGGCAATCCCCTTGGCATTGGTCCTGTATCATGCAAGAGGAAACCTTGCACTGACTCTTCGACATTTATATTTGCCACTATATTAATTAAGGCGCTTACAGGAGTGGCACTTCTATAGAAAACTTCTAGATCTCCATTACAAGTGATTTTTCATTTCAAGTTAAGAAAGCATAGGAGAGTGTGAGCTACACTTACCCGGTATCTCATCATATTTCATCAGAACCCAGGTGCCTTCTCCGAATATCCAAATGCGCTACGTTTTATGCGAAAAGAAGGATAAAGGTGTGGCTTTCCTGATGAAGGAGCACAGTGCTCCGAAACGCGCGTTGAAGACCCATCACATAGCCACAAATATGCCATCCTTGTATAATTAAGATCATAATATCATGTTCTAACAATTGAACCATAGGCCACTAATTTGATCGATGGTCATGTTTCATGTATTTTGTTATTTATAACTTACCATCATTAGGATGGCTGATGTTTATTGTTCATTATTTTCACTTTTGATAAAAGAGATATGTTTTTAAGAAAATGAGAATAAAATCAATGATGTTTTAGCGAACTTATGCTCTTACACTGAGTTTTTTCATATTATGTTTTGGGTCATTATGAGTCTTTAAATGTTGTTTTGACCACTTGACTGCCTAGGGATTTACCCTCAAATGGGGATTGCTACATGTGCAGGGCTGCAGCAGAGGATTAGAGGGCATGAGTATTCTTGTATGTGTGTATGTGTTTTTTTTTAGCTTGCCATCGAGCTGGTAATGGCTTGATTCTATCTACTCTGATGTCAAGGGGAGGGGGGACTCAGGAACCTCGAGAAACTTGGTACAGGAGCAGAAACGTACGCTGGGTATACGCTGCTGGGCAGATAGACGCAGCCAGGCAAGTACAGTCAGATGGCGGCGTCACAGACAGAAACACATACATTAATGAACAACATGTTTTGATGGGCCGGTTACTGTTATTTAGGGGTGACAGAATGCCCTTGAAGCAAAGGGGCGCTCCAGAAGTGGCCCAGACCGCATCAATCGATTACTGTGACATGGAACTCGCTGGTGCTTACACCATTCTTTCTCCTCATTGGTCCTCCTTCCACCCGCACCTCTCAGCGCTTCGACGCAATCTGTGTGGGTAGAAATAGCACGTGAGAGAGGGAGCACAGGAGCTACCACAGAAGGATGGAGATGGAGAAAGGACAGCGAGTGAGAAGAGTACAAGAGGAGAATGTGCGCGGGGTGGGAGGCAGTGGGGAGTAAGCAGGGTGGCAGGGGCAGCGGAAAGTAGAACAGAAAAGATGGAGCCGACAGACATTGAACGCGAGAAGATGTGAATGAGGGAGGGAGGGTAGGTGGATAAAAGAGAGGGCGGAAAGGCCTGGTGAGCGAGAGAAAGAAATGTTGGAGAACTATTGCGGAAAAGTGAAAACGAAAACAAGCATTTGCAATGCAATAGGTCTCGCATTTACACGAGTTTAAGCTATTGGCATTGTAAATAACAATGCCTTTTATTTATGTTTTAAAACCAAAACATAAATTAAAGGCATTGTCATTTACAATGTCAATAGCTCAAACTAGCGTAAATGCGAAACCTATTGCATTGCAAATGCTTGTTGTGTTTCTTTTTCTGTTTAAATTTAGCTATGGTTTTAGAGTAGTTTGACCATTAGAGGGTGAGTGCCTACTAATATAACCATACAAGACTAGCACACAACTACTCTTTGTCTGGGATTATTTGGAGTTATAGTTAGGACCTAGTTTCCATAGGAAAAGCGTTTTTTTGTTTTGCTAACTACTTTGATGCCATTTGACGAATCTTCACGAAATTTTCAAAACTAGTTTGCCAGTCACTTCAGCTGCTATCTGTATAGTTTCAGGGTGACCCTTCCCGCGGGGGCGGAGAAAAACGGGGGGTACCAAAACGCGCTTTCCCCATGCAATTTCCCACAGGGATTTTAGACACGACTATAGCCCGAACTGCTGAACGGAATTGCACCAAATTTAGGAGCTTTAAAAAAAAGAGTGCTTTTAAAAATTTGGTGTAAATCTGTTCAGCATTTCTGGAGTTATTAAAGTTAAAAGATTTATGTATACCTAGAGACGCGAATCCGCCGTAGGTCCAGTGCGGATTTGCGGATCCACACGCCAACTGCAATGCCATGATTGGCTGGATGCAACCTGAGAGGGAAGTTGTAGCCGCCATTTTGTTAATCGGGACTCGGTTCCCAGCGGGGAAAATAAAATTTAAGAGTGATAGTAGAGGTCAGGGTAGTGGTCTCCTGACCCCATGGGACTGATGGAGGGGTCTGTGGGGAAGAAATTATCAAAAAACGTTTTGTTTTTTTTGAGCGTGCGAGAATCTGCATATCCTCCCAGATCCAGGCAGATTGTGGTTGTCCCATGGATCCAGACCCCAATTAAAAAAAAACAAATACACCCACTCACAGAACCACACACTTACTCACACACACACACTTACAACCCACTCACACACCCACTCACAGACCCACACAGCCACTCACTCACACACCCACACTCACACAGCCAGTCACACACCCAGGTTATAGGGACGTTATAGTTCGGAAATAGCATTAAAAAATGTAGGAATTCACAGAAAAAAACAAAGATTACAAGGTCGTTCTAGTTAGAAAATAAAAATTTAAAAACCTTATAAAGTCACTGAAAAAATCAAAGGTTACAGGGACGTTAAAGTTCTGTTCAGACTTTGCACACACAAAACAAGAAATTCAGCAGTTATAGTAATCTCAAGTAACTATAACTCGCGCCCTCGCTATGCACTGCTAATTATCCCACATATTACGTCACTCATGACATCTTCTATGACATCATTAATAACATCACTGCAACATTTGCAGTGAAATTATTGATGAGAAAACTGTGCACGGTGGGGGCATGAGTTATAGTTACCTTACGGCCCAATCTTTACTCAGAAAGTGTGCTTTGTGATTAGTGGTAAAAATGTTCCGCTTTTTTTTAGAGAAATTAGGGTTAAAATAATAGCGATGCCTACACCTAGTGTTGAGACTCACAGGAAAATAAAGCGTGCGATTGCCTGGTCCCGCGGGACAGGGCGATGTGATTGGCTGGCTGCAACATAAGGATAAATGTTGCAGCCACCATTACAGGACTTGGGGACTCAGTCCCGGACTCCTCAGCAATACATTAAAAAGCATATAAGGGGGCAGGGTAGGGATAGCGTGATAGCGTGACTCCCTAGCCCTTCTGGGGTGCTCCCCCTTAAAAGACCACCTAAACCCAGAGGCCAAAATGTAAGAAAAAATTATTTTGGCTAGTTGCAGCCCCACAAGACTCCCACAGGAGCCAGAGCGGATCCCAAAGTCCATGTGCAGCAGGGAGATTGCCGTCACCAGGCCCCGTGGTTAACCCCCCTCGCACACGTACAAAGGCCAGACATGGCTGGGGTATGGATGACGGCGTTTTGTAAATTTTTTTTATTTACGTTAAAAAAAGCACAGAAATTCACTGAAAAATCAAAGGCTAAAGTGGAGTTATACGTAGGTCTTCTGATAAAAAAACGACCATTTTAAAAACAAAAAAAGCTGGCATTTGCTAATTATACTTAACTGACCTAAGTATAACTTCCACCGCTATGATGCACTGATTATGACCTCACACATTACATCAATGATGACGTATGAAATCTATGGGATTTCATTTATACTTAGGTCAGTTACATATACCAGGAGCTTTTCATTTTCTTTTTAAAGGGTCATTTATTTTTTATTATTAGCAGACCTAGATATGACTAGACATTTCTCCTGCCAGACGCGTTTCGTTTTGAGAAATGTTTGCTGCCTGTTTCTGCTTCATCTGACTGCAGCCTCTGTGATTAAAATAAGGAAAATCACTTACCTGTTGTGGCTCTTTCCTTAGGGGCAACTCTTGTGATTGGATTTGAGCGGTCGGCCCGGCCGCGGAAGAGCCCTGCTGCAAGCGCAGCGGTTCCCGTGGTGACGCCATTAGACTTTGCCAAATTGCGGGAGGTAAGCCTGTCACGAGGGCAGAAGAGTGCAATCGTTTGAAAATGAACTAAGCAGCACCCCACTGTGGTTTTATTGAACTTTTATTACTGTACCTGGAGGACAGACTCACTTGAGTTTAATGAGTGTGCAACTACAAACACCACAAGGCTATGCGAGTAACCACACCCACTGGGGGATTTAAAAGAAGTTGCACATCGCTGTCGTTGGTTACAGAATGCCAATGATTAAGAGTAAGGACACTCGAAACGCGTCTGGCAGGAGAAATGTTTGCTGCCTGTTTCT
Organism: Calotriton arnoldi; assembly: GCA_963921515.1. NCBI lineage: Eukaryota > Metazoa > Chordata > Amphibia > Caudata > Salamandridae > Calotriton > Calotriton arnoldi. Next base: position 1,807,836 of record CAWUFW010000497.1, read on the forward strand.
GCTTCATCTGACTGCAGCCTCCGTGATTAAAATAAGGAAAATCACTTACCTGTTGTGGCTCTTTCCTTAGGGGCAACTCTTGTGATTGGATTTGAGCGGTCGGCCCGGCCGCGGAAAGAGCCCTGCTGCAAGCGCAGCGTTCCCGTGGTGACGCCATTAGACTTTGCCAAATTGCGGGAGGTAAGCCTGTCACGAGGGCAGAAGAGTGCAATCGTTTGAAAATGAACTAAGCAGCACCCCACTGTGGTTTTATTGAACTTTTATTACTGTACCTGGAGGACAGACTCACTTGAGTTTAATGAGTGTGCAACTACAAACACCACAAGGCTATGCGAGTAACCACACCCACTGGGGGATTTAAAAGAAGTTGCACATCGCTGTCGTTGGTTACAGAATGCCAATGATTAAGAGTAAGGACACTCGAAACGCGTCTGGCAGGAGAAATGTTTGCTGCCTGTTTCTGCTTCATCTGACTGCAGCCTCCGTGATTAAAATAAGGAAAATCACTTACCTGTTGTGGCTCTTTCCTTAGGGTCAACTCTTGTGATTGGATTTGAGCGGTCGGCCCGGCCGCGGAAAGAGCCCTGCTGCAAGCGCAGCGGTTCCGTGAAGTGACGCCATTAGACTTTGCCAAATTGCGGGAGGTAAGCCTGTCACGAGGGCAGAAGAGTGCAATCGTTTGAAAATGAACTAAGCAGCACCCACTGTGGTTTTATTGAACTTTTATTACTGTACCTGGAGGACAGACTCACTTGAGTTTAATGAGTGTGCAACTACAAACACCACAAGGCTATGCGAGTAACCACACCCACTGCGGGATTTAAAAAGAAGTTGCACATCGCTGTCGTTGGTTACAGAATGCCAATGATTAAGAGTAAGGACACTCGAAACGCGTCTGGCAGGAGAAATGTTTGCTGCCTGTTTCTGCTTCATCTGACTGCAGCCTCCGTGATTAAAATAAGGAAAATCACTTACCTGTTGTGGCTCTTTCCTTAGGGGCAACTCTTGTGATTGGATATATATATATATATATATATATATATCTAAAGTGTGTCCAAAAAAGAAAACGCACTCCACAGCAGATAACTCAACAGAGTTTTATTGGTTGCAGGAGCAAAAACTGGCCATTATTGTTCAGATAATTGTAAGCGCCTGACGCGTTTCGAGCCTCCTGGCTCATGTTCACAGGCATCCGTGACAAAACGGCACAGCAGCATTTCCCGGCAATTTATTTCCCTCCAATGGGACCTCACAGGTGAGTTAATTATTTTTCGCCGTGCACGATGAAACTTGTAGTGCTTCAATAAGATTCTTACCCTCCAGTGGGTGTGTTCCGTTTGCCACAAAGTAACGATCAATGTTGGGCCCTCCAGTGGACCTCTGAAACCAATGCCCAGTCCATTTTCTATCTGCTGTTTCCGCATTGAGGCAGCGATTAGTTCTGTGCCCCTGCGGCGCCATTACACATTTTGATGGCAGTGCGACTTTCACGGCGGGACAGCCGTTTAAATACAACCAAAGTTCATCCAAAAAAGAAAGCGCACTCCACAGCAGACAACAGAGTTTTATTGGTTGCAGGAGCAAAAACTGGCCATTAGTGTTCAGATAATTGTAAGCGCCTGACGCGTTTCGAGCCTCCTGGCTCTTGTTCACAGGCATCCGTGACAAAACGGAACAACAGCATTTCCCGGCAATTTATTTCCCTCCAATGGGACCTCACAGGTGAGTTCATTATTTTTCGCCGTGCACAATGGAACTTGTAGAGCTTCAATAAGATTCTTACCATCCAGTGGGTGTGTTCCGTTTGCCACAAAGTAAAGATCAATGTTGGGCCCTCCAGTGGGCATCTGAAACCAATGCCCAGTCTATTTGCTATTTCCGCGTTGAGGCAGCGATTAGTTCTGTGCCCCTGCGGCTCCATTACACATTTTGATGGCGGTGAGACTTTCACGGCGGGACAGTCGTTTAAATACATCCAAAGTTTCTCCAAAAAAGAAAGCGCACTCCACAGCAGATAACAGAGTTTTATTGGTTGCAGGAGCAAAAACTGGCCATTAGTGTTCAGATAATTGTAAGCGCCTGACGCATTTCGAGCCTCCTGGCTCTTGTTCACAGGCATATAGACGAGGTTGATGTTTATTGAATACATCAGAACTCAAGCCATGATTTTTCCAGGTCACAGTCCTCTTTTTACCTGTATGACTGATTCACTAAGGTGTATAATTATTGGTTGAAGAGCTGTCACGCCCATACCCGTGATCAAGGAGACTGTTCTACGAAACGCGTTGGGATCGATGTAATCTTTTTCGTGTTGCAACCTTGGAAATAAAACCGTAACTGCAATCTGCTGTGAGGAGACCTGTGGATTCTTCTTTGGTGCGTGATGTTGTAGGAAGCTGGCTCTGTATATGCTATACCAAAGTGAGGTATAGTGTGCACAGAGTCCAGTGGGACCCCAAAGATAGGCAGAGGTAAAAGTAGATAGCACCTTACTCTCCATTTGTGGTAGTGTGGGCGAGCAGTAAGGCTTAATCAGAGGGTAGTGTTAAGCATTTGTTGTACACACTCAATCAGCAAATGATTGTCACACACTCAAAGACTGAACTCAGACCAATTGGTTTTGTATCAATCAATCAATCAAGCATTTGTATAGCGCGCTACTCACCCGGAGGGTCTCAAGGCGCTAGGGGGAGGGGGGTCCGCTACTGTTCGAACAGCCAGGTCTTGAGTTGCTTCCTGAAGGAGAGGTGGTCTTGGGTCAGGCGGAGGTGGATGGGTAGGGAGTTCCACGTCTTGGCAGCCAGGTAGGAGAAGGATCTTCCTCCCGTTGTGGCTCTTCGGATGCGGGGGACGGCGGCGAGGGCGTGGTTGGTCGATCGTAGCTGGCGGGTGGGAGTGTAGAAGGTCAGACGGTCGTTGAGGTATCTGGGGCCTTGGTTGTGGAGAGCTTTGTGTGCGTGGGTGAGGAGTCGGAACGTGATTCTCTTGCTGACGGGGAGCCAGTGCAGGTCTCTCAGGTGTCCGGCGATGTGGCTGTGTCGGGGGATGTCCAGGATGAGTCGAGCTGAGGCGTTCTGGATGCGTTGGAGTCTTTTCTGAAGTTTGGCTGTGGTTCCGGCGTAGAGGGAGTTGCCGTAGTCCAGTCGGCTGGTGACGAGGGCCTGGGTGACCGTCTTCCTGGTTTCGGTGGGGATCCACCGGAAGATCTTCCGCAGCATGCGTAGGATGTTGAAGCAAGACGAGGAGACGGCGTTGACTTGTCTGGTCATTGAGAGGGAGGAGTCCAGGATGAAGCCCAGGTTGCATGCGTGGTCCGTTGGTTTGGGTGCGTTGCCCAGGGCAGGGGGCCACCAGGAGTCGTCCCAGGCGGAGGGTGATGATCCTAGGATGAGGACTTCCGTCTTATCTGAGTTCAGTTTCAGGCGGCTGTTCCTCATCCACTCTGCTACGTCCTTCATCCCTTCATGTAGTTTGGTTTTGGCGGTTGTGGGGTCGTTGGTGAGGGAGAGGATCAGCTGGGTGTCGTCGGCGTAGGAGATGATGTGGAGGTTGTGTTGGCGTGCGATGGCTGCGAGGGGGCTCATGTAGACGTTGAAGAGGGTGGGGCTGAGTGATGATCCTTGTGGTACGCCGCAGATGACTTCGGTGGCCTCGGAACTGAACGGGGGAGGCGGACTCTCTGGGTTCTTCCGGCGAGGAAGGAGATGATCCACTCCAGTGCCTTCTCTTGGATTCCGACGTTGTTCAGGCGTTGCACTAGGGTGCGGTGGCAGACTGTGTCGAACGCTGCGGAGAGGTCCAGGAGGATGAGGGCCGCTGTTTCCCCGTTGTCGAGCAGGGCTCGGATGTCGTCGGTGGCTGCGATGAGGGCGGTCTCGGTGCTGTGGTTGGCCCGGAAGCCGGACTGTGAGTGGTCGAGGGATCCATTCGTCTCGATGAAGGCGGCCAGTTGTCTGTTGACGGTCTTCTCGATGACTTTGGCAGGAAAAGGAAGGAGCGAGATGGGGCGGTAGTTTTTGAGGTCGGTGGGGTCCGCTGACGGTTTCTTCAGTAGGGCGCAGAGTTCGGCGTGCTTCCAGCTCTCTGGGAAGGTGGCGGTGTCGAAGGAGGTGTTGATGATGTCCCGGAGGTGGGGTGCGATGACGGCGTCGGCCTTGTTGAAGATGTGGTGAGGGCAGGGGTCGGTTGGTGATCCGGAGTGGATGGAGTTCATCGTGCGGATAGTGTCTTCGGTGTTGATCGGGGTCCAGGCTCGGAGGGTGGAGGTGGGGGACGTTGGAACGGTTGTAGGGTACGTCGGCTGTGTGCTGAAACTGTTGTGTATGTCTGCGATCTTGCTGTGGAAGAACGAGGCGAGCGAGTTGCAGAGGTCTTGCGAGGGGGTGATGTCGTTGTTTCCGGCGCTGGGGTTCGAGAGCTCTTTGACGATGATGAAGAGTTCCTTGCTGTTGTGGGCGTTGTTGTCCAGTCGTTCCTTGAATGCGGTTTTCTTGGTGGTGTGGATCAGCTGGTGGTGTTTTCGGGTGGCGTGTTTGAGGGTGGTCATGTTGTCTGCAGTCGGGTCTCTGCGCCATGCTTTCTCGAGGGCCCGGCAGTTCTTCTTGGATTTCTTGAGTTCGTCGGTGAACCAGGGTGCTTTCTTGTTGCCGGGTCTGATTGGGGGGTCTTCAATGGGGCGAGGATGTCAGCGCAGTTGGTGATCCATCTTGTGAGGTTGCTGGCGGCTTGGTTGGGGTTCGTTGAGCTGGCGGGAGGGTTCTGGCTCAGGGATGTGGTGAGTTGGTCGGTGGTGATCTTGTTCCAGCTTCTGCGTGGGAGCTGTTGCGGGTGGTGGTGCGTGGTGGTCCTGCTGAAGCTGAAGTGGACGCAGCTGTGGTCTGTCCAGTGGAGTCCGGTGGTGTGGCTGAAGGTGATGTCCTTGCTGGAGGAGAAGACGGGGTCAAGCGTGTGGCCGGCGTGGTGTGTGGGGGTGGTCACCAGTTGCTTGAGTCCGAGGTTGGCGAGGTTGTCCAGCAGGGTGGTGGTGTTGCGATCGTTGTTGTTCTCTAGGTGGAAGTTGAGGTCCCCAAGGAGGATGTAGTCGGCCGAGAGGAAGGCGTGCGGGCTGATGAGGTCGGCGATGTCTTCGCTGAATTGTGTGCGTGGTCCTGGGGGTCTGTAGATGAGGGTGCCTCTGAGGGTGGTCTTGGGGTCGGTGTGTATCTGGAAGTGCAGGTGTTCGCCGGCTGTGAGGGTGTCGTCGGAGTTGGTCGTAATGCGGATGATGTTCTTGTGGACGATGGCGATGCCTCCTCCGGTCTGGTTGGCGCGGTCCTTTCGGGTGATCTTGTATCCGTCCGGGATGGCGATGGCGATGTCGGGCGCTGAGGAGGCGTTCATCCATGTTTCCGTGAGGAAAGCGACGTCTGGTGATGTGGAGTCGAGGAGGTTCCAAAGTTCCACGGCGTGTCTGTGGACGGAGCGGGTGTTGAGCAGGATGCACTTCAGGTGGTTGCTGCTGGTGCTCGGCGTGGCGGGTGCGGTGCAGGTCCGGAGGCAGGAGAACTTGCAAGATTGGCAGGCGAAGGGTCCGTGGGTGCGTCCTGGGGTGGCACGGTGGCAGCCGGGGATTCGGCCGGTGTTGAGTGCGTTGAGGGTGGCGGTGTCGTAGGTCCGGTGGGTGGGTTGGCTGCTGCGGGGGCCAGGGGTTCTGGCGCTGGGCGCGGTCCAGTCGCGGACGGGCGCAGACGGGCTTGCCTTAGGCGCGCCTTCGGCGCGCCAGCGGCGGCGGCGCGCAGCGGCCGCCATATATGGGGAGGTGGGAGGGAGGAGCAGCTGGGAGGCGGGGAGGCAGGGGCAGCGAATGGGCAGTCAGGGGCGGGGCCGCAGGGGACGCAGCGGCGGGGAATGGCGAGAGGCAACGGGGGTACAGAAGGAAAAAAAGGGGCGAGAAAAGAGACAAATGCGGGCACAGTACAAATGGGGCAACGGGGGTACAGAAGGAAAAAAAAAGGGGCGAGAAAACAGACAAATGCGGGCACAGTACAAATGGGGCAACGGGGGTACAGAAGGAAAAAAAGGGGCGAGAAAACAGACAAATGCGGGCACAGTACAAATGGGGCAACGGGGGTACAGAAGGAAAAAAGGGGCGAGAAAACAGACAAATGCGGGCACAGTACAAATGGGGCAACGGGGGTACAGAAGGAAAAAAAAGGGGCGAGAAAACAGACAAATGCGGGCACAGTACAAATGGGGCAACGGGGGTACAGAAGGAAAAAAAGGGGCGAGAAAACAGACAAATGCGGGCACAGTACAAATGGGGCAACGGGGTACAGAAGGAAAAAAAGGGGCGAGAAAACAGACAAATGCGGGCACAGTACAAATGGGGCAACGGGGGTACAGAAGGAAAAAAAGGGGCGAGAAAACAGACAAATGCGGGCACAGTACAAATGGGGCAACGGGGGTACAGAAGGAAAAAAAGGGGCGAGAAAGCAGACAAATGCGGGCACAGTACAAATGGGGCAACGGGGTACAGAAGGAAAAAAAGGGGCGAGAAAGCAGACAAATGCGGGCACAGTACAAATGGGGCAACGGGGGTACAGAAGGAAAAAAAGGGGCGAGAAAGCAGACAAATGCGGGCACAGTACAAATGGGGCAACGGGGGTACAGAAGGAAAAAGGGAAGGGCGTTCTTACCAGCAGCAGCGGGCGGACAACACAGGCGGAGCTGTGTGGCGGGGGGAGCGACCTACCTGGCAAGGTATTCTTTTAGCTATTTTATTTTTCTAGAACCAAGCAAGCCTGGCACAGGTAAGTGGTAAGTACTTTGCAGTAATAATACAGTTTGTAAACAGTTTGTATTGCAGTTGTATATATACTTTTGATTTGATTACAGTAGAACTACTAGTAACGCAATGCTTTGAAAGGTTGTATATATACTTTGTATTGGCTTTTTAGTAGAATGTCAAGTAGATAACTTTACTTTTTTTACACAGTGCAGTATGCCTGGATACTGCACTGGGACATTTCCTGTAAACAGGTAAGTAAAAGCGCTTTTGTTATTTGGTTACAGTTTTAAAGACTTTTATAGATTTTCCAACTCCACACTTCGAAACTTTTCACAGAAAAACAGTCAATGTTATCCTATGGAGGAAAATAGGGTTATCGGTTCAAAGGTAAGTATTTGGTTGTGGGAGTTGGTATTCTGGGGGTAGACTCGGGGGTCCCCCAGGGTCAAGGATGCACTCTTGTTACACCCTCAGCGACACTAGGGCGGCCAGGTGCAGAGTGCTGAGGCCCAATGTTATCCAATGGGGGATAAGGGCCTCCGGTCGGTGACTGCTTATGAGCAGGCCACAAGGTTGTGGGAGCAAAGCTCCTGGACTTAAGCTCTGGGCAAATAGGGGTTCAAGCCAGCACAAAAGGTGCACCATGAGCGGCACTGGGGGGGCTCGGTGCAGAGCGCTGTTTTGGCGTTGGGCGCCCTGTAGCTTTCAAAGGGGAGTCTCCGGTTTGCAAACACACTGCAGGCTCGGGGACGAAGGCCTTCTGGGTGCGACCACCACTTGGAGAGGTAAGTTGGGATGCTGGGGCTTGGATAGGCACCATCGGTTGGGCCACCCAAGGCCGTGGGGCGTCGGGTGCAGGGGTGCCTTTTAGGGTCAGATCTTCTTACCAGCTCCTGGTCGCGGTTGGGGGGACCTTCCGGTTTGAGGCTGCAGGCGTCAGCTGGAAGCAGGTCAGGGTTCACCGGAACTTGGGTCAGGATCGCCGGGGAGACCTCCTCATGGTGTTGGGCCACTCTAACTCAGGCCGTGGGCGTCGGGTGCAGAGTGGTGCAGACTCGCAGACTTTGCCGGACCTGGAGTCTGTTGGTGAACAAATCTGGTGTTCACGGGAGACAGAGTCTTTTCTTTTGAAGGCAGGGCATGTCCTCGGGGTTCTTGAGGCTGCTGGCTGCAGGACACACTGGAGGTTCGCTTCTGCAGGTGCGAGGTGGGGACAGGCCGGTAGGACTCGGGCCTAGTCAGTGGGCGTCCTCCTCTTAGCTTCGGCACGGCTGGTCGGTCCTTCTTTTCTTCTTGTAGTTTCTTGTCTGAGGAAGCAAGGTTCAGGGGTGCCCCTAAATATTAGATTTAGGGGCGTTACAGGTAGGTAAAAAGGTTGGGACCAATGGGTCTTTTCCCTGGGGTGGGTACACCCCCTATTATGCCACCCTCCAGTGGGAGGGAGGCATATGCCTCACCCTGGTTGGCTGGGTCCCCCCATCTGCAAGATGGCGGGGACAGAGTTGTGGTTCACCTCGCCTACCCCGCCTGAAAGGTGGAGTTGGCAGAGGTGGGCATACCTCCATTTTTCACTTGGTTTTCCCGCCGGTTCACCCGCCCAAAGTGGGGGTCAGAACCGGTGGGGACCAGTTGCTGAAGGCAGCAAAAGGCCTGGGGAAACTCACAAAGGCGGCAAGCCTTTGAAGTTTCCCCTTCGTGGACCCTGCCCATCCTGGGGGAGGAGGCTTGACACCTCGTCCCAGGATGTGCATTGTTTCAGGCCCCCCGAGAGCAGCAGGCTCTAGACCCAGGGGTCCAGAAACATGTCTGGTGGTGGCAGCTGAAAGCAGCCATTCAGCCTGGGCACAAGTGGTAGGTCGTTTTTCTTGTGTGCATTTTTCATTAAATCCCACACTGGCATCAGTGTGGGTTTAATGTGCTGAGAAGTTTGATACCAAACTTCTCAGTTTTCAGTGCAGCCATTATGGTACTGCGGAGTTCGTAATGACAAACTCCCAGCACCATATACTCTTAATGGCAGCACTGCACTTACAATGTCTAAGAATGGACTTAGACACTGTAGGGGTACAGGGCTCATGCACCTGTACCCTCACCACTGGTATAGTGCACCCAGCTATAGGGGTGACTGATCTATGCCAGGGCAGTGGGTTGTAGGCATGGCACACAGGGATGTGTGCCATGTCGACTCTTCACTTTGTTCTGCACCAAGACACGCAGCCTGCAAAGGCAGTGCGTGAGTGTAAAGGTACAGGACCTCTAAGGGTGGCACAATAAGTGCTGCAGCCCTTAGAGGCCTTCCCTGGTCACAGTGCCCTGGGTACATGTGGTACCATTTACCAGGGACTCACCTGTGGCCAGAGAGTGCCAATTGCGTTTGGTCTCCAATGCAGTTTTAGGGAAAGAACATAGGCCCTGGGTACCTGATTGGCAGGAGCCCAGGGCACACTCAGTCAAAGTACATCAGCAGTTTAGCAAAAAGTGGGGGCAACCATGCAGAAAGAGGGCACTTTCTCACCCCCCCCCCCAAATAAAAGAGGATGAGACTAACCTTTCCCTAGAGATGCTTCATTTTCTAAGTGGAAGAACCTGGAAATTCCATCTGCATTGGCATGGGCAGTCCCAGGTCTGTGTTCCACTACAAAGTCCATTCCCTGTAGGGAGATGGACCACCTTAACAGTTTAGGATTTTCACCTTTCATCTGCATTAGCCACTTGAGAGGTATGTGATCAGTTTGAACTAGGAAGTGAGTACCAAGCAAGTATAGTCTCAGCTTCTTCAGGGACCAAACCACAGCAAAGCCCTCCCTCTCAATGGCACTCCAACGCTGCTCCCTGGGGAGAAGCCTTCTGCTTATAAAAGCAACAGGTTTGTCTTGGCCTTCATCATTGGTCTGGGATAGGACCGCTCCTATCCCTAGCTCAGAGGCATCAGTCTGCACAATGAACTGCTTGGTATAGTCTGGAGCTTTGAGAATTGGTGCTGAGCACATTGCCTCTTTCAGGGTGTCAAAAGCCTTTTGACAGCTAACTGTCCAGTTGACCTTTTTGGGCATCTTCTTGGAAGTAAGTTCTGTGAGGGGAGTCACAATGGACCCATATCCCTTCACAAACCTCCTCTAGCACCCAGTCAAGCCAAGGAATGCCCTGACTTGGGTCTGGGTTGTTGGAGCTGCCCAGTCCAGGATGGCCTGGATCTTGGGCTGTAAGGGTTGCACTTGGCCTCCACCAACAAGGTGGCCCAAGTATACCACAGTTCCCGCCCTATCTGGCATTTGGTTGCCTTGAAAAGTTAGGCCTGCAGTTTGTAGGGCATTTAAAATGGTGGATCAGGTGATCCTGCCAGGTGGAACTAATGACAGCAATATCCTATAGATAAGCTGCACTAAAGGATTCCAATCCAGCAAGGACTTGATTCACCAACCTTTGGAAGGTGGCAGGGGCATTCTTTAAACCAAAGGGCATAACAGTGAACTGATAATGACCATCAGGTGTGGAGAATGCTGCCTTTTCTTTTGCTCCTGGTGCCACACCAATCTGCCGGGACCCTGCAGTTAAGTAAAAAGGTACTTAGAAATTTGGCTGCACCCAATTTGTATATCAACTCATCTGCTCTTGGGATAGGGTGAGCATCTGTCTTGGTGACCGAGTTGGGCCCTCTACAGTCCACAGAGAACCTCATTTCTCTCTTTCCACCTTGTGGATGAGGTTTGGGGACTAAAACCACTGGGCTGGCCCAGGGGCTCTCAAAGGGTTCAATAACCCCTAACTCCAGCACCTTGCTGAATTCAGCTCTGATGCTTTCCTAGACTTGATCAGATTGTCAATAGATTTTGTTCTTGACAAGTGCACTGTCACCAGTGTCCACATCATGGGTACACCAGTTTGTCTGACCAGGGGTCAAGGAAAAGAGCTTAGCATACTGCTGCAAGACTTGCTTGCAATCAGTCTGCTGTTAGGCAGTAAGGGTGTCTGAAAAGACAACTCCATCCACTGACCCATCTTTGGGGCTGTATGAGAGGAGGTGAAGATAGAGGTTCACTCTCTGTCTCCTGATCCTCATCAGTCACCATCAGCATGGTGATGTCAGCCCTATCATGGAAAAGCTTAAGGCGGTTCACATGGATCACCCTTTTGGGTGTCCTGCTTGTGCCCAGGTCAACCAAGTAGGGGACCTCACTTTTCTTCTCTAAGATGGGGTAAGGGCCACTCCATCTGTCCTGGAGAGGCCTTGGCGCCACTGGCTTCAAAACCCACACCTTTTGCCCTGTTCGGAATTCTACCAGTGCAGCTTTTTGGTCATACCAGTGCTTATGAAGCTCCTGCCTGGCCTCAAGATTCTTGGATGCCTTTTTCATGTACTCAGCCATTCTGGACCTTAGGCCTAGTACATAGTCCACAATGTCTTGTTTTGGTTCTTGAAGAGGCTTCTCCCAACCCTCTTTTAAAAGACAGAGTAGTCCCCTAACATGATGTCCAAACAGAAGTTCAAAGGGGGAAAACCCTATTCCATTCTGAGGCACCTCTCTGTAGGCAAAAAGCAAGCATGGTAAGAGGGCATCCCATCTCCTTTTGAGTTTTTCAGGGAGCCCCATGATCATGCCTTTCAATGTCTTGTTGAATCTCTCAAGAAGACCATTAGTTTGTGGGTGATAGGGTGTAGTAAACTTGTACTGCACTCCACACTATTTCCACATGTGTTTTAGGTAAGCAGACATGAAGTTGGAACCTCTGTCTGAAACCACCTCCTTAGGAAACCCTACCCGGGTGAAGACACCAATGAGGGCCTTGGCTACTGCAGGAGCTGTAGTAGTCCTAAGGGGAAGTGCCTCAGGATACCTAGTGGCATGATCCATTACCACTAGAATGAATTTGTTTCCTGATGCTGTGGGAGGTTCAAGTGGACCCACTATGTCCACACCTACCTTTCAAAGGGAACCACAATCACTGGTAGTGGTATCAAGGGGGCCTTTGGGTGTCTACCTGTTTTGCCACTGGCTTGACAGGTGACACAGGAGCTGACAAACCCCTTTACTTTCTGAGACATCTGGGGCCAGTAAAAGTGGCTAACTAGCCTTTCCCAGGTTTTGGTTTGGCCCAGATGTCCAGCTAGGGGGATGTCATGAGCTAGAGTTAGTAAGAACTCCCTGTACTTCTGAGGCACTACCACTCTCCTAGTGGCTCCAGGGTTGGGGTCTCTGGCCTCAGTGTACAATAGTCCCTCCTCCCAATAAACTCTGTGGGTACCACGGACATCTCCTTTTTCCTGGGTAGCAGCTTGCTGCCTCAGGCTTTCAAGAGTTGGACAGTCCTGTTGTCCAAGGCACAGCTCTTCCCTAGAGGGTCCCCCTGGGCCGAGGGGTTCAACCTGGTAAGGGTCAAGCTCCATGGGCTCAGTTCCCTCTGGGGTGTCCAAGTCCTCTCCCTGAGGAGAGGGTTCCTGATCCTCTTGCTGTACAGAAGTTGGTTTCCCAGTCTTCTTACCTTTTCTCTTGGAAGGTTGGGCCATACTTTCAGGCTCCAACACTTCTTTTTTACCATGTTTTCTGCTCTGTGCTCTTGTTTTCACACACACCATCTCAGGGATGTCCAGCATTGCTGCATGGGTTTTCAATTCTACCTCAGCCCATGCTCAGGTTTCCAGGTCATTACCAAGCAGACATGCAGCTGGAAGCTTTGGAGAGACCACGACCTGTTTCAGGCCAGTAACCCTCCTCCCCCAGTCTAATGTCACCATAGCCATTGCATGGTTAGTGGTAACAGTCAGCATTGGTGACTGGGTAAGTTCTCTCAATCAAGTATTGCTCTGGGGAAACCAGTGTATCTCTCACCATAGTGACACTGGCATCTGTATCCCTCAGGGCTTCTATTCTAGTCCCATTGATCCAAGGGTATTGTAAGTATTTCTTTAAATTGGGTGGCCACACAGCTTAAGTGGCAAACTCAACTTCCCCTTCTGTCACTAGAACTGCTTCAATGTGCAACCTGATTTGCTCTTGGCACACTGCTGATCCTATCTGGAGACTGGCTACACCAGGAGTAGCTGTAGCTTGTTGGGACAAGTAGCATCTCCAGTTAAGTGTCCCAACTTTCTACAGTTGTTACACCAGGCCTTTGAAGGATCAAAGTTCTTTCCCCTGTACTTGGTAGTAGATTGGGAAGAGTTTTGGGACCCACGCCCCTGTGCAGGTTTTTGGGGCCTTCTGAAGACTCAGGCTTTTTATCTTGGGGATTCTCACCCCCTTTCCCCTGGGGAGGTTTTGTAACCCCTTTCTTTTGGTCACCCCCAGTGGTTGTTTTTGTCACCCTTGTCTTGACCCAATGGTCTGCCTTCTTTCCCAATTCTTGGGGAGAAATTAGACCTAGGTCTACCAAATGCTGATGTAACTTTTCATTAGTGCAATTACTTAAAATATGTTCTTTCATAAACAAATTGTAAAGTCCATTGAAATCATGCACATTGTGTCCAGTTAACCAACCATCTAGTGTTTTAACTGAGTAGTCAACAAAGTCAATCCAGGATTGGTTTTGGGTTTTGTGAGCCCCCCCTGAATCTAATTCTATATTCCTCAGTTGTGAGTCCAAATCCCTCAATCAGAGTTCTCTTCATGAGGTCATAAGACCCACCATCTGCTCCTGAAAGGGTCAGGAGTCTGTGTCTGCAGTTACCAGAGAACAGTTCCCAAAGGAGTACCCCCCAGTGTGACTTCTTCACTTTCCTCATTTCACAAGCCCTCTCAAAGGCTGTGAACCATTTTGTGATATCATCACTCTCTTCATATTTAGGGACAATCCCTTTGGGGATTTTAGGATCATAAGATTGCTCTTTATCCTTAAGTAAATTGCTGCCACCATTGATAGGTGCTAGGCCCATCTCTGCACTCTCTCTAGAGCCAGGAGTCTGGTCTCTAGATCCAATCTTTTGGTCACCCTTGCTAGCAGGCTGTCCTCCTCATTGAGGCTGTCCTCAATGTCCTCAGTAGTGCCTGATCCACCTATGTGGGCTCTAGGTACTGAGAGGTTGATTCTTAGAGTCAGAGCCACTGGGACCCTTTTCTCCCCATGAAGTGGGGGGGTTGGTCTATCTCCTCATCCCCCCATCTTCTTCCTCATCTGAGAGGTCTTCACCATTCTCAGAGGGATGGTCCTTAGCATACCCAGCCAACAGCTTCTGGAGCTTTTGTTTGGTGGGATGGGACCTCATGGTTATGTTTTTAATTTTGCGTAGGGAGCTTACCTCCTTGAAAGACAAGTGAAGGTAAGGGGTGAAGTCAAGCTCCTCAACCTGGTCCTCTGTCTCATTGTGGATATTTTCACTGACAGCTGGGTTCTTGTTAAGAGACATTGTTAAAAAACTTCTAACCCCTCTTATCCCTAGCTAAAGTGACTTTTTATTTTTCTAAATTTCTAAAGGGACTTAACCAAGGCCCCAACAAGACTTTTAGTAATTTGGAAATATTTGTCAATTAAAAAATCAGAATTCTAAAGACAATTTAAGAGTTCTGTTGTGTGATCAGGCGGTAACCAAGTTAGTCCAACAAATGCAAAGTTTTATATCCCACCGCTGATCCACCAATGTAGGAAGCTGGCTCTGTATATACTATACCAAAGTGAGGTATAGTGTGCACAGAGTCCAGTGGGACCCCAAAGGTAGGCAGAGGTAAAAGTAGATAGCACCTTACTCTCTATTTGTGGTAGTGTGGGGGAGCAGTAAGGCTTTATCAGATGGTAGTGTTAAGCATTTGTTGTACACACTCAATCAGCAAATGATTGTCACACACTCAAAGACTGAACTCAGACCAATTGGTTTTGTATAAAAATATTCTTTTAGTTATTTTATTTTTCTAGAACCAAGCAAGCCTGGCACAGATAAGTGATAAGTACTTTGCAGTAATAATACAGTTTGTAAACAGTTTGTATTGCAGATGTATATATACTTTTGATTTGATTACAGTAGAACTACTAGTAATGCAATGCTTTGAAAGGTTGTACATATACTTTGGATTGGCTTTTTAGTAGAATGTCAAGTAGATTACTTTACAGATTACTTTTCTTACACAGTGCAGTATGCCTGGATACTGCCCTGGGACATTTCCTGTAAACAGGTAAGTAAAAGCGTTTTTGTTATTTGGTTACAGTTTTAAAGACTTTTATAGATTTTCCAACTCCACACTTAGAAACTTTTCACAGAAAAGCAGTCAATGTTATCCTATGGAGGAAAATAGGGTTATCAGTACAAAGGTAAGTATTCGGTTTTGGGAGTTGGTATTCTGGGGGTAGACTAAGGGGTCCCCCAGGGTCAAGGATGCACTCTTGTTACACCCTCAGCAGCACTAGGGCGGCCGGGTGCAGAGTGCTGAGGCCCAATGTTATCCAATGGGGGATAGGGGGTCTCCGGTCGGTGGCTGCTTACGAGCAGGCTACAAGGTTGTGGGAGGAAAGCTCCTGGACTTATGCTTAGGGCAAATGGGGGTTCAAGCCAGCAAAAAAGGTGCACCCTGAGCGGCCCTGGCACGGCCGGGTGCAGAGTGCTGTTTTGGCGTCGGGCGCCCTGTAGCTTTCAAAGGGGAGTCTTTGGTTTGCAAACACACTTCAGGCTCGGGGACAAAGGCCTTCTGGGTGCAACCACCACTTGGAGAGGTAAGTTGGGATGCTGGGGGTTGGTTAGGCACCATCGGTTGGGCCACCCAAGGCCGTGGGGCGTCGGGTGCAGGGGTGCCTTTTAGCGTCGGATCTTCTTACCAGCTCCTGGTCACGGTTGGTGGGACCTGCTGGTTTGAGGCTGCAGGCGTCGGCTGGATGCTTGAGGCAGGTCAGGGGTCACCGGATCTCAGGTCAGGATCGCTGGGGAGACTTCCTCGTGGTGTTGGGCAACTCGAACTCGGGCCGTGGGCGTCGGGTGCAGAGTGGTGCAGACTTGCGGACTTTGCCGGACCTGGAGACTGTTGAACAAATCCGGTGTTCACGGGAGACAGAGCCTTTTCTTTTGAAGGCAGGGCAGGTCCTCGGGGTTCTTGAGGCTGCTGACTGCAGGACACACTGGAGTTCCGCTTCTGCAGGTTCAAGGTGGGGACAGGCCGTTAGGGCTGGGGCCAAGTCAGTGGGCGTCCTCCTCTTCTTAGGTTCGGCACGGCTGTTCGGTCCTTCTTCTTTTCTTCTTGTAGTTTCTTGTCTGAGGAAGCAAGGTTCAGGGGTGCCCCTAAATACTAGATTTAGGGGCGTTACAAGTAGGTAAAAAGGTTGGGACCAATGGGTCCCTTCCCTGGGGTGGCTACACCCCCTATTATGCCACCCTCCAGTGGGAGGGAGGCATATGCCTCATCCTGGTTGGCTGGGTCCCCCCATCTGCAAGATAGCGGGGACTGAGAGTTGTGCTTCACCTCGCCTCCCCCACCTGAGGGGTGGAGTTGGCAGAGGTGGGCACACCTCCCTTCCTCACTTGGTTTTCCCGCCGGTTCTCCCGCCCAAAGTGGGGGTCAGAACCGGTGGGGACCAGTTGCTGAAGGCAGCAAAAGGCCTGGGGAAGCTCACAAAGGCAGCAAGCCTTTGAAGCTTCCCCTTCGTGGACCCTGCCCATCCTGGGGGCACCTCATCCCAGGATGTGCATTGTTTCAGGCCCCCGAGAGCAGCAGGCTTTCGACCCAGGGGTCCACAAACATGTCTGGTGGTGGCAGCTAAAAGCAGCCACTCAGCCTGGACACTAGTGGTAGGTCGTTTTTCAGGGGGCATCTCTAAGATGCCCTCTGTGTGCATTTTTCATTAAATCCCACACTGGCATCAATGTGGGTTTAATGTGCTGAGAAGTTTGATACCAAACTTCTCAGTTTTCAGTGCAGCCATTATGGTACTGTGGAGTTCGTAATGACAAACTCCCAGCACCATCTACTCTTAATGGCAGCACTGCACTAACAATGTCTAAGAATCGACTTAGACACTGTAGGGGACAGGGCTCATGCACCTGTACCCTCACCACTGGTATAGTGCACCCAGCTAGAGGGTTGACTGATCTATGCCAGGGCAGTGGGTTGTAGGCATGGCACACAGGGACATGTTTGAGTAACAAAATGATACAGTGCACACCAATCTTTTCATCAATCAATCAATCAGGGAATTGTAAGCGCGCTACTCACCCATGAGGGTCTCAAGGCACTGAGGGGGAGGGGGGGTCCGCAGATCTGTTTAGCCGAAGAGCCAGGTCTTGAGGGTCTTCCTGAAGGTGTTCAGGGAGGGGGCGCGTCTGATGTCTGCCGGTAGCTCGTTCCAGGTCTTGGCTGCAATGTGAGAGAAGGATCTTCCGCCTGCTCTGGCTTTGTGGATGCGCGGGGTTTCGGCCAGTGCGAGGTTGGAAGATCGGAGGTTTCTTTTGGGTACGTGGAAGTTGATTCTGTCGTTGAGGTATTTGGGTCCGTTGTTGTGTAGGCATTTGTAGGCGTGAGTGAGGATTTTGAAAGTGACTCTTTTCTCCACGGGGAGCCAGTGGAGACTTCGTAGGTGTTGGCTGATGTGTTCGTGTCGTGGGATGCCGAGGACGAGTCTGGCGGCGGTGTTCTGTACTGTCTGGAGTTTGCAAAGTAGGGACTTGTTGATGCCGGCGTAGAGTGCGTTTCCATAGTCCAGTCTGCTGGTGATGAGTGCGTGCGTGACTGTCTTCCTTGACTCAGGGGGGATCCACTTGAAGGTCTTGCGGAGGATGCGGAGGGTGTTGAAGCAGCTGGAGGTGACGGCGTTGACCTGTCGGTTCATGGAGAGTGATGAGTCGAGTACGATGCCGAGGTTCTTGGCGTGGTCTGAGGGGGTAGGTGGGCTTCCGAGGGTGGTTGGCCACCAGGTGCTGTCCCATGCAGAAGGGGTGGTACCGAGGACGAGGACTTCTGTCTTCTCGGCGTTGAGCTTCAGGCAGCTGTTGGTCATCCAGACTGCGACGTCTTGCATTCCTTTCTGGAAGTTGAGTTTGGCAGTGGTGGGGTCTTTGGTGAGGGAGAGGATGAGCTGGGTGTCGTCGGCGTAGGATATGATGTTGAGGCCGTGTTGTCGGACGATGGCTGCGAGGGGGGCCATGTAAATGTTGAAGAGGGTGGGGCTCAGTGATGAACCCTGTGGGACTCCGCAGGTGATTTTCGTGGGGTCGGAGAGGAAGGGTGGGAGTCTGATCCTTTGGCTTCTTCCGGTGAGGAATGATCGGATCCAGTCCAGGGCTGTTCCTTGTATGCCTGCGTCGTGTAATCTGGCGACTAGTGTGCGATGGGAGACGGTGTCGAAGGCTGCTGATAGGTCGAGTAGGATGAGGGCTGCGGAGTGGCCTTGGTCCAGGAGTGTGCGGATGTCGTCTGTGGCGGTGAGTAGGGCGGTCTCTGTGCTGTGGTTGCTTCGAAATCCGGATTGGGACGGGTCGAGGACGGCGTTTTCTTCAATGAATCGTGTCAGTTTCCTGTTGACTGTTTTCTCTGCAACTTTGGCTGCGAAGGGGAGGAGCGAGATGGGCCGATAGTTCTTGAGGTCGGTGGGGTCAGCTGTGGGCTTCTTGAGCAGGGGTCTGACTTCTGCGCGCTTCCAGTCGTCTGGGAAGGTGCCTGTTTTGAAGGTGGTGTTGATGGTGCGTTGTAGTTCGGGTGCGATGGCGGCCACGGCTCTGTGGTAGATGTGAGGGGGCAGGGGTCGGTGGGGGCCCCCGAGTGGATGCTTTTCATGGTCAAGGCGGTGTCTTCGGCCGTGATCGGTGTCCAGTTGGAGATGGTGGGCTGGCTGGTGTTTCTGGGGGGCGGGGCGCCGTCTGTGGCGCCTGGTGGATGGTCGATGAAGTTGTCGTAGAGGTTTTTGATCTTGAGGTGGAAATAGGTTCCAAGCTTGTCGCAGAGGTCTTGGGATGGGGTGATGTCTGTGGCTTCGCTGCGTGGGTTGGTGAATTCTTAAATGACACTGAAAAGTTCCTTGGAGTTGGTGGAGTTGGCCAGGATTTTGTTGTGGATGAAGTTCCTTTTGGTGGCTCTGATCTGGTTGTGGTAGTCCGTCATGGCGTCCTTGTAGGTGGTAAAAAGGCAAAAGGAACAGGCAGGCACGAGAAAATAAAAACAGTGGTGGAATTAGAGACAAGACACAGATATGAATTTAAACTTGTTGCGTGCAACATGGACCGCGTGATCCACCCTGGTGTCACACATTTATGAATGATAAAGTTGATGGAGCAAAGTTACACTCCTAGGTCCAGTGCACATCATGTGGCGAAATTTTAACACAAATATATCTTCCATTTCTCCGATTTCAAGAATGAATCATTCCAACTGTTCCAATTAATTTCAATCATATATTTATTTCAAGTTCTTATTATTACACACGTAAGATGCTGATGTTTTCAACAACGTTTCTCATGCGACAGATATGCTCATCCGGCATTGGGTACAATACCGATCATGACTGAGGATGTTTGGTGGATTCTAGCGTGCCCAGAAAAAGGCACGGATGGGCATATCTGTCGCATGAGAAACGTTGTTTAAAACATCAGCATCTTACGTGTGTAATAATAAGAACTTAAAATAAATATATATATATTTTTTTATTTATTTGTATTTTCAAAAAATGACACCACAATACAACCACATCAACAGAAAAGAAAAACAAAACAACAACAAAAAAAACCATGATACATGAATACAATATATGCATAACTGTGTTCATACATTTCCCCACAAATTCAACCAAAATCCAAAACACATCAAAATATGAAGACGAGACAGATAAAACCTCTCATTCTCTCTAAGTGATAGTCATCTAGTCGCATTGGAGCAAAAAAGCATCTTTCGTCCATCCGTTCATTTCACCCAGTCTGACCGTACACCGCACCCCTCTGCAGCACCTAATGCGCAGCATTCTACTCAGGCGCAGCTGCCCTTGTCAGGAGAAAGAGTCTCAGGGGTTCCCAAATGTCCTTTGGTCGTGAAATCGTAGGCAGTTCTTCCGCGTATGTCTCCATGTTGTCTTTGCAGTAGACCAAGTCCTTTAGCCAGTGGTTCACTCTCGGCGCATGCTTCCCACCCCACGTAATTGCCACCCGTCGTGTGGCCATGAGCAGGGCCAGTCGTACAAACCTACCCTTCACACCCCTGGCGTAGGGTACACAACACAGCAGACATACAAGCGGAGTGCACTGTAGTTCAATAGCCGCCATTGTCTTCAAGTCACGAACCACAGCCTCCCAAAATTAAGCCACTCTACCACATCCCCAAGGGAGATGCAAGAAGTCAGCGCCTCCCTGTCCACATCGTGCACAGCTACTGGACTCACGCAGGCCAAATTTTTGCAAGCGTGCAGGGGTATAGTACACCTGGTGCATGTATTTAAAGTGTATGATGCGCAAATTACCGTTCATGGTAAGCGTGCCCGTCAATTCGCACACATATTTCCAATCTTTCTCCGATATTGGTTCGGGTAAACAGGCATTCCATCTCTCCCAGCTTCTGTCAGGCTGACCCAGGCATTCGTCCCTAACCATCTTGTACAGACGAGATATCAGCTTTTTATTGGTGGGAGTGGTGAGCACGAACTGGAGAGACAGCAGCGTGGGAGGCTCAAGAGGGTAGGTGTCATAATGGGCTCTGACCGCATGCCGAAGCCTGTGCATAGCAAATCTAAAGAGCAACGTTGGGTTACTAATATATTGTAAAGCGTCTGATGTGATAAAAGACCCCTCTGGGTAGAGATCCTGCATCAGCTGAAAGCCTGCCTCCTCAAGTAGCCGCATCGATGGTGCTTCATGGGTCACCGATAGCGCAGCATGGTGTTCTATTCGCATGGCTGGAGCATACAATGGCAGCTTATGCGCCAGACGCCCCATCTCCTGCCAGGCAGCCACAGTCGTATCCACTGTATTTATCTCCGTTCTTGGGGTCCCTCGCGCCCTGTGCGTGACCATGCTGTGCAATGGTATGGGGTAGACATCCCCCTCCTCCACCGCGACATGGGGTGTAAACGCATGCGGTCTCACCCAATAAAATGCATATTGGGCTTGCGCACACAAATAATAAACATAGAAATCTGGCGCCCCAAATCCACCTTTCCCATAATCACTTGTAAGAACTGACCACTTTACGCGAGCACTCTTGCCTCCCCAGACCAGCCTGAGCAAAGTGCCTCGGAGAGTGCTAAAAAACACTTTTGATAGCGCAACAAGTACAAAAATTGCGGCAGGACCACCATCTTAATAAGCGCGATCCTATCCGCCAGTGAGAGTGGCAGGCCCACCCATATATCCACCTGCCGTTCCAATTTGGTATGTGCCATTCCATAATTCTCGCGTATCACCCTGTCCGGGTCTCGGTGAACCCAGACGCCAAGATATTTTATGGGGTCTGCGGACCACATCAGCGGGAACTCCATGTCCGGTTGTGTCGTTGATTCCGTCAGTGGGATAACGATGGATTTATCCCAATTGACTTCAAGTCCCGACAAACGGCCAAACCTCACGTATTCCCTCAACAACTGTGCCAAGTACCTAGAGGGCTCACGCACAAAAAGTACCATATCGTCCGCATATAGCGAAATGGCGACTGGTCGGTAATGAAAATTTAGTGCCGTTTCCCTATGTCTCTGCCTCATGACACACGCTAGCGGCTCGAGTATAATAGCAAAAAGCAGCGGGGACAATGGGCAGCCCTGGCGAGTGCCCCTTTATATAGCAAACTGGTCAGATGTCAAACCTCCAACACGCACCCTGGCCGACAGATCTTCATACAGCACTCTTACCCACTGTAGGAATAGAGGCGGGAATCCCATGCGCCGAAGTATAAAAAACATATATTTCCACTCTACTGAGTCGAATGCTTTGGCCGCGTCCAGCATCACCGCCGCAGCAGACATGCTGGGTTCTAATATATGAAACATGGAGAATATTGTCCGGAGATTGTGGGATGTGGATCTGTCAGGTATAAAGCCCGATTGGTCAGGCAGCACCAGGCACTGCATCAGGGGTTGCAATTTAACCGCCAAGATCTTGGCCAGGATCTTGGCATCTATGTTGATCAGGGACAACAGGCGATAAGAGTCACATCTATCTGGGGGCTTGTCTTTTTTGAGTAGTGTGATAATCAGCGCCTGTCTCAACGAGGGGGGCAGTTTCCCAGTCTCATGGGCCTCCGCATATACCTCCAGCAGATATGGAGCTACCAATCAGCATATGCTTTGTAAAATTCGACCGTAAGGCCGTCTGGCGCCGGCGCTTTGCCATTGGAAAGGGCTAGTATAGCAGACCTGATATCTTCGATGCTAATAGGTAAATCTAAATATGCCCTATGGGCATCTGAAAGCCAGGCGCATGCCACATCCTCCAAGTACCCTTCAAACTCAGCCTCGGACGCCTCCCCTCTGGTCGTGTACAAGTCCGCATAAAAGTTGCGGAATTGCTCGGTAATGGCGAGGGGGTGATAGTGCTCCCTCCCGTGCGAGTCCGTGATCTTATCTATAGGAGGTTGCTCCATGCGGCTCTTAATCTTGTTTGCCAGCATACGTCCTGGTCTCCCGCCCTCTCCGTACCTACGCGCCGTATGTCTGCGAGAAAGGTATTGTATTTCCGCTTCAGCCAGGGCATCGTACTCCAGAACCCGCTCTTGTATACCGGCCAAGGTGGCAGCCGACGGAGTCGCTGCGTAGCTGCGTTCCAGTGCCTGAAGAGCGGTCGCAGCCCTGCGGAGCTGCTCTCTGATATCTTTCAAAATGCCTGCCGTGGTGCTGATGCATACCCCCCGAATTGTAACCTTAAAAGCCTCCCACAGAGTGGAGGCGTCATCCACGGAGCCTTTATTTAGTGTAAAATATTGTTCAATAGCTTCCCGCACCGTAGCTTCGTACACAGGGTCGAGTAATGCCTCCGGGCGGAACCGCCATGTAAAAGGACGTGGCACGGCCGTCGGAACCTGTATGTCTAATTGCACCGGATTATGATCCGATAACGTACGCGGTAAGTTCGCTACCTCCAGCACCCATTCTATTGCCTCCCTCCCAGCAACCAGTAGTCGAGTCGCGACCACGTGTTATATAATGGTGTCGCATGCGTCCCCTCCTTCACACAGGCATTGCGCACCCTCCACACATCGCTCAATCCAAACTCTACCATAGCACTCTTCACACAGTGGGCCACTCTGGGAGTTCGGTGTGACAGTGGATTGGATTTATCCAGCTCAGGATTCAAATAGGTGTTTAAATCTCCTCCCCACAGAATATTCGCTTCCGGCCAGGTCCTTAGCTTAGCATATACTTGTAAAAAAGCCTCAGGGTCATCCGCAATAGGCCCGTACATATTAATTATAGTAACCAAGGATCCACCCAGCTTCCCTTGCACCATTGCACACCGTCCCCCCGCATCCACATATGTCCGGGTAGATACAAATGCAACACCTCGCTTAACCAGCACTAGTGTACCTCTAGCATATGATGAAAATGATGATGCCAGCTTAAACCCCGCCCATCTTCCTGCAATACTGCGCTCTGTATGTTTGTTCAGGTGTGTTTCCTGCAATAGTGCGATGTGTATGTCGTGACGAGTCAGGTAAGCCAGCACCTGGCGTACTTTCTTGGGAGAATTAAGGCCCCGCACATTCCACGTCAGCAGCCGATAGTGCTCACCCATGGCCAAGCCAAATGATCCCTGACAACCAGCTGCGCAGCTCGGTCAACAATAGAAGGGCAGTACCAGTGCTATTTGCGGCCAGTGCTCCATACTGAGCAACACTCACTCCAATCGTCCACACTGCAACAATCACACAAATAATATACAACACATATCCCCAACATCCCTCCCACCTCCCCCTCCCACTCTAACCTCCCAATTAGGTCGAGAACTACTCCATCCCCCCTCCCACACATATACCCCTTCTTCCATACTACTCAACAAGTGGGGAACACCCGCTAGGGGAGAGGAAACGGCAGCGAACACTCCCACCGTGGTGAGACTTTGCCAGACTGAACTGTGTGGCACACCTGCGTGCCGTGTATCTGGAATGTGGTCAACAGCTTTCGCGCCGACCCTAAATAATTCAATGCAACTACATGCAAACCTGCGACATAAGTGTACGGGAATCGTTCATATCATTCAACTGCTTAACCATTCAAGGGCAGCTCGGTAACTGCCCACAACTCTGTGATAACTGTACCTTTTCCCGCAGAGAAAATAGAATACAACAATAACCCAGTACCACTACCCCTAATCCGTGTCCTCTAAATTCGACGAGGCGGAGGGACTCCCTCCCGGACCCTGTCGGTGCCTAGATTTGCAGATATGCTTGGAGAATTTCAGGGCAGATTTTGAGTCCGTGAAGAAATGTGCCTGCCCCTCATGAGTAATTTTCAACTTGGCCGGATACAGCATTGCATATGATACTGAGGCAGTCTGCAGCAGCTTCTTCACCGGCACAAACTCTCTACGCGCCGCCTGCACCGTCGGGGTGTAGACCGGATAGAAGGACAGGTTATCTCCCTTGTAATTGATGGGGGCCTTAGCCCTGGCCTCTCTCAGGATAGCGTCTCTGTCGGCATAATTCAATAGACGTGCTATGATCGGGCGCGGCGGTGCTCCCGGTCTAGGCCTGGGCCCTAGTGATCGATGCGCTCTTTCAACTATCATTACTTTGGACAACACGGGTTCAAACAGTTCACGCAACAGACCATCGATGAAGGTCTCCATTTTGGATATGGGGGTGGATTCTGACAAGCCAATTATGCGCAGGTTGTTGCGCCTTGAGCGCGCCTCTAAATCCTCGTTTTTGGCTGTTATGACCTCTAGGATCTTCTCCATTTGTAGGATTTGGGTCCGAGATTCCGCCTGTGTGTCCTGCGTGTCCGATACTCTGTTTTCCAGGACATCTAATCTTTGTTCATGCTTGTCCACCTTCTTTTTAACGACATCAAGGCCTGCTGCTAGCGCATCGATTTTACTGTCTATGGATTTCATCCCAGACCGCAGTTCGAGTAAGATTGTCCAGGTATCGTCCTCCAATACTTCTGCCGTTCCTGAGGCCCCGTGCACTTCAGGCTGATCACCCATGGCTTCACTCGCGCGTGTGTTGCGTTTATTTTCAAACTGGAGTTTCGGTTGCTTGGGGTCAGGCTTTCCCATTATGATGATAGACCGTAAACAGAGCCCAATGCGCCGTCCCGGCTATATCTCGCCGCCGAGTCGAAATCCCAGTGCTTGGATCCACTGCACCAATGGTCTCTCTCCCCAGCAATGCGATAGTTGTGCACCACGCCACAGTGCACTGGTTAGTAGAGCACCCGTTGCAGGCGCCTGGCGCAGATAGTCACAGGAGGGCACCGTGGACGCGACTACAGCCTCGATTCCCCCGCCGCCGCTCACTGCCACACAGGTAGCCGCCGTTCAGGTCCCAGGAAGCGACCCCGCACAGAATGAGTCCACGTTGTTGACTAGTAGTCCTCAGTGATGCCACATCTCGAGTCAAGGCTATTACCCCTGCACCTCGCTGTTTGCCTTGCGCGGCACCTCCACTTTGCCACGGTGAAAGTTCGTCGCCAGTGCCACAATTCGTAGTGCTTCAGACTCTCCAAGGTTTCGCCAGCACTCTCGCATGGAGCGAGGGTCACACGCGGTCCCCCTCCCCGCAACCCGAAAGCACCAGCTATGCCCCGTGCACCCCAGCCCGCACCAGCAGACTTGGGCCTGCACTGAGGCAGTTCTACCAGTGCCTCCACGTCACGGGGGGCAAGCTCGCGTGCTCCCCCGCAGGTGGGCCGGAGCAGTGCCCTCCCGTACCCGGTGCGATCAGCCCGCCCTGGCCTCCCCAGACACCGCCAGTCCCAGAGGCAGCGGTGTCTAAGAAGCACCCCGCAGACCCACCTGCACCTGTCCCGAAAGCAGCCCTCGCCCCACTCACCGCACACAGGCTCCGACTTCCAGCAGCTCCCAGCCGGGCACCGCACCTCCCGCGTCGGTCGTCTCCGTGCCCCGGGACTCACTCCGCCGCGACTGCAGCCCACGCCGCACCGGTCGCGTCCCCGTCACTGGAAGCACCCTCCGTCGGTCATGCGTCGTGTCCTAGGGCTCAGCTCTCCACCTCGGACAGCACCGCCAGTACGAGTGCCGGGCCTTTTCCCCTTCAGTCGCACAGGACTCTGGCCCCGATGTCGCGGGCAGGCGCCATTTTCACTGTGGTCGGCCCGGACCGAGACCCGCTGTTTTCGGCGGTTCCTCCGCTCCAATAATCACCGCAGCGTCACTGATCCGGCCACTGGGATGTGGTCACCGCTGCATGTAGTTTCTCAGCGCCGCAGGCGTTTATGACATATGGTATTTGCCGTATGTTCGTGTCTGGCTCGCGGAGCTCCCTCAAGAGGCAGCCATTCCGCCTCGCGCCGTAGCCACGCCCTCCAAGAACTTGAAATAAATATATGATTGAAATTAATTGGAACAGTTGGAATGATTCATTCTTGAAATTGGAGAAATGGAAGATATATTTGTGTTAAAATTTCACCACATGCTGTGCACTGGACCTAGGAGTGTAACTTCGCTCCATCAACTTTAGCATTCATAAATGTGTGACACCAGGGTGGATCACGCGGTCCATGTTGCACGCAACAAGTTTAAATTCATAAATCGGAGGAACTACGGTCAAGATGAAAAGATTGGTGTGCACTGTATCATTTTGTTACTCAAGTAAATCGTCTGCCCTAACTACATGTAGCGCCCATCGGATTACAAGCCAAATAGATTATATGAAGACTGCACACGTAGGATGGTACATCCCAGTAACAGATTTTTATCAATTTGTGTTGGATTTCCGAGTTCATGGACACTATTAATTTGAGTGATTTTGTGTTTGCAAACGTTGTGTTTCATGCGCAGTATATCTGCAGATGTGGGGATTACAAATGTTAATAGCCAAGCACGAGCGTTATAATTTACATCTTAAGGGAGGGCGGGGTACTCTGATTTGTTCGGGGAGAGCTCTTGAATTTAGCTAGGGTAAGAGCAATTTCTGTAACAGCATGCAACAGTAGGTCTGTGCTTAAACGCAGTCGTCAACAGTGCATTATGGTTAATGGAGTTTTGGAGGACTGATCAGATAACTGTGGGGTTGCGGACATTGGTTAATTGTGAGGGGTGGAGTTTTGTTTTGCTAATTAAGGGAGGGGGAAAGCTAGGTATGAACGGAACGCTTTCTTTTGTGAGCAAAACAAATTGAGGAGTTGATGACACTGGATGAAGTTATGAAGGAATGAAAGCAAGTTTGTGTTGTTTTTTATCACAGAATCGCGCAGTCAACATAAGGCGGCAGCACTGTTATGAGGGTTAACATCACGTTGGGTGTATGTTGCAATGGGAAAGTTAATTCAGGAAGTAAGATGGAGTGGGGTTGAGGCTCTCTCAGGCTAAATCGTTAGAGCGTACAGCTACGCTTGTAGAGGGAATACGCCGTGCGGAGTCGGTTGTAATAGCATGACAAGTTTCCTTGCATAACATTTGTGACTGTTTGTGAAGACATGGGGATCCTGAACTACAAATCTAATGATATTGTTTTTATCCGTATTAAACCCCTGACGAAGGGCCACTTTTGGCTCGAAATGCATTGGGTACAATACCGATCATGATTGAGGATGTTTGGTGGATTCTAGCGTGCCCAGAAAAAGGCCCGGATGGGCATATCTGTCGCATGAGAAACGTTGTTGAAAACATCAGCATCTTACGTGTGTAATAATAAGAACTTGAAATAAATATATGATTGAAATTAATTGGAACAGTTGGAATGATTCATTCTTGAAATCGGAGAAATGGAAGATATATTTGTGCTAAAATTTCGCCACACGCTTTGCACTGGACCTAGGAGTGTAACTTCGCTCTATCAACTTTATCACACAGGGATATGTGCCATGTCGACTCTTCACTTTGTTCTGCACCAAGACACGCAGCCTGCAAAGTCATTGTGTGAGTGTAAAGGTACAGGACCTCTAAGGGTGGCACAATAAGTGCTGCAGCCCTTAGAGGCCTTCCCTGGTCACAGTGCCCTGGGTACCTGTGGTACCATTTACCAGGGACTGATCTGTGGCCAGAGAGTGCCAATTGGGTTTGGTCTCCAATGCAGTTTTAGGGAAAGAACATAGGCCCTGGGTACCTGATTGGCAGGAGCCCAGGGCACACTCAGTCAAAGTACATCAGCAGTTCAGCAAAAAGTGGGGGCAACCATGCAGAAAGAGGGCACTTTCTCACAGATGTGGCGCCAAAAGTTGTGCTTGGAATACTTTACGGCTTCACAGGCCGCACCTCAGGTTACCTGCTAAGTGGCCGGGGAGAAGTGTGAAACGAGGCGAGTGGATGAATTAATACACCCCGTTGCCTGCCCGTGTTGTAAACCTCGCATGGATGGTGCTTAAATATTGGAATTCAGTAACAGCGGTAGGAAGGCATCTAACAACGCCCGCCGATGTCAGTGGTAGCGAGCGCCTGAGTCGGAGGACCCACGCTGCTCACACGACAGTCGGGTAAGTGACGCATTACTCTTCATTCCTCCGCAGCTTGTCTGTCAAGTGTACTGGACTGTTTTCCAGCTGCTCTCTTGCGATTAGGACTCAGCACAGGCTTACGGAGCCCGTAGAACTTGTGCACAATACTAGTTTGAGGGCATCCTCCAGAATATATACGGAGACCTTGATTTAACATCAAGCGCTTAGGAAACATGGCAACACGACGCGATTACAAACGAAGGGAAGCAATGAAGGAATTGTTTAAACAGGTACCAGACACTCCAGCTTCTGGTAACAATGAAACAAAAGTGCGTGGGGCAGAAGCATTGTCAAACAAACAGACATGGGACAAATTAGTAAAATTGTCCAAAAAGGAACCGTCAAAATGGTGGGAGGCGGAAACGTTACAAAAATAAGTAGAGATGGAAAGAATCCCGAGAGGATTGATGATCTTTATTATTCTAACTCTCCAGGATCCAGATCCAGAGATGCTAATTGAATGGACAGGTAATACGCAACTATGTTCGACAATAATGTTAAAAATCTTGATTAAATATGCCTGGAAAGAGCGCAATAAACTTCTGGAAGAAATTTAAACAATCACTAAGACACTCACAGAATTGTGCACCAAAGAGGAATTTGAGTTAGAGATGGCCAACATAGACAAGAAATTGGATAAAGCTGAAGAAGAAATTAAAGCAAAAAAACAAAGAAAATTTCATAGAGATTTCAAAGATTATACAAGAAGCCAAATGCTAACCTTTGGCAGAAAATATGACAAAATTCGGGACACATAAGAAGAAAAATCTGAACTCACAAAAACTGATAAGACAAATATACCTGATAAAATAAATGTACCTTCTGAGGCAATATCGATCGCAGAAGATGAGACAAATACTGAGAGCAACACATCAGCAGCTTCTATGAGCTCTGCTGGCTCTGATGTAAGGGGAGTAAAAACCAGAGTTTTAAAGGAATTCCAACTGCTTTCAAGAGAAAGAGCGGAAGCACAATCATTTAGAGGAACACAAAGAAAATGTGGGCAAGGAGGAAGAACCAGAGATACAAAAGCAACAAAAGACAACGACGGCTCATTGGAAGTGAAAACAAGGGGCCAAACAAAGAAGAAATGATGGGTCAAGAAAGAAACGTGGTAAACCTCTCAACTACTCCTTTGACCACTAACCAAACTGAAGTACTATCTTTGGGATTGTCCTTTTGCCTGACTACTAACTTTAACTACACCCAAAGTAGGATAGATTTATTTCACTTCACTAGGAAGCTCAGGTTAAAACGCTGGTTTGAATTGAAACACCGTAAAACAAATTTAACAGTGCAACCAACTAATTTGACAATTGATGATGCAGATCTTTTACAAACAAATTGTGGCATAAATGAGACAGGGACTAACAGTGATAATCCTATTCTGAATTTAATGAACTTTGATTTAGATTATGATTTAAATTGTCCCAATGTTTTTAAACCAAAATCAATTTTTCTGCCTCCGGTATCTTGTGATGCTATAGATGTATTTAAAAAGGGAATTATTAAAGACCTACAAAAAATGAGATTCAATGAAATAACCAAGAAAAAGAATCTGAAACCACACCACTTTAAAGCCATCAAAGAGCTTAGTGACAGGAAGGATATTGTAATCAAGAAATCCGACAAAGGGGGCAATATAGTGGTGATACCGATTGAAATGTATTTAACAGACGAGAAGGGTACAGACAGTTAAATGATGGATCAAACTATAGATTATCCAACAAAGAGGCAGCATTACAGTCCAATGCAGTCTATAATGGGCTTTTGACTAAATGGAAAGATGATGGACTACTGGACCAGGATGAATTTAACTTCTTAAAATGTGATTTCCAAAGTTACCAGTTTTATATTTCTTGCCCAAATTGCATAAGAACAGTAACAACCCACCAGGAAGACGCACTGTTTCGTCTATGGGCAGCACACTAGAAAATACCTCACGTTATGTTGATCATTTTATAAGACCTTTTGTGGAAGGATTAGCCTCATACATTCGTGACTCAGGAGATTTTTTGAGAATTATTGATGATATTGTTTGGGAAGACAAATACCTTTTAATGTCACTCGATGTCAACAGCTTATACACTTGTATACCTCACGATTTAGGTCTACAAGCTTGCAGATATTTTTTGAAATCACAATCACTCTCATATCTATTACATACTGAAATGATTTTGGATACAATGGCTTTTTGTCTATCGAATAATTTTTTCCTCTTTGATAATAAAATCTATTGCAGACTCAGGGAACGGTAATGGGCACCTGCTTCGCCCCCAGCTACGCAGGTTTATACCTGGGCTGGTGGGAGAAACAGGTGGTCAGACCGAATCATCTGTTTGATTTCCATGTCGTTCTCTGGGTCAGATACATAGACGACATATTCTGCATTTGGGATGGACCACAGGAGACAGCGGTGGAATTTGTGAGGAAGCTAAATGAGAATGAGTTGAATTTGTCTTTCACTAGCAGTTACAATAAATGTGAAATTGAATTTCTAGATCTATACTTAGAGGTGAATAACAACAAACTAGAAACTAAGCTATACTGGAAATAGACAGCTGGGAACAGCCTATTGCATGAATCCAGCAGCCATCCCCACAATTTAATCTCTAGTATCCCATATGGGGAAGTACTGAGAGCTAAACGAAATTGCAGCTCACAGGAAAAATCAAAGTGCATGACAAAAATATTTCTAGAGAGAGGCTATTCCAAAAAATGTATAGAATCAGCTAAAAACAAGGTAAATACAATAAAGAAAAACCAACGGGGATGCTGGACGGAGTGTTGAACATTGCAAGCACTCACCCCCAGTCAACTGATCTGGGTTTAATCCATCATCATTCTTTAGCTCACTCCGCCACCCCAGTTCAGACATGGCCATATGCAAATCAGTCTGACCCCGTGCTCACTACGCCACTGGAGTCAAGCTATCCTGGCTGATGAAGGCTGATAGCCTGAAACCGGTCCTAGGATGCTTGATTCCGGTCCAGGGAAGACATGGCTTGGCAGTTCGGTCTGGACTGTTCCCATGAGGCACAGGGTCAAGACTGATTTGCATATGGCTATGTCTGAACTGGGGTGGCGTGGTGAAGCAAAATAACGATGGATTAAACCCAGATCTGTGACTGGGGGTGAATGTTTGCCAATGTGCAGCATTCCGTCCATCATCTTGTGTGTTTTGCATTTCGCCCTAAGTGGGAAGGGTATGCCCAGACGTGGGTCCCGTGCTCACTACGCCACTGGAGTCAAGCTATCCTGGCTGATGAAGGCTGATAGCCTGAAACCGGTCCTAGGATGCTTGATTCCGGTCCAGATTAAACCCAGATCTGTGACTGGGGGTGAATGTTTGCCAATGTGTAGCATTCCGTCCATCATCTTGTGTGTTTTGCAAATACAATAAAAAGACAGGATTTTCTTCTCCCAAAAACCCAATCTATATCTGATTGTCCAACCATCAGCTATATAACAACACAGAATCCCAGGCACTGAGACGTGTTTAAAAAACACTGGCATATCTTGAAAACAGACAATATTCTCAATAAATGTCTGGAGGGTTATCCTAAACTAACATTCAGGAAAAATAAGTCACTCAAAGACATGCTATGCAGGAACACTCTGCCTAAGCATATGAAGTCAAACCAGATCAAAGGTTTTTTCCGCTGTCTAAAATGCAAAGCCTGCAAAAACACAGAGAATGCAAAAAAGATAAGACTGAACGAAGATCACAGGGAATTTGAAATCAGTGAATATCTAACATGTCATTCGGATTTTTGTGTATATTGTCTTAAATGTCCTTGTAATAAGTATTATATTGGCAGCACTATACATAAAGCCAAATTACGGGTGTTGGAACACATGAGAGCCATAAAAAACGTGAATAAGCAATACCCAGTAGCAAGACATTTTGAGGCAGAACACTCTAGTAAAGCGAATTTACTCAATTTTATGTACTTGACAGAGTTCCTATCAATATCAGGGGAGGCAACAGGGTTCAGGAGTTAAGACGCCTAGAATCTAGGTACATTATTGAATTCCAAACCATGCACCCAATCAGTCTTAATCATGATGAGGAGATAGCAGTACATTTGGGATAAATCATGTTAACATTTCCTGGACTTTGATTTCTGATAGTGTGGTCACTCATGCATGAAATTCAAACTGTGCATTTGTTCGTTCCATATAAGAAGATAATTGTACTTATATGACAATATGTACATCTGTATGGGAAAATGAGACTCCGGTACATATCCCTAAATTTTGTTTGTACAAAAAGTTTTTTTTAAATATGTTTTTAATGGGTTATAGGGGACACACAACGATCTTAATAATTTGTATTTGTTTTGTTGTTACAGGTATGAACTGTGATCTGATGTAAAACCACAAGAAGAGCAAAAGAATGCTAAAATATCTATTTCAATTGCAAGTATGGACTGTCATCATTTTGTATTTGACCATTTCGCACATGAGTTTCTTCATTGGTGTAAGAGTTTTAATTGGAGTATTATCCATCACCGTATTATTATTTCATTATGCCTGAATATCTTGAATATCCTTAATGGTTATTAGTAAGCCCACTTGGGCTCAATGTTGTAATACCAGGGGAGAGGAGTTGGCCTAACGGCTAGGGCGGTCGACCTCGAATCTGGGGAACTGGGTTCGAGTCTCGGCAATGACGCTGAACATCCTGTGATTCTGGGCAAATCACTTAATCTCCCCGTGCCTAACAAAAATGAATGTGTCCTCATGTAACGCAACTGGTGCTATGTAAAGCGCTCTGATACCCAATACCTTCGGGTCAAGTTCGCGCTATATAAAACTCTTAAATAAATAAAAAAAATAAAAAAATACCTGCAAGGATTACAATTGCAATTGTGTTCTGATTGATGTCATCTTTTTTGTGTTGCAACCTTGGAAATAAAACCGTAACTGCAATCTGCAGTGAGGAGACCTGTGGATTCTTCTTTGGTGCGCGATGTGGCACCAAAAGATGTGCTTGGAACACTTTACGGCTTCACATGCCACAACACAGGTTACCTGCTAAGTGGCTGGAGAGAAGTGTGAAACGAGGCGAGTATATATATATATATATATATATATATATATATATATATATATTCACTGAAAAAACCATAGGTTTTAGGGACAGTTATAGTTACTTGGACATTGCACTCGTACAAAACCCGTGAAATTCCCCCGTTATAGTTAGTTCAGCTAACTATAACTCGCGCCCCCGCAATGCACTGCTGATGACGTCACATATTACATCACTCATGACATGGTCAGTGACATCACTGATGACATCACTGATGACATCTCAAATGACATCACTGATGACATCATCCAGTGACTGTGTTTCTGTAAAGTTTAAATATTTTTAATATATATAGGAAAAGACGTATTGAAGAATGAGTCGGTGTGTAAGTGTCTGTATGGATGATTTAGTAGGTGCGTGACTGACTCTATAAGTGAGTGATTTAACGTATCTTACTGAATGCATGGGTTAGTGACTAATCTGGGTGAATGTCTGTATCCGTCTGTCTGTTGCTGTGTAAGTGGCTGCATGTGTTTGTGAATAGCTATATGAGTGTCTATATGAGTTATTGAATGCTTGTCTGAGTATCTGTATGGGTGCCTGAGTGTTTGTGTGGGAGGGGTGTGTGCAACTCTGTGCATAGATGTGTGAGTGGGTGATTCACTGGGTGGATGGTTTCAAGAGTGCATCTGTGATAGACTGTATGGGTGGGTAAGTGTGTGTAAGAGTGTGTTAGTGAGTGAATGTATGTCCCAGTGGTACATGTGAGTAACTACATATGTGAAAGGCAGTGTATATGTGTGTTGGAGTATATAAATAGCTATAAGCAAGAGTGAGTGATTGTGATAGTGGCTGTATGGATGAGTGTGTGCTTGTATCAGTGATTGTATAAGAGCGTAACAATGTGCTACTATTTGTATGAGTAAGTGAGCTGGTGTGTGTATAACTGTATAGGTGAGTAAATGGCAGTGTGTTTAATTATTTGCATGACTGACTAGGTGTCTGAGTATCTCTATGGATGAGTGGCGTTGTTTGAGTGTCTATATAGGAGTAAGAGTGCATATGATAGTCCTGTACTGAGTGACCGTAAGTATGAGTGACTGTACGGGTGAGTGAGTGGATGTGTGTGTGTAGACCTAAGAATCAGTGAGTGGGTATGTAGTTATTGGTGTTGGTGTGTCTATGGTTTTGCGAATGGCAGTCTGTAATTTAGAGTGGGTGTATCAAAGATTATATTAGGGTGTGAGGAGGTGCATCAGATTATCACGTGGATGATGTCATCAGTGATGTCATTTGAGATGTCATCAGTGATGTCATCAGTGATGTCACTGACCATGTCATGAGTGATGTAATATGTGACGTCATCAGCAGTGCATTGCGGGGCGCGAGTTATAGTTAGCTAAACTAACTATAACGGGGGAATTTCACGGGTTTTGTACGAGTGCAATGTCCAAGTAACTATAACTGTCCCTAAAACCTATGGTTTTTTCAGTGAATTTCAAAGGTTTTTTAAATGCTAATTTGTAACTATAACGTGTCTGAAACCTATGGTTTTTTCAGTGACTTTCAAAGGTTTTTTAAATGCTAATTTGTAACTATAACGTGTCTGAAACCTATGGTTTTTTCAGTGAATTTCAAAGGTTTTTTAAATGCTAATTTGTAACTATAACGTGTCTGAAACCTATGGTTTTTTCAGTGAATTTCAAAGGTTTTTTAAATGCTAATTTCTAACTATAACGTGCCTGATACCTACGGTTTTTTCAGTGAATTTCAAAGGTTTTGTAAATGACAATTTTTAAATGTATTAATTGTTATATTAATTTTTTTCATACTGATTTACTACATTTTTAGAAACAATTTTTTTTTACATATTTTATTTTTTAAATTACATTGTAATTACATTATACATTACATTACAAAAAATACTTTCTCAGAATGAATTACTTTAGTTTAAATACTTTGCACATAGGCAATAGACTTTTAAGTACAGTAGTTACAGTTGTTGCAATGGG
Organism: Calotriton arnoldi; assembly: GCA_963921515.1. Lineage (NCBI taxonomy): Eukaryota > Metazoa > Chordata > Amphibia > Caudata > Salamandridae > Calotriton > Calotriton arnoldi. The sequence goes on from CAWUFW010000497.1 coordinate 1,843,144, forward strand.
CAACACATTTTCAAACACAATGCAACATTCAGCTCAATGTGAATTTCTAGTTAAATGCAATTAGTTACTTTATGGATTACTTTTCTAACCACAGGACTGGATCCTAGATTCAGTCCTGGTACATCTCCTGTAAACAGTTGAGTAAAAGCGTTTTGGTTACAGTCGTGATTTTTAAGGAATATTATTGTATTTTAAAAGTTGACACTTAGAAACTTTTTCTCATAGAATCACCAATGTTATCCTATGGAAGGAAATTCACTTAGCAGGTAAAAACTGTTATCGTTACTTTTTCTTACTCAGTGTTGGATCCTGGATCCAGCACTGGTGCATCTCCTGTAAACAGTTGAAAGAATGCGTTTAAGTCATACAGGTGATTTTTAAGGAATATTTGTAGTTTGTAAAAATCAACACTTTGAAACTTTTTGCTGAAAACCAGACAATGGATTCCTATGGAAGAAAATATAAGTTACTGGTAAGTACGGTTAAAATTACTTTTCAGGGTCAGTGCTGGGCTAAAAGATGCAGCACTGGGTTCTCTCCTGATAACAGGTGAGTAAATTGGTATTCGTACTTTGGTTGATTTTAGAGGAATATTATAAAGTTCAAAAACTCCACACTTAGAAGAATTTCCAAGTGAAACCAGTCAATGTTAGCCTATGAAGGTAATTCAAGTTACCGGTAAGTACGGTTAAAATTACTTTTCAGGACCAGTACTGGGCTGAAAGATGCAGCACTGAGGTCTCTCCTGATAACAGGTGAGTAAATCAGAATTCGTATTTCGGCTGATTTTAGAGGAATATTTGTATGTTTCAAAAATCAACACTTAGAAACTTTTTCAGCAAAAAGCAGGCAATGATATCCTATGGAAGGAAATTCAAGTTACTGGTAAGTACGGTTAAAATTACTTTTGAGGATCAGTACTGGGCTGAAAGATGCAGCACTGAGGTCTCTCCTCATAACAGGTGAGTAAATCGGAATTCGTATTTCGGCTGATTTTAGAGGAATATTTTAAAGTTCCAAAACTCCACACTTAGAAGAATTTCCAAGTGAAACCAGTCAATGTTAGCCTATGAAGGAAATTCAAGTTACCGGTAAGTACGGTTAAAATTACTTTTCAGGATCAGTACTGGGCTGAAAGATGCAGCACTGAGGTCTCTCCTGATAACAGGTGAGTAAATCGGAATTCGTATTTCGGCTGATTTTAGAGGAATATTTTAAAGTTCCAAAACTCCACACTTAGAAGAATTTCCAAGTGAAACCAGTCAATGTTAGCCTATGAAGGAAATTCAAGTTACCGGTAAGTACGGTTAAAATTACTTTTCAGGACCAGTACTGGGCTGAAAGATGCAGCACTGAGGTCTCTCCTGATAACAGGTGAGTAAATCGGAATTCGTATTTCGGCTGATTTTAGAGGAATATTTTAAAGTTCCAAAACTCCACACTTAGAAGAATTTCCAAGTGAAACCAGTCAATGTTAGCCTATGAAGGAAATTCAAGTTACCGGTAAGTACGGTTAAAATTACTTTTCAGTACCAGTACTGGGCTGAAAGATGCAGCACTGAGGTCTCTCCTGATAACAGGTGAGTAAATCGGAATTCGTATTTCGGCTGATTTTAGAGGAATATTTTAAAGTTCCAAAACTCCACACTTAAAAGAATTTCCAAGTGAAACCAGTCAATGTTAGCCTATGGAAGGAAATTCAAGTTACTGGTAAGTACGGTTAAAATTACTTTTCAGGACCAGTACTGGGCTGAAAGATACAGGACTGAGGTCTCTCCTGATAACAGGTGAGTAAATCGGAATTCGTATTTCGGATGATTTTAGAAGAATATTTGCACAATGGTGAAGGGAGGGGCGGGGCCTGAGGTGACATCTGTGCAAACGCGCCCCGTGGCGCGTTTTAAGTTGGGGGATTAAGTCCCCTTGAATCCTGAGGGTCCCTAGGGGCCAACTAGCCCACCAGGAACCTCCAATATGCGCCAGGGGCTGCGTTGCAGAGACGTGTAGAGAGGCCACACCCCTTTTACACCTCTCTGCAACGCAGCTCTGTGGCGCTTTCTGGATGTACCTGTTGGGCTAGTTGGCCCCCAGGGACCCTCAGGATTGAAGGGGATTTAATTCCCCATCTTAAAACGCGCCACGGGGCCTGTTTGCACACATGTCACCTGAAGCCCCGCCCCTCCCTTCACCACTGTGCAAACGCGCCCCGTGGCGCGTTTTAAGTTGGGGGATTAAGTCCCCTTGAATCCTGAGGGTCCCCGGAGTCCAACTAGCCCACCATATACCTCCAAAAGCGCCACAGAGCTGCGTTGCAGAGAGGTGTAAAAAGGGGTGTGGCCTCTCTACACGTCTCTGCAACGCAGCCCCTGGCGCATATTGGAGGTTCCTGGTGGGCTAGTTGGCCCCCAGGGACCCCCAGTATTCAAGGGGAATTGTTCTCCCTCTGCAAACGTGCCAGGGGCGCGTTTGCAGAGTGGTGAAGGAAGGGGGGCCTGCGGGCCCGATCGTTTTTTTTTTATTTTATTTTTTTGTCCCCTGAAGGGGGGCTGTGTGGCCCCCCTTCCTTTTTCCTGTTTTTGGGCCCTGGGGACCCCATCCCCCAGGGCCTTACCCCTTTTTTTAAATTTTATTTTATTAAAAAAAAACGGGAAGGGGGCCGCGTGGCCCCCCTTCCCTGGGCCTGTATTGGCCCCGGGGACCCCATCCCCCGGGGCATGGCCTTTTTTTTTATTTTCTTGGGAGGGGGGCTGCGTGGCCCCCCTCCTCAGGCCATTTAAGGCCCCGGGGACCCCATCCCCCGGGGCCGGCCTTTCCATTTTTTTTTTTTTTTTTTTTTTCTTTTTTGGGGAGGGGGGCCGCGTGGCCCCCTCCTGGGCCACTACTTGCCCCGGGGACCCCATCCCCCGGGGCTGGCCCTCTCCGTTGGGGACTGTGGGGGTCCCCAATCCCCCCACAGTCCCGCCGGCTCCCCACGTCCCTTGGGAGCCGGCATTGCTGTCCCACATGGGGAGCAGCTGACATGCTGCTCCCCATGTGGAAAAGCAATCGGCTTTGGATATTGGAAGAGAGAGCAGGTTTCCCTGCTCTCTCTTCCAATATCCAAAGCAGTTTGCTATGGCAGGACGGGAGCCGCGAGGCTCCCGTCCTGCCATAGCAAACTACAGTGTCCCGGGGGTAGGCACCCCGGGACACTGCAGGAGCCGGCCCTGGGGGTGGCGGTCCCCAGGGCCATCAAGGGCTCCAGGAGGGGGCCGCGCGGCCCCCTCCCTACATCAGCACAGCCCCGGGGAGGTGGTGGTCCCCGGGGCTTCGGGGTCCAAAACGGACCCCCATTTTAATTTGTTAGTGCCCCGGGAGGTGGCGGTCCCCGGGGCGTGTGGGGGGCTGGAGCCCCCCACACAGGTTGTTTAATTTTTTTAAAAAAGCCCCGGGGAGGTGGTGGTCCTCGGGGCTGCGGGAGGGCTCAGAGCCCTCCCGCACCATTTTTAAAAGAAAGCCCCGGGGGTGGTGGTCCCCGGGGCTTGGGGGGCCCTTTGAGGCCCCCACACAAAATTAAACCCCCCACCATGCCCCCGGGACTTGGGCCACCCGGGGGCAAAATACAATCGAAGCGCGGTAGTCCGCGCTTCGATTTTTTTTTTTTCGGCAGGATTCGCGCACCCTGAGCGCATCCTGCCGATTTTTTAAAAAAAATTTTTTTTTTTTTTTTGCCCAGGGGGTCCTTGTGGGACCCCCTGAGCGAACCTAGGGGGTCAGGGTGTTTCTACCCTGCCCCCTTTGTGTGTAAACATCGATATATATAATCAGTTCATTTTATTTAACATTATTTCCTGGGGGTCTATTTTAAATCCTTGCCTCCATTATTTTTATAAAAGGGTGTTGCTGTATCATTTTTTTTCTTTTTCAGTCCTAAATAACACAAACTTGAAACGAAGGTATTGGAGCACTTAACATGAGCATTAGTTACATTGCACAAGATAACATTGATTTTTTCTATGTAGTTCTACTTTTCATCATCCTTTTCTCCTACTAGTTTTGACCTGCCGCTTCATGGTTTTACTTTCGAGCAATTCAAATGTATGGCCCCCAACATACTGTATATGTTTTTTCATATCCTTTCTCTGAGAAGTGCCTCTCTTTTTGCAAGGCCACAACCATTTTTGTGAGCTGGTAATACAGTTATTTTGCCTCTGTGCACTGGTACACTGCTAAACAGGCCCCAGTGCATGTGGTCTGACCGCTAAAACATGTCAAATTATCCAACAGCTAAATGGCATATTTAACTTTCTTATACTTCCACGGTATATGGTGTCCAAATTACACCTATGACAGTTAAATGTCACCTATGGACTACAGCACTACTGTGCCATCCACTAGTGTGGCCATGCTAACATGATTCTAGGCCTGCCACAGCAGCTGCAGTTTGAAATTGCAACCCGACCAGTCAAAATAAATAGTTTCTGACAGGAGAAACCCACCTTTTAACTATTAGTAAGACACCCCTTTGTAGGTCTTGCAGCCCAGAAACAGTGTGTCGTATTTAAAAGTAGGACACGTAAAAAATAAAACTTCCTGCTCATATCTCTCGCCCATATCTCCCTCTTTCCACCTGAGCCACCCCTTCCCCGCTCTCTCCTGCCTCTGTTCCTCTCACTCTCACATCCCCGCTCTATCCCTCGGACACGCACCGACCCCCTCCCATGCCATAGGTCTCTACCATCTCCCGACCCCCCTTCATGCGTGTTGGCATGGGCTCCACCCCCCCATAGTGCCCCGTGGGGCACAACAGACTAATGGCACGAGACACCTCTCACTCTGCTTACGCCCTCTCTCCTTACCTCTTCGTCCACCCCACTCCGATGTAGAGCACCTTCCCTAACCTTGCTGTCGACTGACCATGCTCTCTTCCCCAACATTTGACGAAAGTAGGCGTATAATTTATGGTTATTAATATTACTTGCACTATGCGATCTCGCTCCTACCCTGCCCCAACCCCCCACCCACCTCTACCTCCCTATCCATCACAAATGTGTACTCTGTTCTGTACTGTACATCTGCAACATTGTTTTGTTCTCAGTAAAGAATTATAACACTAAAAAAATTAGAACTTAACATGTCCTTACAGTAACTAACACTCAAAAGCTATTTTCACAGTAGGAAGGCCGTCAAGCTCATATAGCAGCACCGGGAAGCAATATTAATGATCCATTTTGATACTTCAGGCTACGGACCAGCTAGAAACATAATTTAAGGACTATTGTTAATATTTATTAAAAGCCCAACTTAATAGTGAAGTCAGATTTGTAATAAATATTACGGAAAGGGACTTATAGAAAATTACCTTTTCTCTATTGGAGGCTAATTTGCATTAGTCTCCAACTGTCACCCAGATGATTACCAGCCCACATGAGGTGTGAAAACTGCTCCCAGAGACGATACTAAGGCCTGGGTGCGGGGACGTGTTTTGTTCCTTGGACAGAGACTAGTTGGGCAGTACCCAGGAACTTAATTTACCTTAAAGGGGCCTTCCTTGTCACACACAGATGTAACTCACAGTCTGACAGTACCTCTTTTTTGTCCTCCATTCAGGCAAGCACCAAATTCTGGGGGGAAAGCTGCCCCAGAACTGGTTTGCAGTGACCAAGGAGGAGGAAACTGCTCATTACTCCATACAAGGGGAAAAAGGTTTCTCCATCATGGATTTAGTGAGTAAAGGGTCTTGTGGGATTGTGTGCAGCAGGCCACACAGGAACGGCTGTAAAAGTGGGTAGGGTTACACTTGGGAACCTTTTGCCTGTTGGATAAGGTGGGGCCAGGAGTCACGCCCACCCACAAGATACTGCCATACATAAATGTGGTATCACCCCACTCCCAGCTTTTTATTCCCTCAGACCACTCTGGACCTGGGGAAGAACAGAAGGAGGACTGCACATGCAGTATGAGACCGGTGAGAAGACCTGAAGGGCTGAACCTGCCCTCAAAGGTAACCAGGACAAAGAAGTGGTCTCCAACGGTCAGCTGGATGTCCTCTTATACAAACTACAGGGCCACAGTAAGCTGCAAGAGGCATTTTCTCTGAAGAGCCTAGATGACAAGTAGCAATTGGACCTGACCTGGACAGTGGCGTAAAGAAACTTGAGGGTCCCCCGCTGCAGTGTACATGGGGCCCCTCCACCCCCGATCCAGTAAGGAGCTCTCAGGCCTGGAGCCCGTTGCCCATGCACAGTGCCGGACGGTGCTCTCTGGAGCTCGGGGCCCCTCCACACCTTGGGGGCTGCGGGGGCTAATGTTATGCCACTAGACCTGGACCCTGCTAGTGACTGCTGCTGGAGTGAATCTTGATCCCCAACTGCTGTTCCTGAGGTCCTCGCACCCTTGGCTGTGTCAAAGTGTGTTTCTCCTAACATCCTTGCAAGACTTAAGACTTTCTACATTTTTAAACGAAAGACCTTCAGAGGACCAGGACAAAGGCCAAGCTGACCTGGCCGAGGTGCATTGCCACTGCGCTGAAGAAACGGGTTTTGTCTGCTCGTACCTTCTTACAGCAGCAAATCCGATTCAGCAAGAACTTGCAGAGAAGGTATCCAGCATCATGGAGCCCTTTGCAGTTACAGCCCAAGCCTTGCCTGGATTGAGAATTCTGAGCTCTGTAAAAAAGACTAAGGGCCCAATGACGAATTTGGCGATCCCAATGGTGTGGCGACGTTCCCAAGAATACAGCTGAGCCGGTAGTCTTCCGCCCGCCGTATTACAATGCATGCAGCCTGAACGCCGTTGACGGAGTGGTTCCCACCAGAAATGCAGCAGACTGCAACGTTGGCGATGCACACTCCGTCGCCGTAAGGGCCGCAGCTTCCCGCCAAGCCAATTACAAAAACACAGTTGTACTGGCGGTCCCCTTGAGGCGGTTCCTCAATGGCAGTAGGCAGTTGCAGTACTCTTTCAGCAAAGCATCAGAACAGTGCCCATTGGATGGATACAAAAGCAACACAGTTGATATCCACTGGCCAAGTGGACACACCTACAAATCACACTATAAAACACACCTCATCCCAGACCATGATCCTTTGCCTCTCCACTGCAGCACAGCAAGACAGACACCACACTTTTTTGTTCAGATAAGGCAGCCCTATTTTCCCTATCCCACTTATGTTACGTCAAAAAAATCCATGTTTTTCAGTGGCTGAGTTGTCCGTCATGGTGGATGAAATCATAAGAGTAGAGCCACAATTGTTTGGAGCCCAAGTCCAACATAATCCTCTCAGTAGGAAAAGGGAAATGCGGGACAGGATAGTCGATAGAGTGAATGCTGTAGGTACCACCCTGCGCACAAAGGAGGAAATAAGGAAGAGGTGGAATGACCTGAGGGGGAAGGTGCGTTCCCTGGCCTCCAAAAAACATCTGGAAGGATTGGTGTTGGTCCTCCCAGCACCCCATTACAACTGTTTCCCTGGGAGGAGAAGGTCTTGGCCATCCTGAATTCTGACGGCTTGACAGGAATAGCTGGGGGAGTAGAGTCTGGTAAGTTACACCTCACTAAAGGTCACAACACTTCAATGTCCTGTATGCACTCATCTCATCTTTTGCTATTGTGTTGTCTATCTATTTTCCTAACATCCAATACTTAAAGTATCAGAGATGTTTGATTGTATGGGTCAATGTGTATTATTGAATATAAGATCACGTGTCAATCTCCATTACATGCCACATATTGGAATGGTGTCTGTAAGTGTACAACTATAAATCATCATCCCAGGACCCATGATGTGTGTCAATATGTAAATGTATGGTCCAGCCGAACTGCATTTTGACAACAGGTATGTTACACTAACCATTTTGTAAGTGTTGGGAAGTAGGGATGGAAATGATTACAACTACCATGAGGCCCTGTTTCTGTTACTCACAACAAGATGCAATAGTGATTTTGCCCATTCTCACTTGTCTGACATGTTACAACTGATGTTCACTTCTCATGGAGTTAACCATTTGTCAAGTGTTGGGAAGTAGGGATTGAAATGACTACAACTACTATGAGGCCCTGTTTCTGTTACTCAGAACAAGATAAAATCATGGTTTTGTCCATTCTCACTTGTCTGACATGTAACAACTGATGTTGATTTCTCATGGAGTAAACCATTTGTCAAGTGTTGGGAAGGAGAGATTGAAATTACCACAACTACCTTGAGGCCCTGTTTCTGTAACAGAAAACAAGATGCAATAAAGATATTGCCCATTCTCTCTTGTCTGACATGTAACAACTGATATTTATTTCTCATGGACTGAGCAATCTACATACAATGCTCTACTCAGAGACATTTCTGCCTACTTAGCTTGTTGTTGTCCTGGTCTCCTCAACTGAAACTATTTATGGCATGAGTGACACCATACCAAGGGTTTACCTCAAATATTTGTAAGGCATTAAGGTAACTCAGCTGATTAGAAGTGGCAGGTGACCCATTGACTCTGCACTGCTCACATGATGACTAATGCTAAATGTACAAGCGCCTTGTGTGTTTGCTTGTATTGTACACAACTAAGCCTTGGAATGGTCAAATACGCATGTTACTTCTCCACTGTGTTGCCTTAAATGTTTGGGAGATGTCATGTTTATTCCTTATTACAAAATGCAACATATCAGCACATCTAATAAGCTGCTCAATTTTAGTACATGTATTGAATGTCTCCTAATCTCTTGTTAACAAGTTCAATACCTCAGAAATATATCACAATAGTAATCTCTACCTATTTTGTTTTTCCTAGGTCTCTACTTACTGCGACACAAAACATTTAGATGCAGATACCACACTTCCACCAATAACAATGTTCAATATTTCACACCTGGTCGATCTAGCAGAGAACCTGGGCAGAGCTTGGCCACCGAACAGACTCCCACTCCACACCTGGATGAAACCCTCAGTGATAACAACACCCCTGGACATGTTGACGTGGATGACCGTTCTGGTACATCTGGTCAGCCTGGGCAGATGGCAACAGAGGGTCTCACTATGCACATACCAACACCTCACACCCCACCTGCAACACCTCAGCCAAACCCAGTCCCCCCAACCTGTGTACTTAGCACAGTCACTACCATCTTGTGCCCCCCAGTCCTGGATTCCGAGGTGACAATCACCAACCAAGTCAAAGAGTAACCAGGAACCAGTGGGAAAGTGCACCCTGGGCCGAGGGCACAGGCCCATGGGGGTAGGGCTCGTGGGATGGTAACTGTGGGCCCGCTGAGTGAGGCCAGTGGGGCCACTCACACCCTGCCACCATTGACCAAGTCTTGAGAGCTTATCAAGATTCCCAAGCTGTGATGGGCCAGGTATTGACGGAAATCCGGGAGATGAAGCAGCTGCAGAGGGACATACACCAGGAGCTGGCCACCCACAACAAGGGCCAGCTCATTGGGGTGCTGCAGGGCATCAACAAAACCCTATGCAGGGCTTTTCACCACCATCTACCTCTTCCTGTTCCTGTGGTCCAACTAAATCTGTCCCATCTACATCTGCAGCAGCCAAAGGAAGGGAGGCCCTGTCAGAGGAAGACACGCCTGCAGACACCCCAGTCTCAGGAGCAGTGGATCTCCCATCGCGGTCGCAAGTGGGGACATCCATGCATAAATCCAGGAGGTGCGGATTGCAAGACACCTACCACTGCCAGCAAGAAACCTCAAACTTAATTTCCTCCAGTGCGTGCAACACATTCACTCTGTGGACTATTTCTGAACACTTTTCCCTTTCTGATGGGAGTAGAATTTTGGACTTTGGAAGTCAGACAATTTGGCATTTACAACTATGGTTCGGTTCAGCAAGCTTTATTCGGTATGTACAACAACCAGAAAAGCAACAAATATATATATACAGACAAATAAATCTTATTGCTAAAAGACACGTATAGTTACACAGAAACGATCCAATTAGTTAATTACAATAAAATCAGTTGGCAATCAAAATGCTCTCTCACATAAATTGATTTTAAAATAAATAACAGAACATAAAAACATATCTTCGGGTCATTTAGTGCAATTAATAAGTTCATAGCAGCATTAGTTGTTCTTACATTATGTTTCTTGAACAATGGCTTTAAATAGATACATCAAAAATACCAATAAAAATCACAGAAGAGTAGAAAGTGCATAGTGCTCTGTTTGGAATGCTCGTCGCATGGGCATAGGGTTATAGGTCGCATTTTCATTTCAGGGAAGGCAACTAAGTGATGAACAATTCCTAGTCTCAACCTTATTAAAACAAAGCGATGTGAAGGTTTAGTGATTAAAGACAAATAACCTTGAAAACCACCACTATCTACAATTATTTTGTAAAACAAGAATGTAGTTTGCTTCCCAACTGTTCGCATACGGATCTCATTTTTGTGGGCCAGGAATATACCCTTTATTTCCTGCTTAGACAGACCTATCACATATACTGGGTTTTCATGGATCTTAATCTTGAATAATTCATTATGTAGATCCGTAACATATTTGATCCAAGGAATAGATAGACTATTGTCCAATTGTAAGCAATCCTGGATAATTGTTTGGGTAAATTTTGTCTCATCCTTGGCCCAAATAGATCTCCAGAGCATTAACGGTCGCATAGCGATCAAGTCTGATAAGTATCTTATTCCCACTTCTTGGTGTGCTATCTCTGTAGATGCGGACTGGGGCAGACATAACAGATGTTTTAGTAAAGAATTTTCCTCAAGTTGTAATACCGGACTTGTAATGTGACCCCATACCCCAGCACCATAAAATGCAATGGAAGCACATCTGGCCTTATAGATATCTATCATGTCCTTAATACGGCGGTCTCCCAATTTGGATGCGAATCGGAACACTCCATGTGCACTCTTTAGCATCTTTGTACGGACATTAGTTAATTCGTGCGACCAGTTACCCTTGCTTGAAAAAGTTATTCCCAAATAGCAGAAATTATTAACTGTTTCCACTCTAGTGCTGTCTATTAAAAAAGGTTTTTTGTTTCTTAGGTTTTAAACCACATACCATAGTGAATGTTTTTGCTTTATTAATTAACAACTTTCTACTGACAATAAAAGCTCTAAACTTGTCTATTAATCGCTGTAGGCCGAACGGAGTTCTAGATAGGAGCACCGCATCATCTGCATAAAGCAGAACTGGTATAGCTTGACCTGCAACTTGGGGTGCATCCGCCTGCACTGATTTAAGGACTGTGTCAACCTCGTTTATAAATAAAGTAAAAAGCAGTGGAACTAAAACACAGCCTTGGTGAATGCCACGTTTAACCTCGAAATTTGGGGTGCACTCACCACATTGACCATACCGAACTCTGGATGTTAATCTCTCATACAACCATGCGAGAAAAAAGATGATGGATTCTGGTGCTCCAAGGTTAAGCAAAACTGGCCAAAGAATAGAATGGTCGACAAGATCAAAAGCACTACTGAGGTCTGCAAAACAAATACAGGCTCCCTTGTTTTGCACACGTATATTTACCTATTAAAAGCTCTAAATTAATACATTGCTCTGTCGTACCTAGCCCTCTTCTAAAACCATATTGTGCCGATGATAAAATCTCATTCTCAGTGACCCACTCCTCCAGTCTAACTAATAGAACTCTGCTCATCACTTTTACCGATGAGTCTAGAAGTAAAATGGGGCGGTAGTTTTTAGCTTCCGATTTATTCCCTTTTTTTATAAATGGGGACAATGACAGATTGACCCCATGTAGGTGAAGTGCCCTCAGTCACTGCTAGGTTAAAAACTCTAGTAAGTATGGGGCCCCATAGATCTGGTACTGTTTTATAAACGTCAATAGGGACCCCGTCAGGGCCCGGGGCTTTTCCTCCATTACTACCATTTAATCCTGCCCTGACCTCATCGAAAGTAATATTTAAGGGAATTACTGGCCACTTACAATGTGGTGGACTGTGGGGACTAAAAACATCACAATCAAGTGGGTTAAAAATACCAGAGAAATGTAACACCCATTCTTCACAGCTCACGTGGGACAGTAATTCCGGGAAAGAATAATTTTTTAGAAAAGGTGAATTAACAGTTTCCCAGAAAAGCTTATTATTGGATGTGTCCGCTGCCACAGATAATTTGTCCCTCGCTTGCTCTTGGAGCTCTTTTTTCCTCTTTGTGAGGGCTAATTTATAGTTAAATCTTAAATATTTGATTAACTCTGTATTCCTAGGTCTATTACTGAGAGCCTGTTTTAATTGCTTAGAGGCATGAGTACATGTATGATTAAACCATCCTCTGTTTTGTGTAGTTTTATCCCTGTGGGGGGCTGTCAATATCTCTTCGATAGTGCTATTAATTTTACTGAAATTGGTTAACAACATGGTGGGGTTAACATCTGCATTAAGGCAATACAAAATCTCTGTACCACATTTTGTAACAATATCGTTTAAAACTTTGTTCGGGTCTACCCCCTCCCACTTTATTCGGGTTCCATTTGGTCTAAACGGGGCAATGTTACCAATAACAGTTTGTTGAGATACAAATTTGTTACCCCATACCAATATTGGCATTATAATACAGTTATGATCGCTAAGTAACAACTGTGCAATCCTTGGTGTAGAACACATTTGTGCAATACTCGTGAAGATTAACACATGGTCGATCACTGAGTTTGCATTCCTTCCAGTATAGGTTGGTATCACATCACCATTGGAGTCGCGTGCACATTGTAACAAATCAAGATCGTATTTCACCATCATTGTATTTAATGCTCCTCCGTAGTTGTTGTGCGGAAAATGTATGCAGTCGTCCCCTTCATCGCTCTTATACCCACAGGCTTTGGTCATAGATAATAGGCATATTTGCGTATTAAAGTCCCCAACCCATATGATTGCAAAATTGGCGTTCATCCCTCCTATCACATTATCAAGCCCCTTTTCCAGTTCAAGAACTGCATTACTGCGGGTAGAATCAAAAATGTTATTATAAAAGTTGACCAGAAGCATGTCCCTCCCCTCTTTGCAATACAACCACAAAATCTGTGAATGTTCTCCTATTATGATCGCTCTTTTAACAACAGCTGGGAGTTTATTCGACATGAGGATTAAGAGCCCACCTTTGGCTCTACCTGCAGGGGAAAGTAGTGCCAATAAGCCATATGAGGTAAACCCTTCAATATGCACTTGATCATTGCACCAAGTTTCTTGTAAACAGACTATATCGTCTTTATTAATGAAGTCTATCCATCCTAGTGAGTCTTTCTTACTTAATAGGCCAGCTATATTCCACGTGACTATTGTGTAGCCATTTACTGGCAAATTCCCTGTATTATCATCCAAGTGTTCACATACAATATCGTCATCCTTCCTTGTATGTGGTGTCTCTTCATACAAACTTATTACATCTAAGGGGGCAGTGGACATAGTCACGAATGAATTATCAGCATTTACAACTCCAGCTCCCTTTAGCCCTTCTCCATTGTGGCCAGACTCCACGTTGGGTGAACGGGCGACATTATGTCAGTCGTTTTCTTCTAGTGTACTCAGGGCTTGGTATCTATTAGACACTGCTAATGCATATTGAGGGTAGATTGGCCCAACAGGGTTCAAACTAGGGTGCCCCCGATCAACTCCCCTATTGGATATAGGCCTATTCACCATGACTGATTACTTCACTTTTTTTGTTATATTTGTTTTTGCACAATGTAGGTCTTCACCTTTAGCACTTTAATAAATACACAAGTCACAAACTCATTGTCTGCTGTAGTAAATCTCACATCTAGCAATGTATATATGTACTCCTATGTTAAATTTACAATGCCAAAACAAGCTGCTTGTGTAAGCATGAATATGTTGCAAGTACACAATGTTTAGCTCAGTATCACAACAATGTCACACCAACACATGCATACAAGTGTCTTGTCTCTATTCCATTGTTCCAATCATAGGCTGGCATGATGTCAAACATACCAAAGTAAACATGACTAATATTCTGTGTCAGTGATCATATTTTTAGGTGCAGACTGTAGGAAGCTGGCTCTGTATATACTATACCAAAATGAGGTATAGTGTGCACAGAGTCAAGTGGAACCCCAAAGTTACGCGGAGGTAAAAGTAGATAGCATCTTACTCTCCATTTGTGGTAGTGTGGGCGAGCAGTAAAGCTTTATCAGAGGGTAGTGTTAAGCATTTGTTGTACACACTCAATCAGCAAATGATGTCACACACTCAAAGACTGAACTCAGACCAATTTTGTTTGTATAAAAATATTGTTTCATGAACCAAGCCAAGCCTGGCACAGGTAAGTGAAATAAATGCTTTGCAAAATATTATGCAGTGTTTACAAGTGAATGCAAGTTCAAATGCAGTTGTTTGAAATACAGGTAAGTCAAGGTATTGAAATACTGTACAGATTACTTTTCAGTTAGTTTTTAGATTACTTTTTAAGTTACTTTTTCTACTCAGTGTGATATGCCTAGATATCACACTGGGACATTTCCTAGAGAAAAGGCAAGTAAAATCAGTTTTGCACAGTTGTAATTTTTCAGGTTTCCATACAAATCAACTCCACACTTTAAACATTTTTCAGAGAAAAACAGTCAATGGGTTCCTATGGAGAGAAATTAAGTTAACAGTTACCAGGTAAGTACTCGGTCTTTGGCTGCTGAGGCAGAGTCAGGGGAAAACACTGTAGACCTAGAGGCTGCTCTCCCAGCAATGTGATGAAAGAGGGAGTGGACAGAATTGCAGTATGTGGAATGTAAAGCGTACAGACGATTTCCTGCACATGTCGCCTGCGGGCACGGCCTGTAGCTCAACCGATATAAGATAGCCGCAAACTGTGTAATCTACTGTGTATACTATGCTTTCTATTACAATGATTGTGAATTGTTGCACTGTTAGGCTGGCTTGATGTCAGCGTATATTTCTCTGCTTCTTGTTGAAAACGTAATAAACATATTTAAAAAAAAAAAGGAATCTGTCTTTGGGGTTGAGTTTCTGGGGTTAGAACAAGGGTTCCCCTAAGGCTCAAGGATGCACTCTTGTTACACCCTCAGGGGCACTAGGGCGGCCGAGTGCAGAGTGCTGAGGCCCAATGCTATCCAATGGGGGATAGGGGGCCTCCGGTTGGTGGCTGTTACGTGCTTACGAAAAGGCCACTGGGTTGTGGGAGCAAAGCTCCTGGTGTTAGGCTCAGGGCAAAGGGGGATTCTGTTTAGCACACAAAGTACACCCACAGCGGCGCAGGGGCGGCTGGGTGCAGGGTGCTGGTTTGGCGTCGGGTGCCCTGTTGATTGCAATGGGGATTCTCTGGTTTCAACAAAGACTGCAGGCTCAGGGATGAAGATCTTCTGGAGGTGACCACCGGTTGGAGAGGTAAGTTGGGATGCCTGGGGATGCTGGGACACTGTCAGTTGGGCCACCCAAGGCTGTGGGACTTCAGGTGCAGGGGTGTCATTAGGCGTCGGGTTTCTCTTACCAGCTCCGGTCGCGGTCGGGGGGAGTCTCCAGAAAGAGGCTGCAGGCTTTGCTGGGAGATTAGAGGCAGGTCAGAGATCGCCAGATACTGGGTCAGAATCGCTGGGGAGACCTCCTCGTGGTGTTGGGCCACTCGAACTCGGGTCATGGGCGACGGGTGCAGAGTGGTGCAGACTCGCGGATTTGGCCGGAGCCAGAGTCTGTTGGTGAACAAATCCTGTGTTCACGGGAGACAAAGTCTTTTCTTTGGAAGGCAGGGCAGGTCCTCTGGGTTCTTGAGGTTGCTGGCTGCAGGACACACCGGAGTTTCGCTTCTGGAGGTTCGCGGTGGGGACAGGCCGGTAGGGCTGGGGCCAAGTCAGTGGGCGTCCACCTCTTAGCTTCAGCACAGCTGTTCGGTCCATCTTCTTCTTTTCTTCTTGGTCGTTACTGGTCTGAGGAGGCATGGTTCGGGGGTGCCCCTAAATACTAGATTTAAGCACGTTACAGGTAAGTAAAGGTTGGGATCAATGGGTCCCTTCCTTGGGGTGGGTACACCCCCTATTATGCTACCCTCCAGTGGGAGGGGGGCATATGCCTCACTCTGGTTGGCTGGGTCCCCCCATCTGCAAGATGGCGGGGACTGAGAGTTGTGCTTCACCTCGCCTCCCCCACCTGAGGGTTGGGGTTGGCAAAGGTGGGCACACCTCCCTTCCTTACTTGGTTTTACCGCCAGTTCTTCCGCCCAAAGTGGGGGTCAGAACTGTTGGGGACCAGTTGCTGGAAGCAGCAAAAGGCCTGGGGAAGCTCACAAAGGTGGCAAGCATTTGAAGCTTCCCCTTCGTGGACCCTGCCCATCCTGGGGGAGGAGGCTTGGCACCTCGTCCCAGGATGTGGATTGTTTCAGACCCCCGAGAGCAGCAGGCTCTCGACCCAGGGGTCCAGAAACATGTCTGGTGGTGGCAGCTGAAACCAGCCACTCAGCCTGAACACTAGTGTTAGGTCATTTTTCAGACGGCATCTCTAAGATGCCCTCTGTGTGCATTTTTTATTAAATCCCACACTGGCATCAGTGTGGGTTTAATGTGCTGAGAAGTTTGATGCCAAACTTCTCAGTTTTCAGTAAAGCCATTATGGTACTGTGGAGTTCGTAATGACAAACTCCCAGCACCATATACTCTTAATGGCATTACTGCACTTACAATGTCTAAGAATTGGCTTAGACACTGTAGGGGTACAGGGCTCATGCACCTGTACCCTCACCACTGGTATAGTGCACACAGCTAGAGGGGTGGCTGATCTATGCCTGGGCAGTGGGTTGTAGGCATAGCACACAGGGGTGTGTGCCATGTCGACTCTTCACTTTGTTCTGCACCAAAACACCCAGCCTGCAAAGGCAGTGTGTGTGTGTGTAAAGGTACAGGGACTTTAAGGGTGGCACAATAAGTGCTGCAGCCCTTAGAGGCCTTCCCTGGTCACAGTGCCCTGGGTACCTGTGGTACCATTTACCAGCGACTGACCTGTGGCCAGAGAGAGCCAATTGGGTTTTGTCTTCAATGCAGTTTTAGGGACAGAACATAGGCCCTGGGTACCTGATTGGCAGGGGCCCAGGGCACACTCAGTCAAAGTACATCAGCAGTTCAGCAAAAAGTGGGGGCAACCATGCAAAAAGAGGGCACTTTCTTACACAGACCATAACAACATTGAAGGAGGGGATACATCAGACAATTTCCTATAGAATAGGAGAAATAAAATTGGTCTATGTCATCAGCTTTAGCCATATCGCCTTCCTCATAAAAGGAATCCCACATGATATAAACCAATAAATAGACACATGGCAGTTCAACAGTTTCTGATCACAGGGTCATTCCAATACAGTGTTGCTGCATCAGGTGGAATGTCACAAACAAATGTCAGTGATGTGTCACAAGCACTTTGGCCAACAATGAGGAGACACAACAGCTACATACACAATGAGGATTTAGCCAATGTGAGGGGAGACTAGCATGATTTGGGACCACAACAACATTTTGTTGGAGCACATGATGGCACACATATTGCATTAGGATCACCACACGACAAGGAACAATGGATTCCTCTTAACTTCCATCCTATCGCTGTGCAAGCTGTCTTGGTACAGGTTTTGTACACCCAAAGTCTGGGACAGTCATTCCCAGCAACAATCCATGCCAACTTTGTGTGTCCAATCAGCATCATATACCTGTTAATGTCACAACTGATAAAAAAGCCAAATGAAGATGCCATGGTGAAGGTACCTGAAACAGACCAAATAAAGAGATTAGCTATGAAACCATACATCTGACACAATTCACATAGTCAACCTCTGGAGAACACAGCCCATGACAAAAATCTAAGCTAAACAAACCAACACTAACAAAAGGAGCATGTGTCAAAACCTATGTCCACAAACACCTTTTACCAGAATTTGCCAGAGTTTTAGCTTCCAAATATTTTCCCTAAACATACTCCTCACATCACAACAAGGGTTGCTTTAATAGTCAAAGTCATGACATACTTACACTTATGAGAAGAAGTTGTTGGTGAGATTTTGACGCAAGTCAGCTCCTTCCTCTTCACCACTATTACCATCATTTGGCAATCTGCGTTACCCCAGCCTCCACACAAAAAGCAGGCAGTGATGCGGGAAGTGACGTGTCACGAGCGCTGTCGAATTAGAAGTCAGCAAAGAAGAGTGATTATGATGGCAATGAATGATAAGTAATGGGCAGGCTAAAAGCCCCTTTTTAGTAAAAAATATTTTAAACACAAGAGATTGTTGCCATAAGGGCAGCGCATGCGCACTGCCTGCGGGCTCGACCTAAAAATGAAGGTTCTGCACAATGTCTCTTGAGAACAAGCAAAACCACTTTTCCAGACCTTTCCTCCAGATATCACGAACCGGGGAGTATTGAGAGTAAGCAGTGGTACCATGTCTAGAGCAAAAATATAAAGTCCACGATTCAGCTCCAGCGTGTCTTTCAGTCCATCAAAGCCGAGCTCTGTGATTACATCATCTGGTCAATTAAGATCTAAAAACTCCATCATACTATCCTCAGGTCCTCCAGACAGATAGCAGGTGTATTGATAATTTGGGCGGCAGAATCAGTTCAATAGCATCAACATCCATTAAAGTAGCTACCGCTCTGGCACTTTATGATCGCCATATGTGGCATGATATTGCACCATTGTTCGACTTTGTCCCTGAGGACGGAAAAGAGCCTGGTAAGGCAATCATCATGTAAGGAGAAATTACAGCTGCATCTGTTACTGATGCAGCAGTGGATGTCTAAAATGCAGGTTCTCACCAGTTTGCGCGGGGGCCAGCTGTTTTAAGAAGGCAAGGCCAAAGCTTACTCCAAACAAGGACAGTTCTGTTAGCACCAGAATAACTGGAGAAGCAGTGACTTCCTGTAGTTTCCAAGATCTCCTTTCCATGTCAAAGAGACCTCACAGCCGGCACAGAGGGTGTTCATGTAGTTCAGCTTGCTTGTGATGATGGCACGCGTGGTGGTTTTTTGGGTGCTGACTGGGAGCCATTTGAAAATCTTCTCAGCATCTTCAGGGTAAAGAAACATGAGCCCGTGACGGCGTCGACTTAGGCAGTCATGTTGAGCTTGCTGTCTATTCAAACAGTACTTGCTTTATGTTAGCATTCTCTATCAAGACAGTGTCCTGCATAACCCTTTGTTATCAAACAGATGATGAGCCATGGCCCGAGAAACTGAGGGCTCATCCCATAAGAGTGAAAGCTGCCACCATGGCTTTCACGAGAAACTGGTCTATGTCAGGCTTTTGCAGGATGGTAACTTGGAGGGCTGTTCACACATTTTTCAGACAGCATTGCCTCGACTTCAACTCCAGAACATGAATAAGAGTGAGTTAAGCTGCTTTTTGGGATATGTTTGGCTTATTAATTCCTCCTTTCTGCATGTTATCATTCTGTTGCTATTTCTGCCACTCCTTGTTTGGGGTGAGCTTGCTATGCTAGTCAAGGGTAGTCACGATCATTCAAGAACCAATGATTTAGAAGACATATTTGCATCTTAGTTCTGCATTATGGGTATTATTACGGAAGCCATAAACAACCCACCCTTTTTGCTTGTGATTGATTAAGGATAGTAATCTTCATAAAACAATGGACTCCAGGTTCTCCAACATTGAATCTTCCATATATTCTACATGCTTGAATCATTCCCAGTCAGCTGGCTGGGAATCCCCAGTACTTATAAATAGCAATTAAAATGGCCATAGGCCTGAACAACAGTGTCTGTTTAGTAGCACATCCACCTCATTTGAAGCAACACATACTATAAACAATGAGGTGGAAGTGTTAGCTTTCCTACCCCTCGTATAGGTCAGCATAGCTCATATTTCTACTGCACGTCATGTGTAAGAGGGTTCCCAGGTGGAGCTCTGCCCTTTTAATGACCATAAAACGTACTTTCTTGAACTAACATGAGACTGAACCAGCCATATTTTCAGCTGTCACAGTCCTGTGAGTTGTTTGTAGGCAAAATTACGATTTACTGTGCCAGGGAGATCCTTTATTTTGTAAACACTTTCTAGACCCTTCCCGACCCTTCCCTCTTCTATCCCTCCACTATCCTTTTCAATCCAACTAACAGACTCACATGTCCACTGCTCAAATTAATTTCATATTTCCCTATATTAATTCACCACTAATCCCGTTTGGGTTCCGGAGTAGCGTGCTGCTCCTCGAAAATTGCTTTGATGCTTCTTCATCAGGGGTACCAAGTGCTATAAAAATGCAAACCCCTCTTTCTTCTACCTCTCCACTATCATTTTCAACCCAAATAACAGACTCCCATTCCACAGCTCAAATTTAATATTTTCCAATACTAGCTCACCACTAATTATTTTTGGGTTCCGGAGTAGCATGCTACTCACTGAAAAGCACTTTGACGCCTCGTCAGGAGTAGTAAGTGCTATATAAATGCAATTACAATTTCAGGATCCTCACCCGGTGGCTCTTCATGGTCTCCATCCTCTGTGACATAAGGGATGTTCTGTTGCAGGATGATGTTGTGGAGCATGCAGCAAGCCACGGTGATTTAACACACCTTCCCAGGCGAGTAGAGAAGGGCTCCCAAAGTCTTATCCAGACATCTGAATCTGGCCTTCAGGAGCCCAAAAGCCCGCTCTGTTGGTCACCATGTTCTTCCATGGGCCTCATTGAAGCAGACTTCCCCTGATGTTATTGAATTCCTCAGCAGTGCCAACAAACATGGATGGGTGGGATACGCTGAGTATCCTATATGGAAGACAGACGCAAGTGCAACAATAAGTAACACACATTCTGATCATACTACCTAACATCACCCACACAAATGTATCAACAAGCCAGGCCCTCTCCGGTAGGATTGTGACATGAGGTAAGGTGCTGTTCCTCAGTATGAAGGAATCATGAACTGATCCTGGGAACTGGGCAAAGATGTTGAAGATGTACAAATATAGTAAGCAGACAACTTGCATGTTTATAGAATGGAAGTGCTTCCTGTTACGGTAAACTTGTTCCCTGGCTTGCGGTGGCAGTAAGGAAATAATGGGTGAATCGCTCCAACCATATGTGGGATGCGACCAAGTACATATATGTCAGCCTTCACATTGTCTGGGGAACTGGATGTAGCTGTCAACGTGTCTCATCTTTGCTGATAGCACGTCTTGTAGTACACCACTGAACACTGGTTGTGACATACCCCCATATATAGCCACAGTGTATTGAAAGGAACCTGTGGCCAGAAAATGCAATACTGCCATAAGTCTCACAATAGGTAGGATACATGTGGGATTAGTGTTTTGAGGAAGGAGATCAGGCTCTAACTGATGACATAAATCCTGTATTGTTTGCCTATTCAAACTAAACATCTTGATGACATCCCATTTTTTCCAGGGCCTGAAGGTCTGGAAATGGGCGGTACACTGGAGGCTGTCGTCTCCTCCCTCTCCCAGGATACCTATGTGTGGAGTGAAAACAAATTTTAAACATTGGTCACAGAGTCCACACTAACATATGTGAAGAGTAAGCGAAATTGCTTCAGAAAGCATTACACATAATTCACATAAGATCTGTCTGCTGTTTGATATCCGCCTATAATACCCATTGTGATCTTCACATGTGTCTGCAACAGAAATATGCACATTATGTATCCAAAAATGTATTATGGGCACCTTAATATTGTAATGTTTGAATTGTTCTCACAAAATACCATCACTGGCGGTGTATAGCGCACTGCGGTAAAATAGCATTTATGCACAGTAATGCACTACACTTATGTTTGTGTAAAGGAAAGTACAGAGAAATGGATTAATACATATGTTAAGATGTTACAACACATTTGTAGTGTGGTGGTGACGCACTTAACAGTCACCAATACTGTAGTTCCAACCGCTAAAATTGCGGATGTCTGACCTCTCATATAGTACATTTGGAACCTACTGCCACCGGTGGAAATCAACTGCGCGGTGGGCGGTTTCATCCACGACAGACATAGCCATAGGCTAACTTTGGTGATTGTGATATTTGTGGCCCAATGCTGGAGAAACTTGTTGAAGAGGTTCTTCCCCTGTACGGCCAGCTCTATGGCTCACCAGAGGAACAGGCAACTATCTCACAAACAAATTTTACTCTCCATGCTTTTCATTCTCACAGGCTACAATGTGTCTCTGAGTCCCAGAGTGACTTCAGATTACTGTTGTAACATTTTGTGGTCCCTACATAGGACAATCATGTAATGGATTGTGTAGCACTGCACATTGTGTACTTAACATCACCATTGTTATGTGTGACAAGCCCTAGATCCTACTTCTGTTGCATGCACATATCTATGCATGCATACAAGTAATGGTACCTATGATATACTTGCTAATCAGATCATGTTAAATGTGCAAATAAATGTTTAGGCTTTACAGCATGAGCTGTGTTTGGATACTGTACGAAGCAGTTGAGGATGATGTTAGCTATGTTTACAGTACTACATATCACTCAGCCCACATCTGAGCACACCAAACTGTTGTCTGGGAGATAGCTATACCTCACAGACCCCATCAATGTGCCACACAACCTTGAGGTCACATTGTATGGCCACAAGATGTACCATTATGTAATGAAGTCGTGGAAATGTGATGTTTATGTGGGATCAGTATGCTCAGCCTGCGGAGAGCAAGGCCTGACAATGAGTTATGCCCAGTCTGGGCCAAGGCTGTGGCAGAGTTACAGTGACAATACAACTGATGCACAGAGTAATCTCCCTGCTGATTCTGCAATGTTCCCAAAATTAGTTTTCTGAACCAATCTTAGCCCTGGTTGCTTTTAAATGGATTGCATTAGGAATAGTGACTGAGGTAACCCCCTGACCTGATACGTCTTTCCACTGACCCACATTGTCAATGTGTGACATTTTCTAATGACAGGCTCCTTACACCCACAGGTCTGTTGACACTTTTCCATAAGTCATACGTGCATTGTACAGGCCTATTGCACATGTGACACATTAAAAGTGCAGATAGTTGGTTACTTCTGAAGTGATTTTGATATGTGAATCGCCAGCTTTGTTAGAATCAACCAATCAAACAAGAAATATAATGGTATGTTGATCCCTGTAAAAGTGCCACATATGGCAAAAGGTGTATCCTGTGATGGCACTACATACCAAACAAACTCAACCAGACGTAGTATGAGATCCCATTAAGTAGTCCACATGTCCACTCATCCCCAGAGAGGAAGCTCTCAGTGACATTCATGCCAGCCCTTTCATTCTGACCTAAGTCTTAGGATGTAGTCTGTACTATGGTACCAGCCTGTATGGACTGTATGCATCAAGCCAATGGGCCTGGCTGTAAAGGTGTCTGTACAGTAATGCACAAGTAGTTTACCCTTTAGTAGGTCACAATGGTGTGGTGTGTTTCATAGAAGCTCCCATCACAGTACATGTAGGATGGCCCTGGGCTACATGATGTTAGTGGCCTGGCTTAGTCAGTGTAGGTCATGACCACGATTGAGGATAGTCAGTAGGTGACTACAAAAGTGTGTATTCATGTCTTTGTAGTGCTTAGCATGTGACAATTACACATGTAGTGTGTTAACTAGTGATTAATGCTTGTGCTAGGTGTATACAAAATGCGTGTCAACCAAACAGATATCATATAACTTGCAGTTATAATCTGTTTCTTCATCTATTGCATCCATACAGGTCAACGCCCATCAGAAACAATCCATTTGAAAAGCCATCACCTAGAAAGTGCGGACCCTGGGGGGTCTATCGCCGGCACAGCTTCCATTGCCAGAAAGGGTGGGAGGACCTGAGGAGCTGGACCCGGAAGATCACGGAGGTCCAGCTCGGGATGTCCTCCGAACGTGGACGGGACGCGAGCCCTCATAGTGGTGGTGGCCTATCCAGAGCTTGATGGACAGTTGAGGACCCAACAGCAGCTACAAGGAGGTAAGTTTTGTTCAGAGTCATACATATTACACTGCCAACTTTGTGTGTTACAGGCAGGCATTTCCCCATAAATATTGGGGATGGCCCATGTGTGACGCAAAAGAAGAGTTATTGGTTGTGCAGGTCAGGTAGCAGGTACATGCTGATGTGCTTAGCCTATTATCTTTCTGACCAGGAACACAGCAGAGTCCAGTCCATTACCAATTTACTGTCTTGAGCAGACACAGGGCTGAGTAAAGTGATTAATCAGCTCATGTTGTTGGATGTTGTGGGTGAAAATTGTACCAAACAGGCCACTTGTCTTCAGTGTGTCAGGAGTGATGCTCCCTCACTACTGTGTCTCATGTGATGGTGGCCCTCTTACATGTGACATAGCATACAGTGCACTTTGGATGCAGTCACTGAGCAATACTTCCCCTTGGTAAGTGGGGAATGTACAGTAACATGAGATAGAAAACATCACTGGTGCCATCAGTATTAGTGCCTACATGTTGGCATGTGTACCTTTCCCTGTTGTAATATCATCTGCACTACTGTTTCATACATGATCTAGTTGTCTTCATAGGTTGATGTCTGATTCGATCACATATGTGTGTGTAGGCCAATCTGTATTTGTAAATAGTTATTTGTGATGGGTATACAGTTCATGTGTTACCACAGACAGGCGTGTGTAAACATTGGTGGGTGGGTCACCCATACCCTAAGTCATTACTCAATGTCATTAGTCCGGTCCAATTGATTGGATGAAGGACATGACAGGGAGACACAGTAATTTCTCACAATATGAATTTCCATGCCATTGATGTGGGAGTATTCAGTTATGCGAATTGCATATGTGGATTTGTCAAGGTTCATTCACTGACTGGTGACATGCATCAGGGAGTAACATGCATAAATGTAGTGATCCTATGTGAACGTCTGCACTCAGTAATTCAATTAATTTGTATTTGTTAGACAAAAAGGTACTGTTATGTGCCTCCCTATTAGGACACAGGTTAAACCACCTCTTCATGTAATGGAGATTCCCTGAGCCTCAACAACCTTCAATGGTCTATTGGTTTTTAGGTCTCGCTCTGAAAGCCAGCGCTTTAGCGCAGGCTCCGAGCGAGACGTTTTGTAGTGGGCTTGCAGAAATGCGACCACAGCTTTTTGGCTGGCATCGAGTGTGCGGTTACGCGCACAATGACGAGCAGAGGCGCCATATGGCTTTCCTCTCTCGTCATGGTGCGCGCACATCGCACACCATTTGCCAGCCTGCTTTCACTTTTGCCTTGTAGCCGTGCACATGCACAGCTGCTGCTCGCACTCCCTCCTCCCTTCTCCCCTCCCTTCTCGCCCAGCCCTTCTTGTCACCTCGGCTTGCACTCACCCCTCCTTTCTCACCTTTCGGCCGCTTTGATGTTCTCAGTGAGCCGCGCGGCCAATGCTTGTTTCATAGAGGGATGTGTTTTCTAATTGCAGCGTTACTTCTGCTTTGGGGTCATGGAGACAGCACCTGAAGGACAACGTTAGGCTTATAACTTTCCCTGCCCTGGCCGAAGATGATAGCTTTCCGGGCGCCAGAGTCCCGAAATTCCCATTAGGACAGCAGCCCTGTTTTGACAACTCTTTTTTGTTTCTCTGAACAAAAGTAGGGGTGCTTCAAGCATTCTACTGCATTCCTCCTCCCGTTTTTTTCCTCCCCATTAGGACCCGAGGCCTTTTCTTTCCCATAAGACCCCGAGGAGTTCGCTTCTCAAAGCGGGGCAGTCTAAGGTGAGGCTGAGCTTTACAGAAGAACTTCAGCTCCTGTTGCTGTTTCGTCAAATTAATCATGAAGCCGCTGCAAAGCAGATCGCCAGAGAGAGGGACTGGGCAGAATGGAGCACCCATGGCAAATTTCAGGCATGCCTGCTACCTATCTTGTATTTGTACAGTGTTCTGTTAATGTACCTCAAAATAGATGTCTAGTATCTCAGTGAGGAGGGAATTCTCCATGATAAGAGTTTCAATAACAAGGAAATATGTTGATGCTCATTTATTTGTTCATTGTCTTATCCAGTCACATTCTGGGAAGTCCCAGGTTCTGTACAGGGCACAAGTCCTAAACAAGCATTGGCATAGCCAATAGGTCTCGCTTTTGGGACCTTATAAGTATTTAGTTATGCAGCACAATATCTTTGGTGCAACAACATTAACTGTTGCATGGTTAAACACTTATAAGGTCCCAAAAGCGAGACCTATTGGCTATGCCAATGCTTGTTAAGTATGCAATGTAAGAATGGTGCACAGCGAAGCTACTTAAGTACAGCTTTCATGAGACTATTCTGACAATGGACATATAAGTAAGTTTCTATTAGGAAGTGTCAACAGTGTGAAATGAGCTTTTCCATGTCACCTTCTTCCTGCTACTGTACACGTTGGCGCAACATAGCTGTATTAGTTAACCATCATTTCATCCTGATGGGGTATTAGGTATATGACCATTTGCTGATTGCAGGGCCTTGTGTGGAATATGTATGAATGAATTTGTCATTGCCATCCTATTTGATGACATCAGGTTACTAAGGTATACTACAAGAACCAACCTATAAAAGATGAAGAAGTATCCTACTAGATACATGAGGATGGATATCAGACAACTTCACTCATGTAATTGGAGCCATCTGTAGTTATGACTTCACTGTGAGCAATTGTTTACAGGTCATGTAGCATGCAGGTGCTCATGCTAATGCTGAATAAAGCCTATGTAGTGACCAATGCAGCTGGTGTGATC
Source organism: Calotriton arnoldi (assembly GCA_963921515.1). Lineage (NCBI taxonomy): Eukaryota > Metazoa > Chordata > Amphibia > Caudata > Salamandridae > Calotriton > Calotriton arnoldi. Next base: position 1,869,784 of record CAWUFW010000497.1, read on the forward strand.
TGTGCACTTTAGAAATCTATTTTGTTGATATCGGATGGTCAGGTGTGGTAAAACAATTGCAATAAACCAATTTTATATGTCATTTCAGATTCATCCAGGGAAGGAGAAGGGGCCAACATCGTTCGGACACAGCTGGTCACAGTAATTCCGGTCGTGAGAGTACAGACACGGAGGGACCCAGTGACTGCGAGGGTGGGAGTGCCCTAGAGGACGGAAGCTCGACTTCTTCATCATCAGAGTCATCCTCCAGTGGACACTCCTGAGTGGTGGTGGACCCCACAGGATTTGTTCCACCTTCATCCTTGTCCGCCACACCCAGTTCCATCTCCACCCTCCCTGTTGCTCTCCATCCAGTTGGCAGATCCGCTCCCTTAAGAGGGGAGTTGTCTCCTTCACTCCAGGCACCTTAGCCCCTGCCCCTGTTACCCCCACTGCCCTGAGTGACGAGACTATTGACCACCTGAGAAACATCTCTGTGGGTCAGTTGGCACTACTGCATACCATCTAGGAGCAAGGCAGCCATCTGCAACAGATAGTGGCCTACCTGGAAGCCATCACAGTGCTATGTCTGTCCTACAGAGATCATTCAGGCTCTGACCTCCTCCCTCATGGCAGCCTTCCACCCATTCAGAACTTTCACCTCACCTCCTCACTCTTCCCCATCCAGATTCCCTATTCCCAAGCCTGTCCCAAGCACACTCACACATACGCACACACACACAAGCAGCAGCCACTCACATGACCTTCTCATCCCCTCACCACCACCACCCCCAGTCTTTCCCCAGACACCACACCCGCACCCACAGACCTATCCCCAACACCCAGCATGCCCACATCACACACCACCAAAGAACGCAAACACCCACACAACAGACACCTACAAAACACAAATTTGATACATCAGACACACAGACACCTGCACCAACACACTCACCCACACCTGACACTTCCACTACCTCCCAACCCCTACTTCCTCCTGAACATCTTGCCCATTTCGCTGTGAAAGTGATTTATTTGCCATTGCCCTTACCCCTGTCAAACCCGACACCCCAAGGCCAAAAGAACCTCGTCCACACCCCAACCCATCCCTTCCACATCCCACTCCAGCCCTGAGAAACCTGATCCCCCTGCCACTAAACCTAGGACTACCCCTAAGACAACCAAACAACCTCCCAAAACCAAACCCGCCCCTCCCAATACTGACCTTACCTCTCCTAAGTAACATCTATTGGGCCTGCCATGCCCAATAGATGCCACTTTGGGAGGAGGTTCCCTGGCAATGTCATGAAGGCCAAGGTTAGTGGCACAGCAGTGTGCTGGAGAACACATTGTGTTCAAGGACTGGCCACTGGCCTTTGGACTACTCCATCTAGTAATTTTTGAGAAATAAAAATATTTGGTTGGTTTATAACACATTAGTCCTGAAATTACTTTGCTAACTATTTGATGTTATTGGATACTTTGTGATGCGTGACTCCAGTTGTGAGTGTTTCACCCCGATTGCTGATCCGTGTGAAGTGGTTAGTATGATCTGACTTTGGAACCAGTGCTGGAGTAACATAGGACACGGGGAAATGTTTAGTGGATGGTTATGTGGGATGAATTTCAATTGCATTGGGTGGTATTACATATGGTAAGTTTTTCAGCTTGGCTTGGCCAATGTCAACATCATTTAGCTTGTACTTAACCCTATGATGTAGCCTGGACGTGTGTTTGGTGTGTGCAAGTTAGATATTGGTTTATCCACATATGGAGGATGTTAACTTGTCATACCTTTGCAGACATCTTTATGGACATGTGTCCATTTTTGTGTGTGTAACTTACATCTGCTCTATCTAAATGTGTGACAAATGTGGTTACTGCTGTGTTTGCTTTTATGACTTGCACTTACACATTTTCCACAAATACATAGCACTTGGTTATGCTAATGGTTGTCCCTGATATACTTCAATCCACAGGTCCTGTGCACAGAGGTTTTAAGGCATATGCAAAGTGGACAGTGGCCCAGGGCCCTAGCCTTTCAGGGGTTCCCCTGGTAGACGCATACCTATTCTGCAGAGAGTCTTTACATTGTGCCCTTTGAATACTTCTCACTCTGTCTATTTGGAATCCCATTTACCTGACATTAACTTTTTAATGTGGGTGATCTGTAAGTCCATTACAGAGATTTAGGGTATGTGTGTTTCAGTTTCATGACACATCCATATAGATGTATGTTTGATATACCAACAGGACCTAGCATGTGAGCAATGCGAGGGTGTCATAGAGATTAATAGGTGTGATATTTATGAGGAGCTGTTGTGTGACACAATTTAAAGATTATGAGATATGAACACATGTCGACTTTATTAGAGTGTGCCTGTGCAGTGTCAGTGACCTGGCCAAAGAAGGCATCATAGAGCTGTAATTGGATAATACATTGAGAACAGTTCCGAACAGGGGGCCACAAAATATTTGCTGAGGAGTCAATGGAAACAGGTAAGAGTGTGGCTTACCGTCAGATGTGTCCACAACGGTGTCGGTTTTGGACGTTATCAAGCAGGAACAGCAATAGCAGGACATGTAGGATTGGCTCCATGGTGGAACAGGATGTGTTAAACTGAGTAAAGGGGAGTTTCAGCCTTATATCCTTCCCTTTCCGCCAGCTCAGATGCGGTGGTTGGACCGCCACAGTCATGGCGGCAGGAAGGCACCCATCATAATTGGGACAGCTGTAACACTGGCTATCATCCCTCCGACAGATGCTTTAGCCTATCCCACTGCGGTCTGGATTTCCTGGCGGCAGCGGCGGGACCGCTGAAGTCTTTCGTCTATAAAACCGCATGGATCTTAATAGGACGGTCAGACCGCCAACGGAATGGCGGTGATTCCAATGCTGTTTGGATGGCGGTACCATGACCGCTAAAGTCGTAATAAGGCCCTTAGCCTGAAGCTAAAAATCTTGACTGGCAGTGGCACTAAAAGTATCAGACCGGTGAGAGGACTTCCCTGGGCGCAAAATTAGAATTTCTCCTATACTATAAAAACCAATAGCTTTAACTGGACCTCGTCCAACGCCCATCTGACATCATGGAGCCCTCATGTGATACAACAGCCTGTTCCCTTGTCCCCGCTTTGACTTTAAGAAAAAAGGCAATATTTTCAACCGGATCAACCTAATTTGTGTATCCAACCTGTGCACCATCGCAGTCGGCCTGAAATAATGCCTAGGTCCCTATCTACCGCAACCATTGACTAACATTGGTGCTTTGCACTTTTGAGGCTATTTTTACATAAAATGTTAAAAATTCATATTTCCAGGTTGGATTTTTGGTGTTTTGATGTCTATATGCTGATTAAATTCCCGATTTTTATTGGGTATTGTGACTTTTTAACTTTTTTGATACTTTTAAATGCTTTTCACATTTTCTTAAGTCAAGTCTATTTGCTCAGTACAGTAGCTACTAGAGGTTGAGCTCAGATTGAAATTACTGAAACATTTACCTGGCCCTAACAACATAGTGACATTATTACTTCTGGCAGACTACCATCCACCCCAATTAATAATTTGCTTTCGACTTCCAATACCGACATATAGTTTGTACTTTGACATTACAGTTTTGGTTTGTCTGTCCATCCAATCTTGACAGTTTTTCTTAAATGTCAATTATAGTTTTTTTGTCTATGAGAATTAGACTTGCATGATGAGGTAATCACAGCTCCCACATGAGGTGAAAAAAATGATGTAATTCTGTCATCTCCTAAAACAAAGTCTCTCAGTACTGATAAGGGCACATTCGTGGTGGGCTAACTTAAACAAACAATTGTTGATGTGGTGCCCAACTCATCATCCCTCAGGACCTATGCAAGGGAAGATAAAGCTACAGCTTCACACTTCAAAGTGTGCTGGGATTGCCGATGGGAGTGGTCACTTGGTTTTTCAAGAGGATGGGATCTTCCAGAGGAGGTACCAGAGAGTAAGGGGTTCTTGCTTTTTTGATCAAGTCTTTGCAGGCAAGTTGTCGCCGTACTCCTTGGTACAAGGTGGGCTCAAAAGTAACTGACAGAGGACTCTAGAGATAAAAAGATTGTTTTCCAGAGGGAACTTGTAAGTTGGCATACACAGGAGGATGCTGGGTCAATTCTCCAGAGCAATCTATAGAAGTGACCTGAAAATTGAGAAACAGCCTGCCTTGATACTTCCCAAGAGGGTAGGTTTGACTTTCCTGGAATTCTCCATTGAAAAAGTTGCTATGAGAGATGTTGTGGGCCATGAATGGGTTCGGGACAAGGATACGCTGGCAACTTCCCTGGGCAATGAAAATCCACCAGTCCATCTATTTTGAACATCATAGTTGGGTGGTTACACCCCAACTAGAGCATAGGGCGATATAAACACCGGACCACAAGCACCCTCAGATGTAAGGGTGAGGACCAATCCTACAATTAAGCCTTTTTGTTCTTATCAAGAGAAAGACGTTGACAATCAGATGCTAAGTGTCAAAACACAGTAGATATTAATGTGTTGCAAGCAAGGAGAACGTTCTAAAAGGTTGTTTACTCACAAAACGTTTGCAGAAACTATTGTCATTGTTCCAGTACTACGACAGAAACAACAGGGCGACATCTCAGGAATGATGTTCTAATGAGTTATGCTGGATTTATATATATTTGTATTGCTCTGTGTCCGCTTCTGGTTCATACAGTGCTCCTTATGACAAATAAAAGACGACGATATAACAACTAGAAATTTATGTAAACCCTAGTTAGATTCTGGCTCTGATAACACCATGTGCAACAGGCACAATTGTTCCGATTCCATTCCGATTCTATGAAAAATATGGATACAAGCATTTCTAATCTAGAATAAGACACCTCTTTAATGCAATGGAGAGATCTTGTTGCCGGCATTTTATCCAGTTCCTTTCCACAAATTAAGTTTTGGCATGCAGAGACTTTAAAAAATTTAAACATTTAGGACATTTTAAAAAAGTGTTAATATGCTAGTTTACACTCTAGATTGGGAAACTTGAAAGGCACAAATTATACTATCTTAATGCAAAGCTTTGCATGGTGAATTTTTAAAAAAAAGCATTGGCTGCTAGGCTTTCGGCTTTGTCAATGATTGTTTTGTCATTTGTGTGTTAGTGTAATCTTTGTGAAAGAGCAGAGTGTACTTACTCGCAGTAAAAATTACCAATGGATGAAGTGGGCTGACCCACACTGTATGCAGAGAAGGGAAGAAAAATGTCAACGATACAACAACCAATGGATGAGTGCTGGTTGAAAGTCCCTATAAGCAAGTACGTTATACATATATCATTCTAGTGAAATTCAAAGGCATTGGCTAAAACAAGATCTAGCAACAACATATTTTTAGAAAACGGCTTAGGTGGAAACCAAACCCAAACTATCAGGCATTACAAATTAAAGGCAAACAGTTTGCCAGGATTTTAAAATTACTGGTGGTTTAAAGTAAACATTTGAAAAAAATTACAGTCCTGGGGCAAGTCAGTGTCTTAACAGTATTGGAATTATTTTTCACTTCTCTGGCTATCCAACTTGTTGATGCATTTATTGAAGTCCATTGTAGAATAGACACCTTTTATATTATTAGCAAACAATATTGCAAAACAAGGCTCCGATGAAACAGAGGAGAAACATCAATACTTTTAGTACCTGCAGCACGAGAGACTCCTTATCTCCTTCAAGTCGTGTCAATCTTTCTTGATAGGTTTCATTGTTAGCAGCAGGAGGCTGATTTACCTATGAACACAAACATTAAGATTTTAAAAAGCTCCATTAGGACTTTGCATAATTCGTGCAAAAACAAATAGATATAAAAATAACACAAACACGTCCTGTACATCTGGATTGCACCTGCCCTGAAGGCATTGCCTCAAGGCTTAAAGGTTACCATTTAGTAAGGTACATATTTCAAATGGAAATGGAAATGCAATCTAAAAAAGTATTTTTTTTTAACATAGATAAAAGTATAGGAAGTTATATGAGATAGTTTCCATAGTTTGAGACAAGCCACTGATTAGAAAATGCACTTGTAAATATTCAAATTAGCGTGGTATCAGTGTGCTAGATGAACATTTTTGGATTTCAAATTATTATAAACATTACACTGGGTTACAATAACAAAAGCAAGAGATATATATACAAGTATGTTCAAGTTCAATAATGTTTAGACATTTGTCTTTAAAACATAAATGCATAAACAGTTTGAAATGTCTTAAAAATTAACCCCCTCCCAGACATCCTCCCAATCCTTCTAATACAGATTCAATCTACTTGTCCTACTCCAGTCTACAGATGCACGAGTCATTATCAATACCATTCCCTTCTTCCTAAGCCCCCTAGGCCCTAGAGTATCCGGCTAGATAATCATAAATCAAGGATCCTTACATTACTAACCCAAGCATATTTTAAAAATGTTTGCCATGGCACATGCAATATCTAAAAATTTCATGTTCAACAAAAGTCGAAGTGCATTATTGCAATGTATTGTATCATATTTTAAAATCAGCTGTTTAGAATCAAGAGACAAATCCCATAAAATTACGACACTCAATTAAAAGATGAAAATTAAGATTTTGAAACCTCAATCCACACGTGCAATTATTCTCCTCATCCAGAAAAGTGTTGAATTTCTCAGCCCTTAGATAACGGACATTCAAAGCTACCCGGAATTTTAATAACAATAAGCGCTGATGGGCATCTCAGAGAGCTGAGATGTACAGGAACACCCTTTGATTTTCCCAGGATTTTAGCATATAATTTGCTGAGGTTTTGTCCCTACATACTCCATACCAGCCAATTTTGACTCCCTTCTGCTGGCAATATTTAGTTCACCTTTTGAATGGTGAAATGCATCAGCCGTCTTAAAATTCTCAATTTTTAGGGCCCCTGCGATATTACCTAATCCAGTTCTGACCTGCACCGCCCACCTTAACTCATTCATTTGAATTTCAGAGGCACAGAGAACTGATACATTCTTTACCTCGGAGGACCCGAGTTTACCTCAAAATCGCAGGGTTGCTTTATAGGCCAGAAAATTCCAGGCCTGCAGATCCCCTTCCAGTCTTATTGCCGGGCCCATCGCACTTTTTGGGAGACCTAACAGTTTTATTCAAACACTTGTTCTCACACTTCTCCCAACTTCCCTCAATAGAGACATTGAGTGGGGACCACTGCAATGTATGCTGTAAGAAGGGGCGACCAAGATGGAACACCAAAGGTATTCTTAAACCGAATTAGGCTACCCTGTAGTCGCTGCTGCCCGTGACTCAACCAATTCTTTATGTAGGGTCCAGTTCAACTTTATTGTAAACGTCATACCTAAATATTTGGAAGAGGATACCACCTCTACTGGCCTGTTACCCAGGGACCACTTAAACGGTTTGGAATTTTTGTCAAAAGGGATTATTTTTGTTTTTTCAAATTCACCTGTAGTTTGTTAATCTCACAGTAACTATTAAATCTATTCAATTTCCTCTGGAGGCCTACTTGGGTCAAGTCTAAAATCGCCAGATCATCTGCATAAAGGAGGCACGGCACATCTGTGCCCTATTTTTGGTGAAAACGACTGGGTAGTCCCCAGCACCCTCTGAAGATCTGCGAGGAACAAGGAAAACAACGTAGGGGCCAGGACGCAGCCCTGCCTTAACCCATTTCCTAAGGGGATTCTTTCTGACAGGGCCCCATCCAAATCAAGCTCCACTTGGGCTCAATTCTGACAGTGTAGTTCCTGCCAGATTACCAATAAACATAGGGGAATATCCTGCTGTCGCAATTTAGCCCAGAGTATACTGCGATCCACCAAATCAAAAGCCGAGCTAAAATCAACGAAACAGCAGAGCAGACTCCCTGATGTTTCCTTCGCCTTTTGCTCCAAGGCCCACAAGCTGAAGCAATGATCAATTGTTGAATGCCCTCCCTAGAAATCTCCTTGTTCCATTGGGACTATGTCATTATACTAAATCCAATTCTTTAATGAGATGAGGATGATCTAATTTTGTACCAACATCTAGCAGGCTTATCAAGCGGTAGTTACAGGTGCACCCATCTTCCCTTTTTTATGAATCAGTTTAATTATTGCGCCCTTCCAGCTAGGAGGAAATATACCCGACTTGGTTATGGCTATAAAAACCTTTAAAAAGAATGTTGCCCCCCACATGGGATTAGTCTTAATTACAATTGCAGGGAGATTATCTGGCCCGGCTGCTCTGGTTAGATTTAAGTAGGTTATCAGCTTGGCTATAGATTGAGCAGAGAAGGACTCCAATGCCTCCTCCCCCAATTTTGGCCAATAATCCCTCACAGTTATCTCCCTGACCTTGTAAATATTACCTAAAAAGGTTACTCAAGCAGTTTCGGGAACCATACACATTACCAGAGGAATCACATTACTGCACCCCTTCTGGACCAACTTCCAAAATTTTCTGGAATCCTTCTCCTAGAAGGTGCTTATCATGAGGTCCCAATTTGACTAATAAAAAGCCTGCTTCTTACTCCTAACCAAAGCCTCATACTCCTTTTTTTTTTTTTTTTTTACAGTTATAGCGCTCAGTCTGTTTGAGGGATCCAAAGAGCCCTAACCCTTCCTACTTTCCTTAACTCCTTCCTAACTAGTAAGCACTCCTTATCGAACCATGGCTGTTTAGAAGCCCAGCAGGGCTTAACCTTTTTAGCCTCCTTATTACATGACCTTACTAATGGGATCAAATGATTTACTACTGCAGCAATGGTTTCGGAGTACCATTCCAGGCTTGTTAAACCTGAATCCCTACCAAGCTCCAGGTCATTAAGGATTTGGTACTGTCAATTGGACCATATACCTTTTGTCTATTCTTGTAGGTAAACGTTTAGGGAATGCTACTCTATCAGGATCACCCACTCCCTAGGTGTGGGAACTACAGGTATGGCCATTTTTAATCCCCAATGATCACTGCCCCAAATTTTTAACACCTCAAATCATGTGCAGTGGTCGAAGAGCTGCTCATGTATAAACATATAGTCTATTGGACAATGCTGGTTCCCATGCAAAACGTTTGGGCTGCCAGTATATTCCCCTTAAATTGGCCATTTAGTCAAAGGAATCCAAACTCAGAAAGGAATTTGGTAAATATCCCTTCTAACTTGTATGGAGAACACTCTGGGAAAATTGCACTGGGGATACCATAACTCTCTAACATATCGGAGACCCCGTAGTCCTCCTGCACTGGGGCCAGGCATAGCTTATAGTCCCCTAATAGGAGAATCGGAGGGCCCCCCAGGAATTCTGTGAAGCCCATAAGATCCCTCTGGAACACTTCCCACATCTCCTTCCAGTGCTCATCCTGATTTATATAGACATTAACAACTACTGAACTACTTTGCCTCAGGCAGCTGCCATACAAATCCAGGTGGTAAGCCAATAGCCCCTCACTACTTGTCTGGATGATTCTTGCTTCTTTACTGCATTTTGTTGATATCAGTGTCATAAGCCTGCCTCTTACTCGCCCGGACCAATTTTGGTTCCTCCTTTTGCAAACTGCATGAACCCACTCCGATGGATTGGATCACCCACCAACCAGGTCTCCTGGAAATAAATTCTTGTTGCCCTCCCAAACTTTTGAAAGATCTGTCATTCCTATTAAGTTCCCCAGACCATGAACATTCCAGGATATACCCCCACGTTGGCGGGCGCACCTACTACCTAGTCTTCCATGTCAGCACAACAAACGCGTTTCGGATTACTCCTTCGTCAGTGTTTTACCTGGTAAAACACTGACGGAGTAATCCGAAACGCGTTTGTTGCACTGAGAATAAACATCAGCAAACTGCCCCCGCGAGTGCTGTTTTCTTTCTATAAAACAACGAAGGAACTTGAGCAATAACATTTTCGTCGGGGCACCACCGTGATTTAAAGCACCCGTCCATGAGTGATCCGCTTTTTGGTGCAGCTGAGCGGTTATATATATATATATATATATATTTATATATATATACACACACAGTAGAACTTCTCTGCTCCCCTTGACCCGGAAGCTCCTCACTGCCCACGGTTTGGGAAACTATTGGCCTTACAAGTGAGAGCATACAAGAATTAATAGATTTTAATTAAAAAAGGATCTCCTTTAATAGGCCAGCCTCCACTCTCAAAGACTCATTTGCTGCAAGAGAGGCTTCAAATAGTCCTTGTAATGTTTTTTTCATTAATAGAAGAACATTCAGCATTGGAGAAGGGCCTGACAGTAGGGAGTCAAAATTTGCAGCTGAAGTGGTCAAGGTCTGTTGGTCCCCACCATGGAGTGCCAAGCCAGTCGTATCGGATGGGGCACAGCCAACAGCACTCTCCTTGCCTGGCCGTTTACTGATTCTTCCTTACTTTGTTTGTTCCCCTCTACACTCTCTGCTGCCCCAGTCCCTTCTCCAAAGCTTGCAAAGCTTAGCTCGGAAGGACGAAACAGACAAGGAGAGGATGAAAGACTGGTCCAGAGTTTCCTTCTCCCGGACTTCTGACAACTCCTGGGGACCACCCACAGGGGAAGCCACTTGCCCCACATTTGCCAAACCCTCCAACGCATAGGGCTCAAAATGTTTCCCCACAAAGTCCTTTATTGAAACTGCCACAGTTTTTGCCAAGGAATGCACATTTTCGACTCCTGGGGTACATTCGTCTCCGACTAGCATTACTTCAACGTGGGATGGAGACTCAAGGCCTAAAGTGTCTTATTTTTTATGTATTAGATATCATCCCACCTGCTTATCTACCTTTTACTATCCCCGAAGGTTTAATGCCTTTTTTCTTTGGAGAAGACATCTACAAACAGTCTTATATTGGTCACAAAGAGAGTTGCAAGGAGTACGACAATCTGATACTTCAATCTCCAATCTCCAACCTGAGCTTCTAGGCTCTGTTGAACGAAAGGTCAGCTGGTGAGTGTGTGCTGAGATGCAGCGCCACCTCACCCCCTTCAGTAGCCCTTATGATAGCCCTAAGGCTTACTTGTGACAATGATGGAACAGAGGGTCAAGGGGGGCACGAGCAAGCTTTCTGGCCAGATATGGCCGGTTATGTCCTGCAATGTCTTACACACAGGCTGCCTTGCTCACAAGCTGCACCCGACCGATCGGGCTGCTACCGTGAGTTAAGCAAAGGCAGGTATACCTCTGCTGCCTCTGCCTTTTCCACTTGCAGTGGTCTATGGGCCGCTTCGGTGAACCAGGTTGAGTCTGGCACTAGAGATACTGTGCCACCTCACCCCCTTCAATAGCCCTTAGTTAGCCATATGGGATTCCTTGTGACAATGTTAATGCGGAGGGCTAAGGGGGGTGTGAGCGTGCTGGAGAGTTGTGGTCAGGTCCCTGTTTCCTGGCCTAAACTGGCCGGTTGTGACTGCTGAATCTTGCTCACAAGCAGCACCCGACCAATCGGGCCATAATTGCAAACAGCAACTGCGCTTATTTTAAAAATTCATAGGTCCTCTCTGTATCTTTATTGAAACACTACTTAATCATTCAGTTCTAAGAAAACCTTTTCGAGAAACTGTAGTAAAGGAGAACTCACCCAGTTTGGAGCTGGAACAAACAGCAGACCAAACAAAATCATCACGAGAATGCCAGTTTACTCTAAAGGTGGTTTTCTAAGGAAGTGTATTTTCCTCCTGTCAACATAATATTCAGTATTTATTCATTGAAGGAGGTCGCAGTCAGGTGAATACTTAACAGTGGCAAGTGGTTTTCCCATAAACTGCCTCTTCACAACCTTCTTAAGGTAAGTTATCTTCCGCTTTTTAAAAATGATATATAAAACCAAATGATAATGGTAATTGTCAGATCTGTCATCCTTAGTGTGGACTTCCCCCAACTTTTTGCCTGCTTACCTTCACTTTTTGCCGTATCTTTTTGTTGGACTCTGAACACTTTACCTCTGCTTGCCAGTGCTAAAGTGCATGTCCTTGTCCCCTAAAACATGGCGACATTGGTATATGCTTGGTGAGCATATTTAGTTTACTTATAAGTCCCTTGTAAAGTGGTATACCATATACCCAAGTCCTGTAATCTAAATACTACTACTAGGCCTGCAGCACTGGTTGTGACACTCACACAAGTAGCCTTTCAACCTGTCTCATGCCTGCCATTGCAAGGCCTGGGTGTGTGCAGTTTACTGCCACTTCGACTTGGCATTTAAAACCACTTGCCAAGCCTTAAACTCCCCTTTTATTACATATAGGTCACCCCTAAGGTAGGCCCTAGGTAGTCTTATGGGCAGAGTGCCGTGTAACTAAAAGGTAGAACATGTACTCTTAAGTTTTACATGTCCTGGTAGTGACAAACAGCTAAATTCATTTTTCACTGCTGTGACACCTACTCCTCTAATAGGCTAGCATTGGGAATTCCTTAGAACACTTAAGGATTACATAGAATCCTTAAAAATTAATATCTCAACTTCTACTTATTGTATTTTTGTCATTTTGGTCTTGTTTCACTCAGATAAATATTCTCTATTTTTCTAAACTTGTGTGAAGTCTTTTTGTGGTGTTTTCATTGTGTTACTGTGTGTGTGTGTGTGTGTTGCACAAATACTTTACACATTGCCTCTTAAATTAAGCCTGCCTGCTCTGTGCCAAGCTACCAAAGGGTAAGCACAGGTTAACATAAAGTGTGTATCTAGCTTACCCTGACTAGGATTGTGGTCTCTATTTGGACAGGGTGCAAACCTTTACCAACTAGACACCCAATTACTAATAATAAGCTATTTCATTTTGTGAGCAGACGCCTTTACACCAACATTGGCCACCTCCTGCTGTGCAGCATATACAATATTTATTTCTTACACTACACTAGCATGATCACTCACACATTGATATCAAAGGTCTAATATAATTATCACACCCAAGATCAGGGTTTGCCATCTGTCAGCCTTTCACGCTGCCAAATATCAGCAACGCACCACTTGGCCTAATTCACATTGCCTCAAAATACCGCAGACACACTTCATAATCGAAAAATCCTCCCTCATTCCAAACAAATTTTACTGAAGATCTTAATAACCACATTCAATACACTAATGATGTTAGATAATTCTGACTGACAGCCTGATCGCTGATCCGATTTTACCTATTGCTTCACACTAGATAACTGAGCTGCTCTCCACGTTATAGAAGCATGAAAAAAATAAACTGTGTTTCATAGGTTACAGGACACAACTAATTTCTAGAGGAGTACGACGAAAACTTCACACTTGCTAATGGTGAGCAACGTTTCCCAACTTAGATAAGGTGAGGTTACATTTTATTTCTGTCGCCGGGACAGGACGTCAGGCTGAGATAATTGGTTCCAAGTGTTCCCAGCTGGCACCCAGAGAAGGCCTTAGCTTTGAGCTGCAGCTTGAAATGCTCTAGCACCATCAATTAATCACTTGCAACAAGTCCTGCTCAATGGACCAGGTCTAATTGTGAGCAGAAAGTGATGCCAGCCAGCTGTTCACTGTAGAGTAAACAAGCGTTAGCAAAGCCAATAGCTCTGGATTTAATGTTTTATCCTATTCACAGTTAACACATTAGTGCGAGGCACATGGAAGGGAGCCAGTAAGAACACAGAGAGAACACCATAGCTGTAAGGACGTACCTCATGCATCCATTTGAGTGCTCGAGAGGAGGTGGAAGGGAACACCCAAAGAACCAATAGCATTAACCAGCACTTAAAAAATCACCTGGGTAAGAAAAGACATGATTGACAAAATCTCAAGTCAGTGGCCAATAAAGGGTGGTAGAAAAAAAACAATGGCTGAAAGGGGTTGAACCAAACTCACTCCATGTATATAGTTAGCAAATGTCTGTTTTACAGCACCACTGTTACAATCCTGTTCTAAAACGATGGGCAGTGGTTGGGCTGTTGTGGTAGTATATCAGCCCTGTGGCAAAATAGGAACAGTCTCACAGGGCTCTGCTTTATTGCCCTCTAAAAATGCAAAACTGTTGTGCAATTAGGTAGCAATAGTTACAAAACAATTGGTGAAGTTGCGAAGAGTTTAACTTTGCATCTTCACACACCTCTGTTCATTTCAACACAACCCCCACCACATGAAAAACAATCCAATAGAGCTGCAAAACGTTTGTGAAGTTGCCAACATTTCCAAACCCAATATCTGATACAAAGCAGATTCGTGATCCAGAATGTCTTGAACATTATGCAAAAAGAACAATTGATGGACAGAATGTAGAACAATGTCATACATTCACCCCAGTACAGAGATCTGGGCCTAAATCCATCGTTTTTTTGCTCACCATGCCATTCCAGTTTGGACCCAGCCATATGCAAATCAGTCTTGACCCTGCGCCCAATGGGAACAGTTCAGCCCAAACTGCCAGGCCAGGTTCTCCGTGGACTGGAAACAAGCATCCTAGGACCAGTTTCGGGCTTTCAGCCCTCATCAGCCAGGATAGCTTGACTCCAGTGGCATGGAGAGCAAGGGACCCACGTCTGGGCATACCCGTCCCACTCGGGGTGACAAATGCAAAAAGAACAATTGATGGACAGAATGTAGAACAATGTCATACATTCACCCCAGTACAGAGATCTGGGCCTAAATCCATCGTTTTTTTGCTCACCATGCCACCCCAGTTTAGACCTGGCCATATGCAAATCAGTCTTGACCCTGTGCCTCATGGGAACAGTCCAGCCCGAACTGCCAAGCCAGTCCTCCCTGGACCGGAAACAAGCATCCTAGGACCGGTTTCGGGGTTTCACCCCTCTTCAGCCAGGATAGCTTGAATCCAGTGGCGCAGTGAGCAAGGGACCCACGTCTGGGCATACCCATCCCACTTAGGGCGAAAAGTGTTACAGCAAACAAATGATGGACGGAATGCTGACAATGCAAACATTCTCCCCCAGTCAAAAAGATCTTGGTTAAATCCATTGTTCTTTTGCCCACTACGCCACCCCAGTTTGGACCCAGCCATATGCAAATCAGTCTTGACCCTGTGCCCCATGGGAACAGTCCAGACCGAACTGCCAGGCCAGGTCCTCCCTGGACTAGAAACAAGCATCCTGGGACCGGTTTCAGGGTATGTCACCCTTCTTCAGCCAGGCTAGCTTGAATCCAGTGGCACAGTGAGCAATGGACCCACGTCTGGGCATACCCATCCCACTTAGGGCGAAAAGTGTTACAGCAAACAAATGATGGACGGAATGCTGACAATGCAAACATTCTCCCCCAGTCAAAAGATCTGGGTTAAATCCATCGTTCTTTTGCCCACTACGCCACCCCAGTTTGGGCCCAGCCATATGCAAATAAGTTTTGACCCTGTGCCCCATGGGAACTGTCCAGACCGAACTGCCAGGCCAGGTCCTCCCTGGACCGGAAACAAGCATCCTGGGACCGGTTTCAAGGTATGTCACCCTTCTTCAGCCAGGCTAGCTTGAATCCAGTGGCGCAGTGAGCAAGGGACCCACGTCTGGGCATACCCATCCCAGCAAAAGAATGATGGATTTAACCCAGATCTCTTGACTGGGGGTGAATGTTTTGATTTGTTCTGCATTCCGTCCATCAATTGTGTGTCTTTTGCTTTCTCGCCCTAAGTGCGCCAGGTATGCCCAGACGTGGGTCCTGGGCTCACTGTGCCACTGGAATCAAGCTATCCTGACTGAAGAGGGTGAAACCCCGAAACCGGTCCTAGGATGCTTGTTTCCGGTCCAGGGAGGACCTGGCTTGGCAGTTCGGGCTGGACTGTTCGCATGAGGCACAGGGTCAAGACTGATTTGCATATGGCCAGGTCTAAACTGGGGTGGCATGGTGAGCAAAAGAATGATGGATTTAACCCAGATCTCTTGACGGGGGTGAATGTTTTGATTTGTTCTGCATTCCGTCCATCAATTGTGTGTCTTTTGCTTTCTCGCCCTAAGTGCGCCAGGTATGCCCAGATGTGGGTCCTGGGCTCACTGTGCCACTGGAATCAAGCTATCCTGGCTGAAGAGGGGTGAAACCCCGAAACCGGTCCTAGGATGCTTGTTTCCGGTCCAGGGAGGACCTGGCTTGGCAGTTCGGGCTGGACTGTTCGCATGAGGCACAGGGTCAAGACTGATTTGCATATGGCCAGGTCTAAACTGGGGTGGCATGGTGAGCAAAAGAATGATGGATTTAACGCAGATTTCTTGACTGGGGGTGAATGTTTTGATTTGTTCTGCATTCCGTCCATCCTCTATCTCTCTTTTTCGCGTCTCAGCACTTATTTTGAGTTTTGTTTGGGGTAAACTCCCTCATTTGTTTATTGAATTATCTTAAGGGGACTGGGAGTGTTCCCCGTAGTAATAACCCTTTCTCTCTATTTGATTACGAAGCAAGAAATAACACTCCATCCTTTACCAGAACAAACTTTCTTGACCCAGACCATGTCATCTTCCTTCACCGTCAACTTTCTGGCAGCACTCCACACATGCTCGTCTTGAGCAGCCTTCCTCCTCTCACTCACACCATTCAAGGTCTCCTTAGAAGGCATCTCCTTCTGCATTCAATGCGGTTCAATTTTGACCCTAGAACTCTTCCTTTCATCAAGACAAAAGTGACACTTTGGTTTCTGAGTTAGGAGTAGTGCGAATTACCCACAAGAATTTTCTCACCTCCAACATCCAGTCCAAACCATTTACCAATGACAATTGTATGTTTTCCTTAATTACTCTGTAGCAATGCTCCACCAGACCATTGCTCTTGGGCTGATGTGATATTGTGATGTGCTTAATCCCAAACCCTTTAAGGAAGTCTTCAAACTCCAGGGAGACAAATTGTGGTCCACTATCTGAGGTGATTTCATCTGGCACACCTTCTCTCAAAAACAAAACAGCTTCTGCAACATAAACTTCACTGTGCACAATGTGATGTTATTCACAAACGTCACTGCAGCCATCTAGAATGATAGGCAATCACCACAATGCCATACTTGACCTGACTGTTCCCTACACCTAAAGAAACAATTAAATCTATGGCCAACTTGGACCATGCTTTCTCAGGGACACAGACTGTACTCACACCACCAAGAATTGTCACCTGTGTTTTATCACTGGCCACACAATACTCACATTCCCTGACTAAATGTTCCACCTGCCTGTTCATGTCAGGCCACCAAAACATGTCCCTGTCCCTCACTCTCCTCTTCATGGCCCTCATTCCTACATGACCTTCAGGCGCCAAAGCAACCACTTTGGGCTTCAAATTCTCAGGAACTACTAGAACATCTGACCTGTACAAAAACCTCTTGACTACTGACAGCTCAGAGCTTACATGTCTGCATAAATCCAACATGGCATCCAGCATTTTGCTGCTTGGCCATCCGTTCCTAACATAAGCCATTACTTGTTTTAAGGTACAGACCTGCTGCAAGGCTTCCATACAATCCTGCTCAATGATAGCCTCCGACACTGCACTTGACAATTCATTGACCACAATGTCATCATTATCCTTCCAGGATGTTTCCCCCCTCTGACTCAGTCTCAACTTGTAAGGGTAATCTCGAAAGGCAGTGAGCCATCACATTTTTAACACCAGGAATATATACCATCCAATAATAGTAATCCTGTAACCTGTATAGCCATTTAGCAATTCTCTGTGAGGATCTAACCACTCCTTTTGTAGTAAATAGATCGACCAAAGATTTGTGGTCCACTCGTACTTCGAATTCTGATCCCACAAATACTGACGGAAATTATCTACACTCCACCAGCAAGCTAGCACCTCACGCTCTACCACAGAATAAGATGCTTCAGCACCCCTTAGACTCCGGCTAGCGAAAGCAAGAACTTCGTCCATTCCATTCTTTCTCTGCAATAACGCAGCCCCCAACCCATGCTGGCTGGCATCTGTGACCCCAATACTGTAATGCTTGGTATCAAATGGTTTAAGCGGGATGGATTTAGCCACCACACCTTTGATGTCCTCAAACTCAGTTATACTCCTCATTCCATACATATTTTTCACCTTTCTTGAGGAGAGCACGCAACACATGTGTTCTCTGAACATCTTGGAATGAATCACACATTGAATTCCATAAGGCCCATAAAGGATCGCAATTGGTCCTTGTCTTCAGAAACAAGAGCTTCAACAATGGCCTTCACCAAATTCTCCTTTGGTTCCACTCCTTGCACAGACAACTTGTGCTCTAAATACTCCACACTTTCCACTCCAAATTTGCATTTTTCTGACTTCAAGGTAACACCCTTCTCTTCCAAAATGTTTAATACTTGAGCCAACTTCCTGTCATGCTCAGTTGTGTTCTCAACATACACCAACAGAACATCTTGGGAACAGGTAACTCTCCCCACTCCTCTAAACATAGTATCTAATAAGTGCTGAAAAACACTGAAAGCGGAGGCCAACCCAAAAGGCATCCTCTTGAATTGGAAGGCCCCCAGGAGTGATAAAGCAAATCAAATGTCAAGGGTTCCAATCCAAGACGACCAAGTGGTAAGCAGATTCCATATCCAATGTAGAAAATACTTTGCCTCCTTTTACCAGGAAAGCATTTGAGTGATGTTGGGTAAGCGATGCCAGTAAACCCAAATTCTGGAGTTCAAATGCCTCAAATCTACACACATACGTAAACTGCCGTTGAGCTTACAAGCCAACACAACAGGAGACAACCCTGCCAAACCCTCTATGGGCTTATGAACACAATTGGTCCAATTCTTCCTTTAATTCCT
This sequence comes from Calotriton arnoldi, assembly GCA_963921515.1. Taxonomy (NCBI): domain Eukaryota; kingdom Metazoa; phylum Chordata; class Amphibia; order Caudata; family Salamandridae; genus Calotriton; species Calotriton arnoldi. The sequence continues at coordinate 1,888,450 of CAWUFW010000497.1, forward strand.
GTTTAACCACAAATGGAACATTTCTAACCTTATGCACTACAGGTTCTGCTTGTTCCTCGAGTTGTATCTTGTGCCTGAATCCCTTAAACTTTCCTAACGTGTCTGTGGACACTTTATTGAATTTCGATTCCCATTCACACTCTTCCAGAGCCCACACAGCCATACACTCCTTCAAAAGCACCTGTTCAGAATTATTGGGTTCCAAAATGATTTTAAAATTTTGTTGTTCTAACCAACCCAGTAAGGATGACCCATACTTAGCTACGTGCACAGTGGCATTCAACGTGTTCCCTTTGGAAGATACCATAGAATCAAACTCCTGCACAACCTCTATGTCCTTCCTACAATATGCTACAGGTTTGATGGCAGATTTCCTGTTAACAACATCCATGTTCTGAAAGTTTTTCCAGTCCTCTTCTACAATCACCGTAAAAGGTGACCCTTAGTCAGCCATCATGTTTACACACACACCTCCAACATCCACCCAACAATAAGGTCTCCTGACCATGGAGACATCTGCGGGGACATTCTGAATCTGTTGTTCGACATACAGAATTACCCTTTCATCACTTGATTCTGAGGATCTAGAATCATCCACAGCGCATACAACTTTTTCTTTCTTTTTTCCTTCTCCTTCCCATAACTGTACATACTTTTGCGAAGTGCGCCTTTTTCTTACAAATTGCACACAATTTGTCAAAAGCAGAACAAAAAGTTGCATTTCCTAAATGATTGTCACTCCCACACCAGTAACATTTCAAATTCTTAGACTTGACTTTGCGCACTTCTTACTGTGTATCGTTTCCAACTCGGCCACTACTTCTTTAGATGATTTGGATACAGACATTTGCGTCTTATAGGAGAAGACGTGCTTTCAATGCCTGCAGGTAACACTATAGCCTTGTTTAAGGTTACATTGGGAGTGCTTAGCAAAACATCTTGAATCTTTCTGTTATTAGTATTTTCCAGAACCACGTTTTATGGGGTTTAAACTTCGCATCCAACATTTTAAGTGCAGACGCATATTTATCTTCCACATCCCCTTCAATCATTACAGTCTGGTGTGGAAGATGCTTTAATGTTTTCCTACCTTCCGGACCCAACCATGTTTCAATAACGCAAACTTGTTTCTGGGAGTAAAATCATCCCCATCAAGAGCAACCAAATATGACTCAAAACCCTCCTTCCATTGTTCACAATCTATGGAAGGATGTCCAGGACTAGGAAGAAATAAAGGTGGAGGAATTATACTTTGCTGCATATTCCCAAAGAGTGCTGTAAACCTGCCTAAATGACATAAGTATTGTAAGTATCATTTCAACAACCAACTTAAGGTAACATATAATGTTTAGCGTGTACTTTACTAACGAGGTTCATGTAATTTTATACATCAGTAGAGCATAAAGCACAGTGACTATGCCCACATGCCACTAAGCATCACCGAGCACACAAAATGCCCCAAAAGTACCAGAATAAGGGTTAGCCCATTCCAATAATAAACAAAAGGTTACGGTGTGAGCATCACCGAGCGCACAGCAACTATGCTGTAGAAGAAATTTAAAGACCAAAGACCATCACACAAAACGGCTGCAACTTACTGCCTTTCAATACTACTAATATGCACATGAGGGTGTGCGAATCACTGGGCGCACAAATGCACTTAGAGCCAGGATATCTTGAGTTTCTCTAAGATGTGCAACTGTGTCTTATAAAAATGGTAATATGCACATCGGGTGTGCACATCACCGGGAGCAGAGATGCACTCAATGCCAAATTATCATGATTTAAGATGTGCACGTCACCGAATGCACACTGCACACTTCCTGAGAGACGACCGCCGTGAATGATGATGTCAGGAAACTAGACTGCTATCGGGAAACTAGACCTCTCGTGAAAGGCTCCCAACATGGCTATCAAAACAACAACAGGCCGCAGGCTAGGCCAATTCCTTAGATGACTGCCGCTGTGATGTGTGCACGTCAAGGTGCACGTACCGAGTGCTGAAAGCTTTACGTTTGCAGTCTGCAGCCTGGAGTCGCTGTACACTCAAGATGGCCCCCACTGTGACATGCCGCTGACACTTAGCGAGAGCGGCGCTGTACCTTTGACTAAGCAGACCCCCTCCTGAACAGCCTGAATTTAGCAACGAAATGTCTCCTGGGCACAGACCGACAGGCCCCTCGACAACGTTGGCCATACAGCAACGATGACAAAACAGATTGCTCATGTGGGAGAAGAGTCATGAGGGAAGAGTACTTAAGTGCAGAAAACGCACCAAAGGTCCTCCTCTGCACTGCACGCTGAAATCCCTGCCGGTCAACTCATTGCCAGAGAAAGAAGCTAATATGCTTCTGTAAGTTTCATTCCTTTTATTGTGCTCCTTCATCTATGACAGGCAGGGAAGCAGGTTAAAAGCAAACTGGCACATATTCCAATGATAACATTCCACAGCCCACTCTATGATGTAATTCTTCCATACACAAGATATACATTCCGACTGAGAACCCAACACTAGGTCTACACTTCTTTGTTGGTGGGGGCACATACTCTTTCCCCTCTTTTTCCTACTCACATCATCCATTTTTGTATTCATAAATCGTTAACTCCCTTACATTCTCCCGCACGTTCTCTTCAGTCCTGTCCTCTAGCCCGGACTACAGCTTAGAACATCTACCCCAATTATTCTCAAATACCTATACCCTGTGTATACCATGGTACCTCTATCTTCACCTATACTCATTCATTCTCCACCTAGCTATATCCTAGTACCTCTATAAAGGTCTATAACCAAGTAGCTTTAATCCTACCTATATAATGCATCTAATCCTGCCCATACTCTGGTTCTGCTACTTCTACTTATTGTTTTCGACCGCTATGCTTACCTATACACTAGTATCTCTACCTAGGAATATACTTTATTAACTCTACCGCTGCCCTAGGACTCCAGTCTCTATCCCTTCATCTGCTGATTGCCTCTGCCCATATTTTTACCCTTTGAACTCTCCTCCTGTGTATACCCAAGCACCACTATCCCTACATATACCCTAGTGCCTGTACCTCTACCCATACCCTGCCTTAAACCTAGGTATCTCTACTCTCCTATACCCTCGCACCACCACCCAGCTTATATCCTATTACCACTACATTTACCCTAAAAACGCAACCCATGTCTGTATCCTACTACCTCTACTCCCATCTCTATTTTGCTTCATATGGCCCTCTGGTCTGGAGTTTTATTGTGAATCTTTTTCCATTTTATGATGAAAATGTATTATTTATTTTGAAATTCTATAAGAATTTAGTTTCACCAACCAAGGATCATTAAGCTGAGACTGCCCATTTTTGTTTTTTCCTCTAAAATAAAGCAGAGACTTTACAATTAGTCCATAGCGTCAATGGGTGCTGCACTCAGAATAACACAGTACAACTAAAATACTAACAAAATGTACAGACCGTGCAAATATTTTGACGATATGTTGATAAGAGACCAAAAGGATCTGTGGATTGCCGACACGAAAGAAACAGTATAATTATTACATTAGGAAGGCTGTAGCACATCAGTTAAATCAAAGCGTAAGCAAAGCACAGACCACACAGTCAGGTCGCACACAGCAATAAAATGCTATTCATGTCAATTTGGAAATAAAGAAACATTATATTTTCATACAGGGGGATTGACTATTATTCAGATTTTGCCTCCTCACGAAATGGAATCTTCTTTGAAGCTGGGGCTCCAGGTTCTAGTCTGGCAAGAGGCTCATACATCCTGTGATTCTGGGCAAATCACTTAATCTCCCTGTGCCTAAAAATGAATGTGTCCATCTGTAATGCAACTGGTGCTCATGTAAAGCGCTCTGATACCTTCAGGTCGAGTTCGCGCTATATAAATCTGCAAAAAATTTTTTTTAAATGGCTCCTTATCACGCGATTGCCTTGCTCCATATCTCAATGAGATACGTATGCTATCGCAGTTGGAGGATGAATGTTTAAAGCAGTCTCCAAAATCTAAACAGAAATCAGAATGCCGCAACTGGCCAATTATGGACAGGGCCACTGGAGTTATGAGTCAGGGGAGGGCCAAATTATGCGGAAGGATTGAGTAAATTATGCAGCAAGAAAAGCCAAATTATGCAGCGTAATGCTGCACATTTCGTGATCGCAATACTTTATTATTTTGCCATTTTTTTGCTTCTTAACACTGGCTGAGCGTTGGTTGCACATCATTTGTACTAGTTTAACACTCAAATGTAGCAACAGAAAGGTGGCCAGTCAATCTTTGCAAAGGGCTGTCCACTGCGCGGCAACAATTGTCGCTGCATTTTTAGTAACTTTTCTACCGTTTGAGTTAGAAACTTTTTTTTTTGTTAAAATCTGCAGATGATGCAGCAGATGATGGATTATATGGCAAATGCAGCACATCTATAAATATGTGAAAAACACTGCAGCCACACAATCACATAATTCCAGTCGCCCCGACTAGGGAAGGCACATAAATAAAGGGGTAGAGTGCCATAAAAATCTGTAGTACCAAAGGAAGCCCTAGCAAAGAAGTCAATGTCGAGAATCATGTAAGCAAATGTTGATTTCATATATCTGGAACATTTGCGGGTAGATTGTTTAATGTATGAAAAATAGGAGTGTACACATTTTATCATGGCACTTTTGTGAAAGTACACACATTACTAGAAATACAGTTTACAAGTATCTCAAGTAAAAAAAATTCAGGAGGATGTACCCATTAGCACTTTTCGTGGTGGCAAATTTTGGGGTCCATAAAGCACTATTGGATGAATCAATTTTCACAACTGAGCTTGGTCAACAAAACAGTACATCCAATAAACATGAAGCACATTAGGCTCCACAAGAAAGATAGTGATTACGTTTTCAAACCATAGAGGTTTATTAAAGGTTAAAGGGTTACAGAAGCAAAAATCAGATTAGTATCATTTAATGATCAAAATGCGTATGCTCGATTAATATGCAATTCAAAATTAAATTAAAATGTTATTTTTCAGAGGAGGAAACCAGCATGGAGTGTCCTCAAAAGAGTGAAAGGAAAACCAGTTATCTCATTAAGAGAGTACTCTAAATCTCCTGCTCTTCACCAAAAACCAGCCTAAACCAAAATCTCAATTGCAGTAACTTAAATCACACAATTCTAACATTTTACGCACCTACACGTAGTTCTCATGAGACTATCCAAACAGGTTAAAGCAAGATGATACAATAACGCGCGCATTAGGTTCTCAGAACTCTTCACAATACAGCTTCTCTCAGCACTGTTCAAACTTACAAGATGAGATATAGGGATCAGCCTTTACTCTGCAAGTGTCTTTGTGACTGCACTACTAATTAAAATATTCCATGATTATCACAGAGAAATAAAACATTTCTTCATATAGAAAAGAAGGAAAAAGAATATTGCATTTGATAATTAGAATTCCAGCTTCACTTAGAAATAAAATGTTCATGTGTCACAAAGCAAGATGGCAGTCAATGTTAGCCATTTTAAAACGCGGACATAGTTTACCTATGGTCAATCTAAACGTAAACTAACATGTCTCTAGACAATAACATTTGTGTGTTTGTGTGTTAATGTTTTGTTAAGGCAAAACATTTAATATATAAAAAGCGTCACCAATCCCATTATCTGGTGATTCTGGGAATTCCAATAATTAAATTTCGTCCATTACACAGAAGTTGTCGATTTATTGTAGCTTGGAATCTTCCAACCCTTCAAGCTCACAATATACTTTATCTTGAACGTCATCCATTCCATACTCTGCACACTTCCTCTTCTTTTGTAGTTGACAGCCGCTTTTTGCGACTGCAAATGGACCCACCCATTTTGTAAATCATTTTAATCCCTCTTATAAAAAAATAAATATGCATATCACACAAATCAGTAAGATTAGTATCAGGGTTAATAAAGTCTTTAAATTTGATCCTCTTATGCCGCTAAACCACTCTCCAATTGCACATACATGCATCATTGCTTAAATGGAAGCATGCAGTAAACTCCACTATCTTTGGCTCTTAAGATTTTTAAAGCAAACCTATTCCGGAAAACCCAGGCTCTTGTGGCCATGAGCTCATTATTTATCGCAGTTAAAGCACCAGCTGTGTTAGTACCTTAACGATCTACCAAAGTAGCTTTCTGATCTTCCAATCATTTAAAGTTACACATACAGAAGGCATCATAGCACCAAATATAGTGCCTACTATTTGTGAAGCGCTAGGTTTAGCTTTTCCAGGAGCAACTACTCTTATCTATATCATCTACATGAGGCACTTTAGCAAACACTAAAGCCAAATAACAATTAACAACTCAATTGCAGAACTCCTCTAACATGTTCTTTCTCTGACACAACTTCAACACCCATAATTTTTTTAATTTTGTACATAATCACTCCAGCATACCATTTCTCATCATTGAAGCTGATCTTTCCCTCTTATCTCACAACAGTTTCCCCTTCTTAGCAAATGTTGGCCAAATTTTGGATGTATCCTCAACTCCCTAACTGTTTTTTCCTGTTCTCAACCCATTCCTTCTCCTTTCTTCACTCTTTTCACAATCTTCGGTTTCTTTTCATCTAATTCTTCAATAAAGTCTTTCAGCTCTATTCAATTTACATGAAGTCTTAAAATTAATAGGGATAGTAACATTCATTTGTGTGATAGGCTTTATATAATTAATTATTCTTTCCACAGACTTCGCCCCTGCATTCGGATTGAAAGACAAACATGGAAATTCGAAAAATAATACTCAAAATGATCTTGACAATAAAACAGATTCAGAATTATGCTACAGGTGAAGGAATATGTAAGGGACAAGTGGTGATAAGTTACACCAGTTGCTGTAGACACAGATAAATACCGACACATGTTGCAATTCCTAGCACCCAAGACTTTCGTATACTGCTGTAACAGTCTAAAATAAACACTGTCTGAGAATATTCCCTTCAAACATCTTTGTGTAATATTTTCACATTTAATCTATGCAGTTCATCTAAATAAGTCTGGTTAGATTGAGGAGATGAAGCATGCTCAATAGCAGAGTTAAGTCCCATCGAGTAAGTCATTAATATAACTATTGCTAATGCCAACAGCCAACACTACTACTATAATTTGGAAGCCCTTTTGTGTGGTTGACAACATGGTTTTTCTCAAGTCATCTACTTTTTGACACTACTGTGAAAATCAGCAAACCTTCTGTTCTTTTCACTGTAAATCTGTTAGCTCAGGTTAGCTTTAGAATTAGGAACATACCATCTTCAACTGGATACCTAAAAGGCAAACTCTACTCTTGTACTGGATACCTATGGGAACGTAATATGTTCATCTGGATATTTAAGGTACAAAACATGAAATTTCAATGTATGGACATCTACCACTTGAGTTCATTAATCAAACATTTTGTTCAATCTTTAGCTGTGGTAGCATTGTTCATGGGGGGGGGGAGGGGTTTAAAACATTTCGACACATTTCAGTCTCATGTGCCTCTCAGCTCAGGATCGCTTCTAACAAAGTAGGTCCACTCAAGAGCTGAATACCTTCATTTAGGCACTCTTTCTTTCTTTGTGCTTCTGACTACTGGCTGTTCACTGTCACTACCAGTCTGTTCGATTGGCACTAGTTCTTCCCTGATCGTTTCTGGAATGTGCTTTTCTGACACAATGGTTCTCACTCTCTCAAACTTTTGGGCCACTTCTCTTCCCTCAGCACTCTACTGTCTGTGGTGCTAGCACTTTCGTCCAGTTTGTATTGCACACTATTGTTTTCAGCTGCTTGGTTTATTGTGGTTATTCTTGGCTTATCCACCACAGGCTGGGCCCTTGCTATGACTTGGTGACTCTCATGTAATGTCTTCTCCTCTGCCTGATAGTTCAGTCTGTGGTTGAGTTTGACTCTGTGAACCAGTGGTTGTTGATAACAACTCTTCACTGTCTCGTCTCACTCTTTTGGTATGGGAGTCATTGATCCATTGTGGTAATCCACCACACGTATCAGCAGTGTTCATAACAAAGATGACTTGAAAAGGTTCCTTCCAACATAAATCAAAGCACCTCTTCCTGACGTGTTTCTTCACCAGGACCCAATCGCCTGAACTAAGGTCACAGCACAGCATTTGTCTTGCAGATGGGGTTGCCAAGTCAACATGATGAGAAACAGAACACCCCACATCAGCCAATCCTTTGCAGTATACAAGAAACATATTATCCATTATATTCACAATCACAGCCGCATGGACTGATGGGATTCACATGGCTCTCCCCATCAACACTGTCCTTCAATTTGGAGTGCTTCAAAGACTCATCAAAGCAAGGGGAAGGGTATCGGCCATTTTAATGAGGTAGACGAGCACACAATTTCCATCCTAGATTTCAGAGTTATGTTAACCTTCTTCACAAGGCCAAAAGCCTCTGGCGTGAAACTATAGTGGAACCTCTGATCAATCTTCAATGCTACACACAGTGATCTCATAATTTCGTTCTTGAAAGGAGAGCTGTGATCTGACTCCAGAGAAACCAGAAGGTTAAAACAAGGAATCAATTCACTCAATAACAATTTGGCCACTGTAAGGGTATCACACCCTCTGGCAAGTACGCTTCAATCCAATAGAAAAAGAGACAACGTTACCAGAATAAAATGGGGCCCATTGCAAACAGGCGTCTGGTTGAAGTCCAACTGTATGTGATTAATGGGCCATCAGATTTCCTCAAGTGGCTCATGGACACAACTGTTCTCTTGCCCTCATCTAACTCCTGCAAGAAATGCATCTTTGACACAGATGTTCAGCAATGACATGGGAATGAGGTTTGTAGCAGCCGTTTCTAAGGGAAGGGAATCATGACATCTCTTCCTGTATGAACATGACCATGGAAATGCCTGGCCATTGGGGCAAGAATAGCATCAGGTAAAACAGGTCTCCCATCCCTCAAAACCCAAATCTGTCTCTGATTCTTTAAACAGCCAGACCTCACGCACCTTTTCTTCTCGGTCTGTGGAGCTTCACCCTGTAATTTCTTTAATTCTCCCCAAGAGTTTACTGGACTCAATAACATATTTGAAATAGGGTCATTATCAGTCAGTCAAAGTTCTTTATTCGGATTGTAATCTTATCCAAAAAAGCACAATAAAACAGTTAAAAATCATATAGATACATATACACTTGGTTTAAATAAAACCAGTAACAGTAGAATGTATTAAAATAGCAACAGCATAATAACAGATCCCTTATGTACATATTAAAGAGTAATCTCCTATTAATAACACATTTAGTTAAAAAGGCCATCAGCTTAACAATCAGGATACTAAAGTGAAAAAAAGTAAATGTCATCTATACATAAAGCAATCCTATAAAATGCTATCAAGAGAACAAGACAAAAGGCAATCATTTGCCGCCACCACACCATATTCAGTACAACTGTCTTCAAAGCATAGGCAATCTAAGTGTGACAGGGATTTTCGTCTTTGAATGGTCTTGTTTATGTAGTCTAAAACTACACAACACATTCTGATGCTTGTCAGATTTTTAAAGAAGTTAAATGCCTCATAGTGTACAACATCTAATATCTTTATAAAATGTACAGAATAACATCAAATGAATTGTTTGTCTGGTCTTTCCATCACATGGGCAACTTGGGAAGTTCAGAGTCCATGAGTCTGGTCTGGGGAATGCTACTAGATGGTGGAGCAGTTCCAGACAAACCCATACAGTAACTATCTACAGTGGAATTTGTTCTTTCCTGACACTCCCGGTTGGCTTCTCTTCTACCCATATAAATAGATCGTTTCTTTTTTGCTAAACTGCAAAATACTATGAGGGTGTAAAAAGATTAGGCTGTCGCCCAGTTCTTGTAACAGACCATTTATATACTGAAGCCATGGTATCTTTCCACTGTGGTAAAGTGCTAAGCAATCCCTTATAATGTCCCTAGTGAACTTAGTGCTCTGTTTCATCCAAATACTATGTCACCTAGTTAGTGTTTTAGGCCTGATGGCATCTACCATATCCCCAATATCAGGTTCTTTATGTACAATATAGGCGCGGGTCGAGCTTGGGACAGCCAATAGTATACGTAAAAAGATATTTTCTTGTGTCTGTAGCGCATTACAGTTTGTTCAACCCTAGACTGAGGAACCATATAATGCACCTAGAAGGCATTTACTTTTGTACAATTTCATGAGGGGTTTGCTACCTATTTATTTTAGCAAAGCTGTGCACTGCTCCAGTAGCCCTTATAAGTTTTAGTTTAGCAGTTTTCAAATGAGGTGTCCAGTCTCCTTTCTGAGAAAACAAATTGCCAAGGTAACTAAAGGTTTTTACTTCTTCTAGTTTTTGACCCTGAACATAATATTTCCTCCCTTTTTTGATAGTTTGCCAGATACCATAGTATAGGTTTTAGTTAGGTTACGTTTTAGATATCTACCCTCCATAAAGGCTACAAAGTGGTTTATCAGTTGCTGGAGACCATCTGCCATCCTAGATAAAAGCACATTGTCATCTGCTTATAATAAAATCGGAGATTCTCGGGTACCCATTCTAGACGCATTGGCTTTTATACTCTGCAGGGAGTCGTCCACCCCATTTATATAAAGTGAGAACAAAAGCGGCACAAGGACACATCCTTGCCTAATGCTACAAGTTACTCTGAATTTCTCAGTGCATTCCAGTTTTTCCCAAAATGTATGCAGGATGCTAAGATTGAATACAACTGGGAGAGATGACAAACTATATCTATTGGAGTCCCCATGCCAATTAACACCTGTCCTAGTTTTGCGTGGTTCACAAGATCAAAGGCACTGGTCACATTTGCAAAGCACAAATGAATATTTCTGTTCATTGTCATTACATTGCGACTCTGCCAATATAGATTCTTCTTGAGCCCAGGCTTCTAGCCTACATAGGATCATCCATCTCATTGTTTTCACAGAGGAGTCCAAAAGCGATATCAGACGATAGCATTTGATGTTGCCTTTATCCCCCTTTTTAATCACAGGAGTGATCACACTTCCACTCCAGGATTTCGGGATATGACCTTTTGCTGCTGCATTGAAAATTTGGGTTAGTATTGGGACCCATAAGGAAGTGTTTGATTTAAAAGCATCCACTGGGACCCCATCAGGCCCCAGTGGTTTCCCAGAGGCAATACATTTTAGGGCTCCACTGACTTCCTCCATAGTTATTGACTACAAGGGCACAAAATCAGTTACGTTTGGGGGACCAACGGGCATATCCATAGCTACCTTATTAGGATTAAACATACTACCAAAATGTGTAACCCAAGCGTCTGGTGGAACTGAATCCTCCTTAGTAGGCATAGAGTTGTCTTTTAAAAAGGTAGAATTCATAGTTTTACAAGAAAGGTTATGTCCAGTTTCTGCAGCCTGTTCGAGGTCCTCCCACGCCTGCTCCTGGAGTTCCTTTTTCCTTTTAGCTAGTGCTACTTTATAAATCCTTCTCAGCACCTTAATCTTTCCTCTATTTCTCGGAATTTCTAGCAGGGCCTTCCTTAGAGCCTGATTCGCTCTGGTGCAGTGTGAGTTGAACCACCCTTTATCTTTTCTTGTTTTCCCTTGGTCTTTAGCTGGGATTTTCAAACCCTGCAATTGCTGAAGTTATTTTGGAAAACGCTTTCAGCAACCTATCTGTACATATAACAAAGGCTTCCCAGTACTTCGTAACTATAGATGCTAGCCTTTTCTTGCTCATTTACACCAGCCTATTTAATGCTGAAACCATTTCTACCCACCACTTTTATAGGGGGTGCTCTATCTATCACCTTTGGTTTATTATAGATGATGTTTAAAATAAGTTTAACAGCATAATCACTAAGCACTGTACTTTCAATTACAAGGGTTTTTATCAGGTTTAATTTTTTTACAGATATCATTTTGTGATCAATAGCAGAGGAATACCCATTTCCATAGAAAGTAGGTATCACGAGTCCTAGGTCTCCTGAATTCTGCACTATCACTTCCAAGTTTAATTTATATAGAAGCTTGGTCAACAAATACCCATTATGGGTCATGGGGAAAATGGGGCTGGTCAGCCCCAAAACTATCTAGGAAACCACATATTGCACTATTGGAGCTCTGACATTTGCTCATATTAAAGTCGCCAACTCAAAGGTAAGCACAATTTGAACCTATCTTTTTACCAAATATTTCCAGTTCTTTACCTGGTTCCATGACGATCATATTATGTGTGTTGTAAAAAACATTATTATAAAAGTTAATTAAAATAAACTCATACTTATGATCTATTACTAAATATGCCAGTTGGAAATAGGGGGATTTGTTTTAAGTTTTCCTAATTACTGTAGGTGATAAGTTTGAAATTAAAATTGCCATACTACCTTTGGGTCGCCCATGGGCCGAGGGCCTGGCCGGGGTAAGTATAGTAACAAAACCATCTAAATGGAAATTTTCCCTGAGCCAAGTTTCCTGTAGACGTATGATGTGGGCAGATTTTATGGTATTTAACCAATCCTTATTGTTCAATTTCGATTTTACAACTGCTACATTCCAGGACATAATTATTAAATGCTCGTCGATAGTGCCTATAGATTTTGTAGCTTCCCGCCTGGCCCTTATAATGCTGTCAGTAACCTGTAAATCCATACCTTCTCCACAAAAGCCATGCTCATTTAATTTCTTCAGTTAATCTTCATCTAATTGAGTCAACGGGGCAAAACTATTAGAAGTGGCAATGGAAAAATGAGGTTTACAATTCAGGGCCGGGTACCTGCCAAGCTGTCTCTCCCAGGGCTGATCAACTACACAACAGTCTGGTGCTAGGGTCATATATCTGTCTTGCATACAGAGCCTGAAAAATACCCTAATGGTAGAGTTACAATTTTATTCATGCCCGGGGTCAATTGTGGGAGGCACTGCATTAAACCTTCAGCAATACGAGGCCTCCTCAAATGTACTATTATGCAGTCCCCAGCTGTACCTTTCGGATGAACTCCCAGCCAAGGAGTCCTCCTTTTATGCACCAACTCCTGAGTCAGGTCCCTCAACCAACCCGAGTTTATTTTCAACCAGTGAACTGTCTTGTTCTGCAGTGCTGTATAATCCTCTCTATCTTCATTTGATAGCACTGGGACATCTTTTAAAATGATAATATATGGGGTACACTCAGGGGGTAGTCATGGATAACCCCTAGGGACTTTCCATGATCTGTTTCAGGTTTCCCTCGATTTCCCACCTCATTATTAAATTCACATGGTTCCTCTAACTTAAATGTACAGGACTCAAAAGCACAATATCTAGACATTTTGTCCGAATGGCAGTGTCCTCTAATAACAAAATCCCACCCGATTTTGTACACTCCACATTTTGAGACTGATATCTCTCTAGGCAGCTGTCATGCTTCCACTAATCCCATTAAATTTGTTTAATTTTAATTAGGGAACGAGTGGAGGTCAAGAAACAACTCTGTGACCACAAGTGTCCGAAGTCATGGATCATGCCAATTCCATATTGACTGTCAGTGTAAATAGGGACACTCACATTGTTGGAAACACTACCAGCTCTAGTAAAGGCAATCGCTTCAGCCACCAGTGCAGAAGTTCTATTGAACAAATAGGAGGCTTTCACAACACCATCTATGTTGCACATAGCATATGTGGCTTTCAAAATTCCTCATCCATCTCTTAAACAAGAGCCGTCCACAAACAAAGCAAAATCAGGCTCTTCCAAGGGAACATTTTGAATGTCGGACTTTAGTTTGGTGCACAACTTGGTAATATCAAGATGGTTGTGGTTAACCTCATTGTTGTATGTATCACTCTCATGAAGGGGGGGAAAAGAATTGCAGGGTTTAGAACATGACCCTCCTAAGGGAAATATTTTCTGCTGCTAACATCATTTGTTCCTATTTAGTGAGTTTGATGTGTGCCATGTGCTGCGCTTGAGTGCAAGCCAGTAAGATCTAAACTGAATGCGAACCATCATAATAGGTGAATAACACATAACTATGCCCTCACATTGCTGGATACAAACACCCACTTCAGCTACTACTTTAAGGCATCCAGGAAGCACTGCAGCCACTGGATCAAGTGTGGCGGAGAAATAAGACATTGCCATTTTGCTTCCCCTTGCGTCTGTGTCAACACAGACAGCGCACACACTTCTATCTCTGGACAGTACAGGGTAAACTCCTTATCATAATAGGGAATTCCTAGTGTTGGTGCATGGCAGAGTTTCCCTCCAAGCTCTAGGAACACACTCATGCATTCAATGTCCAAAGGTAGCGGTTCAGACAGATCATTGTGTGTAGGTCTATGCAGATGCTTAGCCACTAGGGAAAAGTTGGGAATCCACGGACGACAGTAGCCCACCATTTCTACTTCTCTCTCAGTCGTATGTGGGGGTGCGGGGTGGGGGTATGGAGGCGGTTGGGATAGTTCATGCTCAAGATTATAGAGGTATGTTTTTGGACACTTTCCTAGCTCCTTTCTCAGTATGGAATCCCAAATAAATAACATCCCACTGACAGTACTGTTATTCTCTAGGGGGCATCTTGTGTCCGCACTCTGCAAGATGATTCAACAGGGAAAGCTTGCAAGCTTCTTGCATTATTGATGCCACTAGTCGGGCGTTAATGTACTGGACCAGAACCAAATTGCAAGGCAACTGCAGAGCCTCCAGATTTTTCTTCAGCATCTGATTAAAAATCGAGGGGCTCTCCATATACTCCTGTGGGACTCAACACCACACAAGGATTTTCCTTAAAAATTGGAACGCGAAAAAGAACTGCCTATCCTTATGTAAGTGAATGGAAAAGAATGGCTCACAGATCAATGACAGAGAACCACTCGGCATCACATGGAATCTGAAAGAGCATCACATCAGGATTCAGTATCACGGAACAACATGAGATTACCAATTTGATTCACCTTTCTCAGGTCCTGAACTATGCTCCATTTCTTATTCAGTTTCTGTAAACCCATCATTGATGAGTTGCAGGGAATTCAGAGTACTTTGTTCAAGATGCCCTGTTTTAATATGGATTCAATAACAGGCTTAATTCCTGCCGCTGCCTCAGTTGTGAGGTTGCATTGGGGCGTTCGGTGATCCGCTTCATTAGGTTTCACTGTGATTCTCACTGGTTCAACATTTTTAATCAATCCAATGTCTTTGTTTTGTTAAAGTCCCAGACTGCCTCTTTCTCTGTACATCTTAGGTTGGAAGGTAAGTATCCCTTTGTTAGGATTGGGAACAACCCAACTGCTATCTCTCGTGATTTCAACTTAAAGTTCTCACCATGTGTTTGAGGTTCCTTGCTGTCCTGTGTGCAATCGATCACATAATTTAATTTAGAGGAAATCCGTGCCCAACAGGTTGAAATGACTCACATATTACAAATCGGTGGTCCTCATCAAGGAACCCTATTTTTAGGGAAACCTTAGTTGAAAATGGATTTGTCCTCTGTCTATTTGAGATATCTACAACTTGGACATTTTTTCCAAGAGCTATAGGTTAGGAACCTCTAATGTTCTCAAGGGTAGCTCCAGTATCAATTAGAAATGATAGAAGGTGGCCATTCACCTCTCCATTCACGTATAGCCCCCTCTGGTCTACCTCTAGAACTGTGCCAAGCAGGCAATCCTCCTCCCCTCTCAGGTACCGTCATTGTGATAGATCAGGGTCCAGTCCAATGGGACTGTCAAAAACTGGAAACTGTTGGAGATTGTCTGCAACTATGAAAGGATTCTGCTGGATCTTGGAGTTTGGATTGACTGCACTTACCGTTTACCATGTTTGTTGCATCATTGGGTTTGGGGACTCTTCGCATTACATGACCTTTGAACCTGCATATTCACTATTGGCATTCCTTTCATATTTGGCATTTGAGCATCAATTTGCACTTGATTTGGGTTCAACCTACATTCTTGCTTTAAATGGCCCACCTTGTTACATGCTTGACAAGCAGTGGTTTTGTTAAACATGTTGATGCCCGTCCCTGCACTTGAATCAGAAACCATCCCTCGGCCTCTGCCTTGCAGACCCTAATTTCTTGTCTGTGCCGTCTGACCATCACCTTGAAACCCACTCTCTTTATTCCTGCACCGACACCGAGAACAGAGTTAAACCTTGAATCTATCACATATATACATCCTTTCTGCACCAACCTAGTTTGTGCCAGAATGAATGTCTCTTTCATCTTGTTCTGATTTGCCTCCAAATTGCCACTGCAATATTTTAAGTATTGGATAATCTCATGTAAGGACTTGGACTGCAAACAAATCACATTCTGTTGTATATGTGAACTAATTTCTAGATGCAACTCAAGCACGAACTGAGACAAGAACCCACTAAGATTCTCCCTTTCTGGATATTTGACACAGTGTGCTGAATCAACCTCTCATAACAAGCATGCACTGACTCTTTGGACTCTTGAGTAGTGTAGCGTCTTCCCCAGCCTGTTACCCACCAATGACTATGCCACACATGGAGCTTAGTATTACACGTCTTTATTCAACTGGGAACTCAACATTCTAAATCAGCCTTCACTGCATTCCGCTCTAACACCTACATCACACCTCTGCGGAGACCATCAGAAGCCAAAAGGATTCAGTTATTGCTAACTCGCAAGACACTACAAGTAGTTCTGGTTATTTTCAGCCAATCCACCTCCTTCTAAGGCGCCAATGTTTTCAAAAGAGGAATCACTTATTTATATTTAACAATGGCAGTAGTAGAAGGTGCGTTCATCTGAGCCTCCCCTATTGACTGTTGATCAGGCCAATTTACGACCACTTTACATTCTGCCCACAAATCCATGGAAAACACAATTTCAAAAAACATATTCAAGTCTACCCATAGCTCTTTTAAGATTTTCACAATCCTGTCCACATCAGTGTTCAATTTATCAGGATTCTCTCTCAACTTCAGAATATGATTTGTGAATGAAAAAAAGATCACCTCAACTTCAAGGCACATGAACATATGCACCTCCATGCACCTCTATCAATGAGAAACTCACCAACCTCTGTGTCACTTATACTAGCTCTTGCTACTGTTCTTCCTATGTCCTCTTTCTTTTTCTTCTTCTCGTCCTGCTTTGCCCATCAGTCATACAACTGCTGTGCTTTCCTGCACTCTCTAAAGCATTCCACCAACTCCTTGACATGCACTTTCAAACTTGATGATCTAATTTTCTCTAATGCATCCTCCATCATCAACATCCTAAAATTCTTCTTTCATTTCTGTCTTTTATTCAAATAAACCTCAAACTCATCATCCTCCAATTCTTCTAATCCGAAATGCCCCTGACAAGCATATCTTGCAGGTTCCCAACTCAGGAACTTGAGTTCAGTCTCATTGTACATGTTTAAGATGTCTGGTTCAAGGATCCCCCCTAACAAACTGCTTGAATACTATTTTTAACTGTAATTTATTTATCTCTTTGGGGAGGCGGGGGGGGTACCTTCTGTCTGAGATTGCGATTCTGAAATGACAACATTAGTGACAAAAGAAGTACTTCTGTGGAAAGCTTCCTCTGTCTGAGATCCTGCTCCCAAATCAAGAGCAGTAGTGATGGCAGATGTACCCAGGGCATCTACTGACTGATCTCACACCTAACATTGCAGTGGAAGCATATGTACTAGGGATGTGCAGAGATGGACCAGAAATAAAAGGGGGTATGCCTGCCGCTGAAGGATCATGCTTAATTTTCACACTCGCACTTCCTGTACGGGCTGTCCCCTCTCCCATGCCCCCCAACAGTGGTGGAGGTCCCACTCCAAGTTGTGGGACAACATTGCATGGAGGTGGTTGAGAATTAGGCAAATCATTCAGAAATTCATCAACAGTTTCACTATCACTCTCAGGCTCTCTGTTATCATCCCCATTTCACTCTCATGAATTTCACCTCCACCCCTTCCTTTACAATTGCAGGATGAACCTCCACACCCTCAAGCACACTTTCTCACCATCCTTGTTGGCTCGCATCCATCCAATGATGAACTTTATTTCTTGTTCTTTTTTTATATTTCTGGTTTGCCTTTTCATGGGCAGCACGTTCCTGTTCTTTCAATGATTTAAACTGTACAGGGTTTGGAAGGGGGTCATCTCTTACAACACTCTTTGCAGATTTTACATTTTTCTCACATTGATTGTATCATACAGGGATATTGCTAACAACCATCTTTCGCTGTGATCGCATTCCATTGTTTGACCCCAAAAACATTTGGGAAGTCTGACATTTCTGATACTGAAAGAAGGTGTGTCCTCTGGAGGGGCATCCGCACCCTCACAAACAAGTGCATCATCTTTTTTCAACACAGCCCTTATTTTCTTAAAGAATTAAATGTTCACTACTCACAAAATAAGCGTAGAACTTGTAAATCCCAAATTGAAATGAGTGCAGCAAATCACAATGAGGTATACAGCAACACAAACACCCAATCCCTGCACAACTCCACAGAACCAACCAATTGCAATGGAATACTAAATGACGTAACACCCAATCCCAGCGCCACACCTAACGACAGCTCGCAGCAAAACACACAGCGATTCTCACTTTACTTGGATCTGCTTTGCATAAATATAATAGCAAAAAGTACAACTGACTGTTTACCTAAAGAAAAATGGAATCAGCAATCTTTGTAGGGAAAAATACGAAAATAGCACCCTTCTGGTACTACCAAACCACACAGTGAGTTCTCAACTGGCGGCACCTCACTCAGACTAGTGTGGTCAACTCCTGCACACGAAGGATCAAAAGAACACCAATCTCGGTTAGTACAATCTCACAACACAAGTTTAATAAGTCGCTATCTTAGGTGTGGCCATGGTACCTCACAGCCCAACACTTCAACCTTAACAGACAAGTCAGAAACCAGTTAAATATATCTATTCAGGACCCTCGGATTACGACAAATCCAATAAATTAAACCTCAACAATAAGTGAATTAATCTCAATAAGCACAAACAATAAACAAGAAAGAACACTCAAATTTTCAAACCCAACACAAAGTCCTTCTTGGACCCAACTGGACACTGCAACTCAAAGTTTAGACAAATCATCAAAATCACAAATACTCTGACGCAACAACTCAATCAAAACCGCATTACCCTCCCTATCCTCACACACTTGGCTATTTACAGCCTCTTTCAGGAATGCTGATACGCTGTTAATAATCCAAATGGGACCATGGAAGATAGGTAACGCAGATTAAATCAGGGCAAAAATTTAAGTGCAGGGAACTTTAAATCATCCAAGCCTCAGCTGGAAACCATCCTCTGCAACCAGATTTGTTAGCACTTTTCTTTGGGCAAATAGCGCTTTATGGGCCCCAAAATGTTATCAGATGAATCGAGCTTGGTCACCAGATACAATACATTCAATAAATGTGAAGCACATTAAGCTCCACAAGAAAGACAGAGAATGATTACTGTTAGACCTGCCATGTTTGGCGAGTTTTTCCCATGCCTTTTTTGCTTCTGACCTTTTATTTTTGACTGTATGCTACATTTCGTTTTTGCTGGTTTTAGAACTCTGGGCACATTACCACTGCTGATCAGTGCTAAAGTCCAAGTGCTCCCTGTGTACATGGTGATTGGTTATCCATGATTGGCATATTTGATTTACTGGTAAGACTCTAGTAAAATGCACTGCATGTGCCCAGGGCCTGTAATTCAAATGCTACTAGTGGGCCTGCAGCACTGATTGTGCCACCGACACGAGTAGCCCTGAAAGCATGTCTCAGGCCTGACACTGCAGTGTCTGTGTGGGCAGTTCTAAACTGCCATGTTGACGTGGCATGTGTACCTACTTGCCAGGCCCAAAACTTCCCTTTTACTACATGTAAGGCACCCCTAAGATAGGCCCAAGGTAGCCCGCCCCATGGGCAGGATGCAGTGTATTTAAAAGATTGGACATGTACTGTTGTATTTTACATGGCCTTATAGTGAAATACTGCTAATTTCGTTTCTCTCTATTGCAAGGGCTATCTCTCCCATAGGTTATCATTGGAGCTTAACCCCTTACAAGTCTAAATTCCAATTGGGAAGAGATAGAGATTTGGAGTTTGGGGTCCCTGAACTCACAATTTAAAAATACATCTTTTAGTGAAGTTGGTTTTTAAATTGCGTGTTTGAAAATGCTACATTTAGAAAGTGGGCATTGTCTTGCGTTTCCACTCTGTGCCTCTGCCTGCCTGTGAAATCCACCTCTGAGGGAGGGCGACAGTTAGGCTGTTTGTCCATTCACTCTAGACAGTCACACAAAGGGAGCTGAGGTGTGCCATGCACATTCTGATGGCCTATCACCAGGCTGATGGGTCTTCCTGAGTTAGAGTGGTAGGAGGAGTTGTCACTGACACCTGAAGAGGCCTGTGCCTGTCCTCACACACAGCTGTCTCCACCTCTTGTAGTGTGTCTGGAGCCAGGTCAGGGAAAGGCAGGGTCTTGTGCACCACAGAGACTTTCCTTTGAAATTTGCCTACTTCAAAATTGGAAACTAGTTTAAGTACTGAAGCTGTGACACCATAACTTCAGAACCCTTCTGCACTAAGAGGACATTCTGCCAAGAAGAAGAGCTGGAGAAGCTGTCAGGAAGGACTACCACTTTGCTGTGTTGACCTGCTGCTTGCCGCTTCTGTCTTGGGAAGTAAAAGGACTGGACTTTGCTTTCTACATCGTGCTTGCCAAGGTTCTCCAAGGGCTTGTGTGCGCTTGCCTCTTGTTAAGAAGTCTCAGAACCATCAAAGACTTCATCTGCAGCCCCTGAACTCCTCTGCTGGGAGTTCTGACCTGCCAAGTGGTGCCAATTCCAGTTCTCTGCTCTTGGAGGTGGCTTTTGCTGCAAAGAACCAAGAAAATCCACGCGTCGACCTCCAGCGCCTGTTGGTTATTTACTTTATTGTATATGGTTATTATTAAAAGCTTTACAAAATGAGCTAAAAAGAGCGTCCATGTTAAACGATACAAATCTTTTTAAAATTAAAAACAAGTTATGAATAAATACATAAGATTCAAGTAATTTTCTAGTGCCTTCAAGTGCAAGCAACATTGTTGTTACAGCAGACAGATATTGGAGGGTGAAAATGTTATCACAAACAGTCCTCCAAGTAGGCTGTCCATGTTATATTTTGACTAGATATGATAAATTTAATAGTGATACGTTTATATATAACAGTTCTTTTAAAAGATGCCGTGCTTGGATTTTAACATGTTATTTGAGGGATTGTACTTCCTGAGTGGCCGTATGGGGTCCTGAACCTGCTGTAGGCTACATGGATAAATTTAGTCAAACGGATATTCAGGCCCTTGTTTTCTGGACTTAAAGCCACTATGATGCTCTGCCGGCAGGTCCTGACTCCCAATTTATTCCACTCAGGCCTTAGTTTTAATTTGCGTGGGCAGACACATAGTGCATGCTCCAAGGATTCGTCTGACGTACCACAGCTCTGCATTTAATTTCCTCTGATGGACGCCGCCAGTGAGCTAAATGTTTCAAAAAGTGCCACTCACCCAGTCTAAGCACCATAAATCTTAGTTTTAAGTGCAGAGAATATGTGCAAGCAAGATGTGACGATGGGGAAACCGGCTGATATGAGTTGATTACTGCCCATGCGTGCTTGCGTTTGGCTAGAATTGCTCTGTCTGCCGAGTAGGAACAGAGTGGGGGTTGTTTCTTTATGCTTAATTTAAAAGCCTTTTCACTTGGATTTAGGTCCCACAGTTCATTTGCGGACAATTGTAACATACAGTCATTATAAAACCGGCGATGTGACCCATGTGGTCCACTGGAACTGATGTCTGTCCATAACAGGGACTCCAGGGAGCCGACTCTAGGCTGTCTCAGTTTGTGGCATAGGTTAAGAAAGGCACAAGCACTTAGCATTTGGTGGTTGAGAAGGCCAAGTTCCAATCGGATCTGGGCTGCAGATGAGGTTTTTGGCAGCTGCAGCACAGTTTTATAGATCTTTGTTAGGTGTTGGTTCAGTGCAGTGCTCAGCTTACCCAAAAGAATTTAGGATCCGTAGGACAGGGTAGGAGCTATCTTAGCTCGCATAACTTCCAGCATTGGAGCTAGACTTTGACCTGTCAGCTTTTTTGAAAGTTTAGATAAGCTGATTTAAAGGGTCATGGCTTCTGTAGCGATTTCTCTCCGGTGCTTAACAAAGGCACCTTTCGCATCAATATGTATCCCCAGGTACTTATATGTCTGTTCTACTGTGATCTGGGTATAACAGTATGACCAACAGCCTCCTCAGTACCATTTCCTGCCAAATGTGACCACTTGTGTCTTCTTTAAATTAATCTCCAAGTTATTCTTGATTGTGTAACTGTATAATTGGTTTAACAGCCGTTGCAACCCGACCCTAGTGAGGCTAAAAAGAGCGAGGTCATCAGTATATAGGAGGTTGCTGATCTGGACTCTGCCAATCTTTGGAGAGTGATTGTTTACTGTGTCGAAATCCAGTGGAAAGTCGGCTATAAACAAATAAAAAGCAGGGGGGGCTAGCATACATCCCTGCTTGACTCACCGTGATGTGGGGATTTTTTTTGATAGATGTGAGCCGCCCCGAGCTTGACTTGAATCCAGGTATTAGTATACAACTGGATGATTAACTCCAGGAGTTAAGCTGGAATCCCCCATTTTGTTAACTTAGCCCAAAGCATCTCAGTCGGCACACGATCAAAGGCTGCTTTGAAGTCCACAAAGAATCAGTGGAGTAATACGGACGAGGTTTTTGCTTTATCAATAAGAATTGATAGGGAAAGTAGGTTGGTCAGTGTACCCGACTTTGCTAAGAAGCCGGTTTGGTTTCTTGGGATCAGTCCTTTTAGCTCAACCCACTGTCTCAAATCCTCAAGGAGAAGGCTGGCAAAGTATTTGGCCTCATTGTCGAGTAAGGCTATCAGCTTATAGTTACTGGGGGCTGATCGAGAACCTGACCTGTAGATTGGATGGATTATTGCCCCACGCCAAGAATCAGGTATGGTTGAACTCCGCAGGCTGAAGTCAAAGAGGGTTGTTAACTGGTTGGCCCAGAATGGGATGTTGAATTTAAAAAGAGGCTGTGGTAGGCCGTTTGGGCCTGGTGCTCCATCTGCTCTTTCCTTAGATATTATTTTGGGCAGCCTAATTGGCGTAAGGTGGATTTTACGCTTAGGAATGGCTGTAGATCTTGATATTGGGGAAGACACTCCCTGAGGGTTACTGCTGGGCTTATTGTTGTGTTAGTCAATGGATGGTCGTTTCCTTCACCTGCGTGGAAGTGATAGGTCAAATGTTTTGCCCGTTCTTGCCCTGAGACGTTTGCGCTGCCCAGGCTGGTGTTTCTGTTTGTTAGCCTGTTCACCAGCGCCAAGAACTTCCTTGGATTCTGATTTTTAGTTGCGCATAGGAGAGTGCACCAAAACTGGTGAAGATGATGTTGTTTCTCTTTGTAGCATGCCCGTCTAAAATCTTTTTGTGCTGCTTTGTAGGCTATCATTGACTCTGTGGTCTCGAGGTTCCTCCGGGCTATTCTGAGGGCTTTGTTTCGAATTTTCTTTAACACAATGGTTTGTGTGGGGATGTTATTTTGTTTTACCAAACTTGTTGGCAAGCTGGCTGTTAGAATGCCCGAAGGAGTTGAGTACAGTGATTAAACCAGTTATTGGGGAACTGGTCATCGGGTTAACCTGTAAAGTGAGCTGTTCGCACTCTTTCATGATGGTGGTACTGATGACAGAATTCCATTTTAATCACTTTAGATTTTTTGAGTGAACCCCTTGATATGTAACTTTTGATGGTTCGTGGTGTGCTAGGTTTAGGGCAATGGAGGTAATCTGTGGGTGATCACTCTCAGAACGTGTGATAGTACTGTAATTTTCAATGTATGGAAGCACTTTAGTGTTGCAAATGGTATAGATTAAGTAGGAGCACTTGTTGCCATTTGTCCAGGTCCAGTTTGGCTGTGTGTCTAGTGGAAACCTGCTGTTCATTGCGACGAAACCCACACTAAGAAGTTGTAAGACCAAGAGATCACCTAAGTTGCAGCGCTGTTGGCCCTTTGGTTTAACTTGGTCCTTAAGTCCATATGGAAGGGTTAGGGGAAGACTTTCTAGATCCTCAGGGGTCCCTTGAAAGAGGGTGGTGTTAAAGTCTCCCGTGAGCAGACAATCTGCTTGAGGAAAGTCTCCTACCAGGTTGCAAAGAATTGAGATTAGCCTGTTTAGCCGCACCAGTTTTGTTCATGCACTAGGGTTGATATATGTGTTAAGAATCAACAAGGGGAGATACTGTCTTCATGTTTTGATGTTGATTCCGAGCAGACCACTCTTTTAAAAACGTATTGGTTCAATGGCACACTTTCGGCTGCATGAAGTGTCAAACCTGGGTGCTGCTTTTAGTAATTTGAGGATGTTGCTCCTATTTAGGACATTGTGCCGGCCTTTCGAATGATACTCCGATAATAATAGTAACATGACTTTTGCAGAGTCAAGGAGGTGTTCCTGTTGCTGGTCACTTGTCCTAATTAAATCAAGATTTTCTGCGATGGCCTTAATGTGGTTCCAGGTCTGTTCATGCTTTTTCTCGAAGTTGGAGGTGATCTAATTGGCATTCTCCTAGTGGCCTTTTAGTGATTGGTACTTTTAGTAGGTCTTCTCCAAACGTTGGTGACGATGCTCTGGGACCGTAAGGAAGGCAGGTGCTGTTCTGGCGGGGTTGTTTGAACTGCCTGTTGCCGATTTATGCATGTGGTTCCATAGAGAGCCCCCATTGTTTCTGCACTTTTAGCCTTGTCGTGGTGAATGGATAACTGTCTCCTAGTTCTGAGAGAGCAGGCTTGTTGGTTTGTTAAGACAGGCAATGGCACGCCTGATGCCGGGTTCGTGGCTGTGACTTGCTGCACGTTGAGGAGGCCGCTCTGCTCATGTACCCGACTGTGTGTTTTGGAGGCACTTGTCTGTGGGTGTGGCTGCCAAAACCTCTCCTCGCTGCTGCTTTGAGCCTGTACTGTTTTTGTTGTTGTAAATAGAGGATACAGTTTACGGGATCCAGAAGCTGTTTTTGAGATGGGTTTGTTTCGCTACTTGTGCAGTCTTATTTTCCCTCTTACTGAGTGGGCGAGGTGATTGTGGTTTGGCATTTGAAGCTATAATAACTACCAGGGGCTGGCTAAGGTCCTGGGTTTGATCAACTAACTGAGCTGAGACATTCATGACTTGAAGGCTTAGTGGTGAGGTTGGCAAGCCATGGTGCTTAAATAGTGAAAAATGGCCATTGAAGGTGGTATTAGGCACCCCGTTGTTGGTTGGCACTGGGTTAGCTGTCTGCCACTGATCCAAAGGCTCCTGAACTGTATTGTTTTTTGTGGTCGGAGCTAATGAGGTGTGGTTAGGAAGCTCCTGTTTCAGATGTTCGCTTTTTCCCGCGGCTCCTGACAAACGCTTTACTTCATCCAGAAAGTTGTTAAGGAACATCAGGAAAGATGATAAACTGTCTATAATTGGTGAACAGCAGCAAACAGACTGAACCATGTTTGAGGTTGATTGTGCCCTTACTATTAGCTTTCTCAGGTTTTCCAGCTTGCTGTCAATACCTGCCGTAAATACGGCTACGGTGTTCAAGAGGTCCACTTGTATATCTAGTTTGTCCGAGTAATAATTTAGTGCCAAAATGGTGGCCTGGGGTGTTTGCAGCAATTGAGGCCACACCTCCAGCACCTGTTTTTCCTGAAGCAGCACTGCCATGCGGTTGAAAAACCAACACATTGCTGAGGCTGAAGAATCGATGCAGCGCCGGCCGTGCGACTGAAAGATCACTGCAGCCCGAGTCCTGAGCACTGTGTCTCAGATGTCCGAGGCACCCTCTCCAACTCCGATGCAGGCCCTGCTGTGCACCTGAAGAAACTGACGCATCACCTGCTCTGTGGCTGGCAAATCAATGCAGCGCCTGTTTCGCCACCACCATATCAACTCAGCGCGACCGGATTTTCAACGCATCGCACCTGTGCACCAAGTTTTTCATCGACGTTGCCCAGCAGTAAGGAACCGAGGTGACATGTCCGGAGATCGACGCATTACCTCCCCTCACAGTAAGGAACCAACGCATCACCTCCCCTGCAGTAAGGAACCAACGCATCACCTCCCCTGGGAGTAAGGAACCAATGCATAGCTTTTTTTCCCCCCCGCGCCTCACCCTCCTCTGCGCTTGTTTTTGTCTTTGATTTTCACGCATCCTAGGTACTTTGTAATAAAAGTGACGCGTCCATAGTTTCCTATGGACTGAACTATTTTTGAACCTTTTAAAAGTGAAATCTTTACTTGTGTAAGTTGGATTTTTGTCGTTTTGGTCTTATTTCATTCAGATAAATATTGGTTATTTTTCTAAACTGGTGTGGTGTCCTTTTGTAGTGTTTTCACTGTATTAATGTGTGTTTATGCACAAATGCTTTACACATTGCCTATGAGATAAGCCTGACTGCTCGTGCCAAGCTACCAAGGGGTGACCAGGGGTTAGCTTGGCTGTGTGACTCCCTTACCCTGACTAGAATAAGGGTCCCTACTCGGACAGGGTGCAAACCTCTGCCAATAAGAGACCCCCATTTCTAACAATTACGTTTTCAAACCATTAAGGTTTATTAAATGTTACAGGAGGCAATAGTCAGATAAGTATCATTTGACGATCAAAACGCATATGCTCAATTAATATGCAATTCAAACTTAAAGGACGAAACTGCATAGAGTTGCCTCAAAGGGAAAGAATGGAAAATCAGTTTTCTCATTAAGAGAGTACTCTAAATCAAAAAACAGTCCAAATTTTAATCTATACTGCGCAAACTTAAATCACAAAATTGTAACATTTTACCCACTTACACACAGTTGTTATAGGACTATGCAAAAAGGTTAAAGCAAGATGCTACAATAATGTGCTTGTTAGGTTCTCTGGACTCCTCATAATACAGGCTTCTCTCGGCGTGCTTCAAACTTATACTATCTGCAACAAGACAATATACAGGGACCAGCCTGTACTCTGCAGGTGTCTTTGTAAATGCACTACTCATTAAAACACTCCAAGAGTATCACAAAGAAAATAAAACATTCTTCACATGGAAAAGAAGGCAAAAGAATATTTCATTCGATAATTAAAACTCCAGCTTCACCTAGAAATAAAATGTGTCACAAAGTAAGATGCCAATTGACAGCCATTTTAAAATGCAGGCCTAGATTAGCTATATTCAATCTAAATGTAAATGACCATGTTTCTCTACAATAACATTTGTGTGTTTATGTGTTAGTGCTGTGTGCAGGCAAAACATTTAATATATAAAAAGTGTCAACAAACCGCACAATAAAAAGGCATATGACTGGTGCGATGAAAATTCTCTTCCTAAAACATTTTACACTCAAACCAGTCTTCTTTAGGCAAGCATCATGCCAAGATTGACGTTATGCGCAAACCTGAATTGTTTGCACATTTCACAAACAAAATTTGGGAATTAGGTGAGATTATGCCAGAGAACTACAAAAATTTGGCGCAGCCTTAATGTAATCATTTGTTGGACCTTTTTAATACTCTTAGTTATATACGGTTCATGTACTATCCTTAGTTATTTACATAATTAAGATTTAGATGAGTGGATATGAGTAAGGATTAGCATGGTCCAAGTACTGTAAACGCTCAAAATCTGTTTACCTTGTGCCAGCTGTCTCCCATGTAGTGCTTGTCCATACACACACATGAATTACATGACAATGGTGTACTGGCATATATTGTGTAGAGTGATCCAAGGCCTGAAGTAACTGCTCCACAGTTAATAGAATCCATTTATTACTAAATAAATGGAAAAACAATAAGTAAAGCACCCTGATTAGGAGACTGGAACATTTGGTTACAGGCAGGTAGGTTGGCTTGCAAGATCCAGCTTTGGGGCCTATCAAAGAACAGTGTTTAGGCAGAAACACTCTTCTCCAAGTCCACAGGAGGGACAACAGCAAGGAGCATCCAGGCGATCTTTTCAACCAGAAGACGACTGCTCCAGCAAAACCGTTCCTGCTCCCACTTCCATGGCATTCCAAATAGTCATCTTTCAGAGCCCATTCACTTGCAGCTCATACAATGACTCAGTAGCTGGCAGACGAGAATAAACGTCATAAGGTACTACATTTTGGCGACCTGCCCCTACTGTTGAACCCTAGAAGGGATTATGGGTCCTATCCGCAATTACAAAGCACAGTCTACATTTCGGAGTTAAACACCTCCAGCCTGCTCATATACGAGCGCTTTTGCATAAATAAAAATCAATTTGCTGAGAAAACCTCACGTTTATCGTGAAGAAAAACGTTTTATAGATGGGTGATGTAAGAAGCTGCCGTTGCAGCACATTAAGGTGAACTGGGTGAAGAAATGTGGAAGAAGAATGGAGAAAACTGCTATTGAACTTACACTTTGTGAAGAACTCATAAGGGCTAATATAGTGGTATGTCCACAGGAGAATTGAGGAAATAGAAAAACAATGGATGTAAGGCTGCTTATTGACAAAATGTTTCCCACCAATGACAGCCTTTCTAACTGCTCACTAAAGAAGAGTATGGATTCCTAGCATTGTGAAGGAGCAGATTTACTTTCACAGCACAAAATTCATAGCACCGAGGAGCCTACAAAGAGAAAATAGATGGAAATATTTGAGAAAGAAAGACTGCTATATTTCCTGATACTAGGTGTGCATAGTATGCACAGCCACATGTTTTCAGAAGGGGTCTATCGTGGCAGATCACTAACAATTTTTGCTGTGTAACTTATAATGTTGTTGTATCAAAACAATATACATAATTGAGTTTACAGATAAATCATAGATGGACTCCATATAGTGTTTAATGGAGCAGAGTGGTCTCCACTTAATGTTTTGTTTTAATGGTGGCTTCACGAAGCCTTCAGGGGATTTGGCCTCTATTGCTCCTGGTTGTGCTACAGATAGCTTAACAGTGCCAAACAACACTACAGCCAACATCTTCCCTTCATCCATGCACTGTTGGGTAACTACCTACTTAACCAGTTGTAAATGGTTTGGTGGCTCAAAAAGAGCTACACAAGGCGCTTAGAAGTGCAAAATGTGTGCGAGTGAAATAGTTATCATACAATGATCTTGTTTTCTAAACGCTCTTGAATGTAGTAAATACTGTCGTTTAATGTTCATTTCTCATTTTTTTTCACTGGTTTACGAAATATTAATATGATGATATTTCCACAGGCATTCATATTATTTGAGAATATGGACAGGTTCTAATCATATATAACCAACATGACAGACTAGGAATGTCATTCTGACGGTTTGTAATAACTGATCACCTTTTCCAACGCGTAAGAGATTTCACGGTTACTAACTTTCAAAATAAGAAAAAAAACACTTCTATATTGCAATTAAGATGTCAATTGTCATTTCGTCATGAAAATACATGAAAACGTCAAAATAATTTTTGTTCTGATATCGAATGTAGGTAATGTCCGTTTTTAGTTTCATTCCTGCAATCCATTTACTAAATTATATTTACACAATTCGAGTAAAACAAACTAACTGTTCTACAAATGACAAAACCTCCAGTGTTTTTGTAACAAAACTGCTGTGCCCTTTCCTATAAAGATAAAACTGTGAGTTCGTGGTTTATGGATAGCTAACCTTTTTGTAACGTGCTGGATTTTATCAGTGACCTATTCAATCCGTTTAATGACACTGAGTTTGCAATGCAAACCCACTGCACACCACAGATAGGAAAAAGTAAACACAAAAATAAAAGAATACAGAGTCATTGTCCACAAAGGGATCACACGCAATTGTCTGTTTGAACAATAACGAAGGGCGTGAAAGTCCAGAACAATTGCAAACAAAACCGGATGCAGGGCCCTAAAAGTTATGGAAAGACACCTACATGACACAGAAATACCCAGTCAAAAGGGACTGAAATGCTAAACAGGATTCCATGTTGCATAAATTAGCAGATCTGACGCAGCTGCCACATGTGCCAGCCTTAAATACAAAATCACTAGCGGTACAGAGAAAATGTGCCCCAAAAAAATCTTAAACAAAATTGAACTGTGCTTATTATGACAATATAAGGCACGAAAATAATACATAAAAGTAACATTTCGCACCGATATTACAAATTCACTTTCCACTAAGATCTGACAGTCCATAGAGAATAATAATACTGTAAACGGTGCTGTTATTTATATATATATTTTGCCTGCCATACCATTGATTGATCATACAAATTGAAACCCATCTTCCCCCTCCAAAATCAATTCATAAAGACTACTGACATCTAATTCATGAAACCTGCTTTTGAATATCATGGATTATGTGTAATAGAAAATATATGGAGTGATACAAATTACATGGATTTGTAAATCTGCTAAATAATTTATGGACTGTATCATTAATTGTGTGTCCTTGCTGAATCATTATTTGCCACTAGCCATAGAAGGAAAACATTGGACGCTCTATGAGAAACAATGACCATACTCGTGGGAGGAGGACTAGAAATAGGCCACACCAGAGGGGCCCAAGAATGGAATTGAAAGTCCAGAATAGTAACTTAGCAAGTGGTTTCAGCCACAGCATTGACAAATCTACAAAGCCATTGCAAAGTCTTCAATGGAGGAGAGATGGCAGAATGGATGTGTGGCTTCTACAAAGACCTCACTGATGGAGAAAATAAGGTGAAACACCTCTGCTTTGTAAATGTGTTGCTCTATCCTTGGAACTCGGTATGCATCTAAAGCTACCCCAGTGGTGTCTAATAAAATAATCCCAGAATGCTCTTCTGCTATTGTACTGAATAAGGATTATCCAGCTCTGCCTCTCCTTCCCTCTGAGATGTTTTATTCTGCATTTCTCCTTTGGACTGGTGTGACTTCTCAATGTAAATATGCCTGCATTTCTATAACATGTAGGGTAAGAATCCAGTTAATAAATACTGTGCTCTGCTATCATCTGGGTCCAGATCAATAAAATAAAAATTTAGGTAGCAGGCTGTATATTTAACCTACTGTACTCAGTTAGTTTACTGGAGCCTATATCACACTGGCTGCAAATTAAATCGCCAGTACTTGCCACCATGCAGAAAGCTGGCATTGTACATCAGAAAGGGTAGGTAGGCCAACAGCTTGGCATGAACGTTGCACTGGGATTCTTACAGGTCATTCGTGAGAAGAGGACATCGGAGAGTAGATCTTTAGCCTCTTCTGCAGGAGTAGTAGGCTGTCACGGAGTAGTTTTCTGTTGAGGAGCTGAAGTAAATTACTGGGGGTATATGCCCACAATGTCAGAATGGGTGGACCAGTGAACTGCAAAGTCAGCACTTTATTTAGTGTCTTTTAACGTGCAAACTGCACTGCAGCTAGTGGCCATTACTCAGAGTTCAGAGATTTCCAGGGTTTTGGGCCTCAGACTAGTAAAGTTATCCATTTGCAGATAAGATAGTTACTACTTGGGGAAAACTAGTTCTACGAACCTTAAATCACTCATGGTAAATCCATTAGTGGCAGTGAGAATATGCATGTTTAGTTCTGGTGTGGCAATTAACTTTCTGGTACATTTTGTACTGAGCAGTGATTTCCAAACACTAATCTAGAAAGAATCCTGAAGTTTAGCATAGCATTTTATTCACTTCATATTAGGCCTTTATCGAGCATTAATCTAGACTTATGAGTGCTGTAGAGTTAAGGGGTCACCCAAGACCAGCAGCCGAATGGCAGTCATACAGTGCCGATAGTGAAGATTCCCTCATTTAATTTCTATGGACCTTAATGTATCCCAGTTTTGATGGACAGTTGAGGGAAACATATTAGTTCATTATAATTTCTTTACTTCATTACGACAAAATAGCAAGTACATAATGAATAGTGTTAAATACTAATTTTAGGGTTTATTTTGTTATGGCATAAAGTGTCAATTTTATATTTAGTAGACTGATGCTTTTGCCTACTTCACAGGTTGTAGAGAGAAACTAAGGGTAACCTCGAAGCAATGGACAGTATCGAAGGACCTCTTTTTTGTTTCATGTCTGCACACAGAATGAATCTGGTTAACGTTTCCTACGGCAATATTTTAATTTTGCAAACAAACATTGTTCAACTTGGCCCTTTCTGCAGGGTTTTCCCCAGATCTTTATCCTTCCTCCTCCTATTTTTTTGCCGAAATCGTTTTTGTTGGCAATAGGACTCTCAGCACTTTACCACTGCTAACTAGTGCTAAAGTGCATGTGCTCACTCCTCAAAACATAGCAATATTGACTAATTTAATTTACTTACAAGTCCCTCAAACGTGGCACTACATGTGCACAGAGCCTGTAAATTAAATGCTACCAGTAGGGCTGCAGCACGGATTGTGCTTCCCACTTAAATAGTCCTTTAAACATGTCTCAGGCGAGCCATTTCAGCCTATGTGTGTGCAGTTTTACACTGCCATTTCAACTTGGCAAAATAAACCTTTTACCAGGACCCAAACCTTCCTTTTTTATACATATAAGTCACCCATCGGGTAAGCCCTGAACAGCCCAGAGGGCAGTATGCAATGTATTTAAAAGTAGGACACGTACTTTTAATTATTACATGTCCTGGTAGGTTAAAACTCAAATTAATTTTTCACTACTGCAAGGCCTATCTCTCCCATTGAATATCATTGAAGTTGCCTATTACATTTTCTAAGTGTAATTTCCAAATGGGAAGGAGATAATCCCTTCAAGTTTATTGTCTCTGGAATCACAATTTAAAATCCTAATTTATGGTGAAGTCGGATTTTAGGTTGCAATTCTGAAAATGCCACTTTTTGAAAGTTGGCATATTCATGCCTTAGCCTTTTTGTGCCTGTAGCCGGTCTATGGTCACATGACTGGGTGTAGCTGACAGTTGAGCTTTGCGTATTACTCCAAGACAGCCAAACACAATACGGAGCTTAGGTGTGCCTGGATGGGCCATCACTGGCAGGATGGGAGGGAGGAGCTGGGAACAGCCCCACTTACACCTGAATAGGCTGTGTCTTGTCCCCACACAAAGAGCTGCATACCTCCTGTAGTTACTCTGGAGCCAGGGCAGGGAAAGCTGAATGCCTGGGGACTTCAAAGGGAAACCTCTAGAAGCATCTACCCAACTTCAACGGCACAACTGGGTATAAATACCAGACCTCAGACACCAACTCTTCAGTACCCTTCTGGACCTGTGGATACTCTGCCAGGAAGGAGGACGGCTGTGTTGCTAAAAGTTCTGCTATTCTGCTGGACTGCTGCTCTGAAGGAACTGTTGCCCAGCTGTGCTGACCTGCTGCTCTCTTGCCTGGGTGAGAAGGACTTCATCTGCATTTCTTGAAACCAGAACCCAGAGTGACTCCAAAGGCTAGTTTGCTAGCCTCCTGATCTGAAGCCTCAGGGACAAAACAGGCTTCAAACAACCTTGCATCTGCCCCTGGACTCTGCCATCCAGGAGTCTACCCTGTCAAATGGTGCCACCCCAGTCCTGGATCCTTGGAAGTGGACTTATGGTTCTCTGCCAGCCTCTGTGGGTCCAGCAGAAACAACGCATCTCTTCTGCTGTGCAAACCTGGTCAGAATCGACACATTGCCCCTGCAGCATGGATTGGACCAGTCACATCGTAGCTCTTTGGAACCGCCACATTGCCCGACTGTACAACTCATTATTGGCACAAACCCTTGCATCCCTCGTGGATGTCAGCCTCGATGACAAGGCCGGACTCTACATGACAGTCTTGCAGCTCCTTCGTAACAGACACATTACCCGACTGTGCGCCGCATCCTCCACACTGGGCTTCGCATCGCAAGCCCCGCTGACGGGATCCTCCACAACAATGCAGGCCTTCGCACCATAGCTTCGCTGCATCTCTGAACTGATATCGCTTCGGCTGCATGACGTATCTTCAACACGGATCCACAAAACGCCCTGCAAACCAGGACTTAAAGTACTTTGTTCCTGTAGCCGGCCCACGCTCCATCGCGGTCAGCCTGAACTTGTAACTTTGTCCAGGTCTGGCGCATTGAGATATCCACAGTTGGTGCTTTTTGGCAACATTTTGACCCAAATCTTTAAAATGTAATATCTCCAGTTCTACTAATTGGATGTTTGTCGTTTTGGTCGGCTTTTATTTGTTAAAGAAAGTACTATAGTTTTTTACTTGCTGTGGGATCCGTTTTGTGTGGGATTTTCACTTTATTACGGTTTGAAGTGTGGCACAAATACTTTACACATTGCCTCTAAGTTTTGTGCCAAGCTACCAGAGGGTTGAGCACAGTTTAATTTAGGGTTGGCTTGAGCCTCACCCTGACAAGGACTGTGGTTGCTGCTTGACCAAGGCTCACACCCCAGTCAACCAACAACCCAATTTCTCACAAAAATGCTGGAATTTTGTCTGAATTCTAATACTCATTGAAATCTATTTTTATTTGATATAGTAGATGCTTTACTTTGATTGACCAACACACAGGAGAAAGATTGGTTACAGAGTAGGTGAAAAGCATGTGGTTTTAGAGATGCATTGTTTGTTTCTCTCCTTTTAATATGAAGTAGGGCAATGCTATGCTTTTTGCGTCTTTTCTCTTCTAACACACTCCCCTCAGCTGAGCAAGGAACATCATCTTTCTGCGCATTGCCTGCATACCTGCACCTATACTTGGTTCCTAGTCACCATTCTGGCATTTCTCAACCCTTTACCATCCTACCTCTGGAATGTGCTCAATTAAAAAACACTCAGGAGATGGTCAGTAAGTGGTTTATGGATGGGCAATGGATAATCAAGTCTAGAAAGGTGATAACTAGCTGTTGAAAAAAAGAGCTGTTCCCCTGGAGCCGTTTACTTCCATGTTCCTGATTGTATTTCTGCACCATCCCTTTTTTCATAATCAGAAAGCGAGGCGTGGACAACCTCAAAGCTCTTTGCCCTTCTTATGATTGCCAAATGCCCAATGCATGAATTTGCTCTTGAGATCAGTTCATGCAATTGTAGCTGACCACAGTAACAAGACCTGCTGGCATACTAAGTGATTACTTCAAGTACAGAACCTACCCTGGGACTGCCTATGGGAAGGTCAATGGTGTTTGGCAGGGCTCAGACACTGCATCCTCTGGAATGATAGTTAGCAGCACAGTATATTCTTACTGATTACTATAAAGTAAAATCTGTCCATCTGCCCACTGATACAGTAGTGCTATTGGTCTGGCAATGGCTCAGGGGATGTCTACAGTCCCCTCTGTGCCGATTCAGAGTGCCTGCAAGCATAAATACTGTGCTGCTGTGATATAGGAATAGTACCTTGTTGTTTGAGGATAACATGCCCATACGATCCCCTGGTTACCTAAAGGTACACATATAGCCCCATGGGTCGAGCTACAGGCACACTACCTGGTGCTGGAAAGGCCAAAGGCAGCACACCTACTTGAGATTACAAAGATACATTTCATGTTTCTATGAAGCAACATGGTACCGTCAGTGGGAGTTGTCTACATGTGCAGTGCCTCCTATGTGAGTTGCACAGTATCTGTTCTTTGGATAACTGAGAGTGCCAGTGTAGTTGATTAATGCACATACAGAGTGAATATAAACTTCAATGAGCTTTATTTCAGAACAAGCCAACCGCAGTGCTATCAACCACGCTGGCCCGCATCAACTGATTAGAGCCTTCTTTAGAATTCAAGTCCTCACAAACCATGGAATATAGAATACAGCCATATGTTCCATGACTCCATACAAGCATAACGCATCCTCTTTATTTACAATGAGTAAAACAATACAATTTGCATCTTAAAATGAAGCAATAAAAGAAGCTGAAATGGTTGACAGAGAAACTCTTCTATGCATTAACAATGGAACCCCCAAAAAGGCTAAATCTCCACTTGAAAACATAAAATGGAATACCCACAGGCTGGCATGAGCTTTGAATGCCCGCAGAAAAGTGAATGTTTATTCACAAACCTAATCCTTCAACCAGGCAAGTGTACTTCTGGGCATCCCACAGTTATGTCCTTGACCAGTTGCACTTGAAATGCCACTGGATGAGTTGAACTACTTGTGACCCCACAAGTCAACCCCAAAAACCATAGTCACCATCTCCACCAGAAACTCTCCTGGAAGTCCTGCTCCAACCACACACTCCAGTACCATCCTCATCCGACATTAACATTGGTCCACTGCACCGCTTCTCACCTTTTAGTGGAATCACATTCTCCTGCTTTCTGATACAAAGCTACTCCCCTCCTAGTCCTCTTCTGACCATTAGCCAGGGTAGTGTAATCATGCACCACTGCTATTACCCTGTATGGAACTCTTAATTTGGAAAGAACGGACACTATCCAACCGGGCTTAACTCTGACCAAAATTCCTTAGACACTCAGCAATTACTAGCACTGTTTTCAAAATGATTCACACTCGTCATCTCCTTCAACGAGGCTTGTACTAATCTAGTGCCAGCTGCTCTTCCATGTATCGAGAAAAAAGGGGTACATCCAGTGATCTCATTTACTATGGTCTGGATTGCCTACACTACATCTAATACTACTATCTTTACATTTAACCTGCCATTTACAGCCATATCTATGGTGCCCTTAACCAATCTACTGGTGCTCTCACCCATACCACTGGCTTGGGGATTGTAGAGAGCCATGCAGCACTGTTTAGCACCACACGCTCCCAGAAAATCCCTTATCTCCTGGGAAGTTAGTTGGGTACCATTATCCATGACAAAGGTCCGGTGACCCTCTCTTGTGAACGTGATTCTCAAACATTTGATTTTGTCCCGGTTATTGATTTCCTGAAGAATCCCTACCTTTAACCACTTGCTGTTAACGTTCACAATGATGGCTGCAAAAAGGAAACTGGACAGTAGGCCCTCGAGGGCTCTGATATAATCCAAGGAAATCTTTTCTCAGTCTCTTCTTCGTACACAATGCGGCAAACAGGACCAGCACCAACTCAGTCTCTTCTACCGTCCTTTCAAACTTTACAGTTCTCAATTGCCTCTGTAACTTGGTCAGCTAAACCCAGTCACCAAAACTTGGCATGCAGTCTTTTCTTTTTTTAATTTAACCATATTTTTATTAGCAGTTGATATAAACTGCATTTACGCTTATACATATACAGCATTTAACTTGGGTCCTGGCATCGGGCAGATAACAACATTGCGGTAGGCATTGAGTCTTTTCTTAGTTAATATTTTATCAAGATGTCCATTAAGAGTTAACACAAGCTTTTCCTTACCACCTCATGGGGCAAAAACCTATTGATCCACACAACAACAGTCCTGCAACAAACTGATAACTCGTTGAGAACTTTGAAAAAAAGGCAAACTCTAAGAGGCATGCAAATTTCCCTGCGCAACGACACCACCTCTTATAAGGGCTCATCCTCCTCCACAGCAATCCACTCATCCTTCTAAACTGCCCTGGCCTCCTGCTCGAAGTGACTTATTTCTCTCAGAGTCTATCAAAGAGCAAGAAGGAAAGGGCAAAGTTCTGTTGCTACCATATTGGTACTTTGTCAAGTCCACTCCTATGCCATTGGCACTAGCATCGACTTTTAACATGGTGGGTTTTATGACAGAGTGTGAGGGCCCCATATAAGCTATAGGATATTATACCAATCTATAAAGTGCACCATCACACAAGGGGTCTCTTGGTGATGAACTGTCAGCTAAAAATGACCGAAAGAGCAACAGGAATTGCACAAATGGAAAGAGCCAAGTCTCAAGAGCTTTCCTACATTATAAGCAGTTGGAACATGCTTGAATTTGCGAGAAATCCAATCCCAAATGGAGGGGCCGGCGTTAAGGTTCTACTGCCTAAACTGACTATTTGAAAGTGAGGAATGACCAAAAAACTGATCTGGCAGAAAAAAGCATCTAAAGTTATACATTTACAGAAAACAGAATTTTGTACTGTACAGAGAGTTTTAAAAGTTATGCACTTGTGGACAGGTAACTAATGTAGTTTCTGAAGGATGGAAAATACAACAGTGCAGAGAGACGCCTGCCAATATCTTGGATGTCTGAATCTGTATAGTATTGAGTTTTTTAAAAAAAAGTGATTTTTCTATCCCTAAATAAAGACAACTGCAGTAGTATAGCCATGCCCCCTTGGTGCTGATAAACAGAGCTGTCAAGTCAAGAATATATGTATTCTCCGCATTTCTGTAGCATAAAAGATTACAAAAGAAACAATATAAAATACATACAGAATAAAAAGAAAACCATCAAAATGCAGTTATAAACCTGTACAGAGTACGGAAATATCACAATATCGCGCATTTCCTTAGTTTTTAGTATATGTCAGATAAAAGAGGCAACCATACAACATATCAAAGGATTGTGTAGTTGCTCCAAAACAATAGAACAGGTCTACATTGGCAAAATGTAAATATCTTTAAGAACTGGCAATAAAAACTGTCTTCTAGGTGTTTGATAAACGGAGCAAAAAACCATGATATGTAAAGTCGACTGAACTGACCGCCGATCGCAGGGATAAGGACTCTGATAAAGTGCAGCATTTAGCGGGGATCCCGCCCAACAGAGGTAGAAGGTTAAACAAGCATTTTCACTGCAGAGGTCTTGCATTTACGGAAGTTTGAGCTATTGCCATTGTAAAGGACAATGCCTTTTATTTATGTTTTGGTTTTTAAAACATAAATAAAAGGCATTGTCATTTACAATGCTAATAGGTTAAACTCTCGTAAATGTGAGACCTATTGCATTCCAAATGTTTGTTTGTAAAAGCACCCTATGCCGCTCTTTCACTTTAATGGTGGCCCGCCCCTTTCTTTATGACACAGCTCGTCTAAAGAAAGGTGCGGCAGCCATTA
This sequence comes from Calotriton arnoldi, assembly GCA_963921515.1. Classification (NCBI taxonomy): domain Eukaryota; kingdom Metazoa; phylum Chordata; class Amphibia; order Caudata; family Salamandridae; genus Calotriton; species Calotriton arnoldi. The sequence goes on from CAWUFW010000497.1 coordinate 1,927,263, forward strand.
AAGTAAAAGTGCGGTATGGGGCGCTTTTAAAAAAAAAAAAAGCATTTGTTATGCTGACAAACAAATGGGTTTTTTTTTTTGTTAAAGCGTCCAATGCGTGCTTTGACTTTAATGGTGGCCACACGCCTTTCTTTAGACGCGGCTTATGTAAAGAAAGGGGTGCAGCCGCTATTAAAGTGACAACGCGGTATGGGGTGCTTTTACCCAAAAAATAAATGTTTTTAAAGTAGACAAACAAATGTTTTTTTTTTTTTTTTAAAGTGCCCCATACCGCGCTTTCACTGTAATGTCGGCCGCGCCCCTTTCTTTGTGACGCGGCTCGTCTAAAGAAAGGTGTGGCTGCCATTAAAGTAAAAGTGCGGTATGGAACGCTTTTAAAAAAACATTTGTTAAGCAGCCTTGCACGTGCAGAAAAGCCGCGCTGTGCAGGGAGAATTTTTAAAAGATAAAGCGCAGTGTCCATGATCGGGCGCCGCACTGTCAGGAAAACAGGGTGGGTGAGGGGAGAGCCTGTCGTGCCTGCAAAAGCAGCTAGATTAAAGACATTAAAGAAAATAGTGCTCACAGACTGTAGCTAAAACAGACTGTGTAACAACACAAGTAAAAAGTTAATTCCTCATGGGAGGCTAAAAATGCTGACAAGGCATTACTAAGGCGGGACTAACAAGCCTATTAAAAAAATCAGAAGCAACCATTTAGAAAGGACAGTAGCAGGAGCTAATTGAAAAGATGGGCGGACAGTGGGCGGAGATTCAAGGCCATACCTGAAAACAGCATGCCTCGCAGAGCCGTGCATGCGCTGCCCAGGCTTGAGCTAAAAATGAGGGAATCCTTGTCCAAAGTATTCCCAGCAGCAAAAAAAGATCATTTAGGAAGAAGAGTAGTGTTTTTTACCAAAGGAATTGCAGTTAAGATGTTGAAAAGTACCAAGACCCAGAATCTGACTAGCATAATCATCATCCTCAATAGGTAGGAAATAACCTTCACGCCACAGACTCCCCAACAATGTCATCTTTATTCAAAAACAGGCTCTCTCTGCTCTGGTAGACAACTGTCTTGCCATCTGCTAGACGGACATAAATAATTGTGTAGTGCCTGCAGTGCCCTCACTTACTCAAACATAGCGCCGACAAGGCCTGGAGGTGTCATGGCGCCCTACATTGAAACACTGTCACACACAATTAAAGTGCAGACAGAAAACAACACATTAAGAGGTTACTTAAACAATGAGTGGGTGAAACATTAAAAGCCAATACAAGTAGTTTTTGGAGAGTTCACATGAAATAAACGAGGTTTGTAGAAATATAAGCAGAGCCATACAAAAATAAGTAACAGAAGTCGAGTGGAAGGAAGGAGGGATAGGGAACGGATATCTGCAAAAATAACAAGGGAAGGTGAATGGAAAGCGGAAGGGAAGAGAAAAGGGAAACATAGTCGAGGGGAAGGAAAAAGTAGAGATAGTCGAAAAATTAGTTTTAAAGCAGCACGTAAAACAGAATGTAAAGCAGCTGGATTGATTCTTCGTTCAGTGAAGGGTACAAACAATGAAAAGTGCCCTCACTTTGTGAAAGTGCCACAACTCTCAGAAATTGCATATCAATGGAATATACTTCCTCCGTGAATCCTGTAGTTTTTTTAGAATGGTTCATCGACAAAAGGGTAGAAGCATGAGGTTACCCTTCCTCTCAAGGATATCTGCGATGCGCGTTTTAGGCCATTTTTATCTTTGCTCTTTTACATTTTGCCCCCTTTTCATCTAGTGAAATTGTACAGAAAAAAAATGCAGAGCCAGCCAAGCCGTGTAGAAGGAAACAAAAATAGGCGGAAGCCATTTGTACAGATAAAGCATGCCGTGCTGTGCCACGCTGATATGCATAAACAAACAAAAGAAGGGTGGCAGCTATGTGTAAAGTGAAAGCGCCACACGTTGTCTACATATAGAACTTGGTCGAAGAGAAAAAACAAAGTAGTCCTACGAGGAATACCTCAATCCTGAAAGAGTAATGAGACAGTACTTGACCGGTGCTCCCTGGCAGCAAAGCGGAAACACAAAGGAGGGAAAAGAGGATGGATTGCCCAGTAGCAATCAAAGATTTCTAAAAGATAGTGCCACAGACGATTAAAAAAACAATGGCAAGAAGTGGGCGGAGTTTAAATCCATCAACAACAGGTCGCTAAGCAACAGCGCAAGCGCTGTTACGCTCGACCTAAAAAGAACCTAGAGAGCACAAATCGCTGCTGTGTGTTTAAGAGAAAGGAAAGATATTGTTGATGGCCATCATATACATGGACCAAAAGACATGAGCCCACCGTAGGTTTTTGATTATCAGCGTAATCTCTAGACAACAATAACTTATCACAAAATAGTTGTTTTAAAATTCCTTTATCAAGAAGGTGGCAAGACTCAGGAGTGGAAAATAAACCCAGATGGCCAATCTCCTCACAGGTTATTTTCACATAGGCAAGCGATGGGATATCTAGAGCAGATTGAAATAGAAGGCAATCGTTAATAACTAACTTATTGAATAAGGTCTCCTCCCTTGCCTGGATGGAATGCCGCAATAAGAGGGGGACAATTTATTTCTACCCTCTATATAAGGAATGCCCAATTTGGCGTGGCAGAGAGAGTAGGCGCAACTGCATGGGGCCGCCAATAAGTTTTTCCAAAAATGATTATCCACTTGTTATAAGATCTTTACTTTAATCCTGCCCCGTATACCTCCCCCATATGTTGCAATTGCGACACATTTTTACTGGAGTAAATCAAAGCTAGCTCTTTCATTGGTTTTGATCTCAACGTTTTGCAAAAACAGTGTAAACCAATAATAGATTTCTCAAACAGGGCTTTCCTATTTGTTACCATTGGTTTCCAATTATATTTGTCATTACGTAGAACTCCTAAATAAGAAAAAGATGTGGTCACCAGTACCTTAGTAATGTTAATATAATAGGAAGGTTTTTAGCCGGTCTTGCCCCACAGTTCATAGTAAACATTTTACTCTCAATTACCTTCAAGTCCAACTCATTCATAAAAACAATAAAGTCATCAATTAAAAATTGGTGCCCTTTCCCTGTTCTAGCTACTAAAACTGCATCATATGCGTACAATAAAATGAGGGGACATGCCCCAATAGAGGTAATAGCCTTTGCTCGCGCCTTTAAAAACTTCTCAACCCTGTTAATATAAAGTGAGAATAAAAACGGGCCAGGATGCATCCTTGTCTTATGCCCTTTGAATGAAAAGTGCATTCTCAATCTTTGCCAAAACGAACACAAGCGGAGGCCTCTTTTATAGTTGTCTAATAAAAGATAGGATACCCTGCTCGACTCCCAGCGCACCCATAATGGACCATAATTTGAAATATATAACAGTCTAAAGCTGCTGTAAGGTCCATGAATGACACATAAAAAGATTTCTTTTTGACAGTTTTGTATTTACCGATAAGTAAGCTAAGGTTTAGGCATTGGTCTACGGTGCCTAGGCCTTTCTTGAAGCCATATTGGGTATCAGTTAAAATGTCATGCTTGGATGCCCAGTCCTCCAACCCGAGCAAAAGAATATGTCTCATTACTTTAACTGATGCATCTAAGAGAGATATGGGCCTGTAATTCTCTGACTGAGCTTTATCCCTTTTTTATGAATGGGAATTATGACTGACCTATTCCACGTAGGAAGAGGGCCTACCTTAGCTATGTCATTAAACACAGTAGTTAGCAGCGGGCCCAGAGGTCAGTTTTATCTGTGAAAAGGTCAAGTGGGACTAAGTCTGGTCCTAGCACCTTACCATTCTTGCTTTCAGCCAGTGCCCTACAGACCTCAGCAAACTCAAACACCAAGGGTGAGCTAGTGACCTCTGCAGTACCCACTGGACTATTAACTATTTGGTCCTTAGGGATTTTGTGGATATTGTAAATATCACTTAAGGATTCTACCCAAAAGTGCACCAGGATATGAATATCTACAGTGACCTAATAGATCACTAAAATATGGGGTGTTAACCACACTCCAAAACGCAGCACTATCTTTTTGTAGACTGGCCTTATGCAGTGCGTTCCAGGCCTCCTCCCTTATCTGCTTTTTTCTTGCAGCCAGAGCAAGTTTATAAAGTGCTGTGCTTTCCTAATTAACGCAAACACAAGGAGATGATGGACGGAGCACTGAAACTTTTCAGACACTCACCCCCAGTCACAGATCTGGGTTGAATCCATCATCTTTCTTTAGCTCACTTCGCCACCCCAGTTCAGACACAGCTATATGCAAATCAGTCTTGACCCTGTGCCTCATGGGAACAGTCCAGCCCGAACTGCCAAGCCATGTCTTCCCTGGACCGGAAACAAGCATCCTGGGACTGGTTTCGGGCTGTGTTTCTCACTAAGGGGTTATAAAAAGAGGAGTGAATATAAGCATCCACATCACCACTCCAGAATATGTACCTCACACAAAATAATGGGACGCTAATTATTACAACAAAAACTACAAATTATGTGTACGGGGAAAAGGGAAGTCATTATCTTAAAGACGAGAACCCTCACTCACCCAAGGGTGACATGCTTCATCATTGGGTCCCCTCTTACACACTGTGACCGCAAGGTACACAGTATGGGCTACAGCTCTCCCTCTGGAGAGGAGCGTGAGGTGTTTACTGATATTCCCAATGTAAGCGATTGGGGTGAGGGGCAGAGTGCAAAAGAAAAACTAATAGTGTGTTAAAACTAGCTCATGGGTGACTAAACTCAATTTATTCCATGTCCCCATAGACTAGGGTTAAAAAGGTCAGTGATATATAGGACTGAATGTCCTATTCATCAAAGGTCAACAGCCCTCATCAGCCAGGCAAGCTTGAATCCAGTGGCAAAGTGAGCAAGGGACCCACGTCTGGGCATACCCTGCCAACTTAGGGCGAACAAAGCAAACACAAGGAGGTGATGGACGGAGCGCTGAAACTTTTCAGACACTCACCCCAGTCACAGATCTGGGTTGAATCCATCATCCTTGTGTTTGCTTTGCCTCGATTTTTGCCTCTGTATTACAAATCTCTTGATTAATTGCCCCCATAGCTCCCATTAAAAAAAAATCCAAAGTCCCTGCACTACCCATGGAGATAGTATTATGCTTCCTCTTGCCCGTAATATACAGTTAGGGGCAGCAATAACACCAACAAATCAGTAATAAAACAGGACCAGATTAAAAGGACTTATATGGAGCCCCAAGCATAGGTCCGAGTATAAATAATTACTCACAGTCGATGTCAGACAGATGGTGCAGAGCTAACAAAAATGAGAGCAAAAATATAGATCCAAAAATAAAATCAGGGGAGGGCTCAGCCCAGCCCCTTCCAGGATCTTGCGTGTCCCATGCTTCGGGTGGACCTTGTGCCTTTGAGTGTGAACTGGCCCCTCCTCAAACTTCTGGGCAGTTGGGGGATGAAGCCCCAGCAATCTGGCCAAAAGTCAGCGCAAGAAAGGAACAGGCTGGAAATGCAACTCGCACTGCGGATTGACCTTGCACATTTGAAGTGCGTGCTGGCCCCTGGTAAAACCTCTGGGCTGCTGGGGGACGAAGTACCACCCCAGCAACAAGGCCGAAAGTCAGTGCGGGCAAGGAACAGGCTGAAAATGTGTCAAAAGCTCTGAGTCAGTAATGGTATAAGGGGGTAAAGATAGTGCAGGGGAAAGGGGCAAGATGAAACCACTGCAGAGACTTGATTTCCGTCTTAAACATAGCACCAATTTTAATTTACAAGCTCCATTCACAGCTATATCATCTTTGACATTAATAGTACACATAGGTCTTCTGTTTTATCTGCATAGTCTTTCGCATATTTGAAATAATAGTCTATTAAGCCCATTAAGAACCTTTGGCTTAACTGGTCTTTATGCCTTGGAGTTGGTGTTTCCCAAACGGCTCTCACCGGATCTGCTTTTGGTCTTGCAGGCAAAATAGTGTAACATAATACTCCTCCACAAAAACTTACACATTTCGGTCTGAAGTGTAATCTTGACACCTTCCAACGTGTCCAAAGATTATCTCAGTATAATGACGTGCAACTCATCAGATTTTTAATAAACTAGAATGTCGTCGTAGAAACTGACATCTTTATCATGTTCTCCAGACATTTGTCTCCTGCTGAAAAACAGTAGCAGCAGAAGACAAGCCAAAAGGTATACTGGTGAACTGGAAAATCCCTTATGTAATAAGAAAAGCTGCCAGACATGTACTGCTGCGCAAGGCTTGCAGCTGTGCACATCACAGTTGGCCTGTAGTGGTTGGACTTTCTTTTTTCCCCTGGATTCAAGAATCCTAATTAGGATTTACAAATCACAAGCAAGCTTCATCCTCTGAAGCTTGCCTAGGAATCAGGATTTAGTTTTCTGGCTCACAATTCCCCAACACCTACAATGGCAGCCAGGACCACAGTAACAAGACAGGCTCTGCGGTACCCAGCTGCCATTTTCAAGTGGTGCAGATTTGAGAGTCCGAAATCAGAACTGCGAATCCCATTAATTTGGGGGATTTTTATAGATGTGAAACAAAGGAGGGGGGATATTTTGAGCCCCCAACTATGCCCTCAGGATCAGGATATGCTTACCCTGCTCCCTTATCAGCCTTTTTTCTTTATTAAATGTTTAGGATACAGGGAAAATGTTTTCACTATGTTCGGGACACAGGGACTGCCCTCCACATTATGTAATTGCTTCCACATTTCTTGAATCCCCGGATTTGCAAATATTTCGCAAACCTCAAACGACAGATGCGAAAGTGTTAATCCTTTAAAGCACACTCTGCAACCTTTTAAACGTTTATAATTCAAAAACTACTGAATGGATTACATCAAACTGACAAATTCACACTTTCTGAGTAATGTTTCATGTCAAATTTGGTCCCAATCCATTCAGGGATCCTGGGCTGTAGGTGTGAGTAAACCTTCCTATTGGAGATAAAATAAGAAAACACTTTTTTTTCCACCCCCGTAACTTTTTTACCCCCTACACAGCCTCATGAAACTTGCCATGCCAAACCTTAGCTGACTAAGCGCAGATAATAAACTACCAAATTATGATCAAATCCATCCACAGGATCAAAAGTTACATGCAAATCAAAAATGCCTTTTCAATGGCGACTACAAATGACTGGTGTTGATATGCTGCTAAGCCAACCTGTGAAGTTGTGGTGTGACCAAAGCCGCAGAGCCCGATCTTTGAAGCTGCAGCATATCCTGAACTGCTGAACCCGCTCTGTGAAGTTGTGTCATGACCTGAGCTGTATCCAGAGATTGTGAAAACGCAGCATGGCCCGAAGCTGGTGCACCTACAACCAGTCGTAGCAGGACCCAGAACTGCTGTGCGACCGGTGACTTTGACATGGCTACTGCTGTGGTCCACCATCCACATTTTGTTATGTATGGAATAAAAATGTGAATTAGGCCTAAAGAAATCATATTAACTCAAGTTCTACACAGATATGTATGGTCCTTTCAGCTCTCTTGTCTGCATGTGTCTACGAACTTTGTATTTTCAGTAAGAGCACAGTCAGTTGAAAAGGAGGGCCTAAGATATTGGCAGCATCCAGAGGGGACTCAGTGTGCCTAGGATGAATTGAGGTAAACTACTAGCAACAGCTGCCTTCGTATTATCAAACTCTCTCCCTTCATTTGATGCTGTGCTTATTTTAAATAAATATATATATATATATATATATTTTTTTTTTTTTAAATACCGACATTAGAAATGGGTCAATATTTTACAAGCCTGTGATCTGCCTACATCAAGCTTCCATTAATAACCCATAATCAAAAACAAAGAAACACATTTCCTTGACATTTTCAAAGAAGATCCTAGGCAATTCTGTGTCAGCATTAAAGAACTGAGAGCACGGGCCACCGGTGGGATGGAAGCCCACCTCCCACTGCATGAAAGCATCTGAACCTTATGTCCTAGAATGGGGCTGAGAGACAAGGGAATACGTTAAAAGACTGCAAGTACATAATAACGAGTCATGCTTTTAGAAAAACTAGGTTATGAATATGAAATGACGATAGACGTCAGCTGTTTGATATTCTTAACATACCACAACTAAAAATAAAAAATACATAATGCTATTGTGTAACTATCTCCCAGTAGATTTGAATTATGTCCCATCTGATTAGCTTGTTCACTGAGTTGGTTTACTGCAGTCAGTTTCAGAAAACTACCAGAGGCCTCCCATCTGCTCATTACTGCACTTTAAATCAAACAGAAGCATATGTTTTATGCAGCAGCGATATCCTATTCCTAAGTTAGTACTCCAATGCAAAGTTTCTGTTTAAAAACAAGCGTTTCTGAATGCAAAATATCCGGACGTTTCTGCTCTGTTGTGTACCGTATGTTATTAAAAGAAAATGTGAAACAAATAAAACCGACCGTCTCACATCTTTTTGCGAAATGTATCTGCACTTGCATACTGTTTGCATCCAGCACTGCTACTGAAGTCAATCTAAAAGTTGTAGTTCGAGGTGTAACACTGGTCAAGTAGGCCCTAGTGGCGCAGGGAGCCCCTATTCGGCCCAAAGGGTTCAATCATCTGCGAGGCTCCAAGTTGTCGCTGTGCGCCAGAGTATGTTTGTGTTTATGTGCGTTTGCGTCTGTGCGCTAATACAATATGCACACAGACGCAAACCCACATCAACACAGAGCTCGAAGTCTGCGCCAACATCACGGCGCATTACAAACCGATCCTCTGTAATGCCATCGGGCGCATACTCTGGCGCACAGCGACAACTGGCGCCGGTGCAGTCATGTGTAATACGGCCCCAGAAATGTTATGGTTCCTGATCAAATTTTGCAAATGGCATAATTTTGTTTTATGTCACTTGTGCAGGTCCATTAGGTGAACTTTTGAAAAATACCGGTTTTTTATTAGAATCTGGACTATACACATAGAATTTCTAAAATCCATCCATCGCGGAAACGCACCTCAACAGGGGTATTAGTCATCAACTGTATAATCTTTAGCAGGAATACCATAGACCTGAGCAATGTTTGTCCTCTGCTGTTTATCTCCTTGAGGTAACCGATCTTCGGCCACTCCTTGTCACCACCTTTAAGTGCACCTTATCAGCTCTCTCTGCAGCCTTTCTAATCAGGTGAGATCACCGCCTCTACTTGGGCACAGCTGCATGACTATGTGCATGACGCCAATCTTGACATTGCATTGCTGTTGATAATAATCACTTGCCTTTTTTTACAGAATGTCATGCTGCCCGTCGGCCATCTTCAAGACCTGGAAATACCAGATGCCACAAGTACCCAATGCATCGGCTCTCAATGTATTGGCCACAGGAGGATGTAAGGCTGAGCCTGCATGCCGGGCTTCAAACTAGGACCTCTGGCATTTGTCAGCAGCAAAGGATCCGCTCACTCAATCCTCATTCAAACTTTTAAGAATCTTTGTATGACCTTGTGAAGGGATACATAGATTGTTGTATTAACACTGCAGACAAACCCCAAAAGGACAAAAAAGTATGAGCAAAAGTAACACTGTTTTGTTTTCAGTAAGCCATAGCTTGGCAACAAATTTTAACGATTTCATTAAGACAGCTGTGTGCACACACCTTTCTAAATTCATCTGTGTGCCAACAGTCACATCAGGATGATGAGAGAAGAAAACCTGAGCTCAGATGAGAAGCCACAAGCGAATGCCTATATTATTATCAATTAATCTCCTTCACAATGGTACCAGAGACCAATTCTGATATCTCATGCATATCAAAATAAAAATAAAATTCCAATTAGAAGTTTGGGAAACAAGAGAATAAAGGACACATATTAGGACTAAAACAACTGTCAAAAACTGCGTGGCCTCTGGTGCAACTAAAAACATTGTACATCATAAAGGCACTTCGTGTTCCATATGTAGTTTTCCAAGCAAAAGTCTATTAAACAATCATTGTTGTTCAGCAGAGGTAAATGTCTTTAAAAAAAGTAAAGATGAGTCAAACATTGCACAAACCAACTGTATCCTCAGGATGCTCTGCTGTAATATATTCCAGAGTGGAATTTATTTCATTTACATAGTTACTAAAAACCATTGCAATACAGAAGCTTCAATTAAAACCGTAAGAACATGATAAAATATAAAATACACATTTATAGTATCCATAAGCATTAAAAACTTTAAATAAGTTGGATTACTAACAGTTAAAAAAGCACTTTTGTGCTAGTGCAGATTGTTGCTGGTGTAAGGAATGCAGTCAGTGCAGCGTTTGTTACCAAATCAACCGCTGCAATCAGTGCAAAAAGGTACTTTACAGTGTTTCTAAGCTCCTAACCACAATGGGGGCTTCCCAGTTCTCCCTTAGTTGGAGCGGCCTCTGTTCTTTAGTTGGGTAGCTGGAGCTAGGATCGCCAGTGTATAAAGTGGTCGGCAATTCTTAATGACTAAGCATACGTAGAGGGGTTACTGGTAGGTTTGCTCTGAATCCCAGGTAAGGCGTGATCTTATGATGACATTTTTTGCTCGACTAATGCAAGAAATCTTACTAGTCTGCAATTTAGTTGTGGTGTTCCTGGATCAAATCATGCCAGAACTGCTTGCCTGCTTGAGCGAATTCCCCTGTGGTTGAAGGCGATTTTTAGCAGCTGTCTCCTTTCCTGCCCCATTTCCATACAGGAGCATAGTAGATGGATGATATCTCCCTGGCCATTTTTGCACCGGCTGCAAGAAGTTGGGGATGATGCCCGCAGCCACGGTGGAAGTTTCTGAGTGCACAGGAGCATGCCAAGGCGAAATTTTAAGAATTTTATTTTCCGTGATTTTGGATATCCCAGGTTGAAGTATTTTTGAGGGGCTAAGATCTTATAGTTATTCAAAGTCATCCATGCATGAGATCTGGCCAAAAAGGCGGCTTTATCCTCCACCAGTGACTGTTGTTTTAGGGATTTCCAGACCAGCTTTTTAAAGACTGGGTGATGGATCTGCGTGTTCCAGAGGACAGAGAGCCTAGTGCTTGCCAGAGCCTCCTGAAGGTAGCTTCTTGCAGGGGAATTCTCCCTCTGTTGGAGGTCTTGCCATAAGGGCTGGTTTAGAGTGTTTGGGGTCGATAATCTGATCTTATTCCAGCAGATGACGTATGCGCCGTACCTGGCCCATGATTGCTTCCATAGGCCAAACTCCAGCCTTAGCTGCGCCGGGGAGGTGTAGTTTGGGAGGCTGAACATGGTTCTGTATGCTTTGACTAGAGTTTTGTCCAGTAACTTGGCGTCTCTGCCTCGCATTATTTCGCTGCCATAGGTTATATTGGGTACAATTTTTGCCTGGGCTACTTTCAGGAGGGGGCTTAGAGTTGGACCGGTTAGTTTTGATGTTAGATTTTTTTATGTTAGTGCTAGCACCTGCCCTTTTCTTTTAATCTCTTCTTGATGTCGTGTGAAGGATCCTTCTTTATCTATGTAAACGCCTAGGTACTTGTAATCCGTCGCTGGTTCTATTTGGGTACCTCCCAGGTGCTAGGACCTTGCTCGTTTCCTCGTTATTAATGGCCATTGTCCTTGTTTTTTTAAGATTGTTGAATTGTTTCCTCTGGCGTAGTGCTGCATTTCATTAAGAAGGTGATGCATGCCGACTGCAGTGTGGCTAAGCAGAATTACGTTGTCGGCGTACAGGAGATTGGACAAAGTTGTGCCCCCCCAGCCTGGGCGCGTGAGAATGGTTTGAGTTGAGTGTTTGTGGGAGATCTGCCATAAATAGATTGAATAAGGTAGGTGCCAGCACACAGCCCTGTTTAAAGCCTTTGGTTGTTGTTACTCTTCTTAAAAGGTGGATCCCTGTTCCCAGTTTTACCTGTACCCAGGTGTCTGTATGAAGGAGTGTTAACATTTTTAAGAAGGCTTGTGGAATGCCCCAGTGGGCTAGCTTCCCCCACAGTCTTGCCCTATCAACATTTTCGAAAGCGGCACTGAAGTCAATAAAACAAAGGTGCAGCAGCATTTTCTTGGATATTGCTGCATCAATAAGCAGAGAGATTGACAGGATGTTGGTTGTTGTACCTGTTTTTTTGCGGAAGCCTGTCTGGTTTAGTGGTATTATGTTGTTGGCATCAGCCCAGGCTGTGAGTTCCTCCAACACGGTTCCCGCAAAGTATTTGGCCTTGTTGTCAATCAGTGCCACCAGTCGGTAATTACCAGGCAAGGCCTTGTCACTGCTTTTATGGATCGGGCCAATCGTGGAGCCTTTTCAAGACTCTGATATTATACCCAGTGATCTCACTTCCGAGAATAGTGGTTGAAAAATGCTTGCCCACTCTGCCGCCCTCTGTTTGAACAGGGCCGGCAGACATCCGTTCGGGCCCGGAGCCCCTTCCTGTCTACCCTTTGCGATCTGCCGCCTAATTAGGAGCAGCTCTGCAGCATTTGTCTCCTCCTCCGGCAGTTTATCTATGTTGGAAGATGTTTGTAGGACTCCCCCCTTAGTTGGAGTGCCTTCCGAACGGACACCCATTAAGGCCCTGTTTTGGGAAATTGATAAGGAACCCGCAATTTTGGGATTGAAATGATCATATAAGAAACTGGCCCAGGTTTTCTCTAGTATGTGGGAAGAAGTGCCTCCATGCTGTGGGTGCGTAATTGCATTTACCATTTTCCAAAAGCGGGTGCTATCGTTATGGTTTATGTTGTGGAGGAGCTTTGCCCAAATGTCGTCTTTGTAATTTTTGTTGATGTCCCATTTCAATTTCTTTAGCTTTGTTCTCTGTTGTCGCAAAGAAGAGAGGAGACTTGTGTTCCCTGGGTCGTGTCGCAGGGATCTAATCAAGCCGTTTATGGTTTTTTTGTGGCCCTTTATTTGGGCCCATTGTGCCGTTAGCCTTTTTTCCTGCTTGGGTGCCAGAGGACGGTTCGTTTTAATTTGCGAGGCATGAAGTTCTGTAAATGTGTCTGTAAAACGTTCCCAATTTGATACATGACTCTTTGCTGACAGTTGAGAGTGCGAGATTTATTGTTGATCCTGACAGGGACTCAATATTTTCCGCCGCAAATTTAATTCTCTTACTGTTTGATATGTAGCTGGAGCCCCAGAGTGGTGCTGGCTGAATGCAAGTAGGTACAACTGCAGCTATGGAGATTTCTTGATGATCACTGTCCCCCTTGTCTCCCACTCTGAAGCACAGTATGAAAGGAAACAGTGAGAGACTGACGAACCTATAGTCCAAAATCGAGCAAGTTGATGCGGAATAATGACTCGGAACAGGGGGGGGTCATCGGCAAATCTTCCATTTAAGGGTCTGATCTTAAGATGTTCTAGGTCCTCTAGAAGGCGTCTCTTTTTTTGTTGTGCTTTCCATGGGTAGAGCCACATTGAGTTGGTATGTTACAGTTTGAGGATTGAAGGCTCGCTTCGATGCCCTCTGACGTGCCCAAGAGATATTGGTTCAAGTCCCCTGACAGAATGAGGTTGGGCGTTTCTACACTACTTAAATAAGTTGTTATTTGTCCAATTAGCTTTGCAGAGTCAGTTGCTTTATGTTTTGGATGGATGTATGCATTAATAATCACTGCACCGTCTTGTGCCCCTGGCAGGGAAAGAGTAAATTTAACTGCTGCAGCAACCTCTGTGGCAGGTCCGACTGTTGCTGCTGACGCTATAGTAGTTGTAGATATATAAGGTGCCAGCCCTCCTGAGGGATGCCCATATTTCCCGCCCTCTGTGGCTTGTGTGGCAAAGCATAGGAACCCTTGTAATTGTAGTGGTTCTATAAGCCATATTTCCTGCAGCAAGATTATATCAAACAAATTGAGATATTGCAGGAATTACGGGTCTGAGATTTTTGTTGCCAAGCCATTGACGTTCCATGAACAGAGGCGGACCTCTGTTTTTTTTGCACTGATGCCTCCATCTGATTGCCAGTGTTGTCATTGGGTTTCTGGAAAGGTGGTAATAGTTCTTGTAATCCGCTCTAGATTCGGATGACTGTTTCGGGGGGCTGTTTCTGCCCGGGCGAAGGCGTGCAGGGTGCCCAGAGTGCAAGCCCTTAGTTGCAATGCCCCTCTGAGTCCAGAGATCGGGGGCGTTAGGCAGCTCTTGGCTCCAGACCTTGGGCTGGGGATTAGAAGAGGCACTGGATACCCTGAGTTCTGATGAGGAGTGACATTGATGCCCCAAGCTTTGAAGGTATGGTACTCCTCTAGTATTCTCTGTGCAATTGCGGTTGTTTTCCACATAGCCCTCATTGTCTCAGGCATTGCTGGGTTTACAGGGTGGAGAAACTCTATTGAGAGAAGGTCAGTCGAATTTAAGTCTGCAAGATTGGGTGTAGCACGTAATAGCCTCAAGATGTTCCCCCTGTTCAGGATGTCATGATTCCCTTTTGAGGCATACTCAGTTTTGAACAATATGGAGCTGAAACCTGCCGACATTTCATTAGGGGCTTGCATATTCATTGATGGTTCTCTGGGATGCGGCTCGGTGACGTGTTGGCAATTGAGTTAGGTGTCCTCCGTCGCTTGAGATTGCTCCTCCTCGCCAAGGGAGCTGTATTTTCTTTCTGTCCTTGTCATATTGTTTGGCTTACCTGGTGGCGTCAGTTTCAGCGAGCACAGGGTGCCCTGAAGCAGCTGGTTAGAATCCTGCCGTAAGTTCCTTCCAGTTCTAAGCAGGACCGGGTTTTGAGTATTGAGGCTCGTACAGATGCTTGTCCGGTCATTGTTGGCTTGGTGATCGGACGCCGTCCGTAAAATTGCGTCCATTCCAGACTCCCGGTCTCTTGCTGATGCTAAATCTAGAACGTGTTGCGATGCCTCCTGTTCCTCAAGCCGAGTTGGAGAGGTTGGTGGCTTTTGGAGCAATGCTATAAATACTGAGCTTGGACCGGAGATATTTCTTTCTGTGTAAGAGGCGGTCATTCCCAGTAGCGGGTTCTTATTTCCTTTATCGGCTAATGGCCTCCTAGTATTGCGGAAAGGAGATGATTCTCCTGAATCTGGTTGGATGCTGGGTTGTGGTGGGACTTTGTTTTGATTGCACCCGTCTTTCAGGTCGGTGTCTGTTTTGGGGCACTGTTGGTTGAAGATAGGATAGAAGGCTGCTTGATTTGGAAGAAGTTTTTGGTTGCGACCCTTTCTTTTCTGCTGACGAAGTAGTTCTTCTTGGTCTATCGTAGATGGTTCACTGACTGTTCCGAAATCCCCCTTTCTTTGCTGGGTGACTGAGTCCTCATGCTTGATGATCTGATTGAGTTGGCATGCTCTCCTCTTTCATTCCCGGGATCTAAGATCAGGCCACTGAAAGGGGAGCGTGAGGAGTTAAATGATGCATTGCTCAAGTCCTTAAGCACGGTGGTGAGCATTGATGGGAGGGTCGATAGCTTGTCCACAATCTGACTGCACCCACAGCTAAGATACGCCTCTGATTGTGCTCTTCTTATGAGGCCATTAAGATCCCCCAGTTTTTCATCAATACCAGCCGTGAACACGGCCAAAGTGTTTAATAAAGAAAGCTGGATGTCCATCTTGTTGGACTGGTATTGTAGCACCTCCACTGACAGTTGCATGGTATTTAGGAGGGCAGCCCAGGTGCTGCCAGCTTGTACATTAGAGCTCGCCACCCCCTTGGGCTCCCCTTTGAGCGCTTCCCGGGGGGATTGTTTGTCAAGAGGTGTGTTAGGCTGAGGCTTCTTCACGGGGGTGCACCCGATTGGCGGTCTGGCAAGTAGGCTGCTAGCATATCCTCTCATTCTTGAGTGCTCAGATAGGAGAGGGACACCCTTCCTTCTTCCTGCTTGGTGTGATCAGTGATAGCTGTTGAAGCTGATGCAATTGATCTAGAAAGGATCGGCTCCAAGGCTGCAATGTTAACTTTTGGTTGCTGGCTGTAAGTGCCTTTTCGATGGGGTTCTGGTTGAGAGTTCTGCCTGCTCCTCTCACCGGCTGGAAGACCTGGAGAGCCTATGGGAGATTGGTTGTTGATGATGCCCTTTTCCATGTGCACATGGCTGCCCTGTTCCGTTGAGGCAGTTGTAACGTGCTTTTGCTGAGCGGGCCCGCTGCTGAGGGCAAAGATAATGCGGATGCTCGGTTAACTGGGGCCAGAGCCTCACGCAGTTCAGCCATTTTCTGGGGCCCTGGTCGTCCGATTATGGACTGGATTGGGTTGGCAGAAATCATCGAAGGGGAAGATGCTGGGGGTTGACTTGGATGGCTAAGGGACGTAGACAGTTCGACGATTAAGGGTAAAGTTGTCTCGAAAGTGTTCAGCATTGGATCGCTCTGAGAAGATGCGCAGATCTGGTCCTCCATGAGTGGTGTATTAACACTGTAGACAAACCCCAAAAGGACAAAAAAGTATGAGCAAAAGTAACACTGTTTTGTTTTAAGTAAGCCATAGCTTGGCAACAAATTTTAACGATTTCATTAAGACAGCTGTGTGCCCACACCTTTCTAAATTCATCTGTGCCAACAGTCACATCAGGATGATGAGAAAAGAAAACCTGAGCTCTGATGAGAAGCCACAAGCGAATGCCTATTTTATTATCAATTAATCTCCTTCACAATGCTACCAGAGACCAATTCTGATATCTCATGCATATCAAAATAAAAATAAAATTCCAATTAAAAGTTTGGGAAACAAAAGAATAAGGGGAACAGGGACACATATTAGGACTAAAACAACTGTCAAAAACTGCGTGGCCTCTAGTGCAACTAAAAACATTGTACATCATAAAGGCACTTCGAGTTCCATATGTAGTTTTCCAAGCAAAAGTCTATTAAATAATCATTGTTGTTCAGCAGAGGTAAATGTCTTTAAAAAAAGGTAAAGATGAGTCAAGCATTGCACAAACCAACTGTATCCTCAGGATGCTCTGCTGTAATATATTCCAGAGTGTGTTCAAAATAGTCTGTAACACAACATATAGCGGGATTAATATGCCATGAAAGATACCATACATATCCTCAAACGTGCCAAATGTCCTCAAAATGTAAATGTTGATACAGGTGCTCAGGATGTTGTGGCTTATCATATTACAGTGTACGGTTAGGTTATTGTCCCAGAAGTGACCCACCAGTGCCCTCAGTACATTCTGCCAAAATGTCCATGTCATCAGAATATTGTGCCACAGGGTTACCCAAGCATATTATGATACAGAATGAACCTACATGTCCTCAGGCTACCATGAAAGAATAAATGCCCACAGGGATCATGCATTGTTTATGCTTCTGACGTTCACTCAGTTGTTCCTTCTAACTGGTTCTAGGTCCCTCCAGTTTGCATTCGGATAGGACTTGTTACCACACATTGGCTTGCACTCCTGTTGCATCTTGTGAAACTACTGCAGGCCCTTCAGCTGCTACTTAGACCAGAACAAGGCAGCTTCAGCTGCTTTTCCAAATCTCAACGTTGAATGCTAATACTCTACTTGCTGACCAGAGGGCATCGATCTACCAGTGAAGGTTCTGAAATCCTTGCATTGCGACACTGCTGGGGGTAGGACACATGCCAAAACATAGGATTATGGAATAGCATGTCAGTGCAATGAATCATCAAGAGGTCTTAACATGTTGTCACCATCAAAGGAATGCTGGATCATGTTGACTGCTGCACCTCTAGAGTCTGTGAAAGCTGCATTTCCTTTCGCCTTACTTCCGCCTCCGAGATGAACTGTCAAGCATCACAGAGGGAAAACACTGTAGAGATAATCTTTATCCCGGAGACTCGTACATATCACATTAAGCCCTCTCAACCCGAGTAAAACCAGCACTTCCACCTCCCGATGTTACCAAAGTAAAGGCTGTGCATAGTGTACATTGATGACGTTCCTTAAATGTTTGCTGAAGTGAGCCCTGCTCCCTTAACATCCGCAGTCCCCAGAAGACCAACTGCAATACTCCACCGCTTGCCAGTCAAATGAAATGCCTCTATTTGGAATCTGCTACTCTGCTTTACTTGTCTTTTTTAGCCATATTTACAATTACCTTGACCAGAAATAATATACATACAAAAATTCCATAAAGTAAAAAAATGGTTACACAATGTGTTATCCAATACGATCTTCTATTAGTCACCAAAACTCCCTACCACACCCTAGTCTTTCAAATTCCCTGCTCATCTCGTTAAATTAACCCTTTGAATTTTAAATGATTCCTCTATTGAACAGAAAAAAAACTGGCTGGTGAAATTAGCTGCTATTTAATTTACTCCAGCTAGCACTGTTTTGGGATCCCATCAGTAAAATCCTGTGCCCTTCAGAAGCCTTTAGATCAGTTATTGCTATGTTTATTAAACAATCGTGAAAATGGATTACATTTGTAAAAGAACGTAAACCTCTATAGAGTCTGCTCTGGACATTTTCAAGTACAGTTCATAAACCCTTTACTGTCTCTTTAAAATATACTGAAATCTCCGAGTAGAAACCCTTTTCCAACTTCAGAAATATAATATCAATACACTTGACCTCTTTCGCTTTTTACAATGAAGTTTGTGATTCGTTCCCCTCCAAGCGCCAAGCTCTGCAATGTCTTGGTGGCTGTCATTTCAGGGTCACCAGCATCTCTGTAATGTAATGATGATCCTCCACATCTTTTGATAGTGATTAAGCATTTGCAACTTCAACTCATCAACAAAAAATCTTCATAAACTGAGTTTTTTTCTATGTTTACCATTGCCGAAGATAAATACGCTAAGTGTGCATTCCAGTGGTGACAGTGTAAGCCAGCATAGTGTGGAAAAAGAAGAAGTGAATTAAAAAATGCACAACATAAAGGTCAATGCACAGCAGTCCATAGTGAAACCTCTGGCTGGGCACGTGGTGCTTGGTATCTGTGGTGGACCTTTAAGATGGTGGTGTTCTTCGGGAGGGGTTTCATGGCTGCAGAAAAGTACTGGGCCTATTGTTGAGAAAGAGCATTCCATTGGACGACTTTCAGTAGGGCACAACGTGACTTTTCAGAGGCACAGGACAGTTTATGGCTTGCTTAAGGGCGCTAGGTTTGTGAAAAGACGTGTTGGTTAGAAATATATTGTGAGATGGTTTAAGTAAGTAAGCTGGACCCCTTTAAATACAAAGGGTGAGAACTTCATAATGTAACCAGTTGTGAATGGTAAGCTTGTGAGGCTCATGGCAGGGGCGTAACACAGGCCCCCGCATCCCCCATGGTGCGGGGAGCCCCGAACTGCAGGGGGCCCCCTCAGCACAGTACTCCGGTCAGAGCGCTCCGGATTAAATCCAGAGCGGGGGCCCCTCCGTTTACATTGCAGGGGGCCCCCTTAGACTTTTGTTACGCCACTGGCTCATGGCTGAATGAAGTAGACAAAAGTCCTTTAAAAAAATAATTGGGGAGGGGCAAAAAATGTGATAACTTTTTCACACGGGGTAGGAAAAGAAAGTGAGTGGCTGTCAGCAGTGGCTCTTCTGTTATGGCGGAGGAGTGTCGCCTCCCTGCCAGCAGAGGCAAACGAAAAATAAAACAATAACAGTTGTATTATCATTTTTTTTTTTTTATCAGGAGCCGAGTCTTGGAGGAGGGGCCATACAAAGAATGGTGTGAGAGTAGTGCTTCTATTACTTACTGGTAATTGCATTACTCTGTGTCCTACTCTCGCTCATCTTCATTACTCAATGAGGCCCCTGTGCCTCGTAGACACACCCCCTACCACTATAAAAAGTTTCTGCCCCCTGCACACCACCTGTACGTAACAAGCCTCCGTAGACACAGTTGGCCTGATAACCGGGAGGGAGGGCCGTAATGGAGATGAGCGAGAGTAGGACACAGAGTAATGCAATTACCGGTAAGGAATAGAAGCATTACCTCCTAATCCCGCTCACTCGTCTTCAGTGCTTAATTTTAGCAGGTGGTTTCCGGTGCTCGGCACCGGCACTTAATTGCCAGCACCGGCACTTAATTGCCAGCACCGGCACTTAAGTGACTGAACCTGCATTTATGACAGCTACCACATGGTGCCGCTGCTTGTGTCATTTAAAGTTGAGCAGTTGTTTTTGTTTTTAATGTATATTGAATTAACAAACAACTAATACCTGCCACCAAAGCCATTCTTAAAGCTTTGGCGGCCTCAAACAGTTTGAATTGTCACACTTGTAGCCGTGTGCTTGTTAGCAGTTGTCTACGTACAGTGGCAATGTGTGGTTCAAACTGCGGTGGCCTCCTGACGAGGGCCCCGGCACTTATTATTTTACAAATTAAGCACTGCTCATCTTCATTACGCAATGAGACATACAAAGCCAAAAAAGACCAGGACAACTGTACAATTTCATGCCAAGAAATACCCCCCAAAAATGCACAGAAATGGTCAACAAAAAAGCAAAGACAGCCCGGTGCCAACACAGTGGACAGAACTACAGAGCCAAACACCAGACCCCAAACACACGAAAGAAAGGAGAACGACAAGACAACAAGTCGAGCCTCCAGCCGGCGAGCAGACGTTTCCCCGAAAGAACCAGGAGACGAGGCCCAGACCGACTAACAGACCCCCCCACAAGGGGACCGGAAAGCCCGAAACACCCGACGCCAGCACAGAAGAGAAGACAGACTCAGAGACTCTGCACATGAAGCCACCCTGCACAACAGCCCAGACATCAACCAGGGACTCGCCAGAGAGGGCATCAGGAGACTTGGAAACCTCAGGAGAGACGGTACCATGGGAAGCCGTCACTCCAGACCAGACATCGGTACCTGCAACAGCGGAAACCAGACAGAGCGGGACCATGCTGGAGCCCCCATCCGAACCAGACCACCAGAACAAAGGAAATGGAGGGAAGCGAACAACAAACCAACAGGCATGGCAGGGCATCCAACCCCGAAACAAACAAACTGTGGCAAACACCCAGGGACAAAGGCAACCACATCCAAACACACATCCAAACAGAGACAGCCTGGCTAGGAGCTGAATCAAGCTCCAGCAGACATGACTGAACCCACAGCATCCATGAGGCCTGGCCATGTTACCCAAAGCCCAGAACCACCCAGAACAGTGCCCCCAACAAAGACGTGATCCAGAAGAGAACCCACTGCGACCACAGTGCAGTCACACAGAAATCATGAGAGGACAGAAGAAGCAGCCCCGTCAGCACTTGTAAACAAAAGAAGAGTAGCCTCAGTCACCCAGAGTCGTCCAGACATGGGAAGAAGGAAACTCCCCGCAGACGAAGAACTGCCAACAGGGCAGCCAACATGAAGGCACGCATCATACCCAACGAGTGCAGTCAGGCAGACCCCAGGGAAAAAAATGCTGTTGCAAGGACAGCCACAAGAATGGAATGGCCACCACACTTAAAATAGCGGGGTGCTAGAACCAACACAAGCTCAAACACACCCGACACAAACAGCAGCAGGAACCAACAACAAAACAACCAGAGGACTCGCAGCCCCAGTTACAGCCACAGGCAGGAGAGCTGACCCGAGGTCCCCCGCCCAGGTGGCGGAATCCAGCAGCCAACCTGGTCCGGGCCAAACCAGGACCACACGGAAAGATCAGGAACGGAAACCTCCACAAGGGAAACCCTTAACTCCACAGCCTTAAAGCGACACTAAGGCACAGACCAGGAGACCATCCCCTCCTGGAAAAAACGTCTTCCAGGTCCATCCACAACCACAGGATCCATCTGGTCACGAAGAATGGAAGCGGGCAAATTATAGCCGCAGACATATCAGCCAGGAAATCAGCCAGTAGCCCCACCAGGACCAGGAACAGGACACCCAAAACCCACGACCCCCCTGGCAAGCTTTTCTCCCGAGCACAGAGGCAGCAAACCATGTGCACAACTACCCCACGAACCGAGGACAACAGACAACCGGAATAAACAGGACCTGCAAAAAAGAGGGGCTAAGGCGGAAACAATAGTGACAGAAAGGGGCAACAACGCATCCCCACCGACCCATGTAAAGGACTGATGAAAAAAACGGGAAAGCAGGCAATGTCGAGGAGCCACCCAGGACTCAACGATCGTCACCCCAAACATTGGGTGCAAATGCAAAGCCAGCGTCGCAGGCCCAGGCAAAATGCAGAAAGAAAGAACTGCAGCAGTCCCCTCTACTGGAGACAGCACCAAGCCCAGACTGACACCAACAAGAGGAATAAGGTCCACCAGAACACACTCTGAAAAAGGACTACCCATCAGGCACCATCCGACTCACAGGGACGGACTCAGCTGAAGAATCTGGTTCAACCACCAACGGGACCGAAGCCTGCAAAGGAAGACAACACACCAGTGGCCGCAGCACCAAACATTGGCTGGAACCCAAAAAATCGAACCACTGTATGATGCACAGTGTAAGGCACCAGGCAGCAGACCGCAGAGATAGCAAGGCATGAACACGCATCTCCACCATGAGAGCCTAAGACCGTAACCACTAAGCCACAAGAGTCCAACCACCCAAAAAGATGGATCAGAACTAATCAGGCTGGAAACCCAACAGAGTATTGAGTGAAACATGGCCCAAGGACCCTGAGCACCAGACCACACAAGCGACCTGAGGTCAGAACCACGTTCCCTAAACACAGGGAAAAATTGACTGGAACAGAAACACCCAAGGCAGAGCAGATGCTGGGACTCAAACTGCCAACCCCAGGTCCAACGGCGGCAGCCCTGACCACCAGGCCACCCCACTGGTCCAAGAGAACAGGCGCCCCAATGCCCCCAAAGGAGACAGGCAGGAACAAACCCCTGCAACAGTGGGGACCCCAACACCAAAGATCCATGACCCTGAGCCATAACCGCAGGGAGCCCAGGCTAAAGAAACATACTCACCCCGGCTGAAGAAAGGCACAGCAGAACACCGGCCAGGCGAACAGCCATGAGAGTCGAAGACCTAAAACAGTAGACCGCAATGACTTTGATAAAAAATTAAAGGAACCAACCAAATCATGTCGGAATCTCAACAGAACGGACCAGCCAGCCATCAGACTGCAGGTACACCGCCTAGCAAGAGACCAGTCCACAAACTACGCAAGTGCCAAGTCGTGAGTGTGGACAATGCAGGTTCCTATAGAGAAAAACCGGCCAAAGGCATTGGAGTGCAGGCCATGAGTCACAAACCACAGAACACGAAGACAGACTCATGCATTCTAAGCAGAGGGAAAGTACAGTCGTGCCCAAAAAACACCAGAAGCCGAGCAGACACTGAGAAATCACGTCCCCCAGGTACAAAGTCGGCAGAATCGACCACCAGGCCACAACACATGGTGAAACTGAGCACTGGAGCACCAAATACCCCATGAGGGCAGGGACGGGAACAAACCCATACAATAGAGGACAATGTCACATCCAGAGTCCCCAAGACCACGACCCTCACATGCACCCCTCGGCCGGAGAAAGGCACAGCATCCCACCGGCCAGACAAGAACAAAAACACCATGCAGGAGGCCTCTGCGTGCAGCAGAACAAACGCTCCTCCGCTGGATGCACATAACGAAAACATGCAGTCTCTCACCAGAAACATTCTACTGAATTCCACGGAGCAACCAAGAAGAGCTCCAGTTGCATTCCAGAAAATCAGCCACCCTGAAGAACGAGATCCCCTCACTGCAAAACGCAGAGAAGCCATTAGCCTGGCACCATCAAATTGGCCGGAGAAAGGCACTGCCAACCTTTGACAATATGAAAAACAGCCCTAATTAGGGAAAGAGCAGCCGCTCTACAAGTCGACATCACTTTCCATGCGGATAATAGGAGATAGACCACAGCAACCCGGGTCAAAGAAAGAATGGATACAGGCATCCCCCATTCGTGTCCTCCCAAGGAGCCCAGCAGCCGCCAAAACCGTGCCTCCTACACCTGTGGCACCGCAAGCAGGAACAGAGGCAACAAGTGCACACCATGTGCACGAGAAAACAGCACCCGGCACGCAAGGCCACGAGCAGCTGGAGAGAGCCTCAATAGCTCAATGCTGACCAGCTGAGTGCCTCGGCAACACAGCCACACACTCACCCCCAGCTGGAGAAAGGCACAGCAAACCTCCAGCCGGTGGAACCCAGCCCCTGGCAAAAGACCACACCCACCTCGACCAGAGGAAGGCACAGCCGACCTCCGGCCCGGCGAAAACAGACATGTAAACAGCTCCAAAGGCCTCGGAAAACTCACCGAAAAAGATAGCCCGCCAGGAAATCGCACACGGACATCAACAGACAAATGCCCCAACGTGAAAAGGAAATCCATAAAAAGAAACAAACCAGCAGGCCACGCCCACCCCGACCAGAGGAAGGCACCGCCGACCTCGGATCCGGTGAAAACAGGCATGTAAACAGCCCACAGGACTAAAAACTCACTGCATAAAAATAGCCCAAGGCCATCCCGGTGAAGAGGAAACCAACTGTAGGAGAGTAGGATCTGCTTCTTATAGTTACCCCCACTTTTTGCTGATGTTTCACTGTTTTTCGACTTAGCCAGACTGAGGCCCTGCTAATCAGGACCCCAGTCTATCTGCCTTCTACTCTAAATTGACTGTATGTACTTTAGGTACACTCCAGATTGGATTCTGGGGTACCCTTGTGAGTCCCTAGTATGTGGTATACTATGTACCCAGGGCATAGGTACCCCAGAGGCCTACCAGGGGCTGCAGCATGTATTGTGCCACCCCTGGGAAGCCTTTTAAAATGACACCACAGGTCTGCTACAGCAGCCAGGGTAAGGTGGTGTATCCACCCCTTACTGAGATATAGGTTCCCTATATCTCTCCATATCACTGCACATGTAAACCTATCAGTCACCCCTATGGCAGGCCTTAACCATCCTGAAGGCAGGGTGCTGGGTTTCATGTGAGAGGGTGCCCATGCATGAACAGAGCCCCTCTGCAGCTTTCGGAATCTTCATTCTGGGGTTGTTTGTGATGCAGCCAGACCATATACTCTTAAGTGCATTATAACCAAGCGGTAAATGCTAACTTTGGAGTGGCTGCATGGAAAACTGTTGTGTTTGGTGTCAAACACCTTGAATCATACCCCCACACCAGTACCTGGTGTGGGAGTATGATCCCACCCTTCTAGAGGGAGAGACATGACAGCACCGGTATACCCGGTACCAGCTAACAGAGCCCTGGCATCACAAAATGGATGCTGCAGCCACAGACACGAGTCTGCCCCTCCTGCTGCTGGACGAAACTCCAGCAGGGGAGGCCTGGACAATAGGTTTCCTGTCACAGGGAGGTGTGACCACCTCCCAGACAGGCTTTAGTGTATTGGGGCTGGGTAAGTGCACTCTCAGAGTGCTCTGAAGTCTGCACTGGGGGCACATTTGGTGTCCTTGTGCATAGTCCAGCTCAAACCGGTTGCAGGGGCACACAGCCCCTGCTCTGGCGCGAAACTGGACAAAGGAAATGGGTGTAGCCACCCTCTTCCTGACCCTCCCATAGGTGGGTCCCCAGAGTTTGTCCAACCCCTTCCTTGGGTATAAAGTAGGAAACCCTGACTACAGGACTTTAGATTACACCTGGACTAAACTCTGATACCAGAAACCAAGTACTTCGACGATCTGCACGACGCTGGACGACTGAAGAATCTCCCTTGGAGTAAAGGAGTTACTCCCCTGCAAGGCAGGCACCTTTAACGCAACTGACCGGTTGGCATCTCCGAGCTCCGACGGACTCCAAAGAATATTGCCACACAGGAGGTGGGTTTTCCTAGGTCTCTGAGGTCGATCTGTGCCCACAGCAAGTCTGAGGCCTGTATCCCTCGTGGAAGACCGTGCAACCCGAACCCCTGGACACCGCGACCATTTGCAGAAGCATCAGCTTTCCGGCGACCCCTGAGGCTGAGCTGTGGGTTACTTGTAGCCCTGACCCCGGGCAGTAATTGCACCAAAGATTGTCGGCCTACACTCAACGAGTGTTCCGTGGGCCGCCATTTTGTGATTCCTCTCGAGGTCCCTTCGCGATCCCTGGTCCGTTGACTTGTGGGTCCCCAAGAAGGCAACTCTAACTTATATTGGGCTTCCCTGGTTGCTCCAGACGTGCCCTGACTCTCCATCGCTTGGTGAGTCCCCAGGACCTTGCTGGTCCGCACAGAAGCATCTTTTCTCTTCCTGCGTGGGTTGCTGTTGCCAAGGCTTGTTGTGGTCAATCCGATCACCGACACCCCAGCACTCGACATCCTTCGTGGGACAGCTCGAATCCGGCTCCTGGTCGTCGTCGACGTCTCCAGGACCCTGTGGTTGCAGGGTCAAGCTTCACCTCTTCGCACCTGAAGCACCCGACATCGGTGGGCATTCGATTGCTCCGCTCCTGGTCACTGGCTAGTGACCCAGACTCTGTCCCCTCTGCTTTCAGGTTCTTCACATCTTCGATCCAGGCTTGGATCACCCCGGACACTTTTCTTCTTCACGGCAGCAGCACTTTGCAGCAGATCGCCATTGAAAACGACGACGATTCCCAACACCCTTTGACACCTATGCACCCGGCTTCCCTGGGTGAGGTAACTCGAGTACTCCGGTGCTCCCGTGGGTATTGGCCCTAGAACCCCTTAAGTCTAAAGGGGTTTGTTCAAAGTCCTCTCCTAAGTGTCCTTTTGCTTTAAAATTCCAACTGCGACTTTCCGCATTGAATCCTACGGCGCTCGCGGCTGTGTTCACACACTACACATGTCCCCCGTGGGCCCCCTGTGTCACTACCTTGGGTGGTTCCTTGGGGTCCCAGCGATTCTACGTGCTCTAGGCACTGTGTCTAGTCAAGTCGTGGTTCTTATACCACTCTTAGTATATGGTTTGGTCTCCCCCTGGAGCCCACTGTGTATTGTGCTATTTACTGTCGTTTTAATACTGTGATACTGTGTATCTTGAACTCTAATCTCATAAAGAGATTAGTAGTTAGTGTTTAGAAATAAATACATATATTTTATATATATCTTGTGTGGTTCTCCTTTCATTTAGTCATTCAAGAGGTTATAATCTGGTAAACCAAGCTGCTTTACACTCCTTCAAGACTTGGCCTCAAGGCTGCTCTCCATAGCTACCACTAGGATAGCGTTCAATAAAGGTTGTCTTTAAACCTATCATCAATAAGGGTCGTTTGGACTGGTGCAATGTGCCCACTATAACTAGTGGACAGCATATGCCAGGCCAACTTCTCACACCAACAAAAGAATCAAACCAGCAGGTCACACCCACCCCGACCGGAGGAAGTCACCGCCGACCTGGGCCCGGTGAAAACAGCTATGTAAGAAGCCCACGGGACGAAAAAGAAACCAAAGAAACAAACCCTCGCTGGAGCAAGCGCGCCGCACTCACCCCACAGTGTCTACAGACACAAAAGAACAGGAGGTGTGCAGGGGGCAGTAACTTTTTATAGTGGTAGGGGGTGTGTCCACGAGGCACAGGGGCTTCATTGCGTATTGGAGATGAGCGAGAGGGACGAGGAGGTAATGGGTACTGCTGTCAGTGCACATGTTGGTTTGAACGGCAGTCTTAGGACGGCCAAACCGACATGTGCACTGACACCTCTCAAATCCAGCTACGCTGCTGGGTGGAGAACAACAGTAGGCACAGGGTGCCAGTTCCCGATGGAGCACAAAACCAGCCCGCTTCGCCCAATCCTGACCCTGCTCTCTTGGGTATTACCAGCATGGGAGCAGCATCTGGACTTGCCGTAGGTGAGTCTGGGAGCCTCAGCTTGTGCACAGCAGAAGAGGGGTGAGTGCAGGTAAGTTCTTTTTTTGTCGTTTGTTTTCTTGTTTTATTATTGGCCCCCTGTGCTGCCCCGCTAGTTTTCCCTGACACCAGCCACTACTGGTGGCTGTACAATCTGCTAGATGGTGGGCTCAGTAGAAAAGTGACTGGGCCTTGATACCAACTGTAGACGTGCTTGATAGAGGAAGACAGTAACAAGGCACAGAAGATAAATATTTGGAAATGGTGAGCAGTCACTCCAAAGTATGCACGCTTTGTGTTGCTTCATTGTGTTTTCTTCAATGAAGCCAAAGTTATTATGTTTAGTGGTTACTTGTCAGACATATGCCCAGAAGCACATAATACAAACAGTAAGTTACTCTAAAACACAGCTTTTGAATAGAGTTGCAATAGTAAAGAGTGTATTTAAAAAAATGTCTGCACATAATTTTTTTCACGATGCAAACACGTGCGTCTTGAGGGTTGAAATGCAATCAAGAGTTCAAGGAAACTATTCACTAATCGAGTTAGTGCCCTCCCTGCTCGACCATGTTCTAAGTTTAGCAGAGCAGGCCCAGTTGACAACTGATAGCTTAGTTTTTGCACTTTAAAGTAAAGGTTAGCCTTCTGCCGGATAATATTACAAGCAACTACTTCCTGCTGAAATCCCCTCCAGACGCAGGGCCGCCTCCCCGTGATTAGAAATGTCCACGCGTGTGCACCAAATGTCACTGTGTGCACCAAAACCTGTTAAATAAACTGCAGCACGAGTGGAAGTATCTACTTTGACCACAACAGACCGATGGTCTCACAAGACTCATTACTTCCAAATGTGTTGGAAACAGCCCAACCATCCTGCAAGAAACACTGTCCGGAATAAGAGAACAAAAAGAGGGACATCTGCATGTGGTTACAGACAGGAGTAGCGCGCATGGCATGCAATGCTCTCCGTCGGACAAAGGCAACCACAAGACCGCAACCACAATTGGTTTTTCAAAAAGAGCTAAAAACGTTCTGCGGTATTTTAAAAGCATCAATGGGCATGCATCTGCAGTCTAGTTCAGATTCCCCTCCCTCTTTGCAGAAAAGGGCGGGTTTTGACAACTGATGGAACACAGTCAGTTGCATTTATTTCACTCCCAAATGCTCATCTCAAGTACCTACATGACATCACATCCCATCTTTAAGGAAACAAACATTTTTGCGTCACTACAATTTTATCACAGAACTTATTACCGTTTTTGAATTGCAACCATCAGACTATTTAGAAGCACAGCCGCTCACATGACGTCAATTTAAGCGAATTTAACTTCAACGTCAACTTATGCGAATTTATGCCAAAGGGAAATATGTGGTTTCTTTACCCAGCACACATAGTCTGCTGTTAGTTGTCAAAGAGAGCAGAGTACACTGTTTGACGGTGTAGCAATCTTTTTCAAAATAAAGAAAAAGAAAACAACTCTTATCTAAAGTAAATGTAAATGTCCAGTATTTGTAAAGCGCGAACAATGACCCGAGGGTGTCAAGGAACATTTTAAACGGAGACAGCAAAGCACCTTTCAACCCCTGCTCTTCACTTGTATGATTAATTGTACAAGACGATATTGCCAGGTTGGCGCTTACGGTATACATTTTCTCACATAAGCCCCCCTGCATATCGCGTATATAAATACTACACAAAAGCATACAGTGCAAAGACAATTCAAGTTTATTCTCTAAAACGTATCAGTATATTTTTTTTTAATGTAAATCGAGCTATTTATTTTGTGCAGTTTACTTCGAATACAAAGACACACAGACTACACAGAACACCCCCTAGCTTTATTTCCATGACGAATTTGACAACACTACAGTTTAAATGTCAAAAGAGTGTTTCTAGCAGAAATGCAGCTTTCTGAAAGACTAACCTTTGGATTTTAAAAAGAAAAGTAACACATTCGCATACTTACCGGCTTAAGCCACGTGAAGTGCTTGTATATATCAATCTCCACATCCATGCTTTGGGCCCATTTCAAACTACTCGCAATCTCGCGCTGAAAGCATTTTTTCTGCTGACGGTACAGCTTCGTCCTGGAGAGTTTAGATGCTCTTTTTTGTCCTTTTTTGGAACGCGCCTCCGTTCACATTTCACTAATTCTTCTCTCCCCCCGGCTTCCACAGCTCGCTCCAGTCCAGACGGGCCAGTATATAACTGAATAAGCGGAGGCTGCGCGCGGCCGCTTCGATCCCAGGGCATCTGTTTTTTATTGCAAATCGGCGAGTTAGTGACAAGCTCCACGCTCAGTTTTAAGGCTCCGAGGATATGTCGAGCCAGCTGGCTTCTTGAAAAAGAATAATATAAACCTACGGTAACTTAGACGGTCTGCAGCGCTCCAACAGCCAACTAAAAATTGCAAAGCTGTCAGAGAGAAACTATTTTCCAGTCATGCCTGCCCGGCTTTTGGTGCTGCAGAGTGGCTGGAACTCATTACTCCAAGACCAGGGCTTCCGGTCTCCATTTCATTCCCTGTTTATATCAGCGCCCTCCACCCCCTTACTTTATTTCAAGCTGGACAAAGCCTAAAAATACGCCTTGAACTTTCAATTTGTAGCTTGTTTTCAGACGGACATTTCTTCTAACAAGAAGCCACAGCTCGGCCAGTGTCATACTGTTTCCCCCCTGCTATGGAATGAGTGCATCCGAAAGCTGAGCTAGTCTTTCTGGCAAGCATCGCAAACGGGCCCGCAGCCCATAAGCAATGATGGGCATAAACTAGTCCACTGTAATGTACGTTCTGTAGTTGGATCACCAGCCACTAGATTTTTTTACAGATTAAATCAACCATGCTCTTGCACATTCTAAATATATGTAAATATAGTTAGTAAAAAAAACTTTTGCCAAGGTACTTAACAGGCACCTTGCGTAGATTATGGTATTAATGATGAACGGGATCTAACATTAGAAATTTTAGGGAAAAAGACAGTGGAAAAAGGACTTCTGTTTTCCATAAAACATAAGAATCTAACTGGTCCTGTCCACGGGAAATGGCTCTGTTAGTATCCTCCATACATGGGTTCTTTTGGGGGTGATGTGCGATCTTTTGGGGGGGGAGGGGGTGGCACCGGCACAGTTAGCTATTGTTTCCAATATGATAATGACAAGAACATCTCTAGAGCACAGTAATAGAATCCATGTAGCCAAGTTCAGAGGAATGAGTTCGTTTTGGAGACCTCCCATCTCCAGGGCTGGACTGGCAGTAGCAGGCATCGGGCGTTCCACCCCCCCCCCCCCGGAGGCTGGAAGGGTGGGGGTCGGTTTTGTTACTTGCCATTGGTTAAGCTGTAGTGCTGTAATATCGACCCCCAGTAACAAATGCAGCAGTGCTTCACACCTACAACGTCCCCCACCCCCAGAGGGGGGGGGACAGGAGGAGGCTGGTCTGACAAAATTACCAGGGCTGCTTTGGGTTTCCAGTCCGGCCCTGCCCATCTCTACCCCTGCACATGCACAATTCTAATGTGGATCTTCTGTGCTGAGGGGACTGGGCCACTTTATGTGCAGTCAAAATGTTGCTGTGATGCCGTCACCTCGAAACAGAGTGCAAAACAGTGCGAGGTGAAACATTTTCAATTTCAGAATATTTAAATGGGCAGCCTTTTGCAGGTTATATGTCGCAGACTTGAAGCAATCTCATTGCAGCCCCGCTACATTCAGACAAATCCAATCTTGTGGAGAGTGCATGAAAGGAAGCTAATTCCAATCAAGAGGCTGTCCATCAAGGGTCACTAATCCAGCTTCAACATCGTGACTGCGGAGAGGCAGGCATCATTGCATTGAGGACATTCTCAAGCCTCTGTACAGTGCCTTCTGAAATGGTCTCTAGCACCTTCTAGCCCAAAAAACCCGCCTGTCTATAGGAGGCCAGGATGCCCAGCGTCCTTTGGGACCACCAGATTGTAATAGGGAAGAGCTCCCTGATGTCAGGTGACAAGATGATACGCTTTATGGAGAAGCATGGAGTGAAATCCTTCTTGTTACAGTTTGTATAGGCTGTCCTGTATTCAATGTTTACTTTTTATGGATTTCAGTGGTACTGTCTTAGTGTTCTAGAACCCTTTTGAAATCAGTGCTTATGTGTCTTTATCCAGCTGCCTAATCCAAAAAATAGACAACTGTGTTTTTCAAGTGTTTACAAAACATGTTTTTTGCAGTGATTGTTATAAACCACATATTTAATTTAAAGGGGAAGTAATGCAGGGTATGCAGTGTCTTCCCAGTGGCTGTTCGCCCAATGGGCCTAATTTTGACCATTTTAAGCATGAGAAGTCTGTATATTGCACTCTTACTCAGACCTCATTACCCTCTCTCACATTCACTTCGTCAGGACACTGTCTGGTTTACATGACAATTAAAAGATTAAAAAAGTGAGAGTGCTATATTCAAAACTTTTAATAAACCCTTCCCTGGACACACCTGGAGGTCATTCCCCTACTCTTAAATGAATATTAGAATATTGTAGGCGTGGTCAACCCTGCCAACAGTACTATGTGAAGCCTTTAAACATTTTAATTACACCAGATACATTTGCTCTTTATTCCGAGGCACCTGAAACGAAATGCTTTAAGCATGCTGGCCACTGTTTCTCTGCATTCTTTTCCTGATTGCATTAAGGTGGCACTGCTGTTGTGTGGACATTCATAGCTGACAATTGTCCCCATGGCAAATGTCTCTCTTTAAGTCAGTCCTGACTTTTTAACACACTCCACATTGCATTCTTAGATTTGAAATGTTGGTGCTAACATTTTAACGATGGGCTCAAAAACCCTAGCAGTAAATTATAGTTGGGTAAAACTCCGGGATTAGTTAAAGGTGTGACACACAACAATGGGGCACCTTGCCACTATGAATTTTGTTGGTGTGTCGAGAGTTGTGTCATGTTTTCACCACTATGGCATGTGTATGGAAACAGCACTCTTTTTACAGGTACCTGTTACTACACCTTGGCTTGAATATTTAAAGCCTGGCGTGTTCGACAGGTGAACTGCTGTCAATACTGAGTTGTTAGAAAAGGGGGGGTGATGTATCAAATGTTTTACCCATTCTACGTCTGTGGGTCAACTATTTCACCAATCAGTGAAAGAATTAAAAACTACCATAAGATCAAATATGATTTTAATATTCTCAGGTTCATAGTGTACAAAATAATTAGATCAGACCTAAAACATGCTCCTAAACCCTGCACCTTTAATCCAACCACACATGAGAGGAAGAAAAGAAAGAAGAAACAATATTCTAGTGACATCCTAAACAGCAACACTCAAGCAGAATAATCTTAAACCAATCTTTCTTTTACTCCTACCTTGCATAACAAAGTTACATTGTGTTGGTCCCTTCAGAAGGTAATAAACATGATGCATTCTCTCTCACTCTCCTTTCTTTGAATGGCATTTTAGTTTGTGGCTATGCAGGTGTTTATTAGTGCTTATCTGTTTATGCTGATGAAGGCTGTTTCCCTTTACGTGGGGTGTTATCAGTTAATTTAGGTTTAAACCTAAAACAGGTTAGCCTAAGTATGCATCACTTTTTCTATGTGCCACAAACCTTAGGCTGGGATAACATTACATCAGTTCGCCCACAGGTAAAGGTAAAGAGGCATGTTACTTTAGGGCTGTCAAGCGACTAAGTGACAAGCAGATGAATTATAAAACAATAACATAGTTTAAACAGTGGGTGCAAACTGCAGGGATATTAGCTCTGACCAATTCTTGTTTCAAGTAAGGATCAATAGTTTTGTCCATTGGTCTCAAGTGAGTAAACAGCACTACCACCAACATGACTTTGGTAAACAAAAAATGGATCTCTAGGCAAATTAGAAAACTTTGTTTTGGAAGAACACTCTTTTACTATAAACCACAAATATCTTCTGTGCATATACCACATTAATTTATTAAAACACTTATTAAAATAAATAGGGCAGCGACAGTCTCCAACTTGATGAAAGGACTGTATCTGTTTGACAATCATGAACTTGCAAGAGTCTTTCAGGAGAAAGAGTTGAAGAAGTAAGAGTCCACAATTGCCGGGGACGTTATTTGCTTTCTCACCACAAAGAAACAGAATATGATGATTTATTGATCTATGCCTGTGACCACCTGGATAGAGCTACAAGTTCTAAGAGTTATACCACCTAGAGTAGCAGCTCTGCTGCTACAGCAGTGGTATAGATAGAAAGGGGGGGATGGTAAAGGAGAAGACTGAATCCTTCCATGACCACCAGCAGATGCCAAGACCCCAGAGGGAATGACTTCAAACCCTGGAGGAAAACAAAGACCCATTTCTCACATTACTTAACGTTGCATGTTCTCAGATTGATGCTTGGAGGAAGTCAGTTTTTCTTGCGATTAGTAAAAGAGAAGTCATGTTACCCATGGAGAATTTCAGATTTTTTCTTTTTTGAAGAGTCACTGTTGGACACTGCACTTGGTAAATCCGTGAAGGCTAAATCATGAAGGACAATTGATCTATCAGATTAGAAAATACGAAGGACAGATAGGATGGCATTGGGTGGGCAGTTTAGAGAAATGCAGTATAAGAATTTCACCATTACTACTTCTCTTACACTAAGGGGCCGATTACGATGCAGTTTGGAAACTGTCCCGAACGAATCGGTTCCGGAATAGTTTCCAAACGAATCGGGTCCTGTGAGTCCGGACGACCGATTACGATGCCTACCAACATCGTTCGGTCGGACTCGCATTGACTTCAATGGGAGCCTGTGTTCCGTACACGAACACAGTCTCCCATTGAGAGAAGGAGTGGTTGGGGAAAATCTTGCACCCTGTGGCGGGAACCCCATGGTGCCTGCTACATTGTGCATGGTTGGGAAGAGGGGTCACTTGGGTTCCCCCACGGACCACATTTGGATGCCTCCGGGTGAAAGGGGGCCTGCATTGGGCCCCAAAAGACGATCCCAAAAGCTGTTTCGTCTCGGGCAAACCGAATCGGAACGGCTGCCGAATCGGTCATCGTGATCGCTTGTCCGGAACCCGGGTCCATAGAGCTGTACGAATCGGCTCTGAAAGAATCGGGCTTCCCGGATGCCTTTCAGAACAGATTTGGTCTGCTCGAATGGGTTTCGGGCATCGTAATCGGTCATTGGGAAAACTGTACGATTCGGTAGGAAACAAGGGTTCTGAATCGGATTTGACAATACCGAATCCCAACCGGAGCCCTTCCTAACGACATCGTAATCTGCCCCTAAATAAGAACCTCATTTGTTCCAGTCTTTGGTGTGAATAAATATGATTTGGCAATGCCTGGCTAGGGACTGATTTCCCATGTCATATCCCTGGAAGCTAAATTGACTTAAGAGCCTCAAAATGTCCATCACCATTAAAAGTTAAAAGCCTCCTTGATAAAAACAAGAAATTTAATATATTTGTTAGATTTTTACTCGTGCCTTTTATGGAATAAATCTGCATTTGCCAGTCTATGGGAAAAAGTACAGCCGTAGGAATTTATCTTCCCCATGGATTTATTGAACATTACCATGCCATTTTCACAAGCGCCTCTACTTCAGTAGAAGACAGTTTGCACAATGGTTTCAGGGGACAGGTTGATATAGAAGCTACTGTTGTGAAAAAGACCCTGGATATCGTCTTGGAAACTGCAAGAGCAAATTACTTTCTTACAGGATTTGGCTTCTAAGATTAGAACATTGTATCTCTTTCTCATGCGTATCTTTTTTTCAGCAAAAAATCAAAAATAAACATAAGGAACTTTTTCAAATTGTAAAATATACCAAACCAACATCTAAACAAGCCTCATTGAGTTCAAAGGATGAATGTATGGAATGTCCATACATACCAAAATTAAATTAACCCATAAACACCTACTACATGTTTGAAGTCACTCCTCCTTCTATCAAGAAAAACACCACCTATTTTCCTCTCGAATCTCAGAAAAATATCTATCCCAAATATCACTTAGTTGAAAACCACTCTGTACTTGGGTGATTTACTACCAGATTTTACCAACTTCTCATATCAAAACTCGTTTTTTTATTTCTCTCCAAAATTTGGTGCACATAATAAATTCTTATCTTCAAGATGGCATTTACCCAGACGGTTTAAAAACGAGTCAAATCATGAAAAATGTTTGCTACTCAATTCAAAACATTCCAAAAAAAATGTAATCATCTAGCGACTGATCAGCGTGGTTTTGTAAACTAAGCAGCACTGAAATTACATCACATTCCTCATGGCGTTCACCACATGGTGGACAATGGTGAGCCTTGCTTTCATGTTATCTTTTTCCAATTGGAAGTCTTCACCACAGCTGATCATTGGAGGCTCATCCAGACCATCAAGACTTGCATTGAATTCAATGGCACAGTTCTGCCTCATCGTATACCTCAGGATCTGAAAATAGTTGATGAGAAAGAGAAATACCTCTTATTACTTTACCACAGTCAAATGCCTAGTCAAACAGGACTCTGTTGTGGCACCTATGTTATCCATGAAGCAGCCAAAAAAGCTATTCTGTCCTCATGAAACTGACTCCAAACACTATGACCATACAGATCCAATATTAAAAGGCTTTCATTGGCGTTAGACTTGGCTTTTTCAGCGGGTTTACCCCCAGACCTTTTGCTTTTTGGCCTCCTGTTTTTGACCCTGTGTGTGTTGGTTTTAGGACTCTGGGCACTTTACCACTGCTAATCAGTGCTAAAGTGCATATGCTCTCTGTGTAAAGTGTGTTATGGATTGGTGTTTCCATGATTGGCCTATTTGATTTATGTGTCAGTCCCTTGTAAAGTGCACTGAGAGTGCCAGGGCCTATAGATCAAATGCTGTTGGTGGGCTGCAGCACTGGATTGTGCCACCCACGCAAACAGCCCGTAAAGTGTAACTCTGGCCTGCCATTGCAGAGCCTGTGTGCAGCCTGGGGCTGCCATGTCGACTTAGCAAGTGCACACACTTGCAAGTCCCTAAACCTTCCCTTTTCTACATGTTAGTCACCCCTAAGGTAGGCCCAAGGTACCCCTGTGGGCAGGGTGCATTGTATGTGAAAGGTAGGACATGCCCTGGTGTGTGTGGCATGTCCTGATAGTGAATTACAGCCTATTTCGTTTTTCACTATTGCAAGGCTACCTGTTCCCCATAGGCCAGAATGGGCAATTTTGATTATTACAGCTTATAATCCTAACTGACCCAGGGAACATGGTAGAAATTCGAGTTTAGTATGCCTGGACTCAGAATGATAAAATGCATCTTTTAGTGAAGTTGGTTTTAACATTCAGGGGCCGATTCTGATGCGGGTTGGAAAAGCTTCCCGACCGAATCGGTTGGGAAATGGTGTCCGACCCACTCGGATCGGGAAAGACCGACCGGCGGAGTAGGATGCATCCGGATGCTTCCAGATACGATTTGGTTGAACTCCCATTGACTTCAATGGGAACATTTGTTCCTAACCGCATCAGAATTGGGCCCTCGGTCGGGAAGACACGTTCCCGATCCGATTTGGAAGGAGCAAATACCGTTAGGAGGCCTTCCTAACCGCAACAGAATCAGGCCCTCGGTCGGGAAGCTTTTCCAACCCGCATCAGAATCGGGCCCTCTGTGTTTGAAAATACCACTTTTAGAAAGTGGGTATTTTCTTGTCTAACCATCCAAGCCTAGCCTGCCTCTGCTAGGTTGTGTATTCCTTGTCTGGAGTGTGAGAGACAGGGCTGGGGGATTCCAGGAGACAGAATGAGTCCGCCCAGTGGTGAATAGAGAGATCTGCATCTAGATGTGAGGGAGGAGTTGCACCTGGGACCTGAATAGGACTGTGCCTGCCCCCCACAGTGCTGGCTCCACCCCCTGTGGTGCGTCTGATGTCTCTGCCCTGCACTGTGAAAGAAGAGAAGGAATCATGTCAACAAAGTGCTCCAGGGCTGTGCTTTCCCTCCACAATGCTGGCTCCACCTCCTGTGGGGCGTCTGATGTTTCTGCCCTGCACTGTGAAAGGAAAGAAGGAGTCTTGTCAACAGAGTGCTCCAGAACTGGTTTGGACTAGGCAAAGGCTTCTCTGCCTCCAGAGAACAAAGGAATTTGGGATATAAATATTGGGGCCCTGACCCCATGAGTTTAGATCTCGCTGGAATCAAGGAACCTGCCAAGACGAAGAGCTGGAAGAGCTGCCAGGAGGAGTACTGCCCCTTTGCTGTGTTGTTGCTTTGTTGGGTTGGCCTGCAGCTGCTGCTTCTGCCTTGGGCAGTGAAAGGACTGAACTTTCTACAAACTTGTGCTGAGTATCTCCAAGGGCCTGGAACTGAGCTGGCCTCCTGTTAAGAAGTCTCAGGGACTACAAAGACTTCACAAGCCTCTGGGTACCGCTTCTGGAACGCTGTTTCAGTTGCCACAGAGGAAGGGAACTGCAACCGACGCCGTCAACCGAATCCATCCCTGACCGGTGACCTGTTTGCACCGCAGACCGCATCGCCCCGCTTCGCATCGCAACCCTGGTCTCACCGTGGGCGACGTCCGACGCCGCCGACACCGAGCCGCTGCTTGCACCGTGACCTGTGGGCACCGCAGTTCGCATCGCATCGCTTCACTGAACCAGCCGGACCCGACCGACGCGGACGCTGCAACTGGCTCAACAGTCGTGACCGCATCGCAGCTGGGGCACCGCTCGCACGCTTGCGACGCACCGCTCCGACTCGCACCGCTGTCCGACGCCAGCTCCCACACTCCGGCTTGGTCGCCTGCATCGCAACCTGTCAGCACCGCATCGAGCATCGTCTCACCCTGCATCGCACGCCTTGGACTCACCGACTCCGTCTGCATGACGCTCATCGAGCCGCTGCCTGCACCGCATCGAGGGACACCGCACCTTGCATCGCTCCGTCTTGCACCGCAACCGCGACGAACGCCGACCGGCTCGTACACTCCGTACCAGCCACAACGAGAAAGGTACTGTGACCGAGTCTGTTCACGACTCTGCTGGCCCGTATCGACGCGGGCGGCTGGAACTGTTAGACTCTGTGGTTTTCAGCATCCCGGTAGACTCGGACGGAGCTACCGACTCGTACGAACTTTGCTTTTGTGTTATTCCTGCAAAGAAGTTACCTTATCAAGCATTCATTTTTAAAGTATAGTATTGTGGATTTTTGTCGTAATTGGTCTTGTCTTGAGTATATAAAAATTGGTTATTTTTCTAAACTGGTGTGGTATACGCGAACTCCAAACCGCAAAGTACGATGCAAGGCGCGAAAACCACGCCCGAGTCGGACGGAGGACAAGCCGTACGACCAAGTACGATGCAAAGCGTGCAAAATCCGACCGACACGTACCAAACCCAAGCCGAACGACCGAGCCGCACGGAAAACAGCAATCCGGCCGGAAAAACAAGCGAATCGAACCGACCGACACGCACCCGGACCAAATCCGACCGAAACGTACACGCGAACTCCAAACCGCAAAGTACGATGCAAGGCGCGAAAACCACGACGGAGGACAAGCCGTACGACCGACACGCATACAAAACCGAGCCGAAGTAACACAAAACACCGCGACCGACGCGTACGCAGCATAGAAAACTGCACAAACACAGCGTGAACGAAACGGAGAACACCGTACGAGACAAATGCAGGGTCCGACTCGGTCACAAGAACGTTTCCAACATGCACAGACAGTACAAAGGAAAAATCACACAAAAAAAGGCCAAACAAGCAATTACAAAGCCAATAAATACTGGGGGTGGTGGGGACAGAGAACAAAGACACACCCACAACTCCACCCATATAAAGGACACAAATCCCAACCATGATCCTTTGCAAATGCCATTCCACTGCCAGCACCCAAGAGACAGCAACCACACACCCACAGCTCATCCCTCACACAAGCCACACACCATCAGCACACCAACAAATACCTACCTCACATACACCCAGCAAAACACACACGCGGCCAGACGGGAGACGGGAGAGTTGAGTGCGGAGTTTACTGAACTTGGAGCGGAGCTTGGGGCGAGCCGTGCGCCAGTGTGTGGTGCGTGGTTCGTAGGGGGCAGAGCCCTAGTAGCAGCGGCGGCGGTGGTGGTGGTAGCGGACCACAGACCGCTCGGTTAGTTGGTTGGTGACCTGTGGTCTGAGGTCTGTGGCGGCCTGTGGCGGACATAGGTGAGGTGCGGGCGGCGAGGCAGCGGCGAGGCGCGGAGGTGTGGAGAGGTGAGAGGCGTGGAGGCGGCGGCGGTAGGAAAACGCTGCAGGGATCCCTTCTGTGGATCGGTGAGGCTTGCAAAGGTGAGTCTTCCGGTTTTTGAACTCCTAGCAGCTCCCCTTTGTGGGTTTAGCCCCCCGCCCCCCCCCTCGGTGACCAACGGTGTCCTAGGTCCCTAACTCCCGCCCACTACTATAACCATCAGCATAACAGTGTGTCTGCTGCGCCGTGCTTGTCTGCTGCCTTGCTGCCTTGCCTTGCCGCCCCCTGGACCGAGTCTTTCACTTACGGTGTCTGGTCCGAGGGGGTGGACAGCGTGACCGCGCCGCTTTGCACTGTCCTGTCCTGAGCCGCCCCGCCCTGTCCTGTCCTGCAGCTGCCAAAAACCTGCCAAATCCACCTGGTTCGGTTGGCTCCGTCCCTGGTCACCCCACCCCACTTCCACCTTGCGCAGCCTCAGTTCCAGTCTCCGCACTGCCAAGCCCAGCCCAGTCCGGTCTGGTTTCGCTCCCCCCAGCCCCAGCACCCGTCATCCGTCCGACACCCCGGCCCACATCTTTACTCTGACCCTACTGGCCTCCTGTTGGGACTCCTGTACATCCCCCATATGCGCAATATACCATTTCAGTTCCATTTCTCATAGAACTGTTCGAGGCGGCAGGGGGGTACAGGGGGCCACAGGGGTCGTAAGGCAGGTTAGTGTGGGCAGGGAGGAGGAGGGGGTGGAAGAAAGGGGGGGTGTCTAAGAAGCACCGCTGGCACCCACCGGCCACGTGAGCCCCCCGTGAGTCTATCGCAAAAACCGGTAGAGGTGGAATCAGCTTCACATCGGCTTCATATCGGCAACGCAGTTAAATCAAATAAAATAGAGTGATGAGATCCGGGAAAACAAGGAAGGTGCTTTCATCACCGAAACAAAAAAAACTAAGGCAGTTGGCAGCAGCGGTAGAGGGAGCAGCAGCGAACGCCTCTAACCAACTGATGTCCTCGTCCTTGCCCTCACTGGACCCGCTGGTTCCGTCCCCCGGTGGACGAGAGCCTGTTGGTAATAGGGACCATATCTCTCCGCTGTGCCGCAAGACTACACAACCTCTCTCGATTCTGGAGTACTTTAAAAAAAAACACCAGGATCAGTTAAGCCTCTTTCTCCCCCACAAACATTGGTGGCATCAAGGATTAGCAACTTCCAACAAATAACCGAGGCAAACATTCATATGTCACCGATCAGCAAAATCACACCGTCACTAGTTACCACCAGCGCTAATCTTAGCGTTAGTCCATCTGAGGATGACTCGAAAACGCCCCCACGCTTCCTATGGTAACCTCTCCGGTCACTCAGCAGTCTTCCTCTTGTCGCCTATCCGCACCTCAGGAAAACTGTACGCCTCCTGACTTAAGAAATCATACTCAGACTGAAACAATTGAACGAATATCTAACGCCGTGCTACAGCAATCAGATATTCTCAAGTCCACGTCAACGCCACAACTGCCATCAAGTCCCTCACTTCCACAAAATAACCAATCCCCAAGCCTCGGAGCACCCAGTCCCATCGTAATCCAACGGGAAGGGGCCCTGAAGGAGGATATTACATTGTTCCCACTGCAAATGTTGTCAAGTGTAACGGCAGCCACAGCAGCAGCCATAGCCACGACCACAAGTGCAGCCACAGTTTCCACAAAGTTTGAACGAGGAACTGACACAAAAGATCCTAAAGATCAACTGCTACTGGACTTATCCTTTTTTCTCAAAGATTCAGATGAATCACTTAATATGAAACAAGAATTAGACTCACAAGCCGCTTCTTTGTCATCCATGTCTAACATTTGGCCGCAACTGTTACAAACTTTTCAATCTACAGTCACGGCACTAAACTATCATTCCGACAAACTGGATATGCAAGTCGACCTTTTGAATACCTTAGCCGTGTTTACAGCAGGCATCGACAACAAGTTATAGAACTTAAACAACCTAATAATAAGGGCTCAATCATCTTTATACCTGGTACAATCAGTCTGCTGTTGCTCACCCATCATTGACAGCCTCTCAGCACTTCCAGCCTTTTTAAACTGTGTTTTAGATGAAGTCAAACAACTGTCAGGAGGCAGTGCCAGCAAGGGCCAGGTTCAGGAGCTCGCACAGTCTACAGACTCCGTCAAAATAAATGACAAGACACCGACATCAGAGGCTTGCGAGATCCCAGAAAGCAAAGAGGCGAAACATTCAGCAGCATCTAAGCCGTACCGCACAGCCCAAGGGTTGCCAACACCAGCTAAGTTGACTCCGCCCTTGTTGTTGAGCCCTCAAATTGTGAACGACCTTATAAATGCAGTCGACTCTACCATTGCAGACCCTGATTCTAAGTCACCTCACTCCAAGACAATTTCCCAATCGCTTCACCCTCTCAGTAAGAGAGAGAAAAAACGTCAACGCAAACAAAGAAACAAACTAACAACAATATGTGCGGCTGCATCCTCCAAACTGTTTCCATTGTTTAAGAACCGGGCCAACGAACAAGTCTCAGACCTTATTCCATCAAATCAGGACCAGCTGACCACAACAGCCCCTCTATCACCAAATCTCCAGCAGTCCACCTTCGTATATAATCAGGCCCAACCTGATTCTCCCCCCGGCCGAAGAAGCTCCGCATACAAATCTGAGGAAGTTGCGGTTTCTGAAAAACCAAAACCGCTTCGAAACGGCATGGAGCAAGCAACTGGTCAATCACAAGTTGTAAACACAAACCTGTTTATCAAAACGATTACTCACACCCAACCTACTCAATACTCTTGCATTCAAACTGCTCCATCAAGCATCGGAAGTCATCATTCAAAAGTAATTTTCAAGAAGACTCTAAAGCCATCAGAGGATTGTTTGACAACTCCGGATGGGCTTCAAGGTAATCCTCTACCAAATCTTGGAATAGCCCCCGACCCTCTAATTGAAAAAAAGATCTTAAATGATAAGGGCCATTGTCAACCAAGTGCCGTCAGTGATCCTCAGTGCTCCAAAATCCTTTTTGTCCCTGAATATAAATCAAAAGGTCATCACGACGTCCTCAATAGAGCGAACATTATCAAATTACTGAAAGGAGTCCCGGGTGTCGATACATTGGCATCTGACGACATTGAATACATAGAATTTCTTCCACCAAGAGGGTCGCAACCCTCTGAAGTAACCTTGGTGACATTTACATCTGTAATCCGGGCACAAGCT
Source organism: Calotriton arnoldi (assembly GCA_963921515.1). NCBI lineage: Eukaryota > Metazoa > Chordata > Amphibia > Caudata > Salamandridae > Calotriton > Calotriton arnoldi. Next base: position 1,970,238 of record CAWUFW010000497.1, read on the forward strand.
CTTTTAGCCTGCAAAGATACTCTTCGGTCATGGGGAATCAAAATCTATCCCCACTTCAACCCAGGCTATCCCACGATACTAGCTAAACAATCGGCCACACAGGCAAGTGTGCGTCGGTCCTCGATCTGCGACAATAGCAAACCATACTCAATCTTAAAAATGCAGTAGGAGATGCATCTCTAACAGGAAGTCTACGGACCGCACCCCTGAAGTGCCATGAAATCCAAGACTGGGGGTGGCTATCAGCAGCTTTGTCCCTTAAGAACCTACCCTGACCACTTGGACAAACTTTGCCAAAATCGACCCTCTTGGAGGCTGCCAAATCTAGCACTCCCCAGCCTAAACCCACAAATTCGACAAATCTCCAGCTACAGTCTCGCATATCCCTGTGCTCATGGAATATTAGCAGCCTTCAACTCAAAATGTCCTCACTAGAGACCCGAAATTTTACCTTTGGTCATGATCTAATTGCCCTCCAGGAAACATGGGCTACTTGCAATTATCCCATTGATGGATTCATTGAATACTGGAAATCAGCCGTTAGAGACCGTAAATACGGCCGCCCAAAGGGAGGACTCTCAATTTATATTTCATGCAGTCTAAAGGGTCCAACAGAGCTACTAAATTTCGAGGAGGACTGGTTGCTTGGAGTCAAAGTTAGTTCGTGGAGACAACAGCGCCCCCTGTTGTTGCTTAATGTGTACATCAATCCAAGCGTACGGACAAAAAGGGCCCATTTAAACCGCTTGCTTAAAATTTTGTGTGATCTAGCAGTGGCCTTCCCTTATGCCGACTGTTTGCTTACTGGGGATTTCAATACTAACTTGTTCCAAGGAAATTCGTCGGATTTGGGAGGTTGTCTCCCATTGTCGTTGTCGGTATTGAAGCCTCAGTCCAAACCCCTAAATCAAACACACTGCGCCTTGGGGGAGCTCTGTGTGTTGCAATTCCTTAGCGCAGGTTTCATAGTAATGAACGGCAGGTTCACACAGGATACTCCTCCAAACTGGTCATGGACAAATGGGCGAAAGTTCTCTTTTTTAGACTACACCATCTGTAACCTAGCTCTGTTCTCTCACTTGGAAAATTACAGCATCAAAGCTCGATCAGAGAGCGACCACCGTCCACAAGTTGTCATCATCAACACTAACCCAGCCTTTCACAACTCAGCTCCAACAACTCACAAGGGAGTTCATTCAGAAAATCTAAAACGTCTAAGATGGAACGATGAACTTAGCATTAACATCCTGAAGGAATGCCTGTTTCTTACACTTGGTGGTCCCCCTCCCACAGCCTCTCACATTGTTGATTGGTCAAATTTCTGTCAACACCTGCTAAACCTGTTTCCATCTCACCCGCATGCTAACTCGACCACCTGCTGTTCTCAGTTCCCCATTTCGAGTCAAACAGTAAAATTAAAGAAGATTAGAAACGCTGCCCTGCGGGCAACAAGGAAGTATCCAGAATCCAATGAGCGCCTTAACGATTATAAAACTGCTCAAAAAAACTACAGACAGGCACACCAAAAAGATAAACAACTTCATCTCGATCAATTTTGGTGTAAACGTCTCTGGGAAAGCAAAAACCATAACTCAAGAAAATTTTGGGCACTATTGAACAGACAAATCAATGGAACAACTAGACAGGGGAGTGCAAACATTGCGGAGGCAGAATGGGTCTCATTCTTGACTGATCACTTTAAGGCCAATGGAGGTGCAGACTCTTTAACAGTAAACACCTCCGCATTAATTAAAAACGGGCCCTCAGAGAGCCAGGACAGCCCCCACGAGTTGACGCAGCCGCAATGCGAGACGATCTCCACCACTCAAGTAAGGTTGATTAAAATATTATCAAAAGCGAGATCAGACGGAGCGCCGGGTCCAAACGTCCTGCCGCAGGCCCTGTTTAAGGCAAACATCCCACTTTGGGCACAACAATTGGCAATCCTTTTTAGATCTGCACTGAGTTGTTCAGTCATACCCGACTCATGGCGAGGTGCAGTAATCCATCCAATATACAAGTCCGGTGCTCATTCGTCCCCAAACAACTACAGGTTGATAGCCCTATTGGACAACGAGGCAAAGTATTTTGCGAGTATCCTACTTGAAGAACTAAGTTCCTGGGCCGATCAGAAAGGCCTGATTCCAAAAACCAAACAGGCTTTACAGCAAATTCGGGCACAACCTCCAATCTACTGGCACTATCAATATTTATTGACAAATCGCTCATCTCATCGAAGGTGTTTTTTTGTTGTTTCGTCGACTTCAAAGCCGCCTTCGATCGGGTCCCCAGGGCAGCACTTTGGGCAAAATTAACAAAATGGGGAATCCCGGCCAAACTACTGGAGGCCATTGTTCAACTGCACACCGACACTTGGATACAAGTCAAGCTTGGCACTGGCACACACCTGTCCCGAAAAATCTTAACAACAAGAGGAGTGAAACAGGGGTGTGTGCTTGCCCCATTGCTCTTTAACCTGTTTATTGCCGATCTCTCAGCAGAACTGGATGAGATAAACAGCCATTCCCCAAAGATTGGCGGTGTGCAGTTGAGTAATCTTCTGTACGCCGATGACCTTGTTCTTCTTAGTCAAACCCGAGTAGGGCTGCAACGATTGTTAAATAAATTATATAGTTACCCCACTACAAACAGCCTAGAGGTCAATCTAAAGAAAACACAAGTAGTCATATTCGGCCGAAAACATTACGGAGGTGGCGGCTGGATGTATAATGACTCCAGCCTTGTCGTAGGAAAATCTTACAAATACCTGGGGGTCAACTTCGACTCAAGGGGCACCTTCGCCAAACATCGTAGTGACATTTCAATGAAAGCCACAGCTCTCCGACTGAACTTTTCAAAACTCTCTAAAAACTGATGGGTCCGAGTCTAACCCCAATGATGGAAGTTATGAAAGCCAAAGTCGGCCCTATGCTGTCATACGGCATTGAAATCTTTAGGGGAAAAATTAGCACAACACTAAATCAACATGTGACCAAGATCTATAAAAGTGTTTTTCGCATGCCAAAATCCGCCTCCGCCGCACAGATTCGATTAGAATTGGGCCTTTTAAACTACGAAATTTCCTGCTCAGGTGCCTATTTAAACCTGTGCCACAAGCTAAGGCAGGCAGAAGGTGGGTCCCTTGAGTCAATGTTGTGGTCGGACATTAGTTCTAATAATCCAAGTGGGACCTACAGCAAGCTCTTCCATGACTGTGTACAGCAATTTTCAGCAAGTGACCTTTGGAACCTAAACCCCAGTCAAACGGCCTTTAAAATTAGCATCAAGAAGCGCACTCGCATGCTGTCCCATATTACAGACAAAGCTGTTCTCGCCAAACGTAAGCATGCATGGGCAGTAATTAATTCCTACCAGTTGGCTACATCGTCATCATATCTGCCCTGCACATATTCTTTGTACCTAAAATTGCGTTTCATGGCACTAAGACTGGGGGAATGGCATCTGCTGAAACATTTACCCATCTGGCGTCGCACGTCAGACAACCAACAGTGCAGGGGTTGTGGAGACTCAGTGGAATCTATGGAGCATGTTGTATGCCTCTGCCCTGCACTGCTGACTCAGCGCAGATCAAAATTGAGGCCAGAATGGAACAGATTGGGAGTTCGGTCCTGCAGACAGGCAATCATCGCGGCTTTGAACCCGGAGAACACAGCTCTAAATATAAGCTTCACTATTTTTATTCATTACGTATATCGCAAATTTAATCGGCAAATTGGAGGCCCGGTAGCAACTGTAACAAGCATTTGCAATGCAATAGGTCTCGCATTATTAAAGTTTGAGCTATTGGTGTTGCATTTGTAAGAGTTTGAGCTATTGCCATTGTAAACGACAATGCCTTTTATTTATGTGTTTTGAAAAGCTGTATGCAGTGCATAAACACGCCCTTTGTACTTATAGTCCTTGCTTACGGAAAGGAAGGCTGGCAGTAAAAGAGGCATAGTTACTGCCAGCGTTGCTTCTCGTAAGCAACGACTGCAAGTATACAAAGTGCCTGTTTACGCACCGCTTGCAGGTTTTTAAAATACAGAAATAAAAGGCATTGGTATTTACAATGCCAATAGCTCAAACTCTCGCAAATGCGACACCTATTGCATAGCAAATGCTCGTTTTTTTATTGCGTAGTAGAACCACTCTTTGTGGAAAACAACAATTATGCCATGCCAGATAGTCTTACAGGCATTCACAGATATACAAACCTACAATAAGTTTCCTATATTGAGGTTTTGGAATGTTCCGTTTTTTTAAAGCACAATAAAGATGGGGGCTGTTGGTGGGGGTTGAGAGGTAACTCCCACCTTTAACTTGTGAGGGCCTGAGCCTGGTGAGGTAGCCTGTCTGCTTTGTTTCACTGTTCTACCAAGGTTTTAGGAACTGTAAGATTCCTATCAACAACAGCAAGTGATGGATGATCTGTGGCTCGAAACCTAATCCCAAGTAGTAATTGTAATAATTCATTATTATTATTTAGACCGGACTAAATATTGATAATGAATCATTACAATTACTACTTGGGATTCCGCTTTGGTTTGCCCACAGATGAGTGCAAACATCCTTTTTGTGTGAATATTAATCCAAAATGAGGGATGAATGCTAGCCACTAAAAAACAAAAGTGTCTGTCCATCCCCTATTTTCCCTTGCTATTTTTCCAGATGTGGTCTGGATGAGATGCCCACATATTTGCCCGAGCAGCTGGGAGTGCACATCTGTTTGGTGGGAAGGGATAGCAAAAGATGGTGAGGGCGAGGAAGGAAGTAGGGGGAAAAGTAAGAGTAAAAAGGATAGAGAAGGTTGGGAAGGGATAGCAAAAGATGGTGAGGGGGAAGGAAGGAAGTAGGGGCAAGGCAAGAGTAACAAGTTTGAGCTATTGACATTGCAAATAAGAATGCCTTTTATTTTTGTTTTTAAAACATAAATAAAAAGCATCGTCATTTACAATGCCAATAGCTTGAACTTGTGTAAATGCGAGACCTATTGCAAATTGATATGTAACTATGTTTCATGTACATTTTTGAAATGTGATTTGTAACTATGTTTCATGTACATTTTTTATAGATGATTGTTGTCATTAACTAGAGTCCTGAAGAAGGTGGTATATCGATTTCCATCCACCGGAACGCAGCGTCGACAACTTTTTATTGTATAATTTTTTGAACACCACTTGTGATTATCTGATGAAATTTTGTTTACTCCTTTTTGCTTATTTGCACTTGGTAAAAATCATAGACCTTTTTTCAAAGAAGATCAACTGGTCTGTATGTTCCTCTGATCATACTGAATCAGTACATTGATGTAAAAAGAAGGGGGCAGGGAGATCATGCGCAAAGTGGAACTTGATTATATGATGTTTTAGCATATGTACTTTTTAATGTTTTAATTGCTTTTTGTACATGTACTTTGAATTAACATAATAAATATCTGACATTCTTTGCATATAGTTGGGTTCAGTTTGTTGAGAATAGTGAGGCGATGAGAGTCTGTAAGTGATGCAGGATTGTAGTGTCATTAGAAGTAGATTCCCCTTAGTAGGGGATATCCTCTTGTTTAAATTGCAGTGCACCCTGTCCCCTACGTGTAATAGGGTACCTCTCAATTTGTGATAATAGGCTGCTACAGCCAAGACAGCAATCCAACCCCCCGCCAGGAGGTCTTAACTCTCTCAGAAGTGAAAAACAATGGTCTGGATAGGAAAACGGTGACACCTCCCTCCCTGACAGGATGGCTAGTGAAGTGGAACATCAAGGCGGTGAGCGTCAAAGCATTCACTGCCTCTGATATACATCCAGGCTGACTCGCAAAGGAAGGAACAGCCATTCCCCCTGCCCCCAGGGACATTTGCACCTGCGCAGGCAGGAAAATTATGTAGTCAAGAGGTGTACACCCCCAGAAGGCTAGCCACACATCTAGGGCGGGCTACCTAGCCTGTACAGCTAAGGAAGGATTCTGACTGTGGCAGAATAGAGGTTTCTCGATGGAAAAGGTGACACATACCCCCAGATGTGGTCACCTCAGGGGCGGATTAGCCAATGGGGCTAGTAGCCCATTGGCTACTTGCGCCATGGCTACTTGCACTCACACCCTTACCGCCCTCAAATCTAGGATTTAAGGGGCACCCTGACACCAGAACCTCAGTTCTAATCTGACTTGCAACGGGCACAGAAGAGACCAGAGTCTGCAACAACAGGAGCTGTACAAACCAAAGGCGTGATACCCTGGCACCTGTGACAACCTTCCTGGAACTGCACAACTGCGACTTGTCCCAGACTAAAGACCGGTTCCCCCAGACAGAGGGACCCCTTTGAGAGCCAAAGGCAACTCCAGACTCCCTGGACTAGTGGCACTAGTCCCCTGCAGTCCGCACGTAAAAACAACGTACGGGAACGAAAGAATCGCTGGCCATCTGGCCATCCGAGGGACCGCCCAGATGGTCCAGGGCATTGTGTGAAACATAGTCCTGACCTCCAGAAATATTCAGGCAGCTACCGTTTCCCCCAGACCTCCAGTCGTTGAAACAACTTCTTGCTGACCTTACCGCTGCCGAAAGCTTGTTGGTGGCCAGTTCGGCAACCACCACCTTGACTCAAAGCTGCAACTCGAGGAAACACCGCAACATCTTCATCAGACGCCAGTAATGGCCCCTTTGTCTAATTTTTGTACCCATTTCCTCACTAGCAACGTGTAAACGATAAAAACCAGCTCTCCTGCTGCTCCCGTTTCAGCACCATGGACAGCCAGGACAACTCTGCACCCAGGCTTCTCGAGCCAGGTAAAACCGAACTGACTCATGGCTTGATCCTGGGACCCACATCACCTTAATCCATCTTGTCTCCCACGAAACTCGACCTGCAAGTGACCGATTGTCACTAGTGCTTTTTACCATTGACCGCAATGCTAAAGTTTTGCAGTATTGTGCACTCATTTAATTTTACTCCTAAAATCCATAACTCCGGTTAAACTATCGGATTGACTTTGTTTGGGTATCTAAATTTATATAAAAATCTGCTTTATTTTTTATAAATTGGTGTCAATTACTTATCATCCATGTTGGTACTCTGAAATGCTTAACACATGTTCCTTTAGTAAAGCCTGACTGCTCTTTGCCACTCTACCAGGACTGAGCTATGGATTTATTATTGTGAATCCAAGGACCATCTTTGGGGTATTGCAAGAGTATTAAATAGTGAAGCCTAACCAGCCTCACTGACAATATTCCACTTTCCAACAATATGGAAATGCTTTGGTACTTAACAACATTACTACCCAACTGTTGGAACGGGAACCTCTCCTGTATTGTGTATAGTGGTGTTCCCCTGCCTTGAGTGCCCAAAAGTAAGCGCCTAGTACCTGTTTTTTTTATTATTAATTCTGGCCCTGCCTCACACTAATATAGTGTTTGCACAGAGGTCTATGACTGTTGCATGCCAGGAATGAGGTCCGGAATCTGTTCTGTGACCTGGAGGGGTGCACCAAGTGTGCCCTCGTACACTGACAGTGGATAAACTACCCTGTCATCAATCAATCAAGGATTTATAGACCGCACTACTCACCCGTAAGGCTGCCATAGGATCAGTGCCTTAAGCTGTGGCCTTTTGGTAATCCAAATGTTACCAGACCTGCAGGTCTAGTGACATGAGTAATCTACTCAACCTAACTGCAATGCACTTAACTCATGAACTCGTCTCAAACTGACTGATCCTAGGCAAATATTTTATTTCACCATGTTGCCTTTTTCTTCATTATCGCATATGAGAGCACCTTCAAATATATCAGTTTAGCATGTCGGCTGTACATAAAACTCTTGTTTGATTTAATAGATTAACCTTTTGCTCCACGTATAATAAAAATCGTGCCCCCATGGAGGGTACACATGACCCTTAACTTGCCTCTTAGTTCACTAAGAGCATTGTTATCAGGGCCGGGGCAGGAATGTTTCTCACTTCGTACTTAAAAACTCCTACTTTTAATAAATATATTACTAAAGCACGATGTGGTAGTGTACTTTCATTTACAGACAGACATTTTCCATTGAAATGATAAACTTTCCCACTGACATGCAGATTTACTGATAAAACTATATAGTGTGCAAACCATAATGTGTGGAAATCAGGTTTCAGCAAATATATACCATTTGCACATCACCAAGTAAAGATTTGTTTCAAGCCTATTAAAATTTTTGTTTCCATTTCACTTCAGAATTACAAAAAGTGCTTTGCTGACTTCTGAAATAAATTTAGAAATATCTATACAGTTCATTTACAATTTATTTAAATATTGTGTGACTATCACGGTTGTCAGTTTACAAAATCATCTAACTTTGCAGAGAAAGAAAAGTAAAACACCAATCTCCAGAATAAAGTAAGCAGCAATTTGATAAAAGATATAAGCTGCCATTTGACCTCTGTCTTTGAATGCACAGCAAATGTGACAAGATAAAAACAAGATGATTTAAATGCATCTTTATTGCTCATTCACTTTCTGAATGAACCGAACACCTGTTCTGTGTCAGCTCCAGACCTGGCCAGTAAGCCCTAAAAATATCTTGCCCTGATAAAATGTGACTCCCCATTGCGAGTGGCTGACTAGATTTCTCGAGGTATGCAGAGTGGAGGCCTACGAGCCTGTTTGTGAAAAGTTTCTATGCCCTAACCCAGAACCTAGTAGTGGGCTGAAACCAGGTTTCAGATGTCTATGGAAAGGCAGGGTGACAAGTATAGGAGGTATAACAGAATGGGATCAGTTCATTATGTGCACGAGAAGCTTGATCGTCTGTGTGGTTACTGATTGAGTGGTCCCAGTAACTAGTTACTCTGCTAATGTTAGTAGGCCTGATGTCAAGGAGGGTAGTGACTTACTGCAAGATCAAGGGTGCCCAAGCAGAACCTAAATTTTGGGGTGATCCAAATTATGGGGTGCTTCAGAATATTGGAGTTCGGGTCCCAAAGGGCACAACAAATGAGATCTATGGGCTTATCTGAGAGTGGGGGTATTTCGGTCTGTGGACAAATGCATACACTACAGAAATATGCGTTTGATCTCACGGACAGAGGTTCAAATCTCGGCAAGCCGAATCATAGTTCCATCCTTACGAGGTCAGCCAAATGAGTACCATTAGGTCAGGTAACAATAATCACCTGTCGTCCTGATAATGTCAGATGTGTAATTGTGATAATCAATGCTGTCAAATGTCCCTGGTTTTTTATTTTTGCAATAATAAAAAGATATATATAATAATAACAATAATCACCTGTGTACAAGATGGTAAGACGACTATGTCACCACTTTTGAGCTTTCTGAGAGTTGCTACCTGGTTTAGTTGTTGAACCAACACATATTAAGATTTTTTAAAGTAAAGCTTGGGACTGGAAAAAAGTGCTGTGAGGACACATACAGAACTGGCCTTTGTTCAGAAAACACCCTAGGCGAAACAAATTTGGCACCCCCCTCACACTCGCCCTCTTTAACTGTCTGTATATTGAACATTTCGGATGAGTAAAAGGATTGCGAAGTGGGCACGATTAAGATTGAGAAAAAAAGAGGCAAAGGGGCCAGCAGCTGTCAAGAAAAGGTTTTGAAATACACTTTATTTGGTCATACGTTGTAGAGACACTGCTGCAGGAATCTCCAAAGCCCCTCTGGAGGTCGCCGGCCTGGGTCCAGCTTGCACATGCAAAGGTCTGGTCGTGAAATCATAGCTTACCCTGACTGAAACAGATGGTGGTGTTGCATGCTATCTAATAGCTGAGCATTGCCCTCATTTGTATGATAGTGACTTAAGAATCGCGATTATGGGCTCAATATCAGGGAGCCCTTCCCTTTAGCTCATCTGCACTGCCCACAACCTTAACTGGGGTGCCCAGCTTACCCTCCAAATAATTATTTAATGCATAAGCCCCGCCCCTTCACACGCCCCGCCCCTCTTACCCTCTCCCAAGTCCAGGCACGTATCCGAGCGGCGCTGCCATGCCGAGGAAGGGCTTCTTCTTTTGTTCATGGTACCAGTAAGGGAGGCAGTCAGACCGGAGGCTCCCCCAGCAGCCACGGCCGAATTCCCGGGGCCCGTCGGCCCACCACTAGAGGAGGACATTGCAGCCATTCTGCCGAACACCGGAACTGCGCGCTTGTTTTCACATAGGCATGCTTTGCGAGCGGAAGTGTCTGGCTTAACACCTGTGACGTATTTCCGGCGACTGTATAGACAGGAAAATAAAGCGTGTCTGTTTCTATGGGAACTGACGACGAAAAGCCGAGAGTTTTCAATCAGAAAGAGGATGAGAATATTAAACAGAGGAAGCTACCACTTTAAGAAGTTGCCACACAGTTAGTGGCAGCTCTAAACAGTTTTAAAGGGTGTAGCACCAAGGTTGGGATTGCACAGCGTGAGTGCGTTTTCAAAGTCCTGGTATGTGCCTTCATTTAGTTCCAAGTAATTTTTACAGCTAAATAAGCAATTCTCTTCTCAGTGTTTTAAATGGAAAATTAGAATTGTAGGTACTTTGTATCCCATAGTGCCTGTTTACTATTTAGAACTGCAGGTAATATACCATTAAGGGCACTGCACCCCTGCTGAAAGTTGCTGCAACTGTCCCTTTCAGATTTAGCAAGTGTAGGTACTCTGCCCATCAATGGCTGCCCATTAAAAAACATAAATTAAAGAACAGCGTCCCGCGAGTGGTGTGCGGACGCTGGGAAGAGAAACCAGTGGTGCGCGCGCACCACAGGGGAGCGGGGGCTAGAGAGCGCGGCAGCAAAGCGAGACGAACGCACGCTGCTGCACGTTCTGGCCACCGTCGGGAATGGGCGCGGCAAAGGCGGGACATGCGCCCGCCTTTGCCCAATCGCGTGCCGTTTTTTCTAAAAAAACGCACTCTACAGCCAATGAGGGCTTCTGAAAACAAAACCACACGTACGAGCGTGTGGGTCGTTTTCAGAAGCCCTTCTAGAGGTCTCGCGCTGCGCGAGCAGTGCTGTGCACTGCAACGCTAGGCGCGAGACCTAAAAAGGGCCACAGGTGACTAAAACAAAACTGTAGATTTACAAAGCCCAACTTTGGTTTCTTCTGTGTTCCCCGTGCCTGTAACACTAGGGTATGTGAACCCGATGATCCTTTATGGACATTGACATTTGACAGTCATTTCAATGAATTGGTCACACTCTCCGCGTCCTCTTGTAACTCCCGGTCCCTTTTCCCTCAGACTTTGACAGTAACGCTCACTTTTCTCTTTGTTTGTTTACATTATTAATCCTTTTAAAAATACTTTGCTGTTGCCTAGTTTTATAATTTCGTATCTTTATACCACTTTGGTCATTTTAATCATCTATTTTGTATATGTATGGCACGCATGTCCAGCTTTTATGATTATATTTTAATCAAATAACGTTTTTTTTTCTTATCACACTCACACACCCTCACCTGCACACCAACACACACATCACTCACCATCACCACCACTCATCACCATGCCCCCCAAGAAGAATCACAAGTTCCTAGATTGTGAATTGGAAGTCATGGTAGACGAGATCCTCAGGGTAGAGCCACAGCTGTTTGGCACACTGGTCCAACAGACCCCCATCTCCCAGAAAACCAAGATGTGGGAGAGGATCATCAACAGGGTGAACGCACAATCACCATGTCTGCGCACAAAGACCGACATCCAGAACAGGTGGTATGACGTGCGCAGGAGGGTACGGGACCTGCTCAAGAAAGACTACCTCCTGAGCCAATACACCGGCAGTGGCCCTCCTGCCAAGCCAGTATACCTCAGGCCCTGGGAGGAGAAGGTGCGGGCCATCCTTCCGCCAGTGAGCGTATATGGACTAGAGAACATCCCAGAGCCTGGTGAGTACACAACAAATGTACACAATATTCTGCCACAATACACACACACATCACTGTCAAGGGGAGAGTCAAACCATGCACTCATAGCAATTACACAGCAACCAGAACAGAATCATCCCAAAATGTGTATGTCAGTCAGATAAACACAACACATGCCATCAAAAAAGTTACATTCAACCGTGCCATCACATGTACAAACACAACTACAACTACAGCTAGGCAGTGGCACAAATAGAACTAACAAACACATCCAGACATGTAGCCACCACAACAACACCAACACACAGTGAAGACCACTGAAAGGAAGGAATTCTGTGTATGCTGGCCAAGTCAGTGTAGCCAATAGCATCATGGGAGTCGTAGTCACACATATTGCCCCCCCCCAACTGTCCCATCAACACCACCATGAACCATGCGCACATCACAGGGAGTGGAGAAGGACTCACAAGATGGCTGACACTGGCTACTGCTGTGGGGAGCAGAAGGGCATGCTGGGAACTGCACACCAACCAACAGCAGGACACCACTGTCAGCCATCTTGCCATTGCCCTCACACCCACACACACTGAGCTCCCCACAAAAGCAAGTAAGTATGGGAATGCTGGGAAGTGGGGTGGAGGCAATAGCATGATGGGAGTCACAGTCACAGACATAGCTCACCCCCACAACTGTCCCATCAACACCACCCTGAACCATGCTCACATCACAGGGAGTGGAGAAGGACTCACAAGATGGCTGACACTGGCTACTGCTGTGGGGAGCACAAGGCCCTGCTGGGAACTGTGCACCAACAAACAGCAGGACACCACTGACTGACATCCTGAGAGACAACTTCCACTCCCTGCAATGCAAGCACGTACCATGGTGGGATATCTGGCTGGCTGGGTGGGAAGGAGGACTTGCAGCACTGACCATAGTCACAAGCACCTCCCCTCACACCCCCTCAACACAAACTCCACAGAACTCACCTGGTAGAATGCAATGCCTCCCATCCTAACTCAAGATCCCACAAAGAACCACCACCCTGGGTTATGTTGTGTGAAGCACAGGGACACTCTTGGGACTTTTAGCCAAACAACTGCCAGGACAACACTCCCAGCCATCCTGTCAGCACAGGCAGCCCACCCCACAGGGAAGCAGAGTCAAAAGGAAGGAAGCATGGGCATGCTGGGAAGGGGGTTGGAGGCAATAGCATGATGGGAGTCGTAGTCACAGCTCTACATCCCCCACCACATGGCCCAGCAAGCTCACACTCACGCATGCACATCCCACAGAGAGTGGAAAGGCCCATCAAAGATGTCTGACACTGTTGCTGTGTCGTGGGGAGCACAAGGGCATGCTGGGAACTGCACACCAACCAACAGCAGGACACCACTGTCAGCCATCTTGCCATTGCTCTCACACCCACACACACTGAACTCCCCACAAAACCAAGTAAGTATGGGAATGCTGGGAAGTGGGGTGGAGGCAATAGCATGATGGGAGTGGCAGTCACAGATATTGGTCACCCCCACAACTGTCCCATCAACACCACCCTGAACCATGCGCACATCACAGGGAGTGGAAAATAACTGACAAGATGGCTGACACTGTGCACTGCTGTGGGGAGCACTAGGCCCTGCTGGCAACTGTGCACCAACAAACAGCACAACACCACTGACTGACATCCTGAGAGACAACTTCCACTCCCTGCAATGCAAGCACGTTCCATGGTGGGAAATCTGGCTGGCTGGGTGGGAAGGAGGACTTGCAGCACTGACCATAGTCACAAGCACCTCCCCTCACCCCCCCTCAACACAAACTCCACAGAACCCACCTGGTAGAATGCAATGCCTCCCATCCTAACTCAAGATCCCACAAAGAACCACCACCCTGGGTTATGTTGTGTGAAGCACAGGGACACTCTTGGGACTTTTAGCCAAACAACTGCCAGGACAACACTCCCAGCCATCCTGTCAGCACAGCCAGCCCACCCCACAGGGAAGCAGAGTCAAAAGGAAGGAAGCATGGGCATGCTGGGAAGGGGGGTGGAGGCAATAGCATGATGGGAGTGGTAGCCACAGATATTGCTCAGCCTCACAACTGGCCCATCAACACCACCCTGAACCATGCTCACATCACAGGGAGTGGATAAGGACACACAAGATGGCTGACACTGGCTACTGCTGTGGGGAGCAGAAGGGCATGCTGGGAACTGCACACCAACCAACAGCAGGACACCACTGTCAGCCATCTTGCCATTGCCCTCACACCCACACACACTGAACTCCCCACAAAAGCAAGTAAGTATGGGAATGCTGGGAAGTGGGGTGGAGGCAATAGCATGATGGGAGTCACAGTCACAGACATAGCTCACCCCCACAACTGTCCCATCAACACCACCCTGAACCATGCTCACATCACAGGAAGTGGAGAAGGACTCACAAGATGGCTGACACTGGCTACTGCTGTGGGGAGCACAAGGCCCTGCTGGGAACTGTGCACCAACAAACAGCAGGACACCACTGACTGACATCCTGAGAGACAACTTCCACTCCCTGCAATGCAAGCACAGTCCATGGTGGGATAACTGACTGGCTGGGTGGGAAGGAGGGCTGGCTGTCAACCAAATACAACCAATGCAGACCATGTTCACACCCCAACAAATACATAGAAATGCCCAAATAATGCAGGACAATGTGCCACACCAAAATCAACCCCTGACTGTGACGACTTAGGACAATGCAATGTACAGGCCCGCACCCAGAGGCACAGTCACAACTGTCAGGTGTGTCAACCATTGATGCCTGCAGAAACATAACATACATTGTGTGTGTCTCCCAAAAACAGGTGATGATGGGGACACAGCAGCAGACGCTGAGGAGTCCCAGTCCCAGGCTCAAGAGGATGCGGAGCTCACTGGTGTCGTACAGCCTCTGCCCTCCTCGGACGAAGAAGACCAACCTGGCACATCCGGTGCAAGTCTACATGCATTACCAGCAGGACCACCAGCTGCAGCACCAGCAGGACTACCAGCTGCACCCCCTGCACCCACCCCTCCAACGACTGTCACCACAAATACCATCCCTGCCGACATGGACAGAACAAGGAGCAACACCAGCACAGGGACCCTGGACCAACCTGGGGCCATGGACACCACCACCACCACCAACCCCCAAGGTGGACCAGGGTCATCTGTGCGTGCCACTGCACGCACTGCACATGTCAGCAGGGGTGGTGGGAGGGTGGGAGACAGAGGTCGCTGCTTGCAGAGGTTGCTGGTGTGCATGATGACCCACAACTGGTACGCATAGCTGATGCGTACCAGTCCAGCACCGGAGATCTCAGCCAGGTAGAGGGGCTCCTCAGAGACATGAAACAGCAGCAGGCTGCCCATCATGCCCGCTTGGACTCTCACATGTCCCACGTGGAGTCACACATGTCCCGCGTGGACTCACACATGTCCCGCGTGGAGTCCAAGTGGGATGCACTGCATGAGATGACGGCGGTGCACAGGGACATTTTACAATGCCTCCGCCAGATGAACAGCAACCAGTCCACACCTCCCTGTGTGCCAACAACATCTGGTGCTGAACAAACTGCAACTGCCACAGGGAGGGAGGATGACTCTGGCGGAGAGTCCCCTGCACCGCAGCAGCCTGTACTTGAGGGGCCCCCCCAAGAAGAGGGGTCGTCCGAGGAGGGGCAAGTGAGAGGCCGATGGCCAAGCGCAACTCCCAGGAAGCCTGAACCTGTTCTGGATGT
Organism: Calotriton arnoldi; assembly: GCA_963921515.1. Taxonomy (NCBI): domain Eukaryota; kingdom Metazoa; phylum Chordata; class Amphibia; order Caudata; family Salamandridae; genus Calotriton; species Calotriton arnoldi. The sequence goes on from CAWUFW010000497.1 coordinate 1,985,837, forward strand.
TCACCTTTGTGCACAGACTGTTCACCCTGTTGACGGCAACACTACTCCCACACATTGCATGGGGAGTACAAGTTGGACCAATGTCTCAGACAACTGTGGCCCCTATACTGGGGATTTTGTCTACCAGGACTTTCAATTCACCTAGGAACTTCTGATTGCAAGATTTATGTACAGCACTACCCATCCTATGCACTATTCACACAAATGTATCACAATAAACACACTAATACACCATACTTGCCTCTGTTGTGATTCCAACGTGGGTGCTGTTATGGGGATGATGAACTGCAAAATTACACTGTGTATGCGAACTGCAACAGCAAGTACAACACAGGCATGTGAGTAAAGGCAACGTGACACATATGAGGGAGACACATCACCAGGGCTACACAACACATACACACCTAGGCCATCTGACTCATTGCCTACACTGATGTTGCCAGGGAAGACGGTGCAATGCACAGACACCACACCCATTCCCAGTTGTAGTCAAGTAGCCCACAGGTGCAGTAAGCAAATGGCAGTCAAATGTGTGACCACAGACAACGCACATCACAAAGTGAAGCACAGGTTTATTACACAGTTGCAACATGTCGTAACCACTACAGATGCAAGGTAATCCCACCTGGCAGCGGGCACACAGTCAACAACTGTAGACGGAAGGAAGTCCATGGGAGTGGCGCACATCACCTGTAGGGACACAACAGCTACCACCCTGGAAGTGCAATCACGTCGTCGGTGTACACAGTTGACCAAACGAATCTGAAAGTACCCTGTGAAGGACAGAAATGACACACAGTCAAAAGCAATGGAGAACAGGACAGAACAGCAAAACTCATGCACAATACATGTTACAAGATACCCACCCAGAACCAAGTTAGCATGTCAACACTGTTGGGGAGTACAGCCCACCTGTAAGCACACATCGCAACACACACCCAGTCAAGTAGCCCATGGACACACTCCAACAGCACCAGAGCACCACCCACACATATCATGCATACTCACATCATTGACCTGACATCTCTGGATACTCACATTCAGCTGAAGAAGTTGGTGATGAGCTGTGTGCGGACATCACCATCATCATCATCATCATCATCATCATCACTGGCATCGTGGTCCAGGCCAGGATCCTCCACAGGTGGCGGATGTTGGTCATTGTCATCCTGGATGAGAGGCAACTCCTTCCGCACTGCCAGGTTGTGGAGCATGCAGCAGACTATGATAATCTTGCACACTTTCGCAGGGGCATATGGGAGGGACCCTCCGGTCTTGTCCAGGCAGCGGAAGCGGCTCTTCAGGAGACCAAATGTCCGCTCAATCACTCTCCTGGTCCGACCATGTGCCTCATTGTAGCGCATCTGGGCTGGTGTCACAGGGTTCCTGAGGGGTGTCAGCAACCACGGCATGTTGGGGTATCCCGAGTCACCTACGGACAGACAAGTGCACATTAGCTGACTTGGAAAAGTGGGCGGAATACTACAGATCAGATCACACACAATGGCACAAAGTCAGTACACACCGACAAGCCAGGCACGCTGGTTCTGCATCTGTGCCATCATCCTGGGGATGCGACTACTCCTCATCACAAAGGCATCGTGTGCTGAACCAGGGAAACGGGCACACACGTGTGTGATGGTCATATCTGCAAGACACACCACCAGTGCATTGACCGAGTGGTAGTGCTTGCGGTTACGGTAGGCCTGCTCCTGGGCCTGTGGTGGTACCAAAGCCACATGTGTCCCATCAATGGAGCCAATTACATGCAGCATCCTCCCAAGGGCATAGAAGTCACTCTTCACGTCAGTGAGTCGTCGCAGTCTAGGGAAATAGATGTACCTGTTCAGGAATAGCAACATTGCCGCCAAAACATCGCGGAGCACACGGCTCAACATGGTCTGTGACATCCCACCAGCAGTCGCCACAGTATGTTGGAAGGTACCGGTGGCAAAGAAGTGTAGGGCTGCCATCACCTTCACCTTGGGGGTCAGCGCTGTAGGATACGGCCGGCCAGGCTGCAAATGTGGGGCCAACTGCACTCCCAAATCCTCAATCAGCTGCCTGGTGAAGCGGTACCGTCGGATGCTGTCCCGTTCCACCATCGTTGCCAGGTCTGGGAATGGTCGATGGACAGCAGGAGCCCTGCAGTGCAGAGGAGAAGTAAGCAAGATTGTCAGTCAGCCCACATATGCGGCATTGAACACACTCAATATCCCAACATACATCATTATGAGGCACAACTACATGAAGTGTGCAGTTCCGTAAGGCCATGTATGGTACATACATGGCCAACATCTGTCATCACGGTCCAACAAGTGGCATCAATAAGTCCCAGGTTGGCCCATTGGATATCATGAGGCCGTGTCACAGTTCCCATCTCCTGCTGCCGTGTCACAATCACCCCCACAGTGACATGTGAGGACAGATGTGCCCCAGGCATCACAGCTCAACGACAGGTACATTCCCAGGGACCCTGTATTGCCACATGGACACTGGCATTACATGGAGTATCATGTATACACCACAGCAAAACAACTATGACCCCCACAGGTAGTGGTCCCACTTGCCACTGCAGGACAGACATGGACGTCTGTGACACACACACGCACAACATCAAAGTCCATGCACACACAACGTGGATGTGGAGACTGTCTCCCATTGTGCACATGAAATCAGAGACATTGTAAACACTACATGCACACAGACTGTGGAGGACCATCACTATTGTGCCACTGGGACACCCTGGCTCAAACATACCGTCCCACATGGGACTCACGGGGTATGTGACATGACATACACATACACCACCGTGAAATGTGACCATGGCACATGCACAGATATGAACAGTTGCACATCACAGTGGTCATGTACACGTAACACCCAGGATCCTGTCCCCATGAACACGTGCACAGCCTGGGGGTTGCTGCCCCCAGGTGACACCCACAGGACAACATGTACACCAACATACACACAATAGGAAATGCAGCCTTACATGCCTTATCATACAGTATGGACAGGCTGTCGTGTTGTAGGTGTGCCCCTCACTCCCTGGGAGCTATCTGTGGCTGGCATATGTCCATCTGAGACAGGCATGGTGACATATGCCAGTCACTTGTACAGGGATGCGTTGAACAGCAATGGACCGATCGGTGCCCCCGGCCGGCCCATTGCATTCAATGTGTGCAGGTACGCGTAGTGCCCCTGTACGCGTTGTATCGCAATGGACCGATCGGTGCCCCCGGCCCATTGCATTCAATGTGTGCGGGTACGCGTTGTGCCCCTGTACGCGTTGTACCGCAATGGACCGATCGGTGCCCCCGGCCGGCCCATTGCATTCAATGTGTGCAGGTACGCGTTGTGCCCTGTACGCGTTGTACCGCAATGGACCGATCGGTGCCCTCGGCCGGCCCATTGCATTCAATGTGTGCGGGTACGCGTTGTACCCCTGTACGCGTTGTACCGCAATGGACCGATCGGTGCACACCCATTGACAATGGCCTTGCCTGGCAACGGACGCGTTTTCGAATTTCGAACGAGTCGGTTGCTGGAAATTCAGTTGGTCACCCACAACAATGTTGCAAAATCATGTATGTCATGAAGTTGAAGATTTGAAGGATGCCGTGGGCGTGTATTGGTGCTGCTATTCCATGGATTGGCCAGATTCAGAAGATGCAAACGACTTGGACCTATCACTTTGGACACAAGGGACAGTATCTGCCTCTCCAGCACATATATATTGCTGGCTGTTCCCCTGAGAGCTCACTTGCCTGCACTACATGCTCCAGGACGACATCTGCCACTGCACTGCTGCTGTCTCTGCCCCTCTGGACCCTGCAATGGCACGTACTGTGGAGAGAGCCCCAGCCTTCAGCCTTGAGGAGAACCAGGCCCTGCTGGACAGCCTACTTCCACAGTACAGCAAGCTGTATGGGACACCAGGGGAGCAGGTGAGTGTTCTGTGCACTGCCTTTCTGAATGTGCATTTTGTCTGACTAGCAAGGCTGAAAGTCTGCACGCCACTGGCTAGCAGGCTCACTGAGTAGTTGTCACCCCCATAGTGTGTAGTGACATGCACTGGACAGGTATGGTGCAGTGACAGTGCATTTGAACAAGGTTTTACTTCCCATGCAATGATACCATGTAGTGACGTCTGGCAAACTGTCCATGGGCAGCGTTGCACTGCCTGTGTACATCATGTGCCCCTGTGAATGAGACATGTATATACAACTGTGTCATGCACGGATATGTTGCATGTGTAGTAACGGCCTTTTCACTTTGTCATCCTGACAGGTTAATGCCCATCGGAAGCAGGAGATCTGGAAGGACATCGTCCGGGCTGTCCGGTCCGTGGGGGTCTACAAGCGCCGGATCCGCAACTGCCAGAAGAGGTGGCAGGACCTTCGGGGCTGGACCCGGAGGATCGAACGGGTCCAGCTGAAGCTGTCGCCTCCTCGCAGGAGGGGCAGAACACGGACCCTGACCCCCCACATGCTCCAGATCCTGGCGGTGGTGTTTCCAGACCTGGATGGGCAGCTGAAGGCCAGACAGCAGCAAGGAGGGGTGAGTCAAAGACTGCACTGTGAACTCTGTATTACATGCTTTGTGCCCTCCTCTGGCCTGGTTCAACTGCCACAGTGCAGCAGTCATGTTGTCCAGGAGCCATGTCCCTCTATTGTGCACTGCCCACTCCTCATCTGATACCCAGGTGTGGCCCTTACATTCAGGGAATTGTGTCACTTGGGACTGTGTCCTTGCAGTTTGCTTCACTAAAGGTGGGGGACAGCATCTGTTTCCCTAACTCTGTTGTGGGAATCATGGGTGGGTCCATTGTTCACACAACGCCTGTGTTCGGACATGTAATCTGCGTGTTGCTTTGATATGCGGTCCACTTGCTGAGCTGAGCCACCACATGTGCCTGGGGTATGTGGCACACGCCCATGCAGCGGGTGGGAACAATGTTTGGGCCCCAGGAGTGTGCAGATTACGTGTGTCACACATACATAGCCAGCTATCCACTGTCCAGGGCTCATCCCTCATTCATGTGGGGCAGGACAGTCATGCCTACTCCAGGCCATGCAATGCACTCTGTACTCCCACTCCCGTGTATCAGCTGACACATTGTGCGCAGTGATTTGACCCCTCAGGTGTCTGCCTCTGTGTCAGTGTGCTGTGGATTAGTTGCCAGGACTGCTGGGGTGTTTCTTGGTAGGGGCTCAGCATGCCACTGGAGATGTGACCATAGGAGACGATACTTGTGTGTCACATAGGTGTTTGATCAGCTGCCCGTGCAGACTGGGGTATGCGAATGTGAAGTTCAGGCAGCTGTTCCCCATTCACAGCAGATTGTGAGGGGCTCAGGTTCAGAGGGTAGTGTCACAGGTCTCCCATATGTCCAATCGGTATGACCTGGACAGATGAGGGTTAAGATGATGTGTTGTGTGGGGGATGTACATGTGCACTTGTGCAGCTCCAGGACTTGCATTCCCCATGACCTACTATTGTGACACAGTGCAGAGTGTTATTGTCTGGCTGCCAAGTCATACATCACTAAGACAGTGATGTATGACTTAGCAGTCATGCCTCCGCCATGGCATGTGTCTACTTATTGGTGATCCTGCAGGGGAGTGACATGTGCTACATGCACACCATTGTGGCGATGGCTATCAGGACATGGGTGCATCATGGTGTCTGTCGCTGGTATGCATCACATGCATATCCTATTTGACTCTGGGCGTCCCTTTCATCCGGAAACCTGTACTGACTCAGTGGCAATAGTTGTGATGTGTGCATGTCCACATGCTACACCGTGTCCTCTGCACTGTCCAACTACTGTGTAGTTGGTGCATGTGTCCACACTGGGGTGTTGCTATCCAACAGACACCAGACAGATGGGTGCAAGGCCATGTGGGATGTGAGTGCCATGGTTGGCATCAGACTGACAATTGGCTTCTCCTGTTCAGTTAGGGCACTTTTAGCAATGTACAACTAATGATGCCAGGGCTTGCTCTGTAATGTGCTGTGCTCACAGTGGTGTGTGCGTTTGGTGCAGGTGACTGATGTCTGTCTGTTTCCCCATTGTTTGCAGATACATCCACGGCCACGGAAGGGGACAGCTCCACGGACCAGGAGGAGCCGGAGAGCCAGACTGGGTCAGCAGCCGAGGAGTGGTCGGAGGGACCCAGTGGCACGAAGGGCGAGGGGAGCCACACCGAGGAGTCCTCAGCACCATCCACCTCAGCTGAGGACCAGAGCAACTCGGAGGATGACTCCATTATGGAGGCGGGTGTCAGCAGCCACCACACCCCAGCTAGTGTTGCTGTCCCCGCCACCACCAGCACCACCACCACCCTCCCATCGGCTCCCATTCCCCAGGTCCGTGGAGGCTCCCATGTTCGGGAGCGTGTCTCCTTTGGGCCAGGCACCGCACCCCTGCCCCTGTGTCCCCTGCTGCCCTGAGTGAGGAGTCTGTGTACCTCCTTCGCCAGCTCCATGTAGGGCAGACAGCCATGCTGAGTGTCCTCCATGCGCACACCGCTCTGTTGACTCAGCTGGTGTCGTTCATGGAGGGCATCTCATCAGGCATGTCTGACCTACAGAGGGGCAATAGGTCCATGGACTCCTCCCTGACGGCAGCAGTGTCCCTCCTCAGACAGTCCCTCACCCCTCCTGCCTCTGCTCCATCCACACTCCCCAGCACCTTACCCGTCCCAAGCACACACACACCGGCACAGGCACACACCAGCACACACACATCCAGCACACAGACACACACGCCACAAACAAAACGCACACGCACGCACAGTCAGGGGACTGAAACCAGACTCACAGGGGATGGGGCCCTGGAACACACACATGCATCCACGAGCACTGCGCAGTCCTCAGTTGCCTCTCCCTCCAAAACACCCTCCCTTGCCTCACCTGCAACCCCAAAGACCCAGCGGCTCTTCCTCAGTGACCTCGGCCTCTTCCCCTCCGATCCAGCTGATACAGCATTCAGGGGGAAGAGGAAGCCCACCCACACGGAGCAGAGTGCCCCTCGCCCCCGGACACCCTCCCCCAGGCGCAGACAGACTGAGGCCCCCACCCGCAAGTCCCCCGGAGTCGTAAGAGCAAGACCCCGCCGCCGCCCTGCAGCTCAGGCACCAGGTCTCCTTCCTCCATCCCTCAGGCCCCCACTCCACAGGTGCCCCCACCACACCCTGCCCCAGGTTCCCCCACCCACAGATATACCATCCCCAAGAGGATCCGGCCTTCTCCCCCTGCCACTTGCTCTCCCGGCACCACACCCCCGCTGCGCTTGTCTGTGCCACTGATGTGGTGAGGGTGTCCTCCCCTCTGTCCAGCCCACCTTGCCTGTTCCCCATTCTCCTCCCCTGGTGGTAGGCACTGCAGTGGAGTCCACTTCCACCCTGTCTGACTTGGGCACTGCAGTGGCGGACCTGTCCACTCCATCTGCAGGGTCCACTGCAGTCGTGCCGGCACCCACAACATCTGAGTCATGCCTCTGGGGACATCTGACACACCAATTTTCTAATAATGGCCACCATGAGTGGGCCCCTTTCCAAAGCACTCCTTCTCCCCTTGTTGGGGAGGGATCCAGCATTTATGCCCTGGAGTCTCAGAGACCCCTCTGAGAGAGTCCACAGCGACAAGGGAGTCTCACACAGCGGAGGCCTGGGTTCTTACCCCATTACCGCTGGGAGCACAGCACTGTACACCGTGACCGGCGCGCTCGATGGAACTTTTTGGACTATGCCCCCCTAGGCGGAAACTATAACCCTTCTGTATGTACTGCGGTGCCCGAGCAACCTTTGGCCGATGACCGGTGGAGCTGTCCCACGCAGCTATAGAGGAGTTTGGCTCTGGTTCACCCCTCGGCCGTCACCTACCCAGCCGGACGTCAGACACTGTTTTTCCTCGTCTCCCCGTTGTGCCTCCTATACCCTCCCCCTCCTCTTCCCCCCATTATTCTCCTCTTCCTCCCCTATTCCTTACCTCTCTCCCCTATTCTTCTCTCCCCTTGCCTATTTTTTCCTCATGTTTATGCTATGCTTTTGTACTCATGTAATTCCTGCAACTAAGCTCCAGTAACTGATGTAACTTTGTAACCATGTTCTGAAACAATGTTTCTTCCTCATGTAAAGCGCTCTGATACCTCCGGGTCTAGCCAGCGCTATATAAAACTCAATAAATAAAATAAAAAAATAAAATAAAAAATGCCCCCCAGTTGTGCCGGCACACACCATGTCAGACACCTCCACTGCAGTTGTCAGTGGCTCTCCAGCACCCACCACCCCTTCCCTGCTTCCTCCTGGTGAGCCCTGATCCTGTCCCTGCGGTGCCTGGCCTGCCCCCCGGTTGCCCCTCCTAGTGGATTGTCCCTGGTTTTGTGCAGGCATGCGTAGGGTGACATCTGCCACTGTCACCCAGTTTGGACTTTGACAATGGACTGGCCATTGGCCTTTGTGTTTTTTCTGGACTTTGTTTTCATTCCACACATATGCTGAATAAAGCAACTTTCTGTTCTCTAGTGCTTATGCTTCTGATGTACATGTTGTTGATGATGCTAACCATGCCCTTGCTGCAGTGATGGTGATATTTGGTCTCATGATAATGAAGTGTTACTGTGCAGGAACCCATGTGGTCCAGGGGGAATGTGTCCTATCCTGTGGTGTATCCATGTCATCCATAGCAGCATCTGAGGGTGTCATGTGTTCAGTATTTGGCAATGGGATTTCCTACTTAGATTAGCTATTTCACATCTGTGGCTTCCACCCCTGCACATCTGTTGTGCCTGCCATTGTTCAATTCGTCTACTTCCCTGACCGTGTGGCCATCTCCACTGGACATGCAGGTTTGGGCATCAATGGGGAAGGACTCATCCGTGTAGTCAGTGCAACATTGCTATACAAGTGTGTTGGATCTGTGCTGATGATTCCGTTGGCACTTCCATGACCAGGCTGATGTGACGGGAGCCCTCATTTGGTGCTAATTGTTGATTGTGTGACCAAGTGCTCAGCTGACATGATGGGGCCCTACTGAGGCAACATATGGCACAGCTTTACTCACACAGGAGTGGAGTCCCCTCATGGCAGTGTGTACTCCTGTGACATTGCCTGCGCCCAAGGTGTGTGTTGTATGAGCATGTCTGTGTGTTCACTTCCGTTTAGCTGTGCATGCTGTGATCCCTAGTGTTGTACCTGTTTGTGATGCTTGCTGAGTTGACCTATGTTCCCCCAAAGTCTTCTCCCTGGGTTCTCTGTGATGTGGGTGCATGGCACATTACTGGTCATCAGGGTGTCACCCATAGGTGTGTTTGCTGTCAGGGCTGAGTTTGTGTGCAGACGCAGATGGGTCACAGTCAGGTTTCCCCTTGGCACTTGTTGTTTGCCCCTGTCATGTGATTTCCAGTTTGTGTTATCTTTCAGTGATTGTGACACGTTGTGTGTGTGACTGCTGGCACTCCTCAGGGTCCGGGCTGCAATGTTGCTTGTTGTCTATGTGTGTTCTTTGTGGGTGACCTTGGCTTCTTCATTGGTGTGTGACTGTGGCTGGGATCCCATTGGTTGGTGTGGTATTGCCGTCATGTCCATGTACAGCGTAGTGTGCAGTGTGTCAGACATTCAGGAGTCTTGTTGAGTGGCCATGTGTGATGTGTTTCTGCACCTTGGTTCCCACCCACCACCCTGGAATAGTCATGGGTGCATGTGCAATGTCACCAGTGCATGTGTGCTTCACTGCTGCACATTGTTGGAGGTCGAGGGGTGTGGTGTTGAGTGTGTGCAGATGAGAGTTGTTGCCCGGCTAGGCTCCTGCCTCCATGTTGGACTTGGCTTACTGGCCATGCTGATTGATTTGTGCTTGTGTAGGTGTGATGGTAGTTTGTTGCTCAGGACACATGACTGTGGTTCACAGTGTGAACGACATTTAGCTTTGTCATCACAGTGGGATTGTAATGCAGCCCAGCGTCACCACATTGTGGGGGCCCTGGGGGTAGTGCTGTGGTGTGTCTGTGTCTTGCTGTGTCAGTTGCTGTTCCTACGTGCCTGTGTGACATGTGTGATTTGTGCTCCCTCTCATCTGACAATGCCTGCTTGCCCACATAGGGGATTTGGATCCATGAGTTACCTTTGTGTGGCACTGTATGCACATCTGTATGATTAGTATTCAGGTCTCCTCATGTGTTGTGTGGTTGCCTGGGGACACTGGCACCCCCCCTCACCTGTTGTGTATGATGTGCAGTGTGGGTCTGCCTGTTTGTGTTTGTACATCTGCACCACTGCATTGGCATATCTTGGGTGTGCCATTGGCTGTATGTAGTTTGGTGGGTTTCCCTGCTGTCCCTGGGACTCCTAGGTCATCGGTCAGCACAATGATCATGGTTTGTGTGTCCCATTGCTGCCATGGTATGGTATCTGTTCACCTCACATCTACAGTCTCCACAGGGTATCTGCATTTGTGTGCCCATTGGTGCAAATATGTGGGTCTGCATTCTGATGGTCACTTCTGTCATTGTGTCATTGATGAATGTTGACAGTGTCAGCCCCCATGGGTGTTGTTTGTCTGCACATGGCCAAAGGTATGTCTTATTTGCACTGCAGTATTTGGCTCCCCCAATTTATGTTGCAATGGGACACATACACTACTTTGCCACTGATGTGTTTTTTGTTCTGTGACCAGGAATCATCCATGCAGTTTGGCAGTTGCAGCTCTTTCTTTGTCAACACTTACCTTTTGGTCACTGTGATGATGGGGGTTTGGACCCCATTGCCACAATGTTCAAAATGTGCTTCAGCTATGGACCCCACACTTACATTTTGGTCACTGTGGTGATGGGGCGTTAGACCCCATTGCCACAATGTTCAGAATGTGCTTCAGCTATGGACCCCACACTTACCTTTTGGTCACTGTGATGATGGGGGTTTGGACCCCATTGCCACAATGGTCATGGCCTGCTTGCATTGTGGGGGCCACACACATATATGTGTGGCACATGTGCTAGGGGGTCACATTGTATGTTCAAAGTCATGTTCAGTGTTGTAGGCATTTGACACAGTCTACACACGCTTGTCATGGTGTTGGGGGATGTCTTTTTCTTGCATTCCCTAGGTTGTGGTGTGCTGGTTGTGTCATGCATTGTCCATCCTATGAGTGGGGGTGGTAGTGGTGGTAGGCATTCAGCCCCCTGGGTGAGGTGGTAGTAGTGGTAGGCATCCAGCCCCCTGGGTGAGGGTGGTAGTAGTGGTAGGCATCTGGCACCCCCTGTGTGAGGGTGGTAGTCGTGGTAGGCATCCAGCCCCCCTGGGTGAGGGTGGTAGTAGTGGTAGGCATCCAGCCCCCCCTGGCTAAGGGTGGTAGTAGTGGTAGGCATCCAGCCCCCCCTGGGTGAGGGTGGTAGTAGTGGTAGGCATCCAGCCCCCCCTGGCTAAGGGTGGTGGTAGGCATCCAGCCCCCCCTGGCTAAGGGTGGTAGTAGTGGTAGGCATCCAGCCCCCCCTGGGTGAGGGTGGTAGTAGTGGTAGGCATCCAGCCCCCCCCTGGGTGAGGGTGGTAGTAGTGGTAGGCATCCAGCCCCCCCTGGGTGAGGGTGGTAGTAGTGGTAGGCATCCAGCCCCCCCTGGGTGAGGGTGGTAGTAGTGGTAGGCATCCAGCCCCCCCTGGCTAAGGGTGGTGGTAGGCATCCAGCCCCCCCTGGGTGAGGGTGGTAGTAGTGGTAGGCATCCAGCCCGCCCCTGGCTAAGGGTGGTGGTAGGCATCCAGCCCCCTGGCTAAGGGTGGTAGTAGTGGTAGGCATCCAGCCCCCCTGGGTGAGGGTGGTAGTAGTGGTAGGCATCCAGCCCCCTGGGTGAGGGTGGTAGTAGTGGTAGGCATCCAGCCCCCTGGGTGAGGGTGGTAGTAGTGGTAGGCATCCAGCCCCCCTGGCTAAGGGTGGTGGTAGGCATCCAGCCCCCCTGGGTGAGGGTGGTAGTAGTGGTAGGCATCTGGCACCCCCATGGCTAAGGGTGGTAGTGGTGGTGGGCATCTGGCACCACCCTGGCTAAGGGTGGTAGTAGTGGTAGGCATCCAGCCCCCCCTGGGTAGGGGTGGTGGTGCGCATTCAGGCCCCTGTGTGCATATGTTAGTACAAAGGACAGTGGTCCCTGAGTAAGGAAATCTCATTAAACAATGAATATAGTCTCAATCAGTACTATATTTGAGCGCATGTCCAGCCGGACAGAGGCAAGTTTAATATACACAATAGTTTGAATAAAATTGAAGAAATGTGAGAGAAATAACAGTGGGATACAAGCCTGTATCCAGAGTCTCACAGATCAAAACACACAAACAACATAGAAAAGCTCAGGCAGTTTACATGTGTTTCAATGAATTTGCACGGATAATGAAACAACAATCATAAAAGGTCACCTTTACACATATTACAAATTAACATTCAGTGTATAAGGTTGACAACTGTGTCGACGACGTTTCGATCCTTATCAGTGAGATATTGGATCATCTTCAGGACTGTAGATTAAAGTGCCTGAGAGCATATGCCTGCAGAAGCGCATAAGGATGGAAAGCTGGCACGTCCAGAATGGGGAGGAGAGGGGACATAATGGACCCGGGTTAGAAAGTGGAGGCTCCGTTATCCACAATGGGAAGACAAGGCCTGTGTGCATATGTGGCATTGGTGATGGGCATCCCGCCCCTATGGTGCTGCTGTTGCTGGTGTAAGTATATTCTGCATCCCTCTGTGTGTGTGTGATGTGTCGTGTACGTGTTGTATGTGTTTTGTGGTTGGTGTCTGACTTACCTTCTGCGCCGTACGCGTCCGTGCCTGTTCCGGTAGTAAATGTAGAATATTGGTATGATCGGGACGAAGGGATTCATGGGTTGGTTCGTGTCGTTCGTCCTTCTCGTTGCTTCGCGTCGTCCTCGTCGCTTCGCGTCGTCCTCGTCGCTGGCGTGTTCGTCTCTTAGCCGTGGATTGTGTTGTGGCGCGAATCGGAGCTTATGTGCGCCTCTCCCGGATGCTTTGACGTGCCGTGCGTAGCGACGGGTTCGGCGCGTACGGTCGTACTTGGTCGGCCGGACGGAGCTGCATTTTCCCTTCCGTGCGACTCGATTCGGCATTTCCGGATTCGCCTCGGTCGGAGTACAGGACCTGGATTGGGTGAGTACGGCTCGGCCGGATTCTGTGCTGTTGTGCGCATCGTACTTACTCGCTCGGTGTGCTGTACGGATCGGTCGGGAAACAGGCATTCGCATGGCTTTTTTCCCCACCGAATGGTATTGGGTGCGCCTCCGACCGAGATCGGAATCGGCCCCTTAATGTTTAATTTCCCATCCTCATCTCACCATCCCTTCTGCGCCCACCCATCTTGTCCTGTTACAACATGCTGTACATTTTGTAATTTTTTTATTTGGTTATTCCTCTTGCTGATTTCTATCAAAACCATCTTTATTTGCTAATAAGCCATGATGGCATAAAACATTCCACTTACATACATAGTAATTTAAAAATATTTGATACAAAAACAGTTAAATCAATAAAGCGAGAGATAATTCCTACAAAAAGACATAAAATAGCAAACAAGATCAGTGATACAGGGCAAGAATTCATATAGTTTCCTTATGGCCAAAGCTTTTTAAAATGTTTTAAAACAGCATAACATATTTCCTTCGAGGATAATTTTTGCAGAAACTCCAGAGCTGGTCGATAAAGTCTAACATTTGCCCTACGTAAAATAGGTACAAGATAAACCTACCTCGGGTAAGAATATAAAGGGCAAAACAACATAAAATGAACAGTGTTCTGGGACCATGAGTTTTGGCAAGGGGTAGATCTCGAGACCATGTACATTGCTCAGGGAAGGCTACTTCAAAATGGATTAAGTTAAGTCTGAAATAAGTAAGAAGGGAGCAACAGGTCGGGTCCTCAAACCATAATAAGTAGGGTTCGATCATGCTTACAGTTGACACTTGTAAATTAGCTACTGCTGTCTGCATTTTCGTTGCATGTGCTAATCTCCCAGCCACACTGGCCTATCGAAGACATCGTTTAACTATCATCTTCGCATCAACTCCAAGTTTTTGAGGATCAGAAAACATTTCTTCAAGGCCTAGAGAATGAAACACAGATTTAATAAAGGCAAGCCATTATAATTTTTCAGAGTTGTCTAATTCTAAACAATCAAGAATACATGACCTAACCAGGCCTGACTCAGGTGTCAACAAACATTTGATCCACAAGAGGAGCAGAGCCACTCCATATCTTGTCCTCCAAGAAATGGAGGTCTATTTCTTCATGTAATTTGAGATTTGCTGATTTTTTTGTCACAACTAGCAACCTATGGATAATGATATTCTCAATACGCTCATCGATTTTACAAGAACCCCACACTACTGCTCCATACATGGCACTCGAAATACATTTGGATTTATACAGGGTTATGAACTCTGCTACTGGTGTCTCTGAGTTTTTGAGCAAAACAAAAAATTCCTTCTATGTTCCTGCTCAGTACTTTTATCGACAAAATTGATATCCAGAGGCAGTTAAACATTAGTCCTAAATAATTAAAATTCTTAACCTTGTCATGATAATGACCACCCATAAGAAACCGCTTTGATTTCGTACCAGCAGGGCTGCACATCATTATGTATGATTTTGAATAATTCACTTTTAAATCTAAGCCCCCAATGAACTCTAAAAAAAACCATCCAATAAACTCTGGAGACTATTGGCTGTACGGGTTAACAAAACCACATCATCTGTGTACAAAAGTATTGGGATGGTAAGGGAGCCCATTTTTGGCACATCGCTTCCTAGATCAATCAGGTATTGGGAAATTCTATTTATATATAATAGAAAGAAAAAAGGGGTCAAAGATGCAGGCTTCCAATAATCTAAGTAAGTTGATGTTTCATCTCGGGTGCCATAACGAATGCGTACCTTCAAGTCCTGATAGAGTCGCTTTATGTTAAGAAGACCAGAATCCACGCCCATGACCTGCATTATTTCCCATCATTTTTCTCAGTTAACTAGGTCAAAAGCACTGGTCAGGTCAATGAAATCCATATGTAGCGCCCCCTTTTTAACAGTCACATATTTGCTAATTATCAAATGTAGGTTTAGCACCTGCTCAACCGTGCCGATTCCCGGCCTAAACCCAAATTGCACATCTGATAACACCTTGTTCTCCTCAGCCCACGTCTCTAATCGGGCCAATCAAACTCTCCCTAATATTTTTATTGTCGAATCAATTGAGATTGGTCTGTAACATGCTGGTGACCATTTGTCTCCCTTCTCAAAAAACAGGGACCAAAATGGCCGATCTCCAAGATTTGGGGATTACATCAGAGATTGCAGTCCTAAGAACATTTGAAATCACCGGGGCCCAAATAGAAATGTTTGATTTAAAAAAGTCTACTGGTACCACATCAGGGCCGGGAGCTTTCCCTGAGGAGGATTGATTTATGGCTGTGACCACACTTCATTTAAAAGTATTGGTGAGGTAAGTTCCTCGGGAATAATAACGGTATCCAGAAAACCAATAAAATTCTCACTCTGGGATGTACCAATTTTCTCAAAAACCTTTCTCAAATGTATCACCCAATCTACCTCCGAGATCAGGGAGACCTATTTTCAGAGAAAAGGCTCCAATGCTCTTTCCTAATTGCAAAGCAGACTGACACCCTTTGCTTAATTTGTAAAGGAATTAACACCAGAGCACATATTTTCTCAGCTGCCTGGGGTGGCGGCACTTCCGAATGTCAGGTCTACCAAATCCTCCAGTGGTTGTATAATCTTGATTTCACTTCATGACACTTTCATCCACCAACATACTCTCCCTGTCCATTTATCCAATACTTTCAGGTTCTTTTTCATCCATGCCTCATTCCTTTGTCACTCTTTTTCAGTCTTTCCCTTCCTTTATCTCTCCTTTGCTGCCTTTCATTCTCTTGTTCTGGGTGCCTATAGGCCCATCCTGCAACCACCAGTTCAAATTAAGCACAGTTGATACCCTCATTATGAAAACAACAATACAAAATATAAATTGTCCTCAATAGGAATTATTTTTGATTGGATCTATTGAGCTAGAACTCCTGAATTCAAGGTAAAGTCCTTGTGGCGAAAGTAAACCAGTGCACCCTCTAGTACACAAAGAAAGAAATGTACTAAATTGAGTTACTCCTCGTCTTCAGTCTAATTCATATCCTTCTCTGTGTCAGGCAGACCATCCTATTTGGAGCATTTCATGTGTTTCTGTAGAAGCCCTTAGAGGCCACCCTCAAAGTCAACTATGATCATTGATATCTGAGGTGATTCAAAAACCTGTACCGTTTGTGGGGAGCGGATGGGCCCGACAGATAAATCTACTATACACCAAGCTCCATGCCTGAGTGAGAACGGGAGGCCATGTCACCCAACAATTCTGTATATTTAGGGGGGGAAGTGTCAGGAATGTCTCCCAACAATTCCGTATATTTAGGGGGAAGTGGCAGGGGTTGTCCCTTGTCTCTGCTCCTAATTGCTACTGCAATGGAGCCATCAGCTGTGTTTGCCAGACTTGAGGGACAAGATGAGGCTGTAGGAAGATGATCATATAGTCTACCGTAATGTGAATGATTATTATATCTTTAGGATGGTTAGACTGGCCTGGCATCCAAGTTTCCTCTCTGATCAGCTTTTGGGGTTGTCTTTGGGTTTAACACCCGTGTTTTTCTGGTTGTCCTCGATAGCACGGAACCGCCCCTGGGTAATTTCAGAGTTCAATGGGCTCCCTACAACTTTGAATACCTAGGTGTGAATATTTACCCTGGTGTTTCGGATCTCTGAGACTGCAATCTAGGTGCTGCACTACGATCAATGACAGGTGATGTTCTTTTTGACATTATTTACAGTTACTGATTTTGTCTAGGTCATCCCTCACTAAAATGATAATCCTATTCAAGCTCCCTTTGTTCTTCAGGAATGTGCCCGTGTGGGTTTCCTTTTATTGGTTTAAACAGCATGAAAAGTTAATTAGGGAGCAAATATGTACTGGGGGCCAACATTGATGCTTTGATGGAAATAAATGATGTACTCTGGGCACTTTACCACTGCAGATCAGTGCTAAAGTGCAAGTGCTCCCTGTGTAAATTGTGATTACGATTGGTTCTCCATGACTGGCATATTTGATTTACTGGTAAGTCCCTAGTAAAGTGCACTATGTGTGCCCAGGGCCTGTAAATCAAATGCTACTAGTTGGCCTGCAGCACTGGATGTGCCACCCACATAGGTAGCCCTGTAAACTTATCTCAGGCCTGCCATTGCAGTGTCGACTTAGCAGGGGCACCCACTTGCTAGGCCCTAACATTTCTTTTTATTGCATGCAAGGCATCCCTAAGATAGCCCCAAGGTACCCCCATGGATTGGGTGCAGTGTATGTGAAAGGTAGGACATGTACTGGTGTGTTTTACATGTCCTGATAGTGAAATACTGCAAATTTTATTTTTCACTATTGCAAGGACTAGCTCTCCCACAGGCTATCTGTCTACCGCCTTGTAACAACTTACAAGTGTAACTTTCAATTGGGAACCGCTAGAGATTTGGAGTTTGGGCTCCCTCGCGCTCAGGATTTTAAAACACATTTTTTAGTGAAGGTGGTTTTCAAATTGTGTGTTTGAAAATGCCACTAAAGTGGGCATTTTCTTGTTTAACCATCCTGTGCCTCTGCCTGGCTGTGAAATCAACGTCTGGTTTAGACTGATAGGGACCTGTTTGTGCATTCACTCTAGACACTCACACAAAGGGAGTTGAGGTGCGCCCCGCATATCCTGATGGCCCATCACCAGGCTAATGGGCCTTCCTGAGCTAGAGTGGTGGAAGGAGCTGTCACCTGCACCTGAATAGGGCTGTGTCTGGCCTCTCACAATGCTGTCTCTGCCCTCCTGGAGTGTGTCTGGAGCCAAGACCAGGCAGGACAAGAACTAGTGCACTACAAAGACAATCCTTTGAAGAATGCCTACTTCAAAGGCCAAAAGGGGTACAAGTATTAGACCTAAAACCCAAGACTTTTAGAACACTTCTGGATCAAGAGGAACCTCTGCCAAGGAGAAGAGATGGAGAGCAGTGAGGAGGAGTACTGCCCCTTTCCTTTTGTTGCTTTGCTGGATTGGCCTGCACTTGCTGCTTTTGCTTTGAAGAAGATAAAGGACTGGCCTTTTCTGTGTATCCTGCTTGTAAAGTTTCTCCAAGGGCTTGTGTGTGCTTGGCTCCTGTTAAGAAGTCTCAGGGCCAGCAAAGACTTCATCTGCAGCATCCCTGAACCCCATTGCTGGGAGTTCGGATCCGCCATGTGGTACCAATTCCAGTTCTGGGCCCTTGGAGGTTGTTCCCACTGCAAAGATCTGCTTGAAACCATCAAAATCAATGCATCACCCTTCCAGCGCCTGTTTTTCCGATGCAGCACTACAGTGCAGGAGAAATTTGCATGCACCGGCACCGTGCGGTCGAAGAAACCGACGCATCGCCTGCCCACGGCCGAAGAAACCACAGCAGCCAGAGTCCAACGTACCATGTCTCCGAAGTCCGAGACCACCGCACCGCTGACAACATAGATGCATCGTGGTGCCGCGGCTGAAGAAACTGATGAAACGCCTGTTTGCTGCCGCCGAATTGATCTCCAGCGCCTCCAGATTTCCACGCATCGTACCTGTGCAACAATATTTCCTGACACATCACCCACAGACCAGAACCGTCTTGGATTATGATGCATCGCTTCCACCTATAGTCCGGATTCAAGGCAACACTTCTCCTGCGTGCAGCAGAACTGACTCATAGCCTCCCCAAGGACTCGGGAACCGATGCATAGCTGTGTTTTCCTACGCTTCCCTCCTCTGCAGCTGTTTTGCCTTGTGGATTTTGACGCTTTTGAGGCAATTTGTGTAAAATCACCGCATCTATAGAGTTCTATGAACAGAATTGCTTGAAACCTTTTAAAAGTCATATTTTGAATTGGGTATGTTGGATTTTTGTCGTTTGGTCTTGTTTGGTTTAGATAAAGATACTTTACTTTTCTAAACTGGTGTGGTGTCCATTGTAGTGTTTTCACTGTGCTACAGTGTGTCATGTACAAATACTTTACACATTGCCTCTGAGATAAGCCTGACTGCTTGTGCCAAGCTACCAAAGGGGTGAGCAGGGGTTATCTTTGTGTGCAACTCCCTTATCCTGAGTAGAAGGAAGAGTCCCTACTTGGACAGGGTGCGTACCACTGCCAACTAGAGAACCTAATTTCTAACACTGAAATGCTGTAACTGCTGTGTTAGTAGGACATTTGGCTGTGCTTTACATGTCTTTGCTTTGACTCTATTTGGCCTTCCCATGGGGGATTTTTCCTTCTTTGAAGCACACCACATGGTGCATTGGACTGCCGCTAAAATAGTTATGGTGGGGGGACTGATACAACACCAGTAAAATAATTTCCTTAGAAACATTCATAAATCAGCATGGCTTAGAACCTGGATAGTTCCGGATATATGGCTTTCTGCTGGAAACATTTGAAAGCCTATGCAGCTTCGAAACCACAAAGCCTCAGCAACACAATTTGCTACAGCTCCTATGGAAACAGACCATAAGTTAATAACATGGTTCTACAAAACCCATAATAGGACAGGCAGCGCACCCCTGAAACACGTGGGGGACTGATGGGAACTTTGCCTTTGGACAGACATGGGCGATGCGTACTAGGCGAAGATGTTGACGTATACACACAATTTCTAGAAAAATCAGTCTTAAGCTCATACAGTTCAATTATCTTCACCAGACATACTATCCCCTTCTCAAATTAGTGAGATATATGAAGGAAGCCCAAGAACATGCCTTCACTGTACATCAATGTCAGTCAACTTTCTTCACAAGGTTTGGAGCTACCCTCAAGTAGGAGTCTTTTGGAAACATTTCACACAACATTTAGGTGATACACTGAATACAGAATTTCCAAATTAACTTGTCACTTACCTCCTTGGCCTATTCTCTAGGCCCAAAAAAGTTGGCAATAGATTTCTCAACCTGGCCCTGACATTAGCTAAATGGCTGATTGTCATGGTCTGGAAGATGAATGGGGGCCCTGCATATCGTAAATGGAGACATGACGTCGAACAGTGGGTGTGGGTGGAGACAGAAGCTTTGAGAAGGGAATAAACAAATAGCATGTGTAAACACATAATAACTGGCCTATGGGCAGAAGTTATTCAATCCTTTATGGAGTATGGCAAGCCTACAGTGACAATCTGGAGCCAGACCACATTTCACACTGTATAAAATACACAATTTCTGATCTATGCTGATGAAGGGCCCGCTATATGGGAAGATAGCCATGTCTCTTGCAGATGACACACACTGTCTTTATTACCCACTATCTAGGACTTGTTGAGAATACATTTGTTTGCAGTTGGTTCGCTGTTATTGTTGTTCATTATATTTTATTAAGAACCTCATGTCTAACCGTTAATTGATTACTGATTTTCAATGATTTTCATTGGTAGCTATGATGCCAGCTATTTTGTGTAACAATTTCACTGTTATACTTGATGTACAGAATGGAACAAACAAAAAAAAATAACAAGATGTAAAAAAAGAAAAAAAAGAAACCTGTATTATTTGAAGCTAAGCAGTCAATGCAGCCTGAATAGTGCTGAACATTTTCACAAATAACTCTAAGAAGGTTCTGGCACAGTTGTAGATAACATGAAGGCCATGGTAGTAACCACCAGTCTTGAGGCTATAGGGAGTGGGCAGCCTCTGAAGAAAAGTGAAGTGCACTTTGAGCCAATAGAAGAATAATCAGGCCAAGTGTCCGACCTCAAGGGGATCTTAGCCAGCCCAGATCGATAAAGGCCATCCTGTGGAGCGCTTGACAGACACAGGAAGACTAATATCAAGGAGAGAGTGTATCCAAAACTGAAAGTCAATGAGAGCAGTAACATTTCTGTCAGCGAATTTCTTCAATTCCTCTTTTGTGTTGGAAAGTCCACATATCTCACTGACCATCCACACCAGAAGGCATTATTAGCTCAATTGCTCTTCATCTTATATGCTTTTTCAACACTGTTGGCACCATATGAACCCTTCATTGACCCATGTCTATCACTTTCTGTGTGTATGGGTGAAAAACCACAATATTGTGGAAAACATAGTAATACAAGATTAGTGTGTCAAAAAATAGTCAACTCAAAGAAAATTGAGGGACAGAGTACAGAAGGTAAGAATTTTAGGACTATAATATTGTTTTTAAATATAGTTGTATATTATAGCCTTTACTTTATTATAGTTGTATTAAATATTGTTTTTAATTCATTTATATATATATTAGCTTTATAGATTTAGGTATTAGTATTATGATTTTTTTAGTATAGTTTATCATTTCTAATGTGTATTTTAAACATTTTTATATTAATTAGTACATTTTAATTTAGTACTGGATTGTTTGGGCTGGAGGGATTGGGGAGGGAAGTTACCGAAAATTTAAAAAAATTTTTTTATTTTTTTATTTTTTTTATGTTAAATAATAATTGGTAATTATGTTTTTTTTCCCCAAATTGATTATATTCTTTTTATATTCATTTTAGCATAGCTTTACATTTTTAATTTGTAATTTACATGTTTAAAAATGTAATTAGCAATTTTTAATTTAGTAGCAATTTATGGGTTTGTAGGGGGTTAGGATAGGAAGGTATTGAAAATATGATTTTTTTTCCAGAATGTTACCATAAATCTTTTTTCTGTTCAACCCTCCCTCCAAGCCTATGTCCTGTCATTTTATGTAATTCCATTTTATTTAAAATTTCCCCTTCAGGAGATTAAGGCCCAAACCCCTCTTCTCACTTTTTTTCACTTCCACATTCATTCCCTCTCCTCCCCCTCTACTAGTTTTTATACTTTTTTGGAGGTAGGGGAAGTAGAGAGGACAACCCTCATACGTCTCCAATTTAAAAAATGAGTTCCCATTTATTCAATCCTGTTAACAAATTTCCTGCACTGTCTAGTTCTACCTTTTTATGATTACCTCTTTTTTAAGAAATTGATATTAAAACTAAGATCCCCTTTGAGGATTTACTAAAGGATCCACCATTGTATTTATTTTTAAAAGTGTTTTTTTTTTAAGTAAAGGAACGTTAAATGTTTTATTGTTTGATGCTTTTTTCTGTTTTTGACCAACCTGTCTATTAAAATGTTTTGTCCACTAAATAGGTTTTTGATTATTTGGTAAGGGTTTTTGCCTTTTGGTTTTCTATGAATTTACATACAACACAAATTATACATCTAATGTCATCTTTTTAGCTTTAAAATTAAGGATCTCTCTGCTTCCACACTACCTACACAATATATAAACTGTGTGCATCTCACAATTTACTGCTGGCCCTATCAATCAGACAGGACAAAAATGTATATGTTCTCTCCATTTATATAATCATACTTAGCAACTATTGTTTCTTCTGACACATGGATAAAACCCACGGCCTTACCTACTCTGAAAAAGGAAACTTCTTTAGATCTGAAAATGCTGTTAAGCCATGAGCTGCGGCCCACTCTCTCTCTTTATTAAAAAAAATTCTCCAATTTATTGTTGCCTCCCAATATAATTAATTTTTGATTCTTGTTCTATTTTGGATATCTGTCAATCTGATTTCATGCCTGTTCAAGGCACTGAAAGAATTATGGAAGCAATCACTGATAATCTCTTCAGGTTGGTCAACTCTCACTGTTGGGTCTTGCTAGTGCACTTTTTCATGCTGGTAGCTTTCTACACCCTAGATCATCAGATCCTCGGAAACGCCTGTTCACAACATCGGCACACTGCAGAAATCATCTAATCATGGATGAATGAGAAAATTATTTGACATAGTGACATCAAATGTAGCTCCCCAACATGGATTCACCTCTAAATCATATCAGCCTCATAACTAAATCGGACTCTCTGTCTTTTCTCGGTCAGTAAAATAAGGTTAGAGAACAGTTGACCCCTCTCTCTCCTTTGAAGCTAATACCATTGGCATAGTCATCTATGGTAATTTCACTATGAATGTGGCTTGACACTTGGGACTACTCCTGATCCAGAAGATATTAGATAAGCTACTCATCCCTTGATTTGTCACAAATGTGGTAACTACAATTTCTTCCTTCTATCTCAAGAAGCTACAAATACAGCCAAACTTAGCAGCCATGTGGGGATCCAACAAGGATCTCAGATACAGCATTCATCCAATTCTCAAAAACTCAGCACTGGTTACTAGTTCATAGAATATTGCAGTTCACAATAAACTGAAAGAAATCCATGCAGCAGTTGGGACTGTTTTAGAATTACTACTGCTAAAATTATATACTTTTTTTTTTTTACACAGAGTTTCAGAAGAAGTATGGACCGATCAACTTACAACATCATCCATCGCACAACACCTATAAGGTCTGAGAACTTTAATATCTGGGATATAATGGGGTGGTTTTAGATCTAAAGTGAGTATGCAAAATTCTTACACTTATTCTAATTTTTTAATTTCAAATACTTTATTGAATTTTCCACAATATACAAAGATGACCAAAAATGACAAGTTTGGAATAATGTACAAACTGAATATTCGTACCAAAGTAACAAGCTATCATCGCATAAAATTTTGCAATATACCAAAATTAGTATTCCAAACCATGCAACCAAAGATGGGAAAAAAAAAAAAAAAGAAAAGAGAAAGAAGAGAAGAAAGCTAGATAATAAACAGCAAGAGAAACCAATATTGAGGGACTAATAGCATTAGTATACAACTGTTGGGTGTAAACACAAAAAATAATGAAAAACTGAGCATCAAATATTATAAACATAATATTACAGAGAATACAAACGGAGCATGAATGTTCACGGAGGTTTGTGGGTATTGAAGTAAATGTCCAAGGAATTCCACAATGATCTAAACGAGGGTTTCCATGGAGAGCTCTGTAGCGCAATATTGTCTGCACCCCTAAGGTGAATAACCCAGTTCATCCATCCTTTATATGAAGTCTTGTGTGTGTCTTTCCAATTATTAAGTACCATCTTCACTGCTGACGTAAGTAAAAGATCCAAAAGGGCTTTGTCCTTATCATTACATGAATCAACCATTAAAAAACCAGTAGTTAGTGCAGAAAACTCTCTTTTTAACTCACATTTGAATACTTTGGAAAGAAAGACAAAAACTTTGTCCCAAAAGGACAACACAGCCTTACAATGTAAAATAAGATGGGCTAAGTCACCAGTTTCCTCTTTACAATTCCAACACAATGGATCATCACGAATACGAAGAGAGTGTAGTCGAGCTGGGGTCTAAAATGCCTTGTACAAATGCCAATATTTTGTTTGAGATAGTACTGGGGATATTTTATTGCTTGTTATCGAATTCCACACTTGTGGCCATAAAGAATTGGGTATCGGGTCGGTAGAGTGCGAATCCCAAAAAGTAACAAGATTATCGTTGAGTTTGGAAGTTTTAGGGCGGAGAAGTTTGTAGATATGTGAAACTTGGTGGCCTAGTTTATTAATCTGTGCCACAAACATTGGTAAGGATGGGAGCACATTATGAAATTTGGCTTTAGTTATTGCCGCTCTTACTTTTAAAAAATTATAAAATTCGATGTTTAATTTATAACTGGTTTGAAGATCTACAAACATCACGGGATACGAAGAGTGTTCCAGCTGATAAGGGAAGAAGATACCCTGATTGATCCAATCATCAAAGTTTAAACTTTTCCCTTTGTATAATACTCTATGGTTAAGCCATAAAGATTCCATCTTAGAACCCCTAATACTTACGTCTAATTTCTTATCTATCAGCAGAAGTGCCAGTTTTGTGTTTTTGAAAATAGATTTAGATCTGTTTGGATAGAGCTGGTTAGAGGTGAGTAATGCCAGAGGATTGAGATTATCAAGAATGGATTTTTCTACATCTAACCACACCGGATTATAGTGAGCAGGGGGCGAAATCCAATAGGAACCTTGCTTTGCAAGAAACGCTGATTGATATCATTTAAAATCCGCTAGATTTACTCCACCCAAGGATTTGTCAAGTCTCAATGTTTTGATACCAATTCGAGCCTTTTTGCCACGCCATTTGTAAGGAGGATGCCTAGTTTATGGTGAAAGTCCTCCATCAAGAGAAGTGGGAGCATGTTTATAAGATAATTAAGCAAAGGTGTAATCATCATTTTTATGGTTTCTACCCTTCTCCACCATGTTATAAATTTTGATGACCAGGAATCCAGAAGTTTTGGAAACTTTTCCAAAGTTACCTTCTCGTTGTGATGCAGGGTATCAATAATATTGCAACCAAATTCGATCCCTAAATATTTTATATATCCGGATTGCCATGCCAGGCCCGAATTACCTAAAACGTCTTTGGTGCAGTGCACATTCAAGGGTTTCACTTCCGATTTGTCTCTGTTAAGTTTGTAGCCTGAGTGTACGGAGTATTCTGCAATCGTAGCCATCAAAGCAGTAATTGAAGGACCCGGATTTTCAGTCATAATTAGGATATCATCCGCATAGGCAGCTAATTTAACCTGAATATCTTTAAAACCTACCCCTTTTATATCCGAATTCATCTTAATATCCTGAATTAATGGTTCCAGCACCAGCAAAAACAAAGATGTAGACAAGGGGCAACCCTGTCTAGTGGCTTGTTGAAGAGTAAAAGACTCCGAAAGAGATCCATTAATCACAATACGAGCCGATGGCGCTAAATAAAGGGACATTACCATTTTTATATATGATTCTCCCAAATTAAACGAATACATACATTGTTTTAAAAAGGCCCAAGAGACTCTATCAAAGGCCTTTTCTGCATCCAATGTAATAGCAATAACCGGATCTGGTTTAAACGCAGCATTTTCTAAAACATGACATAGCAATCGAGTGTTATCGTTAGACATGTGACTTTTAAGGAAACCTACTTGAGAGTTACTTATTAAATGTGGCAGAACAATGTTAAGTCTTGTAGCTAAGATTTTTGAATAGATTTTACAATCAACATTGATGAGGGATATTGGTCTATAGTTCTTTGGGAGCAGGGGATTTTTTCCTTCTTTAGGTATGACTACTATGTTGGCTTCTGTCATGGAGTCCGTCGTACGCCCTTCATTAGCTATATTATTAAAAACTCTCAGCATGGTCGGTAGTAGTTGGTCTGAAAAGGTTTTATAGAAAATGGCTGCAAAACCGTCTGGGCCCGGGGCTTTATTATCTTTCAAGGTTTTTATCGAATTCGTAATCTCCGCTGCACTGATTGGTGTTCCTAGCGCTAGTTTGTCCGTTTCAGTCAATTGGGGCAATCCAAGTCTATTCAAGAATTGGGTACAATTCTCTGAGTTAAGTTCCTGACCCTTTTTATATAAATCCTCATAGAAGCATTTAAAAGTGTTTAAAATATCTTTCCGTTTTGTGTGTACATGATCGCTGACATCCTTGATGGACGAGATAACATTCTGGTTCTGTTTGTGCTTAAGATATGAAGCGAGTAATTTGCCTGCCTTATTAGCTTCGCAAAGATTAAGGGCTTTAAATTTGTTTACCCATACTCCCGCCTTTTCGCTCAGAATTTTATTATATTCATATTTCTTTTACGTTCGTGATGTGAGGATAGAATTATCTTTTAAAGAACTGGCATGGGAAGACTCCAGGGTTTTGATTTCGAGTTCTAATTTAACTAATTCAGCATTCCTGTGTTTGTTTATTTTCATTTCAATAATTATTCCCCTAATGGTGGCTTTCAGAGCATCCCATAGGGTATTAACGTTAGTTTCAGCAGTGTCATTATGCTTAAGATAATCTATTATAGCCTCTTCAATTTTCTTTTTGTCCTCAGGGTCTAATAAGACATCATTATTGAAGCGCCATCTTTTTGGCGAAGGTTCATTATGACTGCCCGCCAGTGTAACACTAATGCACGAATGATCCGACACCAGCTTAGGGGATATATCTGATTGTTCAATTAAATGCGTGAATGAGCCTGAAATGAGAATGTAATCAATTCTAGTATATGAATTATGTGGAGCGGAGTAGAAAGTATAGTCTCTGGAATCCGGGTGTAGAAGGCGTCATGCATCTTTGAGATTAAATTTAGACCATATAGTATGAACTATGGCATGCGATCTGGTGGGGTGGTATTTGCAATTGGATTGTCTGTCAATTATCGGATCTAACGGAATATTAAAATCTCCACCAACTATGATAAGATCCTCCTGAGGAAGATCCTCTTGGTTTTTGATATAACCTCCCAAAAGTCTGGATCATCTGTGTTGGGGCCATATATATTCACCACGTGTATGAGGTCTTCTCCTTTCCTTAGGTGGGTAACTAATAGTCTACCATCACGGGGCGTGGCTTGAGCGCCGACGAGGATGGCACCCAGCTGATACTGCTCCGGGCCGATATCGAGGGAGCCGGTCAAGTTCTACCGATGGAGGAGTTCAGTGGAAGATTTCAATTAAGGATTTAATGGTCGGAATCTCTACTGCATTCAGGGATACCTGCGTTGTCCCGCGGTAAGCCCGCATTCTCTTCGAATTCTGTTTTAAACATGCGGCGCGCTGAGTGAAGAGTCCGCGACCGCCATCTTGGGATCGCCGTGATTTTTACCTCACATAGCGGTCACCGTTCCACATGCCGCTTTCTCAACAACACTGTAATTCTTCAAAACGCCTCAATCCTTAAAGGTCGTCTTTTATTTCATAACGATAAAGCCACATTCCTCCTAATTTCCGCGCTGGTGTTTGGTGCGCTTCGTGAAGAGACTGTAATTGCTATTTTTCAATTTCCTCCTCAGAGCGATTTTTTTCTTCATGTTGTGCTGTTATAAAAGGAATGTGTGCTACATGAAACAACACCTTTTATTTTACAACACTTTTTCTCTCAGCTTTTAGAAATCTGCTCTGGCATGCAATGAGTTTTTCTGACTGACTTGTGACTGCCATTCGGTGGTGTTTTTACATTATCTAACGCTACTGCAATTTCTCTTCACACAAATCCCATTTTTCATGGAGATGTATCTTAGAAGTCCATTACTGCCATCTTGTGGTTCTTTCCAGCATTTACTGCTGCAATTTCTCTTCACATGAGTGACATTTTTCATGGATCTGCTTTGTTTTTGATATTTTGGGGGGAGATTTTTCCTTCTATTTGCTGATTACTTTATACCGAATTCATCTCTGCGTCACTCCTTCCACATTGTGGTCTACATTAACTGTTTCTCAATTGCTGGAAGATATCCTATAATTACACAGCTAACTCTTAAATACTATTACTATTTTTGTTGTGGTTGTTTTGAAATATCAGCACTCTCCCGTTGGGAGCTATCAACGTTCTGCTCTGCAAATTTTTATCTACTTATTTCTCTCATGTCTGGTGGAAGAACTAGAGGGGGACGAGGCAACATTTCATCCAATTTATCTATCTCCCGCACAAAATCCACCATGCTGCCTACTTCCAACCCCTTTTCTGTTCTACAAGACGACATGGACGAACCTACGCAAATAAGTGTGCCTCATCTCACCGAAGCTTCGTCTACCATACCGTCTCCTATACCTGTTTCCGAACCTCCTTCCTCTCAAATCAATATTAAGACTACTTCTAAACCAAATGCGTCAGTGTCTCTATCCTCCATTAAAAGAGTTAAAAAGGATCCTCCTACACCTACTATCTCTCCTCCACCTCCTTCAATAGAACTGCTTCTGGATGAAATACGTGCTCTAAAGCCGTACATGACGGAAACGAATACTCGTCTACAAAGCTTGGAGGATAATTGGTTCTCACTGCAAAGCAAACTTAATTCTGTGGAACATCAAATCGAGTCGCTGCAGGTCTCTACACGACAAATCTCCCCTATGAAAACTGAAATCTTACAACTGCAGAAACAGGTTGAAAATCTCGAAAATCGCAGCAGACGTAATAACCTACGTATTTATGGCCTATCCGAAGGTTTGGAAGGATCTAATCCTATTGTCTTCTTTCAGTCTTTTATCCCACAATTGCTTGATATTCCAGTTTCTCCTCTTTTGAACATACAAAGAGCTCATAGATTGGGTCGTCCTCCCTCTACTTCTTCATCTCAGCCTAAACCGAGAGGTGTCATACTCTATTTCTTGGAGTATACTGACTTGATGAAGGTTTTGCAGGCAGTCAAAATCAAACGTCGCATCTTCTGGCAAGGTACACAACTATTTTTCTCACAGGACTACGCCAAATCCACCGCAGATAGAAGGAAAAGCTTTCTTGCAATGCGACCAGCACTACGAGAGTTAAATGCCAGATTCGGTTTGATGCATCCTTGCCTCTTGAAAGTAACTTATAAAAATAAAACCACCACATATGAAGACCCAGCTTTACTTCAGCGTTTTCTTGAAAACTGCAGACAGGAAACCATGGATCTTGCAGGACCATCTTCTTCCTGAGAACTTTATCACTTTTTCGTGTTAAATTGTTGTCATATATTTACTTTATCCCTTCCTTATACACGATAATTGAATTAATTTTCTCCTTTTTCCATGTTTTTCTTATTTCAGGTGTCGTCTCCCATCAGTACTTGCCCTTCATTGTTCTTCGTTCTTTATTGTTTAAATTATTTCACATCTTTTTTTATTCCTGAGAACGTTTCTTATCGTTTGATTATGTTATATTTGTAGTCATGTATTTATTTCATGTTTTCAGTGTTCATGACAGATAAACTAATCTTTCCTTTTTTCCCATATCTTTCCTTTTAGGCATTATCTATTTCCCTCCGACCCTTATCCTCCAGTGTTTAGTATTGTTTGGAATATTCCCTTCCTCGTGATCGCCCCCGGAAGTGTTAAGTTGGTTCGTCTCCTCGTCCTGTTGCCTCAACACCCTCCACCCATGTTTGAGTCTTTGGTATGTTTTGATGTTCTTCTTTTATCATTGTCTTATTTTTTCCTCTTTTATCCTTCCTTATCTTTCTTCCTTGCTCCACTTTCCTCTTTCCCTTATTTGGTTCCATCTCAACATCATTCTCCCTTCCTTTATTCTACCTCAATTCAATCTTTATCTGCTCACCATTTTCTTTTCTTCTGTTTTTCTTCAATTCAAAAATTGTTTCATTCTTATCTTTTCCAAATGGTTTCTACATTTCTTATCTTCGTATTTATTGTAAAAACTGTTCGAAAGGTTCTACTTTTTGATATTATCTTTGAATCCGTACTTATTATAACATGTATTCCAAAGTTTTTTACAGTCCTTATTTTTGTACTTAATACCTGTTTTATATGCTGTTCATATACTCATCGAATGTTTTTTCATAATGTTCAACTTTGTACTTTACTATATTTTCTATCTGGAAATATTTTTTTTGCAATGAATGGTTCAATTGAATTCTTATTTTATCTGATTTATATATGTTCCTAAAAGTCGTCACTTGGAATGTCAGAGGCTTAAATTCCCCTATTAAACGACAGAGAGTCCTCTCCCACTTAGCTAAAATGGATGTCAATATAGCTATGTTACAGGAGACACGTCTTACTGAAAGCGAATCGCTAAAACTTAAGAGGAATTGGGTAGGGAAATCTTTTTCTCACCAGGTGATGGTAAAAGAAATGGTGTCATAACTTTATGTCATAAAGCACTCAATGTTAAACTCCTCTCACAAGACTCAGACAGCGAAGGTAGATGGGTGTTTACTAATCTCTTGATAGGGAAAACCCCATATCCTTACTTAACATATATGCACCAACCACTGGGGATATCTCTTTCTGGGCCCACATTTCCACATTCCTCTTACAACATCCCACAGAAAACCTCATTCTTGCAGGTGATTGCAACCAAGTAATGGATCCCTTCCTTGATCGCAATTCTAAGGTCTCCTTCATCCCAAACAAATCCCATAAAGCTTTTTACGAACTATAGAACAGAGAAACTTGATTGATGCCTGGAGACTCTGCAATCCAACTTTAAGAGAATACTCCTTTTTTTCTCCGCCACATCAGACACAATCCAGAATTGATCATATTTTCATCACACGTAAGGTTTCCCAATCTTTGCTCTCAGCAGATATAGGGCCCATCCTCATTTCTGACCATGCTCCCGTTACGATTCAACTAGATATCCTCCAACAATCCACATCCCCGAAAAGATGGCGTTTCAACAACTCCTTACTTCTTGATCCCAACTTTAATGCCTCTTTCACCACTTTTGTTCATGAATTTTTTCAAAATAATCATACTGGAAAGCTTCCATTCTGTACAATCTGGGATGCCTTCAAAGCTACCGCCCGAGATTTCATCATGAGGTACTCATCCAATAAACGTAAATCTTTTAAAATAATACACAACACCCTTCTCACTAAAATCAAAACACTAGAACACGCATTCTACACCTCTAAAACAAAGACCTCTTTGGAAGATCTTATAAATGCAAAGATAGCTTTCAATAAATCCTCGACTGAGAGTTCCTCTTTATTTTTATTGAAGACGAGCGCAAAATACTATGGTGGCCAAAATAAATCGGGCAAATTATTAGCCAATTATCTTAAGATTAAGCAAAACAGGCTTCACATCGACTCCATTATAGCTGATAGTCAAACACCAAAGTATAAAGACTCCGAAATTCTTCAAGAATTTGTCCATTTCTACGAATCCCTCTACACACCAGAAACTATACCTTCGGATACAGCTATTCTTCAATACTTTTCCACTATCCAGAAACATGATGGTCCCTTTCCTAGTATGGACACTTTGGAATCTGACATTACACAAGATGAATTAATCGCTGCACTTAGGACTCTCAAAAAGATAAAGCCCCAGGTCCTGACGGTTTTACTGTGGAATTTTTCTTGCACTTCACCCAATTGCTTATCCCGTACTTACACTCTCTTATCTCCTCTTTCACTTCCTCTTGCAACTCATCAGGTTCCTTTCTAGAGGCATTTATATGTTTAATACCGAAAGACGGCAAAGACTCTAGATACTGCAAAAATTATAGACCCATCTCGTTAGTTAATGTGGATTATAAGATTTTTTCGAAATTACTAGCCATACGATTAGAACCGCTTCTCCCTTTACTGCTCGGCAAGGAGCAATCAGGCTTTGTTAAAGATCGTAGCATCACAGATAATACAAGATTGCTCTTCAGTATTTTATCCAGGATGTCCCACCACTCAGATTCACTAGCTGCAATTGCCCTTGATGCGGAGAAAGCCTTCGATAGAGTCTCATGGCCATTTATTTTCCATGCTCTTAAATGGTTCGGCTTTGGCCCAAAAATTATATCCCTGATTGCCTTATTATATTCAGAGCCTAAAGCAGCCATTTCCGCTAATGGCCTTGTATCTCCTTATTTCACTCTTCGCAGAGGTGTACGCCAAGGCTGCCCTTTATCTCCTTTTCTTTTTAATCTAGCGTTAGAACCTTTTCTTTCTCGTTTGCGACAGAATCAATCCATCACAGGTTTTACGTCCGAATCCCAACACATAAAATTAGCAGCCTATGCTGACGATATATTACTTTTCCTCTCTAATCCACAATCCTCACTCCCTGCCTTTCTACAAGAGGTTGAAGCCTACGGTTTAGTATCAGGGTATAAATTAAATACTGACAAGTGTGAGATTATGCCCCTAACTAAATACACGTTTAAGGAAGATTTTCAGATCTCCAATTTTACATGGAACTCCAAACATATAAAATACCTTGGCCTTTGTTTCTCTCCCTCCATACTCACATCTATTTCTCTCAACTTAGACAAATGTATGGATAAATTAAAAACGCTCACTGCAAGGTGGCATCCACTTCATCTCTCCTGGTGGGGTCGTTTGGACACCATCAAAATGATGCTCACCCCTATAGTTCTCTATATCATTTCTAACATACCATTACCTATTCCAACCAAACACTTTCACAAGATTAATTCTTTATTGACAACATTCTTATGGAACAACAAGAAACCAAGGATGGCATTACAAAAACTAACAAGACCAAAATCGGAAGGAGGCGTTAATTTTCCCCACTTTTCCAATTATCATAAAGCATTTCAATTGAAGCAGTTATCACATTGGTTATCTGACCATACATCCAACAGACCACTATGGGTCGACCTTGAAGCTTCATTTATAGAACCTTTTTCATTTCAAGAATATCTTTCTTTTACTCGTAAGCCTAAAAAAACCTCACACCAGTAATCAAACATTCATGTAAATTACTGCAAGCCACCCTTCCTCAAATCCCACACGATCTTAATACTTTTCTTAACTCCACAATTTGGCACAACAATCGGGTATTAATTAAAAATAAACCGATATATTGGAAAACTTGGAGAAACAAGGGCCTAATATGGGTACACCAGTTATATGACCAGGGCATACCCCACCACTTTTCGCAAGCACAGGAGTTGTACCATTTACCGACTTCTTTCAAACACAAGTTTTTAACCTTGCAAACTGCGATGTCCGATGCATCTGCTCAATTTTCACATACACCTTCTTTACCTTCCACCTCTCACAACATTTGGAACAGTTTTCTCCAATTACTCCCGAAGGCCTCTACCATTTATTCTCGCTTAACACAACTACCCATCAACAGAGATA
Organism: Calotriton arnoldi; assembly: GCA_963921515.1. Classification (NCBI taxonomy): domain Eukaryota; kingdom Metazoa; phylum Chordata; class Amphibia; order Caudata; family Salamandridae; genus Calotriton; species Calotriton arnoldi. Next base: position 2,019,409 of record CAWUFW010000497.1, read on the forward strand.
AGTCTAAAATAGAACTCTTTTGGGAGACTGACCTGGGAGTTGATTGGCCCGTCTCTTTTTGGAACAATATATGGCTAAAAATAAGAAAATCCTCTAGAGCAGCAAACACCACTCAAACAATTTTTTTCATCTATAACAGACTGCTCTTCACTCCCGCACATTTACATAAGATACATGCCACTATTCCTAGTTCATGTTGGTCATGCTCTCATGATTTTGCCGACCTGAAACACATGTTATTTTCATGCCCGAATGTTTTTAAGTTTTGGGAACAGGTTTGGTCTCAAATTACTACCATTTTCAAAACCAAAACTCCCCTATCCTTTGTTAATATTTTCTTAGGTAGCCTGTCTCCTGACTGGCAGAGTAGTCACTCACGACTCCAAATCATTGATTTACTATTAGCCGTTGCTTTTCAGCAGATAACAAAGAATTGGAAAGACACCTCCAAATTATCATATCTTGCCTGGTGGTATGCTATCTGCCACAATCATAGATTAGACACGACTCTTGTCCATCCAATTTCACTTGCCACAAAACGATTACACCTATGGGCTCCTGTCACACACTTTTTAGATGATAGTGCGAAAAAGTCCTTTACTCCCCAGCCTTTGTTCCAAGAAGTTGCTAAGCCTCCTTGACTTCCTTTATTTTGTACTAGAATTGTTTAATATCCTCTCTTAATACTATTTATATGATACCATATTGAGATAACATTACACCTTCCTTTTGTTCTTTATTGCTGTTTAAATATGAACCAGACTTCCTCCGCCTTTCGATTTATTTACCTTCCAATATGTTTTCTTTTTTTCTTTCATTCCAATGTAACTATATATTATTATTACCCTTCATTTATCTATTCATTTATTTATCTCTCCTTTAATTGATTATATGTACGAAGTGATGTTGATTAATTGATTTTCTTCAATAAACTTACTTTTGAAACTTAAAATAGTCTACCATCACTGTCATGAGTTTGTGATTCTAACGAAACATTCGCTTTTTTAGCTATCAAGGTGATCACCCCCTTCCTTTTATGATCCGCCGGTGAACAAGCAATTTGTGAAATCCAATTATGCTTAATAAAAGTAGCATCTTCTTTGGATAATTTTGTTTCTTGTAGTAAAATGATGTCCCCTTTGGTTTTAGCTAAATAATCAAATATTTTTCGCCGTTTAATTGGGTGATTGAGCCCTTTAACATTTAATGATATTATATTGAGATCCTCTGCAATATTGCATGACCTAGGTTGTGCCATCACAAATACGATTGATAACAAGGTGTACTAAACACGTACGTTATAGAAAAGGTGCTGACTTCCACAGTAAACACTAAGGGGCCGATTCCGATTCGGGCCGGAAATCTCTCCGACCGAGCCGGACCCGGAGAAATTTCCGACCGAATCGGACCCGTGCAGCCCGACCGAACGAGTACGATGCGCACGTATGCCATCGGACTCGAGTCGGTCGGACTCCCATTGAAGTCAATGGGAGCCGGTCGTACAACGCGTACGCGGGCTCCCATTGACTCAATGGGTGCGAGGCGGACAAGGGCGCCCCCTACAGCGTGTACGCGGCGAAGCGATTCGTGCCGTACACGCACAGGTAGGGGGGACCCATGGGTCCCCCCTGTGTGCGACTCGCGCGGCTACGCGTACAGGGGGGTCCGACACGGACCCCCAAAGTACGGCTCCGACTGCTCTTTCGAGCCGGAGTGCGTGGCTCGGTCGGACTGCTCGCGGAGCGCATCGTACTTACCCGGCCGGGGAACGTCTCCATTGCGCGGTGCGAGTCGAGTCCAAGCGAGTCGGTCGGTGCGGTTAGACCCGGGAACGAGTCGGTCGGAGCGGTCGGGACGCCCGGACGAGTCGGTCGGCGATTTCGCATCGTACTCGCTCGCCCGGACGCACGTACGAATCGGTCGGGAAACAGGGCTCCGAATCGGATCCGGTTAAGCCGAATCCGATTCGGAGCCCTACCGGCCGAGATTGGAATCGGCCCCTAAGTCATTTTCATAAAACGCAATCACTGCATAAATATAACCTGTTGTGGCAAGAAAGAAACTATAAATGCCAACCATAATTATGTATGAAATAGCACATAGGTACTCTTGTCTAATAGGGCCAAGGTACAGCCCGACTAATAATAGAGAAAAGACAGCAAACAGAAGAAAAGAGAAGGAACAAAATAATAAAAAATAAAAGGAAATACCCAAGAAACAAAACACAGCACATCTAGTAACATTCCTCATATTCTGGGGATTCCCCAAACCCAAACACCCCTCATCCCCCTCCCTCCCCACCCAACCCTGCAAACCTCGAATGTAGGAGGTGCGACGACAGGAGCGTCAAACTGTTGAGCGGATATTGAGTTACATCAACATTATTAAGATTTCCAGAGATTTACATATGAAGTGAATCAGATTAAGTAGGACATCAGAACGTCATAAGAGGCAATCTGGCTCATAAGCAAGGCTTCTATCTAGGGCAAAAAGTAAAGTAACCACCCCTTTTAACCATCTTATAACGCAATGAGTGTAGCAGCAATAATCAAACTCTATGCTTGGAAAACACATCTATGAGTAAAGATCTGACCACAAAATTCTCAAACCCACACGAGCTAAGCACATAAAATAACAGATTACGTGTTTATACAGTGCTACAACCACTGACTAAGCACAGAACGAACATTAACTGTTATCCGGTTAATAAAGGATATGTAGATATCATGACTTTCTTTTATTGGAGGAAGATTGGGCAGAGTCCATGTCTTGAGGTGGTGACCCTTCTAGAAAGTTCAGCAAATCTTTAGGGTCCATAAAGTAGTGACGGCGATCATTGGCTATGATTCTAAATTTAGTTGGGCCTACAAAGGAGAATTGAATGTTATTAGCTCTGAGTTTGTCTCTCAGGATGAGAAACCCCTTTCTGGTATCCACTGTAGGCTTGGAGAAGTCCTGCATAAAAATTATTTTGTGTTCATTCCAAATCAGTTGGCGACTTTTACGGGCAAAGCTGAAGATAGCTTCAGTGTGCTGAAATCTCAGTGGCTTACAGATAATAGGGCGGGTTATTTGACGTGAAGAAGAATTAAAAGTTGGCACTCTATGTGCACGGTCTAACTCAAAAGGGTTCGAAAATTTTATACCAGTAAACTGAGGTATCCAGTCTTCCAGAAAAGCTATACATGAATCCGCTGAATCTTCTGAGCCTTCCGGAACACCTAAAATCCTTATGTTACCTCTTCTATTTCTATCTTCAAGTTCGGCTGTTTGTTTTCTGAGGGTGGCTGTAGTATCACTAAAGGATTTCATCTCTTTGCTGGTTTTAATAGAAACATCTTCAACATCACTGATTCTCTGTTCAGCTGCTGCCAGTTTAGAATTGATTGCACTCATGTCTGCTCTGATTGCCGTAAGTTCTAACTGCATAGTGTCCGTATTTTGTTTGGTGGACTTAGCAAGATCATGTACATCTGCGAGTTTTTTAAGAATCATATCCATCGTACTACTCATGTCAGCTTTCGCTTTGATGGGAGAATCAGATGGTGAAGGTTCCCCTTTGTTTTTTTTAAACTGCATTCTAGACTCTTTTTCAGCCATTATAGCGGTGAAGAATTGGAAGGATATATTCCTTCTCAGTGTAGGTTTACTCGCACAAGAGAAGATGCAGGTAAAAGGCTGATAGCAATGGAGCCCTGTGTAATCGATCAATGCCCTCTATATCAGCCGTTAAACTGAAGTAAATCCACTCCTCAGTGCATGTACACCACTGAGTCGCACAATCAGTAAGAAGGGAATGATCTGACTCCGTCAGCTTCACTTATGGGGAAAGAGACACCAAGAGCTACTCTAGTAAATGTTTCCAAAATTAAATCAAGCATATAACTGAAGGCGTCACACACTTGTATGTCAGAAACATGACTCTGGTTTAATATAAAGCCCCTCTCTTATCAAATTGCTGGCCAAGGAAAGGATCAAACGTATACTAGCTCTCCATTTGCTATATGAGGCATTTAGGAACCCAGTAGTGTCAAGATCGGTTCAGACAGACCTAAAGCATAAATGCAAACCTTCTGCATCTCCTTTAGTAAAGATACCAACAAAGATCTTCCAGCAACAAACACACTCATCTGTCGGGTCGGATCTTGATAGAGATACACGGTGATCCTTCCTCTCGAGTAGGCACCATGTCAAGGTCAGGCAAGAAACAACAGTGCGGAAGTAAATCCTGCAGAGCGGCGCCACATTGAAACGATCCAGGGTTAATCAACCAGTCCTCTCCTACATCAGCTCACAAGTTCTCCTTTCATTCCATGCAGCGCGTCTAAGGAACAAAGACTCCTCTCATCGGGTGCGCGATGCCGCCATTTTAGGGTCAGGCCGCATATCACTTAGCTCGCATTATCGACCCTACATTATGAAATAATTAGCAGTTGCCTCACCGGACATGAAATGAAGATGTAGGTATGACAAGCCGATCTTCAACAGGGCTCAAAGTGATCTCATCTAACCGCCACGGCTTCCGACAAACGATCAGCTCCGTCCGCCATTTTGAGCCACAGCATACAGCTCGGGGAAAACTCGTTCACGGTCCGATTTCGTGAATTTGCCGACAAAGTTCAGATGAAGTCAACAATGAACGCAGCAAGTGCTCCGAAATCAATTTCCATCACATCAAGGCATCGATAATACCATTATCTCGGGAAATCAAGCGCTGATGCTCCGCACCCGACAGAGCGACGGGATCAGGCAGCCATCGGCTCTGCCGTCCAAGCCACGCCCTCTTACACTTATTCTAATTGAAGAAGAGGGACATATCAGAAGAGACTTGCAGGCAGGTGTGTTGGCATTCTAGCAGTGATATTTTTATTTATTGGGCACATACAATGTGACTTAGAATTCTCCTTTTAGGCAATAACTGCACCTATGGAGTAGTCCTTTGGTGCAAAAGGTAGTGTTCTAAAGCTAGGATGGTGAGCAGTTTTGTGGATCTGGCGGTGATATTGTGTTCTTGCTTGTGCTGGGAAACAACTGCTCTACATTTCACGTTGAGTAGACTACCCCTACAATACAGTTTGAATAGCCGAACAGTTCATTTGCAAATTATGGCTCAGTATTTATCTAATTTAAGGCACAGAGTGTGATTGCTGGCAGCAGTGGATTGAAATTAACACAGCACAGCAGGAGTACTGGTTTTCTGACTTGCATACTCAAAGCACCCCAGTACTGCATAAAACTTAGTGCAACAAACAAAAAAGTGCAGAAAAATACTTGAATTAATCTCAGCCACTGGTGATCGGTAGGGGAGCTTTCCAGTCCATCATTTTTTCACCCGCACTGCCTCTCAGGAAAGTGCAAATCAGTTGTAGCCCTGCTTTAATAGGAGCAGTCCGGACTGAAGTGACAGGACAAGTCTGGGGTTGATTCTCTTCCTGTTCAGAGGGGACCGGACCCGACAGTTTGTGTTGGGCTGTCTCTGTTGGCGCAGGACCAAAACAGACTTGCATGAGCCTTGTTTCTGTCTGAGGTGGCATGGTGAGCAACAAAACAACAGACTGGAATGTGATCCCAAGTAATTACTGTGGAGCTTAGATTAATTCAAGTGTTCCAGGCATCATCTCCCCACCCCCAAATAAAATTTAGTGGCATAACGTAACAATTATGAAGGACAGCTATGGTATGACTGTAGTTAACTGGAAACTCAATAGATCTTACAGTTCAACAGACTGATGGATTTGATGATTTAAAAGTGTAATTTAACAATATAGAGCAATATGGTTATCAGTGCAGGGCTGGATGATTAGCTGGCCAGTCTACTTGTTGATGTGAGGCTGGCTTACGCTTTGTGACATTATCATAAAAAATGCTTTAGTTACTGTTTTGTAGGTGATGGGCAATTTTATTATTGTGGAAAGTGGATGAGACTTAAGACCATATGAAAATCGACTCTTGTGGTGACATCTTTTATTGCACCCGATTTAAATGTGCCATCCGGTCCATTTGTTCTATAAAATGATTATATAGGTGAGAAACGAGACCACTACTTGAGTTAGTGCACTATATCCGCCACAGGGAAACCCCGATCCAACCAACTCATTGACAACCACATTAAATACCCTATTTCAGACCATCAAGTGCACATGCACTATCCGCAATGAGTTTTTCATTCCTTTTTGCAGTAACGCCAAAAACTCTTTAATTGATTATGGATATCATAGTACTGCAGTAGCATCTTACAAAAGCATTGTTGTTGTACCTGGAAGTACCCCCTTTATTACTGCTAGCTAAACACTATGACCTTGCATTCTTTTTTCTTGACTTTTTTTCCCATTTTAAGTGAATAGATTACAACTTCGGTTGTGAAGTGTGTAGAACAGACAAGCCAATGTGCACCAGAACTGACCCCTGAGGTTAGGCAAATTTCACTACCAGTTTATTTTTTTAAAGTATAAGTATGTTCACAGCGACGGTCTTCAGAAATTGAACAGATACAGATAGATTGAGTTATTATCTACAATTCCAGGCTGGAGGACAACAGCCAGATACTTCCACAACATTCACACACTAAATCTAAACTTATAAAATCATGCTTGGAACGTTTCACGTAAAAAAAACTTTAAACGGACAGCGGGAATCCGATTTCGTTGTCAACCGAATCACTGTATATTTTTTCATTTATATAGATGCTAATAGTGCAACCAGGGCCTAAAAGCCTGTTCAAAACATCAGTATAAAATATTTTTACAATATTGGCTCAAAAAGCAACACAAGCAGTTACAGGAAGCAGAATGTGTCATACAGACCGGTGAGTTAAGGACACTTCAGATATCCGTGTGACCTGCAGCTCACAGGCGCCTACCAAGACTGGGCTCCCATACTTCGGAGGTTGCGTGCTTGCAGGTGTCGAAACTCTGGTTTTAATTGTTCTATAAAAGGTACTATTCTTAGCAATTTTCAGATTGTATGTGTACAGGGCAGGTTCAAAGGCAAACCTCTGGCTTGAACTGCCACTGTTTCCCCATCAGGCATTGGACGTTGCATATTAGCCAGAAGTGGTACTGAGAGGAATCCTGAAATGCCACACAAAAAGCAAGCTATCAGGAAACATCCACCCTGCTTTGGCACAAGTAAAAGCAGACCCACTGAAATGTACAACAAAGCACCACCCAGCGCCCAATGTGTACCTCTGGTCGCCGGTGAGGTGACGGCAGGAATGCTGCAACCAGAGCTGGAGTTAGCATTGCAAGGCCTTGGATACAGTGACAGGAATAGCAAGAGCAGATTAAAGCACCACACCCATTACTGATGGTGTTCCCACTACGGCTGCTTGGGGCGTTTTTCAAAGAATTTAACACTTTACTGTATACAAATCAGCACTAATGTTAAAAAAAAAATGTATGTGACCACATTAAAACATATTACTTCAATCTACCTCAAAGAAACTGGAGTGACGGCATGGAATGGTTTGCTTCAGTGCAAAATAACCACTAACACTGGACTAACCACTAACCTCGGGGTCCGCAGCAGCGTGCTGCCCGGCGCAAAGCGCTTCAGCACCTCGTCAGTGGTAGTAAGAGCTATAAGAGCTATATAAATGCCATATATACAACGGTCTTCTCTTCGAATTGCTTAGCTTTGTGCCTCTATTGGGGCCATTTCGGGTATAAGTCTGTTTTCTGTCGATTTCTCTCTTGACACACTTTTACTTGTGGTTGTTCAATTTCCACTGAATCATTATCTTTAATAACAGTAGTTTCCACAGCTTTGCTTTTCTTAAATCCTTCACAGCACTACTGGCAGCATTTTTTGTTTCTAATGTTACTCAAGTTCAAGTTTATTTATTTATGATCTCGGAACTCCATAGAGATCCACATAAACTGAAAAACCAACAACATATAATGTTACTCTTTAGCCTGCCTCTCCGATCTCAAGTCAAGCTACTCACATTCTGCGGACGGAAATAACGCATTCCGACACTTTTACTTTTTAAAATGTTATTCATTCTTTTAAAAAAAACACGACGGTTCTGTTTTCTAACATAACACACCATTAATATCACTATGTAAGTAATGCTTTCTCTAAAGCAGGTGCCTTCCACCATGTACTTCTGAAAAATGTGCACAATTTGTAAAACTGTGTCGATATACTTAATAAAACAAATTTAAGTGACAGGACAGGACTTGAATATTATCTTTCGCTACTTTTCACTAACAAAAAGAAGAGGTTATGGAAAAGAACCTCGCATCTATCGTAATGGCAAATGACGTGTACTATATATCTGCGACTTCAGTAGTGGTCTGCAAATGGCATTTTCCTAAGCTTATTTTAAAAGGTCCAACCTTTATTATACCTGGAGATGGTTAGCGATGCCCTCCCTGCTAATTATGCATCAACTCTACCTTCAGAAGAAGAATTGGCAAAGCCAATAGGTCTCGCTTTGTTGACCTATTGGCTTTGCTAATGCCGTGCAACATAGGCAAAAGAGGAACGATGACGTTAATGGGCTAGATGCTTTTATTTATACATACTTTTAATTACTGATCCAAGATGGCAGACACTGCTTGGAAAGGTAAATAAAAAATTAAAATCACTTATGCAAAAGTGATTTTTGGCAATAGATTGGCCCGGTAGCAAATGACACTAAATTCAAAGCATTTACTTTGAGGACCAAGTGAAAAGTGGGTGGAGGGACGAAATGGGGAACATGCAGGGGGAGCAATGAAAGAGCTTTAAGCCAACTGGGGAAGGGGGAATTAAAAAATAGTAACAGATAAGTGGGTTAAATAAAGGATAGGTTGGAGGGAGGCGGGAGTAACTTTGAGCCCATGGGGGTGTATAGCGGGTATTTAAAGGAAGAAGCAGCACACAAATGAGAGAATAAGTAGGGAAAGGAGGAAGCAACATGAAGCAACTAGTGAGTGGGTATTTGGGTAGGAAGCAGGACATATGCAAAAGAGTAAGAAAACATATTCTCCTGCAGTGCTTGAAATAGAAAAAAAAGTATTTCCCTAAATGTGAGCACTGGAAGGATAGAAGCCAGCCAATCAAAGGATGGTAAAGAGGCTATGCTCCAAGAGAGGGAACAAACAGAAGAGGAAGGCAAGTTATCGAGTAAGGATGCAAGTGAATGAGAGTAACAATAAAAACGAATAAACAGTAAACAATTGGTAGGCTCTAAGCCCACTGTAAGTTTTCAGTATGGTCCACAAGAGGTCTTTTGCACACAGACTGCTAAGAGCTGACTGTATGCAAGACCTAAGATGAAGCAAACTTGCTCATAGCGTCTTCGTTATGATTCAGATGGGGTGCTATCACTCAGCCGAAGTGGGGACTGGGGCACTCAATGGCGGGGGCGGGAGTTTCACAAAGCATTGGCCACCAAATAACTCAAAATCACTGTTGATCTTAAGCTACCAAATTATTATAATAAATTACACTTGCTCACATCGACTTTCTCATTGGCTGTCTCTGCACTCTGCAAGGGGGTCCCATTATTGGCAGCATCGGCGTCAATACGCAAAAGAAAGAGTTCCCAGACAAAGAGGTTAGGAGAGTTGTTTAGAGTATTACCAAAACCAAAAATTTGCTTACATTTTTTCAGCGGGCTTAATGAGTTTCTCTGATTTTATACAAATGCCCAGTGTTGAGAATGTTCCCAAAACAACTTTAACTGATCAGGAGCACTTTGAGATATTGAGGAAAAAGAGAAACAAGAAATGTACTTGGTTCAGATTGCCTGCCCCTTTACAGACCTGTACTACCTCACTTTTTAGCGCACCAATGGGTGGATCAAGAAGCTGAAAATAGAACAGCTATGTTACATACAGGCACCTGTCATCACAGGCTGATCGAATAGAAAATTACTTCCTTAACAACATGTGCACTCAATAGTCCATCAACCAGTAATGCCTGCTACAAGCTCGCGCATCAAGGCTATAATCCCTAAGTGACCATTCAGTCAGCTTGTGTCACGGTCTACTCTATATGAACAATTTACATTTATGATGCTTTCTTTCAAGGCAGCATCATAGTCCAGTTATTGCAAAATTATTTGCACCACTGCACAAGCCATATTATGTCTAAGCCAGGTTGCATTCTTGTAGTGGAGAAACATAACAGCGGATGAAATTACGTTTGTTCTAATATCAGGTAACTACTTCTGGACGCAGAAGAGAACTCATGCTAGAATTCCCTGAGAACTGCCGAATTATGGTTTTATAATTAAGTGCCTTTAAATAAAGACAATTTGATAGTCACTTTCAATGTTGGAATGCGGTTCTGGAAAGAATGATGAACAGGATTGGTATCTAGATTCTGTGTGAATCAGAAATTGAATTGATGGTCATAAATGACAACTACATCTAAAGGACATTTAGTTATAAAACTATTCTCAGACGAAAATTCTATTGCTGTGGATTGGGACAGAAGGAACCTGCAGCTTTACTACCGTAGTCTTCCTGACTGTCGAAGATGTTAGCTGTGCAATTTTAACAACTAACATTTGCAGTCCAGAACATTAATCATTACCTGCTCACCAATTTCAAATGCACGCTGGAAAACAACTGCTTATTCTCATTGAAACTCATGGCCCTCAATGTGTTCTTTGAGTTTCTTCAAAACTGCTAGCCAGAGACAATGGATCTACTGGACTGTGCATGTTTATCAGATGGAAAAAGACCTTTGTGCAATACAGATCCCATTCAATAACTGTGTAATAACCTACTCCAGTGATGGGCGATTAAAAGCTACCTACTGTTAAAACTCACGTACAATGGAGGTTGCGGTGAATTTGCTTGTAGATAGTCTACAGGATTTGAGACAGCAGCTCTATAAACTTATACTGAGACTGCTTACCCATCTACCTGATACTCTGACATATCATCAAAATACAGTGAATACATTATGTAGATAAAATAAAGGTATTCTTGTTCTAATTAACCATGATGGAATTTTATGGACTCAAAAGTTCATACAGCTGTTTGCATCTTCAAAAGTATATAATTAAATGATATATGTCTCGTTGCAAGTTGTTCTCTTGACATTTGGAGGGCTTTCTTACAGAATTTTCCATATCTAAGAGGAAAGAAAAATATTAAGGGATCTGACGACACACCCTGCAATGGAAATAGATTTAGGAGGAGGAACTAGATGGAAATGCAAATGCCACCTGCCATTGTTACCTAAAGCACAAGAATGGGATTTCATTGACATTTCATTTGAACAGGACGTTGCCGATTTACAATGGGGGTGCTTTAGGGTGGTTTTGTTTCTGCAGCACAACACGTGGTTTTAATGTGGACCAGAAACTTCAAGAGGTGGGTCAAAAAATACTGGACAATGAAGTAAGGAATGCAATACATTCTACACAAAATGTATTCTCCCTTACTTTAGGAAACAACCTTAACTTGTTAAAAGGTTTGGCGACTTTGCAGTCTGCTCCTCCAATAATTTGCAGCACTTTCTAAGTGACGTAATAGCTGTTTAAACAATCAAATTGATCTTATGTTCACCTCCAAGACCTCCGAGCAGCCTGAACTGGGGTTAAATATATACAAGCAACCACATAACATCACATTACCTTACCTACTCCCCCATGATACTCCTAACTCCTTCCTTCCCGAGGTAAAATGTATTTTTGTTAACAAAACATTTCTAGAGAAACACTAAGTGCTAACAAATCAGTACAACTGCCTCAAACTCAACACAGGCAAAACAGAAGTACTGATCTTCTGGAACAACACCTCCCCATGGAACATCTCCTGGTGGCCTGCTGAACTAGGACCATCATCCACTCCTACAAACCACGCCCCAGAACATCAGCATCATCCTGGACAGCAAACTCACCATGAAAAACAAGATTAATGCAGTCTCCTCCGCCTGCTTCCCTACTCTTTGCATGATCCGAAAGATCATTAGATGGTTCCCTGTTAGCACCAGATGCACCGTCACTCAAGCTCTCATTACCAGACGCCTTGACTACGACAACACATTCCATGCAGGAATTACCACATGCTAAAAAGACTGCAGAGCATACAGAACTCAGCGGCTAGGCTCATCCTCGACCTCCCTAAACAAACACACATACCTCCACACCTCAAGAAGCTCCACTGGCTCCCCGTCCACAAGAGATGTCAATTCAAGATACTGACCCACGCCTACAAATCCCTGCACAACCTAGGCCCAGCATATATCAACTACCACCTGAGATTCCATCAACCCTCCAGACACTTGCGCTCCACCTCCCTCTCCCTTGCTCACACCCCGCATCCGCCGAAGCAACAGTGAAATATGCTCCTTCTCCTACTTTGCCGCAAAGTCCTGGAGCAGCCTCTCCCTCCGGGCCTCACGCTCCCTTCAGGAATCCAGAAAGGGACTAAAGGCCTGGTTGTGGAACTGATTCCAACCGATCACAGCTTGGCTGTCAGCGCCGGGATACCCTCGCAGGTGGTTAGCAATGCTTTATAAATCCAATTTGATTGAGTACATTAGATCATAGGCACGCAAGTAGACACACAGCATTGGTGAATAGGTAATGTATGTGCTATGCCCGCAGCCATGATGATACCTTAGAGGCTGGAAATAGAATATAAATATCCCATAATTGCAATTATGCACTAAAACCTATATACGGTTATGCATAAATCCTCAATTTGTGTAATTGTGTACTTTTATTCTCAGGTTTTAATTCTTGTTTTAAAAAAGCCAATAACTTCTTTATGCCAAAGCATACGCTAATAAAAGTTCAGCCAGTAAAATACAAGTTATTTTTCATGGCATATTTGCTTATATTTTTGAGAAACTACCTTTCAGCATCAGACATTCCAGGCAGGGATCTTCATGATTACTTTGAATAGTGTATGTTACTGGTAACAGAGATACAACAATCACAAATAGCTTTCATCCAAGTCAATAATTAGTGCTTTACACATTATGTCCATGTTCTGTTATCAATCCAACAGTGCAGATACTCAACATTCCCATTCTTTAAATACCAAAAACACTAATTTCTTAATCTTTATCATAATACAAATAAGGCCAAATACATTAAACTGTTAACCTCTATTCCCCAAATGAAATCCAATACTTTTCCAATGAAAATTCAGATCACAGCAAATACAGCAACATACTTCAGTCTTCTAAATTGGAAACAGACATTTTAATATTAGGGCATACACCATTATTTCATCACATTCAACAGAACAAGGCACATCTCTGAAAAAGCACTGAGTCAGTACAGTAAGTTGGATAAAAAAGGGGCAGGCTTTAAAAGGAGCGCAGCCAAAAAATGCTCAGCTAGGAATACTTTCTAAAAGATTTGGGGCCAAATGTACGCCCATGTCATTTAGCGACTCGCAAATTGCGCTCAATTACGAGTCGCAATTTGCGAGTCGCTAAATGCCATGTACAACAGTGTCTGAGACACTGTTAGCGATTCCTAATGGGGTCGTAAATTGCATGCCTCATGCATATTAATGAGGCACTCACAATCTGCGACCCCATTAGGAATGGCTGGCCCTCCTAGGTATGGTGGCCTGCTGGGCTCAGCAGACCTCCATGTCTGGGACTGCTTTTAAATAAAGCAGTTTTGTTTTTTTAAATGCAGCCCGTTTTCCTTAAAGGAAAACGGGATGCATTTAAAAAAAGAAAAATGAAACGTTTTCGTTTCATTTTTTAAGGGCAGGTAGTGGTCCCTGGGACCACTGCCTGCCCCTAAAAAATATTTTCCCCTGCATTCGCAAAGGGGAAGGGGTCCCCTGGGGACCCCTTCCCATTTGCGAGTGCTTTACCACCCTCTTGTAGAGGGGGGTAATTTCCGAGTGTTTTGCGACCGCAATTGCGGTCGCACAACATTCTTACATAGGCCTGACTCGCTATTAGGAAGGGACGCCGTTGGAACGCCCCTTCCTAATAGCAACTCAAAATTCCTATTTAGCGAGTCGCAAAAAAATTGCAACTGGCTAAATAGGGATTGTACATGGCCCTATTAGATTTTGCATGCGCAAACGGGTCGCAAACCCGTTTGCGCATGCAAAATAGGGTCGTACATCTGGCCCTTTATCAAGAATCCGATGCTTGCCAAAGGACACTGCCTTACAGTATATGGAAGCCTCCCTTTGCTGTGAGGTTTCTGTTACTGCACAGAAACATGACATAAGCATACGACTAAAACAATCAGGTCCTTCTGGCTTTGTCAATGATAGTTAGCGGTATAAGATAAAATAAATAACAATGATAATGTTGTAAATAATTAGAATTGAAAATATTTTAATTCTTAAAGTATGAAGATGTAAAATAAACATTTGTAAGGTCTGTGTTAAAGTGCTCTTTTCAGTGTCTTAATAACTCCTGGTCTCTCTTTCACACTTTCCTCTGCAATTCACTATAAGCTAGACGCTTATACCCTTTTTCTCCACACATCTTTCATAGGTCCTTCATCTGTTCTGAAAACTGTGAATGAAAAAGTGCCCTTGACATAAAATTGTTTTCCTCTCCTTCCTTTCTACCGAATGACCCTCTCCTTACCATCAATCATCTGCATGCCTCCTCTCTCTGAGTATAGCTACTTTAAGTCACATGACCGACTGCATCATTCTTCTTTTTTTCTTCAATTTGCCCACGCCTAATTTTAATGTGTACTACTTATGCTTCTATGAAACTATGGGCCAGTCATACTATAATACAGGTCAAAAAAAGGCGTCATAAACTGTGCACAGATTTTTTGCTACCAGCATCTAATTTTGCAAACTAACCTCTGTACTAATAGGTCAGCTTGCAAAGTAAAGAATCATAGGGAAGGATAACGAGTATGAATTAGGCAAGCCGCAATTTGCGATCTCTACAATTGACTTCAGTAAGAGGCCTGGTGATCTGCATGGGACAACAAACTACCATCTCTGCCTTTTAAAAAATTTTTTTTTTTTTTTTTAAATAGCAACCTAATTTCGTTTAAGTAAAAGGGGGTGCTATTGCTTTTTTTTTTTTTTTAAAGTCACTTAGAAAAACTTCAATGAGAGTTTGCAGTGGTCTACCCCCACGGCCAGGGTTTCTATTAACGGGGGATTGACCGAACAAATAAAAATCACGTGGGGGACCCGACAAGGCTGCCCCTGTTCCCCACTACTTTTCGCTATATATATCGACCCGTTTATTAAAAAACTTGAAGGAAATCAGGCTATACCGGCAGTGAGTAGATTCGGCCTAGAAACCAAAGTTATGGCCTATGCCGATGATTTGGCTCTAGTCACGCCGGATCCAAAGAAAACCATTCTAGAAATCGAGGCAGAGGCTCATGTATTTGGTTCCTTATCTGGAAATAAACTAAATCAAGGAAAAACCCAAATTATAATCAATAAAAATATCACCTGGAACGATGGAAGAGTAGTGGCCAAAGCTAAATATCTAGGCATTGACATCCTGGCTGATATCGATCTGATAGTTAGCCAGAATACGGATCCTCTTATTTTAGAGACAAGGAAAGCCTTGAGCCGTCTTAATAATCTACATCTTTCTATTGTTGGGCGTTGCAATTTGATGAAGATGATTTTTTCCCCAAGAAATTTATATTTGTTTAGGGCTATACCCTTGGAGTTTAATAAATCAACACTCTCAAGGTTCGAAAGGCTATTCTCTCAATTTGTGTGGGCATTTTCCCAACCCAGAAGGGCTTTTAAATTCCTGTCTTTATCTCGGGAAAGAGGAGGGTGGGCTTTACCTAACTTAAAACTATATTATTGGGCTACTGTTTTACAATCATGTCCCATACTGCTGCAAGACCCCCCCTCAATTCATGCTGTAGGTTTGCCCTCACCTTTTGAACTCCTGCTCGGTCCCGACGCTTGGGGTTGTCTGTGGCGACAGCTGGAATTTGGATACTATAGAAGGGTCAAATTCAAGACCCTTCTAGGTGTCTATAAAGTTTTTTCAGCGGCACGTAAGAATCTAGGTATTGGGAGACTGAACTTTTACACTCCTGTTAAAAACAATCCTAACTTACCTGATATCTTTGGTCCTTCATACTTCCAAACTTGGATAGATAAAGGAGTAAAAAAATTAGGAGACCTTTGTTCATCTGAGGAGGTCTTGCCATTTGAAGTCCTTCAATCCCTTTATGATCTAGACAATAGGGACTCTTTCAAATATCTTGCTATTAAATCTTTTTTTCTCGGAAGACAGGGGGCCTTCAGGTTTTGCCAACTGTGAATTGATCGAGAAACTTTGCGGAACCATACCTCCACGTATTGGTATTATTTATAATTTTTTAATGGTTTAATGCCCGACGACCTGCTTATAGTTTCAACCAAGTGGCAACAGAAATTGAACATCTCTAACAATGTTTTCTGTTTGGCGCTTAAGTACGCTCAAAATGATCTGCTGTCTGCCAGCCTTCAGGCACAGTTCTTTAAAACCTGCTTCTTTCTATATTTCACCTCTTCTAGGATTGCGAAATGGGGGACTGGGAAAGGTACATATTGTCCGCGCTGTGGTGAATTTAGGGCTGATTCAATCCACATGTTTGCTACATGTGTTAAGTTAGGACCATTAATAAACAAAATTCAATGCTTCCTTGGTCAGGTGCTATCCCACAATATACTTATAACACCTTCCATTATTTTATTGGGCACACATGATTCAATAGATAGAAAGAACGGAGGGGCCTTAATTTTCATCGCCATGGCTACTCTTAGATTGTGTATTGCATCTGCCTGGTTGGATCTTAACTCCCCAATATTTACGCATTGGCTAGCTCGGTTTTATTCTATTTACTCGCTTGAAAAGGTAATATATGCTAAAAAGGGACGTCGAGCAAAAAAAAAAAAAAGGATTAAGCATCTGGGACCCTCTTTCTCGTTGGCTCAATCAGTCAAGCTCTTAAACTAGCTAGGAGAGTGTTTCAGGTTTATTCCTTTACTTTTATCAGTTAAATCAGGAAATATTTTTATCTTTAAATAGGTGCTAATCATCCTGATGCGGTCTTTGTTTCTATGCACTAGTCACTTTATTCTATGTGTCTTAGTAATTCTCCATAATATTTAGTCTATTGGGGTGTTTTTATTCTTTTTTAAAGATGTATTGCTGCACTGGTCACTTTATTTCGTGGTTTTTTTTATCAAACTGATTAATTAATGGTACATTGAACTTTGTTATTATGATATTTGTGCACTTATATTATTTATTAATATAGGTTCTTAAGGACTTGGCATCTGCCTTATAGTCTCAGTCTTGGGGGGGGGGGGAGAGGAAGGGGAGGGTTGCTGCACTTTGTACAAATGTCTTCTCTGTTATTTATTTTTTTGTCACTGCAATTGGAAAAATGAAAATAAAAAAATAAAATTAAAAAAGAGAGTTTGCAGTGGTCCCCTATGCCACTGCCTACTCTCCCTGCAGCTGCCAACCTGATTTCTAAAAG
Source organism: Calotriton arnoldi (assembly GCA_963921515.1). NCBI lineage: Eukaryota > Metazoa > Chordata > Amphibia > Caudata > Salamandridae > Calotriton > Calotriton arnoldi. The sequence goes on from CAWUFW010000497.1 coordinate 2,036,816, forward strand.
GGAAGTGGTCTATAGGTGACAGACCCCCCTTTGCGAATCAACTACCACCCCAATTTGCGAGTCGATAACTTTTCAATGGTATGCGCGTAACAATTTGCAAGTTGGAAGGAATCCTGAAAATACAATTTCTAAACTCTTTTACATTTTGGAAACACTTTTCCAGCTAGTTTCAAACCCTGTGGCTTTGCAAATCGCAGGGTTTGCAACCACAAAATCCATTAGTCCATCTGGCTCCAAATCCCTGCAACATACAATACATAATCTCATCTAGCCAACTATTCAGCCCATTAACTATCTGCACGAACTCACATATCTCATCCCACTAATGATCACACCTAACTCATATTAATTAATCTACCAATAATGCATAGAATGGTTTCCTTGAGAGCACAAGTCTAATCCCGATAACCAACAATAATCACTGGATTAAACACGAACCTTGGGTTCTGAAGCAGCATTCTACTCGTCACACAGGGCCTCAATGCCTCGTCAGGGGTAGTAAGATATATATATATATATATATATATATATATATTTATATATATATATATATATATATATATATATATATATATATATATCCACAGGATCCAACTTCAACACCCCCACGGCGATGAAGAAGGCACAAACTCCTCTTAAATGGGCGTAAGTAATTTTATTTTTAGCTCATCATGTCATTACGCGTTTCGACCGGCAAAACCAGCCTTGCTCACATGTAGCTTACAGCGTTACAAATGACCAATTAAATACCACCATATTGTGTCACGTGACCCTAAAAAAACATGAATATAAAGAAAAGACTGCAAGGTTGTGTATTTAGATGCGTCTCAAAACATATATATATATATAGATATAGATAGATATAGATATATAGATAGATATCTATATAGACACACAAATACAATACAATCAAAAACCCTTTCGATTTCATGCTCTGCAATCAATATTTTGCTCTGAGTGTTCTAAAAACCCAAACATGTTTGATTCCTCAAATTAGAGATCACTGTGAAGGGTTTTTATAAGAAAGGTAAAGTTTTAGAGTATTGACCACAATTTAGTATTCTCAATGGGCCTCAAAATTTATGAAATCGGTACTAGATGGTAAGTGCCCACTTCGAATAATGATATGATTTTAATGTGATTTATTCTCCATGTTTCACAGTTAATTTTTAGAGCAAACTTTAACGTGTTTACCATGTGCAATAAAAGCAGAATATGCACAAATTTCGTATCTGGTTTCAAGCCTGGCTGTCTCATACTTTTATCCACCTGAGGTCGAATGAATCATGTTAAAAAGAATGAGTAACGTTCATTTGGGTGGTCGTAACCCCCGTCATTTAAAGTGCAATGAAATATTTTTTTTAAAGTGGCACGAGAGCCACATTAACATGTTATTAATTTAGCTTTACTAAACAGCTCGAGAACAGCGCCTCAAGCTGTGAGAGGAAGACACAAAAACGTCAGCGTTCGAAGATGCCTGGGAAATAAAATGAGCCAGGAAACACCTCGTAACAAATGAATGATTCACACCCACACATTTCCTTTCTCATTTGCAATGTAAATCCACGCAGAGATATACGTACTTTTAATTCGCGCTGGCATTTCTTTACAGGACACCATGGAAGCGCAAGGAATGCGCTCCTCCGGCAGAAATGAAAGCAGCCATGTGGACAACTACTCCGTACTCGGACAGTGACACTTGCTGCCTCGTGAATGAAGACAGCGTCGCATACAACAACGCACAGCTTTGAGGGGTCCTAAACATGGTAAACATGCCCGAAAGTTAAGCCGCCGAGGCCAGTTTGCGCGAGCCTACCTGCGCCAGTCCGGTCGCTCGATTTACAAACACACCCGGCGCCGTCTCACTCCCGCACTCGGAAACTGTGACGAGATTTCCCAATGAATGGTTAACGCGCCCTGAGTCAGCACCTTATCAACTAAGAATGTTGAAAATGCATTGCTAACCACCACATGACCGCTTGCAAACTCTAACGTGCAGGCAGGCTTCACTTCCGCTGTGAACTTTGTCCCCCGCTATTCGAAAGAGAGGACAACACTGCAGTCTGTAAAGAAAGAGCCGCTTCTCACCAGGCCCTCTTTGTATTTACTGTGGTAGCTCTCCCCTCAGCCGCGGGCCTGGGAGGGCAGGGACATTAGTTACAACTTCAGCCCAGGCACCTCTTGACCTCAAACCTCAACTATGCAGGGGGCGGCGTCTGAGGGGTGGGGAAGGAGAAAGAGATTGCAGTCTTGCAACTAGCCACTCTTACCGGACACTGGCCCTGTTCTCTCTTTTTTCTTCAAAAAATCAACATCTATTTTATATACACTGGAAACAGAGAAGACAACTGAAACAATGTAGACAAAGCTAGTTTCCCAGTACCAGGAGTCTGCCTTACCTCGGTTTACAATCACCAGCTTGGTCAGTGACCACACAGTAGGATTACTCCAGCTGTCACATGTGAATGTCAGAATTCGTGACCTTTGTGTTGATTTTTGTAAATTTATTGTACTGATTTTAATTACTCATACAATAAAGTATTTATCATCAGTATTTTTTATTATTACCCTTTCCTGTGTGTCTGTTCGAGTCATGTTTTAAAGGTCCTAGAAGGTAGATGCGTGCTTCTACTAAGCCAACCTGGAAGAGGGTAACTCTTTCTTAGTCCAAGCTGTAAGACCAAGTTACTTATCTAGTGACCTCTTGCAGGACAGCAGCGACACTTGAACATGTCTTTCACATATCCATCCCATGCATCTTCTCACAGATGTATACCCTGATATGTTTCTTAGTAAAGATTTTAGGCGCAGACTTTTTCTGAACTCTATTTAATCGGAAAGGAACACACTGATTCACGTTGAGCCTCACCATTGAGATTTACAAGGGTGAGGCAATATACCTTTGATGCCGTTTCAATGAAGACTACCACAGTCAAACATTCTGCAAGCCTCTGCATTACCGATTAACTACACGCATGATCTTCACGATACATTTCCGTATTGATGGTTTCCAAAGCATCGCCCTTCTACCCTCTTAAGCAATGTTATTGAAGAACGCAGTAAAAGAATGACACAAAATGCCATTTATAAGAACTGCAGGCGGCCGTAGTGCCGATAGCAACCCTCCCCAAAAAACATTGGTAAATGACTACTTGGCACACAAAGAACGAAATAAATCAGACAACACATAGTTTGGTGGAAAAACAGTTTGTTGCAGGTTTATTTCAGAAATGAAATATGCCAATGTGGTGGGGAAACCTATGGGCGAGCCGGAGGCAGGCATCGATAAGCAGCCTAAGCTGCCCACCCACCTGATGAGCCAAGCTGCACCGTGGGCCAACCCATTCGGAGCTTCAATTCTAGTTGGGGAGTATTCCTCCCTTAGAGACCGTGGACCACCAGTCCAGGAGTAGAACTTATGCCTTTTGAGGGCAGAGTATCACCAGGCAAGCCCGGTTGCTCAGGCTTGCAACCGTCAGAGGATACTGCAGTCTTCTATGTTCAAGATAGCACACACATTAGTATTCAACATATTTGCCCCTTAATTTTTCTTTTGCGAGGGCCAGCCTTGCAGCCTATTGTTCAAGCTTCTCCATTCTTCCCATACTCAGAAGTGGCAATACATCTGTTTTTCATATATCATCTGGCAAAGTGTTTCACTACAATAAGAAATTAAACAAGTCTGTGGGCAGCACTGCAAACACTGCAACACATTCCCTTAGGACTTCTGGTTGTATTTACTCTACATAAAGGGCCTTGCACACCCCTCCCAGTACTACTCAGGAGCAGCCCATCAATGTAGAACACTCTCCCAGCTGAAACTGAGATGCCAAGAAGACCTCCTCACTTCACAGTAATATGATATCTTTTTTATTCACATGACAAATAATATAAGATCACATAGCCATTTATGTCTCCCTTACGTCTACACTTCTCTTTTCCTGGTCACCCTATCTCACCTAAGCCACTGCCCAATCTTCCCCTCAATCCCCCTCATCTTCGTTATTGCACTCTCGACTCCAACTGCCTTTTCTCAGCTGTATCTTCTCTAGCTCCCTCATCACCTCTCTGACCTCTCCCTCTCTACTTCTCTCTCTTCCCTCTACATGTCTGTCACCATTGTCATCATGCCCACGCTGGTTTATGTTCCTCCTTCTGGGTCCAGCACTCTGCAAAAGCCACCTTATATTGTCTCCAACTCGATTTCTCTGCCTTTCTTTCCTATTCATCGCACACATCTGGCTCTCCCTCTCCTGCAAAAGTGTACTCCACTAAAACTAGATCTCTCACCCTTTGTAGACAATTCAATACCTGTTCAATGCATGATGTTCTCTTATATCTCAGCTACCTCTTTTTTACAATGTAAATGAGACTTGTCTCCACGGTGTTTTGCCCTGCAAAGCGCACTAACACCTTCCCACTTCTGTGGTACTACAGAAGAATGTAAATTAAAATAAATGTTTGGATAATTGAACTATGGACATACATCAATATCATCAATGGGGGCCAGAGTGGTTCTCCACCGAGAAGCGATTTAAATGAAAGGGAAGAAACAATATCTAAAAAAAGAATCACCCACAACAATGGACAGGGATGCAGCCCAAGCAACCACCAGAGACTAAGATTATTTCAATCATTCCTTCCATCACGTCGTCGTCGTTGCAGTTGATGCCCTAAGTATGATTTATATGCCCAATCATGTGTCCCATGCTCACAGTACCTTACGACTCAAGCTATACCACACTGCTGGCCCAAGTAGTCCAATTCCTGCCTCGGTTGCTAGTGTTTCTATCTGGAGGGGACCTGGCCTGGCAGTTCAAGCGAGACAGCTACTATTGGAGCAGGATCAGGGCTGATTTACATGCAGCAGATTTCATTCTAGTGTGGCACAGTGGGCAACTAATGAGAGACTGGATTGCAGCCCAAGCCATCACCAGTGGCTGACATCAGTTAAAGCATAGCTACCATCATGTTTTTAGGTCGAGCATTCGAGATCTCTTGTATATACTTTAGTATATACTTATATATTAGCATATACTTATATGTGTATGTACTTTGTTGGCTCTGGAGATCAGCCCTAGCTAGGACTTGGCTGCTTCCGCTTAGGGATGTTTTTTTTCTGTTCAACTGCCTCTATTTAACTGTCTTAATAAAAAAGGACCAGTAGAGGTCAGTAAAATACCAGGTATTGATTTCTGCTGAGGGACTTTATTTTTTTATTTTTTCTGGCAACTGCCTCTATTTAACTTTCTTGATAGAAAACAACCAGCAGAGGTCAGTAAAATACCAGAATCACTTTAGCATACTCTAGATTCCAGTCCATAGAAATTGTCTTCCACGAGCATCCGTAGACAATATTTTTTTCAAATCTTGTATTTTCAGTCATATGACCACAGAAGGCCCTGCTTTTATATTAACCGCTGAAAGGCAATATTTCTCTCCATGTGTTCCCATACCTGGCGTGTCACGCAGTTTGGTGCTTACTTTCCACCATGTTAAAGAACAATAGATGTTTCAGCACCCAGGCTAATGTGCTGCATAGCTAAATACATATAAGGTCCCAAAGGCGAGACCAATTGCATTGCAAAAGCTTGTTGTTGTTGCAGTTAATACCACAACTACAGCAGTGTAAGCCAGACTGCATGGTGTTGCTAAAATGGATGCACTGTCTGGACAACAAGCATTATGCAGCCACAAATCACTCAGAAGAGGACAATGCTGGGAAACATTTGGCCTTGCTGGTCTCTGTAGTGCCCAAGCAACCGCTAGCTCCCACAGGCACAGATGGCAGGATCATGTTGAATTCACAAAACTGCATCAATTCATCCATCACAGAATATTACTGCACATTTATACAAGCCCCCAGCATCCAGATTTAGAACACAGAGATGCCCTAGAAGTACCTCGGGTTTTGCCTGAGATTCAAGTGGCTGTTGAGCAGGTGGTGAGGGGTGTTACTGTCTTGTGGCTCATGGCCTCCTGGCAGGTCTGGCTACGTCACCGCAGGCCTGGCTGCCATGATGACTCTTGCGCACGTTATTACTGGCTGTTGTTCTGTCGCCCTCTGTTATTGCCAAGTTATTCTACCACAGTCTGCATGTTCTGTTTCTCACCTTTTCTCCTGTTCCCTTTTGGGCTCAGTCTGAACAACAGTTACAAGGTCGAATAACAACTCCCTGGTTCCTACTGATTTGGCCCGTCCCTCGCACCTAGACATAACACCATGTACAGCTGCCATTGAGAAAATAGTGTGCTTTTAATAATGTGATCGCTTGCTCTAAGATAGCACTTGGAGACGACCTTTCCAGAGAGAAGAGCTGTGATTGTTTGCTGATGTAGTTTTGCATCAAGAGACTGAGGTATGGGGGTTCGCTAGTCAAAGCCCAAAGGTCTTCTATTATTATAATAAACTGGCTTCCAGCACGGGGAGGGTGGTAATGTTAGTTAGACATATATCCACTGCTTTATGAGATGCTTTCCCCGTTCGTATTCTATGGAGTAGTAACTATGCTGATTATATTGTTCTTATGTATTATGCTACTTGTACTGACACGTGTACTGTATCTTAGAGCACGTAAGTTGAAATAAACATTTTAACCTATACAGTGTCTCTTCATACGCATGTTGTGGACAGGTACGAATGTGACGAAAGAGTGTTCTTGCCTCTGCGAGTCCTGAGAGAGAGATACCGTGTTTTGGGTTGTCTAAGCATTGGTACATTGGTGCCAATGGGACGCTAAGGCTAGTTGGGTTGGGGTTTTGGGTGCTGAGGTTTATGGTTGGCTCACCGCTATATTCCAAGGTCCTATTATCCTGTGCATAGCTCTGTATGTGCAGAAACCCTATGACATTACCCCTAGCTCCTGTGGATTGAAAGTGGAATTTTACAACACGTATAAAGCCTTGCTAGTATACATATTTCCTGCATTATTCAAGTCTAATAGAGAGGAATGTTGCCACCCTCTGCCAGAAAGCCGATAATCATAGTCTCGCCCAAGTCCAATTGTGGTCCCCTGAATGTGAAATTGTACCACCCATTATCCATGTATAATTGGGATTGTAAAATACTGAGGAAAGTACTGGCCAATCAATTGCTTCCAACACAGATACTCTATGACCAGAATGGCTTTATACCTGGCAACAATACCTCCTTAGATCTATGCCAGCGTTTCCATTTGATGGCAATAGTCCTTAACTGTGATTTTCCACCAGCGGTGATTTCCCTTGATGTTGAAAAAGCTTTAACCACTCTTGGGTGGAATTATTTGTTTGAGTTAAGTATTATGTTTTCTGGTAACAAAATACTGGCATGGATCCGACTACCCGTGGCAAGAATCCGAATGTTGAGCATAATCCCGGAGAAGTGACTCATAAATTGGGGCGCTAGACAGGAATGTCCCTTTGTCATTCATTCCTTTCACATTAGCGTTGGATCATTTCTTTGTTATCTGTTAATCCCACTGGGCAATAACCTTAACAGTCAAACTACATCTGACACCACTGTATGCACAATTTATGCTGCTATATTTGCAAGATGGCAGATGAGAGATAGGGGTAGGTTGTGACATCTTTAAATTCCTTTTGTCACCTGTCAGGATTGTGCACTAACTGAGAGAAATACTGACTTTTCCACTTTGCATTGTGGAAAAATAGGAGGTACAAGACCTACCTCTACTGGGCTTTGTGTTGGCATACATGCTAACAGACTCGATTCAGGTGGGAGACTTCAGATTTTTACACCCAAAAAGGGCTTTATTTATCGGATTCCCACAAAAAAATGTACACTGCGCCAATGGCAAAAATAAATTCCCCAATATATTTTTCACTATCTCCCTCTTTCCTGTTTCAGTTGTTGGCAAGTATGTGTTGGGAACCAATCACTTTCAAATATCTTGATGTACACATCTACCGCACGGATCAATATGTGATCTCAGGCAATATACATAAATCACTGGCAGCATTATGGAACTCAGTCTCCTTTTGGAGAAAAGCTCCAATTGTTCTCATGGAAATCTGTCAAGATGGCGGTGCTGGCCCGAATGCTATATTTCTTCACTACAGTAACTGTCGTACTCCTGGTAAAATCTTTCGGAACATGCCTTTCATGCTTGTTGAACTGATAAGGAATAATGGCAGGAGAAGAGCAGCCCTAAAACACTAAATGCCACTTAGAAAGAGAGGACTGGGAAGTCTAAATTTTGACTTAAACTGTCTTACAGTCCAACTGCAATGGCCCACCTAACAATTCTCAAATGTAGTTCTAGGAATGGCTCATGGTCTGAAATCTGCAATACACCCAAATCACCTTGCTTGAGGCAATACTCATTAACACACAGTTGAACAGATAAAAAACATCGATCAAACCCATAACTTGACATCAGTTTCTCTGCATGCGGATTCCTGACTCGGAGGCATCTGTGTACCAGTGGAGCTGCTATGGGCCTGGTCCTATGGTCTGGAAAGGGCTGAACACAGGAATTTGCAGTGTGCAGATGTGGGCCAACACAAGCTGAGTGAAGCTTGTTTGTTTGTATGCGTGTGTGGTTACACCACTGCGGTCTATGCTGTTACTTGTGTGTGTGTGAGGGAAGCTTCACATCCTGCAGGTCATTGGGTACCTTTTCAGTGTCCTATTGACATTTGAGAAAATCTCTACAGAAAAGCTAATAAGATTCGTTTTTTTTTTACTGCTTGTTTATTATGTTTTGTTATGTGGTTCATGAATAACACGCATCTCCCACCGGCTTGGCTTCGTACTGCTATGGATTGGTAATGTGTTTCCTTTCCTCATGGCTTCACTTTAAGTTAGTATGGAGTGTTACTAATATATTGTTGGGTTATACATGTTGCACCAAAGATATGAGCTTTGGGTTTCAAAGTAGAGAGTATATGGTTGCATTGTGCATTTGGGTTGTAGCCCAAAATAAAATTATGTTACGGTTTCCTTTTCAAGAGGATTTTTCATAACAGGGATATCACAATGGTGTTTTTTTCATAAAGGTATTGGTTGCAATGAGTATCTTTGTGACCCCATGTTATAAAGAAGTGCTTTGCATCTGTATGGACTTAGGCACTATGGTGTGGCATTGGCTACATGAGTAGAAACTACACAACAATTTAAAGGCACGGGTTCCTTGTATCACCATTCGCCACACTAAAAAGAAACCAGTGTTGAATAGGAGTTTTCACCCCCAAGCACTTCTGTCTGATGCTCCTGAAGACTCCCAAAATATGGCCCTGAAGAGCATGCTTCTTGCCTTAGCTCAAGTTGTACCCTGCACATGCCAGGGTACAACTGTTGGCATGCTGATGCCCTGACAAACATGAGAGAACAAACCCCTCAGATCTGCACAATTTACTTCCTCCCTCTGATCTTCCTACAACTCTAAAGCTTTATTGTCACAGAGATATGTATTCCAGATGCCCTGTCTACGGACTTTTTACACTGCCTTTAAGAAACTGTAATTAATTTTTGACAGCGAATTATTTTTGAAGAAAAACAAATGACGTGGTAATGATAATTATCCTGCTTCCTCTGTCTGAGCAGCATACTTGCATGGCAAAGGTTTGGAAAAGGCTGGTGTTCATTTGTGAGGCTTAGCCTAGGGTTCATCTAAAAGATAAAAACTGCAATCCTTGCAGAGGTGGGGTTCTTATGTTCAGGAGATGGCAGGCCTTGCAGCTACCTCAAGCACCCACATAGCTCCCCAAACCCCTTTCTTCCACCACCACATTCATCATCCTCATTTCTAACAAAAGGCCTTTGTGCCAGATAACAGGAGTCAAATTGATCTCTCAGTGGTGATACTTCCTGTTATAACCAGTCAAAAGGTTTGTGCTAGTCAGAAAAATGCATTGTTTCCACCCTCTACACACTGCACCATTATTATTTTCCTACATATCTATTTGGTTATTTTATCACTAAATCAAATTGTAGCCTCGGGCCTGGTGGGCCTTTAGGCCAAATATTCACCAAGGATTTCTTTTGTTAAAGGGCTGGCTGGGATTTTCTGAAAACGTTTTATTAAAGGTTGGTCCCACACCATCTAATTTCGGTGTCTTGGTAGCTGAAAAATCACTGTGGGCTTAAATTGCATTTCAGTTACTTCAGATTTAAATAATATTTTTTCTGTGACATAAGCATTACATTTTGGTGTTTCGGTCCCCTGCAGCCATTTATATTAATCCGACAGAAAACAGAAATAAAGGCCCTACAGCCGAGTTCAAAATATAACAATTTAATGGTGGAAAGAGTTTGTGACCCAAAAAAGGGACTACGACTACAACAGAAGGGTTCACCGCAAAGAAGTGTTTAAAGTCCTGTAAAATGGAGCACATTTTGAGCGCTTGATAAAATTCCAAACTTTTTTGTCTCCTGGATTAAGATAATTTGATCTAAAATGGGGAAATCAAACCTAATAAGTCAGTTACAAACATAAATCGAGCAGCCCATTTGCAATACAAGCCTTTAAGAAGCAGTCCTTTTGCTTGAACCCTACAAGAATAGGACAGATTCATGACAGGATTACTAAAACTTCGCTACTCACCATGCCTTTCATAAGCACATCAGTCGGAAATAATTCAAAACTGTGTGCGGATGTTTGTATTCCTTCTACATGCTCCTGTAACCAGTGCTTGAAATGGAAAAATAGAAGTGCAGGTACTCTGTACTAGAGTACCTGCTTGTTATTGAGAAGTGCCGGTACTCTCCGTCTCAAAATAAAAAAGTGCCGGTACTCCGTACCGGACAGTACTGGCCCATTTAAAGCACTGCCTGTAACTATCCTCGCGGGCGCACTTATTCAATCTTAATTAACATACCCAGCATAATCTTTGATGCACTTATGTGTTTTGGAACATTTTTATGACTATAACCTCTAAGTGCTCCAGTGAGGTCCACCACTGGTGAGCATCACTCTGTGCACCCCCGAATAGCATCTCCTTGTGCTCCCGGCTTCACGCCATCTGTTTTCCCACTGATGCTGATCAGCCTATGCTCCCAGCTATACATCTGTGCGGGCTGATGCCTTCATATTTGTTTGCCTTGTGCATGGGTGGGTGCATGTCTGCTGAGTTTGTGGGAATAAACATGCTACGTGCTAATTATGCGCACGTGTATTTATTTATTTATTATAAGGGCTGTGCTTACTGACTGCATCAACGCCAAACCTTTGTTTGCGAAACGTGTTCAAGCACTTTGTGTGCATATGGAACCAAGTGTTCAAGAAGTCAGAGTACTCCGAAATTCATACTTTACTGTAAATAAGGCTGGTCCTCGAGGCTGCACAGCTTCACACCGCGCATTCAGATACATCACTCATCTAAAACTCACAAGACTTGGAACGATTGAGATTATATTTTTTATTTATTATAGTTTTAGATGACAATTAGGAGAAAAGGAAATACGCTAATTAGATTAAAAAGTACTATTGCAAAAGAGTAACAACTCCGGGCCGTTCTTTGGCCCCCAGCTGAGCCCTGTGGTTTCAGGAGCTGGGCGGTGTCCAGTCCACATGTTTCTTTTCTTGATTACAGTTGCCTTTCTTGCGAAACTGCTTCAATGTTTTCACTGCATTCCACATCTTAGTATTTTTTTTATAAACCTGTTCTGCAGTGCCACTTACAGGAGAAAGAAGCGCACGCACATTGTTGGAAAGAAATTGTACGAAAATGACTTTAATTACTACTATATTCCAGAAACAAGGACCGATGTTTCACATGCATTTCTGTACAAGAGTCCCCTTCATTTTCTTATTTGAGTTTGCAGTCTCAGTCCTTTTTACAATGAGTAAGTATATATGAATTCGAATTTCAGGAGTTTTTGTTACTAGTTCTGTGGGATTCTTATTTTTTTAATATGGTGAAATATTCCTTCACCTTTATTGTTCGCCGCTTGATTTTATTATTTATGTTTATTTCTAAAGCGCAAGTCCACTCACTTGGGGTCTCTTGGCGCTACATTATTGAGACAACTCTTCTTACTTCTACGTCTCCAAAATATTGACAAAAGAGCCGGGTTTTCATCTTTTTCCAAAACAGAAACAGGGTAGGCTGGGCGGGCAGGTGTGAAGGGATGCTGCTGCAGAGTTCTAGGTCACCTAACCTTTTAATCCTACTCTTTGGAGTAGTGAAACAAGCACTGGCAAAGCTAATAGTTCTGACGTTGCCATCCAGCGTTTTAGCTTTGCCAACGTTTTGTTTTTTTGCAAAAAAATCCTTACTGGGAAAGCTGCTGGGCCCTCGTCATCTCAAAGAAAATGCTTAAAAGCAAAATGTTTTTGGTTCCTGAAAGTACACATTTGCATAGTGGCCTCCAGCATTAAGAGAACTACTTTGTGTGAGGAGGATGTGCTCCTTGTGAAGAAGCAAAATGCGATCACTCTAAGTGAAGCTGACCAAAGGCTGAAGAGGGCTGACCGACTGCCACAGGTGTGCTATCAATCAATCAATCAATCACAGAATTTGTAGAGCGCACTACTTACCCGCGAGGGTCTCAAGGCGCTGGGGAGAGGGAAGGGGGGGGGGGGTGCTGCTACTGGTCGAAACAGCCAGGTCTTGAGTAGCCTCCTGAAGGTCAGCAGGTCTTGGGTCTGTTGTAGGCTTAGTGGAAGGGTGTTCCAGGTCTTGGCGGCGAGGTGTGAGAAGGATCTGCCGCCGGTGGTTGTTCTTCGAATGCGAGGGACGGTGGCGAGGGAGAGGTCGGCGGAGCGGAGCTGGCGGTTGGGGACATAGAAGAAGAGTCGTCTGTTGAGGTAGGCTGGGCCAGTTTTGTGGAGTGCCTTGTGTGCGTGGATGAGGAGTTTGAAGGTGATCCTCCTGTCGACGGGGAGCCAGTGCAGGTTCCTCAAGTGGGGGTGATGTGGCTGTGGCGTGGTACGTCGAGGATCAGGCGTGCGGAGGCGTTTTGTATGCGTTGCAGTCGCTTGATGAGCTTGGCCGGGGCTCCCGCGTAGAGGGCGTTCCCATAGTCAAGTCTACTACTGACGAGGGCCTGGGTGACTGTTCTTCTTGTGTCTGTCGGGATCCACCTGTAGATCTTGCGAAGCATGCGGAGGGTGTTGAAGCAGGAGGAGGAGACTGCGTTGACTTGCTTGGCCATGGAGAGCGTTGAGTCGAGGATGACTCCCAGGTTGCGTGCGTGGTCGGTGGGTGTCGGGGCTGCTCCCAGCGTCGTTGGCCACCAGGAGTCGTCCCAGGCTGAGGGGTTGGAGCCGAGGATGAGGACCTCCGTCTTGTCCGTGTTCAGCTTTAGTCGGCTGATCTTCATCCAATCGGCGACGGCCTTCATTCCTTCATGGAGACTGGCTTTGGCGGCGAGGGGGTCCTTGGTGAGGGAGAGGATCAGTTGAGTGTCGTCGGCGTAGGAGATAATGTTGAGGTCGTGGTGTCTGGCGATGCGTGCGAGCAGGGCCATGTAGATGTTGAACAGTGTTGGGCTGAGGGAAGATCCCTGGGGTACGCCGCAGATAATCTCGGAGGCTTCGGATCGGAAAGGTGGGAGGCGGACTCTCTGGGTTCTGCCGTCGAGGAAGGAGGTGGTCCATTCCAGGGCCTTGTCTCGGATCCCTGCGTCGTGGAGGCGTGCGCGTAGAGTGTGGTGGCAGACAGTGTCGAAGGCGGCGGAGAGGTCCAGCAGGATGAGGGCTGCGGTCTCACCATTGTCCAGCAGGATCCTGATGTCGTCGGTGGCGGCGATGAGGGCAGTCTCAGTGCTGTGGTTGCTGCGGAACCCTGATTGGGATGGGTCCAGGATGCTGTTTTCTTCGAGGTATCGGGTTAGCTGTTTGTTGACGATCTTCTCGATGACCTTGGCTGGGAACGGAAGCAGGGAGATGGGCCGGAAGTTCTTGAGGTCTCTTGGGTCCGCCTTGGGTTTTTTGAGTAGGGCGTTGATCTCTGCGCGTTTCCAGCTCTCTGGGAAGGTCGCGGTCTCGAAGGAGAGATTGATAACGTTGCACAGGTGGGGTGCTATGGAGCTGCTGGCTTTGTTGAAGATGTGGTGCGGGAAAGGGTCTGACGGGGAGCCGGAGTGTATTGTGCTCATGGTCTTGATGGTGTCCTCGATGTTCACGCTGGCCCAGGCTGGCAGGGGGTCGTGGTCGATGGTGTGTGGCGGGTCTGGTGCATCGATCTTAGTTGGGGCTGTCTGGGTGTTGAAGCTGTCGTGGATGTCGGCGATCTTGCGGTGAAAGAAGGTGGCGAGGGAATCGCACAGGGGTTGCGACGGCGGGATGTCGTTGGTGTTGGAGCTGGGATTGGAGAGTTCCTTCACTATGTTGAAAAGCTCCTTGCTGTTGTGTGCGTTGTTGTCGAGGCGGTCTTTGAAGGAGATTCTCTTGGCGGACCTGATGAGGTGGTGGTGGTTACGGATGGCGTCTTTGTGGGCTGTGTGGCTGTCCGGTGTCTTATCACTGTGCCATTTCTTCTCTAGTTTCCGGCAGGTACGCTTGGAAGCTAGGAGTTCCGAGGTGAACCAGCTGGCTCTTTTGGTGGTGTCACTGTAGGTGAGCTTTTTCAGCGGGGCGAGGGTGTTGGCACAGTCGTCCATCCATCGTCTGAGTTTGCAGGCAGCGTCGTCGGTGTTGGATGGGTCGGAGGGAGGGCTGAGAGCGAGGGTTGCGCGAAGTTGGTCTTCGGTGACTTTGCTTCAGCAGCGGCGTGGGATCTGTTGGGTGCGGTGGTGTGTGGTGGGTTTCTGGAAGGTGAAATGGATGCAGCGGTGGTCGGTCCAGAGGAGTTCCGTGGTGTGGCTGAAGGAGACGTGGGAGCTTGAGGAGAAGATGGGGTCAAGCGTGTGGCCGGCGGAGTGGGTCGTGTTGTGACGAGCTGGCTCAGACCGAGGTTGGCGAGGCTGTCGATCAGGGTGGTGGAGTTGCTGTCGTTGTTGTTCTCCAGGTGAAAGTTCAGGTCTCCGAGGTCTTGCCAGGTAGGTCGCTCCCCCACCACACAGCTCCGCCTGTGTTGTCTGCCCGCTGCTCCTGCAGGTAAGATCGCCCTCCGCTTGTGGCCCCGGTGCCCGTGTTTTTGTCTGCTTGTCTCCCCTTTTCCTTTTTGTGCCCCTCGCTGCCCCATTGTCGTTGTGCCCGTGTTTTTGTCTGCTCTCTCCCCTTTTTCCTTTTTGTGCCCCTCGCTGCCCCATTGTTGTTGTGCCCGTGTTTTTGTCTGCTCTCTCCCCTTTTTCCTTTTTGTGCCCCTCGCTGCCCCATTGTCGTTGTGCCCGTGTTTTTGTCTGCTCTCTCCCCTTTTTCCTTTTTGTGCCCCTCGCTGCCCCATTGTCGTTGTGCCCGTGTTTTTGTCTGCTCTCTCCCCTTTTTCCTTTTTGTGCCCCTCGCTGCCCCATTGTCGTTGTGCCCGTGATTTTGTCTGCTCTCTCCCCTTTTTCCTTTTTGTGCCCCTCGCTGCCCCATTGTCGTTGTGCCCGTGTTTTTGTCTGCTCTCTCCCTTTTTCCTTTTGTGCCCCTCGCTGCCCCATTGTCGTTGTGCCCGTGATTTTGTCTGCTCTCTCCCCTTTTTCCTTTTGTGCCGCTCGCTGCCCCATTGTCGTTGTGCCCGTGATTTTGTCTGCTCTCTCCCCTTTTTCCTTTTTGTGCCCCTCGCTGCCCCATTGTCGTTGTGCCCGTGATTTTGTCTGCTCTCTCCCCTTTTTCCTTTTTGTGCCCCTCGCTGCCCCATTGTCGTTGTGCCCGTGTTTTTGTCTGCTCTCTCCCTTTTTCCTTTCTGTGCCCCCGCTGCCTCTCGCCATTCCCGCCGCTGCGTCCCTGCGGCCCCGCCCCCTGACTGCCCATTCGCTGCCCCTGCCTCCCGCCTCCCAGCTGCTCCTCCTCCCACCTCCCCATAAATGGCGGCCGCTGCGCGGTGAGGAGAGCGACCCTTGACCTTGCCAGGTAGGTCGCTCCCCCACCACACAGCTCCGCCTGTGTTGTCTGCCCGCTGCTCCTGCAGGTAAGATCGCCCTCCGCTTGTGGCCCCGGTGCCCGTGTTTTTGTCTGCTTGTCTCCCCTTTTCCTTTTTGTGCCCCTCGCTGCCCCATTGTCGTTGTGCCCGTGTTTTTGTCTGCTCTCTCCCTTTTTCCTTTTTGTGCCCCTCGCTGCCCCATTGTCGTTGTGCCCGTGTTTTTGTCTGCTCTCTCCCCTTTTTCCTTTTTGTGCCCCTCGCTGCCCCATTGTCGTTGTGCCCGTGTTTTTGTCTGCTCTCTCCCCTTTTTCCTTTTGTGCCCTCGCTGACCCATTGTCGTTGTGCCCGTGTTTTTGTCTGCTCTCTCCCCTTTTTCCTTTTTGTGCCCCTCGCTGCCCCAGTGTCGTTGTGCCCGTGATTTTGTCTGCTCTCTCCCCTTTTTCCTTTTTGTGCCCCTCGCTGCCCCATTGTCGTTGTGCCCGTGTTTTTGTCTGCTCTCTCCCCTTTTTCCTTTTTGTGCCCTCGCTGCCCCATTGTCGTTGTGCCCGTGATTTTGTCTGCTCTCTCCCCTTTTTCCTTTTTGTGCCCCTCGCTGCCCCATTGTCGTTGTGCCCGTGATTTTGTCTGCTCTCTCCCCTTTTTCCTTTTTGTGCCCCTCGCTGCCCCATTGTCGTTGTGCCCGTGATTTTGTCTGCTCTCTCCCTTTTTCCTTTTGTGCCCCTCGCTGCCCCATTGTCGTTGTGCCCGTGTTTTTGTCTGCTCTCTCCCTTTTTCCTTTCTGTGCCCCCGCTGCCTCTCGCCATTCCCGCCGCTGCGTCCCTGCGGCCCCGCCCCTGACTGCCCATTCGCTGCCCCTGCCTCCCGCCTCCCAGCTGCTCCTCCCTCCCACCTCCCCATAAATGGCGGCCGCTGCGCTGCCGCCGCTGGCGCGCCGAAGGCGCGCTAAGGCAAGCCCGTCTGCGCCCGTCCGCGACTGGACCGCGCCCAGCGCCAGAACCCCTGGATCCCACCGATGCAACACTACTCGACGGACCTATGACGCCGCCACACTCACCACACTCAATGCCGGCCGGAACCCTGCCTGCTACCGAGCCTCACCGAGACGCACCCACGGACCATTCACCTGCCAAACCTGCCGATTCACCTGCCCCCGGACGTGCACCACCTCCGCCAAGTCGAGCACCAGCAGCAACCACCTGAAATGCATCCTGCTGAACACCCGCTCCGTCCACAGGCACGCCGTGGAACTCTGGGACCTGCTCGACGCAACAGCACCGGACATCGCCTTCCTCACCGAAACCTGGATGAACGCCTCCTCAGCGCCCGACATCGCCATAGCCATCCCGGACGGATACAAGATCACCCGGAGGGACCGCGTCAACCAGACGGGAGGAGGCATCGCCATCGTACACAAGAACACCATCCGCATCTCAACTAACTCCGACGAGACCTTCACCGCCGCCGAACACCTACACTTCCAGATACACACTGACCCCAAGACCACCCTCCGAGGCACCCTCATCTACAGACCCCCGGGACCACGCACACTATTCAGCGAAGACATCGCAGACTTCATCAGCCCGCACGCCATGCCCTCCGCCGACTACATCCTCCTAGGGGACCTCAACTTCCACCTGGAGAACAACAACGACAGAAACACCACCGCCCTGCTGGACAACCTCGCCAACCTCGGACTCAAGCAACTGGTGAACACGCCCACCCACTACGCCGGCCACACGCTTGACCCCGTCTTCTCGTCCAGCAAGCACATCTCCTTCAGCCACGCCACCGGACTCCACTGGACCGACCACAGCTGCGTCCACTTCAGCTTCAGAAAGACTACGACCCACCACCACCCGCAACAGGCTCCCCGCCGGAGCTGGAGCAAGATCACCGCCGAGCAGCTCACCGCCTCCCTCAGCCAGAACACACCCACCAACACAACGGACCCAAACGAAGCAGCCAGCAACCTCGCCAAGTGGCTGACCGCCTGCGCCGACGACCTCGCACCACTAAAAACCCTCCCAGCAGACCCGGAAGCAAGAAAACCCCTTGGTTCACCAACGAACTCAAGGAATCCAAGAAGAACTGCCGCACTCTCGAGAAAACCTGGCGACTCGACCAGACCACAGACAACAGGACCGCCCTCAAGCACGCCACCCGCAAACACCACCAGCTGATCCGTGCCACCAAGAAGTCGGCACTCAAAGAACGACTGGACAACAACGCCCATGACAGCAAGGAACTTTTCAGCATCGTCAAAGAGTTCTCCAACCCCAGCGCCGGAAACAACGACATCACCCCCTCGCAAGACCTCTGCAACTCACTCTCCGCGTTCTTCCACCGCAAGATCACCGACATACATAACAGCTTCGACGCACAAACAACGCACCCTACCGCCGAACCAACGCCCGCCACCACCACCCTCTGCAACTGGACCCCGATCAGCACCGAAGACACCACCCGCACGATGAACTCCATCCACTCCGGATCACCAACCGACCCCTGCCCACACCACGTCTTCAACAAAGCCGACGCCACCATCGCACCCCATCTCCGGGACATCATCAACTCCTCCTTCCACACCGCCACCTTCCCGGAGAGCTGGAAGCACGCCGAGCTTACCGCCCTCCTGAAGAAACCAACGGCGGACCCCACCGACCTTAAGAACTACCGTCCCATCTCGCTCCTTCCGTTTCCAGCCAAAGTCATCGAGAAGACCGTCAACAGACAGCTTGCCGCCTTCCTCGAGACGAATGGATCCCTCGACCCCTCGCAGTCCGGGTTTCGGGCCAACCACAGCACCGAGACCGCCCTTATCGCAGCCACCGACGACATCAGAACCCTAACCGACAATGGGGAAACAGCTGCCCTCATCCTCTTGGACCTCTCCGCGGCGTTCGACACCGTCTGCCACCACACCCTAGTGAAGCGCCTCAGCAACATCGGAATCCGAGAGAAAGCACTGGAATGGATCATCTCGTTCCTCGCCGGAAGAACCCAGAGAGTCCGCCTCCCCCGTTCAGATCCGAAGCCACCGAAGTCATCTGCGGCGTTCCACAGGGATCCTCACTCAGCCCAACCCTCTTCAACGTCTACATGAGCCCCCTCGCAGCCATCGCACGCCGACACAACCTCAACATCATCTCCTACGCCGACGACACCCAGCTGATCCTCTCCCTCACCAACGACCCCACCATCGCCAGAGCCAACCTACACGACGGGATGAGAGACGTCGCCGACTGGATGAGGAACAGCCGCCTTAAACTGAACTCAGACAAGACGGAAGTCCTCATCCTGGGCTCATCACCCTCCGCCTGGGACGACTCCTGGTGGCCCCCGGCCCTGGGCACCGCGCCTAAGCCAACGGACCACGCACGCAACCTGGGCTTCATCCTGGACTCCTCCCTGTCGATGACCAGACAAGTCAACGCCGTCTCATCTTCATGCTTCAACACCCTGCGCATGCTCCGCAAGATCTTCAGATGGATCCCCACTGAAACCAGGAAGACCGTCACCCAGGCACTCGTCACCAGCCGACTGGACTATGGGAACACCCTCTACGCCGGAACCACAGCCAAACTTCAAAAAGACTCCAGCGCATCCAGAACGCCTCCGCACGACTCATCCTGGACATCCCCCGACACAGCCACATCACCGGACACCTGAAAGACCTGCACTGGCTCCCCGTCAGCAAGAGAATAACGTTCAGACTCCTCACCCACGCACACAAGGCCCTCCACGACCTGGGCCCAAAGTACCTCAACGACCGCATGACCTTCTACACGCCCACACGCCAGCTACGATCAACCAGCCACGCCCTCGCCACCGTACCACGCATCCGCAGAACCACCGCCGGAGGAAGATCCTTCTCCTACCTGGCAGCCAAGACCTGGAACTCCCTCCCCACTCACCTTCGGCGAACCCAGGACCATCTCTCCTTCAGGAAGCAGCTCAAGACCTGGCTGTTCGAGCAGTAACTTACCCCCTCCCCCAGCGCCTTGAGACCCTCCCGGGTGAGTAGCGCGCTCTATAAATGCCGTGATTGATTGATTGATTGATTGATGTAGTCGGTAGAGGTCAGGGCGTGCGTGCTGATGAAGTCGGCAATGGAGTCGCTGAACTGGGGTCGGGGCCCAGGGGGTCTGTAGACAAGGGTGCCTCTAAGGGTGGTGTTGGGGTCCGTGTGGATCTGGAAGTGCATGTGTTCGGCGGTGCTGAGAGTGTCGTCGGTGCTGGTCGAGACCCTGATGGTGTTCTTGTGGACGATGGCGATTCCTCCTCCTACTGCGTTGATGCGGTCTCTGCGGGTGATCTTATAGCCGTCTGGGATGGCTATGGCGATGTCGGGGGCGGAGGAGTCGTTCATCCAGGTCTCAGTCAGGAAGGCGACGTCTGGTGATGATGTGTCGAGCAGGTCCCAGAGCTCGACGGCGTGTTTGCGTGCTGAGCGGGTGTTCAGTAGGATGCACCGGAGGTGGTTGAGGTCCTTCTTGGCGGGCGCCTCGGTGGCTCTGAGGCTGGTGTAGCTGCAGTTCCGGCAGGTGAAGGGACCATGGGTGCGTTTCGGGGCGGCCTTGAAGCAGTTGTGTGTCAGTCCGGGGTTGAGAGCGTGGAGTGTGGTGGCATCGTATCGGCGTCGGTCCTCGAGGCTGGAGCGGGGGGCGCGCGGCCCAGGGGTTCTGGCGCTGGGCGCGGTCCAGTCGCGGACGGGCGCAGACGGGCTTGCCTTAGGCGCGCCTTTGGCGCGCCAGCGGCGCGCCCGCTGCGCACGTCCGCTGCGCGGCCGCACAGCGGCTGCCATATATGGGGAGGTGGGAGGGAGGAGCAGCTGGGAGGCAGGGGCAGCGAATGGGCAGTCAGGGGGGCGGGGCCACAGGGGACGCAGCGGCGGGAATGGAGAGAGGCAGCGAGGGGCACAGAAGGCAAAATGGGCACAAGGGCGGTGGGGGCAGCGAGGGAAAAGCAGAAGAAAACACGGGCACAGTACAGTGGGGCAGCGAGGGCACAGAAGGCAAAATGGACACAAGGGGGGTGGGGCAGCGAGGAAAAACAGAAGAAAACACGGGCACAGTACAGTGGGGCAGCGAGGGCACAGAAGGCAAAATGGACACAAGGGGGTGGGGGCAGCGAGGGAAAAGCAGAAGAAAACACGGGCACAGTACAGTGGGGCAGCGAGGGCACAGAAGGCAAAATGGACACAAGGGGGGTGGGGGCAGCGAGGAAAAACAGAAGAAAACACGGGCACAGTACAGTGGGGCAGCGAGGGCACAGAAGGCAAAATGGACACAAGGGGGTGGGGGCAGCGAGGGAAAAGCAGAAGAAAACACGGGCACAGTACAGTGGGGCAGCGAGGGCACAGAAGGCAAAACGGACACAAGGGAGGTGGGGGCAGCGAGGGAAAACAGAAGAAGACACGGGCACCGAGGCCACAAGCGGAGGGGCGAGCTTACCAGCAGCAGCAGCGGGCGGACAGCACAGGCGGAGCTGTGTGGTGGGGGAGCGACCTACCTGGCAAGGTCAAGGGAAGTAAAATGTGAATGAAACAACCGCAGGCCAAGGAATGGAGAGGGCGGACTCTCAGCCCCTATATGAAAGTACATTGTATATTTCATTTCAGTAAAATCAAAAGGTCTTGGCTAATCCCTGACCTAGAGAGCCTGAGTTTGATATATTAAAGGAGCGAATGGGGTGCACTTAAAAAATGTCCATATCAGCCAGTAATGTACAAGACTGTTATAAATCCGGTAGGCCACGTTTGCAGATTTAAATTCAGTCCCACCCTGTACTGGTAACCAATGGAGTTGACTAAACTAAAGGCCAACACACTCAAAGTTCTGCAAGTTAAAGATGAGGATTGCTATAGCATTCTGGATTCATAGATGTCCAGCATTGAAATGACTCCTTCCATAGGCTACATTGGGCTCTCACACTTTTCATCAGCACTAAAGACTATCCCCACTTTCTGCGTTTTCTAAGTGATTCAATGGGAAGATGTGGCTAAGCTCTGATCATCTAAGGTTTGACTGGTATACAACGTGGATAATCGGTGTGCGTCTGCTAGCATAAAATCATATATAATAGCATTTTTCAAGCGAAACGTTTTCTACAAAAAAATATATATAATGCATATAATGATAAATATTACCGACTCCACCTTAACTGCACCTTCCATTTTTTTTCAAGTTCTCCCCAAAAAGTATGAACTGCACCCTATGCTCAACCTGTGAAGAGACCGGCACAGGGGATGTGTGGTGTTTGGTTGATCTGAGTGAAGGACCCTTTTTATGGCATACACAGTGACTCTACTTGCTGCCTTTTGGACATCTCATTGTAAGATCTTTAAGATCCATCATTGAGTAGAAGGGTCCTGGTAAAGTCTAATGTACACTGTAGGATTTTAGTGTGAAAAATAAGCATAATAATTTAATTATGCATAAACCCTCTAAGAAATCAATGAGAGAACCATGCCATGTGAGGTGGGCCAGATATGTGCCCTGCAAATAATCCACATGGAGGCATAACAAGGACTCTGGCTAACTAAATACCACATTTCATTGAAATGATACTGTAGAGCAATGTGTGTCTATAGCATTACTGACATTAAAGAACGTAACAGCTTTTGATTTCACTGGTTAAACAAGCAGGCTGGTCTCCCAATATGGGAGAGATAGCAGGTAGTCAAGTAACCATCCTCGTTTTGCCTTTCACTATTCTGGGTTGTCTACAAATAATGCAGAAATGCAACATTGCCTTTGCACTAGATTATAAACTAAGCCTGACTGTTTAGAATTGTGGAAGATTAAGTGCTCCTCAGAGAGAAGCTTCATGTTTATAGCACTGACTCAAGGTGAAATTACTTAAGGACTGACCAGTAGATATGCGCTTTGTGGATGACCATGTGGAATGTTCCTATTCAATGGAATCAAGGAGTAATTTGTTGAGAAAATGAAAATATGATTACACAGCATACATTTATGAATGCCCCTATCTACACCGCTGAAGTGACGTGCTTGAGTAGGCACATGGCCTAAAAGGCAATGCGGTCGATCCCCATTATAATAACATGGTATAATAATATGCTTTTATGAAGCGTTCATACACCACAAGGGATTTAATGCTGCTAAGCAGAGGAGAACCCAAGCACCTCCAATGCCCTAATCCTAGAGCGGTCTAAAATCAGGTCTTAACTTTCCTATAGAGAAGAATTACAGGACTCATCTCAGATCCAGGAGAAGAATATTCCACAGAATGTGTGCTAGGGAAGAAGAGGCCCGGCCACTGAACATTTATTTCCTAAAAGGATAAACAATTGTTGGCTTTGGACGGATGCAGAGCTGTGGTAGGTGTGTACTAGCTAAGGTGTATTGGTAAAAACAGAGGAGGGCTTTCCAGAAAGAGATTTATGAATCAAGCTCAGTACTTTAAAAGTGATCCTCGTTTGAACGGGAAGCCAAAATAATTTTTGTAAAACGGATGATTCATGGCAAGATTTAGGAAATCAAGCAACAAACCTGGCAGCTTAATTTTGGAGGACCTAAAGACAGTCCACAAAAATGTTTTGGACCCCAAGTACAGTGCACTTGCATGGTCTAGGCTAGACTCTACTATGGCTCTAACCGCCAAACAACAGCCATCCAAAGTAAGAAAAGCCACAGTCCTGCACAACTGCTTATAGTACTAGAAACATACTGAGAATAAATACTGCAGTGACCTGGAGTTATTGTTGAAAATCAATATCAATTTTAAACCCATGAGTTTATCAATCTTTTTTGCCATCAGGTCTTAATGTCAAAAGGTGGGTTTTACAGGTCTTCCCACCCTCCCACCCAAATTAGCTCTTTTTTCCAAGTTAACCTTCAGCCAATGGCTTCCCATTCGCTCTATGACCTCCAACATGCACTGATGAAAAGATGACACAGATGCTTCATGACTCTCCAAACACAGTAGCAGCTGGGTAGACATGGAAATGGTGGCAATGTGAACAGATGAGATTTGCCAGGAGGGCAATCTAGAAATTACAGAGGCAAGGAGAGTGGGTCGAGCCATGGTGCACTCCACAAGAAAGAGGGTAATCTCTGAAGTAAATTAAGTGATTGAACCCCTCAGGGAAAGCTTTAAAAAAAGGCCCAAGCCAACTAAGGGCTCCTACACCAACACTAGTTTTATTACTAGCCCATATTATAGATAAGGTGCACTGTCCCAGTATGCGCAGTTTCACACCTATATCTAGATCTATCACAATGAATGTGCCATATCCAAAACAGCCACAAACTCTTGCCTAGAGGCAACACATTAGTGAAAGGCAGACTGGCTGTTTGAAGCCGCTTGTCTGTTTTTCACAGTGCAGTAGGGAATCCAGCCTGCATTTTAAAGTGACTGCACTACCCTGCAGGATGATGCCTGTGTGGTCGGTGGGACCCTCTATCTTGCTTCCAACGGGCGCCCTTGGTCGGCACACTGACTGTGCACTCCTTTTGTGTGGCACACAGTTGGTGTGCCTCCTGACGGCCTCTTCGCCTCTGCTCCTGTGTCTGTATTACGGTGCAGATGAAGAACCAATGCGTTTTCTCATTTGCATGGGGAAAGCCAACGCACATTGAGGAGTCCCTGCTTGAGGTTGCACTGGAGCACATGTGCTACTGGCATGATCTGTATTATAGAAGGGTCTGCTGCCCCATCTTTTTTATGAAAGTGCCCAGGAGGGCGGGGGTAACAGTAAATGGGTGCACACGCCTGCTGCGCCCTGGTGGCACTTTTCGTAATACATACAGTCTATCCAGCAGTATGCCATGGTTAACAGTACTAAACGCACCCTACAAGTCATTCTTTACACACACCCACAGAGGTTCACTCTTATTGTAGTCACAACTCAACACAATGAGGCAATTAGAGGTAATCACTGTGCAGAAGTGATAGAGTGCAGTTCCACAGTGCCAAACACACTGACAGGTCTAAGAAGATTAGGGTATTAGTCAGCCGATGCCAGAAATCTGTCAGCGATCATCAGAATTGCTACGAGGACTGACTCAATAATACATTTAGGACGGAAACCCACCTTAGAGTAATCCAAGCCATCTGAAGGGTCAAAGAAGTGTGTAGTTGCCTGGCAACCCGCCTCTCCATAAGCAGGGAAAACAGGCTGCATGTGGCCAAATTCATTGGATCCTGAGTAGCTGTTTTTTAAAAGGAGGAATCACCACTGACCCTTTCAATGATTTGGGGACCATTCTCAAGAATAAGGAGCTTAGGAAAGTACAATCGACAGAGCCAAGCTGCTTGAACAGGCATGCCAGGCAAGGATACAGGGGAGAGCCATGCTTGTGTTCAGAGGCAGTGCCATAACAGAACGAGGACCAACAGGAAGATAGAACTGACAGATGTGACTAAATGACTGTAATTGGTGAAAAACAAATGTGTCCTCTGGAAACAACTTCATCATATTTCATATCTGAATGATGAAAGTAGTGGTCAACGCCTGACAGAGATAATGAAGGGAATATCTCAGTATGTCCGCAGACGCCACTGTTTTCTCTGACTGGTGCACCAGGGCTTTGCCTACAAATGATTAGGAAACTAAAGTGTAGGTAACGCATGCGGCTCAAAACAAAGAAACATCCCAAGCAGATGCAAGACAAAGAAATCTCCATTTATCATATATGCCAACGTCAAATAATTTCCACTCCATGAAAAGATTATTGAAGAATGGTTTGAGGCAAGAAGTGGAGTCATGAGAACGAAATTTGTATAAAGTTTAATTCGGAGATGTATGCCCATAATTATCTTTCCTTTTATAAAATGTGTTGTCGGAGTAAAGCGCAAGTATACAATTATACTTACTTGCAGTTTGGTTGCTGAATTGAAAATAATCTACTCGGTTTCCCCTTCCAAACCCAACTGTGTAAAAAATGACTCTTGGTGCCCTGACTGTGGTACACATTTAGATTGAGGGCTGGCATAACACCTGCACTGTGCCCATTCCAGGACGGCATGCAAACCTTCTTATATGTGAATTTCCAAAGGGCAGTCAACACTCGTAGTTTGTGGTCGTTGTTGGCCTCAGTTTTATTACCCTTATATACATACTCATTTTGCAATCCCCTGGACATACATGTATGGCCAGAGTCATAAATCATTCTCACAAACTATCATACAATGGGGTGTCATAAATCATTTTGATGCTCATCATAAATCACGTGTCATAAATCATTCGGGTATCGTAAATCATTTGTCATAAATCAATCGTTGGCCATAATTCACTTGCTTGTCATAACTCGTTTGCATATCATAGAGTCATAAATCACCCTGACAGTTCGTTAATCAGCTGTTTTGCAGGCGTATCTCCTTCCTTGCCACTTTTGGGGTCAAACATTGTTCTATTGGTTTCCACACCCCTTTACGTGTGGGGGGTAGCCTCTTCCCAGAGTTAGGCCCCAACTCGCTACCTTGCTAATCTCTTTTTGTGCCCTGCCATCTGGCGGGGTCTGGGCTGCGAGCGCCGTCTCCGTTTGCTACCCCCTTTTATCAGGCCTACTCACGCTGCCGTAAGGCATCCAAAAGTGAGCGGCCCTCCTTCTACAGACCGCCCTGTCGGTGTGCCTCCATAACCAACCAAATGTACCCCTCTTATCAGCCAGAACTGCGACACTGCTGCTGCGTAGGTGTGGGTCTTTGTAGTGAGCTGAAATGTGGGGAGCGGCGCCTTATATTCCCCCACGCTGTTCCCGTCGCTACTGCGTTACACAGTGATTGGGGGTTCAAACATCACCTGGCCTCCCCATTGGCCAGGTGACTAGGCGCCTCCCTGGCACGAATTTGCCGCGAAGAAAGTGCCCCTTCTGCATCAGGGCGCTTCCAGGCGGCTAAAACTGGCTCCTTGCAGGGCTCTGGCGTCCGTTATGGCGCAGGCCCTCAAGGCCCCCTTCGGGGGTGGCCTCTGCAAATTCTTGTTGAACCAATGTGTACTGAAGCTTACCCCAGTAACTGGTAAAGTGGTTCTGCCTTAAAAGAGCAAATTTAATTCCTCCTTCCTGTTTCAAAATATAAAAAGTATGAAAACAATAAAAACTAGACGTGAAGCCCTTACAACATTGCGATTATGATCGGTTAGAAGATTTGCAAAGCGCACTGTTTGCAGTTAGTATGGCCGTGTGTATTTTAATCATGGTGACAAAAACACAACACTGAGGACAATCAGGTATCCCGTACGAGTCATTCGAAACTAAATTGGACTAAAGATATTCGATTTTAAAACTTCAAATAGGCATAAGTCACTTTGTAGTAGGTGCTCCATGGCTATGTACACTAACAGTTTTTTAAAATTTTAAATCGCTTTGTTATCCTGGAAACAATGCGCCACAAAAAGAAATCATAAGGCTTCAATCAAGCCATAATCACAACATCCACTGCATGGAGTGAACACTAACTACAAAATATTGTTGGACATGTTAAGGGGCTTTGTACAGCCGGAATGGGCAATGTGATCAGGAGAGATACTGTGCATAACCTATTGAACTCTGTGTTCATATGGTGCTTCGTACCCATTCTTGCTGCTACTTCCTTAGGATACGTATTCATTCCTCTTTTGTAACTAATGGAGGTGGTGCCTGTTTTTCTGGCCTGGCTGTGTGATAAAACAGCACGTCTATTCAAATACGCATACACCTAGCAAGTATTTCCATGTGCTTGTGGATTTTTCCACTCTTGGTATTTGCTAGGAGGTCTGACCTCTCTCTCACTCTTCAATTTGCCGGTGCCCTGTTTTCAGATTGGGCAGGTGACTTCCCAGTGCGAGTCCTCATTTCTGCTACTCGAGTCTTTGTCGCGTTAAGCAAGATAGTGAAATCACACACCGCTCTTTTGTACTAAACTGGGAGCTGGGATATGGATTTGAATGGGTGATACCATTTGAACACTGTTTTACGGCGAGGATAGTTATTCTAGGCCTAACATCCGATTCCTTCTTAATTAGAATCTATGATAAATCATTGTATAGTTTTGACTTGTGAACTCAAATTATAGTACATTAAAACTTAGCATTTTTAATGGGACTTTCTATAATTAATTTGGGGCAACATTTATTGTGCAATATGTTTTCACGGACAACATATTTTACTACGTGTCTTCTCTATTTCCATCCACCATAGTTCCTATTGCACTGGCATGCATATCAGCCTTAGAGAGATATGGCACCAAAATAAATCAGTAAATATTAATTTAAGGGCATTCCAATCCATGCCTGTCAGTCACTTCTTTGCCAAGCTCCACAACACATTTCTCATGGGCTGCACAGAAATTCACAGTGCCCTGCTATCTACATAGCTTTTCTACTTTCTGAATGATGTTCTTACAAGTTACTGGTTGCCCGAGGAACAGCGCTGAGTCGGCCCAGAAACATGCCCTCCAATAGCACTGGGCTGAAACAGTGGCATATACATCTTAAACATCTGATCTACCCATCAACAATCGGACTTGGGATACCAGACCTGTGACTTTCCAATGGTTATCCCTTGGCCCTTTGTTGCCCCCTCCTTTTGTGCAGGAAGCGTGGGAAAAGGTTGGCAACAATGGATGCTGATCTGGAAGGCTTGGGTTATCCAATTAGAAGAAGGGGCATCTCCTGACTAGGTTCAACAGTACCTACAATTTTGAATACATCCTGGTCCTCTGGAGACTCAAGTTTGTATTCACCTTGACTTCACCCTGAAGCTCTGCAGTCCCGGCTGCATGTGGTGGCTCTCCCAAAGCTAAGACAACGCCTAGGGTCTGTTGAGAATGTATGACCTGCTTTTGATTAGATCCATGATCATCCTGCAGGTCAAGCAGGATTTACATCAGAATTATGAGAGAGTTGAAGATGTACAACAGATATTGAAAGTGCACATCTGCTGGTGACTTTCCACAGCTCCCTTGACTTGCTACTATGTACGTCTGCCCTACAGCCTTAAACTGAGCACCTGAGGTGAACAAGGAAGGGTGGCATAAAGAAAGTCACAAAAGCCCTTTCAACATTTTCAGACAACATGGTATATTGTATTGGCTAGAGTTAATTGCAATGAACGGAGGGCTATTGCCAATACCCTTGTACAACTCACAGTTTCACTTTATTGTGACTTGAAGGTTCAGTGACACAATAGGCGTGAATTATATTGCCCCCTTCTTCTCAGTCAGTGCCAACCAATCCAGAGTCATGGGCTACCACCAGAATCATGTTATTGCTGATACACATTTGGGTACGAACTGTTTTTATCTAATTTTTGGCACCACTGGCAGCCAGAATGAATTACCAGTCCCAGAACTGTCCTGCAGTGCCTAGTTTTTCAAACTGCGCCGGGTACACTAGATCTCTCTGCAACTAGAGAGGCTTTACAAAGTCATTTGTACCATGCAGTACCCGATCTAGATTTGGTTGGGATGAGATTTGCAGTTCACGATATTTTGAATGGTTTGGCAGCTTTGGTGCAGTGCCTCAGTATTACCTTAGGCTCACTGAGCTTGCTTCTTTGAACCCAGTGCTCTAGAGAAACTAGGATAGGACGTAAATCAAAAATAACACCTCAAGTTGCTTTGTAACATTCTGTCAGGCATCTACATTCAATTGCCTAGATTGTTGTTAAGAGGTACTCTTTTTTTTAGATCTTGCTCTGAGTGAAACCAAGGATTAAAGAGGTTTTATGATCTTCTGAAGACTTTGTTCACGGGTACCAATCACAAAGTAATTATAGTGCTTAGATAAGCAAGCTCTAATGTAATCTTTGGGGACATGCTCAGCACACGGAATAATGCATCCCTTCTGACCTGCCTCAACACCTAAGTAGCAGCAATGGAGACCCTCGGAGGACATGGGGTCACTACCTCCTGTGTCTGCTATATGCATATGATATTGTCATTCTTGATTTAACACCGAAAGGCTTGATTAACCAATTACCTTTACAGCGGTTTGTTAATCCTCACTTTTGTAAATTAATGTTTCTAAAAGTAGTCTTGATTTTTAAGGGTAATACACTTGGAAGGTTTTGTAACTACTACTGGTACCTTGTTGGGGATAAACTGGAGGTTGTTAACTCTTATACTTACATGGGGAAAAATATATCCAGCAATATGAACAATAAAGATCAATATGCCATACACGCCATAGCTCTAGCAAGGCCACATCTCCGGCTAACGGTCTAATAGTATTTTATAACAACACCATGGGTTGTAGACATTTTGTACACTTACATTGGGTCTACCAAGCATAAATCCCCCCTATCCTGTTATATGATATAGAGACAACTGATATGGTAAAGTGGGACTTTCTGGAAAAAACTAAGGCCACATCTCGAGGAAGCTGTGCAATTTTAATTCTCTAGCAGCTGCACATGCTCTAAGACTAGAGTTCAGTTTCACAAGTACCTAAGTGGAAGGTCTGGGCAGTGTGGTCTGATGGGGATCCTGGCTGATGAAAGGTGAGAGAAATCCATGTTTCATAAGGAATTTAATCCATGCACTAAGATTGTTTGGGGTAAAGCAGGAAACTAGGAGTACCTTCTCTGATGCTCTGTTCAAAATACTTTTAAAGTATTTTTCCAGGGCGTTGAATCAAAGCCTAGATTTAACATTTTGTGAAGCAAAGAGAACACTTGATGTAATAGTTGCTTCTTGTTGGTTACGAGAACCACAGCAGTATTTGTCCTGGAACCTCAATTATGGGATCCACCACTTTTGTAATCTGTTACGTGTGACAAGGAACAAAACAATGACGGTACATTGTGGCCACATATCCATGCCAGCTTTCCACATTGACGTTTTGAGGTCTCTCAGCCTCTCTTGACACAGCTGACCAATCAACATTGATAGAGCATTTTTGTAAGGTTTCTTTGTTCTATGTGAGTGCCCCAGACAGATCCCAAGCTCATCCACACAATACTGAACCTTAGTTCAGAATGGGTACTTCTTCAGTAGTATAACTACTACAGTTACAAAGAGATCCCATTTATCTCAGGGACAGCCGTTAATTGATAAACTTCAGAATGAAGACTTTCATTCTGATCATGCACACAAATGTTATGTATATTTGTATAACGCACAAATCATCTGTTAGGTATCCAGGCGTTTTGCAGGTGGATCAGCAGCGGCCTCCTTAGTGTGATTATTCAAAGAGACAGATCCTCAGCTTCTTGCAGAACTTGCAAAGTGAAGAGAGAGGCCCTGATGTGGTGTGGGAGGTTGTTCTTAGCCTTGGGAGAGGTGTAAGAGAAGGCGGGGCTTCCGGCTGTCACTTTGTGGAAGCGAGTTACGTGTGTTAGAGTCCGGCTGAGCGGAGGTGCCTGGTTAGAAATGTATGCAGCTGTTGAGGTAAGTAGGGACAGTGCTGTGTAGTGCTCTGTATGTTTGTATGTATGTATGTATGAGGAGTTTGAACTTGGTGGTGTTTGTGTATGAGGAGCCAGTGAAGTTCTCAGAGATCTGGGAACATAAGGGTGTAGCTAGGAAGGTTGAGGATGTGCCTTGCTATGGTGTTTTGGATGATTTGGAGCTTGTACAGGAGCTTCTTAGTAATTTCTGTCTAGAGTACATTACTTTAGTTGAGTCTGATGATGATCAGGGCCCGTGTATCTGTTTTTCTGGTGTTATCCAGTAGCTATTTGAAAATATTTCACAGCATCCTCAGGATGTGGAAGCAAGTGGAGGCCACTGCTTTTACTGTCATGATGAGCTTGTCATTCAGAGTGATTCCCAGATATCTAGCATGGGTGTAGGGGGTGGGTGTGGGCCTGAGGACCATTAGCCACAAAGTGGAGTCTCAAGCTGAGGCTTTCCTTCCAAAGATCACCACTTCAGTTTTGTCTGTGTTGAGTTTGAGGCAGTTAAACTTCATCCAAGTGGCTATCGCAGTCGTACAGGTGGCGAAGTTTGTTTTTGTTGTGGGGATGTTGCCCGACAGGAACAATATCAGGTGAATGCCATCAGTGTAGGAGAATATGCTGATGTTGTGTGATCTGATGAGGTCCACCAGCGGGGTCATGTAGATGTTGAACAGCATCAGACTGAGGGAAGTTACTTGGGGGACTACGCATATGAGGTTATTGGCTTCCGACGTGTAGAGTGACAAGTTGACTTTTTGTGTTCTTACTGTGAGGAAGGAGCAGATCCATTTAAGGGCAGGTCCTTGGATGCCTGTTTCATGTAGTCTTTTGATCAGAGTGGAGAGGAAGACTGTTGAATGCCACTGAGAGGTCGAGCAGTATAAGGGTCTCTGAATCTCTACAGTCGAGGATCAGCCTTTCATCCCTGTGGCTGCGATGAGGGTCCCAGTGCTGTGGTTGGGCCAGAGACATGATTGCATGTTGTCTAGGAGCTAGTGTGCTTTGAGGTAGTCAGTCAGTTGCTTGTTGATGGCTTTCTCATGACCTTGGCTGGGTAGGGTACAAAGAAGAATGGACAAAAGTTTGCTAGTTGAGTGGGGTCCTCTGAAGGTTTCTTTAGCATTGCATTAGCCATCGCATGTTTCCAGGCATCTGGGAACGCCTCGGAGGTTATGGAGTTGTTCAGGATGTGAGCAAAGACTTCACTGACAGGGGAGTCGCCCATGTAGTAGATGTGGTGGGGGAAGGGTCCATTAGAGACCTGGAGTAAATGGTCCTAATGATGTTGGCTACTTATTTCGCAGTGAATGTTTACCAGGAAGGAAGGTTTTTCTGTAGGCTCCCAGTGAGGTTGGAAGGGTTCGGCTGGAGGTCGAAGTTGTGATAGATGGTTTTGATTTTTTTGCTAAAGAAGTCTGAGAGGTTGTCACATAGTTATTGCGAGGAGGTGATGCTATTCATAGTGGAAGCTGGTGAGGTGAAGTCTTTCAAGATTCCAAAGATGTCTTTTCTGCTACTTGAGCTGTTGTCTAGGTCTTCTTCGTTTCTTTGATTTGCTGGTGGTAGCGTATGTCTTTTTGTCATTTTCAAGGTGGTTAGTTCTCCATTTTCTGTGGTGAGACAGGGTGGAAGGTGTCGGGCAGAGTGTATGGGTCCGATGACATGTGCCAGACCCAGGTCATCATCCTGTAGAGCTTTTTTTTTTAACATATATAGTAACACAAATAGAGATTTTATAGAAAAATTTAATGCAAGAGTATGCTATGTGAAAAATAATACAAAATGTGGATGGATTTATTTGCTCCCAATATCGAAAGCACCTTGGCTGAAGTCAAAATTATGCATACCATGATGTGTGGCTCGATATGATATCTATGTCTTAGTGTTCGAACTGGAGGATATTCTAACAGAATATCAAGCTTTTAATATCGCATTACCAAAATAATGTGGCCATAACATACAATAACGTGAATGTAAGTATATATAGGTAAGGACAGATTTACAACTCTCAACTTCACATATATGTATCACCACAAGTTTTATAAATACACTTATACACATATATATATTTTTCAAGATCTATAAATGTGGAGTTAAGAATAGTAAATCCATACTTAGCTATATATAGTGTGGTAGTCAATCTTTGAGCACAATATTCTGCCAGGGCTACATATTTTCCTCAATATTGTAGCATACAACCATCCTGAAGTATGTTACATGGAGATGGTTGATAAGACTGAAGTATAAAATCTGAACTGGAAGTCACCGTTGTTGATAAGAAACCATAATTCTTGGGTATTTGCTTGTGGAGCCACCAAGAAAAGGGATACATTTAGCTTGGAGAGGACAACAAGAATGTTACCTCCATCAGTGGGGAGACACTCAACAGAAAAAGCATCAGGTTTAGCCCATCACAAGCAACGGATGGTACAAAAGTATTCGTATTTATAACAAAGCAACCAGGAAGCCTACAATAATGGAGTATATCATTTACCTGGAGGGCGTTGCATGCTTAGAAGCAGAAATGAGAATCTAAAATCATGCAGAGAAGGACTGCAGGTTTCATTAATCAGCCAGAGGGTGGGAATAGTGAAAATTAATGAGTCCAAATAAGAAATGAGAGAAAGCATGGGAGAACAGACCGACACATTCCAAAATGAGTAACATGGACCAAATGATTTAAGACACGTCGTGTGGACACCCAGCACCGTGTATACAATTGTGCTGCTTCGAGGCCAGATGACTGTTGTGGCTGTTGCTTCTTAATTCAATGCATTACTCAACCCGTTTCCATTTGTTCAACTTCTCCAGTGGCTTTATTATTTGGTCAGAACACTTAGGAAATTGTAAGAAGACAGGTGAAACTAGAAGAAGCCACAAATTTAAAACAATCTATAAAATGAAAACAAATACCCAGTCAAAGGAATCTGCAGATCTGTCGAGATTTGTGAAAGGTGCCCTCAGATTTTATCTGGACTGGAAGTGTGAGGTCAGGGAGTGGAAGTCACTCAAGACGTTGAAAACATGAATGACCTAATGACGCTGCACAGCCATAGGTCTCTGTCAGGAAGAACGGAGGAGCTGCTATGATGCATCCTACAGACCCTGATCATTGATCTATAATCGGACACAGCTCTCACACTGGTTCTTAGTCCAAGTAGACATACACACGGCATGCCATAAAGAGTTGTGGAAGACAAAAACAACAATCCTAAGGTGTTGCAACACTGTATAGGACGGAACCCTAAAAAACACATGTAAATGACGTCAGCTCTAGGTATCAAGACAGATATTACCCTTAGCATCAATGTCTGGCTGCGGAAGTCAGGCTGGCACATGGCGAGTTTACGACGGAACCAATAACTCTGACAGACAAAATAACGGTGATAGCAGTCCATCACCTGGAGAGCAAACCAAGTGACCAAGCACCAGCAGCCAATGTGGCAACACAGCCAGACCTGCTAAACTATTTTCAAAACGGTTTCAAGGCAAAAGCATGGGGTTTCTGGCAGTGTAGTGAGAAGGTCCCAATAGAAAAACAACGGTTTCAGGTTTTCTTCAGCTGGCAAAGAGGCAGGAGTGGCGCGATGGATGACGTGAAGTAACCTTGCAGCAAATGGTGTGTTCTAAGAGCGGACTTTCAGTAGGCATCTCAAACCGGGACTATTTTTACAGGGGGTAGTGGCGCCTGGCGCTGTGTGCACAGCCTCCATACGTTTTATGCACTTATGATCATTTAATCAGGCTGTTGCACTCTGGCAGTTACTTTCATGCACCATGAATTAGATTGTGAATTTCGCCACTTTCAGATGCTCCCTGCCATTCACTCAATAGGCGAGTACATCTTTGTATATTTATATTGTATTGTACTCTACTATTCAGCACCGAGATGCCCTTCCGGGTGAACGTGGTCTTTACAAATATATGTTATATTATGTTAAAAGTGCTGAACATACGTCATACCAGCCCCTAAGCAACAGGCAGGCGGCTGCTGCATCAACACTGACCTGAGTGAGTTGGAAGACCCATATCTGAGTGCATTGCACAAGTCGGAGGTACACGCGGGTGGACGGCATCCACCCACTATTTTCACAGGGTGGACGCCGTACACCCTGCTAAGAAGTTGGCCCCCACTGAATAATGTGCTTAATTTGTCCTGGTGTAATCTTCAAACACTGGGACACATTCAGCAGCGCCTGCACGTTGTCTGCTTTCATAAGCAACAACGTGCAGGGGGCATTTCAGACTCGTGCTTGGCCCATAACAAAGGCCCAATTTAAGGGGTCATCAGACCTCCTTTTGTTCGAGTCTCCTGGCTGGGAGCAGTCAGGAGCCTCATACCTAGAAGCAATTGCAGCAGAGACTAAATAAAGGCTCACACCTTGGTAGCACTTCACACATACTTTAAAGAGGCAGCGTTTCACTTTGTTCAGGCTCTTTTCAAGAGATATGCATGCACTGTAAGAATTTCAGATGTGTTGGTCTTTCCCAGTATGTACACAAAAGGAATGTAATTTATATAGCGCTTACTACCCCTGAGGAGGCGTTGAAATAATTTAAGTACCACTATGTTTTCTTGTATAGCGCTACTCATCCTAATGTAGGGTGTCAGAACTCTTTACATCACACGTACATATTACATTTACAATAATTCATGTGTATTTGTAAATCATTGTACAGGATGTGTTACATAAAACAGTGGGGATTACAAGGTGTAGAAGTCACATATCTTGCATAGCTCACTGTGCTCTATTAAATGGTTTACAATGCAACTGCAATGCTGTGATCCTCCTAGACTTGAGCGCAGCTTTCGATACGGTTAACCATCAAATCTTGGTTCACCGACTCAGAGGTCTGGGGGTAACCGGTACAGCCCTGTTGTGGCTGCAGTCCTTTTTGGAGGAAAGATCTTTCCAGATGTTCGAGGGTGAGGCCTTCTCAAAAATTCTGCCTCTTCATTGTGGAGTTCCTCAGGGATCGTCCCTGAGCCCCACTCTTTTTAATGCCTACATGGCTCCGCTGGCGGATATTGTACTTCCCTTTGGGGTTCACATAGTTACCTATGCTGATGACACTCAGTTGGTCGTGGCTCTGAATCATCCCGACCAGGTGTCCAAGGGCCTTCGCCCTTGCCTCGAGGAAGTCGCCAACTGGATGAACCTGTCTCATCTGAAACTGAATGGCGACAAGACTGAGCTCATGGTTCTTGGAGATCATATTAACTTTAAAGCAAGTACTATGTGGCCAGTCTGCATGGGCCCGGGCCCGGCCCCTGCCCCAAAGACTGAGATAAAGAGTCTGGGAGTCTGGCTGGATCAGGACCTCAGTTTTAAAGCTCAGGCCAGGAAGGTTGCAGCCTCGTGCTACGGCATCCTTAGGATGGTCCGTAAAGTGCTCCCTCTTCTTCCCTTCCGGGCTAAACAACTGATGGTTCAGGCACTTGTCTTGTCGCGGATGGACTATGGAAACGCCCTAAATTTAGGCACGCCTAGCTCAGTAATTGTAAAACTCCAGACAGTGCAGAATTGTGCAGCAAGAATGCTCATGGGGATCCCGTCTTGTCACTCGGCAAGGCCCGCTTTGCGGTCCCTACATTGGCTTCCTGTTCAGGAGAGAATCTGCTTCAAAGCCCTGTGCATTGCTCACAGGTCGCTTGGAGGGAATGGCCCTCCAATTAATCTCTCCTTGGTCCAGCCCTATCGAGCTAATAGGCAACTGGGTTCAGACGATCTTTCTCTAGCAGTTGTTCCCAGGATCAAAAAGGCCAGAAGTGGTGGACGGCTTTTTTCTTCTAATGCCGCCAGGCTATGGAACTCCCTCCCTCTGCCCTTGCGGAAGGAACCTAACCATCTGGCCTTCCACAAACTGCTAAAGACGTGGCTTTTCCCATAGGTGTCCCTTTCCACCTCTATGAACCGTTCAGCGCTGGGATGCCTTCGGGTAGCTACGAGCTTTAGAAGTGCTATTTCATTCATTCATTCAACTGCAAGTAACCCACTTACCTAGCTAGATAAAATAAAATCTGTCATTTGCATGTTACATGTGCTTCGCGTAAGAATTGGAACCAGCATTAAAGCACCTGAGATACCAGCCATACAGAAATGTATAACATGTCAAAGCAATGTGACATAAGGCAACAAGCGATATCGAAAAATGTAATGATGATTCAAAGACAATGGTGATATAAGTAAAAGGAAATACAATATGTTTTAAAAAGAAAATACATGTGCTTTGCATTAACCCTCTATGCTACATTGAGTCAAAACTGAGGCTAGACAAAACACAGATCTTTCCAGCAAGTGCATTAACCTCCATCCAGAGTTATCTTACAATTATTATTCATTCAGATTTACTGGAACACACAGATCTCTGCAGCAGGTGACTTAACCCCATAAGATATTATAAAATACAGTCTTTGCAACCAATTAACCAGAACAGTCAGTTTTCTCCTTGTTGCCACTTTCTTTGTGGCAGAGTTTAAATAAAAATAAATGTATAAGTTGAGGCCCAGATTTTGCCTCAGGGTTAAGTCACTTTTCTGGCACAACCCTGATGTAAAATCTGTTTTGGGATTTACAGTACCACACATTGCCCTGCCTTGCATTAAATTGTGATAGGTAGGCATTATATGGGTGGTGCTAGGGGGTCCCTGTGCATCCATCGATGTATTTTGACGCAGAGCCATATTTACAAAGACTTGTAAATATAGGTTTGCACCAAACTGGTGAGTCTACCTGAGGCTGGCGTAGCAAGAAGTAATATATCCATTTCTCTTCGTTATTTCCTCTTTGCATGTATGCTGCATTCAGCAGCACACCTACAAAGAAGAAATAGTCTCATAGAATAGTTTTTGCGTGGCTTTGGGAAGAAACAAAATATGCAAACCTTTTCTTAAGGTCCTATTGCTGAATGCCAAGGTTGCAATAACCTTTTTCTTTCACTACCCTAAAATTGCTTATGCTTATTTTTGCAGGTTCTCTTTCAGACCCTTTTATGCATTCATCATTGTTTTCTTCTCTCTCTCTCCTATCTTTGCTTTCTGTCTTTCTCTCTTGCTTTGAGACATGGTCTGCTGGTGAAAAATGAGCCCCCGTCTCCTAAAATGAGTGCAGGTGGGTAAGGCCGAGTAAGAATACTTTGCATAGGAGAGTGGTCTCACCTCTGGAGAGCGCAGGCAGCTAAAGCTATCACATCTACATGGAAATGTGCTGTATATGGAATATTATGCCTGGTTGAGTAGGCTGATAGTAGAGTTAGTTTGTTCAATCCTTGGGTAAAAAAGCTTTACGCTGACAAAAGGCAACAATGTTTTATGTGTAGCTTACAAAAGTGTGAATCTTCTCCCGTAATCAGGAAGGTTTGCATGTATACTCGAATTGCACTCAAATGTACTCATGAAAGACCTGCTAAACATATATGTGAGGCTTACGATCTGATGTCACTTCTTGTGATGCCACTTCCTGTAAATTTGTGGCTTGTGATGCCACTTCCTATGATGTCAATTCCTGTGATGTCGAGCGCTGTGATGTCGAGCGCCGTGATGTCGAGCGCCGCGATGTCGAGCGCCGTGATGTCGCGCGCCGCGATGTCGCGCGCCGCGATGTCGCGCGCCGTGATGTCACTTGCATACTGCCTAACTAGGTTAGTCCCCCACTTCTTTTCTTAGGACTTGTGTCCTGTCTGAGTGGTAAGCAGGATAAAGAGGAGAGCAGCGGAGGTTCGCGAGGGCTCTTTTCAAAATCATTCTGGACGAGGCCAGAGGGAAGGGCGTACTTTTTTGAGAAGTGATGGGAGGAAAACCGATCGGGATGTGGCACACGAGGTTTATGGATGACAGATGGCAGAAAAAACAGAAGACGCGATTAGATGGCCAGATAGATACAAGACATGGGCATTTTTGTGGATCATGGCAAGCAGTGCTTAATTCTACGTCATGAGCCGCCAAGGTTCATCCATGGACTCAAATGCGGATATGTCTACGGCATTATTTAAGCAGCTAGGATTGTTCAGTATTTTTTAACTTATTTTAATATCATTGTTTAGACAAGGGTTCTTTTTGGGTTGAAGCACACGGCAATCATGCGTTAATAAGCCCTTACATCAAATAACTAATGGATTTTGAAAAATAATTCAAACTATTCTGTTCTAAAGGGCCTAATGTACCTTTGTAAAAGCCATACAACCACGGTACACCTATCCGAAATAAACCACTCAACCCCATCAGTCTACTTAATGGATTATGGCATTGTAATCATCCACTTAAAGATATGATATTTACAGCACTTGATCTTGCAGACTCTATCGCTCACTCTATAATCCCCTAAAGGAAGCAGCAATCAAAGAGCACCTGAGGCAGCCTTGTGCACCCTGCAACTTTAAACTCTATGTCCCCCTCGTGGTCCTGAACTTTAACTCAGCATTGCATTTATTGATCCATAAGTCAGTACAAGATATCATATAGTACTTTTCCAATTGGTTTATAAATCTATATATTTTCCAATTGGCTTAGAAGCATATATATTTTTTCTATATTTACAATGAGCAGTTGATAACTGATAATTTTGTTTGCAGTAGTGGATTATGACTATTTATGTATTCAATAAGTTTCTTCATACAGCAAGTCAAGACTCTGAACCCAGGGCGGCAGAGTGCATTACAGAGAATGACGAAGAAATTATAAAAAATTGATCATAAAGATAGGAATTTAAGTCTTTACGAAGATGTTTGTTTCTTAATCAGGGCCAGACTGGGGAACCAAAAACAGTCTTGGCAAAAATGCTCAAACCAGACACTCCCTTTGTCTCTTTGCAATCTCTTTACATCCATCCATTCTCTCTCTTCTCCCTCCTGATTGCTTAATCTCTACCTTAAACCTCCCTGCTCCTCTTTCTCTTTTTCTTGAATCCTCCTGGGCGGGGAGCGGGAGTAATTGACAAAAGCGCCATGAGCTGTCCTAGGCATTCAAGATGGTCACAACATTTTGTCATGCCACACTGCATCACACAACATGGAGCCTATCTTGAAAGTATAAAAAATAAACTTTCTTGATGGCTAATTGCTGCTTTTGGTCTTGACAATGCTGACACATTTTAAAAGCATCCAGCACTGGTAAAGCCAATGGCGGTGGCCACCCTAGAGCGGGAAGCAGTGAAGGGAGGAGGAAAGGGGGTGCTAAGAGGCAGGAACATGCTGTGGGACAAAATCCAGGGCATCACCAAGCACACCACACGGCAACTGGCGCACCTTGAAGAAGTCAACTGCATCTCCAGTCTCAGGACTTGGAGTGTGGGTGGGAGGGGAGAGACCCGCTGGGGGAGGTTTGGAACGCAAAATGAATAATAAAGGCAGTAATAATCATTAACAAAACGTCTAAAAGATAAAATTAGAAATTAACCACAATAATTGCCCCATGGAACGTCAATAACAGAATTTTTGAATCCACATCCTACTAGTTGCAGAAAGATCAAAACAAGGTGCACCTGAACACTTGAAAAAACAGAACAGAGAAATTGGTTATAGGCATGGTTGACAGAGCAGAAATGTTATTGAGGGAAGGAATGAAAACTTAATCATAGGTAGAAGAGTGTTTCTGCTGAAATCATTACCACTGCTGGCTCATGCCTCTGAGAATGTTTGACTCACAATGTTTAATTTCTTTTTGCATATACAGTGCGTGGACGGAAATATCCCTCGTATGTGGACGGACGTGTACCCCTGTCCTTAGTGACCCAGCTGTGGTGATATCTAAATCCTTGCTAATTATGTTTGCTCCTGAGCAAACATGGATCATGAGTGTGCGCTATAAGCTAGATCTGTCTCATGGATTGCGGTCTGTTTATATCAGGAGGGGCGCTCAAAGCGTTACCCTCAGAAGATGTAAGGCTACTGCCTTCACCTGTAGTTAAGCAGCATGAGCGTGGTTCTGGCAGCGTACAGTGTTTTTAGTAATCAGTAGAGAAGACAGGTCAGTGGTGCATTTGTAACTAGAGTGGTGCCTCCTGTCCCACTACAGTAAAGATCCTCTGCTGTGTACTTACTTCAGCTCTTGTGTTATGTGCAGCACAAGTATGTACTTGTGCTTGAGAAATGATACAGTGCAGGAGAAATACTGTGAGCGATTGTGCGTGCATGCAAGGATGCAAGTGTGACAGAGTTGGTGCAGGGAGGGATGAATAGAGCAAGCAGTTGCATGTGCACGCGAAGAAATGTGTGCCTGAGAAACAGTAAAGGGCAGGAGTGACAGCGCGAGCAGTTGCCTGTGGGTGCTAAGATATGTGTGCCTGGGGGAAGCTACATCACAAAGAAGCTAGTGTGTGATGTTGCATGAGTGCAGTAGGATGTATGGGTGCCCTTGGATAGGTACAGTACATTGGAGACTGTGCACGTCTGAGCACATGTGCATGCATGAGTTTGTGTGCACTTGTAAAGGGCACAATACACGGAAGGCACTGGGTTCCATTTTGGGAGATCCAGGCCCTGCGGAGGAGCAGGAAGAGGTAGAGGTTTCCCCCAGATTTGTGGATTTCTGCTTTCCTGAGAGTTGTGTGGGAGACAGGAAGAGCCATGCTCCTCAGTGCACTAAAGTAGGAGCTCTTTTGATTCTCTGATTCTGAAAGGAGGTCACTGGTCAAGGAGGTCACTGCTCAAAGATGCCTGGGTATATCTGAGAAAGGAGATGGTGCTGATAAGAAAATCATAAAGAGTAGAGCTTGGGCCCTTTGGTATTCTTTTCAAGTACATATCACTAAGGCGGGCTTCCAGGCGTGAACCTCGGGTCACTCCCTTAGCCTGTGTTTGGGGCTATCAAGATTGGAGACTGTCCTGCCGTGACAGACTGCTCTCTGGAAGAAGAGCACAGCAAAGGAGTGGGCAATTCAAAGTGAGCAACCACCAGAACATGAACTCCAAAATGCAAAGGCACAAATTCACAAGTGTGTCTGGAAATGGATAAGAAAAAGGGGAGCTTGAGACTTTCAAGTTGCCATATTGAAGCTGTGCATCAGCGTGGAGACGCTCAGCATGAGCTCTGCCTGGTGTGACCAGAACTGGGGACCTCGGTTCGGCCAGTTTCACCCAGGAGGATCAAGAACACTTGCCTGGAGCGCAAGCTTCTGCCTGACCAGTGGGCCTGTGAAGTAAAGGAGATGGCTTGGAGGGAGCATAGTCCAGTGGGGATCCTGATGCAGGGATCCGGGGAGTGTGAGATTCTGGCCAACGCACCAATCCGTCTGTCAGCATGGGGGCCACAGTCTGAGAGCCCCTTCCCAGGTGGAGAATAAGGGTTACCGTCCTTGGTGCTGCACTATGAGAGACAGAGGGCCTTTGCCAGATATATCTCTATGGACCCGTAGGGGGCCATCAACTTGTTTGTGCCACCCACAACGCCTGTATGCCGGATTAGGGCCTCAGTGAAGAGAGAGAGGGCCGTTGCCCTGTATGTACTTCAGTGACACTACGTAAGTGTCAGGAGGGAGGAGGCATGAAGGAGGAAGAGGGCTGGCACCCTGCCGCCATGTGCAGCAGAGAAGGCACTGCAGGCCAGAGAGTGAGCAATGACTTAACTCCCACATCTGGGACCATCAGAGACCTGCCCTTGGACCACAGGAGAGACTTACTGTATCGGAGTGACAGCGGCCACTGTGACCGCAGCTTCCCAGTCTGGACACCACCAGCTGGCAGCGGGGTGCTGAGGACTCTGAACCACCACTCTGTGAGAATGGGTAAGAATGACAAACGGGCCGCCGGGCCTTAATTAACAGGCTCCAATGTGGGGACTCCGGGACCTTGCCAAAGAGCCCCACAGAACTTGTGAGACTCAAACATATTAGTAGAGCCAGCTTGGATGTATAAATGTGTTATACTTATCTGCCATAAACAGGGAAATAAGACTGGAAAGCTGACCCAGGTAATACTAGTGGGTTTGCCTCAAGAAGACTGTATATTGTTTGCAGTGTGTTGTAGTGTACTATGTGTTATTAGATAAATGCTCCTTTTTACATAAAAGCAAGTATTTGACTGGACAATCAATTATTGGGGTTGCTGGATGTAACTTGAGTTGTAAGTCTGTGTTCTCATTACACCTAACCCCTGAGAAACCTTTGACTACTTGACCTGTGCTACCACTGACTCAAGCACTGAAAGGGTACTTGGCCCAGTTGCTCAGAGCCCACAGTAGGCCGTGCCCGAGTACATTAGGAGTAAAAGGCCTAAAGAAACACATTTATAAGGAGTGGGTGGTCAGAAATAGTCACATTGGCCACATTCGAACTCCAAATGGGACAAACCAGTTTTTCTGCACCCCTCACCAAAGGGCCAGATAGGTATTTGCCTTCAATTTGACCTGGGGCAAAAAGACTACTATACACCAGGGAATTCAAAATGGCACCAAAACAAAAAAAAAAAGGAGTGTGCGGCCTACCCTGGCATCGAGCCATACCCCTGCCTCAGAAGGGGCAATAGTGTATTTCTGGAGGAGGGGGGGCGGTAGCAAGTTCACCTAACACCAAGGATTTTATCTAGAGTACTTTTTCCTATTTTTCCCCAAACACTCAAAATTTAGCTATATTTTGCTTATT
This sequence comes from Calotriton arnoldi, assembly GCA_963921515.1. Lineage (NCBI taxonomy): Eukaryota > Metazoa > Chordata > Amphibia > Caudata > Salamandridae > Calotriton > Calotriton arnoldi. Next base: position 2,080,632 of record CAWUFW010000497.1, read on the forward strand.
TTCTCGGTCCTTTCCAGGGAAATCAACAAGCTTTGGGTACCTTTAAAATCCTCAGCATGTTGGAAAAAAAGGACGCAAATTTGGTGTGGATATCTGATCTGGAAAAAAGGTTATGCAGACTTAAGTGCACACTACCGCAAATAGCCAAAAAAGGGCTCAGCCCTAGGGGGGAAAAAGGCCCAGCAGTTAAGGGATTAGTATTTAATTTCAGCCGTGAGCCCCGAGGGATCCGTGGATCAAAGCTTAAGAACCAACCATTGCTCTAGGACAATCAACAGGGATTACAATGAACTCTCACCGCAGCATGGATATTATGTTTTTTTTTAATTCTGAACTGCTGCAACCACTATTACCAATTACGCGCAACACATCCTACCTTAAACGTTGTATTAATGGATTCAGCACGCAGGCACTACCTTAGTAACACATGGTAGAGAAATATTACAATTGAGTTCCAGTGCACTGAGCCAGTCATACATACTGAGATACTCCGATATAAGGGGGCGAGGCAGCATGAAAGCAGTGCAGATGATATCTTTTGGCTTTGCTCCTGTACTAGAGTGTTCATGTCTCCTTTAGAATACACAAAATATTAAGGAGTGTTAGAGTAAAAATTCCATCAGTGTAATACATCAAATTAAGCCAACACATGAAAAATAGAAACGACTTTTATTTTAAGCATTAAAGTGCAACACTGTCATCTTCCTGTATACCATGTCATGTGTAAAATGTGTCACAGGTGTTAATTCATTTTCACATTTTGTTTCTTTTTTGCTTATAAACTGGTAATATTCTAACCATGCAGCTTGACATCAATCGCTTTTCCAGTTTTAAAAGTCCTTTAGCTGCTGGGGCCTCTTTCCTCGGATTTTTTGGTTACTTCACTGAAAAATGGTAGTAAAAAATACATTGTGGTTCATATCAGGAAGGTAGAAAACTTAAGTTGCTGCAAAAACACTTAAAATAAAACACCACGATACTTCAAAAACGGTGAAGTATAAAAAATCTAAAAGAAGGATCTCCCAAACATTTTAAGACTGTGCCTCATTTCTGCACTGCAACAGGGTATTTTGAGAGGAAAGCATTGTCGGTATGGGGTGGGGGAGGGGCATAGTGACACGATGAAGGATAAGCCATGCAAAGTGAATGGGCTATGTGTAGCATCCTCTAGTAAGACTACAACTACACTAGTGAAGTTTCAAGGTCATTTCAGAATTTAAACAATTGTTACATTTATATTTTCACGCATGTTAGGTCTTGCCGCAGGAAAATCTTGAAAAATATTAGGTATAACTGGGGGCAATAACCTCTTACCTTCTTCTCCTCTTGAAAATAGGACCCAGTACCAGAAACACTTTCTAAATGTGCTCTTTTATCTTTATTTTATCTGTTATATATTTGTGCTCCACATAAATGCGCTCCCTTTCTTGCTAACCTTACCACCCATCACTTTGGCTTTTTCAGACTACTCCGGTCTCAGCCCAGTTCCTTCCTCCACTGGCCCAACCCTCTTACATGTAGCCACCCCATACTTCCCAATTCTCTTCCATGACGTTCACAATTTACAGACCACAACCGCAAAGTTCATTCCATGTCATATCTCCATTTTCTCTCTTTGCTAAACTTCTGTATTTTTGACACTAGCTGTTTTCCATAACAGCATAGAACATTGGTCTAAAGTCACTATCCTTCACTCAAGACTAAAGTGATGCTACTTTGACTGGCCTATGCCACTGCTTAAAGCATATCATCCACATCTCACAATCCAATCCCTTTACTTACAGAGAAGACATTGCTATAATTGCTCTTCCAAAAACATTATCCTGTTTACATTTCACAATCTTACACAGATTTTAGTTGTAAGCAAGAGGTGCTTTAATTACTTCGCCACCCTGTTACTAGTTCTTAATTTCACACCAAAACATGTTGTGTTTTGGATAGAGTTCTGACTCCTTGTTACCACACTGTGCAACTATGTCAGACCTTTGTTGTGCAGTATGCTATGCAAAGCCCTACACACCCCTCATAAACTGAATAGGGCTGGGTACTTCTGGGAGGCACAGGTGTACACCCTACGAGAAGGGAGTGTCACACTCCCATCACCACATTTTGGTGGCAAAATGTTCACTGCTCACCCCCACCATCCACCCCCCACCCCCACCGCCCCAGTTGACTTCTTTCTGCCAAACCACTCCAATGACAAGACCACCAAGCTGGTGAAGGTTACCAAAACCTCTTTATGCTCCCAAACCTTTAGATTTCTACTTTGTACCCCCCAATGGAAAGACTGAGATATTGATGCTTGTGCCCCTCCTCTCAAGTTTGTGGCTCTAATGCTTTCCATTACTTGTGGCTGTTATTTCCTAACTGTATCTGTGACATGCCCTATCCCGCAGCCTGTAAGCTTACACTACAGCTCTCAGGTCAAATTGCACTAAACTCACAACCCCAACCAATGTCCATACATAAGCTGATAAATTCTCCACCAGTCTTCTCTCTACTCACTCTATTTAAACCATATTTTGGTCTGTGGCAATTGCTTTATCCCTTTCCAGACTTTACTCTGTGTTCCAACCCTCTTCTTGTGGGTATGTCTTTCCTGCACGCATGAGTTAACATTGCTCATTGTACTGATGTACATATCTGTGCCTATTCAGCATCACTCTCATTCTCCGACATTGTCTGTCTTTTCCAATCTAACTTGGTCACTGTGCCAGAGGATCCTAGATGCATTGCGTAACAGCCTGGAATGTGATAAAAAAAAACTTGGAAAGCACAGCACAGACTTTGCAAGTGCAAACAAAAAAGGTGGGGGTGAAAAATGCATCTTGCCGAAGTCAGCAATATACCTTGAACAGGCCTTGTCTGAGAGATAGCGTTTATGATGTGCCAGGAAGTGTGGCGCCTTGCTCTATTTGCGTTATGTATGTAACTAAGTGTGTAGCACGGTGCAGCCAGGATAGGGGGGATACCCTAAAACCCCTATGTCTGTGTGGGCAAAGCCCGCACAATTAGAGAGAAACAAGATTCCCGGGCACACGTTATTGGGTAAGTATGCTATTATGCAAAGTCTCTGATACCACAATTACTCTTATAGATGGTCCATTCAAGATTAATAGCAATTTTTCAATTCATTTAATGTTTAGCTTTGGCAGACACAACCAGCCAACACGTGTTTCGTCACAATGGGAGGGGTCCCGTGACTTCTTCAGGGCTGTTTAACAGAACACGTAAGGTGATTTCATGGAATCGCCTCGCCGGTGATAGTTCCGACCCGGCTGGTCTGGGTTAAGCACACAAGGAAAAGAAGTGAGTTGAAACCGAAGATCCACTGTGTGGAGATCTTGTGTAGAAAGTGCCTGTTAAGTGTAGAACGGCAGATGCGCCGTCAAAAGATACCGAAAAGGGCCGAAATCCAAAACAGGCACTGGTCCTCCTCTGATACGGAAGTGAACAGAGTCTGTTCACTTCCGTATCAGAGGAGGACCAGTGCCTGTTTTGGACATCAGCTCACACGCTGAAGATTGGGATTGACGGCGCACCCGCCACTTTTTCGCTCCCATAGCTGCATACCTTGCTTTCGGCCCTTTTTGGTATCTTTTGACGGCGCATCCGCCGTTCTACACTTAACAGGCACTTTCTACAAACAGCCCTGAAGAAGTCACGGGACACCTCCCATTGTGACGAAACACGTGTTGGCTGGTTGTGTCTGCCAAAGCTAAACATTAAATGAATTGAAAAATTGCTATTAATCTTGAATGGACCATCTATAAGAGTAATTGTGGTATCAGACTTTGCATAATAGCATACTTACCCAATAACTTGTGCCCGGGAATCTTGTTTCTACCTTGAATAGGCCCACACACTGTTACAACTTGCTTTCTGGAGTGGCTTTGCAACAGGGTAGTACAGTGTATAATAATCGGTTGTAAAACACATCTAAGTGCATGTGTTTCAATTCGTATCAGGAGCTACTTACCTTTTATTTGTCTGTGTTTCTGAATGTGTATCCTGAGTTTGTGTGTGTTCATTAATCCTTTTTTGTGCAAGTGAAATTTGCGTGTGCCTTTGCAATGGAAGAGACCCATACCAATACTGCCACAGGTAAAATCACAGGAGCCCAGGGATGTGTTGCCCATTGTTGTAGGGCAAGTCCACCAGCACAACCCAAAAAAGTTCACTATGGAAAATTCTCCCATCCTTGGCTGTGCTACAGAGACTCACAAAAAATGTATTACACCACATGGCTCGTTATAGTCTGTGTCAGTTTAGGTACCACCCGTAGACCATATACTCCTCAGATCTACAGATGGGTAGGATCACACTCAGTGCAGTTTTCTTATTGGCTTTAGGGTCATTGAACGCTTAAATCGATTGACCGTCACAGTGCTATGTTCAAATTACACCTTTTCAAGGGCCAGATCTGAAGTGGAACCAGAGTGATGCATAGGAAAAAGGAAGGAGTGATGGAAAGGGAAAAGGTAGGAATCACACTAGAGATTTTCTTTAGGAGTTGGATCCTCACTGATCTATCATGGGGCCTCCATTACATATTGGTTCACCACATATTCAGGTTTTCCACAGTATTCAGAATATTCAGACTGATGTTGCCAAGGAAACCAGGAGGACTGGTTTTAAAAAAGCTACCCAGCCAGTTTGGAGTATGTCATGGAGAAAGGTGGATGTATCATAAAAACCTTCCTTTCTATTCCATAGAGCACGTCATCACTGAAGGAAGGTTAACCCCTGGGTTTGTTGACTCTAAACTGATCAAACGCATGATTCTGGTTTTGGGGTGCTGCTAAATTATTTTTGCTCTGAATCAAGTGAACAAGAATAAATCCATCAACTTCAGACTTTCTTACATATAAATGGCCACAGAACACCTGCTTAAGTACATACATCTACTCGTTCCACATTTACTTTGCATCTGCATGACTCTGTACAGCCATCTGTGACAGTCTATATTTCCCTATGTCCTGTGCGTGCTCGGAACATGTCACTCATCTGCAGGTCTGGGTCATCTGTAGTAAATATACTTTATTACTTACCTAGTCCTACTGCCTTGCTTTAATTCAACAAATTAACAAGTGAGGCGGCCCCTTCTCATAATAGACCAAAACCTACCTCTCCACCTGCCAGTAAAACTCTCTGCAACGAAAACAGTTACTCAGTTCTGGGAGGGCTGAACGTTGATTGAATTAAAGCTAGGGAGTAGGACTAAGCATCATGCAATTACCAGTAAATAATGAGGCATTACCGCTGCGTCCCTCCCTCGCTTAATCTCATAACAAGTGAGATGTAGCAAGCAACAAAGCCAACAGACTACTGTAGTTGAATGCTCACATTTAGAAGGTTGTAATGAAATCAAATACCTTTATTGCTTCATAGAGGAGAGAACTGTATGCCCCAACACTTCTTCAAGACGTGTCTCATCCAAAACTCTGTAGTGCCTGGTATAGAAGCCCCCAGCAATCCTGCCATACTGGAAGACATGAGGCATGTAGGTCTTTCGCAGAATCCCTATTGGAGGGATTTTACCTGCAGAAGTATAAGCCATTGAGACCATATCCATCTGATCAAGGAAGCAGTCAGTGGTTTCTCCTCTTTCTTAATGGGTCTCAAGTTTACAAAAAGTGGTTCAGGCAGGGAAATGGAATTCCTATAGCCCGACGCCCGGGACATATTGTTTGGGGTCAAGGGCAACACGTTTTCATGTGTATTTTGTCCTTGGGACAAGTAGGCCCAACACTTTGACTGCCAGTTTACAGTATCACATTATGGACCAGGGTAAGGCATTGACTGCAGTTAAGGTAATATTTGTGTCCATGTGTTAATGCTGTTTAAACTTGTATTTAGGGTTCATTAATGCCAAGCTTTTATTATTAGGGTGAGCGCTCTTAGTAAATGTTGTAAGCTCAGACTGCACTACTGACAGTGGTTCCAGTATAAAAATGTGTACACACGTTTTCAATGTTTAGCAATATGAGGCTATGTATAATTCTCCCAGAATGCTCTCTGATTAGATGCAAATATTTGCAGAAGCTTGAAAGCAAGATTGAGGATTCTTTGCTTTCAAGAAAATATGTTCACAAAAAAATGCAAAAACATTTTGCTAAACTACTGTAAAATTTTAGGTGCCAGTAGCATCATTTAGTAAAATGTGTTGATGTATGCTAGTGTTTCCCAAAAATATTCATAATGGAAAATCAGTGTAACCAGTTTTAACAAGATGATGGGAAACAAAAATAAACAAGCATTGGTAAAGCCAGTAGGTCTGAAGTTATTGGTCAGCCTTTTGGTTTTGTCAGCGCGTGCCTTGTTTTGGCATGGTTTTTGTAAAAGCTTACTGGTGTGGCAGCTGCCAGGCCCTCACCATTATAACAAACATTGGCAAAAGCAAAAAAAATTTGGTCTCAAAAAGCACACATTGCCACAGTAGTTCCTGGCACTGACTCTGTGTCGATATGCTCCTTGTGAAAGAACAGAATGCGATGTCACTCACAGTAAAGCTAGCCGATAGACCGAGAGAGACAGAATTTTAATAAACACAAAAGGTCATGGTTAACGCCAGACCTAATTAGGGGCCCAATTATGAAATAAAGTCTCATAAGTGCACCCATGTCCTTGCATTAAGTGCAAATATACAGCTTTTGTGAATTCACAAGTAGGCCAAGAAATAGTACTCTTAGAAAATATTTGTGAACTGCATTTTAGCATGAGCAAATATGCAGGTGTAGATTTGCTCATGTGAAAATCTGAGTGTTTGCAAGTTCACTTTCCTTCCAACCACTTTTTTCCCAACCTTGGAAGAAATTTTATGTCTGCCATTGTCAGGAGTACATTTCCAACCTTTCTCAGTATGGGAAAAGATTAGAGAAGAGTTGGTGAAAACCCTTAAAACATGCAAGTTAGTAGGTTTGCACAGACTCAAAAAGCATTCCAACCCTAGAACTGTTGCTTACCATTACCTTCAGCCCTAGTATGTAGATCTGCGGAAATGTGGCAACATAAGGGAATTGCTAGTTTTCAAACCTTACTATGGAAGGAGCCCTGGCATAAACAGAGAGGCTATTTCAGAGCTCTTATAGAATGAGATTGCTGCCATAATTTGTCGCCGCATGGGGGTGTGGCTACGCTAGCAATGGAGACGGACATGCTCGAGTAGAGCTCCGTCGGCGGCTCCCCTCTCTGGGTGCATATCTCCGCTTACAAGTATCCGCCGGGGCTGAAAGCTCCATTGTACACACTGGGAGCTGGCCTGATACTCTGGTGAAGCGTGCGGCGGTTTCGGGCAAGGGAATCCGCAGCGTGCTTCTCCAGCTCCGGCGCTGCCCGGCAGGTCGCCATCATCCCGGGGATAATTTCTATGCCAGGCCGGGGGCAGGCTCCGCCCACCGGGCCTCGGATAATGGCGCAGCTGCATTCTCCTATTGAGGCCGGGACTGGCCAAGACTGAACTGCCGCCGGCCATGGGGGCTCCCTGAGGAGTGGCGCTGCTATGGTGCGGGTCCCCCCGCAACACGTAGGTGCCCTCACAAGCTCACGCTCGCTGCCGAGCCACGGCCCAGTGCTCCTGCTCCTAACAGCTTCTGGGCCGCGCAACACTGGTGGATCACCTCCCCCCCCTTTTTCAACCGTGACCCGTTCTGCATAGCCGTTGACAGGGGCACAGGAGGAGGCGGTGTAAATATCTGGACGCGCAGTGTAGAGGCGCTAGAGACAAAGCGAAGGGGGCGCCTGGCGGCGGTGGACTCTGGCGGCAATGGCAACGTGAGAGAGCAACACAGAGACACGAAGGTAGGCCCAGCCGGGCATTGTCAACCCCTCCGGCCCACCGACCCGAGGCCCGTGAGATCCCACTTGCAAGGAGTGAATTGCACTGCCAAGAGGACCCAGTAGTAATTGAAGCGGCAGCCTTCGCCCACGCGCTCCACCTACTGGACCAGCGCGGCAGCCCCAACAACCGATCAACCGAGAAAACAGCGGTGGTGCCCTGCCTGCCGCCTGACCTCTCACACAGACACCCCAAGGCCCATGTCGCATGGAGGCCGCACGCGGACCGGTGTTGGGGGCACAGCAGCCCCACCCCCACAAACCCGAGCTCAAGCAGATAAAATGGCAGAAGGGGAAACGGCTGATCCGATGTCCAGTAAACTGGATGCAGTGCTGGCGGCGGTAGAGAAGCTGGGGGAAACAATGAACCAGATCCGCACCTCCCTGGAGAGCAAGATGGACAAAGTGGCCATCGATCTCACTCTGCTCCATGCGGATCACCGAAAACTCACGGACCGAACTACCACTGTTGAAACTACCATTGCTGACATCTCCCAACGAGTGGACACGGCGGAGAAGCACATCCACGGCATCCTAAACCGAGTGGAGTTTTTGGAAGAAAGGGCTGAGGACGCCAAAGGTCGGGCTCGGCGCAACAACATCCGCGTGGTGGGCCTGCCGGAGGGGGCGGAGGGCAAGGACCCGGTGACCTATACTGAACACTGGCTCCGCACGCTGCTACCTGGGGAGGCCCTCTCTCCTCACTTTGTCATCGAAAGGGCGCACAGAGTATGAGCCAGGCCCCCGCCTCCGGGCTCCAATCCAAGACCATTCCTAATCCGCCTATTGAACTACAGAGACAGAGACGCCATACTCCAGGAAACCAGGAGGCTACAGGAAATACAGGTGGACAATCACAAAATCATGTTCTTCCCGGACAACACACTACTTCTGCTCTTTGTATTTCCTACCAGGCACAAATAGGACTGAGACGCCATGCACGTAAGTATTATAGGCCTGCGACTAGATCGCGCAGCGCAGTTGTTTGCTCTAAATGTTAGAAATGTTGAATTAAAGCCAGGGATCTGGATGTAAGCGGGAGTCATAGTCAAAACGAATCCCAGTGTTAACAAGTGGGGACTTCTCCATTTCCCCCCAACGGGAACATCATGTCTGACATTTGAGCCTCGGCCCTGACCCGTGCACGCTTGGCTGGAGGGTGGAGAGCTGCCGGGGCGCAATCCCTATTGTTTGACACCTTGTAGATTGCTGCATACAATAGTCCCCCCCAGTCATTGGTTAAATGTTGCTTCTGCTTATTGTTTGGACGATTGCCTGTTGCACACTCGCCCTTTTGGTATTTTTTGAATGCAGTTTATGTGATTGTTATGCCATCATCTACACACTGGGGTATGATAACCAGGGTATTAGCTCAATAGGGGTACAAAAAAAAAAAAAAAGAAATCTGCAACCTTTCCCAATCACAGGGCTTCAACTCTCCACAACCATCGGCCTGCCGCGGCCTTGTGAGATAGCGTTACTTATACATCATGGCACCAATTAGGATAGGCACCTGGAATGTGAGAGGCATACACAGTCCATCGCGCAGGTATCTCATTTATTCATACCTCAAACAACACCACATACAAATAGCCCTCCTCCAAGAGACGCACTTGCCTAAATCAGAGGTGACACAACTACACAGGAGGTGGAGGGGGCAACTATATGCTACAGGCTACTCAGCATATGCTAGGGGAGTTATAATATGGGTGAGGCCGGGGACTCCCTTCCGGGTGGTGGACTCTTTAATAGACGCAGAAGGCAGATATGTAATAGTGAAAGGCACGCTGGACGGAAGGCCGGTGGTTATTACATCATTGTACGAGCCAAATTCCGACCAGGCAGCCTTTTTTGAAACGCTGTCGCACAAGTTGGCCGCATGGCATGAGACCCCCATGGTGTTAGGAGGCGACTACAATAGCGTCCTAGACGGTTCATTAGACCGCTCCTTCCCCCCTCTGCCTGGCACAGCCACGCATGTTGCAATGAAAGCGTTAAATAACTGGGCGACGCAGTGGCACCTGACAGACGCATGGAGGCATAGAAACCCACAGGGCAGAATATATTCCTATTACTCGGGCGCCCATGGTCTTCATGTGCGCTTGGATCGATTCATGATATCCAGCGACCTATTGCCGTGTGTTTCTGAGTCGCATTACCTGGGGCGGACGCACTCGGACCACAACCCACACGTGTTGGAACTGGAGTGGGAAGGCGATGTGCCGCAGATCCCTATCTGGTGCCTTCAGCCCGACACACTACTTGACGCGCCATTCCGTGACTTATTGGCAACTACCATAGCACAATACTTTGACGAAAATGCAGGCACAGCCTCGTCGCCGCTGCTAGAGTGGGACGCCCTCAAGGTGGTCGTGAGGGGACACTGTCTGGGAACACAAGCAGGTATACGAGCGCAGTTAGAGAAAGATCTCACCACTATAGAGAGGAAACTAGCACCCAGTGAGCAGGAGGCGGCTGAGGGATCCCCTAGACAGCTCACACGGAACAGGGAGGAACACGCCCGATTACTAGAACGGCTCTGATGCCTTAATTATGCAGCACATTCAGCACGGACGCACCACATGGGGGACAAAGCAGGAAAACTACTAACATGGTTGATACGCCAAGACGAGACGACGTCCCCGGTGGCATCAGTAGGCACTACACAAGGTGTTACAGTATACACACAGCGAGACATACATCGCGAGTTCACGACACACTATCTAGAATTATACAAATCCCATGCGCAAGTTACCTCAACGGATCTGCAGATCTATCTCGAGGAGATCACCCTGCCACACCCTACGCGTGATCAGAGAGCGGAATTGAACGATCCTATCCTCCTAGAGGAGGTCCGGGAAAGCATATTCTCGTTCTCCAACGGAAAGGCACCGGGGCCTGATGGCCTGCCAACAGAATTTTACAAGCTCTACGCGTACGTACTAGCGCCGCAGCTGCTAAAGGTGTACGAGACTGCTGTAGATGACTCTACACTCACTGACACGCAAAATGAAGCGCTGCTGATCTCTCTCCTCAAACGCGGTAGAAACCTCGAGTCCCTAGGTTCTTATCGTCCACTAGCCCTCTTAAACACTGATTACAAAATTTTCGCGTCAGTCCTAGCTAAGCGTTTAGCCCCGTTGGTAAAAATACTGGTACACCCTGACCAGAATGGATTCGTCCCTGCCAGAAGCACCTCACTCAACATACGCAGGTTCTTCAGGGTACAGAAGTATGCACTGCACGGATGGCCACGATCTGGCTGCCTAGTGCTAGACCTGGAGAAGGCCTTCGACTCCCTGGAATGGCCCTACCTGGCAGCGGTATTATGCAAGTACGAGTTGGGGGACCATTACATGAGTTTGATCCAATTGCTATACCAACGCCCTATTGTTAGAGTTCGGACGGGACGGCTCATTTCGGATCCCATCCAGGTGAAAAGAGGTATGCGTCAAGGATGGCCCCTGTCCCCATTACTCTTCTCCCTAGCCCTGGAGCCATTAGTGATGCTGATCCGTAGGGATGGAGATGAATGGGGCATACGATTGGGTGATGGGATGCATGCCGTTTCTTTATACGCAGACTACCTGCTTTTGTACGTACGAGATCTGCACTATATTCCCACGACTATAGCGGACACGATCAGGGACTTTGAGAAAGTGTCGGGACTCCGAGTGAACTGGGCAAAATCGGGTGTCTACCCCTTTAGCGATAACACGGCGGAGACGAACGTGTTTATAAATGGCTCCACTCTTACTTGGTACCCCACCACGTTCCGTTATCTTAGCGTCTTCATGTATCGATCGCCCACCGACATACTAGAAGGAAACCTAACCAGGGCCCTCTCTGCTGTCACGGCCCAAGTGCACTTTTGGAAGTCACTTCCATTGAATGTCATGAGCAGCATCACACTGATAAAGATGATAATCCTACCAAAATTATTATACTACTTCTCGAACCTTCCGATCTATGTCCCGGCCAAATATTTTCGTGAACTGGAACGTCTGTTCCGTGACTTAATCTGGAACAAGGGCAGGCCCCGGGTTGCATTGTGGAAACTACACGCCCCCACCAGCCAAGTATATTGTCCTTATTGTTTGGCTCGACCTAACATGTAATTATGTAGTTATGCTCTAATAACTGTGCAACCTTTGTAACGATGTAACCTGCAACTATGGTCTGATACTCATGTAAAGCGCTCTGATACCTCCGGGTCTAGCCAGCGCTATATAAAACCTTTCAAATAAATAAATAAATAAATAAATATACTATTTGGCGGCCCAGCTACAATGGGTGACGAGGTGGCTGAGTGACAAGGGATTAGAGGACACGGCAACCATGCAACAGCCATGGCCACAATCTCAGATCTACCACTTGTTCCACCCCATCGCTAGACTCCCAAGCCCAACCCAGATACATCTGGAGCTAGCGCATAGGTGTTACAAGAGGAGCCTCCACCTCACTCGGGATGTGAGCCCCTACGCCCCGATATTGCCACTCACAGGGACACCCAGAGGGAGGGCAGGCACTTCAGACGGAACCCTTGCACGCTGGCACGCAGCGGGCCTAGATATTCTGGGCGACCTCTATGCAGACAGCTCCCTGCTCTCTTTCGAGGCATTGACAGCGGACTATGACTTACCGGCAGGACAATTTCTTCTACATAATTCTATTACGAGGTCCCTATCGGCAGCGTGGGGGGACATAACGACTGAACCGACAACACACCTGCTGCTGCAGTACTTGCACATTATGGGCGCAGGTTCACACATAGTACATTGGTTGGTGGAAGCTCTACTTACACACACACTGAAGCCCATGTTGAGTCTTCGTGCACGTTGGGAAACAGATAGAGGGCAACCATGGACAGAGGAGTGGGGCACTATCCTTGCCAGCTCCTCATACGTACCAAGGAGCTCAAAATTTAAGCTCATACAAACATACATAATACAGAGGGCATACCTCTCGCCCGATAACATAAATAAGTATTTCAACATTGCCACCTCTGCGTGCCCGCGCTGTCAACATATAAACGCAAACCTTTTACACATGCTCTGGTCCTGCACCTCCCTTCAAGTCTATTGGCACGCAGTTACATCAGCACTCGCGAGATGTACTGATGTGCCACTGCCGCACACATGGGAGGTCTGTATACTGGGCCTATATGCTAGAACTAAGCAGAATAAAGTTACCTCCAGATTTAGAGACCTGGGACTGATAGTGGCGAAGTGCCTAATCACAAAAAGATGGAAACACACTGCCCCCCCAGTAATAGTAAGTTGGGAAAAATCACTCACGATATGGGCACAAGCAGAAAGTACAACATTACATAGGGAGGAAACTGCGGGACTACGCAAGTACCCGATAGCGCAATGCTGGGACACCATCCTTACAGAATTCACACAAGGGTGCAGTAATGATAGCATCGCCCCCTCGCAGGCAGCTACCGCGACCAACGGAGCCCCGAGCATGTAGACACTCGTCGCCTCGTGCCTCAGCTGTGACCCATGACGAAGCACACGTATGGCCTAAATCCACCGCCTCATGCACACTCAGGATATTAACTGCACACCTAGTGAACCCGGCTCCCACCTGCGTGCACGAGTCGGCGTGCCACCCCGGCGAGCTACCAGATTACACATGTACAAGACGCGCATACCCAGGCCCAGCTGTGATAAGTTCTTGATGGCAGTTTTAGAAAGTTATTAGTTTAGTGGATTAAAAATATATGTATCTTATTAGCATACCCCGCAGACTCCCTGGTTGTACACAGAGGTGACCATATATGCATAGCCCCCATGTGACATACAACTGTGCATTACATGTGACAATTGAGCACAGCCATGCTCGGTGCGATTGTGTGCCTCACAGGCGCTATTATCTGTTCAAAAAGGAAAGAAGTGACATAGAACAAGAAAGACATGGTGTACAATTGTTCGCTTTAATACAACGAACACAGAAGCATATATATACATGCCCCGCAGATGTAGTTGTACTATGAACCCCAGCTGTATGTACTCTTCCGCAATGTATGTCTATATATGTATAAATACAACACTGAACGACCTCTATGTTGAAAATTTTTAAAATGCAATAAAGATATTTTTAAAAAAAATAATAATTTGTCGCCGCATTACATGGCACAAAAGGGACAAGTAGATTTTGTTACAGGACAAGTAGATTTATGAAGCAACCTGCCCCATGGACAAGTAGATATTTTATTAAATTCCACACCCCTGTTCAGGTCTTCTAAAAGACTGAACTCGGTCTAAGTAAGGTAGAAGAGCCCTTCTAACATCTAATTATAGTAACCTTCTCTCCTCAGGTGAAGAGAGTGAAGAAAAATTTCTGGTTAAATAATCTCTTGTAAAAAACTGAATGAAAAATAATTCTACCATGTCTTGGAATATTTGAAAAAAGGGAATTTATAGGAGAGAGCTCCCAACTCTCCTAGCTAATGTTATAGCTACAAGAAAAAAGGCTTGAGGGTAAGGACTTTCAAGACCTCTTCCTCCAAGAGCTCACAAGTAGGCCTACTTAGAGCTTTCAAGACTAAAGGTAAATCGCAAAATGGGAATAATTTTGGAGGAGTCAGATGAATGTTTTCAAGACCCTTAAATAATCTAGAAACCAAGCCATCTTCATCCCTTAAATTCATCCAAGAACCTCTGTACACCCTAATGGCTTCCCATTGGACTCCTAGAGTGGGACCCTTCAACCCTAATCTAGATCCATATTGCAAGAATTATATAATGTGAACATATTAATCTAAGATTGAAATCTTTGGTAGTACATCAGTGAAAAAAGGTACACCAATATCTACCACAGGATCTGATAGCGGAGGCCTCCTAGAGGCCTGACGAGTAACTGCCAGATCATCAGGAAGACTGTAGCCTTTCCTGGGACTCTTGTTTCAAGACTGGGAAAAGAAAAGTTGAATGAACCACCGGGAGTCTCCACTCCCGGGAAATGCTCCAGGCTGCGAGCAAAGGAAACCATTTGGTGCCAAGCCATGCAGGAGTTATCAAGATGACTGTGGCACTCTCCAACTTTAACCTCACCAGAAAGCGGTGAATCAGGGGGAAAGGAGGAATGGCGTTTATCAGCTTTTGAGGTCATGCGCACAACAGTGTGTCTATTGCCCATGCTCAACTGTCTGTCACCCTCGAACCGAATGTCCTCACATGGGCATCTGCTGGAGATGCAAACATTCAGTTCTGGATGACCCCCGTCATTGTGTCAGGAGTCTGAACATTTCGAGATGAAGAGAGAACTTGAGGGACAAAAGAATGTGTCTTTTCAGGTTGTCTGCTCTCACACTGCACTCTCCCTGTATGTGAATTTTAGTCAGAGAAATCAAAGAGCGCTGAGCCCACTGAAACATTTTTTGCGTAATCCTGGTCAAGGCAGGGGACTTTGTACCTTCCTGCCTCTTGATGTAGGCCTTTGCTGTCTGTATGTATCAGGACCAAACTGCCCATGATCCGAAGATCGAAGAATCACAGAGATAACCTCACAGCTTCCATCTCCCTACAATTTGAAGATCTGAGCAACCACAGAACTCCCGAACCCTTGAAGTTGTTGGTCCGTTAACCACACACCCCAGCCTGACAGACTGGCATCTGTCTTAATCATTAGAGGTGCTGGGGGAGCTAAAGGAATGCCCCTCAAAAGGTGATGTGGATTCAACCACCAAACCAGATTCCTCCTCATTTGAAGAGGCTAAGGTATTCTTATAGTGAGATCTTGTGAACTCAGAGACCAATTCCGGAGAATCAATCCTACCAAGCAATTTAGATGGAATCTTGCTCAAGTAACCAGAAACACATTTGAGGCTAAATGTCTCTGAAATGTCAGCCATGAAAGGGCCTGTAAAGCTTTCGGAGACCACATATCTGTGATAGGACACCCCACCTCTCCATATCTGGTTGCCAATTGGAGAAGTCTATATCACAGCCTCTCCCGAGTATGCTCAAAACTCATAGAATCCTTCTGCTAACTGGACCGGTAACAGCTACACTTCAGTTGTCAGGACTTCTTCTTGGCTGAATCTGACTGTTTTAAAGTATTCTGTTTTGGAAAACACCTCTTAGGCTGGTACTTCTGTCTCCTGAATGATGAAGACTTGGAATCCTTCTTAGGTGAAGCCTTAATGGAGAACCCCCAAAATTTGCGAGTGCCAGACATTTCTTTATGCGACATAGCATGCTTACAATGCTAGAACAACTCTGAGATCATTGCATCTAATTGATTACTGTTAGAAATTGAGTTATAAGTTAGGTGGGGGAGTGCGAGCCGGTATGAAGCAACAGCCATTCATTGTAAGGGTGAAAGACAAAAAGTCACTAAAGTATCCTGTGCTTAACCCTTTGATAGCTTGGCACAAAAGCAGTCAGGCTTAACTTAGAGGCAATTTGTAAAGTATGTCTGCAGCACTTAAACTGAAATAAAGTAACAACATAACATAAGAAAAACAACATACCAATTAAGAACAAAAAAAGAGCAAAATATAAAAAATTATTATGGCATCAAAGCAACAAAAATCCAGTAGGGCCCGGTCTCTGCTTACCTTGGGACTTAGAAGAATTTTTGGAAAAAAATGTCTGAGAAAGTAAAGTTCAGCAGGGCAAGACATCCAGCGATGTCCAAGGAGGAGGCGTCATCGAAGAGTTGCTGGATGCAGTTGTGGTGAAGATTTCTCTCTTTGATGTAAGTTAAAAATCTCCAGCGGGACAATGCTGCAGGCTGTAGCCAACGAGGGCTCCACAAGGTCGGACACCCTTTCTGTGAGTATCCGCTGACCAGAATTTACTTCTGCAGACAAGAATGTAGTGTGAGCTAACATGAAGTAAGACCGACCAGCGATGCACCTTGGACAGATCGGCAAGCAGGTAGGTCCCAGTTTGGTCTTGGATCCCAGGGCATTTTTTGGCTGAAAACCACCAAGGTTTGGATTTGGGCTATCTGGGCAACTCTAGCACCACTCCCAAAAGTCCAGGACTGGAGAGGCACCACTTGGAGGGTCAGGACTCACTTAGGTTGTGTCCAGGTACGGGTGTGGGTTCAAGATGGTTGGAGCCTTTTCTGTCCCTGAGGCTCTTATCAGGAGGCCAGCTAACTAGCCCTTGGAGTCATTCTGGAAGTCCTGGGTTCAAGCAGGGAAGCAGGTCTCAAATAGCAAGGCAGTACTATGAGGGCATAGGGCAGGCTTCAGGCAGCAGGACTGTCCTCTAGGTGCAGCAGAACAGTCCTCTGAAGTACACAACAGACCACAGGCAACAGAGCAGTCCTCTGAGAGTCCTCCGTATGTCCAGAAGAGTGGGTCTGAGAGTCCTAATTTCATGTCCCATGCCAGCTTTGAAGTGGAAGAAACATCTTCAGCCCCCCCCCCCACACAAAGGTGTCTGGAATGTCCTGCCTCCCTACCCTGGTCCTAGAATGTCTACAGTAACAAAAGGCTAGAGCGAAGTTCTTTGAGTATGAACTGAGGTAGTGTCTTTGAAGTTGAAGTGGGGCTGTGCACAGCTCCATCACTCGCATTCTGTCAGGATGGCCCATCCTGCCAACACCCAATCCCTCTATTGTGTGACTGTCAGTGAGGAATATACAAAGGCCAACAGCCAACTACACCTAGTCATGCGATACCAAATGGTTAGGACAAAAAAATGCCAACTTTCTAAAAGTGGTAATTTCAGAATTGTGACTTTACCATTAAAGAAGATTTTAAATTACAATTCCTTAGCACCAAACATGATATTCCTAACCGATCCCAAACAAAAGTTATCACTCATTAAATGTAATAAGGTAAACCAATGTTATCCTATGTGAGAGGTAGGCCTCACTTTAGTTAAAAATTAATATGCGAGTTTGTCACTGCTAGGACATGTAAAACTTAAAAGTTAATGTCCACCTTTTTAAATACAATGCAGCCGGCCCTACCCTAGGGGGGACCTGTATGTATTAAAAAGAGAGTTTTAGGCTTGGCTACAGGTTTATTTTACCAAGTCGAATCAGCAGTTTAAAATTTCACACAGGCTGCAGTGGCACGCCTGAGAAATGTTTTAAGGGGCTACTTACGTTTGTGGCACAATAATTGCTATAGAACCACTAGCAACATTTAATGTACCAGCCTGGATATATGGTATACCACTTTACTAGAGACTAATATCCTAATTAGATGTAGGCCAATTTTACCATGTTTTAGTGAGTGAGCACAAGCGCAAAAGCACTGGTCAGCAGTGGTAAAATGCAAAGAGTCCAAAGGCCAACAAAAACAAATTCAGCAAAACAGGAGGGGAGAAAGCAAAATGTCTTGTGGAAGACCACCCTAAGGCTGACAGGTCTAACAGTTACCAAAATGATGCATCCCTCAAATGGTATCTTTATGAGGGCTGATTTTTCCACTGCTCCCACTGTTTTTTTCTTGCCGCTATCAGTGCACCTGTTGACATTGGCATGCTGCTGACAATATCCGATGAAATGTCCGCTAAGAGCCTAAGCTTGCTAATACACTGGAACTAGGAGTTTAGAACACTGTTGTCCATCTTGAATGACTACAGCCAATTTATCAAAATCCTTTACCATTGACTGCACTGTATATTTAGAATATGTACCAGTTTTCAGAGCCACGTTCCCACCAAAAATGCTCTTTTCAAAGCAGAGCCCATCTCTTTATTAGTAGCATCAGTAGGAGAAGAGTCCTCTTGATTAGTTGAGGTTCAGCCAATCAGTGTGGCCAGAATTGCATGAACCTCTTTTTATATTATATGGAAGACCAACATCACCTTCCAACAAATAAAGTGTCTGCAAAAATCTTGGTACAGATGTCTTATCCAGGTCTCTATTCCCTTATGACCATTTCTTTTATCCTGCAATGAAAGGGCATTGTCATCGAAGAGGGCTTCACAGATTGGAGAAGATCTCATGTCTCTCATCTGACTGAAAAGGAGGAAAACCCACATTTTCTCTGATGTGACAAAACCTTCCATATTTCGTCTCTTTTCACATATTTTCCAGAGGATGTAGATGGTTTATTAATCTCTGAACCAGAGGAATCTTAGTTGTCCACTTCTCCAGAACTGGAACCGTTTGCCTGTTTTGACTCCTTTGGTTTTCCTGCTTGCCATAGTTTTTGAAACACCCCTCCTCAATCATGCCCTGTATCTCAGACTGCGTCATGAGAGTTGGGATGACATTACAAGTAGGACTTCTGTCCTCTGTCCGAGAACGGCTTCCAGGTATAAGACCTTTATCATCCAAAGAGGACGAAAGGATGTCTCTTCTCTTAGAAGCTCTTTTCACTACCATTGTAGGACTACAGCCACAAACATCCACCATGATACATATAACTACACCAGAAGAAACTCTGGAGTGCCCAATCACAATCATTCAAGAAAATTGTATGTCACCAACAAGGGCAGAAAATGGTGAACTAATCCCTCAAAGTAAAATCCAGGTCTCAGCTTTGTATAAAAACAGATAGAACAATGTGCCCTATAAGACACTCACCCATTCAATGCCCAAGTCAGAGCATTCTTCTCATGTGACGCACTCTTACTAGCACAAATGTTACTGCTCCTTGAACTCAGAAGCAGCGCCCCAGCTGCTTGAGACCCGGCCATACTCCATTGCCAACTTAACCACTATTCTTCAGTCTCGTGCCATGGATTAGACTCTGAGCAGTCAGAGCAGAAGACCGATGAGGCCCCACCACCATCAACCCCATGGTAAGTCTAACAAGAAAAAGAAGGATAGGAGGAGTCGCAGGAGTCACAGGAGTATGGAGTAGGGATTTTTATTCTAGCTTGGTATTGGTGCCTTACAAGGCAGGACGGCCTCAACGGTTTTGAAATAAGGTGAGGGAGGGATGCAGCAGTAAAGTTTCATATGTCTGCATATATGTGTTACTTGTATCCGTATGCAAGAGTGTGATTCATATGTATTAAGTAAAGAAAGAATGAAAGATTGAGAGAAGGAAAAAAGAAAAAAAAGAAGGGTTAGAAAAAAGGGGGAAATTGAGGGGTGGGGGAAGGAAAAAGTGGAAGATACGCAAGGGATGGGAGTGGAAGGGAAGACAAAAGGAAACTGGCTAGGAGGGCAAGAAATGTTGGTGGGTATAAGGAAGAATGGAAAGCCACAATTAAAATAGGCAGGGAAGAAACATTTCATATTGAATTGGTATCAAAATGTTGTTTAAGTCTGTAGAATATAATTGTTGTAATAGAGTAGGAAGGTGAAGAAAACCTTGCTAAAGTGAGCAATGTGACTAAATCACTTTAAGCCTTTAAAACCTGATCATTTGACAGCAGTCTGTGACATGTGTCCAATTAATTTCAATTTTTTAAATACATTTTTGGTGAAGACTATTTTGTACACCTATCTGTTGTCCTAGTTAACAGGGACTCTTATTAAGCTACTCAAAATGTGCTGCCATTTTGATAAAGAAGCACAAGAACCACTGATGCATGATTGACATTGAAATTTTGAGAGGAGTGCACTTTGTATTAAAACATTTCTAACTCTCCTGTGAAGCTTTAATGAGAAGAACTATACAAAATTTAAAACTATAAGCAAGATACAAATATTAGTAATAAATAGAGTGATTCCATCTAAAATAGGGAGATTTACTGAGGTGCATCCAGAGAGTAACAAAAAATGTGGCACCGCAACAAGCAGTGAACAGAGATTGTGGTTCTTCTTAATTTCAGCTGAGGAACACCGGCTGCCAAAAGGAGGAATTATACATGGATGCTGCTTTTGCTTTAATAGTAAGAACACACCAATTGGCAAAATGAGAGAGGCAAAATAGTGCTATAAACTATCCAGGAAAGTAACCCTATGCCAACAAATGAGCTCAATATATCCCAATTGTATGCAAATAATGCATCCAAAACAAAAACGCGGCAACATGACTGAATTCTCTGGGAAATAACCATATACACTATAACATTCATAGTACTCCTCTTCTCATGGCCTAATCAAAATTCATGTAATTGAATTAGTTAAGCAAGATCATAGTAAAAGTAATAACTACAACCACAGACCTTTATTGCATGGTATCTGTGTTAATTGTGAAGAACCAATAACTTTTAAATGAAATCTTTAAAAACAAATTCCCTCTACAAGTAATCTTCCTGAAGAATAGGTAAACAGAATTCTTCTTGAACACGAAATAACTCTGATGCACCTTTAATAGAAAACATGGTGCAAGTTAAATAAGAGACAGTTCCTTTCAAGAACTGAACTCAAAGTGAGCCTGCCCTAGTAAGTAAACAATTAATAGATCAACTATCTTGATGGAAGTCATTAACAGTCTATAGCAAATGTACCACAAATCATGTGATAATTCAAGTGCAACTACATCTAAATATAAAAAAAGGAAAAAGAGAACTGCCCTCCTGTTGATCAAGCTCCAAGCCATAGAATATTGACTGAAACAAACTACTGATAATTTAATTAAAGATATAGGATAAAGATCAGTGAACTTTCAGGGCCTATTTACAGCATTATATGCTGTAGGGAGAAGCAAGCTATTGCTACAGAGAATCTACAAGGGGGTACTTACAAGTGCGTAGTTAGACAGCTCAACATTAACCAAGAGACCAGACAAGTTGTAAGCCAACTATAAACTCTCGCCACTCTCATACAGACTAACTAAACAACCTGTCCTTGAATGAGTATTCTAAACCCATATATTAAGGTCAGAAGTTAGAAATGTCTCTTGGTACCTTCCCCCAGATTTTGATATAGTAATTTCCACAGTCAAAGCTACTGCCTTAAAAACAAACAGACAACAAAGAAAGATAATCAGGCTAGTTAGTTATGGCTATTTTTTTTATCTATTTATATACGAAGTATAGCCGAAGACTTATTCAGCTAAATTTGCATATGCAGATGGCACAGAGCTATAGCCCAGATCTTTGCAATATAAAAACTACAACAGAACTGATTGTTACACAAGTCGCAGAAACAAGAATAAGGTGAAAATACAGTTCAATTCTATTAATGTTTAGACACTTGTCTTTAAAACATACATTTTAAAAGAATAAAACATTTAATGTAAGCACCCCCCACCACTCCACCCCCCTCCATACGTCTGATACAAGCTCTAACCCAAGTGCACTAACATGCAGAATCTCCACTCCTCAAATGCCCCAGTTCTAAAATATCTAACTTAATCTCTTGTCGCAAATACAATGTATTACATACTTCTTTGATGGGACTGCAATCATTTCTAGGCACAGCCACCTGGGCAAATAAATTTAACTCCAATGGAAACCAGTACAAAAAGCTGCTCTTGTAAGAATCAGAACCATCATAAAAATGTGATGTACAATTCAACCATCTGGGCTGCCATCGAAGACCACTGGGGTAGACCTGAAAGATAATCTATAAACACCATAAAATAACATAAAAGACAAAGAAGCTGGAAGAACCCTTCCATCTGTTGCTCTCACTTTCAGCAGGGATACAGTCACTCTAAAGCAGCCTCAACAATATTTTGCAAGGTCACAGGCCTTCAATCTTTCCTACAATATAAACAAGATCATTGTCTTAATGACATTAGTGGTCTCTAGGATAGCGGTTCTTAAAATTTTGACTTCTCTACACCCACACCAAATCACTATTGGAAGCTGGGTACCCCTACCTAAGCAAGGTCTATGATTTGAACCTCAAAGAATATACACAAAATTACAGAACCATGTATACATGAAACAAATACATAAATTATTACATGCTTCCTTTAATTCACAAGCATACATACAAAAGTCAAAATTATCATTTTAATAGGAAGATCGGAGCTTTTTATAATGTGGTTTTATTTCTAATAGACAAAGCAATGGGCTCTAGTATACGGCACCACCTTTAATGCATCCTCTCGTTGTGGATACAAACTAGTGGTTCAATTGAGGCCGCCAATCGTCTTGTGCACTGTTTGCTTTACTTGAGCTGATCCTGTGAATGAAGCTAAGGATATCAACTTAATATTTAGCTTTCAGTTTCAAATTCTCGGCATTTAAAAGGGACTTGAAACAGCACTTTCTAATTTGTACCCACCCACTCTAAGGTCTCCCCTACTTGTACTACAAACCTACCATTACCCCCAGGTCCCTTATGTCCTCGTCCCATTCATTAACAAAGTGGAGATAATCATCTCCCGACAGAAAAAATAAAAGAGGAATGCTGGGACCCTAAGTCTAGCCCCTCCCACCGGGCATACATAAGCAGAACTTACCCAGCATTCCGCCTGTTCTTTTTTTCTGTCTGTCGACAGAATTTAGATGTGGATGCTGGTGCTGCTCCTGCTGGGCTTGAGTTGAGTGGCTTTTTTCTTGGTATACCCAGTCCGGCTGCCTGGAAGTGCGGTTGGGGTGTCTGGTGCCCTGCCTCCCGGCCTGTCGGGCTTGCTGGAATGCTTGGTTTTCACAGCCGGCCCTTTGCGGCTGATGCGCCGGCCTCCCGGGTCCTTCCGGGTTGCTGGGCTGATCTTCCTGCCTGGCCGGGTGGATGTTACGCCTCGTTTGCTGGTTCCCCTGCCTTCCTTCCCTTGGATGTTCTTCGGGACTCTGGGGTGCTTCCTTCCGGGTTTTGCCTGACTTCCTGGGTTTGTTGTTGTAAGTCAGGCATTCTGATGCAGTGTGGCTGGCGGCGGTGACGGTGACTGGCTGCCGGCCTGGGCGTAAGTACCGCACAGCGGTTTTTCTTTCTTGTTCCCTTTGAGCCCAGCAGGGTGAGGATGTGGAGTAACGGCCGGGGCTGCCGACCTTGGAGGGTGGGGACCCGGTTCCGCTCTATGCTGGCTCGTCATCCTGTGACTCTCGGCACCTCACGCAATCTTTGGGTGCCTGCACACACTTCTTGTGTCTTGCGTGTTTGCACTATATGTGTAATTCAGCGAAAGTCTGAGGCTTTCATATGCACGTAGGCGTCTGGCCTCTTAGTGTGTGTGTAGCTGTGGCCTTGCGCTGGCTGGCGGAGGGGGCGGGGGCCTTGTTCCTGTCTCCCGGCCCCTCCCCTCGGTGAGTGCAGCGTGGCGGTGTCTCTTTTTTCTCTCTTTGTTTCACAGCGGGTCCGGGGGCGTTTGAAGCTTCCTGCTGGGTGTTCTGCCATGGCTTGGTTCCTGTTTTGCCTTGGGCTGGTTGCTGGGGGGGGGGTCTTGTTCCGGCCGCCCGGCCCCCTCTGGGTGTGTGCCGCACGGAGACGTCTGTTTTCTTCCTGCTTGACTTTGTGCTGGCTGCTCCCGGTGTTGTCCTCGCTCCCGCTGCCTGCTGCCGTTCCATCTTGGGGGCATGTGTTCTGTTCTGTTCTCTGGGGTTTGGTCGGATGGGGTTGCTCTGGCGGTTTGGGGGTTGCTGCTGCTTGTTTCACTGCCTTTGCTTCCTGCCATCCCTCGTGGTTCTTTCATTCTCCCATGACGTGACATGTGGAACACCACACCTGTCTTTCTGTTTTGGGTGTTTGCGGGGTGTTTTGTTTTGGACTTTTTTTCTCCTGGGTCTGTGTGTTGCCCCGGGGCCTGTGCCCGTGCTCGGCTGGTCTCGGACGGACATCTCTGGCAGCTTGTGTGTTGCCTCCGCTCCGCCTCCTTGGAGCCTTGCTCCTTTTCACTCTGTTCCCCCGCGGGGGAGGGGTTCTCTCCGTGTTGGGGTGGGGTGCTGTGCTCTGAGGCTCGTAGCCGTGGGTCCCCTCTTTGCTGTTTCTGTCTTGTGGAGTGTGTGGGTGTGTTCTTACCTCCACCTTGTGGTGTCTGTGTCACCCGTGTTGCTCTCCTGTCTGGTGGTTTTGCCACCTGGTCTGGTGGCTTAGTGGGTTCTTGCTTTCGCTCCTGGGGCCTGTGTTCGACATCGTGGTTGCTGGTTGGGCTCCTGGCGGGTCCACTCTGCCTCTCCTCCTTTTGAGGTCGGTGTGCCATTGCTTTGAGTACCGGTGCACGTCTGTTATTCTGCACCGGGATGCCCCTTTGGGGGTTCACGTGTGCTTTACCGCTACCCGTGTTCGTTCCACTGTGTCCGGTGCTCTGGTTTGTGTTCTCTGTGGCAGCGCTTCCTGTTTGTTGCTCCGGCTTCCAGTGCTGGCCTGCTTCTGCATTGCTTTCCTTGCGGTGCTCTGCTGCTACCCTTGCCCCCTGTTCTGTGGGTGACTGCGGGTTTCTTTCTTCTGCGCCTGGAGGGTGTGGGGGGGTTCTCCCCTGCTGTGCTGAGCTGCCCTGTACGGTTGCTTCATGTACTATGCCGGGTGCTGGCTTCTTTCCCTGTTGCCTTGTGTGGTGCTCCTGCAGTTTGCTGGTGTTCCTGGCTGCGTGCGGGAGTGCTCGGATGTCCGTTGGCTCCTTCCTCCCTGGGGGTGCCTGGCTTCGTCAGGGCGTCTGGTGTTGCCTGCACATTCTCAGCTGCTCAGTGCCGTTTCTGGCTCCTGTTGTTTCTCAGTTCTCTTCCAGGGCCTGGTGCTCCGGTCCCCTCTCCTCTGGATGGGTTCTGGGGCTCCGTGCGGTGTCTTGGGGGCCCTCGTGGCCGGCTGTGTCCAGTTGCTTGTCCGCCTTTTCCCCCGCTGTTTGGGGGCCTGGTTGATGTGTGTGTGTGGGCCTGCCTGTGTATCCTAATGGTGTGGCCTTCTTGGTGTTGCAGCTTTGTGCCAGCTCTGCCTGGGGTTCCCTCTACGGCCTACCCCCCTCCCCCTCTGTGTGCTCCTGCTCTCCTCTGCTCTCGGAGATTTCGCTGGGTTGGGCCTGTTTGGTGGCTGGTGGGGGGGGGGGGAGGATGGCCTTCCTGGTGCTGTTGGCTCTGATCTCTGTTCCTTGTCTGGCCATCCGCCTGGGTCCTGGTGCGGTGGCCTTTGTTGGCACGCTCCTGGCTTTGCCTGCTGTCTGTGATTGTACCTGGTCGGGGATGGTTGGCGCCTTGGGGTGCCTGGTGCTGTGGCCTGCGCGTCCTTCATGGAGTGTTTTTCTGGGTCTGCCCTGGGTTGCTGGGTGGTTCTTTCCGATGTTGGAGTACGGCCATTCCCCTGTCTGCTCCTGTTCTCGTCTGTTTTCGGGCGTTGTGCGGGTTGGCTCCAGGGGGTGCGGGTTGCTCCGTTTCTGGGTGCTCCTCCTACCTTGGCCTTCTTTGGGGGCCTGTTGCTTGCCACCCTGTTTGCCCGTGTCTGTGTGGGGGCCCGCCTGGGGTTCCTGGTGCTGGGTGCTTCGGCTGCCTTCGCTTGTTGTTCTGGGGCGCCGTCCTACGGCTGTTGGGGTCCTTGGCTCCTTCTTTGCCTGGTTTTTTTGGTTCCGTCTGCTCCGCTGTGGGTGTTCTTCTTTCTTTGCCCCTTGTGTGGTTGCCAGTCCGGGGCTGTTCTCTGGTTGCCCTGCTGGGCCGGTTTTGCGGGTGGTTCTGCTTGGCCTCTGGCCGTGCCTCCTTGGTGCCGCCTGCTCTTTTCTTCCTGTGTCTCCCGCTGGGCTGTTCCCTTGTTTGTGTTTCGGTCTTGTTTGGTCCGGTGGTTCTGTGCCGGGGGTCGCTGCTGCCCTTCCTGGCCTTTGCCTGGGCTTTGTTTTGGGCCTTCCCTGGTTGTGGGTTGGGCTGCCTGCTCCTTCTGTGAGGGCGGGTTGCTTGGCTTTGGTTCTCGCTTCCCGGCAGCTTTGCCCTCTCTTGCCTTCGTTCTGCCCTGGGGGCTTCCCCGGTCCCGGCCCTCCCTTGGTGTGTTCTGGGCCTGGGGTGTTTGGGTGCCTGTGCAGTTTGCTTGGCTTCCGCCCTGGCGTCTGTTGCCTCTGTGGCTTGGGTGGTTTTTTGGGGGTTCTTTCCCTCCTTCCGGTGGTTGGGGTTTCGGGGTTGTAGTCGTTCGCCCTGTCCCGCCCCTTTCGGTCCTCTGTGGGTTCCGTTTTGTTAGTCCCCGATCTTTGCTGGTCTGTTTGTTCCGGTTCTGGTCCTGGTTCGGTTTTGGGCCTTGTTCTGTGGGTGGTGTTTGTCCTTCTGTGTTTCTGGTTCCTGGCCCCTTCCCTGCCCTTTCGGGTTCGGTTGGGGTCTGGCTGTCTGGTCCTCCTGGTTGGTCTTTCCATCTTTGGGGCCTGGTTTTCCATTGGCTGCTTGGCTGCTGCCTTTTGGCTCTTGGGACCTGCTGGGGCGGTGTTCCGGGGGCTGTGTTCGTGCTTCCCTGGTGTTCTTGTCCGGAGCCTTGCCCTTTGCCCCTTGGCCTGTCCCTGGTTCTTGCTGCTCCTCCTGGGCTGGGTGCTTGAGGGTAGCTGTGTGTCGGCTCTGTTCTGGGCCGTGTGCTTCTGGTTGTTGGGGGTGCTGGTGCCTGGCCGGTGCTTCCTTTCTTCCGGGTTTGGTCCGGTTGGTCCCACCCTTGATTGGTTCTTTGGTTTGTGCCTTTGCCCTTGTGGCTGGTGCTCTCCTCTTTCCCTTTTTTTTTTTTTTTTTGGGTTGCTCTCCGGTGCGTCTGCCCGGTGGTGTTGGCCTCTGTGGGGGCCCCCTTTCGTCCTTCTTGCCAGGTTGTTTTGGGGGCTCCGGGACCTTCCGTTCTTCCCCTCGGCTTTTGGGCCTCGTGTCCGTTTGGCTGTGGGGGCTTCCCTTTTGTGGTTCCGGGTTTTGGTTCCTCTGTTTCCTATTTCTCTGGTTGGCTGCCTCCTTGCTGTCGCCTTCGGTTTTCCTTGGTCCCGGTTTCCGGTCCTTGGTTGTTTCCCTGCTGGCCTGTTCTGGCTTGCTGGCCGGTTGGGCCGCTGGGGGTCGTCTTCTTTGTGTAGCCTCCTCGCTGTCCTTTGTTGTGGGTGGCCTCTGTTGGGTGCCGTCTGCCCTCTGTGGGTTGTCCTCTTCTTCAGCTTGGTCGTCTCTCGTTTGTTTTGGTGGGTGCGGCCCTCCTTTGGTGGGGTGCTTTCCTGGCTGGGTGCTCTGCCTGTTTCCTGGGGTTCTCCCTTTTGCTTCCCTTGGGTTGCTGCCTTGGGTGTGGTTTCCTGGGTGTGCTTGGGGGTTTGGAAGGCCAGGTTTTCTGCTTTGGTATTTTTCACTTTGTTAATGAATGGGACGAGGACATAAGGGACCTGGGGGTAATGCTCTATTACTTACCGGTAATCTTCATTACTCCGGTTCCCGTTGTCCTCGTCCCATTCATACGCTCCTCCCTCTCTCCCGGACGGCCGGCCTTCCTGTGTGGGCTTGGTTGTTCAGGCGGAATGCTGGGTAAGTACTGCTTAAGTACTCCCGGTGGGAGGGGCTAGACTTAGGGTCCCAGCATACCTCTTTTCTTTTTTCTGTCGGGAGATGATTATCTCCACTTTGTTAATGAATGGGACGAGGACAACGGGACCCAGAGTAATGAAGATTACCGGAAAGTAATAGAGCAATACTTCACAAAGACTTCTAGTTTTATGACCTAGTTTTTTTGCTTGGTTTGCTTATTTTTCCATGGCGTTCTCTGGAAAGCCTTGAGCCCACGGTCTTAACAAGCGATTTCACAAACCGAAATAACTACACACAGGTATGAAAGATCAAATTTTATATCTTTAAATGTAATGAAAGATTACTAATTAATACTTAAACGCTCTAAGACAGAGGAAAAATAAAAGAAATTGGCACTTCTGAGCATAGGTATATTTAGTTAATCGCCTGTACAAACTTACCAGTTTAATATCCAGCCATTCAATTATACAGTCTGCTGTGGCTTCGGGGACTTGGTATCGCAAAACCTCCTTTTCCTCTGGACTCTCCACCATTTCCAAAGCAATCTTAAGTTCTTCCACGAGTTGCAATATTGATAAAGTGCTCAAATACTCTGATGGAACAGGTGACCCAATGTCATACATTCCATTTGTATACTCTGTTGCTGCCCTTGTACCTAAAAAGACGAGTCAAAGTGCAATTATTAAAAATAAAAAGTGCTTTCAACTTTCCTTGGCTGCTGCATTAGATTCAAATCAATTAAATTCAGCGATTTTTTTAAACTATCATTACAATTTTTATTTTACAAATCCATTGTAAAAGGTATAATTGGTCGTATAAAGAAACTTCATTTTGAACAGGAATATTGTCTTATAGACAAGTAATCATAAACTCTTTAATTCAAATACATTATTAACCATTTGAAATATGAAATATATACTACGAGTTCCACCGCACCACTGTGACGACAATGAATAGTAATACCTAGATAAATTCAATATTTTGTCCTCATCTGTAGTGAAGGTTGTTTGGTAGTTTAGTCTTCTATACTCCGGCATCCATAGGTAAATTAGGGTGTTTACAAAGTTTTTCTAACCTATATTCTGCAAACCTGCACACATCTCTATTATATTTAAAACTATACCTGGACTGAAAATGAACGATGAGTGATAGGCGGTGCACTGAGTCAAAAGCAGGACAAAGGTCTACATCTCACGGTGCACCAAAACAACAAGCATCTCAAAGAAGAATGTATAACTGAAACACATGCATAGAAGTGTGTGAAAGAAAACACTTTTCAACCATGCCTTTTACAGTCATGGCAGCTCTATGGAACATTAGTGAGGTCACGTTTATCAAGCACCTTGTACTCTACTTACTTGGCAGACTATTTAGCCCGCAATAGCCCTGCAGCAATAACCAAAGGACCCAAAGTCTGCATGCGTCTTATAGAGAGCAGGCAGTGAAGAACTTCTCGCTGATCTGTCGGGTGGGACTTGCTGTTAACGCTGCATCCCCTTTGATGGTGCCTGTTTTAAATGGAAGGCAAGACCCCCCCACCCCCCCACGACAACGACAGCATGCAAAGTACTGAGTATGTCACAGTCTTGCCCAAGGTCTTTCTGTTTACTTTGGTGCGGGTTGCATTGCAATCATTTCTATAGTAATCACACAACCCCGGACTCCTTTCTTGGAAGAAGGGCAGGTCCTTAAAGGTAAGTGGTCACACACACACACACACACTTGCTGTGTGAGAAGCATCCCCTCTGCCTTAATTTGAAACATTGCTGCGCCCGATTTTACAATAAGTACTTCTAGTTTTAATTTATATAAAAATAAGAGACTATCTCTCCTGAAGACCTCTAACTATACCAAATTTATGGTTGACCCTTCTAAGGCAAAGCCTGTGAGAATATTTCTTACATTAAGCAATGTTATCAAAGTATCTTCTTTGCCCTCTGCAACTGCTGTCAGTCCAGATTTAAAAGTCGTAATACAGTTTACTACCCTCTCCGATCAACGCAGTCAACTCATTTTCACTGGCAGACATGTGTATAGTCAAACCATTTCTTTGAACTACATTGATGGGAGCCTTTAGAGAAGACAGTGTTCAACAAGGGACACAACTAGTTGTGCTCTCTCCAAACAGTCTGATAAACTAAAAATACAAATTGGCATCTCAATCCTTGGCTCACTATGTTGTGGGCACTGATGAGAAATTAGCCTCACTAAATACCATAGAAGATTCTTCCAAAGAAGAAACCACATACACTAGATGACCTTATAGTTGTTCACCTTTACCGGAGAAATCGTGTTCCTTCCCTAAAATGTTAAAATCAATATGAAGGGATCTAATTATTTTCAATCGAACCACCCTATTATTGAGTCTTTTACTGTCACTGAACCTGTTCCTTCAGGGAAGACTTTGGTTGAGGGGGAGCTGCATGTGGGGGGAACAAAAAAGCAATCTGGCAGCAATTGTCTTGGACAATCAGGATGATAATTCTTTGCAGAATTCTGCCATGCCAGACACAAGCATCTTGTGAAATTCTGGTTGTGATAGGATATAAGATAATCCCGTCTTTGAAAGTTACTAAATAAACAAAATAAAAAATTCAGTAAATTAAAATATCGAGTGAAACTTCCAGTTATAACAAAAAACACAGCCAAGTGCTTTTCAGTTTGTACAAAATGGGCCATTAATTTGTCCAATACTTCACCATATATACCCACTATTAAAAATAAGCCCTAAACTCAGGTAAGAGCACCTTTAAAGAGTATTGACTGATACGCCAAAGTAGCAGCTTGCTCATTAAAAACTTCTCTATGCCCCACTATCTCTATAGTCATGTCAAGTTGAATGCAATACAGCTATGCTTCAAAACCTCAAGGTAGCAACTTCCAAGTCTCGTGAGGGCTCTTGTGTAAAGGAACCTTTTAATCACATATATGTATCTTTCACTGATAATGAAAGCTCTGCAGACGTAACAGCTCGTCCATGAAATTGTCATCCCATCTATTGACCAATAGCATACACTCAATGTGTTCGTGCAGAAACTTCCTTGGATCTTAAGGCACCACCTTTTAAGCCTCAGTGACCATGGATCAAACCAGGAGCTATTCAGACTTTAACAAAGTAGAACGCAAAATCTCTAGTGTCACCTAGGTATCTCAACCAGAACTAAATTGCACACTTCTGCAGCCACACTCTTATCACAATGTGCAGCAAGGAGCATGCACACAATTTGCAAACACAGTGGTCATCCAATAGGTAGACGCCAAATGGGGCACACTACTTATCCTTCCAACACTCCTCACCAAGCATGGAAAACAAGTCCCCTATATCTAATTCACTGGTAGCAAACGGGGAGGAACTGAAAATAGCATTCGGTCCTCAATATGTCACAAGGACCATGTGATACATTAACAGAGCCAATATGTTACATCTGCTAAATTCGATTCTGTTCTTACATCATGCAGGCTTCCTCAAATACTAAATGAGTTGGGTTTGCAACTTTGTTTTCTGATGAGAGAAATGAACCTACCATAGTTACTTTGTCAAGCCATAACATAGGAGATGTTATTCCAGCACACACAAAACAACTTGAATACTGTGACAACATTTTTAGGAGTTTAACCTCAAAAATGCAATTATACAGCCTTGCAGCCACAGCATAAGACGTAAAATTTATTGACCTTCAGTGCTCTAAACTCCCCTATACAATTGACTCTAGTGGAGGCGAGGGGCCTAGTTAAGCAGCATTTAATTACGCATAGCCCCCCACCCCCCACTTCTGTCACAGCAACACTTACTCCATATTACAGAACATCATGCAGGTTCAAAGATCTTGCTTATAAGAACACATTATGGTTGGAGATAGCCTGCTGCTTCACTTTGTATGAACACAGTCGGCAATCAAACATCTGTAAGGCCAAATCATACCCAAGAGTTGCTCAGCTAATCACTTATAATGTGGCCGCACATCATCCTCTGTTAAAGAGTTTTTCTTCTGCTCATGGAACGTGTAGTTTAAGAACAATTCTTTCAGAACCGGATTTAAACCAGTTTTAGGCAGCATGACGTGCTCTGTTTCCAAGAAACTAGCGCCATAGACTTTATTCATATCATGGGTTACAACTAGCACCATACTAAGAGTCAAAAAGAAAATCGTCCAAGCATCTGGTGGTTTAACTATTTTTATTTCAAATATCTGTGATATTTCTAGAAGTGGCCTTAAGTCAACCACCCCACTGCTCTATCTGCTGCCTTCCTGCCTATTTATTAATATATACATGAATGTGGGTTACATCTTCAAGGCACAACAGGTAATTGGACTTAAATCACTTCCTCCTGATGAAATAACTTGCTAAAGTGCCATTTCCATAATTTTAATAGGGGACTTCAATCATATTCTCACTGTATGAGATAGGAAAGATACATGGTGGTTGGTTCAAAATGATTTCTGGAATATTCATGAAGCATGTGTATTGTGCTTCCGTCGAGGCTCTAAAGGCAAGGTTCTAGCGAGCTTTATGCACAGCTGAAGCTTGCGGACTTTGACTGGCAGATTTGCCAGTGATGTTCCTATGAGACCAATTCTACTGGCAGGCTTTCTTGAGTTAGTTCTGGACTACACAATTATATCTCTTGAGATATTTTCCAAAATTACCGATTTTTATGTTGTGTGTCGAGTGGAGAGTTACCGCCTTTTATAGACTCTCCAGTTAGACTGTCTGAACATGAAAACGCCTATCAACATCCCAGCAGAACAAGTGAGTCAGGTGGTTACCACATCTAAAGACACATTATATGGGATGGAAAATGGATTCCCTGAGTTAGCAGATTATTTCTAACTGCAGACTCCTCATCTTTGAATCTCCCCTGGAGCCAGACTGGATCTAGGGATTTTTCTCAGCATTGCTCCTGCCCCAGAAGGTGATATTGTGTGGCTCCAAGCTGACTTCATACCGCATTGAAGTGACGCCGGAGCCACATAAATGCCCCACAACTGCATGCTGACGTCAGTTGCTTTCATGACTGTCCACGCTGTTAGACACAGAGCTTACTAATAGATCAGATGTGACAGAGTGTAGCTCTCTAAATTGGGATCTTTTTATGGAAGGTTAAAAAAGTCCATTCAACAGAACAGGGAGATGGGAGGACAGCGTTTACCCTGCAGTTAAGATAGAGTATCCACCAGAAAGAGCGTTGACAAAGGTAAATAACTTGTTCTTCTGATGGATACTTCAAACCGCAGATTCCTCAGCTTGTAAATAGATACCACAGCAGCACCTTACAAGGTGGTAAGTCTGTGGAATGGCTCAAACAAGAAAGTCTTGCAGAACCAAACAAGCAAAGGGCCCTTCCCGCCAGAACTGGCTATCAAGGCAGTAGTGCTTCGTGAATGTATGGACCGACACGGCGTGGACTGGCAGATGTCCAGTACAAGCACTCCACATGCGAACGTAGCGGTAGCAGCCTTGGCTTTAGGCAAATGCGCCCTCAGCCCCTGGGGGCGGGTGGGTGCTTCTAGGCCAATGCATAGCTATCAACCTTGATATGGTCCTTTTCTGCACTGTCTTACTCTTCTTCACCCCAGCAAACTCCCAAAAGAGCTGATTGGTTCTTATGGTATTCATGAAAAGACTCAGAGATTTAAGCGATGCAACCTCTACTACTCTTTTGAGGGGTGAGGTGGAGCAAAGAATGGCAGAAGGGTGATGTAACTGTCCAACACAAAGAGGTGTCACAATCTTTGGCAGGAATGCAGCCCTAGACTGTAACATCAGTTTGTCTGGGAAAAAGGTGGTGTATTATGAATGAATGGATGGATCTTGTGCAGCTGTGCAGGGGTAATTAATGTCCCACAGGTGTATTACAAAAGGTTTGGTTGGAAACATATGGCCAAGACCCTTAAGAAAACACATCACAACAGGCGACTTAAATAAGTACAGTTGGCCTGGTAAAAGCAAAAAGGCCAAAATGGCTGACAAATAACCTTTAACAGTGCCAGATGAAAGCCCTTGATGGGCTAAAGACAGCACAAAAAGCAAAACTTCAGACAATCTCTGCCGTAATGGGTTTGTATGGTGGGAATTACACCAGTCCACAAATTTATCCTAGCGCCTGGCATAAATACTTTTCGTAGAACGGTGCATGGCTGTTAGCATGACATGCACTACTTAGGGAGGGAGACCAAAAGCTATCATCTGTTGCTGCTCAATCTCCACACATGGAGGTGTAGAAACTTGAAGGCCAGGGTGAAGTACCCTGACCTGCTGCAACAAAAGATCCTCCTGAAGTGGCAGCCTGAACGGAGGTCAGATGTTCATGCCCATGCCCAGTTCCAGGTGCCTTAGTTTCCTAGCCCAATCAAAAGCCACTATGATGGCTTTGGCCCAGTCGTTCCTGATGATTTTTAGAACTTGGGGCAGAAGAGGTAGTAGCGGGAAGGCATACAAGTCTTCGACGCTCCACTTTAGGCAGAATGCATCTCCAAGAGAGAGCCTTCTTGGAAACGTCAGCAAACAGAAGTTCCAACACTGATCGTTGTCGGCAGAGGTAAATAAATCAAGCCAGGGTTCTCACCATTGCTGGAAGATGCCCTGCACGACATCTGGGTATACCTGCCATTTGTGATCCGCTAGGCATCAGTGGATGAGTTTGTCCAGCCTGACGTTCAAAGATTCCCACAAAGTGGTTCATGATGAAAGAGATGTCCTGTTAACTCAGCCAGCTCCAGAGGCATAGAGCCATCTGGCACCAGACCTAGGACACCACTCTGACTTTCTTGTTGCAGTATCACATGGCGTTGTGTTGTCAGTGAGAAGTGGGACAAGCGTCCAGAAGATGGATGGTAGACAGGCCTAAACACCAAGCAAATAACCCGGAACTCAAGCAAGTTGGTGAAGAGGCATGTCTCCACTACAGACCAGAGTCCTTTGATTTCCAACTCTCTCAGATGACCTTCTCAATCCATCGGAGAGACATCTGTCACCACTGTCAGCTCTCAGTGGAGTAAAGAGAGAGGTCTACCACTTGTCTAGTTGCGGTCGAGCAGCTACCACTGCAGGTCTTTTGTAGTCTCCTCCAAAACCTAGATGGAATATGACTGGTTTCCTAGCTGCTGAGCCCACTGAGACATTAGGTCCCACTGCAGAGCCCACATGTACCATCTAGCATAGTCAACAAGCAGGATGCAGGAGGCCAAGAAGTCTCAGAGTCACCATCACTGAGACCTAGGACTGAGGTTGAAACCTGCATCATAGTCAAAATGTCCTGTACTCGATGAATCACAGGAAAGGATTAAAACTAAGGAGTCAGGTGCGACTTTGGTACATTGATTGAGAACTCCAAGGAAGTCTGCTGTCATCTGGAGGTGGCCTACAACCGACTGTGGGGAGCCTACCTTCAGTAGCCAGTCATTGAGGTAGGAGGAGACCGGTATTTCCAACCTCCAAACATGTCCTGAGTCACTATAATCATTTTCCTGAACACCCACTGGTGAGGGCAAAGGGGAGCACGGAGAACTGAAAATGCTTTGGCCCACCTTGAACCACTGATAAAGCCTGTGGGACTGAAGGGTGGGGATGTAAAAATAGGTGTACGCTACCATCCAGTCTACTGGATACAGGCCAGATAGAACTTGGGCCAATGTGAGCATTTTGAATTTGTCTTTTTTTTAGGAACAAACTGAGAGGGAGAAGATCTAAAATAGGATGTAGGCCTCTTGTCATTCTTCAGCACCAGAAAATAATGGCAGCAATACCTAGTCCCTATTTCTGGTGCTGGGACCCTCTCTATG
This sequence comes from Calotriton arnoldi, assembly GCA_963921515.1. NCBI lineage: Eukaryota > Metazoa > Chordata > Amphibia > Caudata > Salamandridae > Calotriton > Calotriton arnoldi. The sequence continues at coordinate 2,116,399 of CAWUFW010000497.1, forward strand.
GCTCCTTTGTCCAAAAGAGCCCTGACCTCCTGCACCAAAATGGACAAATGGTCCTTTGACAGCCTCTCCGATATGGGTGGAATATGCTGCAGATCTGAAAGGAATGGTAGGGCATATCCTTGCTGGACTATTTGAAGTACCTATCTGTCGGATATGACGCTCTGCCACATGTGGAGGTAATACCTCATCTTGACTCTAATAGGGTGGCCATGTGCCGATGAGGGCAAGCTAAAGTGGCTTGGTGGTAGTAGCAGGAGGGAGACTGAGCAGTGCATTGCCCATGAAGGCCTGGATATTGTTGGCAGGAACCCGACCCTGAAAAGACTGGAGTGATTGTTGCTGTGGAGGTGGATCTTGGCAATGCCTTTGCAGCACACAGTGTCTGAAGCCTTAAACGTGGTGAAACTGTTGGCGATACTGCCACACAGACACAGAAAGGCAGTGGGAGCTTGCTTTGGCATTGTTTTCCTTGAAGCACTCCAGGGTAGAGTCTGCCTTATCTCTGAGAGATGGGTACCATCAAAGGGCATGTCCATTATTGATTCCTGAACGTCGCCCAAGAAGCCCATGGATCTCATTCACGTATGGCACCGAACCACCATAATGACTGCCCTACTCAAACAGTCAGTGGTGTCTCAGAGCCAATGACATACTTTATTGCATCTTGGCCATCTTGAATAGTCTGCCAGTGTTGGAATGGTTTTCAACAGGGACTGTCTGCAAGATCTTGTGGACCATATGCCATAACGCTTGTGAGTATCATCGCAGAAAGGAACTGGTATTTACTGAGTGAAGAGCGAGGCTGGCTGAGAAAAACCTTCTCTTCCAGAATACCACCATGGATTTTGATTCCAATTGGGAGGCTTAATGAATGAGTTACGATTCAGTCTACTTTTGGACGCCTGGACCATCTAGCTTTCAGGAGCAAGGTCCTGCATGAGAAATGGAGGGTCACCTAGGATTGGACTCGGTCCCATTAGTGTGATAGGTCAGGGATTTATTAAAAGAGAGAAGTGAATCTGTAGAAGTCTATCCAGGTTGGAGGACCTCCGGCAGGACATTGGTCTAACTTTAATGGATGGACGTTGCAGGTTTAAAACTTCTGCAGCCTATTTGATTGCCAAAGCATAAGAAGCCGTTTCCTTTTTGAGATGGTGGGACAAGAGTTCAACCCAGTGTCTGGAGAAGTGCCTAGTCCTCTGGCGTCCTGAAGGTCCATAAAAAATGGTCTTTATAATAACAATGGGATGCATCATTTCTATTGTCACCATGTTGACCGTGTGCCAAGTCTGAAACAAAAAGAAAGTAAGCATCCCAGGCACTGACCGTGTTCTGTCCAAGTCAGAATGAGGTTGGACTGGCTGCACCAAAGGTTGTGGAGGGCGTGACTTTGGCTGAGGTGTTGTCTGGTTCGCTTCATAGTCTGATAAGATGATTGATTCTTCCTCCAGTGTTGGTAGCGTCAGTGCCCGTACCGAGGCAGGGACAGGCATGGATCGTGGCGTCGGAGTCGAGAGGCACAGACAGCATGAACAACAGATCTGCGTTGGTAGCCTACCTGGAGCCTGCAATCCTTGGGCACCCGAGGGAGCCGGAAGGACACCAAAGGTGCAAAACATTGCTTCTTCAAAAGCCTCTACTTGTTGCAGCATCGCAGATAGACCCATGAATTTGTGTTGCATAGGTAGGAACTGTGGAATCGGCTCCTTGGTCACACCTCAACTTCTTGTGTTTCTTTTTTGACTTGGACTTTACCTGATGATTGGCAGTGTGAAGAGGACCTTTCACAGGAAAAGCCATGAGAACGAGAATGGGTCCAGCCCGTACACACCTTCAGACGGTGTAGAGCTTGGCTCTGCTGTCTCGGATCTCCTTGGCATTCATTGGGGCACAGTCCCGGCAGGACTTGAAGTTGTGCAAAGACCATAGGCACCAGAGACATGCCTGGTAGAGATCTGTCACAGGCAATCTGCTTGTGAAAGTCCCTACAAGGTTTAAATCATGTAGTCTTCAGAAAGGACATTTTTCCTTTCACATTGTAGATAAATTCGGACAAAAAATGTATCAAACAGACATGGAAAAAGTGAGGACACGAGCATCTGAAGAAAGGAACTGACGTGACCATGCAGGGGTGGCGCATATATGTGGTTCCGATATCACTTCCAGGGTGGTATGAAGTCAGCTCTGAGCTGCACATCAGCACTGGCTGGCACTCAAGAGCAATGTTAAGAAAAATCTCCAGAACTAGTCTGGTGCCTGGGGGGACTTCACAAGTAGAGGAATCTGTAGTTAGAAGCATCAATCAGAAGATTGGGATATTTTATACTGCTAGCGCTTTACTCTGTGAAACTTCAGGGCCCATAAAGCACTATCGGATAAATAGTTCACAACTGAGGCTGGTCAACAAACCAATATGTTCAATAAATGTGAAGCACAATAGGCTTCACAAGAATGACAGAATGATTAAGTTTCAAAACATGAAGGCCTATTAAAGATTAAAAGTTTACAGAAGATAAAAAACTGATTAATATTTAATGATCAAAAATGTGAAAGCTTAAATTAATATTCAATTTGAAATTAAATCAAAATCTTATATATAAGAGGATGAACTAACATGGAGTAACTTCAAAAGGAAAGACAAAGGAAAGTCAGTTCTCTCATTAAAAGTGTATTCTAAATCTTCGACTGTGGGCTAAGCTGCATCGAAACTCAGTCTGCCTCAACTGTGACTTTAATCTAAACCACACAATTTTAATATTTGCTACACCTATTCAGAGTTCTCATGAGATTGTCCAATCACGTTAAAACAAGATAATACAATTATATGAACGTTAGCGTCTCAGGACTCCTTACAAAACAGCATCTACTAGCGTCCTTCAAACTTACATTATCTGTAGCAAGAGGAGATACGGGGAGCAGCCTGTACTCTGCAGGGGTCTTTCTGAGCTACTCATTAAAATATTGCATGAATAGAGCCAAGAAAGCATTCAAAATGGGAAAGAAAGCAAAAGAACATTCCATTTGATAATTAGAACCCAAGGTTCACCTAGAAATAAAATGTTCACATGTCACAAAGCAAAGATGGCAACCAATGTTAGCCATTTTAAAATCCAGGCCTACATTACCTATGGTGAATCTAAATGTACATTTTCTCTACAAATAACAGTTGAGTGTTTATGTATTAATGTCATGTTAACGCAAAACCTTTTAATATATGAAACAGCTTCACTAATAGATTGCTGCGACAGACTACACAAACCAAGTTCCGTGACCCACTCTTCTACACAAGACATGCAAAAGCTTTTCAGAATTTTTTTATCTGCCTATAAGCAATGCATATTTTTATTTCCTATGAATTGTCAAACCAGTGGTCCCAGCCCAGAGTCAATGACTGACTAGGTCAAGTTTCTTTGAAACTCTCAAGTGTCCATACTCATGTAGGAACAATACTGATGTTTACACCTTATTTTATTCATAGCACTTGTTTCTGTAGTTTTGTAGTCAGTAAGGAATGCTGCTAGCATTAAGTTTGTTACTGCTCAATTTATCAACCTCAGAAAGGTTAGCTAGCCACCCAACGATCTGTAACCTGCAACCTGAAGGAAGGTGTCAAATTAGATGAGGGCAGAATTTAAAATGTTGAGGCATTCTACAGGCATGTAATAACGTCCGTGCCACCTTCAGATACACTTGAGTGATCATGATCGCTGGCAATTGTGGAGAAAGCTCTTGTGTGCTTTAGAAGAGGACATTCCTTAACTTGTACAATTAATCTATCCCCAAGTCTGGCCTTCGAGTCTATACTGATGAAAGAAAATGCAGGCTTTCCCCTTTCAATTCTCAATACTGATAGCGCCATGGGTGGCCTTTTCAGTTATTTATTTTAATCATTCTGAGAGGCCTGTCATAGCAACATCAGATTTAAGCAAGAGGGACTGTTTTTTTGCGCTGCTACTTATATTAAAATTGCATTTTTTTGCAATTGGTTTTCAGTGCAAGTGTTGGTGCAGAAGTGTACTACTCTCAGTGTGTGTATAAATATATAGTTTGTGTAATCTATCCATGGGTCTTCTGCAGCTAACCAAACAATGCACCTGGAAGGCAAAGACCCACTTTAGGGCAATGCCAGGAAGCAGGCACCAAAGTTTGGTACGTCTGAAAATGTTAAGTCCTTTTCAGGTGTTTAGACATTCAAAGTGGCATTGCCTTCCCTGGGCATCGAAACGGGTAACCTCCAGAATCCAAAGAGACTAATATAGCAGAAGCATAAAGTCAATAAGGTGTTCCTTTGTCATAACAAGGTATAAAAATAGCAAATGAAGATTTGGGATGCTATTTTGTACAACAGGCAGTGCATACATATTTTGTCACTGTTGCTGTTCAAATGTAATGATGCTTCTCGTGAGCAAGTGGCACATTCATATCTAATCCTTTATTTATAGAATGCGGCTACCAATATAATCTCAAGACTCAGAATGCAATCCGTCAATGAAGAATTTCAAGCATTATATTTCCCAACCAGCCTTATCAGTGTGAATGACGATAAGTCAGCCCAGTGTGCAATACTCTCCACAAATGTCATGTAAAGGAGATACAGCAGGCACTGAGAGCATGAATGCAAAGCAGCAGTGCGCGTTTGAACTTTTTTCACTGTACTATTTAGCACTTCTTTTAGGTGACTGCTGACTGCACCGCATTGTGGACTATTTTTCTAGAATTAGTGGGGAAGAAAATACTTGACAAACCTATTTAGTTTCATCTACTTCATGATGTCGGATGGGCTAACTCTGGAACTGGTTGCATTTCCAAAGTTTTCGGATCTGCTGGCCAAGGATGTTATCTCTCACCAAAACAACTCCTGCTTTTTTAACCAGCTATGGACAGACAGCATGATTTTCACCTCAAAAGTAAATACTGTTTGGTCTAACTGCACTACCAAGTCACTCATTCTGTAAAATTGCCCCTTGGCATGAGACTGACGTCTTAGGCTTTCACTGGATCTTGTTATGGCAAACAATACATTCTGGATGAGAGACCACATGCACCTGTCTTGTCAGCGACTTGTTAAAAACCAATTGTCTTCTCAGTCTTTCACATTTTTCTTGTTTTGCTCTGGACTAATGACAACTTTAGCAGCATTACACAACTCATGTTTTCTAAAAAAAAACGTGAATAATATATATAGATACATGCTTATGCTTTCGGTCAGCCCTCTTGAGCAGTCTGCTCAGGTGTCATTCGCATTTCACTTCCACCCACAGCATGGTGCAATGGGAAAGCCCACTTCAGCCATTGTCTCTCCTGCACTGTGAGTAACATTTTTCTTGATCATAATTGCACAGTCGCCTGAAAGAGTACAGTTCAGTGTCAGGGCTGGTGGGCCTGGGCTGCAAGGCTTGTTCTTTATGTTTGTCTTTCTTTTGTATATTGCACAAGCTGCAATTTATGAATATTTTATTATTTTGATTGCTTGGCGGTGCCACTTTCACACTGATGCAACCCTGCCTACCAACGTGTGCTCAGAATATGGGAATGCGACTTTACGTTGACACCAGTAGTGTGGTAAATGGAAAGGGGTGTGACAAGAAAAGCTAAAATCGAATACTTGCTTAAATTCTACCAATGCACTCCACTGTTCTATATTGGCTTCAAACTCCAGTGCCTGTATTTAGAGCACAGGTCTCCAACCAGTAGCTTTGAAGTTACTGGTGGCCCATCAGCACCCTCGAAGTAGCTCTCAGAAGAGAAGCCAAGCCCAGCACCTCATCTGCGTGTATTAAAGAAGGCAGCACTGCTCATAACAAGGCCCTTAGAGCAACAGCCGACCAAACCAATGGCATAGCCTCATGATAACAATCAAACACACATTATGTCGGACAATTGGGTCTGCCGCATAACCATCTGCCTCCACTCTCAATCTAGCTAAGTCAGAAGGAGATTGGACATGCTGTAGGCCCTGCTCTATCAGTCACACAATGCGTGTGAACAATGGGCCATGAAAGAAGAGGGCCAACATTAGCCTGAGCAATCAGTGTTAACCCACCGAAGTGTGGGACAACAGCAGACAGAGTGAAAATGTGTTAATTGGGTGCATGATCAGCCCAAGAGCTGAGCATGGTATAAATACAATATTGAGACAATTAAGAGTCTCATGTGCATATGAGTGTGTATGCATGTGTGGACATTTATGCATGTGTCTGTGTATGTGACATTGTGTCCCTTCCTAATACAAATTGGTGCTCGCTTTTGTGGAAGAGGAGTATGGTTAATTATTTTTTTTCAAAGTAGGGTTTTCATAGTGTAATGTTAACATACACTGTCACTACGCAGTCACTATTTCACAGTGATTAAATCTGCTAGTAGCTTAGGAGGTCTTTCCTTGAGTAGCAGTAGCGCTCACCACAGAAAAGGTTGGAGATCCCTGGTTATAAGCGCAGTGAAATGGTGGTTACTTTGCTATTGTCTAAAACTTCCAGCACCTCTTGCAGTGTCGAACAATGAACACGTCCAAGTTAATTAAGGAAAAGCCAGGAATATTTTTTGGAGTGAAGCATTGCTCAGATATTGAATTTCTGGATTTAATTAGTCAAAAGCTTGGGATAGTGCTCACAAGTACTGCCGTGCAAAACTGCAAAATTCAGCGTTTTTCAACTTCGTGAAATTTTGTTTTAAACTGTATCTCCTTCACCAAAACGACAGCTGAGAAGTAAAAAAAATTACAAAATGGCAATAGGATTGACATTTGTATGGCATGATGATTGGACATACGCACACCATACAAACATCTAACCGTTCTTGTTAAAGCACAGACAAAAGAATCTGAAAAATAGGTGCTAGGGAAACAAGCATTGGCAAAGCCAATAGGTATTTTTATTCTTAAAGTGGCAATTGCATTCACATTTTCATCCCCTTCTAAATCTGTGATCAGAACTTTTCAAATGCAGACTACAGTAACTTATTCCATTAACCGAGGTCCCTGGAGTTAGACACTCGCCTAGTTCTTTCTTTAGCAGGAAGTAGCACTTTAAGCAATTACTAGAGGTGCCATAGGAATAACTTGCCCATTTTGTTTTTATAAAGACATTCTCAGGGCAAGTGCATAATATACACACTGCAGAGGTGGAGGTGTGTTAAGTATGGTAGAGTAGGTATTGTCTGTAGGTTAGATTAGATGTAGCAGGTAGGGCAGGATAAGTAGACTTGGGTAAGTATATTAGGTTAAGTATTGAAAACGTTACTGTAAGTCGATATGCTAGTTTAGATATGGTAAGCACATATGGTGGTTAGGTAGATATGAGAGGTGAGGTATGTTAGGTTTGTTACTGTAGGATGATTAGTATTGATAGGTTAGGTTTGGTAGGAATCGTAGGTATGAGGGGTAATTTTAGGTAGGGTTGGTAAAGTAGGGAAGTATAATAGAAAGGAAGGTAAGTAGGTATGGTAGGTAGGTCAGGGTGGAATGTTATAGTAGATTAGGTATGACAGGACAAGATTATTTGACTGATATTTAAAAGTTTTCATTATGGAAGAATTTTCACCACTTCTAACGTACAAATCATAATTTTAATGAGAAATGCAAACACTTCAATAAATCATTTTTTTGTGCTTGGACATAAGTGGTTTATAACGCTTTTCTCACTGCTACCTGTTTGTTGGGGGGCCAGGACTACAAGGCCCATACTCCAGCTGGCTTTGGAGGCAAGAAGAGGAGGTTAAAAGTGTGCTCGGAGACCACAGCATGGGACGCGTACCCGGGCCAAGAGAGGACCTGTCATTGCCCGGAACAGGTTGGGCCACCTCTTCTTGGCACTGCATTTTGGAAAGCCTTAAGGTTGATGGTTTTATTTTTCCCTTGGAAAATGGATAAAATGAAGGCACTCCGACTGAATGGAGGGAAGAATCCCCCAACATCAACCTCTGCCTCAATTACTAACTATTTAACAAACCGTTTGGGGGCAATGATTAATGAAATTACCTTGGTGGAGGAAAGAATTGACGCAGTCTTTCAAGCACAACTAATGTCGATGGTACTCCTGAACCTGATTCGGCAGTATCCTTAAGGAACACTAAAAAAAAAAAGAGTTTCCATGAGGTTCACCCACACCAATTCCTTCTTCAATTCCCTGTGTTGTGCATGATCCTGTTTTGGAGATTTCCGATGCCTTTTCTAAATCCAACATTATTCAGGATAGTCGCCCTCCTTCAAAAAGGGAAAGGAAAGATAAACTTGCACATCATGAGGGGAAGAGGTCCGACGGTGAGTCCGGTGGTTCGCATCCTCTGCCAAGGTGAACCCTGGAGGTAACTTGTTATAACCACCAGTCTGTCATGGATGCTTTGCCGTAAATCTCCAAATGAGGCTCACAGCTTGTTCTACTGACTTTCTTGGCAAGCTGGGGGGCAGGTTGGAAAAATGTTCATGTGAAACTCCTTGTGAAATGTAGCATCTTGGAAAATAAACCAATTTCTCAACCCATTTTAAACCATGACTGCACTGGCCTTTTTGGTTGTTCCAGTTTGACAAAAAAATGCCCAAAACAAAGTCGCGGTTCCATCAATACCTAACATACACAGAGTGATTCTACTAATCCAACACCCTGATGGTGTCTCGTTCCTAAAGGGGCAGCCCAATCGAATATGCATGGTAATAATGTTACCTTTTCGGTTAGGGTGATTTTGCTATTCCCAATGGATCAGCTCATCAGAACCAGAGTCAAATAATTGTGTCTGGTTTGAATAGAGGGACTATACTGGATACAAATCACAAGGCCACCCTCCAACTTCTACCGGAATGCACAACTTACGTTACGGTCTTAACTGCGGTGTCATTACTTTCTCCAACTAAAAGAGAAGATTGGCGAGATTTAAGGTAGAAAGTGGTTCACTAGTTGAAAACTAATTTGGGATGGAAAGAGGATGTCTTTGGGGAAATTCTTATTTGAACCAATTTGATAAGACTACCAGGAAGAAATTAAGCGCATCCTCTAAGTTTCATCTATCAACCTTAGACTATCCCTTCTGATATGTGCGCAGTCATTGCCCCACTAAATGCGCTGTGAGCAACATCCCTATTGTTTACAGTGTCCAAACGGGAACTGCTTTGACCCTCTCTATACTGTGACATATATTGATTGACTTTTCACAGCTGATTTTACTAAACATATCAAGCCGAATATTGATTAAACCCAGGCGATCCAACCCTCCTTTGTTTGCCCTGCCCATTTTATTTCACCCATGACAGGCTCTGATTTCTGTGGTATTGGGATTCTTTCACGGAATATAGCTGGAGCACAATCTAAATTATCAAATAATGATTGGCTGGGTTTCATTTTTAAGTATGATTTAATTTGTTGCCAGGAAACCTAGATGATAGAGAATTTTAAGATCGATGATAATGTATCTTTTTGTGAGCCAGCCATTCCATCTCCAGCAGGGCGGGCCAAGGGTTGTTTGACAGTTTTTATTTCCGTTAAATTGTTTTTTGTTAAGGTAGAACTTGCTGAATGTACTATTTGGTATCAAATTGCATGTCTTTTTACAGGAAGGTTCACATAGCCTAATACTTGTAAATTATTATTATAATGTTTTTGACTATCGGAAAAACTTAGGTGGAAACTTGACCGCTTAATTACCAAGTATATTGAGAATTCACTTTATGTAAATATAGTGGGAAATCGGTATGTGGTTTTACGGACTTGTCTTATAAAAAATATTACTCATTTTAAATACTGCCCTTATAGGGATGCATTAAATAAAACAATATTAAAATTACAACTTGGTTTTTGCCCATGATATGGAACTATTGCCTAGTTAATTAGTTCATACTTACATCCATCAATAACGAGTCAAGTAGTACCTTAGATTGTATTTGATTTTCAGCAGTTTGTGTTCATTTGTTTACAAAGTTTTTAGTGTCTCTTAACCTTGCCAGTGATCATAATCCCCCGTCGTTAGTTATGATTTTAAATCGGAATAATGACAAAGGGTCCCCAGCAGCGAGACTGCTTCAATTTAGTAGCACTATGGGAATCCAAATTAGGTGTGGACGCATCACCCCGATGGTTTCTCGGCCAACCTTATAAATAATAATGAGTTCGCTTTTAGTGCTTGTTTGTCTTGTGACATTGATCCACATTCAGTTTTGATGGATTTTGGGTCCTTAACCCATAGCATATCGGACATGGTGTTATTATAAAATTCTCTAAGTATTCCCCCCCATAGTGGGTGGTGTAATGATGTTTGCTCTGCCACCCATAAATCATTAATAATGGCACTGAAGGCAATCCCAAGGTGTAAGCAAGACATAAGCATGCTGGATACATTTATAAATCAGCTTTAGAGGCCCGTGAAGTGCAGAGCCGAAGTAAAGGATGGGAAGATCTTGAAGCTGCAGACAGTGGGAGGGACAGCAGTGTAGTGAACTGTTCTTTTTTTGTTTTTTTCCAAACTATGACATGCCAAATTCAATTGTCACAGTTCCATGGATTCCTGGGTGCAGCACTTTACTAAGGCTTTTAATTATGGTATTAACCATAATGTAGTTTTTGAAGAAGTGGATTAGGTTATTGACTGCCGCAGCGTTGATACTGTAAATTGTTTATGCATGTTGCTTGCAATTCACAGCATGAAATATAAAAAGTCCAGTATTGTAGGGGAAAAAAAGAATAGTTTATTAATACAATTGAATGTACGCATTCTTCATTGCTATGACTACTACTATTATTGTGTCAGGGATCAAGCCTGATCGCACCCAGCAGGTTTCCCTTGGACCTAGAGCAAGTCAAGGTATATCAATTTACCATTTAGAGTGAGGAAAACAGACTTGTGGTGGCCCACAAATCTCTAATGAACTTCCCGAGAAAGGTTGCGCCTTGATGGTAGCAATAATACAATAACACCTGTAGGAAACACAGGGTTTTACATGGTTTCTCTTCCCCCTTCCCCACTAGACCAGACGCAAGAAATATGAAGCATTATTTTAGTGGAGCTTTGTTTGAAGGCAATCTAATGCAAAGCATATGTAAAATTTTATTAGCAGACATTAAAATAAATGTAGTTATCATAAATGAAAAGTATTAGACACAGACAATATGCTAAATTGAATGAATTTCCTTTTTAATAAACCGTGGCTAAGGGTAATTAGCACTGAAAGATTTGCCTTTGTGAGGGGTGCACAGTATTTGTCATGCCCTTAAAAGCAGATTATATTTTTGGAAAAGGCAGGGTGTTCCGTAGGATTGACAGAAAGATATAGGGCTGGAAAAGTGTTTTAAGTTGATTCTTAAAACCATTATAAGAAAACATCCTCGCCATACATGATGTAATTTGAGAGAAACTACTGGGAATTAGCTTACCAATTTATATATTCAAGCTCCCTATATCATTATTACAACAATATCCAACATACGAGTATATTCACTGAAAAAAACCAAAGGTTAAAGGGACGTTATAGTTGGGCTCAGATTTCACTCGTACAAAACCAGTGAAATTCAGCAGTTATAGTTACCTGAGCTAACTATAACTTACGCCAACTCAATGCACTGCTTATGACCTCACATATTATATCACTCATGACAAGGTCAGTGACATCACTGATGACATCTCAAATGACATCACTGATGGCATCATCCACAGAACCACTCACACACCCACTCACATCCCCATACAGTCTCCTTTTTTCTCTGAGGAAGTACTTCTATATTTACAAAACTTGCACTGGGATCAAAATAGCAAGTTGTGGAGAAGTATTATCACCCTTCATGCAGCAATTCGAGCAAAATAAGCACTGGTAAGTTGCAGATTCCTTTCTGCATGAATTTCAGGTGATCGCTGCTTGGAGGATTTCTCGGCTGTACACTCTGTCACAGCTCCTTCAGCCACTGCAAGTTGAGCCCAAGCTTGTCCATGGGGTGACTGCGAACATCAGGTAAATTTCCATCAACCCGAATAGGAATCCGGTACCAGAATGGCGTGTCTTGGTTTATTCTTGATGAATACTTGGTGTATGGACTCAAGAATGGGGCAGCTATTGCCCAAATGCCAATAAATGCGAAAACAGTAATGGCTGGCTCCTTTGCGCATGCATTTTTGAGAAAAGCGTAGATCTTGCTCATCATTTTCCCCACGAACTCTTGCCCGACACCAAAACTCTTTACTACTTCTTACTTACTACTGTACATATTTTAGTGGGGGAGGGGGGCTTTGAAGCCCCCTCCCCGGAAAACTTTGGCCGGGGACCCCATCCCCCAGGGCTTGGTCATGTCTCCTGAGTGCCCTTTAGCACCCAGTGTGCAGGATCAAAACCGCGGAGCCTCAAGGACCAGGCGGTCTCAGCCAGCTCCCCGCCTCCTGTGAGGGCCGGCATTGTTGTTGAACAGAGAGAGCTGCTGGAAAGGCATCTCCCTCCATGCAGAAGCAATGGTTTAATTTCTTTCCCTGCCCACATATCTTCGGGCAGAGTAAGAGATGAAAACTCCACTTCCAGTTGGCGGGAGCACATTGACAGCTCTCGCTCGCTCAAACCAAAGTGTTTGCATTTGCTTGGCGGGAACTATTAAAGCTCCCGCCAAGCAAAAGCAAACAGCTATGTCCCGGGGGTGGGCACCCTTGGACATTGCAGGAGCCAGCCCTGGGGGGTGGTGATCCCTAGGGCCTTTAATGGCTCCAGGAGGGGGACCATGCAGCCTCCCTCCTTTGTTGTGCACAGGCAGGCCCTGGGGAGATGATGGCCCCCCATTACTGTCAATTTAGTCCTGGGGCGGTGCTGGCCCCCGGGACCCAGGGGGCCGCGAGGCCCCCCATTTCTTTGTATTAAGCCCCGGGATGGTGGTGGTCTCCGGGGGTCCTAGGGCCCCCCCATTAGGTGTTGTTCAGCCCCAGGGAGGTGCTGTCTTATAAAGCTTCAGGAGAGGGGCCAGTGCGCTTCCCTCTTGTACAAACAAAGCCCCGGGGAGGTGGTGGTCCCCGGGGCTCCAAAAGCATCAGAAGGGGGGCTCGGCTGCCCCCCTGCTTTATTTAAACGATGCAGGCGGGACCTGGCCCACCCTGGGGCTTTTTCCAAAACTTTTTTTTTTACATTTTTGCCAGAGTCATGGATTCGCCACGATTTTGGGTGAAAATGTAAAAAAGAAAATATATGCTTATTTGCCCAGGCGGAGCCTCTCTGTGATTGCACTACCTGAGCTCAGGGGGTCAGTGTATTCGTACCCTGCCCCCTTTTCTTTTTTTTTTTCTTCATATTTTGTGGAACTTGGCTGAAGTTGAGTCCCAAGATGGCTGCCAACACTTCTTGCTTGAAGTGTTGGCAGCCAATCAGATCCCAGCAGGAGATCGGGAGGGTTCGTGGAGCCTTCCCATCCCTATATATACAAATTTGGATTTTCTTTAATATCTCAAAAAATACTGAACAGATTTACACCATATTATAAAAAAGGTTTCTTTCTGGACAAAGAGCTACCTTTCTGCCAAATTTTTGTAATTCCTCCCAGCGGTTCAGGCAGTAGCCGCAACTAAAATCTCTACATGAATTAACATTGGAAAAACACTTTTTTTGACCACCCCTTTTTCTGAGTTTCAACTTGATGGATCGCTTTGAAACTTTACATGAACAACAAGAATCACAGGGGCACTTTTTTGGCAACATTTCATTATGATTCGTCAAATGGCGCCAAAGATATAGGTACATTAAAAAATGCTTTTCCTATAGAAACTAGGGCCTAACTATAACTACCTACTGACGACCGCCAGGAGGTAATGAATATGGAATCTGAAGGGACACTATCAAACCTAATAGTGAATGTTAAACATAATGGCATGCAGAATATTCATAAATGCAGGGAAATAAGCAATAGTCATAAATGAGAAACAACAAATCAGCCCAACAGGTCCTAAAAGACTGATGGACATCAGTGCAAAATACAAATACAAAATACACAAAACTACTACTATAAATAATAATGATTTAGAAGGGCGGTCTTTCATGCGCAGACTGCACCCTCTAAGAAGAGTGTTGTGGAATTGAGACAGAAGATGTGAACTTAACATTAGAAAGAAAAATATTGTGTAGCAGATATTCTTGACCAAAGGTCAGCATTTTTATTGCATCTTTAAGGAAGCCTGCCTGCACATTTTTACTTCATAAACAAAAAAATGCTGTGAATCAAAAAACAATTTAAGACAGCAATTGATGAAACACAATCAGTTTCTTGGAAAGTGGTTTATTGGGAGTGGTAGGTAGGCACATAACACCAGTAACAAGGCCACCAACACGGTAATGTGTCCTAAATAGGGTCTCTATAAATGAGTCCCTTGCTCAACCCTTGGTAGCTGACACAGAGCAAAAAGGCTTAACTTAGGAGACAGGCATGTTAAACATTTAAAAACACCAGTACAGTAAATAAGACACAACACACAATAAAAATCCCACACCTACTCATAAAAATAGCAAATAGTTTTATCTTTAAAATGACACCAAAACCATGAAAATACAATGTAGGGAATTAGAGAATAAACGCTTTCTAATGCTTAGAAACCAATAGCGCCACTTCTGAACATCTGGTCGCGCTTGACCAGGACAAAGTCCAAGTTTGAGGCCAACCGCGCTGGAGCCCTGCTCTAATACCCCTCGGTCAAAATTTTACCTTCAGACTTAGAAACCTTTCTGGAGCTTTTTGCACCCAAGAACCTCACTGCTCTCCACCAGTCTGGATTCGGTGAGTGTTCGCCGGTTTGACTTTCAGGGAGCTCCTGGTCAAACTCTGGAAGTTGGACCTCCATAGCTCTTCAGTAGATGAATCCGGGCCGGGTCGCGGTTTAAGGTGGGCGGCTTGGCTCTCGCAGTTAGGTCGGTCATCTCCTGGAGCTTTTTCCCAAAAAATTCCCAAACTTTCCCAAACTTCTGGAGGGCCTATCAGAAGGTCTCCTGGTGGGTTCCAAGTGTCCATAACACAGATCCAAGGGTCTGGAATTTCCTAGATGGTCCTTGGCAGGCCTGGACTTCACTTCCCACAATGCACTTGGTCAAACCCATGAAACTCCACTGGACGCCATCCAGGAGGGGGACTATGGGTGGAGAAGCATTAGTTAAGCTCTGTTAACCTATAGCTGCAGGGACTCCACTCCTTATTCCTTCTTGAAGCAAGGCAAAGTCTTCAGAACTGTAGTCCAACATAGTGCTGCAGGCTCAGTCTTCACCAGGCAGGCTCTTGGGTGCAGATCAGGAATTCAGCAGGACAATCCTCCTTCTTGTAGCTTTAGGCAGCAGAACTGAGAGGCTCTGCACCGCTCACATATTTATCAGTGCTCTCTGGCGACAAGTAGGGGAGCACCCCTGTCCAATGAGGTGCAGGGCAACAGCCCAAAGCAGGACAACTTCCTCCAAAGTGTGTCCCGGAATGCATTATTCTTTCAAAATCCATCATGGCTGAAATTTCAGCCGAGCAGCAAGAGCTAATTAAACCAAACTCAGAGTATGGCTTATTTCCATAAACTCTCCCAACTAACATCTGCAAATTCCTTCCTTAAGCCTCCCATCCGGCAGGGAAAGGGAGTGGCCCTGGCTGACAGGCTTCCTTGACATATTCTTCCTTTGAAGCTGATGCTTTATGGCCCAACCCCCTGCTCTGGCATTTCTGTGCCTCACAGAGCTCTCTCCATCTGATAGCCTCTGCCCGGCCAGGACACTTATTACCTAATCAAGGTAGCCTTGCTAATCCCTCACAGCTGACTAATCAGGAAAGAGTGCTAGAGGCTGGATTTTGTCTTATAGAAAAGAAAGTCTTAACTTCTTTTCTGTACAAGTTATGATAAATTTAGCAATGCCAAGTTATTGGATTTATCAATACCTTTCTGTTCAGTTTTTGAATTATAATTTTCACAATCTCCCAGCAATAGTTATGCGTCAATAACATATTGCCTTGTTAGTCTATGAGGGTCAACTAACTTCAATGGGGGAAATGAAATGTGCAATTTCTTGCTCACCAGGGTTTATAAAATCTCTTTTATAAAGCAGCTGCTCATAATTACAGGACCCCGACCCCTGGAACACCTAGGGGGTTCCTAATATCCAAAAATTATTTTGGTTTTTACTTCGCAGTGCCCACAGCACCAAAGCAGACTTTGTAGTGAATTTCCAACACTGGGGAAAAATAAAATGGGCAGCTTTCACTTACCATGGTTTATAAAACAACTTTTATAGAGATCCTGCTTACAGTTACATGACCCTCCACTCCTGCAACACCAAGGCGAGACCTTGGGGCTACCCACAATTTAAAAATAAGGTAGATTATCACTTTTAAAGTGTCCATATCACCAAAGTCGAGTTTGCAGTGAATTTCACTTTTAAAAGCAGTGCGGCAACACAGGGCTGCTTTTAAATTGACCTCCAGCTGTCAGAGGTGCACACATGCAAGTGCAACAAAAGCTGCTGGCCTAAACTGCCATTCCCTATTATATACTAGGGATTTATAGGTAGTTTTCCTCCCCATGCCCTATTATCTACTAGAGACTTGTAGGGTAGGTCATGCAAATTGTAGGTGTACCTCAATGTATGTGTTTGTGTTTAACATAGCACTGGCCCTTGGGCCTGGCTGGCAGAGCCCAAGACCCAGCCAGAGTCAGCTACCACCAGTTCCATTCAGCACAAAATAAATGGAGGTGAACAGGTCAAAAAGCATGACTTTCTAACACAGTTGTAAGTCTTATACAGTTGGATACGTCCACTGACACAGCTATCTGTTTACTAAACAGGGGATAATGTGCAAAACTTCACAAAAACATTAAAAAATATGACAGCAAAGTAAAACAAATCAACGCTCAAGGGTGACTAGTGAATAAGAACTCTGTCTTTCAAAGTAGCAAACATTAAAGCCATAAACCAAGCAGTAAATCAGCAAAGCAATACTTCCATAAGTTACATTTCATTTTGCATCTGTGGCTTAACATAGGCAGTTGCAAAGCCAAAACGTCTCATCCATGAACCTACTTGCCAACACCTGCTGTTATTCCTGCAGTGGGACCTCATATATGTGCATTGTCAACCTTGGAATGATCTTTCTTAAAGTATAAGAAATTATTTACAGCTAGCCACTGAGCAAGTACATACAAATGTGCACACATTGCAAAAGCAAGAGGCCCCATAGCAGTGTGCTGCTGCTGCATCATCACAAAAATAAATAAAAATTCTTAAATAAATAAAAACGAAAGTACGGCGAGAGAAGAGAGCAAAGAAAGTAATGCACTCCCATTGAGTGCTGAAAACAAATACAATAACTAGTTGACTCCCAATGAGCAGAGGAAGGATACAAGTCATCCAATCAGAAATGATGAAAAGAAAAAAGCTCCATGCAGGACAAACACGAGAACAGGGGGAGGAAAGTCATTGAATAAAGACCAATGGACTGATTTAGAGAAGAGAGTCATCTAGTCATGAGGACAGGGCAACACAAAGCCCACTATGTACCGATTTGTAGACAACAGGACCGTAACATAAAAGCTAAAGTGGTCAGTGGGCAAGATCTAAAAAGGATTACTTAATATCATCACCAAAATCTTATGGGAACACATATGGGCTAATGTAATCTTGTTTGAAATGCTAGGGTCTTGACGGTTAGGCCATCTAAACATAGGGAAGTTGTGAAGAACACAATACCTATGGCTTAAGACTAGTGGTCCAAAGCCCTCTCTCCATGTACTTCTTTGTAATTTTGCTTGATGTTTTGTTAGCAAGAGCTCTTGCAACACCAACACAATAAAAGGGTTGCTTTATTTTCTGTAGCATTTATTTTGTACATGCTTTTGTCAGATCTTATGTCTCATTGCTACCAGCTAGCTCACTTACTGATTTTACAAGTAAAAGACTCCTTTATTGACTCAAATGGAGGCGGAAGGACACATCCAAACAGAAAATACAAAATAATGAGACTACAATAATGAGGAGGGCTCATCCAAGATTTGATTGACAAATTTCCAAGCTAATGGCTTAAGGTTATGTGGCATATAGATGAATGGCTTAAGGTGATTGCAGAAAATACCCGTAAAGTAAGTATGGAGTTCAATATTAATGGCACAAATGCCATACACGAGAAGCCTAAAAAGTAGACAAAACAGTATTGAAATGTAGAATATTACATGGATTACTCTTAACCTATGCAATACTGAAAATAATTTTTAAAATTAAATGTTCAGGGCCAGATGGTATGCACGAATGAGGTTTTGTTTCTGAAATGCAATATAGCCTGTAAAACTAATGTAGAAGCTTGTACCACAATCGGTGTAGCCATACTGGTTTTATAGCAACATAATATGCATGTCTAAACTGCACTGCTCTACAACTTTCCACTCACCAGAAATATTTACTTTGTTGGAATCTGATAACGGCATTCCGTAGCTATTACTGATTATATACTCATTGTATCCTTAACTAGTTAAATGGCACACTAACTGTTGTCATGTACTAGTTCATTTAATGGCACACAGTGTTGTGCTTTTTACAGCACTTTCATAAAGTTGCTCACATTTTACAGAATTGCATTGCAGGTGTGGTCTCTCTTACTCCAGCATGATAATAAACAACACATTTTCAGAGCAGTTCATTTATCGCTCCAACACTTCTGCAATGATTCAAAAACGAACCACCACGTCTGCATTAACAGTATGATATATTTCAACCTAGCTGCAGTCTATTACCCATTTCCCTCAAACGTCTAGTTTTTATTTCGACAATCCTGTAATTTAAATGATGAGTATACATGGAGTTGAGAAATAAACAATAATATATTTTTATTTAGGTTTAGTTTTCTTCAACTTCTGCAGTATTTTACATACATGAGGAGGCAAGAGTGAATTGTAATTCAGTCATGTCATATTTGACTAAAGTTCTGAATTATTGTTTCAAATCACAGCCAGTGCTCTTCATAACACTTGATTTATGCCAAATACATCTCCTTTTTTAAACTGCCACATCTAAAACAAGGTGTAGCAAATACGTACTTTGTGTGGTCATCCTGGATGTTTCGCCTTTTGCTGCTCACTATTTTTTTGCTGGCTTCAGAGTTGTGTGCACTTACCTCTGCTAACCAGTAGTAAAGTACATATGCTCCCCTTTAAACATGGTTGCATTGGCATACTCCTAATTGGCGGCTACCAATAGGGACATTTCAATTTACTTAATATATTTCAAGACTGAGTAATCTGATTCAATCAAGTTTTGGCTCTCAGTGAGACAAACTATCTCTGCAACATCCGGGGACAGACAGCCAAAACTTGATTGAATCAGATGGCTCCATAGTGAAATATATTAAGTAAATTGAAGTGTCCCTATTGGTAGGTGCAGACGATCGTGGGACCTTTTCAAGGCCACAATCACTTGAATTATCAAACATACGAGCTCCTTGGACCCCAAATGGAAAAAGAGTCGGCGAGCCTTCGCCTTGCGCATATATTCCCATAAGTACATCTCACGGGATATGGTTAAATCCAGTTTGCTCCTATCAAGTACCATTTTGTCCTGATGAAGACACGCCTGTAAGGTTTTAATTGGCCTTTCTCCACCTAGTGCCAAAACGTCGGCAATCCCATCTCTACAGCCTGGACTGACTATATGGTCCATGGAGGAACTACATTGATTTATGCATTGTACCCATATACTGTGGATGGGAATTAATTCAAAAGAAAGGTCGTTAGACAGGCTCAATGTTATATTTTGTGTTATTGTAATTTGTTGGGTTGATATTGTACTCTTTCCTTTTATTCTTTTCCTCTCACTTATGCTCGAGCACCTTTTTTCCAAGCACTTATACTTTACACAATGGAGCAACCATGAAATGTAAATAATGTATATGTGTATATATGATCTAACCTTAATATAATTTTGAATTCATTTCTATTGATTATGTTGTGTGTTGTAATGTTTTTGGACTCTTCTCTTGATTTTAGGATTGGCATGCTCCCCTTTGGTTGGGTTGAGGTCATGTAACTACTGTTATAGTCAGGATTGCTCAATTTATTTGACATAGCCATTGAAATATCGTTAGGACCAATTGTTGTCAGTATCACTTAGTACCCAGGTCCTTTGGTCTATTGGGTTACCCCATTCTTATGTAGTGGCATGTTCCATCAAGGTCAGCCTGAATTGCACCTAGTTCTCAGTCAACCATAGACTATCATTGGCACTTTTTGCCACTACTGCCCATAAATGATTAAAGTTATAAGACAAAGGGGTTGACCCAGACAAATCACTAGGACCTGGGTAATGTACGGTACTTGGAACAAATAGCCCTAGTGGACACAATGTTTAAGCAAAAACATTCAACATCGCCTGTAAAATTAATTCAAAACAATTTTTCAAAACATTTAACACATTTATTCATGTGGAACAAGAGTTCTTAACCCCTTCCATGCGCGGCCGATTTTCGCCCTGTGCGAGGCGTTTCATTAAGCGGACGGGTTCATGACGAGCTCAGCTCGTCATGCGCACACGAGCACTGCGCAGCATGACGAGCTGAGCTCGTCATGAGCATGGAAGGGGTTAAGTTCACAAGGAACACATCAATGTTTATACATTAAAAGGAAGGTCCCCCAGAAGGAAGGGAAGGGTAAGTGCAACAATGTGCAATGGTGAGGGTAAGTGAAAAAAGGGAGGGCAGTGAGCAATATATACATCCAAAAGAGTTAAAGATGCCTGTCCGGCCTGAGACACATGGCCTATCTATTTACAACACCATAGTGTTAGGACACACGGGGGACCTATCACTGTTTGTCCACAATGGTGAAAGCAATATCAAGCCGTCGACGTTTCGACCCTGGGGGTATGTGTAAACAATTGTAGTTCTTACAGAAGGGTCTTCATCAGGACCAAGTGTGGGACACCATTGGGCCACCAGGTACAGGTGGTGGCAAGTAGGAAAAGGATGGGCCCTCAGGCTCCTAAGTCAGAAAGGGACATAGTTCGGTTAGTGAAGAAGCTAAATGTGTGATCCTGTGCACTTAGTAATCTAAAGTCACCAAGTATCTTGTTATCTTTAAAGCGCAACCGTTTACGATTCCGAAGGCCTGAGGGCCCATCCTTTTCCTACTTGCCACCACCTGTACCTGGTGGCCCAATGGTGTCCCACACTTGGTCCTGATGAAGACCCTACTGTAAGAATTACAATTGTCTACACATACACCCAGGGTCAAAACGTCGATGGCTTGATATTGCTTTCACCATTGTGGACAAACAGGGATAGGTCCCCCATGTGTCCTAACACTATGGTGTTGTAAATAGATAGGCCATGTGTCTCAGGGCGGACTGGCATCTTTAACTCTTTTGGATGTTTATATATTGCTCACTGCCCTCCCCTTTTTCACTTACCCTCACCATTGCACAATGCTGCACTTACCCTTCCCTTCCTTCTGGGGCACCTTCCTTTTAATGTATAAACATTGATGTGTTCCTTGTGAACTTAAGAACTCTTGTTCCACATTAATAAATGTGCTAAACGTATTGAAAAATTGTTTTGAATTAATTTTACAGGCGATGTTGAATGTTTTTGCTTAAACATTGTGTCCACTAGGGCTATTTGTTCCATGCACCTTAAATGATTAAAAACTCATATTCGCGGTTCCCCTTATTGGCTGTCATTTTTTGTTGTCATTTTGTTTATTAAATTTTACTCTGTATTTCTAACTCAGTTTGGCATTTTTATTGTTTTGCATTTTTACTTTATTACTGTTTTGGTGCTGCATAAATACTTTACACATTACAGCTAAGCCTGTCTGTCCAGTGCCATTGCTACAAGGGAGTTGTGCGCAAGTTAAATTCCTAACCTAGCTACAAATATTCGGCCTAGCTAGGACTGTTACATGCTCTGGTGATTGACTCCTCATTTTGTCCAGTTCAGCTTGAATTTCCAGATACTTAATCACTTGTGACTGCCTGTAAACAGCTTTTTCACGGGGAACCAATATGTCAATGTTCAGACATATTTGTAAGGTGTAATATGCTTGTTTTTTTCTCGTGTTGGTCATGTTAACACAACGTCCTAATTTTATGTAATGCTGGCTTATCCCTGACCTGCAATGTCCCTGCGTTGTTATGTTTCGTAATCTGAAAAGTCTGAGCCGCGATTCTTTGTTGTGTCTCCATGCATAATGTTTTTTTCCACTTTGTGAAACACAGTGCGCCGCTAGCTTAAAACTTCAGGCACGTTTATATTTGGACGTATAAAAGTAAAACATGGGGCGTCGGACGTCTTCACGTTGCTCTTGGTTTTACAAGCGTTACACATCGCGTGAAGCCCTAACGCTGCCTTTGTGTAACGTTCTGGAATGAGAAATTCTAGCTGTCAGGGTATACGACTGATGACACAGGCACCACAACTTCACTCTACTTTCTTTAAGCTTAGAAAACAATTGAATTATTGCCAGGCAGTCACAGAAAGTAAACTATTTTAGAGAAGGTACAGTTAAAATTAAAGGCATATTTTCTTAAGCTGGTTTGGTAGACACCTGCAGAGGACAAATATGTGCCAAACTGGTTGCAATATCTACAGATTGTAATCACTGTTTTGATAAATCCACATCACGGCGCATAGTTTGCATTTTCTGCTTCTTCGCTGCACATGAAAAGAAGCCATCATTATTCATCAATGCGAAGTGCTTGGGGCTCTGGGTGTGGAAGGGGTGTTGAGAAACAAGAAAATAACTGCCCTGAAATTTAAATAAACGGTGTCTTTACAAGCCTTCGAAGAACACACATTTGACAAATGTTAAAGGCCATATGGCTATGAAATATTTCAACATATAATAATTGTTGTCTATGTGTGTATTATTTTTAGAATCCCCTGCTTCTCTCAAATATGCAAATTAGCTCGCTCTAGCGCTGTTAACATAGGCACATCTCATTAATGCAATATTGACAAATCTGAGTCAACATAATCTGATACCCTGGGAGACTTGTTCAAATATTAAGCAATTTCACTGTATTTCTCATTAGTGTATAGTTATTTAGACTTTGCAAAATTCAATGCTAGCACTTGTGCAAGGAACAGAAATGTCATACTTCTGTAAAATACTATCTTGGAAGGGTTACAAAAAAAGAAATTTGCAGAACAACATTTCCATGGGTCTGAATTAGCATTAAACAGACTAATCAACAAAACAACTTATCTTACAATTCGTCAGTTATGCCTTCTGTCTGCATCACATTCAAGGTAGATTCCCCACTTTGTTCACCCTCTAATCTAGTCTGGGGTTTAAACCATATGCCTGCCAACGTCCTCTTTGTTAAACCTATCTGAAGTGGGACATGCTCACCACAATATCATTATTCTAACCTCCGCTTGTACCTAAATCAGAGGAAACAAGCATAAGGACTGTGTGCTGGAACTTAACACTCAAACACTGATAGTAGATATTTACAATAACACCAAATCGGGCCTTTTGGACAAGACCATCCTTTCTCTGAAAATAACCCAACTTCATGAGACTCCACATTGTACTCGGTCTTATTCTCTGTGCAGTCCTCAGGGATTTGAGACTGTCACTGACAACTACCCAGCCCCGTAAAGGCTTCGCTCCTTCTTAACCAGCATAACAAAAAGGTGCTGGTAAAAGCCACCTGGTCAGCGCTTGATGCTAGCTTCGACTCTCTAAAGGATATCGCAAGCTGTACCCACCACTCTCCTACAACTGATAGTTTCAATCCCCTTTTTAATGCTACACTGTCTTCATGCAGGTCTCACCACACCCACAGCTACCAAACAGTTCAATGTCCTCTGCCTCTGACATCAATTCCCTCCCATCCCTCAATTTCTGCTGTTCTACTTTCAAATAACATTCAAGGTCACCTTATTTCCTCTGCACATCATGGACAACACCTGTCAACCCCGGTTTACCCGCTTTATTGTCACTAAATAGAACATGCCATTTACTTTTCTCTCAGAATCCATGTCCCCACACCTCTCACACATCCTGCCAGAGGATTAGAATACCCTCTTTTGTCTCTTTATCCATGATGGAGAGAGACTCCAATCCATAATACCACTATTATGTGCAATGAACCTAAAGGCTTGCATTAGAAGACCTGCATACACTTGTTGAATGTGTATAGGTCCTTCTCCCATTATCTGTGTAATTGTCTATAAAAGCTATGCATCTTTGCCTACTGATTATCTGGAGCTGGCACAGTTCTGGATGCCTTGCTTGGACCATTCTTTTATTCGCTTCAATGTATGAGCTGTTGAGTCTCAGTACTCCATAGCACAACAAATGGTGGATAATATGGACAACTGAAATAGTTCGAAAACACTCACTCTCCTTAACAAGATGCAGTCCATTGGCTAAACCTCCAATGACAACTGTGCTCAATTATTGACATTAAAAGTAACAACCAATGGCAAGACCAGGCTCCCATTCACTTTAACTTACTAGACGGGTGTAAAAACCTAATCCTTATTGTTCTTGGAAGGCAACCCATATTTCTTGGAGGTTATCCTTCATACTCTCATTGAACAGAGACACCCTTCTTTGGCTATCTGCCCTTCTGAACTAGTTCCTCAAAATCATGACCAATATACTGGATCAGCTTTCTCTTTTATAAAAAAGAAAGTAAAATCATTCGAAGATCGTTGTACCAAATGGTTCTCCAGACTGCTCCAGATCCTGAAATGAAAAAGCAGGACACTAGAAAAGCGCTGGAAAAAGGTTTGTCTTCAAACCAATAGATGTTAAATTCATGATAGAGAATAAAAGGCAGTCATACTAAGACCAAAAATGCCTACTTCCAAACTTGAATTTGTGAAGATGCTATTTCTTTAAAATAAGTTAGTAGGGTCTATCAGGAAATGTTCCAGTCAATTTGGAATCCCTCACAGTACCTTTATGATTACCTTATGTTATCCTTTCATGATCATTCTAATAGACACCCTGCCACAACGAAGCACATTGCTTTCTTTCTGCATGATCTCTCCAAGGTCATGTCTACTGTTGTCTCTGCAAAAAATATCAACACCACCATTTAAAGACTAACCCTGTTACCTCAATTCAGACACCTGTAATGCTAAAACCATTGACGCTCGCCCTCCTGTGGTTGTGCTAGCTAGTGTTAGGACAAGGGCAAGACAGGCAAGGACATACCCTACTCAGCCATCGGGTTTCAGGAACTTATGTAGGCCTCCTTAAATCCTGGGTGCAGCAGCAAAGGGATGCAACAACCAGTCAACGTGCAGCCCCAGACAAGACGAATGCTGTACAAATGCTGTACAAGCGGATGACAAAGTCTAAGCCAGGATTGCCACAAGAAAAACACTTGTTCCAGCGATAATGGACATAAAGGAATCAACAACTTTAAGACTATCAAAACCATCCCCACACCACAAACTTTGCAATTCTTCAGTAGGAATTATTGTTTAGACTGCAGACGTGCCCTGACAATTCCCACCCTTGAAAGATGTAGTGGTCAATGCTGGAAATTGTGTGTATCTGGGTCTTTGTACTGTTTTTTTCCCTTGTAATTCTTGGCTTCTCTGAGCCCGCGTTCTCCGCTTCCTATTTCCCACCGCTGCTGCCCCCGCGGCCTCTCCCCCCTGTCCTCGCCCATTCCCGCCTCCCAGCTGATCGTCCCTCCCCTACTTAATGGCGGCCGCTGCAGGGGAGCGCGAGTAAGACCTTGACCCTCGGTCACTGGCCTGCTCTCTCCCCAGCAGCTCCGCGCCTCCTACATCGCCGCTGAGCCCCCAGCCTGGGTGTTCAAGGCTGCTATCTACCCAGTTGTGTGCCCGTGGCTGCCTCTGCCTGTCTCAGCTCCCTATGTGGCAACTGTTAGCATTAGGTGACTGTATTGGGTAAATTGTATCTGGGTCTTTGTACTGTTTTTTATCATTTAGTTTTTTTCCCTTGTAATTCTTGGCTTCTCTGAGCCCGCGTTCTCCGCTTCCCTTTTCCCGCCGCTGCTGCCCCCACGGCCCCTCCCCACTGTCCTCGCCCGTTCCCGCCTCCCAGCTGATCGTCCCTCCCCTACTTAATGGCGGCTGCGAGCAGTGGGCGCGCCGCTGGCACGCCAGAGGCGCGCCTAAGGCAAGCCCATCTGTGCCCGTCCGCGACCCGACCGCGACCAGCGCCAGGAACCCTGGATCTCTGACCATCCATCGCTACGACACTACCACCCTCCTCGCACTCAACCCCGGAAGACTCAGAGACTGCCAACAGGCCTCGCCACACACGACCCACGGCCAGTTCTCCTGCCTCCACTGCCACCAGACCTTCACCACCACCACCACCCCTGCCCCCAAAACCTCTAACGGCAGCACCGGCGACACTCTAAGATGCATCCTTCTCAACGTACGCTCCGTGCACAAACACGCCGTGGAAATCTGGAACCTACTCGACTCCCTCTTGCCCGACGTCGCCTTCTTCACGGAGACCTGGACCAACACCTCCTCCGCCCCCGACATCAACACCGCCATCCCGGACGGATACAAGATACAAAGGAAGGACTGCCCGAACCACCCGGGAGGGGGCCTCGCCATCGCCCACAAAAACACCCTCCGCCTCACCACCTCCAGCGAAGCCTTCCCCTTTGCCGAACACCTGCACTTCCAGATCCAGACCACCCCCAGCGCCACACTCCGAGGAACCCTCATCTACAGACCCCCGGACCCCTTCGCCACCACCATCACTGACTTCATCGCACCCCACGCTATCGCCTCACTGAACTACATACTCATCGGAGACCTCAACTTCCACCTCGACAACCCCAGCGACCCCATCTCCACCACCCTCCGTGACAACCTCGCCAACATCGGACTTAAACAACTAGTCACCACACCGACCCACAGAGCAGGACACACCCTCGAGCCCATCTTCGCTGTAAGAAACAGCGTTCACTTTAGCCACCCAATGCAATCGCCATGGACCGACCACCACTGCGTACACTTCGCCGTCGACAAACCAAAGGCACCCAAACCAGTCCCACGCCCTCCACGAAGGAACTGGAGCAAGGTCACCGACGAGCAACTCAACACCACCCTCACCAGAGACAACCACACCTGGGCATCCGACGCCAACTTCGCAGCCAGAGAACTCCACACTTGGATCTCCACCTGCGCAGATGAGCTCGACCCGCTACGCAACCCCGACAAACAACGCCCTAGGAAAGCCGCCTGGTTCACCACCGATCTCCAAGAAGCCAGACGCACCTGCAGACGCCTGGAGAAGAAATGGAGAAACACCAAGACACCCGAAAACCACACAACCTACAAGGACGCCATGACAGGCTACCACAACCAAATCAGAACCACCAAGAGGAACTTCATCCACAACAAAATCCTCGCCAACTCCAAGAAACTCTTCAGTGTTATTCAGAAATTCACCAACCCTCACAGCAAAGCCACAGACATCACCCCATCCCAAGACCTCTGCGATAAGCTTGGAACCTACTTCCACCTCAAGATCAAAAACCTCTACGACAACTTCGTCGACCATCCACCTGACGCCGCGGCCGGCCCCCCGCCGCCCAGACATACCAGCCAGCCCACCATCTCCACCTGGACGCCGGTCACGGCCGAAGGCACTGCCTCGACCATGACAGGCATCCACTCGGGGGGCCCACTGACCCCTGCCCTCCTCACATCTACCACAGAGCCGCGGCCACCATCGCACCTGAACTACAACGCACCATCAACACCACCTTCAAAACTGGCACCTTCCCAGACGACTGGAAGTGCGCAGAAGTCAGGCCCCTGCTCAAGAAGCCCACAGCTGACCCCACCAACCTCAAGAACTACCGGCCCATCTCGCTCCTCCCCTTCACGGCCAAAGTCGCAGAGAAAACAGTCAACAGGGAACTGACACAATTCATCGAAGACAACGCCGTCCTCGACCCATCCCAGTCCGGATTCCGAAGCAACCACAGCACCGAGACTGCCCTACTCGCCGCCACAGACGACATCCGCACCCTCCTGGACCAAGGCCACTCCGCAGCCCTTATCCTACTCCACCTATCAGCGGTCTTCGATACCGTCTCCCACCGCACACTAGTCGCCAGACTACACGACGCCGGCATACAAGCAACAGCCCTAGACTGGATCCGATCTTTCCTCACCGGAAGAAACCAAAGGATCAGACTGCCACCCTTCCTCTCCGATCCCATTAAAATCACCTGCGGAGTCCCACAGGGATCATCACTGAGCCCCACCCTCTTCAACATCTACATGGCCCCCCTCGCCGCCATCGTCCGACAACACGGCCTCAACATCGAATCCTACGCGGACGACACCCAGCTCATCCTGTCCCTCACCAAAGACCCCTCCACCGCCAAACTCAACTTCCAGAAAGGAATGCAAGACGTCGCAGTCTGGATGACCAACAGCTGCTTGAAGCTCAACGCAGAGAAGACAGAAGTCCTCGTCCTTGGAACCACCCCTACAGCATGGGACAGCACCTGGTGGCCGACCACCCTCGGAAGCCCACCTCCCCCCTCAGCCCATGCCAAGAACCTCGGCATCGTACTCGACTCATCCCTCATTAAGAACCGACAGGTCAACGCCATCACCTCCAGCTGCTTCAACACCCTCCGCATCCTCCACAAGACCTTCAAATGGATCCCCCCTGAATCAAGGAAGACAGTCACCCACGCACTCATTACCAGCAGATTGGACTATGGAAACGCACTCTACGCCGGCATCAACAAGTCCCTACTCCGCCAACTCCAGACAATACAGAACACCGCCGCTAGACTTGTCCTCGGCATCCCCCGGCACAAACACATCAGCCAACACCTATGAAAACTCCACTGGCTCCCCGTGGAGAAAAGAGTCACCTTCAAAATCCTCACCCACGCCTACAAATGCCACCACAACAACAGACCCAAATACCTCAACAACAGAATCAACGTCCACGTACCCAAAAGAAACCTCCGATCTTCCAACCTCGCACTGGCCGAAACCCCGCGCATCCACAGAGCCAGAGCGGGTGGAAGATCCTTCTCTCACATCGCAGCCAAGACCTGAAACGAGCTACCGGCGGACATCAGACGAGCCCCCTCCCTGAACACCTTCAGGAAGACCCTCAAGACCTGGCTCTTCGGCTAAACATATCTGCGGACCCCCCTCAGCGCCTTGAGACCCTCACGGGTGAGTAGCGCGCTTACAAATCCCCCGATTGATTGATTGATATAGAAAGCATGCCCACACAAATGCATCTCAAGAGCATTTCTACATCATGCTGTAGATGGTGACAAATCTAAACAGGATCCTGAGGGTGCTGATGAAGCGTTCACTTGAATCTCGTGTTGGCTGTTTGTGCCTGTTTTTTCAGAACATATATGAATCTGTGGCAGTTCGGTTTTGGAAATATCAGATATACCACAATTAAGATTTCAATAAATTAATGGAGAACTTCAATGATAAATATAAATAACTGTCATCTGGTACATTACTGGACACCACAACTGAAAAAAGGCTCCCCACTACTCCATTTGTCAAGAATCATAAATATGACACACAAACCTGGGCAATGTCAAAATAAAATATTTACGCCAAAAACATTATTGCATGAAGCTCTACCTGGGTGCCTCAAAATATTGATGTATTAATTAAAAGTAATTAACAGATTTTCCGCAAAGGAATCTAACCTGAAAGTTTTTGTTTTTTTATAACAAAACTTTACTCATTTGGATATAAACAAAGAGCATGCACGCATACAGCAAGCCCATACAGGGGGTCCCCATACTTTTAGTGTTGGTAGCCAAAATTAACCCATCCCACACCCCTGAGTTCATGCTTCTGCAGTGCACAGTCCATAGTATGCCCACCACTTCCCCCATGTCCTCTGATGTTTCTTAGGGCACACTCGAACCTTATGAAAGGTTTTAACACATAATATGGGGATAATCCTAGCCTTAGTTGATTATTCAGAAGAAAGGTCCTTCTTACACTTGGAAGATCCCAGTGATTGCAACACATACATATATATTTATTTACCAGGTGCCAGTAATAGCTTCACAGCTAGACCACAGTAAAAAAAAGTGACAGCAAGGAGTTGCTAAACTTACAAGAAGGCAAAAACACAGGTACAGCTTGGAGTGGTTTTAAAATAAGTTATTATATCATGTTTCATACATCTTATTTGTGGCACTTATTAACTTTGTAAGGGAAGCCTTACTAATTTTGAAAAGTTTAGTAACTGAAACATTAAGAGAAGCAATACTAAGCCCAATTTCTTACGCTGTGGTCAAGGAGCGGAAGGGAAAACCCACAACTGTCGACAAGTACTCAGAAAACTCATGCAGAGGAAAGGTTTAGTTCACTGTAGCTTATAATTTATGCAACATTTTGGCCAGCCCACTTTTTGGTATAGAGCTTTGGCCTGAAACCAACTTTCTGAGCGTTTCAATTTTGACTTATATGGGTACTAAAATACAAAGATGATTTAATGTTCCGTGTGTCAAACAAGAGGGTCAAGCCTGGAAGTTAAAAAGCCACTGTCATTTGCCACTAATTGCTAGCAATAATTCTCCATCCACTGCACTGCTCATGGCCTCTTTATCACATATGAAACCAGTGATGTTATCGATATTATCTGTGACGTGAGGTCATGAGCAGTGCATCGGGTCGCGAGTTCATAATGCGAACATTTGATAACAAATTGATACAAAAGTTACCCTATGAGCCAAATTGGTCTCTAAAATAAAGGACTTTTTGAAACTACTGTTGGGAAAAACGCCCCAGCATGGATCTGGAGAGCATGCTTCAACGGTCTATGTTGATTTCCATGAACAGTCTCTATGGATTTTCGATTTTTCCAGTAGTAACCTGGTAAAATAAACTAAAACCACCCAAAGCGCTGCTCTTAAACGTCTTTGTAACACTAGCTACGGTGGCAGTGAAATTAGTGAAGGAATATGACTCTTTACCAGTATCCATCAGGGGAGAAAGGCCTACTGGCTTCCCCCCTTGTCTGCCAGTTTCCATTAAACTGGCTTCACTGCAATGCGTGGCGGATATCTGTGGATTGTGTTTATACACCTTGTGTGTATTTTATGGCGACTGAAAGTACTGAATATGCATTTGTAAATATGTAGGGTGGAATCCATTTTGCATTTCATATGAGTTTTGCTCTTTTCAAATTCTTTCTCTCCTCCAGTAGATGATGCAAGTGTTCTTGTGGATGCAGCTTTGAGGCTTGCTGCTCATCCTCACCCAAAACACACAAGATGACGCAGTTACTTTTGCCTGATGTGTGTTAACCAAAAATGGAGTCGGTTATCTGAGCTGAATCCACATGTGTATGTGGAATAGCTAAAAACAGACTTAGAGAGGCCCCTGTTGTACGCAGCTCTAGCATGAGCGGAATATGCAGTGGCCAGGCAGGATTTGATTCGAGGTGGTGCCCCCCATGCTCCCCCATGATTTAGAACTATGTAAGAAAGCCAAGTGGAGAGCTCAGAGGGTAAAAAGTATCCAGCTTGATCAATAATTTTTTAAGGGATTCATCCAGATCATAGAGGGAGCTTTCCACCAATACAGCTGAGGAGTGACGGCCAAAGTCTGTCTGACTGCTTCTTCCTGCCAGAACAACACAGTCTGGATCAGAAGTCATGCTAGAACTGGAGCGCTGCCTCCTGCGAGATAGGACAATAACTGCACCCTACAGATCAGACCCTATCAGTAGCAAACAGCTCAACAGACAGCTGTCTGTGAAGACTTGTGAGGAGCTGTCATGAGGTCTACACTGATCCAGAAACCTGAGGTTGCACAGATGTTGCACGAGAAGCGAAGTTACATATAATCTATCTGCATCCCCAAGATGAAGAGTGATTGTCTTCAACATGGATGAGACTGCTTAATCTCTGACCTGCCTGTACTTCTGTTGTCTCCTAAGATATCTGAAGATCTGCTCAGTTTCATTTCCTGCTTTGGGAATGTTCGAGAGATAGCTGGGGGTGAGGTCTTGAAGTCCAATCCAACAAACCATATCCAATAGGAAGTTATGGACATTTGAACGCACAGTCCATTCCCACAAGAAAGGCCTGTTTCCAACACAAAATATATGGCTAGGAGATGTCTTGTGCGCAAGACCAATTTAGGAATTATGACTAATGTGCATTGTTTATTGTTAGACTCGACAGCCTGAAGGTAGACTTCCCCTCCAACTTTTTGCCTACCTCCTTCACTTTTCTGACCTCGTGTTTGCTGGCTTTAGGACTCTGTGGACTTTACCACTGCTAACCAATGATAGAGTGCTTGTGCTTTCTCCCCTAAACATGGTAACATTGGCTCATCATCAATTAGCATATTTAATTTAGTTACAAGTCCCTAGTAAAGTGAACTACATGTGCCTAGGGCCTGTAAATTAAATGCTACTAGTGGATCAGCAGCTCTTAAAGTGCCACCCACTTAAATAGCCCTCTAACCATGGCTCAGGCCTGCCACTGCAAAGCCTGTGTGTGCAGTTTACACTACCATTTCGACCTGGCAAAATAAACCTCGTCAGGCCCAAACCTTCCCTTTTTATACATATAAGTCACCCCTCAGATATACCCTGGACAGCTCAGAGGGCAGGGTGCAATGTATTTAAAAGGCAGGACATGTACCTTTAAACTTTACATGTCCTGCTAGTGAACAACACTTACATTTGTTTTTCATGACTGTAAGGTCCATCTCTGCCATAAGATAACATTGGGACTACCTTATTACATTTTACAAGTGTAACTCCCTATTGTGAAGAGAAACGTTTTGAGCTTGGTGTCTCTGGAATCACAATTTAAAATCCAAAATTACAGTGAAGTCGGATTTTAAAATGCAATTAAAAAAATGCCACATTTTGAAAGTTGGAATTTTATTACTTTAGCCATTTGGTGCCTGCTGCCTGTTGCTGTTACATGTCTGGGGAGGGTGACAGCTGTGCTTTGTGTATTCCCCCTAAACAACCACACACAATGGGAGCTTAGGTGTGACTTGATGGGCCATCCTGGCAGGATGGGAGGAAGGGACGGGCCCCAGCCTCACTTACACCTGAATAGGCTGTGTCTGTGAGTCTGGAGCCAGGGCAGGAAGGGAGGACCTCTGTTCACTTCAAAGGCCTGTCCTTGAAGTCTCCCCCACTAAAAAAGACACACCTGAGTATAAGTACTGGACTTCTGACACCACCACTGTAGTACACCACTGGACCTGTGAAGACTCTGCCAGGATATAGGATTACTGTGATGCAGAAGGACTGCCACTCTGCAGGACTGCTGCTTTGCTGGACTCCTGCCTTGCTGTGTTGCCCTGCTGCCTGCTGTTCCCCTGCCTGGGTGAGAAGAACTGGACCTGCATCATTTGAACCCAGAGTGACTACAAGAGCTAGCTGTCTGGCCTCCTGATCTGAAGTCTCAAGGACATTTTATTTGCTTCTGCACCTGGACTCTTCCCTCTGTGAGTCTGCCCTGACAAGTGGTGTCTCCCAGTCCTGGACCCTTGGAAATGAGGCGTTAGGTGCTTGCTTCAGCAAACCCCACTCATCCTCTATTGAAGCGGCACAATTTGCACAGTTGCAAGGATCAGAACTGGCACACCGACCCTGTTGCATGGATCTGAACTGGCCCATCGCTCTTGTTGCATGGATGGGAAACAGCACATTGCTCCTGTTGTGTGACCAGAACCGGTGCAACGCTTCTATTGCATGGATCGGACCCAACGCTTCATCTTTGGAACCACCGCTGCACAAGGTGTCCTCATCTCTGTCAACGGCATCCTCGACAATTAATCGCCACATCGCATCTCCACAGTCATCAAATCAGACACATCGCCGTTGCTGTGATCATCAGGACCGGGGCACCACCCTGGTTATGTGGAACAAACCTGATGCATTGCTTCGGCTGCACTCTCAACAGCGACACAGCTAGGATCAAAGTACTTTTGTTCAGAGAGCCTCACTGGGTCCCTGAATCCGGCGTGCGATCCATTGCAGTCGGCCTCAACTTTAGACTTTGGCCCGGTCTGGCACGACCAGATTCCCAAGTAAGTGCTTATTGCTTCTAAGTCCTATTTTAGAGTTTATTCCTTAAAAATGTATATCTCAAGTTCTGCTTATTGGATATTTGTCATTTTGGTCTTGTTTTATTTATTAAATTAAGGTCTATGTTTCTAACCTGGTGTGGAATCTTTTTTGTGTAGTGTTTTCACTGTTTGCCTGTTTGAAATGCCACACAAATACTTTACACATTGCCTCCTAGTTAAGCCTGACTGCTCTGTACCAAGCTACAAGACGGTGAGCAAAGGTTAATTTAGGGTTTGCCTGGTTCTTACCCTGACTAGGATTGTGGTTGATGCCTGACATGAGCGGTAGTCAACCAGCAACTTGATTTCTAACATTTATGTATTGCAAAGTTAGAGCATGAATTGATATTTATATGCCCTTCACGTGGCAAATAGTCAACTATGAAGACTGAAGCAGTGTTGTACATATGATGACTAAGGGGCAGTGTAGAATGAGTAAAGTTAGCGTGACATAAATGCTATGCCCCTTAAAGTCCACAGACTTGCTGCCCTGCAGAAGAAGAGAAAAGCTAGTGCAAGTCTTACGGTGACAGTCCCACTGCCATGATTTCTTCATTTTCAATACATTACTAAAAACTGAAGAAGTAAACATTATGGCATTGGTTGCTGTCCTTTTGACTGTAGTGTGTTCGATGCAAGGGAAACCGACCAACCTGCCGGAAAGGGGGGTGCCCAACACCTTTGCCCTCCGAAAAGTAAGTCTCTCAGTAGCCTTGTATCCCCATCTCAAGAACAAACCAAATGAACATACATGAAGGCTGGCAGTTAGGATTCTAGAATAACGTGTAGGGCTTGTTTGAGTGAGTGAGGAACATTTCAGCGTGAGGGGAGAGGCAAGCAATTAGATTCGAACAGATTCCAACACAGCAAATAGGCTTTGAAAGTCCCATGGAAAGACCCACGATGACAAAACTTTCAGTTAATATTACAGCTGAGGAAAAGAAAAGTACAACCCCGCCGCCAAAATGAGGCGGCTTAGATTTAAGGAGTACAAGAAGTGCTACAGAGTGCACAGGACGAGGGATGTTCAAATGATAAATTCTCTTGCACCTACAGTCAGCCGGAGTCCAAATAATTCCGTGCACATGGAGTAGGGCCTTATACTAAATTAGATGAGTGACAGGGAGTCAGAGACCACACCAAACCTTCAAAACATGATTAAACTTTCCTAAGCCAGAGACGATTCTAACCACCGTATTCTACAAAACCTACAGTTTCTGAATTATCTGCTCGAATGCCCCAGGTGACAGACATTTCCATAATATATTCTTGAGTTATGTGCCCGATAGTTCTTGGAGAGAATTTTTAATCAATTACATATTATCATTTCTTGGAAAGAAAAAGCACTTTTTTTCTTTCACACGAAGTACTTTAATGAATTACATATTACCAGTCCTTGGAAAGAAAGACAACTTTTTTCGTTCATATGAAGTGCCCAAAAAAGATTGTTAAAGTTGTGTCAAGTCGAGGTCTTCAAAGTGACACAATCAGTACTTTCATGTCCTGCTTCTGTCTATTTTCACTCCCGAAACAAAACTAGTGACATAATGAACCAAGAAGCATCCTGCAGAAAACTGCAACTCCTTAAATAAATAAAAAAAGCTTCAAGTAGTAATTCATGAAAGGCAACAGGGACATCCAGGTTCAGAGGAAGTCAGATAATGATGAGTATCCAAGGATGGGGCAGATGCCAGAATCGGCAGCAACCTGAATCAAGAGTTGTCTGCTCAGTCTTTATACTTAGTGCTCTTCCTAGGTGACATATAGCAGGAAGCGAGGAAGTAACAGGATTTAATTTCTGTCACCTTGGATTAGTCGAATGCTTAAGAAAGAAGGGTGTTAGCATTTTCCCCATGGTTATTTCTGGGCTGAATAAAATCTGTATAATATTGCTGGATCAGGAGTCATGAGATAAATTTACTTACCTTTGGTGA
This sequence comes from Calotriton arnoldi, assembly GCA_963921515.1. Classification (NCBI taxonomy): domain Eukaryota; kingdom Metazoa; phylum Chordata; class Amphibia; order Caudata; family Salamandridae; genus Calotriton; species Calotriton arnoldi. Next base: position 2,152,349 of record CAWUFW010000497.1, read on the forward strand.
CACTTTTTCTGGTGGATATCCTATCTAACTTCAGATTCCTTACCATAGAATAACCCACAGGTGCCCCACTGAATAGGAAGATTTCTGTAGCAGTGCTACCATATGCCACTATGTGACATTGTGTGGCACCACGCTGATTCCAAATTGCTGCGGATGCGATGGAGTAGAGCTGCATACAGGCGCCACCCCTGCGCACTGACATCAGTTTCTTGTCTTTTCCCTTTCCACCCTCTCATGAACAATTGGTACTAATAGGGTGGGGAGTACTAGCATGGGACCAATAGGGACCAATTAAATGTTAAAAAGAGGCCACTCCACAGAACAGGGAGATGTTAAGGCAGTGAGGACTCAGCAGTAAAATAGAATATACAACAGAAAGTGCATTACCAAAGGTAAATATTGTATGCACCAAAGTCCATGTTGCAGCCTAGGGGCTATCAAGAACAGGCACTCCTCACACCAATGCTATAGTAGTGTCCCTAACTCTGGTGGAATGGGATCACAGACCCTCTAGGGGCTGCTTCTTGGCCAATGCGTAGCAGATCTTAATGCAGAGGACAGGGCCCTCTTCTGCCGAGCCTTCCCTTTAATTTCTCTAGAAAAATCCACAAAAACTTGATAGTCTACTCGATGGTCTCTTGTATGATCAATGTAAAAGCTTAAAGCTATTTTGCAGCTAACTGATGAAGCTCTCTTCCGCTTTCTAAGTAGTAAAGAATTCTGGTAAAGTGATCCATTGACCAACGTGCAAAGGAGTCACAGTATTCAGTAAGAAGGCCTCAGCAAACTGACAATTGCAATGAGGAAGACCATCTGCAAGATCAGCAGAAACTGCGAGCAGCTATGCATGGATTAGAAAGGCACACACATGAAGAATGTCAAGACCAAGTTAAAAATCCACAATGGCATTACAAAAGGATTATTAAAAACTATAACAAGTGATTTAAACAAGGACGGTTGGTAGGGTAAATGTAGAAAGGCTGAGAGAACCGACAAATAAACATTTACAGTGCCCACAATACCTTGCTGAGCTATAGATAAGACAAACAAAATGACCTCTGACAGCTTTGCTTGTATGGGCTCAGTGTCCCAGGCACTACACTAGGTTAAAAATGTGTCCCAGCATTATGCATAAATGGGTTTCATGTGGGGGCGTCTGGAGGCAAGGATGACATCCATCACTTCATGTGCCAACCTGAAAACAGGCAATTGCCACCACTCAATCTCCACTCTTGGAGTAGGTTGTGTAGATTTCTGTGTAGAAGCCTACCCTGCTACTGAGACAGTAGGGCCTATTGAAGGGGTAGCTTGATCGGAGGAGATGCTCATGCACAGGTGTTCTGGGTACAACACTCTCCTGTCCCAATTTGGGGTCACTAGGATAACTTAAGCCCAGTCATTTTGACCTTCAGAACTCAGACAGGAAAGGTAGTGGCAGGAAGGCATCCAGGAATCACTTGTTACCATTCCAGCCTGAATGCGTCTCCTTACAAGAATGCTTGTGGAAACTCCAACACACTAAGTTGTTGCCACTGCACATGGTCAATAGTGGTGAAAAGATCTCCAGGGCTCCCAACACTGGTGAAACACACACTGCCCCACCTCAGAATGTAGAAGCTACTTGGGAACTGCCAGACAATGTCGGCTCAGTTCATCTGCTCTGTCATTCAGGGACCATGCCAGGTGGTTGACTACCAGCAAGATATCCGGGTGCTGTAGCCATCTCCAGATACACAAAGCCTCCTGACACACAACCCAGGATCACATGCCGCCCTACTTGTTGCAGTACCACATGTGGGTGGTGTTGTCCATGAGAACCTGCACCAGACTCGTCTTGATAGACGATAGGAAGGCCTTCAGGGCCAGATGAATGGCCTGTAGTTCCAGAACATTGATGTGGAGCCGGCGCTCCACTGTAGACCAGAGACGTCCGACCATCATCTCCCACTGATAACCTTTCCTCCCTACCAAACTGGGATTCATCCGTCACCACTGTCAGTTCTAGGTGGTGAAGGGAGAGTTGTACTGAGAAGAACAGAATATGGTCAGTCAGACGATACTGTCTCCAATGAGACATGGATAGTGCCAGAAAAGCAGCCATGATGTTGGGCTCACTGAAACTTTACGTTCCATTGGGGGCTCGCAAGTCCTCCGCAAGCTGACAATCACAATGAGGAACATCATCTCCAAGATCAACAGACACAGCAAGCAACTATGCATGGATGAGAACGGCATACACATGAAGAATGCCAAGACCAAGTTAAGGTTCCACAGTGGCATTACAAAAGGTTTGGCAGGAAACTTATTTTGGAAACCCTTAATAAACACCATAAAAGATGATTTAAGCAAGGACGGTTGGTAGGGTAAATGTAGAAAGGTCAAAAGAACCAACAAATAACCTTTTACGGTGCCCGCAATACCTTTCTGAGCTATAGATAAGACAAACAAAAAGACATCTGACAGCTTTACTTGTATGCGGAGAAGAAAAGATCTGAGCCAATGTGAACATTTTTAACTTGTGTATGTTTCTGTACAAAGGCATTCTGAGGTCTAAGATAGGCCCGAGACCCCTGTTCATTTTCAGGATCAGGAAGTAGTAGGAATAATAAGCCCTGCCTTTGTCAGTCTGGTACCCTCTGTATGACACACCTTTTGAAAGTAACAGGCATACCTTGTGTAGCAAGGATTGCTAGAATCTCCTCCAAAGCTTGCTTAGGTGTAGGCTGTACATTAGCGAGGGAGGAACGATATGGTAGGGCATAGCCTTTTTGAATAATTTTCAAGACCCATATTTCAGACAGGTTAGATTGCCTACCCGGAAGAAGGTGCTGGATCCTGCCTTCCACTGACTGAGCATGCACCACTGAATGCAAATTAAAGTGATTTGGTGGTGGTTTGTAACAGGGGAAGAGGAGTTAGTGGATTGATGCACCTGCTGACCTGCACGCTGTCTGCAGTTTCTGCATCCACAGTCCCAAAAGGACTGGGCTGCCTACTGCATCACTCACTGGGAAGGCTGTCTCTGCATATAAATCACCCCACTGGAATAGCCCCTAAATTTCTGTAAGTGGTGCGGAAATTGTTTGCTGGGGTCAACAGTTCCAACGAATGTGCTGTTCCTCTGCTGTCTGTAAAGCATTCAATAGCGGAGTCCGCCTTCTCACCAAACAGGTTAGACCCTTCAAAGGGTATGTCCATTAGCAAAGCGCGTCCATCACTGGAGAATCTGGAGTAGGCATGTCTACAAAGGACACCACTATTATTGAATCCCAGTCCATGGAGTCTGTGATATCCAAACTGGTGTGGAAAGCATGCTTTGTAGTGTCCTGCCTGTCATTAATCGTCTGAGCCAGAATACCCCAAAGATAATCTAGGACTGCCAGCAAGATCTCACTGGGCATTTCCCAAAGGACATGTAAGTATCAGCCCAACAGTCAGACAGCATTGATGTATTGGAGTGCCAAGCTGGCAGAGGAAAACATGTTTGCAAAGGATTTCATTCTCTTTGATTCTCAATCTGGAGGATTGGTTGAAAATGAAGTAGGGTTCATCTTGCCGGTAGAGGTTTGTTCAGTGAGACTCTCCAAAGCAGGGTGCTTGGTGAAGAAATCAGGATTAGCAGTTGCCAGCCTATGATGTCTGACCACCTGTTGGCTAACAAGTGTACTCATCAGACTATCTGTGAGGGCCCTTAAATGGGAGCAAGGGATCAGACGTTGCTGGCCTAGGCTGTAGAACTTTTGTGAAAACATTCTTTTTAATGGAGGGCAGCTATAATTCTAGTACCTTGGCTATACCCCAAACAACCAGTGCAAAAAATGCACCTTCTTAAATTGGGCCTGCATCTAAAGGAAATCTTTCACTACTCCCATATTATAGAAAGGGTCAGAATGTCATCCATCTATAAAGAAGGATATTGGATTTCAAATGTCCCTAGAATGTGAGGTTGGATCCGTGATTAGGAATGTTAATTTCAGTGCTCCAAACTCGGGAGCATAATGCTACTGGCTCCTCCAGTGAGATACGTCTGGTGGTGGGGACAGCAGTTAATTTTGGTTTGGACCACTGTAGCAGTTGTCCATGTCTCGGTCTCTTTTTTTATTACATTCCTGACTCCTAGAATGCTGAATTAAGGCTGGGTATTTGGTTTAGCCAAACACTAGCAGGTGCCCAAGCTGCATATATCCATCCATAGACTTTCAGTAACTGTGTTGTGTTGAAATTAGTTGGCCTGGCCTATGAGTTTCTCCATGTTCTCTCTCCCCCACCTATAAATTTGACAAGATGAAGTGGTCTTGTATCAGGTTCCTAGCCGACTGAGGATGAAGTGCCCACTGGGGATACTGAGGTGGAGTAATTTGTGGAGTCAGCTAGGGTTTGCTGCTTGGGTGACATGCCGACTGAGTCAGGCCAGGTTGTGCTGATTGGGTGCACTCATTTACCTAGGCTGGTGTCCTCTTCCAATCAGTTTTGTGTTAGAATCTCTAATATGCTAGGTCAATGCCTTGTTGGATAGCTTTGTAAGGCCTTTGCCTTTTTGCTTTGATTTGGCAGTGTTGCTAAATACTTTTTCTGCATTACAGTTGTGGACTTTGCCCAAGAATCAAGGAAAGGGGACAGCTGGCATATGTAGCACAGATAAAGATTCCTAGTGAGTATCTTCTCATCTAGCTGATACTTCAAACGTCAGATTCCTCTAATTAGAATAGGCGCCAGACTGAATCCAGAGCCTTTTCTAGCAGTGCTCCTGCGTGCCACTAGGTGGCATTGTTGAACATTAGGGCCACCCTTGCACTTTCCGTTCGCTACTTTGTTGGCTTTCCATCAACTTCAAAACGTTTGACCGTGTGTTAGGAATATGATGTCCTCACTTAGAACAACAGGATTCAAGTTGTGCCGTGACTGCAGGAAGCAGCCGTACAAAATGTGCCTTTGGTGCCTGAGCTCTGGACATGGCTTGTCTTACAGCACCCAAAGACGATTCAAGACCAGGAGATAAAGTTGTACATCACCAAAAACAAGCAATAGTTGTCCTCCTTGCACAGATCCTGCTCTGTCTCCAAATCATTTCTTGGGGTCGCTTCCACTTCACTTCCAGCGCCAAGTCAGATGGTAAGTCCAAGTATAAGAAAGTGGAGCAGAACTCGACCCCTTCCTGCCACGCTGACTCCAAAGAGCAGGATCGAGGGCCTCAAGATGCTAGTTGCACTCCAACAAGTTCATGAGCCATGGAACCGATGTCTCATTTGTTTGTGACGCACCCAGAGAATCCCGGATCTAGATTTTTATTTGAAATTGTATTCAGCATTAATTACTTCTAGACCATTTGATGAGAATCATATAACACTTTCTGTGCACTTTCATATACACCTGGTTAAAGTTGACGAGGAGTGGAAACACCACCTGTTTTAGGTCTAGTCTAGACACCTGTAGTTGTCCCAACAGTCGCATGTAATAAAAAAAAAATATTAAAAACCCATACATAATGGAGCTTTAGGTCGGCCCTCTCTGGTCACTACAACACTCATTCACATATTGCTTCCGCTCACCACAGCATACAGCACAGGGAAATAAGTCATCCCACTGCAGCAATTGGCGTTCTTGCACTGATCTTCAGTGCAAGGGCTGATGGGTCATTCCTTTGCCATTCTTTATCCTTGTTTTAACTTATTTTTAGGTATCATCATGTGCTTACGCTATATCCTCATGTTACAGTAATTCAAAACCAATAGTACCTTTCTTGGCACCTAAGTGCCGTATTTTCCTGTAATGTCCAAAAACATGTTCCAAGCATAACTGCTTGCTTGGAAGTACTGGATTTTATCTATTAATATCATATGAGATAGTTCACCTTTAATTTACATTTTTTTATTGCAAGGAAATGGCCGCTTTTTTTTTCTTGGCCTAGGGCAGCAGTAAACAAATTATATCAAATAAACACCGCACCAGCACACATTTCCGAGTACATTTCGCATTTTAGCACTTTTAAGTTGTCGCTAGGAGAGAAGCGTGACCAAATAATTTAATAATTGTTATGTAGCTATTTGTTGATGTATATCAAACAGAACAATAAATACGTCATGAACATGGAATAGAACAATTTACCCACTATGCTAATTTCAGTTGGCACATGGTGCACACAAACAAAAGACTATATATTTCTGTCGACCCCTTGATGCATAGGTTTTTTTTTTTTACATTCAGTAGATTTAGAAAGTCTCACTGACAAATACACATAACATCTATTTCAAGAAACTAGAAGATGGCTCAAGTCGGGTCAAGCGTTCAGAAACAAAGTAATGACTTGTCTCATGCTTATCTGTGGTGAAATACATGCTTTATAGCTCAACACTGCTGGTTTGTAGTCAAAGCCTAAATGAAACTATTCACAACATATCATGGAGAAAAGGACTACCCCACACGATCTGTGCCCCGCCCCCAACATCTGTGCGTAAAATGTGTCTATACTCTATTCACATGTTGCGAGAGCAAATTTGCTGAAACGTGTTATTGTGGCTGAGGTCAGTTATAGGATACAAAATCGGCATAAACAGGCCAGATTAATGCATGACCCACCCAATGGAAAAGGACGCCTGGTCGTTGACTCCCCTCGCTGTTGAATGTGTCTGGCACTTAAAGCATCGTGCCTGATGCGCATGCCAATGTAGAACATATTCTACGTAAATAAGGGGTGCTATACATCTCAAAACAAAGGGTTCACAAATGCATCCATTTTGTCACAAATGCTCAGAAGCCACGGAGTGTCCTTGGCTACTGACAAAGGAGGGTCAGTGACGGCAGAGTGTCTAGTAGGTGTGTTACTGGCTCTATACACCAGTCTTCAGAGGTTCAATGGTCACATTTACACTGCAGCTGCAGACCCACAGACCCTGAGGCGCCGGCCGCCTTTGTTTACAGCAATAACAGGCAAGCAGCTAATGCTGCTTTAAAGCTCATCGAAATCACTGCCCAACTTACTACCGGCTCATGGCTGAAAACTCACCCCGCGCTGGTGCGGATAGAAGCGGCAACGCCCACTTCAGAAAATATGCTGATCACATTTCACAATTTAAAAAATGACGTTATTTATTATTTAATAGCAGAGTGATGACTTGTAGCTCTGTGAAAGTCGTAGCTGGCATAATCAGGGAGGAAATGCTACACCTTACCCAACCCAAGTGCGCCTCATTACTAAACATGTTTCAGCAGGTGCTGCCAGAATCCAGATTATCTCCCAAGTTGTTTTTCGTGGCAGCGAGTAAGGCAAGGTTTGCAAGCACCGAGTGATCCATGTCCCCATTTTAATTATACTGTGCGCAGGCACAAGTCATCGGAAGAAAAAAATTACATTGTTTGCATCCACCATTATGCAACCGTGCAACCGTATCAATGTTCTTCCTTTTTGCCCTTTGTGAATATATTGTTTAATGCACTTTCTCTGCATACAAGCCCCACCCAAAACGCATTTCCAGTTTTTATTTCTGAACATCTAGTACCTAATCAGATTAGGTTTTGAAGGCTTAGTATAACCCATAGAGGAAATATTTATCCAAGCGTGGGATATTTTTCAGCTTGACACGTCGCCTCCGAACAGATGCTACAATCCTTTCTGTTCACTAACCTGCCTCTGATCAGCAATAGCAGCCTTGTTCTTGCAGCCAATGATCCTGGGAGCCATGTGCATGAATTCTGATGCGTCCCACAACAAAAGATAGAAGACACTATTCAAAAGGCAGTGGAGTGGAGACTCCACCAGAGCCCTGCAAACAATGGCATTGCATTCCAATCAATTAATCATGAATCAACTTCCCAAAATAATATACATCTAGCACGTGCAAACCAATATTGTTTCCGGCACAGACAGGTCTTACGTTTATAACGAGACAGTGAAACTTGACAGTGTTTGTAGACTTTCTTTCCATTTCAATCAGCCATTCCTCGGCACGAGACTTGAAAAATGTGCAGCATTTCAACTTAAAATCACATTTCCACTTAAAATCTTCTGCAGCACTGTTAATCTGATCTCCATTCTTGGTTTAGCACAGGGTCTTCAATTATGCAGGGCATGGATGACACCCATCCTCTATTGGCTCTGGTTTTCCCTTTCTGTACACTCTGTGTGTGGAGATAGGATTCACAGGTTCCCGGACACCCACATGCCTTTCTGACTACCAGAGCTAGCCACTCTGACACCCATGCACTTTAACATCTATGGAGCCAGGAGGAGGCATAGTATTTGGCGCCAGCATCTATTGTCACCAATAGGTTTACGATGCACAGCAGTATCTGAAGGTGCCTCTCTCATGAATATCTAGTGCCTGAGACACCATCTATCTATCTATCCACTACCGAGGACTGGATGTCCTCTCATCCAGACCAGACTGATGTTTTAGCACCCTTCGTAAAATACTTAGAATGTGGTTTTATTTTTAATTGAAATCCATATATTACATAAATTTGCATCTTCAAATTCATTCATCAGAATTCATCAATAACGTCAGATTGCAGGACACAAAATTTTAAATAAAACACCTAATCAAGAATTCCACAAACTGAAAAAATCAAAAACTGCATTTAAATCCTACAAGAAAAGATACATGTTGTCTTAAAACAATGTCCACTGCCACAAATTAATACCAATTAGACAGATCATTAGATCTTAAATTCCTAAAATATGTACAGAGTAAGACAGTATATGTAAAGTGTAACTTCATCCTATATAACTACTAAAATAGCAGGAGCTATTCTAAACGAATTAAAGTGCTAATTTTTAGAATCACAAAAGACAGGACACTTCAGATGAAAACACCTAAAACCAATTCTGCAGCTTAAAGATCGCCATTAATAAACTCAGCCCAGATCTTCTCAAACTTCTTAAGCCCACCAATTCGTAATGCATAGGCTCGTTCACTTCTTTTAACCTGTACCATTTTCCGGACCCATTCATTTTTTGATGGTATTAAATCCGTTCGCCATCTTTGGAGTAGAAGTGATCTGGCGACAGCCAACCCGATATATAGCAGTTTGATCATCTTGTCTGGTAAGCCGAGGTCTGGGTCATAGCCAAGCACTATCAGCAGAGCATTAGGCCCGCTTGTTAATATGCATTCTGTTGCTAAATAATCAAAAATGTCAATCCAAAATTTCTGAATCAGAGGGCACTGTAATATTATATGTGTCCAACTGGCTGAAGGGTGGTTGTGGCATCGAAAACACTGCCCCGATTGATTAGGATAAGCCTTAGCTACAAAGCTAGGGGTTCTATACAGTAACCACTTACTAAAGAATAACATCCTTCGCCAATTAGCCCCTCTGACCGTGCTGAAATTTAATTTATTAATTATAGACCAAACATTTGCTGTAATTTCCAGCTCCTCATATTTTTCCCATTTGATTATAGCCTTGGCCTCTAAATCTATCCCCTTGATTGAGGCTAAACGTCTTTTCCATTCCCCCGGTTTCTTCGAAACCGTATCTTCCAGTAAGTCATGTACCAAACGTTTCTGATCAATGATCTGAGCCAGATCAAGTTTACTAAAGAACTTACTGAGAACGTTATATGACCCCAGGAGAAGAAAATCACGGGGGATTAATTGAGACATTTCACTTATATTCAACCATCTATCGTTCCGCAGGAAATCAGAAAGTTTCCGGAACCCGGCCTTGGCCCAATTTTGAATGATTGTAGACGAATCTTTAATTCCTGCAGTGGCAATGAGACCCGCTATCGGAGTTGAACAATTAATTGCTAAAATGGAGTATCTTCTATAAAAAGCCTGACGTTTGTGATAAAACCAATGTAAACACTTATATCGCACTAATTTAGGAGATCTAAAAAATTGATAATGGGCAATGGATCTGATTTTCTTTACAGATTAAATTCATAAAAAATTAATAAAAAGGCCCGAATGTGATTCCTGCGTAAATCTAGACATATATTGTGCAAAATATGCAAAATAATATTCCTTCAGATTGGGGAGGGCTAAACCGCCATCTACCCGCTCCTCATATAAAGTGCTCAGTGCAATTCGGGGGACCTTCTTGCCCCACAGAAATGATGTAAACATAGACTCTAGTTTCATAAAAAAGGAGTTGACTAAAACACACGGAATTGCTGAGAAAAGAAAGTTAAAAAGTGGAAGCACTGACATTTTGATCAATGCCACCCTGCCGAGAATGGATAATGGGAGAGAATTCCATCTGGTAAAAAGATCTTGAACTTTACGTAGTAATGGAACAAAATTTAAATCATATAATTCCGAAATAAATGGCGAGAAGTAGACCCCTAGATATCTCTTCGGATTTGTATTTAGACATGAGAGGATATCGGGGTGTAAATCCCTAGATGCACCGCCGCACAATATTATTTCAGTTTTTTTTTTTTATTGATTTTATAACCTCCAAATGACTCATAGCGTTCAAAAATCTGGAAGGCCTTTGCCTGCACTTCCTTCTCTGGCTTTATAATGAGCATGATGTCATCGGCATATAATTTTATTTTGCCCATATTTGGAAGCGGAGGACAAATATCCCTGTTATTCCTAATAGCTATCACGAGGGGCTCAATAAAAAAAGCAAATAGTACCGGGGACAACGGACATCCCTGTCTGGTTCCCCTTTTAACTTTTACTTGGCCAGCCTTAACGGCGTTAATAATAATGTTGGCCTCAGCATTCGAATATAACTTCTCAACCAGCCCCGTAATTTTGGAGGGGATGCCAAATTTATCCAAAATGCAAAATAAAGACTCCCAGATCACCAAATCGAATGCCTTCTCAGCGTCTAAAAAAAGCACTAATGCTGGTATCTTCTGGGTCTCAAAATAGTCAAGTGCCTCCACTAAAAAGTTTGTGTTCGTGCCAAGCTGCCTCCCAGCAATAAAACCATTTTGGTCATGATGAATTAAATGTGAGGCAATTCCATTAAATCGATTAGCTAAAAGTTTGGTTATTATTTTGTAGTCAGAGTTTAAAAGCGTAATGGGACGGTATGAATTGGGATCTTCACTATTTTTGCCTTTTTTTAAAAAGCTGACTACGCTCCCTTCTCTGAATGACAGAGGTATAGGTCCGCCCTCTAAAATTGAATTTACAACTAATAAAAGATAGTCCACAATTACACCTATAAATGTATTGAAGAATTCGGCTGGCAGGCCATCAGGGCCACAAGCTTTACCATTCGGGAGATTTTTGATGACCTCCCCTAACTCATCTTGTGTAAAAGGTCTCGCCATGTGCCCTTTATCCTCATCTGATAACGCTGGTAATTCATATTCCTGAAGAAAATCTTTCAAAGATGTCATATCGATTGGTTGTTGTTGGCCATAAATATTTCTATAATGTTGGACCATTATATCTCCTATTCCTCAAAACGAGAACCGGAAGTAGGGCATCTCAAAGCAGATATTTGATTCCTTGCAGCCCGTTCCCTAGCCTGCCATGCCAGAAATCTCCCTGTGTAATTGCTTTCCTCATAGATCTTTTGCCTATCCTGCTGAAAAAGGGATTCACTTTTAGCATAATATATTTCGGTCAAGTTCCGCTTAGCCTGATCCCACTGTCGTTTATTTAAAACCGAGGGATTAGAAAAAAATCTGTCCGAAGACCTTTGCACTTTTTGTTCTAATATTCGCTTTTCTTCCTTCCTTTTCTTTGAATTCTCTGCATCTTTACCTATGACTAGTCCTCGGAAAAAAGCTTTGAACGAATCCCAAGAATGTGGTTTCGATGTATTCATGTCCGTCAAGTGCAGGGATGACTGTTAATGCACAGAGTAGGATGCCTGGTTCTAACCAATGAAAATCCCCAGTTTTTTTTTCATTTGGACCTGTGGTTCTTGGACCTCTGCTACGGCACTGGAAGCCTTAATGGAGTCTCTTTCATTTTAAAGGGCTTAGTAAAAAGGTTTTGAGCTGTAAACTCTAGCGTCTAGCCTCTCATATAGGGCCAGCTGCTGTGCATCTATGGTAAGTTCCTCTCAGTATGTTGTGCATGAACACACTTGTGCACATGTGTAGGCTGAGCGAGGAAGACTCTTATCGAACTTAGCATAGCTTCTGCACACCAGTAGCACTACAGCAAATGGGGCTCAGGTGAAAATGAATGTGATTAAACAGGAGAAAAAACTGGGTGACAGAGTCTCATTTCAATATAGATATGTGTAAATTGTGCTTTATGGAAATTCCAGATTGGAATATGATACACAGCCTAGTGTTACTGCCTTGTATACAAATTATTGGGGCGTGACAAAATATAGGCCTCTTTTGACATAGATGGATTCCTTCATATATTTCATACTTGGAATGGGATTCATGCTCTGAGCTGCCTGGCTGGGAGAGATTCTTGCTCTACTATTGGTCCATTGCTTTGTACTGGAGGTTTTTACAGCTGAAAGAAGGTGGCAGAGTTGGAACCTAATATGTAAAATACAGATAGGTAGCTGTGGCAAAAACTAAAAGATGTCCCATCGTACTTAACTAGAAAGAGTAGAAAGTCTGCAGAAAGAAAACTTGTTTAAAGAATGGTGCTACCACAGTATACACCTCTGCTACCTGTAAGGGCAATGATGGTGTTACTCCAAAGAATAACAAACCACTTAATCATATAACGATACGCTGGAGCACTCAAACAATTTGTTTAAATAACACTGTTTAGGACAAATAACCAGAAAAGACAGTCAATAAGTTTGAGGTCTTATGATATATTTTCGTCATCTTATTGTGTTTACCCGCTTCCAACCAAGTACATGATAATCAGCCGACAAGTGTTTCAACCTCAATGGGATTTCTTCAAAGTGTATGACTAAAAAATGTATTTCTTATTCCTCTTACAATAATACATGAAAAAAATGATATAGGTGTTAGAGTACGAGTTTCTTCTAGGTGATCTCTCCTGGGCCCACATTTAATTTTGCAAAGGACAGGACAGATCTCATCAGTGCTCTCTCCGCCGGTTTCGACCATGACTAAGTAGCAACACCACTTCATAGTGAGTTTGAAAATATTGTTGATAAACAGATGAGAATAACTACATAATAGAAAGAACCTAGAATAAACATACAAACTCAGCATTTCTGGTGGTCAAAATTATTTTTTGGAATTCTGATACACTTATGCTGGAAACTCCTACTTTAAAAAATAAAAATCACTGAAGCAATCATTCTCAGGAGGTGCCTCCAAAGTCTAGAACTCTATCTTTTCAGCCTTTTGCAACTATTAACAAGCACTGGCAATCCTAATAGGTCTGCCTTATAACTGAAAGTGCCTCTTCAGTCACTGATTAGCTAAACAGTATGTTACTCATCCCTGCACTCATAAATTCATCCATTAATCCATTTTGGCATTCACCACACTATCCATCCAGAACAAAATAAAAACACAAAAACTGAACAAACATACAGAAGGTAAATTAAGAATAAAAGTAGATTAAAACAAGTTACTCACCTACGGTAACGATGTATCTGGTAGAGACATATATTAATTGTAGATTCCTTACCTTTTGAATTTCCCCCAGGAATCAGTCTGGATCCGGAGATTTTTCTTCAGCAGTACACATGCGTGTTGTTAGGTGGCGTCAGTCTGCTCCACGTCCGTCATCGGCGCCGGGAGGAGATCGCGGGACCTATATAGGCGCTGCCCATGCGTGTGGACGTCAGTTCCTAACACGACTTTCCATGCCAGAAGCGCAGAGCCATGAAAGACACTGATCACTGGTGCGTCAAATCTATGGCCCGGTAGGGAAGTCGCTATCCCTACAAATCAGTGCGCAGGGCGGGAAGGATGGGTGGGATGGTAAGGAATCTACAACTAATATATGTCTCTACCAGACACATCATTACCGAAGGTAAGTAACTTGTTAATCTGATAGAGACTATTAGTTGTAGATTCCTTAAATTTTGAATAGATACCCCAGCAATACCAACCCCGGAGGAGAGTCTGCGAACCAAGATCACATTAGAAAGTCCTGGAGGACCGAACTGGCAAAGTATCTGTCCCTCCAGACCTGACTGTCCAGGCAGTAGTGTCTGGTAAATGTGTGCAGGGATGCCCACAATGCTGCCTGTCAGATGTCAAGGAGCGGGACTCCTTGTGCTAACGCATTGGTCATCGCTGTTGCTCTAGTGGAGTGAGCACGCCACCCCACAGGATTTCCTTCTTCACCCAAGCACAGCATATTTTAATGCAGAGGACAACCCATTGAGAGAGAAGTCTTTTGTGGATCAATATAAAAAGACAACGCATGTTTTGAGTCCAGACGGTGGAGTCTCTCCTCCTCCTTGGAGGGATGCCGGGGGGGGGGGAAGGTGGGCAAAGTGATGGATTGTCCCACATGGAAGTGCGTGACCACATTAGGAAGGAACAAAGCTTTAGTTCGAAGCACCACTTTATCCGATAGACAGAGAGGAAAGGGGGCTTGCAAGACAGAGTCTGAAGCTCGCTAACCTTACGAGCAGAGGTAATGGCAATAATGAAAGCAGTTTTTAGAGTCAGCAGCCTGAGAGGACAGTTATGAAGGGGTTCGAAGGGAGCACACATAAGAAAGATTGAAGCCAAATTTCAATCCCATTGAGGCATTATGAAGGGAGACAGAGAAAACAAATGAGTAAGGCCCTTAAAGAACCTAGAAACAATTGGAGACTTAAATAAGGAAGGCTGATCAGGAAGACGAAGAAAGGCAGAAATAACTGCAAGATATCCTTTAAGAGTGCCCAAGGCAGATCCCTGCTGGGCCAAGGAAAGTATATACTAGAGAACCTTTGAAAGAAGAGCAAAAAGGGGATAACCAGCCTTTGCTGTGCACCATGCCACAAATTTGTTCCATCTACAAGCGTATACTGTTTTAGTGGAGGGACGCCTGGCTTCCAAGATAACATCGCAGACTTTGGGCAAAAGGTCAAAAGCTGTCAACTGCTGCAGCTCAATCTCCACGCAAGGAGGTGGAGGCTGGACAGATGCGGGTGAAGAACCGGCCCCTGCTGCTGCGACAGAAGATCTTCCCGAAGGGGTAGTCTGACCGGAGGATTGATGGCCATGCTCAGTAGGTGAGAGTACCAGACTCTTCATGCCTAATCCGGAGCTACAAGAATAACTTGAGCCCGGTCGTGCTTGATCTTCTTGAGCACTCTGGGCAGAAGTGGTACAGGCGGAAAGGCGTACAGCAGGCCGAAGTTCCACTCGCAATGAAAAGTGTCGCAGAGCGATGGCCGTCTTGGAAACTCCAACGTGCAATACTGCTGACATTGTCCGTTCTCTCTGGAGGCGAGCAGATCTTATCAAGGCTCTCCCCACCACTGAAAGAGACATTGCGCCACCTCAGGAAGAAGACGGTATTTGCGATCGACCAGGCACCGACAGCTGAGTTCGTCCGCTCTGCGTTCAGAGAGCCAGCCAGATGTTGAACCACCAGAGTTATGCCCTGATGTTCCAGCCATGTCCTGAGGCAGAGAGCTTCCTGACAAAGGGTCCACGACCCCACCCTGCCCTGTTTATTGCAGTACCACATGGCGGTCGTGTTGTCGGTGAACACCTGCACCACTTTCCCTTTGAGAGAGGGAAGGAGTGTTTTCAGTGCCAGTCTGATCGACCTGAGCGCCAAAAGGTTGCGATGTAGTCCGGACTCCGATGGAGACCAGACGCCTCTGATCTCCGCCTCTCCCAGATGGCCGTCTCATCCCAGGAGTGACGCATCCGTCACCACCGTCAGATCTGGTTGGGGAAGGGAGAGGGATCTGCCTCTGACCCAATCTTGGTTTGTTAATCACCACTGCAGTTGCTGTGCAGTCCCCTCCGAGATCTGGACGTAGTCGGAAAGATTCCCCTGATGCTGCACCCACTAGAACTTCAGGTACCACTGCAGAGCCCGCGTATGCCATCTGGCATGATCCACCACCAGGATGAAGGAGGCCATGAGGCCCAGCAGCCTCATGGTCTTTCTCACAGACATCTGGGATAGAGGCTGAAACATCGGTATCATAGCCTGAATATCCCGAACTCGCTGCTAAGGAGTATTGCCCGAAACTGCACCATGTCCAGAACAGCTCAGATGAAAGGGAGCATTTGAGATGGGGTCAGGTGTGACTTTGGCACGTTGATCGTGAACCCCAGCGAGTGCAGGAGGTCTGCCATAGTCTGGAGGTGGGAGACAACAGTATGGGGCAAGCCCGCCTTCAACAGCCAGTCGTCGAGATAGGGGAAGACTGGAACCCCTGATCTGCGCAGATGAGATGCGATCACCGCCATCATCTTTGTGGACACCCGAGGGGCACTGGTATGGCCAAAAGGGAGCACGGTGAACTGCAAGTGCTCATGGCCCACCGTGAACCGTAGGTAATGTCTGTGGGCTGGCAGGACGGGGATATGGAAATATGTGTCCTGCAAGTCCAACTCCACCATCCAGTCTCCTGGGTCGAGGGCAGAAAGGGCCTGGGCTAAGGTGAGCATTTTGAACTTCTCCTTCCGGAGGGAAAAGTTGAGGGCCAGAGGTCTAGGATAGGATGCAGGCCTTTGACCTTCTTGGATATCAGAAAGTAGCGGGAAAAACAACCACGACCTGCTTCTGGCACAGGGACCCTCTCTATGGCTCCCTTGGCCAAGAGACCAGATACAACCTTTTGGAGAAGTGCCAAATGATCCTCTGACATGCGATCATAAGAAGGTAGTCTCGAAGGGGAGGGGGAGGGCAGATTTTGTCTCAGACTGGCTGATGATGGGCCTGAAACGCTGGTCTAAGGAGGTTTAGAGGCAGTGGCAGGGGGGAAAAAGGGTGGACTGACCCGCCCACTGGCTCCCTGACCCGCAAGGATGCTGGGTCCCATGTCCGCAGCCACGCAGAGGCTGGACAGCTTGCGTGTACCAGTAGCTGGGCTGGAGCGGACACGGCTAGGCACCCTTCCGTAGCCAAAAAAGGGACGAAAAGCAGACTGAGGTGGACGGGTGGCCACCGTGAGGACCAAGGATCTGGCCATAGCTCGAGAATTCTTAAAGCGCTCAAGCGCCGAGTGTGTTTTGTCTCTAAAGAGGCGAGTGCTCTTCGTGATTGCTATGGAGCCACTTACCTGTCTGCTGCGGGCGCAAAACTGGGGGATCCCGGAACTAAGCATTTACCACATTGTGTCCCTCTACACAGACAATGCGTTGGTCTTCCTGTGTGACGTTGGAGCTTCATTGCTGAACTTGATGTGGCTATTAGATGATTCTGAGCCATTTCAGGCTTAAGAGTCAACTAGCCCAAATCTTGTCTCTTCCCCTTCGCTCCGACACCAGAACCCTAAAGGGCTGACTCTTCGGAACACTGATTCAAATGGTGTTATGACAGATTTAAATACCTCGGTGTCCAGATATACCACACTGACAGGGCTCTCAGAGAGAGCAAAGTGGACCGGGAGGTACGATCGGTGCTTGGATCACTCCCTTTTTGGTGCTCGCTACCCGGTCTGCACTAGGGTGGGTGGCAGTAGCAAAGTTGCTGATGCTCCCCAGATTTCTGTATTATTTTGCTGCACTGCCAATTGTGCTTCCCAAATGCTTTTTTGGAGAATTGAATGGTCTTCTATTAGCCTTGATATGAGGGGCAGGTAGCTCCAACCATTGTGCAGTGACCACTCCTTGAGGGAGTAATGGGTCCACCTAATTTCGAGCTATATTATTGAGCGGCGCAGCTGCAATGGCCACTGCGCTTGTTAGACATGACACTGAGCGGACAGCTGTCTACATCTGGCTGACCGACTGCACTTGTCCTCCACAAAGATGACTGAGCCGGATGATGGCAGCGCAGAGATGTTGGTGCAGGTTTGTGCATGGGCGCAATCCCACTATCCCCTATTCACCATTAATTATCTTGGAACAACTGCCGAATATGCGGGAATTGGCCACCAAACACGGCCTAACACTATGGAAAATGGCGGGAACCCTCAAGTCATTTGCGGACATTATGGACACATACACCTTGGGCGTGGGTCACTTTCTACTTTATTAAGCCATCCAACACACAGCGAGAACTACATGTGGAACTGGAGAGGCAGAACTACCACAATCACCCGTACTACACATTCTCCTTACATATGGTGGGACACGAAGGGCCATTTCCACACTATATGTAGCACTGACGACTGATGCTTTTGCAGATGTGGGGAAGGCGCTGACCCAGTGGAATGAAGTTCTCCCTCAGCCATAGACAAACAAGGTCTGGGTGCAGGCCCTACAACATATAAAGGTGGTACCCAGAAATCCCAGATTCCACTTTACACAATTTAATTACTCACACCATGCCTATCTCTACCCCCAACATATCAAGCGCATATTCCATACGACCACACCTGAATGCCCGAGACGCAAGCTAGCAGAAGCTGGAATTCTACAATATGGTGTGGGAATGCCCGCCATTTCAATTGACGTGGATGGAAATCACAGCCAACAGGGTTGAGTTAGCTGGCCACACACTGACACCCACCCCTGAATCCTGCCTTCTTGGCCACCATCCCAAACCCAGAGGAGACAAACACCTACACTTGTTCGTTGGCCTCGCATTTGTTCTCTTCAAATGACAAATTGCAATACAATGGAAAGCATCCGCAACCCCAGACACTGGTAAATGGTTGACTTCGCTACTACAATGGACATCTGTGGATTACAGCATGGTGAAAAAGTTATGTGGCAAGGGAATGGCACGTGTAGGTGGTGAAAATTGGGACACCTTTATCGTGAACATTGAGGTCAAGAATGACACACGCCCACCCAGAAGGGTACACTCTGCAACCACAACATCAACACTGCAGAAAGGCGAATGACTGACCTACTTGCCCCCTACACTGTTGGAGTCCAGTAGGCGATGGATGCTAAATGCATAGGGCCTGATTCACAAAGGGCCTCTGCACTCGTGGTGGAGGCCCAGCTATGAGAATTCTTATTGTGGAGATTCCGCCCAAGTGCAGAGACTTCCCCATGACTGCGGGGCCTCTGCCACGAGTGTGGAGGCCCTTTGTGAATCAGGCCGAGAGGCGGGACCGCACAATTTGGGAATGCTGTTACTTGACTTTATGTTCACAGCTTGCCAGAGCCTGATGCACCACAGGCCCAATGATCTGCCCGGCGTATAGCTTTTCCACTCCCTCCCCTTCAACACTGCTTCCATATTTGAGATATTATGGGCATTGTCTGTATATTTCTTTCTGTGCTTTTTGAAAGTAAATAATGTTATGACTATGTACAGTATACATATGGAAATGTGATGTGCGTAATTTTACTGACTTCACTTCTGTTATTGTTGTGAAATAATGAAAACAAATAAAAAAATAAAAACACAATTCGACCAAGGGTCCATATTTTGGTGTGTTTCTTCGGTACCCCACAAGCTTTGTACACAGGTTCCTCTGTTGTGGTGCAAAAATCCATAAACCCCAATACATTCCTCCATTGTGGGAGGGTCCATTTGTCTCCAGTGATGTGCAGGATACCTCTTGGCTATCAACAAGCAATGGCTATGAGTGTATGGGTGTGACGGTCTCCACCTAGGTGCTCCATGATACCAAAAAATCATCACTTTGGGGTCCAGGATTATCCTGCTGCCCACCACATTCCCAAGTGTGTCACACACTTTGAGGCATTAGTCTATCACTTGGATGCACTGCATTTCATGTGTTAGTGTGTGCAATTGGTAGATTCAAACCTCTAGCTGCTGGGAGTACTCATTTTTCCCATACTGTAAGGGTTTGTATTAGTACCTGGGCAAATAATGTGAACTGGATGAGGCCTACTGGAGCAGAGATGGCTGCCATCCTGCCCTTTATCCAGTCTTCATCGTCTAGTACACCGAAGTCCATTTCCCACCACTCTCTCAATTTTAAGTTAGGGTAGGGGTTTGGTTACAAGTGAACTGTATATTTCGGAGATTTTTTTTTCCCCCCACTGCCTCAATAACTAATTTGGCTTCAAGGGGACTAAATTCTGGAAGTGCAATTAGTCTGTCACTGTAACTTTAAAGGGCATGGAAGAGCTTGAGATATCAAAAAATTGAGTATAATGCAATTGAAAGTCCTTGGCCACATCTTCAAAAGACATACTACTACCAGCGCACCACACATCCCCTAATATTGAGATCATAATTTTATCCAACTGAGGGAAGCCTGACAGTTTGGCTGACTGACTGGGTAAGCCAAGTACCCCACCAAAAAGAGTCATAATCGTGGGCTCATTTAACCAGTGAATGTGTTTCAATGCATCCTGCCAACATAAAAGTGGGAGTCTGGTGGCCACTGGAAGTAGTCTAGGGACTCTCTTGTACAGTAAATGGGATACATTTGTCAAAGAGGTCTAATTCCAATCTATTTGGGAGGTCTTCACTGTCACCACATATCCAGTCATTAAGGGGGACAAGCTGTGAGGCCCAATAGTAGAGCCATACATCTGCAAATCACAACTCCCTGTCATAAGGAGACTGTCTACATGTAGCAAAGAACGCTCACAGGAATGCACATCCCCATAGATAGCCACTAAGCAGGGGTTGTAAATCTGCCACAATGGTTGATGGAAAAGGAAATGGGTAACTTTGCAAAATATAAAGGGAGTACGGCAGGGAGATCGTTTTAAACAGCCCTCCTCATCCCATCAGCCTAAAAGGGAGTGAGGCCAATGATTTAGGCTCCCGCCATAACCTATCGAGGAGAGAGGCTATATTTAACTCCCAGCACCGAGGCTGGGGTCTCGTGATTTCCATCCCAGGATATCGAAAACAGCCACCCACTGTGTAGAGAGGAGCAGAGGAAATGAGGAGACTGATCTACACCAACAGAGACATATTTGGATTTACCCCCTGTTCACTCTGAGCCCTGAGACATCTCCCTATATCCACAGCATGTCCATGGGGTGTTGGACCGAGGAACTGGATTGCTGGATATAAAGTAGTATATCATCTGCCTATTGGGAAATCCCGATCTCTCAATCATTTGCCCATCTTATCCCCTCTACTTGGACGTCTATACATAGCCAGCAGCCAAGGATTCTACAACTAGAGTTAATAGCAGTGGAGAAAAGGCACAGCCCTGTTGCATTCCTGTCTCTATTCCAAATGGAGTAGAGAGGGTCCCTATTACCTCGCCCTGTTCCCAAGGTTTGGTGTATACAATTTCAACAAATCTATGAGAACGGGATCCAAAGTTAATTTTTCCCAGTACTTGGAGCACTAATGGCCAATGTACAGAGTCAAAAGCCTCTTCCATGTCCAATAGTACCAGTGCACAGTCCATCAGGATCTCGTCCACCCTGGAAAGAACAAGTTGGAGATGCCACAGGCAGTGCATGGCACCACATCCAGGGATCAAGCCACTTTGATCCTCATGAACCAGAGGGCGCCCCACACCAGCTATTCTGGTCACTAGTATTTTTGGGAGTATTTTTGATTCAGTATTGATCAAAGATATGGGACAGCAGGAGGAGCAATCATTTGCAGGTTTGTTGGTCTTAGGGATGACAGCAATTGTTGCACCACGCAAGTCATACAGCAGGGAGCCACTCTCAAATACCTCTTCAAACAGGCATTGGAGATGTGAGGTGAGTTGCGAGGAGTACCTTTTGTAAAACCCCAATGGGATGCAGGAGCTTTCTGTAAGGGCATGTCTGTTATTGCTTTCTGCAACTCCTCCTCTGTAATGGGAAAGTCGAGCATAAATCTGTAAACTAATCCCAACCTGGGCATTGGCAAATCATGATCAGATGGGCACACTCCGTGGCAGGAGGTTGTTAAGCACAATGTTCTGTCATATGAAGCAAAGGCTGTTGCAATACCCTTTGATGTGGAACCATCCACGGCGTGCTCCAATGGAACCATCCTGTTAACCAGATCCGTGTTGGCGAGCGGGACAATATTTTGCCTGCCTTATCTCCCATTTCATAAACCCTGCTCTGTGATGCCAACCAGCCCTTTGGTCCTCAGGGTCTGTTATCTTCCTGAGTTTGTTTCTTGTATGGCCATCTTTGCTCCAAGTGTTCCAGAGAAAATTACTGATCTGGCATTAAAAGTGAAATATCCGTCAATAGTGTCGTGGAGACATTCCGCCAAAGAATTGTCTCTAAGCCACCAAGCATTAATCTGCTAGACCCTGCAGAATCATCCCTCAGGTGTATACAAGGCCGATACAATTGGGAAGCGATTGAATAACTCATGGGGCAGGACTCTAGCTGTTAAAAAGTGGGTTACGGGTTGACTGGGGCGTAAGCCCTGGTCAAGCAGAAGCCACATTCCTAGTCAGGGTAAGGCACAAGCACGCCTCAAATTAAGCTGTGCTCAACCCCTGGTAGCTGGGTACAGAGCAGTCAGTCTTAACTTACAGGCAATGTGTAAAGTATTTGTGCAACACTTCAAACAGTAAAACAGTGAAAACGGCACAACAAAAGGATCCCAAACCAGGTTAGGAAAATAGAGCTTAATTTAATAAATAAAACATGACCAAAACAACAGAAATCCAATTAGTAGACCCGGAGATGTTCAATTTTAAAGTTTTAGGTCAAAATAGCTCCAAAAAGTACAAAGCGCCAACTGTGGATAACTGTTCACGCCAGACTGGGACAATGTCACAAGTTCAGGCTGACCACGATGGAGCACGGGGCTGGCTACATAGACCCAGTTATGGCCGCTAAACAAAGTACCTTAAATCCTGGTTGCATAGCGTTGCGTGGATCCGCGAAGATGCGCCGCACAGCCAGAGTGATGCGTTGGTTCTGAGATGTAGTGAGGCTGCGATGTAAGGTCGTGTTGTTTTGTCTTTGAGGATCCAGTCGATGGGGCTTGCGATGCGAAGCTTGGTGTGGAGGCTGCCATCCGCGAGAGATGCGAGAATCTGGGCCGTGGATGCGCCGCGCCTTCAGGGCGATGCATCGCTTCCACCGACTTCCGGGCGATGCAGGTCTTAGTGATGGATCCAATCGACGCAGCAGTGGCGATGCATCGGATCTCCTTGGAGATGAGTTGCCCAGCAGAGGAAATGTGTTGGTTCTGCTCGGAGGTGCACCACAAAGTAGAGGAGATGCATTGGTTCCACTGGGAAGCACCTTAGGCCCACTTCAAAGGGTCCAGGACTGGGGTGTCACCACTTGGCAGGGTAGACTCACAGATAGCAGTGTCCAGGTGTAGGTGTAGGTGCAAGGTTGTTATTAGCCTGTTATGTTCCTGAGATTCAGATCAGGAGGACAGCCAACTAGCCCTTGGAGTCACTTTGGGTTCAAGAGATGTAGGTCCAGTCCTTCTCACCCAGGCAAGAGGGCAGCAGGCAGCAGGACAGTAGTTCCTTCAGGGCAGTAGTCCAGCAGAGTGCAGTCCTTTAGTGCCTTTGAAGTGGGGAGAAGCTTCTAGAGAGAGTGTTATATTTATGTTGGCTCGTGCATAGCTTGCCTCCGGTTGCTGGGCTCGTGGCATGGGACGTAGCTAGGTTCTATGTCTCCGTGCTGAGGGCTCGATTGTTTGGCAGTTGGAAGTGGGCGGTTTTCCCTGGTTCTTCTGGTCGGGTTTCCGCGCTGTCTCTTAAAATAAAATACTCTTGCTCACACTAAGGAAGTCTCTCCTTTCATTTACGACATTTTTGGCGACGATTTCGAGCGGAGAGAGACAGCGGGACACAGCATTGCGGATCACCTTGCCGGACGACGAACCTACGTTGTGCTGCACCACGTCAAGACGATTTCCATCGATGGAAGCGCACCATTTAAATTAACTCTGGTGATAATTTTGTTTAAAACCTACAAACACAAGGTACGTTGCTCTAAATATCTGATGGAAGTTCTTACCGGCTCCGGCGTCCTTTCAGCGTGTCAGTTTTAACGCTGCTACCACTGCTTCCCATGCGCATTGGCTTTCACCCTCGCAAGTGCTGGTAGAGGCGGGGCCAGTCTCAGACTGTTGGGCGCTTATTGGAGATTGCTCTCTGGTGGTCCCTCCTATATTTAAAGGCGCAGCTTTTCGTACTTGGAGTGCGATTAATTTTAAAGAGGCAGAGCGCATTACCGGCTTTGTGGCATCGCATGGTACTGCATGTAACTTTTAAAGAGGCAGAGCGCGTTATTGGCTTTCTGGCATTGTCACGCTGCTTTCTCAGCTGCATTACCTACGGCTAAATTTATTATTGCATCGTGAAGCCATTGGTTACAGCCTCAGCAGTGACACGCATACCCTTTAAATTTATCAACAGCTTGTCACAAGCCATTTGGAAGCATATACTGCGGTGATATGCACACCAGAGCCAGAATTTAATTATTGTTGGGATTTACAGCAGTGACTTGGACACCTGTTTATGTACAAGCAGCAAGTCCATACTTATTATTCAATATGCATGCAGCGGTGATACGCACACCAGTTATTCTTACAAATTGCGTGTCACAAATTATTTGGATATATAGCGGTGATATGCACACCAGAGTCATTTACACTGTGTTATTTACTGTGCATTTGTATCTGTTTGTTTAAAGTTTACTAGTGGTCATTGTTATATTTGTTAAAATGAATATTGCAAATACAATTACAGCACCACCTCCATTTTTAATCTATGCTGGGGAACCGTCCATGGAATGGGAGGATTGGTGCGATTGCTTTGAGAATTATCTGGTGGCGCTAGATGGTACAAAGTTTTCTGCAGTACGTAAAAAAGCATTATTGCTAGGGGCATTAGGAAAAGAGGGTCAACATATCTTTAAATACCTTCCGGCTGCTGCAGAAGAAATAAATGATGTTTACAAAGATGCTATTATCAGATTACGCACTAGATTTGCTAAACAGGAGAATGTTGTGATACAAAGACACAAATTTTACACACAACCTCAAAAAATTTATGAAAGTGTGGATGAATTTGTATCTAGGTTAAGGGAGTTGTCTACCAAGTGCCTATTTGGTCCCATGCAAGATGATATGATTAGAGATCAGCTAATTGTTCAATGTTACAGTAAGAAGGCTCAGGAGAGGCTGTGGGCGGCTAGCAATCCTACATTAAAAGAAGCCATTACAATTGCTAAGGTGGTGGAAGAGTCGGAAAAATATATGAAAGAAATTAAAATCATCCAACAAGACAAAGGTTTGAAAGTAGCTACTTTACATAGGGAGTTGGAGGATGTGAATGTGGTACGTAGTAAATATAGTAAAGGGGGTGCCACCAGTGGAAAATCCAACCCTGGAAAAAATTTGCACTTGGCAGGACAAAGAGGTTCAAGTCGTATGTGTCATAGATGAGGCAGTACTTTTCATTTGGCGGATTCTAAAAATTGTTTTGCTATAGGTAAAGAATGTCTTAAATGTGGGAAGAAAGGACACTATGCCCGTATGTGCAAGGCCTCAGGGAAGAAAGTTGCACTGGTGGAGGAAGAGGATGAAAATGAAGTCAAGATCATGGTTGTTAAGGGAGAAGAGAACATTTCCAATGATTCATGTAAGAACAGAATTCGCCCCAAAGCTGATTTCTTAATCAATGGGCACTCGCTGTCGCTTATGGTGGATACTGGATCACTCTATACTATCATTGCAAAATCACTTTATGACGTGTTCTGGAAAGGTGTTAACTTGATACCTTCTGATGTTGTTTTGAAGGGTTATCAAGGGGCCAACATTGGTGTTCTGGGTTATATGGAAGCAAGGATTACATTTCAAGACAGGTCCACTGATGGGAAAGTTTGTGTTGCCACGGAAGGTCCAGCCATTTTAGGGTGGCTTCACCAGTACGATCTTAACATTAGAGTTGATCCGAGAGCTGAACAACAGGTGATGTGCATTAACGATGATAGCGTACAAAGTATTCTACAACGACATGACAAACTTTTTAGCAAGCAGGCGGTTTTCCCTGGCTCTTCTGGTCGGGTGTCCGCGCTGTCTCTTAAAATAAAATACTCTTGTTCACACCAAGGAAGTCTCTCCTTTCATTTACGACAGAGAGGTCTTTAAAGTGCACAGATGCCCTGCCTTCCTGGCCCTGGCTCCAGACTAACTACAGGGGGTATGCAGCCCTTTGTGTTTAGACAGGAAACAGCCTGTTTAAGTGTAAGTGGGGCTGGCGCCAGCTTCTCACAATCATCCTGCCAGAAGGTTTATTTTGCCAGATTGACTTGGAAGGTTAACTGCACACACAGGCTCTGCAATGGCAGGCCTGAGACATGTTTAAAGGGCTACTTAAGTGGGTGGCACAATCACTGGTGCAGGCACACTAGTAGCATTTAATCTACAGGCCCTTTTCACATGTAGCGCACTTTACTAGATACTTATAAATAAATTAAATATGCCAATTGGGTATGAGCCAATGCTACCATGTTTTAAGGAAAGAGCACGAGCACTTTAGCACTGGTTAGCAGCGGTAAAGTGTGCAGAATCCTAAGGCCAGCAAAAACAAAGTGTGCAAAAAGAGGAGGTCTGATTGCAAAAAGTTAAGGGGAAATAACGCCAATGATGCCAAGTCTAACACTAGCATTTTCCACTTCCAAAATGTTTCCTGTGGACTAAAGAAGTAATAAATTCTAGCGGAGGAGCCATGTTGAGGAGAGTAATAAGTGAACTGCCTATCTGATGGGTGCTGTCTCCATAATGGGTCAATCAGACCAAGAACATTCACCCAATGAGGAAGTCGTGTGGTCCTGAGCTGGAATGTATGACCGGTACGGTCACAGTCAGCGTACATCACTGCATTGAAATGCCCACCTATAATTGTAACCCCCAAAGCCCAGTCCACTAATAGGAGTGCCAGTATTGCGAGGGTGGGGTCTTGTAGAGTTGGAGTGATATATATATATATACTCATAAGTGTAAAGTATAAGTGTAAAGTATAAGTCAAGCAGACCTGTGATGACAAAGTATCTTCCTAATGTCTCCGTACGCACAGAGACCAACACCATTGGGAATGATTTCTTAAGGAGAATGGCTACAACCCTGGAGCCCCGTGTGAAGCCAGAATGTTACACCTTATTGTATCTATGGCGAACCTGGAAAGCACAATTTGTGCCAAGTAGGTGAGTTTCCTGGAAGAAAAGGATGGGCAGAGCATGTTGCTTAACATAAAGCACAACTGCAACTCATTTAATCTAGTAATTCATGCCATTAACATTCCCAGACACCACCCAATATATGTCCTGTCTGCCACTCTGAGACCTAGTGTTGGATCTGGCAATTTTTGGCAGAGTCTCCCCCAGATTTTTGCCTTCTGTTGCTGAACCAGTTTTTGCTGGCATTAGGACTTTCTGCTAATCAGTTATAAAGTGCTTGTGCTCTCTTCCTAAAACATAGTATAATTGGCAACTACCTGATTGATAAATTTAATTGACAAACATTTCTAGTAAATGGTACTACAAGTACATGTCTTGCGTTTTTAAACTGCCAATTTGACCTGGCAAAATAAACCTTTTGCCAAGCCTAAACCTTTTGTTTTAATACTTATAAATCACAACTAAGGAAGGCCCTGAAGGCTCCTAAAACAGGATGCATGGTCTTTAAAAACTAGGACATGTGGGTTTAAGTTTTATATGTCCTGGTAGTAAACTCCTAAAGTCGTTTTCACTACTGTAAGCCCATCTTTCCCATTGACTAACATCGGGTTACCTTATCATATTTAATAAGTTATGATTTTAGATTGGGAACAGATAGTGATATGGTGTTTACACTCAAATGCATTGTACTTTAAATTAATCTTTAATGGTAAAGTTAGATTTTAAGTCACAATTCTGAAAATGCTACTTCTAGAAACTTGGCTTTTTCTTGTCCTAACCATTTGCGTATTCTGCCAGTATACTGGGTCACAGGATTGTGTAATGATCTTGCTGTTGGGGTTTGTGTATTGCTTCCAAACAGTGACAAATGGGAACTAGTTGTTGACAGGATGGGCCATCCTGCGAGGGCGGCTGGGGGTGGAGCTGTGCCTGGCCCCACTTACACATTAAAGGGCTTGCTTCGAGCACACACAAAGGAATCTGACCCTAGTCTTTTGTCACCCCAGACTTCTTGGAGCCTTGACAGGGAAGAGCTTTCCATTGCCAGCAGTGTGGGTTGTATAGGGAATCCCCCCTCTTCAAAGGCTGGCACCAGGTATAACTATTGGACCTCCATAGCCACTCTTCAGTACACTCTTGGACTTGTGGACATTACAGGAAGAAGATTGCCTAAACCATCCTTCCACCAGAGGACTGCCCTGCTGCTATCAGAGGACTGCTCTGCTGCTTGAGGACTGTCTGTTCACTGAGAAGAATTATTGGAACTGCTCCCTTCATCCAAGGCTATCCAGAGCAACTCCAAGGGTCAGTTGGCGGACCTCCTGTCTGAGCTTAAGGGTCACAACCAGCTTTAGAGGCCTACCTGGAACTGCCCAGCTGACCTGCTGCACTGGACCTGCCTGAGCCCTGCTGGTCTCAACAGAAATGAGTTCCTTGTTATCCCCAAGAGGTACCTCCTCATGTTCTGGACCCATGGCTGGCTTCAGTTGAGCTCCTACTGTGAAGAAAGGTGAAATCCTGAAGTCCTGGGCTGTTCGCGACCCCAAACAGACCCATTTGCCATCTTCGAAGACCAGCAACACGAAGCTTCGGTAAACCGGACACTTCGCGCTACAGTGACCACCAGTGAAGACTGGCAACGCGAGATCTGCACTTCATGCTACAGCAAACACAGCCCACGGTGACCACCAATAAGAAGTGCTAGCAACAACCCAACCAGATCTTCACTCTACAACGATTGTCCGCAACGCCAGGCCTGCTCATCGCGCTGCAGCAATGACCATCGGTGATTCTTTCCCTGCACCTCATGGCCTCCTCTGAACTCTTGGCTGGTCTTTGAGAAGGTAACAGCAGAACAAACCTGGTCCCTCAATCACTGTTGGCCTGAACTTGTGATTTTACCAGGTCTAGCACGACCAGTTGACCTAGAGTGGTGCAAGGTGCTTTTAGGCGCTATATTTACCTAAACCTTTAAAATGTAATATCTCTGGTTTTACTGAATGGTTTTTATTGTTCTGGTATCGTTTTCTTCAATAAAATTCAATCTAATTTTCTAAATTGGTTTAGGAATTTTCTTGTGTTGTGTCTTCACTTTATTACTGTTGTGTGCTGCCTAAAAACTTTCCACAATGCCTCTAAGTTAAGGCTGACTGCTGTTATGCCAAGCTACCAGATGATTAAGCACAGTTTAATTTAGTGACTTTGGTCATTCACTCTGAACAGAATTGTGGTTGTTGTCCAAGTGGGGCTTCAACCCCCCTCAACCAAATTCTTACGCCTAGGTTCTGTCATTGCTGCCATAGGTGCCATAATCATAATATATTTGCCTGTGTCTCTCGATCAAAATGGGAGAAATACTAACTAAACCACACCCTACACTTCGACCCTTGAAGCATTCATCTATGTGAAAAACCAGAAACATTAAAGCAGAAGGGGAACATTTTTAAAAGAATCACCAGCTACAGGTTATAAGGGGGGAGGAGGGGGGGATAAAGAAGTAAAAGAGCCGATTTAAGGTTGGTAGCAGAGTTACAATCCTGCCT
Source organism: Calotriton arnoldi (assembly GCA_963921515.1). NCBI lineage: Eukaryota > Metazoa > Chordata > Amphibia > Caudata > Salamandridae > Calotriton > Calotriton arnoldi. The sequence goes on from CAWUFW010000497.1 coordinate 2,181,827, forward strand.
ATAACCCTGAAACCTCAGTGTGCATTGCCATTCCTGTGCAGATGCCTCCTTCTAGGTGTAATGAAGAGAAGGGGGCGGGGGGGAATAGAAGAGAAATGCATAATGTGACAGACCCCACTACCTGGGGCATGCACCCAGTGACTGAGTGCTACATTTATAATGTTAAATGATAACAAAGAATAGTTGTCTAAAGGCCCACACTACCAGCAGGATCAAAGGAAAGAGAAAGAAAATGCCATTTACACCATGATTATATTAATAAAGTATGTCAAGTCGTCTTGGAGAAACAGCCTTATGCCTCCTAATAGATGATCAGATTGAATCGATGCAGAGACTGCCGCTCAACTGGGCTTTGCTTCGCCACCAGAGTCAGATGAGGCCCCGATAGAAACTCAACAGTCTTTACTTTCGAGTTTTCCTTCAGTTTGCAGGGTCTAATTCGGCAACATCTGCGTGTCCATTGCTTCTTGGGTCTCATCGCTGCGAAGGAGGACTCTGGGTGCAGTTTCTTATCCAGAGATCTTATAGAGCTGGTGGGTCGTTCTTTGACCCAGGTCCACCCCTGGTCAGGGGAGTTGATAAAACGTGCTTTATCAATGAAGAGTATTTTCAATTTTGCCAGTTACATGTAGCATAATCGCATAGGATGAAAATTCTGTTGCAAATGATCAAAGATCCAGGACTGCTGTTTGACCGCTCATGTGTAATCTGGAAATAGAATAATTTTATGGGAGCCATATATTAGTTCTTGTGGTCCAGGATGTGGTCTCTGTCTCAATAATTGAGAAAGAGTGAAATCAATGTGCACTGCAATTGCCCGGTGTACTCTCTCTATTAGCAACTAATGCGAAATGCTGCACATCGGACAGCTGTTCTTTAAGCATTCCTAAAGGATTTTTGTATGGTTGTTTCCTTCAATGCTTTCAGGAAAACATACAAATACGAAGGCCATTATGCCTAGATTGCAGGGATGGATGGCAGAATTATGGAAGCGAGGTGGCACAGAGCCCCATGTAGTGGCATCTGCTATGTTTCGCTGCAAGCCTCGCCCCTTCTAAAAGCTTTATTACAATGAACCCTTAAAGCCCTATTGGATTTAACATGTTTTTCACAATAAATAAGTAAAGCCTACTCTTTCTCATAACGTTTTCATAATAAACCAGTCAGGCCTATCGCCTTGATCAAATGCTTGTCACCGTAGCCAGGGCCACTGGAATTACGCGGCAGAGGAGGACTAAATTATGAGGCAGTAAAACAAATTATGTGGCATAATGCAGCACATTTTGTGATAGTATTACTTCATTATTTTGCCATTTTTACACATTGTAACATTTTACACATGGTAATATTTTACCTTATTCATATCAATTTGACACCCTAATTCACTAATATGCAACTGAAAGATGTCCAGTCTACATTTGCAAAGGGCCTTTCTGTGCGCAGGAATAAGTGTCGCCATTTTGTTTTAATAACTTTTGATCAATTTGAGCATGAAACAAGTTTATTTTTTAAATCAGCAGATAATGCCTGCAGATGGATTATGTGGCAAATGCGAAAAATTCACAATTTTGTGAAAAACACAACAGAACCACATAATTCTAGAGGCTCTGACATAGCCAGCTTAGTCATGCTGTATCGAGCATAATCTGTTTGACAAGGCGAAAAGTGCAATACAAGCACTCTTTAAGCAGAAATGCACAGCTTCTCCCCAATCAAAATATGCACTCAAGGCCATCAACATTTGGATGGTCAGCCCATCTCTCATTTGTGCTTCTTAAATCTCTTTTTCGGTTACAAATATTGTTCAGCTCTACACATCCATTACGGTTTCAATAACATGATTTTTTCCCTCCTTTTGACTATATTTTGACAGTTGATCATATATTTTAAATTTACATTTAGTCCCGTTTGCATTTGTATTGTATCCTGCCGTTGTTGATTTTAAGTGTTTCTTTTTGGTATTTATAATGCATCAGGCAGATGATCCTATGTAAAGTGATCTGCCTGCCATGGATGTCTGGTTCACATTATATACAACTGCTAATATGTTATGTTATGTTATTTTATTTTATAACGCGCACAGATACTCCGAGGAGTGTCCCGGCGCGAGCCGTGAGGGGTAGGATGAGTTGAGCTACACAAAGAGGAATGTTTTCAGATTTTTCTTGAAAGCAGTGGGGTCTTGAGTGTTGCGTAAAGCAAAAGGCAATGCATTCCAGGCCAGGGCATCTTTCAGGGCAAGGGAGCAGCCACCCAACCTTTGTCGTTGAAAGCGGGGAACCTGGGCTAGGAGTTGAGACGAGAAGCGCAGTTGTCTCGTAGGAGCATAAAAAGAGAGCCGCTTTTGAAGGTATGTAGGGCCTAAGCCATAAAGGGCACGATGAGCAATGACTAGGGATTTAAATTTGACCCGTTCTGCCACGGGAAGCCAGTGAAGTGAGCGCAGATGTTGTCTCACGCTGCTTCTAGTAGGGATGTTGAGAAGAAGCCTGGCTGCAGCATTTAGGACCACCTGTAACTTATTAAGCAGATAGCCAGGGATGCCAACATACAGAGCGTTGGCATAGACTAACCGGGATAAGATAAGGGCACGGGTGACCGTTTCTTTAGCAGCCCTTGGAAGAAGAGGAATACATTTCTTAAGGGTTTTAAGTAGCCCAAAGCAACTACCGGCAAGCTTCTTGACCTGAGTGGAAAACAAAAGGTTCTCCTCAAACCAAACCCCCAGATTCTTCGCGGGTTTCCCGAATAAACAAATAAACAAATGTTAACACCAGGCAGTCAGTGACGCTCCATGACATATTACAGCAGTATTATAATTTGCAATAGGGCATAGGCATCAAAAGGTAAAACCTGGCATGTATGCACTAGTGCATGTCTAATGGCAGCCATTTTCCGCACCAGCGTACAAAAATAGTAATGTCTATGCCAAAGTGGGACGCCAGTGTGGATTCTGGCATGCTAATATCCCTGAGCAATGTAGATACTGACATTGCAATGCCTATTTAACTGTGGTAGTGTGAAATTAGCCTGGAAATCTCGAACTATTGTAATATCTCGTGTATGCACCTTCAGATCTGCAGGCAAAATCAATTTTTTTTAGGAAACTTCGTTGGAAAGAGCCTGGAAAATATACCATGTGATAACATTTATTTAAAAGAATTGCAATGGAATGTAGGAAGAGGCCAGAGTGGAAAACCTGCTGTGAGGAAAGGCGGTTCTTGCGCGCCAGAACTTGTGGTTTTTGAAAATTTAATGTGTCTCTAAAAAGCTTTGGATAAAACGTAATCCGAATACAGTGTTAAAAAAACACAAAAAAAGCACAGCTAGCGCCCTGCTTCTTAAAAGTTTATCGGAGCGAAACCACACAATCCTCACTGGAAGAGTTGGGTTTGTTGATTTTGCACACGTGCTCATGGCTCTGTGGAGTTGTTTAAAGATCACCTGTTTGAACACTCGCAAGGTGCCACTGCTTTTGATCCGGAATGGAATAGACACAATTCATAAAAATGTTAATTTTAAAATCTCTGAACTGGCCTCTTAACTCAGTTTGCTGACCATTTTTATGATCCTCTGAATCTTCTCCTTAGTGCATTTTAAATATTACTTGGTTCAGTCCTAACCGCTCCAATTCCTCCTTTTCCCACTTTGCTTAATGGTTCATCTTTGCTCTCTTACAACCCTGCTCATTCACTCGCTTGGTTTATTTGCTGCCCTCAAGCAGATAATACTTGTATCACAGCCGCTTTCTGTTCTCACTGTGCTGTTTCTGTGTGTATGTTGCCTGCAATGACCTCAGTGTATAAATGTTATCAGTTCCTGATGTATGCATGTAATGGATCCTGCATTGTAGCATGCATAACCCAGTATATTTATGTATGTGCTGTCCTTTACATTATAAAATACTTCTGCATTAATAATCTGGCCCACAAAGCGCCTCTGATGTCATGGCGCACCTTCACTGTGGCTCTCTGCCAATGGATTGTTCCTTTGTGTACATGCTTTAAACTATCCCCTCCTGACGCTCCTCACATCTTTCACCACGCCTGCTCCCTGTGCAGTTCACAACACACTCATTTATCATCCATTAAACCAATGTTTAATATTTATTCCTCTTCTGCTACCAGGGTTTTTAAAGCTTCTGCCTGTTGATGTACCCCACTGTTGTGCCTTATTCTTATTGCTTATTTTGGGCTATTATTCGACTTGTCTTAGGCCTCTTGGGTCATGCCACAGGTATGGTGTCTAGCTTCTCAACTAATGAACTTGGGGTTTTCCAAGCATTGATGTGTCATGATAAACTAAAGATAATTTTAGTTTAAAAAATTCCATCTTCGCATGCTGTAGGGCTTATCCACAAACTGGAGCATTTCAGTGCTCCTTCCATGGAAAAGGATGTGGTCTCTGTCTCAATATGTGGCAAAAGGCAGTGCCTAGCTACGCCACACTCTTTTGCGAAGCCCAATGTCTGTTTTGGCCACTTCAGGTTAAAAGAAATATTCTAAGGTGGTTGCTGAATATTTTGGCTTTGTTTGCAAGTTCATCTAGTTTGGCCATTTTTAGCTAATGCACTTTGGATACGCGAATTTTACCCTTGAGGTCACAATCTTGGTTCAATTCAAGGCCATGAACAAGCATGCTCACTCTATGTCCAGAACAGAGTCATAAGAAGTAGGCTTGAGCCACTGAGCTCTGAACTCAGTTTGTGTACATTTCACAACTCCTGCATCTTAAATGCGTGATTTTCTTTAATGGTGTGTGTCAGCATGGTTGTCTTCACACTTTTCATAATGTTCCAGATCTTCATCAAATTATGCAGTAATTATTTAAGCCTACAGTAGAAGGCTCGAGACAATAGCAGATGCCCATGCTGCACAGTAGAGGTCAGAACCTCTCCCTAATAACATTTCCTCCATTCTCGTTCCAAATGCCACGAGTAAGGTGCAATTTTACTGGAGTTGTTCCATGATAAAACGAGCATTGAGGTTTCCACTATACTTTACAACAAAAGAGAAAACTCTTGAGTGAGTTATGGCTTACAGCTGCACACATTTGATTCTATCCATGTTTTAGCACGTGATACTGAAGTTAAATGGTATTTTAGCAGAGGTACCTAATAGGTTCATATTTTCATCCTTTGCAGGAGAGTTAAAGCTCGTACTGCCAGCAGAAATACGCAGTCAGTAAAAGAGTTCTATACACAATTAATTCTGATTGGTGTTAGGTATAGACCTGTAAACAATATGACATGCATAGACTGAATCATCACCATTAAACTATCCCTTGTCTGCGCTTCACCAGTGTTGCAGTGTGTATAACAGGATGTCATTAACAAGGGTTTAGTGTCGGCATTCTCAGCACATTTCTCCATGATACTGTGTTACATCCTTGGGGCAACAGCCTATCACACTGAACTGCAATAATACAAGAAATGCCAGTCTTAGTGTGGCACTAAGCAACACTTCATCCTAGATCAATCAATCAGGTTTCTTGTAAAGCGCGACTTACTCACCGTTAGGGTCTCAAGGTGCTGGGGGAGGGATCTACGGTTCAGTGGAAGAGTGAGGTCTTGAGGTCCTTCCTGAATTGAGGCAGTGCTAATAGCTGGCAACATTACACTGCTTCCTGGATACAGTAAAATACTATACTGCATTGTATCCCTGTGGCACAATCCTTCACACAGCACCTAGCAGGAACAAGTGGTATAAAGCGATGGATGCCTTATTTAGAGTGTCATTGACATTAGCTCACACGATATACAGTAGTCAGGACATCAACCCCTTTCTGGCTGGTGCCTTGCATCAGCCCAACTCTAAGTGAGGCCCAGGGTCTTGTACTCCAAGAGCCTTCACAAACGTTAGGGCCCAGGAGGGCTTCAAAGTGGTGCCATGCTCCTCCTGGGGTCATGAATTTGCCCTCTTAGGGACATTTTTCTCCTGCAGAGGGGTCTTATTTGGGTGTGCCGGTGCTTCTGGACACCCTCCCAATTTCCAATACTTTGTAACCTTGCAGATGCCCCTGTTCCAACTTGTGCACCTGCTTGAAAAGATATGCAAATTTTGGGTTCTGTCCTTTGCAGCTTATAAGATTCTTAATCATAGAAACAGATACACTATCTGAAACTGGGGGAAATCATGTAGATTAACTCATGGTCTTAGATAGCGTCTTCCTTAAGAATATCTGTCAGGTGCTAAAACCCTGGCCACTATAAACATAACATTTACTGAACCAACATGATAATGTCCTGAAAGATTATAATTATGGAATAGACGTTATTTTGTCTCAATAATGTGCCTTTTCAGAAATAATAAACATTTTGCATAAGGTTTTTGTTTACCATAGAAGCAGGGAGATAACCCTAGATTAATATGAAGAAATTATCATAGAACATACAATATACTTTCTTGACGATCTATCAGAATTAACATGTAGTTTTTTTTACTTTTACAGACTCAATAAGGACCTCATTTCTAAGTTATCCTAGCAACACGGGACGTGTCATCACACCATGGGGACACGTTAATCAACAAACTCATCAAATAGATTGAGAAAGGACTATAATTCTCATTCTTCTTAGTGGTGCTGAGCACATCACAGCATGGCAACACGTGTTATCAGGGGGCCGCGTTGATCAAATATATTGGGAAATGACTACAATTTCCCATTCTGCTTAGCGGTGCTGAGTGTGTCACACCATGGTGACACGAAACACAACGTGGCTTCCACTTGCAGTACTTACAAACAGATAAGTCAAAAACTTGAGATTTCAAGAATTTTTGGTGCGAGATCTAGCACGATCACTGCTTGTGCCACAATATACCCAACAGGAGCTTTCAACTCATGAAGGATACAATAAACTTTACTCTATAGGGAAATCTATAAAAGGCGATGAGGGAAACAAGCATGTGGGCGCAAAAAAAAACTACGTGATTAACTGGGGCAATGTTAGGGAAATGGGTACTATATAGAAATTGTGCCCAGGGCCAGTGGTATCATATAGTAATGTAATGCATTCCAGATTTTACAACCATATGTGATATTTTGGATGGTGACAGTACTTATGAAGGAGTGATTTCCAAATAATTCCTTGCTGTATTGAAGGAAACTGCTTTGCACGTAATGACTTTCAGATAGTAATTTTAGACCATAAGACTATCCGTGTGCCTCTTACATGTATTTATCTGTTCTCTCCTTCACAAGTGTTTGACTACAGGGGGTTCCCTCACCAGTGTTGACTACTAGCTTTGAACCCTACATTATTAGGGTACGTTAGTGCACTAGCTGTGCATGGCTCAAGTTTGCTATTCACACTAGCCTAGTGTGCAGTGTTGACACGAGTGTACCACAAGATTACCCACAGACAATGATACAAGAGAAGTTTTGGTATAGACTGCAAAAGAAGCTAAAGATGTAACCAGACATTGCTGACTAATAGGTCAATTGTTGATGATGCATTATTAAGAATCTGTTTGCTTGTTTTCAGGTGAATGACAGTTGGACGGTGAGGTAAGACCTTATCTGCATGCTTGAATTAGTTATTAAAGGTCACATATTGGGATACCTTTTACTGCCCTGACGAAGGTCCTAGACCCTACCTTGAGGAATGTTATTCTGGCCAAAACATGTTGGTAAAGGAGATGTAATAAGGATGTTCAAGACTTAGACTCACTGTAACATCCTCCAGTGTTTTTAATCCAGTCTTGTGTACCCAAAAAATAGGGAAAGCCTGGGTATTACACAAAGGTAGATTTATATCACATAAAATCTAGATCCCTCATATGACCAGAAGGATATTTATTCTGATTACCCTCACAATCAGGTCGAGACCACCATGGTATGTGCCATCTTAATGGTGGGATAGACTGGGCGATGATGAAACATGCCACAAAGAGTAGCTGAGGCTTTTCCATCCCAATCATTTTTTCTTCTTGTTTTCCCTTAGATGTGATTCTGCTATTCCAAGAATGTAGATTCTACATTCCCTCAGGGATATTAGCATGCCAGGACCCACACTGGAGTGCCACTTTGGCATCAAACTTATTATTTTGTACATAGCTGCAAAAGTTGCTTCCACTAGATATGGACTTGTGCATACATGTCAGATTTACCTTTAGATTCCTATGTCCTACTCCAAATTATAGTACTACTATCACGTCATGGATTGTACCTGACTGTCTGGTATTAGCATTCATGTATTTCTTTATCAGCAGTTGTATATAATGTGAGCCAGACCTCAATGGTAAGCAGAGCTCTTACATAGGATCATTACCTCATACATTATAAATACAAATAAACACCTACAATTTAACGACAGGATACAATACAAATATGACTAAATGTAAATTAAAAATGTATGAATACAGGTCAAAATATAGGCAAAGAGAAGACAAATACACTGTTATTAAAATAGTAATGGATATGTAGCGCTGAGTTTTGTAATATTTTCTTGGATTAAGGATTCAGTTCAGACTCATGCGCATTGTGGGAAAAAGTGCCATTTGAACCACAAACTTTTTAGTTCATTTTGAAGTCTGGCTTGACAGTGCAGTTGTCGCCTAACCTTGTGATCAATAGAAAAAGAGCTTTAAGCAGCACTAATAAGAGAGGCTTTGGCACCACCCAAATGTTGCTAGTATTTGAGTACAGATTTTGTTTGGGGAGAAGCTGTATACTTCAGCAGAAAAAGAATGCTTGTATTGCGCTTTTTGCTTGGTGGAAGAGCTCATGCTCAATACAGCATGACTAAGCTGGCTATGGTGAGAAGCCACTGATCAAGGCGATAGGCCTAACTAGTTTATTATGAAACGTTACAACAAAGAAAGTAGGCTTGACATATTGTGAAAAAGATATGTTAAATCCAATAGACCGATGATTATCATTACACTGTATTAAAGCTTTTAGAGGGGGCATGGCTTGCAGCGAAACATGGTGGATGCCTAGAGCTCTGTGCCACCTCGCTTGAATAATCCTGCCATTCATCCCTGCAATCCAGGCATAACAACGTTTGGTTTGTAGTTTTTCATGAACAGCTGCCCAATGTGCAGCTTACGTATTATTTTCTAGCAGAGAGGGGACAGCAAGCATGTGGTCTGCGGTGCACGAGTGCTCCACCTCGCACAGTGATTGCACCCTTCCGCAATGTTCGAGGCATACTCCATCCCTAGAGCCACTCTACTATTATTTGACTCCCATAAAATTCTTCTATTTCCAGAATACACAAGTCATCCAACAGCAGCCCTGGACCTTTGATCAGGTGAAACAGAAATTGTGTGCTATGGGGCTACATTACATGTAATTGTACCTGGCAAAATTGAAAGTACTCTTAAACGATAAAGCATATTTTTCCGATTCACTGGACCAGGCATGGGTCTGGGTGGATGAGTGACCCACCAACTCATAAGATCTCCAGACAAAAAACTCTACCCAGAGTCCTCCTTTTGAGTGATAAGACCCAAGGAGCAATGAACAAATAGACGTCCCTGAATGAGATCCCGCAAACTCGAAAAGCTGAAGATAAATCCGAAAGTGAAGAATGTCGAGTGGGGCCCAATCTGACTCTGGTGGGGAGGCAGAGAATAGTGTGTGGCACCCTCTGCAATGGCTTAATCTGATGCCCTGTGAGGAGACAGAAGGTGGATTCTTCGAGATGATTGGACATACTCTATTAATATGAACATGGCGTAAATCGCATTTTCTTCCTCTTTGCTTTGATCCTGCTGTAAGCGCAGGCCTTTACACAACTGCTCCTTGTCACTTAACATACTAAACGCAGCACTCAGTCACATGGTGCATGCCCTGGGTAGGGGATCAGTCACAGTGTGCATTTCCCTTCTCTTCCCTACACCTAGAAGGGGGGCATTTGCACAGGAATGGCAATGCACACTGAGGTAACAGGGATATAGGCAGGTATGGTACTCTATTACCAACTTCTGCGCCATTTCTTCTCCCCACTCCTTATAACCTGTATCTTGTATCTTTTTAAGGTTCTTCCCCCTTTTTCTTTAATGTTTCTTGTTTTTCAGGGAGACAGATGCTTCAGGGGTGTAGTGCAGAGAGAGGTTTAGTTAGCATTTCTCCCACTTTGATCAAGAGTCACAGGCTAATATATAATCAAGATTGTGACAACTACGGCAGTGACGACAAAACCTAGGTGTAAGAAATTGGGTTATTGGTTGAGGGGGGTGGAAACCCCAGTCAGGCAACACCCATAATCCTTGTCAGTGTGAACCACAAAAGTTAAATTAACCCTTGCTTAAACCTGGTATGTTGGCACAAAAGCAGTCAGGCCTAACTTACAGGCAATGTGTAAAGTATTTATGCAGCACACAAACAGTAATAAAGTGAACACACAACACAAGAAAAATTCCACACTGATTTAGAAAAATAGAGTACATTTTTAATAAATAAAATGATACCAGAACAACAAAAATCCAATCAGTAGAACCAGAGATATTCCATTTTAAAGGTTTCGGTAAATATAATGCCTAAAAGCACCAAGTGCCACTCGCAGTCATCTGGTTGTGCTAGACCGGGAGAAGGTCACCAGTTCAATTCGACTGCGATGGAGTGTGGGCTGGATACAGGGACCAGGTTAGTCCCACTGAAAAAGTTAACTTCTCAAAGTCTGGCACAGAGAGTTCCATTCGAGGTGGAGGAGACTGCAAGGAGCAGATACAGCGTTGCAGATGGTTGTCGCTGCAGCGCGAAAGCAGGCCTGGCATCGTGGACGGTCATCGCAGTAGCGAGAAGATCTAGATGGTCATCACAGACAGTCGTTGCTCGAGATTTGCATTGGCGGTCACTGTGGACTGTCATTGCTGTAGCGCAAAGCGGATGTCTCATGTTGCCGGTCGTCGCTGGCAGTCGCTGTAGCTTGAAGAGTCAGGTTTACTGGAGCTTTGTGTCGACGGTCGTCACAAGCAGCAGAGTCTTGGTCTTGCGCGAACAGGCCCATTCGAAGTCAAGCCAAAAAGTTCAGGATTTCACCCTTTTACACAGGAGGAGCTCCACTGATGCCAGCCAAGGGTTCAGGATCTGGGGCGGCACCTCTTGGGGAATCAGGAACTCACTCCAGCAGAGACCAACAGGGATCAGGCAGGTCCAGTGCAGCAGATCAGCTGGGCAGTTGCAGGGGGCACGCTGGTGCTATTGTGTCCCTGTAGCTGAGACAAGAGGTTAGTCAACTGACCCTTAAAGTCACTCAGGTAAGCCGAGGATGAAGGGAGCAGGTCAAGACTCCCTTCTCAGAGAGTAAGGCAGTCCTCAAGTGGCAGGGCAGTTGTTTTTCTGTCATGTTCACAGGGCCAGGAGTGTACTGAAGAGTGGTTCTGGAAGTCCAATATTTATCCCTGGTGCCAGGCTTTGAAGTGGGGGGATTCCCTATACTATCCACATATCTGGTTCTGGAAAGTTCTTTCCTTCCACTGTCAAGGCTCCAAGAAGTCCAGGGTGACAAAAGACTAGTGTTAGATCTCCTTTGTGTGTGTTGGAGGCAAGCCCTTTGAAGTTTAAGTGGGGCCAGGCACAGCTCAACCCCGGCCATCCTGGCAGGATGGCCCATTCTGTTCACACATAGTCCCTTGTGTGTCACTGTCTGGAAAGTATACACAAACCCCAGCAGAAGAGCTATTACCAATCATGTGACCCAGGATTCTGGCAAAAGGCACAAATGGTTAGGATAAGAAAATGCCAGATTTCTAAAAGTGATCTTTTCAGAGTTGTGACTCAAAATCCGACTTTAGCATTAAAAGGATCTTAAATTACAATGTATTTGAGTGTAAGCACCAGAGGTCTATCTACTCTGAACCAGAAGTTATCACTTATTAAATTGAATAAGGTAACCCAATGTTAGCCAATGGGAAAGATTTGCACAGTGAGAATCTGCTAGGTCCACTTAGCCAGGATTGTATGTTGTTTTGCCAACTCTCATTTTGTACATATTTCCATTTTTCTGACTGTATACTTGATGGTTACCTTGTAGGAACGTTTATGCTCAATAATGTAGGCCTCAGGTGGTTATGGTGATGAGCCAATGATAAAAGATATAGGCCTGACTGGTTCATTTAGAAAAGCCATGTTGGATGCCATAGGCCAATCTATTTATTATGAAAAATAGTAAAAAAGCAGTAGGGCGGACTTATTCATTGTGAAAATTGTATGTTAAAGCCAAAAGACTTAAGGGTGGATTGATATTACGCTGTGTAATTGCCAGTAGAGAAACATTTTGTTACATGGAATCTTGCAGATTACTGTAGTAAGCAAGGATTTTGGTGTTGGTTCTTTCTTCTCGTAAACCCAGGGGTTAGACTATTTGCAATGCCCTGCAGCTCCCTAGACAGTCCTACTGGGCAGCTTCCTTGCTGGATATTTAATATGCAGTGTGTTGCATACTGGGTGGCCGCTACTTCTAAACTGAGTGGCCACCTTGGAATGGTATAGTCCACAGTGTATCATTATATATCGTTCAAAGATTGCCTCTGTGTTTAGAAACATTTTGTTGACCACCTTGGAGCAGCATCACAGTGATGTACTATACCGTTAGCATTTGAATATGCCCAACCAGTGTGAGGTTTACTGAGTGGCTACCTTGGAATGGTATTGAGCATACTGTATCATTCTTTGTACTGTTCCAAGACAGCCAGCAGGTTGCTTCTAAATATGGTAGCTATGTTGGAATTCTAAAACAATAATACACTATGTACAATTTCGAGACACCGGCTGCTTTGTTTGATTTTAATTTTGTATTGCAAACTTATGCCTTCCAGGTTTCGGTAGTGACATTTATTCCCTACTTTTCCTCTTAATTTATCTTCTGCATGCTTGTTGAGTTTGTGTGTCTGTTTGATTGTGAATGGGTAGTGTGAAGAATGCAAAAATGAGTAAATGTGTGGATTTGTGAGTGCATGGATGAGGAACGGAGTTAAACTAGTCAGTGACTGAAGAGGCACTTTCAGTTAGAAGCCAAACTTATTGGCATTGCCAATGTGTGTTAAAGGTTGCAAAACACGGGATGTCATAATGCCTGAAGAGAAGGAGTTCTTTGTGGCACTTCCTGAGAATGGCTGCTACATTGATTTTTTTCATTGAAAGCACGCGTTTCCAGCAGAAGTGCATCATAATTCCAAAAGGAATGCTGACCATCAGAAATGCAGAGTTTGTATGCAAGAAATTTAGAATTTACATCATGGGGTACTCTGTAGATGGTGCTGGTAGCTTGAAAAAGCTTCTGGTTCCAAGGTAACCAATATGAGGAAGATTAGCTGTGGACTGATATAATCGTATTTCCCTTGCTTCAGTGGCTAGCCTGTCTGCAGCATGGACAGCAGCCTGCAAGGGCTAGGTGGAGCTAGGGGAGTTCTATGAGCAAGGAGTGGCCATAGTCTAGTGATTAAATTAAAATCTCGAAATCAACAAGACGTTTTATTCTTCTTAAGAATCTCAGTTGGTATTCAGCCCCTTAAAGTAAAAGAATAATGTCTTCTAATAGACCAAGGTCTCCAACCGTTCCTGTAGTTAGAGCTACATCTGATCATTGAAAATGGTTGAGACTTACTGCCCAACATATGGATTTGATAAATGTACACAGAGGCCAACTAACTTAAACACTGCCCCTACAGTATCCCAATTCTGCCACAGGGAGTATACAATATTAATGGTACAACAGATGTAACACAAAAGGTTTACATTTGGGTTCTCAGAGGATCAGTTATGTCCATTTGCTCTTGATATAGCGAAAGGGAGAATTAAAAAAAGAGGGAAACATAAGAAAAAAATAAGCAGAGAAAGTCAGAAAAAGAAAGACAAAAAAATCAGGAAAAAACAGAAAGGAGAAAAGATAGAAAGGATGTGAAGGGAGAATGAAGGAAATTGAGAATAAAATGAAAGAGAAAGAACAAAGAAAAATGAACAGGAACAAATGAAAGGAGAGGAAGAAAGTGACAAAGGAAGAAGGTGTCAAAGAAAGAAGTAGAAAAAGAAAGAAGGAATAGCACAAAAGAAAGAAAAGAAAAAAGGCAAGAGAAAGAAAAAGAACAAGAAAGAGGATGGAAAATAAGAAAAGGAAAAATAAGAAAAAGAAAAGGTAATAAAGAGTAAGAGAAAAAGAAAATAAACAGAAAGGAAAGACATGGAGAAAAGGACAGCAGTTGCGGAAGAAAGGAGAAAAAAAGTAAAAGTGCTATAAGTAAATACAACAAGAAAGAATGAATGAATGAATGAATTTATCAACTGTACAATTAATTAAAATCATTACAGTAAAGAATACAAAACAGGCATCGTATAAAAAGATTTTAAAAAATTGAAAAATCGGCACAAGATATGTTAAAAATACTATAAGCACTTCAGTTTGTTATTAATGAGGGTACCTCCCCTCCCCGGTGGCCTGCTTGATCAACCGGCACCCAAGTTTGGTCATGGTCCAGTACTCCTACTCACATTTATGGAGCCCCCATAGCCTTGAAGATGGACTGCTTTATAAGTCAATTAACCCATCTTCTTGGTGCTCCAAGTTGGAACCATGTGATGGACCATGCGCCTCAGAGCTTGTTCTAGGCCCAGCTGCTTTCTTCCACTTGATTTGCAATACTCCTCGCCACTGATCAGTTGCGATCATTAGCAGCTTTTAGGGTGGTCCTGATCTGATGTATAAATTTCCCCAGTCTTGTTAAAAGCATCGTGTTTGAGGTAGAAAAGCACAAGGCTGACGCTTCACTACAGGACTTTATTCCATTAGATATGCAAATCAGGCGCAGGAGTCGCCGGCGTTCATTGTAAAGGTTGGGGCAGCAACATAGAAGGTGCAACCAAGATTCCCTCGTGTAGAAGCACAGTCTACAATTTGTAGTTTCCCCTCTGCGGGCCCAGGCGGGATTAAAATCAGCAATTCCTAACGTACTTAGTCTCATGTAAAGAATTTTACTTCGAGCTTGTGGAGAGAGAGCCTCGCTTAGGTAAGGTTGTGCTTTGCCTACAATGTAAGAGTTGTTCAGCGGGTCTAAATGGGGGCTTGAGCGGAGGGATTTAAAGTCGAGTTCAAAAGAGATTTCCCGCACTTGTTTGTTTATTGCTTTTTTCCAAGCATTCAGTGGGATTTCCGGCAGTAGTATACTCTTTTCCTCGATCTTCAGTATAGTGATCGCGTTGGCTAGACTAATATGCCAGGCCGAGCATGTTTCCTCGAAGATAGCTCTCAGTTGATGTTTTAGAGATTTAGCGGGAGCCCTTAGGTTCCTTAGGTATAACTTTAAAATCTCCCCCTGACACGACAAATCTGGCCTCGCCAAACCCAGCTCCAGTCTTAGCCTTGCTTTCCTCGCAGACCTCGGGATAAGGAGCACTGATTTGTACGCCTTCGCTTGGGCTAAGTTTAGGGAGGCGTCCTGAGACCCAGGAAAGGCCAAATGGCCATAACTGATTGATGGGAGAAGTTTCGCTTTTAAAACTGTCAATATTGGCGCTGCGGATGGGCTGATCAGATGTTGACTCAGTTGCTTTAACAAATATGTGACCTTGTTGGCCTTGGACGACTGCTGTTTCAGGTGGATATTCGCCTTGGCCTGTTCCGTGAGCTAGACCCCTAGGTAGTTATATGAGGCCACAGTATTAATTTGTAGGTTGCCCATTAGCCACTGTGCTTTCTTTTTCCGATGATAGCTCCCGAAAATGATGACCTTCGTCTTTCCCTGGTTAACTGCCAAGTTATTGTCTTGATTGAAACGATTCAAGGCGTTTAGGGCTCTTTGTAGGCCCACCTTTGTATGGTCCATTATAGCATATTGTAGCACCGGCAGCCTCACGGCTCCTAGTCTTGGTGCTACTAGACAGGCTCCTTTTAGGGCATCTCCCAAGTCCGCGGTGTATAAGTTGAAGAGGATGTGGGCCAACACGCATCCTTGTTTCAGCCCGTTATTCGTGGGTATTTTAGGGGACACACTGCTTGCGCTTGTTTTAACCCGCACCCAAGTGTCTTCATAGAGCGATCTTATTGCTTTCAGGAGGAATGGTGGAATGCCCCAATTTTCTAGTTTCCACCATAGTCTTCTACGTACAACTTTATCGAAAGCTGTACTATAGTCGACAAAACAGCAGAAAAGATCTTTCAACAGGAGACGGGCGTAGGCCTTGGCCTTGAGATCAAGCAAAGCAATGAGCCTGTAGTTTGATGGCTTTAGGCTATCCCCTTTTTTAAAAATGGGGACCAATATAGAACCCCTCCAGGAGTTAGGGGTTATAGCTGTCAGGAAGGTGTAATTGTAGAGAGGAGTTAAAATTGCTGCACAGAAATCAGGGGCTTTTTTGAAGACCGGTGCAGGAATCCCATTAGGCCCAGGAGCCCCATCGTTCTTCATGGTCTTAAGAATCTTGATGACCTGATGGGGATTAATCTGGGCTGGGAGTATGCAGTGTGCCTCAAAATGGGCACTCTCGCCCGTGGTGCAGTTATCATGGCTGGACAGCATCTCTCCTGGCTTTGTGCTTGATTGCTGAAGTTGTTCCGCCCCGCGTCTGGTCTCTGCAGCGCTATCTTTTTTAGATGAGGCAATTGAATATAACTGCTTCACATGGATCAGCCAATCTTTCTCTGCTACTCTGTTTTCTCTTGGGACTCCTTGGTTACTCAGCTGAATGATGTGTCTCCACAATCTCGATAGATTCTTCTGCTTGAGCAAGGAGAAAACTTTGAGCCATTCCCTCTCCATATTGGCTTGTTTGTGTTCCCACAGTTTCTTCCTTAAGGCTGTCCTCAATGATGCGACCAGGGTGCCCCCCGTTTGTCTACCCACCTTGTTCTTTAGTGCCAGGGCCTTGCGCAAGAGCCGCTTGCATTCTACTATGTCTTTAGTGGGGCCGATTCTTCCTACGCTACATGGCCCTGTAGATCTAAGGCGTATTGACTGGGAGTAGCCCATCTTCGCTTGTAGGTCCTCAACCATGTTCTCCCAATCATTTATAGGTGAGAGCGACGTTAATGAGCTCCCTGCCTGTTTCTGATCCAGCCAAGTTTGTAGCTTTTTGTCTATCTTATCAGACCATTTGATCCTCCTCAGGACGCTATGATTTTCGTCCCCTCTTGACTCTCCAATGACTTGTAAAATAGTGGCTGATGGTACTTCCAGTTGAAACACCGCTCTTAATGGCCTATGGTCACTTTCCGACCTGTCCTCGACTGCAAAGTCTTCCAGCCTGGCTGCCATCCCTTCATTGACCATGATGTAATCAATTCTTGAGATATCCCGGAAGGTAGGTCGAGGAAGCCAGGCATTCGAGTGGGCTGTTTTCAGTACATGGGTTGAGGTCAATTTATGATTGTTAAGGAGGTCATAGAGGGGAGCTGCCCTATCCTGTCTGTGGGGGGGGGGGGGGAAATCAGCTCTGTCAAGATCCTTCAAGTTAAAATCCCCAGCTAGGATAACCTCGTGAGATTTACATTTGTTTAAAAGTTCGTCTAGTTTCCATGACAGGTCCTCCATTTGATCTTTTAAGATGGTCTGTGCTGGATTGATGTAACAATTTATAATTAAAAGGCGTGTTTGATGTGAATTAAGTTTCAGTCCGCCAATCAGCAGGGCTTGCAATCCGGGTAAGTTCAGGTTCGTGTCTGTTACAGTGAGGGCACTTGCGTGTTTTATGACGACCGACAGGCCGCCAGCCGGCCGGCCGGCCGGCCGGCCGAAAAGATTCCTTTTTATTGCTGGGACGAAATGTTCGTGGTACCCGGCCAATAGGGTACTGGACAAGGCCCAGGTCTCTTGGAAGCAGAGTATATCTCCAGTTTCCAGAAATTTCTTTAGGTTTTCGTTTTCTCTTATTTTAGTAATCCCTGCTATATTCCATGAGATTATGGTTAGTTGCTTCTTAAAACATATTCCTCCCTTGGCCTTGCCCCTGGCGGACCTAGAAGCGTTGCTGTTAGGGATGCTGCTGCCGTCTTCTTGGAGTTCCAGCTTGAACTGGTGCAAGGGGGATTGCACAAATGGCCCGCTGGTTGTTTTGGCATGAGATCCTAATGCCCGTGAAGCCCTTGGAACCCGTCCGGCTTCTGCCGAGGAATCCTGAGCTATTTGTCCCTTGCAGGACCAACCATGGTCCCTTCCCCCGTTATCTGGAGCTAAGACATAAGGGTATTTTGGATGCGCCAGCATCTGCACATCAATGCCCCATTCGGCAAGTTGTGAAGAGTTATTTAAAACGGCTTGTAGTGTTTCTTTTTGCTTCAGGCCCACCACAGTTGAATTACCATGGGTGTCCCTCTTCATGCTCAGAAATCTCACCCATTCTAGATCCCCTGTTTGTATCTAGTCCAGGGTAGTCAGATGTTGAAAAAGACGAAGAATATTTCCCCGATTTAAAATATCGTGCTGACCCGTGCTGAGGAATCTCGGGGTGAAGACTACCTCATAAACAACTCTTGATGAGCCCGGAGTTTGGGCCGCTATCCCCCTTCCTGGGGCCAGTTCGGCCATGCTTTGTTGTTGCGAATCCTGCTTGGGGCCACTTGCTACAATCTTGCTTGCCCCTGGTGCCAGACTGGCACCTGGCTCTTGGCTGGAAAAGGTTTGGACCGTCTGGCTGCGACGAAATTGTGGCCATTGCTAAGATGGACGTTGTTTCAGCCAGTGCAGAACTTATTCCAACTGTTAATACCTTTCCTGTGGGCTGGGCTGGACTTACGAGTGCCTTTTGGCCATTTACGATAGAGTTAATTGGTGGAGTTGATTGGATATGCTGAACTCCAGGAGGCAGAGCAGAGGGGTTTGCCTTCTTGACCCAATTTTTGGGGAAAAAAATTGGGTAGAGATGTGTAGCTTTGGTATCCCCTTGTGGGGGTTGATGGTCAATCTTCCCTGACTGCAATTGTCTCCCTCTTAACTTGGTCTTTTTCTGTTGTTTCTTCAGCTTCTTTTTCGCTCTCCTTGATATGGTAGGCTCATGAGTGACTTTCTCGGTTAAGGTGTGTTCCTGCGGGCCAGTTGCAAGCGTGACACTGCCCCTACTTCCCCCGTCTATTGGGCTTTGCATACCTTGAGCTGTTTTGGAGTTGTAGGCGGGATTCTTGATCCTGTGTTCCACGCTTTGAGATGATACAACTGTTGTTATTGGTCCAAATTCAGCCCCTTCTGTCTGGCCCACCACTTGGAGGGGAGTGTTAGCCTTCGCCCTGGCTACTGTGTTAATCGGAGTCAACATCTCCCTTTGACCTTTGGCTATCTCTACTATGCCAGCCAGGACCTCCGGGAGAGCTGCCCATTTTTCAATGAGGGTTGCGCAACAACAGGAGCAGTCCCCCGGGTTGGAAACCAGGAGCTGAGTGATCCTGTTATCTAAGTCCTCCACCCTCGAGCTTATATTGACTAAGCAGCCTGCGATTGCTTGTAAGAGGTCTATTTGAACTTCCATCTTAGATGATTGCCACAATAAAGCTTTATTGGTGGCGCTGTTCGTCTCGGGCGTAGGTAGTTTCTCCAGATCTACATCTGTACTGTCGTTAAGAGTATGGATTGTGGTCTGCTTTTGAGTTGGAGAACCGTGGAGGGGCAGTTGGCCCCCATCCCAGCAAGTTTGGAGTTAGTTCTAAGGTTCTTTCGATCTTTTCGCCTAGACATTGGAGAAACGATGCTGTAAGCTCCCCTGCCACGGGGGACTCTATACACTCTACAGCTGGTTGACACCTTGGGCTCGTGGGTTTTGGTGGCTGCACAATGCGTTCTATGTTTTGGCATTGCGGACAAAAAATTGTGGACTGATGAATTTGCGCCAACGTCACTACATTGTGAACGACTTTGATTGGTGCTGTTTCATTGATAACATTATGCCCCTTGTCTGTGAGTCGGGGAAAGATTTGCTCGCTGAATAAGCCGTTGGACTGTGCAGAGACAGATTGCCCGCATGCTGTGCCCACCATTTCGTGCCCACTGCTGGGCCCCACACAAAAAGGTGGACCATCCTTAGATATGAGGGTGTGGTCATGAAAACTTTCACTCGGCCTTTTGGGACTACTATCGTGAACTATGCTCAAGGCATGATCGCGAGATGGAGCATCCCGGGCCGTGTGCACTTGCCAACCTTTGGTGGGGGCTTTGATAGAGCCCTGATTGATAGTGAGGGGGTCGTTTTTCTTAAAAAAGTGTTTGATCGACCCTCTTTGTTCGGCGTCTTGCAGCGTTTCATTTGGAATTACCGTTAGCGATTTGCTCCCTGTAAATCTTGTGGCAAAAGAATGGCAGTTTGCAGTTTCCTCGGGAGTCGTGTGCAAATGACCCTTTCTTTTGGGACCCATTAATTTAAATAAAATGTAAACAGTCCTCCTCCAACTGCCCAGCTATGCTGCTATATAGGTGGTTGCGCACAATTCTCCCCCGTGAGAAATTGATCCCGGGCGGGTAGAAAATAGCTGTGAGCAGGGAGTTAGCCAAACAGATAGGAGGCCGTCGAAGCGAGCAGGGCTCACGAGGCAGACAACTGGCAAAGTTGGACAAATGGAAGGCAAAGCAGGTGGAAGGCAGTTTAGGGCAAGCGGGGCTCACGGGGCAGGTCCCAGGCTGCATCTGACCTAGTCAGGCCGCCTCCGTGACACAGCCGAGGGCACACTCTTGCTGCAGGCCGCTACCTAAAGGCGGCCGCGCTGGCCGCTGCTGGATGCCGTCTGCCTATTGCCTTGCCTGGGCTCACCTGTCTCATGCAGTGCCTTACTCACTCATTCCATCGCTGCCGCTGGTGTGACAAAGAGTTGGAGCGATGCAGCTCACCGCCCCCCTGCACCGCTGTGTAAGACGCCAGCCACACTCGGCCACCTGACTTGCCGGTTGGCCAAGATCGTAGTGGCCCCCTGCTATGCTGAGTCGTGTAGAGGTGGCAGTACAGAGTCAGCCGGGCAGTGGCGGGCTGAAATGGTCCAATGGTTCAGTGATTCTGAGTTTTCGGCGGTTCGGCAGCTTCCCTC
Source organism: Calotriton arnoldi (assembly GCA_963921515.1). Classification (NCBI taxonomy): domain Eukaryota; kingdom Metazoa; phylum Chordata; class Amphibia; order Caudata; family Salamandridae; genus Calotriton; species Calotriton arnoldi. The sequence goes on from CAWUFW010000497.1 coordinate 2,202,765, forward strand.
ACGCGTCCACGCGTCTACCATCCGCAGCAGGCTCTCGACAAAGACAAAGAATAACAGGGGGAAAGAAGCTAAGACAAAGAAAGGAGGGATAGAAGAAAAAACATCACAAAATGAAAGAAAGATCGGGCAAAAGAAAGGACGTAAAGAAGGAGGTAATAAAGGAAGAGGGGAAGAAGAAAAATAAATGGAAAAAGGAGAAAACCAGACAAGGAAGAAAAAAGAATGAAAGAAAAAAAGGGAAGAATTATTGAAAGAAAATAGTGAAGAATTAACTAAAGAGAAAAAAACAGCAGAGAAATAACTAGAAATCAATAGTGAGGAAAAAAGAAACAAAGAAGGGGAAAATGGAGGAAAAGGAGACGTAGAAATGGAAAAAATAAAGTCAAGAAAATAGCAAAAGTAAAATAAATATCAGAATAAAATCAAAGAATGCAACTGAAAAAGAATGCACAACAAGGTTAGGGGGAAAAAACAAGTAGTATAATTGATAGGAAAAAAGCGGGAAACCAATGAAGAGGGGATTAAAAAAAAATCTAATCAAGAAACGAAAGAAAGACATGAAATACAAAGAAAAAAGAAATTAGCGAGGAGAGGCAAAAAAGAGAAAAAGAAGTAGAGAAAGAATTTTTCAGAACAGTGCAGGCTGCATCATTCTATCATCCTGCACTGTCAGCTTTTGACCTCACAGAAAAAGGCATAGTATTTTAAATGCTTCCTTACCAGTTGGACAGCTGCCTATTCTCAAGCTTGCTGACAACCCAAAATGTGCGAGCTTCTTAATAGCAGCCTGCAAGCTATTGGTAAGGTTGCGATCGACCTGTTGAACACCAGTGCCCTAGAGCACCTCCATTTTACACTGTCGAGGGGAAGTAGACTGGTTGGTTCGATGTAGTATACAGCGGCAATATTCAGATATAGACTAGTGGTAACTTGACTCTGATAGTCATAAGACTTGCATTGAAATCATATGGCAGGTAAGTACACCCATTTCGAACGGAGGCACTCCCCTTTATATGCCTTATATTCTACACTATGAGCCCAGTATCAACAGCATACCTGCCAACTTGAAGAATCTCACCGTGTGAGGAGGGGGTGGGGCCTCGAGCCTAGAAGTACCTACAAGGCACTTTTGAACCCTCCCCACCCCCTCTTCCAAAAAGAAAAAAAAGCTTGCTGAGGCTGGTGCCGATGTCCTGGGGTGTTTTTACACCCCTTAATGGACTTCGGCAGTTCAAAGCCTCGGAAAACGAGCTGGAAAACCACTATTTACAGTGGTTTTCAGCTTGTTTTCCCAGCCACTGTGTGATATCGGCTCATCACCGGGAGACCATGTGATGGGAGCCGATATCGTGTGTCATACAGTGGCACCGTGTGAGTTGGCAGGTATGCAACAGTATGGCAGGTATTCGCCATCATATGCCCAGGAACTCGGATGCCATGCCCATAAGTACATATATATGCGCACACACATGCAGATAAGGACAAGTTAAAACACTGGAACATACAAGTTCCAATATACATTTGAGCTTGCACACCTCTCAGTTTCTTATCCCTCATTAATCTAAGTTTGCATGGCCACAGCATTGTCCTTCCAGGGCACTACTTGATCTGCTCCACAGCTCGGTGATTACTTGGGCAAGGCAATTGCTGCTCTCCTCTTTTCATCATCCGTCTCTCAAACAGGGCAGAGCAAGGGCCCAGGCCAAGAGAAAAAGAGGGACACACAAGAGAGGCTAGGACCAGCATGAATGCTTTACTCCTTCTTCTGACTCGCTCGTCTGGGTTTGGAACCTTCTTCAATGGCGCCCAGCAGAGGCTCTAGGGCCCCGTCTTCCTGGTCTCTGACTTGGCTTTTCAGTACTCAGGGTACTGAAATGCAGTGCCATGTGCACTCTGAACCTGAAAGCATTCGGCACTGGGAGTCTACTGTCGCCACCCCCTACTGCCCAAAAGATACAACAGGTGTTTAGTTAACTCCATAGGTGGCCTAAACACCTGCAAAACATATAGTTACTGAACTCAATGAAGTTTCTAAGTCATTCAGACAATCCAGCAGTTATAGCTCGTATAATTGTAGGAGGGAGAATGCATTCAGTGCCTCCAATCAAACGTTTCGTGGACATTACCACCATACTTCTAAAATAAGAAACCGGAGAGGGTCTTCTGAGTCACCATGATTGAAAAGAAGCTGAAACAGCAGAGATCCCCCTCAGGTAACTACATCATTATCAGTGGAGCTGTACTGCAGACATAGAGGGTCAGTGGTATCATCTGAGAGGAGTAGCAGAGAGTATAAAGCTGTTCTACTACTGTGTATACACGCCTGGAGGAAAGATGGCAGCGAGGTCATCTGAAATACATGGAACCAGACACTCATCCTGAGGTGCATCTATACAGGGGTGTAGATTACAAGTGCTATTCTAATAGAACAAACTGACGTTTAAAATAAATATTAAGCAAAATGACATCAAATTAGGGTTCACAACAGTATGTTTAAAATGCAAACATCCTGCTAACTAGAAGAGTCACAGCAAATATAAATAGACCGATTTCATTCAAATGAAAGTGGAGACGTAGATAAATTAGACAAAGATGCCACCAGAGAAATTACGGGAATGGGTACACCGCTATTGAGACATAAGCCAATGTTTAGGAACTACTTTTAAATACGAGTCTCCTTCATTACAACATCCATTTATTTTTATACCCAATCAAAGTAGTATACAACGTGCCCAAATACCAAAAGCGTCTACACATGGATCAAATACACAAGTCGTAGACACAAGAATTAAAAAAAACAGTGATGTGCCCAAACATTCTGATTTGTGTTTCAACCCTCCACCACCAAACAAATGTCTGCGTTGCTTTGCAGAAATCAATTTAAATCAACATAAAAGCCCTTATTTTATTGTCGAATACAGACTTATCACATTTGTATCAAAACTGAATTTCTATTGGAGATGACCTAACCGCCTCATAATATCGAGATGAGTTATGTGAGGTTGAAAAATGCAATGTAATCTAGGTGGTTATTTCTTGTTATGTTGTTTTCTCACTGGATAGGTTTTACTGTCTAAGAAAAACGAATAAATATTAATAGATAAAAACTTCAGTAAGAATCATCTTTTTCAACACTACAAAAAAGTCACAACAAAAAAACACAAATATTATATCAGAAATGCTATTCTAATACATTAAACCAGGATACATGCATATTTCACAAACATTTTGAGGATCATAAGATGATAAAACATAATCAGCATTTACAAAGAACGCATGCATGTATGGTTGCCTGGGAGGTTGGTGATCAAATGAGAATTTGCAAGTAAGAGGATGAATGAATGGGTGAAAGCCTTAATGAATGGGTGAATAATTACTTGTAAGGATGAAGGGCCAGATGAATGAAACAGCACATGAATGAATAGGTGGGTGCAGCCAGGTTACAGAAATCTTACAAGCGAAGATCTCAGACAACTGTAGCAGTGTAATGGAAATGCTATGAATTAACCAATTACATCCCACTGCAAGCCTTACATGGAGGCTGAGCACAATTGCACATCAACAATGCATGAAGAATGCACCAATTGAAGATAATCCCACATCATTATCAGATCTTTATTATGCACTATTGCACATTCCTGGTACCGTGATTCTGGGCGGTGATTTTAAAAATCGAAATCCGGAACTGGATTCATCTTTCTGATTGGTGCAAACAGAATAAGACACAAATGGCAATGGTATTGATAGAATGTATGCAAGGATTAGATCTGATAGACATATGGCATGCAGAATTTCCTAATAAGAGAGAATATTCATGCTTTTCAGCAAAATATAAAACTGCTGCTCGATTAGACTATTTTCTCACATCCCGCAATTTAAAATTAATCAGCTGTACGCATATCCAAAATGGCTTTTCCGAACATGCTTTGGTAAAGTTGGAAATATCAGGGCTGAGAGTACGCAAAATACCTTTGAGATGGTTTCATAAGAAGGTCCATCTTGAAAATGAAGACTGGTGCACGGATATCAAGAATGAAATAGGATGCTTTTTCAACTAAACAGAAATACAGCAAGGGTAGAAAGTGTCTGAGGCTTTTAAAGCAACCATCAGTAGCTATATAACCTCTAAAGATATAGAAATAAGACGCTCTCAAAACACACAAAGGATACAGATGGAACTAGAGGTCAATCGGGCAAACAAACAATATATAAGGAATAAAAATACTAAAAATAAACTGTCGCTTACGCAAGCACGAAAAACAATACAAGATTATTAAGCTAAGGGGTACTTGGCCAATTCCGCATAACTCCCAAAAATATACAAGGAGAGTGAGTTCTCTGGGAAATTCCTAGCTTGGCAAATAAGAGACCGACGAGCACAAAATAGGATTATATCCCTGCTAGATAAGGATACAAAAACTCGTATTACAAGTGAAATACAAATACAAGAGAGCTTTTTTAATCATTATAAAACAATCTACTCCGTTAGACAGGAGGTGGATATTTCAAAACTTAAGGGTTTTCTTAGTAAACTTTCAATCCCAAAACTGCATACAAACCGTGTATAGGGTCTGTTGGCAGATATCACGTTAAAAGAAATAGAAGTAGTGCAATCCTCGGCTAATGGAAAAGCATGTGGAGAAGACGGACTGCCAGCTGAATTATATAAAAAATGTGTCTTAGTATTAAACTGAATTGGTGACGTTAGCTAATTATATTCTGAAAGGGAGCTGGACACCGCCTTCTTTCCGCATGGCAATCGCGGTCAGTTTTTAAAAAAGAAAAATAAAGACAAGGAGGACGTTAACTCCTATAGACCCATCAGCCTTTTAAATACTGATTATAAAATTATAACAAAGTTGTTAGCAAATAGAATGAGTAAGTGTATAGGGTCAATTATACATTTAGACCAGTGTGGAGTCGTACCGGGGAGGCAGCTATTTTTTAACAACAATTTTTGGGTCGAAGAATGGGAGATGGGATTTAAGCCGTTTACTGCCGGGATTCATTTTATGGTGGAAATGCATTACCGGGGCACAATATTTTCCCTAACTACAATATGGTTCTACATAAAAAATGTATAGCAAGCTTAATTTTCTTCAGCTGAGGCGAGGTCTTCATTCAAATTACTGCAGTCTGAACAGCTTAGTCTGATTTATAGTTGGACTAGCACAGAAATTTGCTCTTGAACTCCAGGGTTTCTGGTTGTACCATCGAGAATAAAAGAAATTATCTAACATCAGATGAAATACTAAATGGGACAACTTGCCAATGCAACTGTTGATAGGTTCAACCTGTCTGTCTTATACCTGTGCTGCTCCTCACCCAGCAGAACTCTTGCACAGGAACACTCATCAGGAATTCTGTTCCCATGGAAGATGGTTGGAGTGCGTTCGTTTGATGCATTACCTGGTGCCCCACCTACTGTTCTTCTGTTACCTTCATTTGCTGTTCTTTCTAAGTGTTCTTTTTCCTTGTGATTCTCTGTCAACTCAAAGGCCCTCCCACCTTTGAATGAGGAGCCATTTTGCTCCCTGATCTTCTATCTTCTAAGCAGGAGCAGAATAAGCATCATGGGCCTCAGCAGTCTACAAAAGCTGTGCTTTTGGATCTCTACTGCTGGTCAATTACTTCCGACACTCACCAGAAGATGAAGCATATAACAGATTTGTCATTAGCCAAATTAGAGTACCCAATTTACCACACCTGCGGAAGGATGACAGGCCGGGACTGCCTTGTAGAGTCACCCTCACTATGGAACGCAGCTTTTTGTCAGGAGTGAACATTCAGCTCACTGACGTATATAAGCCAGCAGCACTTAACATTAAAAAAAAGCAAAATCGCCCAGGAGGCTGCACACACGCTGTGCGTATGGCTCCAAATGAATAGTAAAAATTAAACCCTCTTTGAACATATATGGTCAGTCTGCTGCTTTGAAAATATTCTTATGTACGGGATGATGTTGAAGTCTGACAAGGTGCATTTTGTAACTGGCCTTTTGCACTGGTGTAACCAAACTTGAGCCTCCCGCCCCCCCCCCCCCTGCAAGGCACGTGGAGGGGCCCCCTCCGGACTCAATTAGGAGCTCTCCAGCCAGAGGACTGTACTGAGGGGGCCCCCTGGAGCTTAGGGGTTGCGGGGGGCCTGTGTTATGCCACTGGCCTTTTGCAAGAGGAGAAAAAAGGGGCAAAAAAGCAAACGTTGCAAGTCATTGAAGAATTACGAACAAAAGACACAGTAAATCAATGTCACCGACCCTTTCTGACTGAATGCCTGCGGCCCTTTATGTGTGTGTCCAGGCCCAGGGACTGAGGTTCAAATTAACAGGACTGAAATCTCCTCCATGGCAAACATTTGGGGGGAAAAAAATATTAATACTGCAACATCGAAGATCTATTGTTTGTGCTTGAGGTTCATGCAGACAATATTTGAATTATTTATAGCACTCATTTTTTTTTCTTTTAAAACAATTGTCTTTGCAAAAGCACGTTTTTTAAAAGGCTTGGTCCTTGGACCACAGTGTCTCACATGCTCACAATGAAATATCAAGTGCAGAGGTATTTTGCATTACTATTATTATAATGGTCAACAAGCGAGATTTCAGATTATGGACAATTATCTCCCTGTATTATACCCAAGGCAGACTCCACAGAATATACACATGCACTGAAAGCAATTAGCTCCTGTTTTAGATGCATTAAGTGAGGCACAAATAGAACGTATGCCCGGTTACTGTGACCACTGAATCCTGTCTATTGTTGATGTTAGTTTCTAAGATGCCTATTTTTAAATTGAACCACATCAACATGTAGCATAGAGGGCAGGTAGCCATTCAAACAAAGAAAAGTACTGCGCTCTTCCTGCTTCATTCACTTCAAACTGCACCGCCTTCCATACTCCTGCTCTCTCCACCTGCTGCATCCACCGCTCCCACATCCAATTTAAATCGCCTAAATGTCAACATATGTACCGAAATAAACATTCATGACTGATGAGCAAAACTCACAGTTTAGTGGCAAAGCTCATTATCTCTGTACCTAGTCTACAAATCAAGAACACTTGCAATAAATGGTGATCGGTTTCCATGTTGGTACTTATTGTACAGGTTTGAATATCTGATCGCTGCCAAGCCGAGATGGCCCCGTCGCCTAGGAGCCAATATCTGAAAAAGCCCCGTCTTCAAGTCTACCAACCATAAACTATTTTTGGATGCAAACCTCCCCAACTCAAACTATGACATCACTCAACGAGCCAAATTTAAGTAGCTCCTATGATCTTTCATCGCTAATAGTTAGTGTGATGACATGAAAGTCTTCCGGTGATATTGTCCCAGTTTTTTGGACAGCAGACTACTACTGACCAGGGCCGGCTTTCGGGCGTTGCTACCAGTGCAGCTGAGCTCGGGAGGGGGAGCTGTTTGTAGAAATAATTTATGGTTTTAAAAGCACCTGCTGCTTAATTCTGTGTGTCTCCAGCAATTTTTTAGGAAACAATAAAAATGTCAAAAAACTCTCGCATTAATGTTCATACTACAGAGAGATTGGAGTTTTGTCTCGCTGCAGTTTTGACTCATCATCAAGCAGTTCCTATATAATGCACAGCTGCCCAGAATGGGTTTCACGGCGCTGACAGGACAGGATCTCAGCTCTCTGCAAGCATTGTGTGGAGTGATGAAGTACCGAAGGGAATGTGGGCCAGGCGAATGTTTTATCTCATGGGCAATGCATAAGGCTTTGAATTCTGTTCTTTTGTTAATAGGAAGCCAATGGAGACGGGCTGAAGGGGACCGTGCTGATTGCATTCTGGGTGACCTGCACTTTTCTAATAACATATGAGGGGCTTCCTAAATAAGAGAGAATTGCTATAGTCGAGGAAAAGTACCAAGTCTTGGACCACCGACCACCATCCTCTAACATTCAATAGGGAGCCCACTTGAGTGTCTTCCTAAGAGATTTAAGGAGGCCATAGCAGGTTCCTGCAACTTTCTTTGCCTGAGAGCTCACAGCTAGATCTTTATCCAGGATGACTCCGAGGCTCTTAACTTCTGTTCTGGGGGAGGGGCTTACCACCAAGCATGGGGGCCAGAGGAAATGATCCCAAATTTCCAATCACCATAATCACAGTTTTCTACCCGTTCAACTTGAGACAACTTATTCCCATCCAGCTGGCCACCTGCTCCAGACAGGGAGTGAGTCTTTCAAAGGTTAAGTCAGTGTTTGGTGAGAGGGAGACAGCAAACTGAGTGTCGTCCATGTATGACACAATAGCAGAACCTGAGGCAAAGATAATGTCTGATATGGGCCGGACATACACATTGAAGACTCATCATAAAGTAGTGCCGATGGATCATATGCCTGCTGCAAAGAACATGTACCTTGCAGGTCACAGAAGTGTATTTTATGTGGATAGCTGAGTGGGTTACTGCTTTCGTCACAGAGATCCTTTTGTTACTTGCAGTTCATAAGTTACAATACTAATATACCAGTGGTACAGCATAATTTTGACTCCACCTTTATCCATACCAAATACATTATATAAACGTGCACTTTGCACATGTATCCTATGTGGCCTAACAACAATTAAATGAAATGTTGCACTTGGCCTCATTATTGAAGTGCATTCACTGTAGAATTAGAGCCTTTATACATAACACTATGTGCCTTAACCGTATTAAATGAGAATTTTGGAGACTTGATGAATAAACCATCCTCACATGTTTAGAATGTGATTACTCTAGAAACGATAATGGATTTATGTAATGTGTGCACTAATGTTACACGTATATTTCATATAAAATGTAGTTTTTGCCACACTTGCACATGCTTATTAAAGATTAACTGATTGCCACATGCAATATGAACCTAATGTACTGGCAAAGTTGCATTAATTTGTGATTAAACATGCACACGCATATTAAATGTGCACCATTGACTTAATAGTCTAAAGTCACCTTAAGTAGGCCTGTTTTCCATTCTGCATAAAATACTGTTTTCCATGTCTGATTACATTACTTTTTACTTGCAGGTGTATTCACAGGCACTGTTAGTTTGAGAATAGATACAACTATGTATTAGCGACAGGGAGAGAGCCTGAGTAGAAGACCTTGATGAAGGAACATGGGGAACACAGCAATAACTTAAGAGTCCTATTCAGCAATGTTACAACATGGCTTGGTTGAGCAAGGACAATGTTGTTCCCATGTTCAGTGTGGGACATTTTGTGAATGTTGCAGCAAATAACGTTTGAATGGAAAATGGCAATGAAACCCCTGAGGATGCCAACAGAGGGGTGGTAGTTGAGAGATTTTAGTGTGAATAACTGGAGTCTACAGTGTCTGATGTTACAGCCACTTTTCTTGGACTTTGAGAGGTTTAGACCTCTATGCTTATTCCCTTTGATTCTTGCTGAGTGTGGCTTAGGTTAATACTCAAAATTCCCAACCCCAGAAGACTCTTGATCCAGCTTTTGCAATGCTGTAACCTTCCTTTACTTCCTGCACCTTCTCTATTTCCCTATTTTTCTGCAGTTCCCTGAATTTTGAGATTCCTTAGACTAATGAACCATCCTCTTAGTTTGGACTTTATCTTAGACGATTCTAAATTTACTCATGTATAGAAGAGAGGAACAGTCTCTGATCCCCAGATTTTATTGCTGATGTTTTGTATTGCTGTGACTGAACTTCTTGTTTGCCTTATACTGGTACGCCTAAACTTCTTTAGGAGGTTGGGTTTCCCAGTTATTCTTTATCTTCATAGCATGGTGCTGAGATTTGTGTACCTTAAGTTGATGGCTAATATAGCCTTATATCCCGCCATAGCGGGCTATCCCGGCCATTAAAGGCCCGCTCCAGCGTTAAAGGCCAAAGCCGAAGGTGAGGGCCTTTAACAAGGGAGCGGGCCTTTGATGACCGATATAGCCCAGCTAAAGCAGACTATAAGGCTATTAGAACATTCCACCACATAATGGGCAGAATGTTCCAACAAATAAAACAAAGGCCTCAGTGACTCCGAAAGGATTTAAATCCCCTTGGGCTCCATGAGGCTTTTGTTCACAGCAAGCGCTGTAAACGAACAACATTGGAATATTGGAGCTGCGGGCTTTTCCCAGCCATTAGAAGCCAGGAGCAGTCCATTGTCTTCAATGGAGCACCCAACATTCCAATGTTCTAATTTGTAATAAACCTTTTTAACTATAGTCACTGATTTCTGGTCCTTCTTGTGTAGCCAAATGGGGTACACTGTCAATTGAAATCGATTGATGTGAATGTTGACTCCCCTCACTTCTCAATTGGGAAGAAAGGTCCATCAGAGGATGAATGGTAAGTTCATAAGTTACAATCCTAATATACCACGATCTTATTTATTGTCATCAAAGAGCTGTATGAAAGCTGCATGGTGTGGGTTAGAACGCTATGCTTTCCCCTGTCTTTCATTATCCTAATATTGCTAAAGTGGGTTTGCTTGGGTAGAAATACATTCTCAGGTGAGAGGTGGGCTATGGAAAGATGTGGGGGGAACTGTTGGAGGGTGGTAGTGAGAAGGTCATTAGAAACACCAAAAAAGAATGTTGCACTGGGTGCCACCATCGCTAAAGATGGCCCTGCTACCAACTACTCGTCAGCCACTGCATGCTGTGTCTAAAACTGTGATTTTCACACTCAGTGCAATCCCAATTACACTAAGACTAACCTGACATTGTGTCAGTAAAACACAAATAATTCCATAGTGTAATAGATTCAGTTGCATGAGTACCTGTTCCAACAATTAAGTAGAGTACCAATATACCCTCTATTTAAACAATTGGTGAATACATTAAAATAAGATGATGTTCAGGGAACGGGATTACAATACATTTATTTTATTAATTGAATAGAGACCAATAATGTGCTGTCTAAGGAATGCGCCAACATCTTCATTTTTAGCGATACACATATGAAAATTACACAAAAGGAGAACAAGTACGGTTGTTAATTAAATATCACACAAAGCAAATATACACCAAGCTAACATTTCTGTCCTATTTCAATTAATGGTGCAGACCATTATAAGGATCACCAAATTAAACAGGACACCGAAAACACTTTAATACTCAAACTCACTTTAAAAGTGTATCTTTGTGAATCCCTGTTGACCCAAGAAGGTAACCGGAATAGCCATACCACAGCAGAAAAGAGATCAAGGCAGGAAAGCAACCCACTTTCCAGAGATTCAGTGAGATGTGTTGTAACAGACAGAAACCACTGAAAGAGTAGCAAGAGCTGTCCACCAGAAATGAATAACAAAGCAAATGGCCCAGATGGGAATTAGTGCAGAGCATGAACTGGGAAGACCAGAGGTGTTTTTTAGCAATGGATCCGGTATCTTAGAAATTTAGGAGAAAGCTCAGTTCCACTAATGGGTGCATGTCCTGAATACTCTTTAACAGTGTTATTAAGTATTAAGTGTAGTAAAGTGTTCTGACCTGACAGAGTGCATGGGCTCAAGAGGAAAAGAATGTGAGGAAAGCAGATGGGACTTGCAATGGAGACGTCTATGGGTCTTAGTGTTCAACGCTCTTAGATGACCTCAGGTTAGATGCTTTCGATGCTATCTCTAGCTAGTGGAAGATGAAAACAGAGTCATAGAATATGTGCCTTTCCCCTTATCTGCTATCTTAGTAAAGTGAAGAGTTGGTCCCCCAGTTCTGGGCAAACTCATATGGCCTGAACTACATCTGAATGAGCCCTTGACCCGGTAGAGAAAAACTTTACCATTCAGAGAATGGAAGTGTTGCCTCTGCCGGACCTTGGCTATTAGCATTTGGCAGACGGTGAGTGGGCTGTGCCCCCTTAAGGAAATAAAAATGATTATCAGTATGCTGTTGCATATGGTCTTCAGTTCGATACTGCTCTGTTTTTATAAAAAAAATTGTTATTGGTGAGTAAGGAATTGACACAGGGAGCAAAGAGAATCATAAATATGTTAGACATTGTGTTCATAGTTTCCCTAAAGAAGGCATCCGTGAACAGGCTACCATTGTGCTCCTCATGGTCAGGCACTGATGGACACTAAGAGCTTCTCAAATGTTAATGTTTCTTGAGTGCAGGAATCTAAGATGACTCCTACTTCCTGGAGAGGTACCAGTCACCTTGTGAAAGCTTACAGAAAGGAAAATCTGTTAATAATACCAGAATGAACACAAGTACAGCAATAAAGTGACAATACATTGTCAGACTGCAGACTCCTTTCTCCAATTTATTCTTCTGGTCTGCTGCATACAGTTCTTGTCCTAAGATGCTGGATGGGAAGGCTACTAGGAGCATATACACAGAGGATATAAATAATTTTAGCCGCAGTTTCTCATAGCAATTTCCTTACTTCAATATTACTAAGATACATAGCGCACTTTTATAGCTAAGCTATAAACAAATGTGCCTCACCAGAAGAGATGAAATTCATGCTGCTCAACCTCAGGATTAACTCACTTCAACTCTCATTGAGGCAACACTGGCCTGTGCTAACAAACATTGCTGCCGCACCATCAAAAGAGGGGACCCACCAAATATTCTGCAAGGTCTTAGTCAAACAAAAATACTGACCAACAAAGGACTCTGCAAGGCTTCTTCCCTGTACAAATCACCACATGCCAGGACACCGCAAAATCATATCACAATACATTACTACAATCTAGGAAGGTTGTGGTATAACTATTAGTGAAGAATTTCGTGATTATTGGGTGTTCACTCTGCATCTTGTACAGAAAAAAACCCAAAGAATCAACAAGGAATCATAAGAATGGCAGGAATTATGAGAAGAGGATGATCTTGACTAGGGAATCATATAAATCCGGTCAGGTTTTGATATTGCAATCCTTGTGGGCATTTCAATCTTTGTGTTGGCAGTAACCACATATGGAACCTCCGTGACATGGAAGGAATTGATGAACAGAAAACATTCACCTCTTCATACTTTTGTCATCCTCTTCTGACCTGAGAACCAGATGCAATGTATTTGTGACATCTCCCATTCTTTTGACCTACTCTAGGATGGGCAACATTTTTTTTCATAGAAGTGGCTTCAGTTAACTGTTTCTAGAAAAACATTCTTTTGGGCAATAGGTTTACCCAACCATAAGTGCCTAAATTGGAAATCCAAAAGGGCTGATTCTACTGCTAACTCCCCCCAGACAGCTGCTTTGCCACATCTTTCCCCCACCACCAGAAAAAATTGCAGGTAGTCCAGGTCTAACACTGTTCTGCTCTGGGTTTATACTCAACTCGCTTTCTTTTTGATTGTTCAAGCTGCTGCTGCTCCAAGTTGCTCTGGGTGATGGGTGGCTCATATGTCACTCACAAGGAGGTGGGTGCTATACTGAACAACATTGTTTGTGAAGAAAACACTTTTCTACTGTTGGGAGATTTTATTTTACACATTTCATAGGACCGAAAAAATTACCAAATATAGAAGAGGTACACAATGTACCACATTCTTGTAATACATTTGGTATGCTTAGTTCTGAAGTGTTTTATTCAGAATGTACCACACTCTTGTAGTACCTTTAGTATGCACAGTACAGACCAGGTGGAATACTGGCATCTGCTGGATCAAGCTAAATCCTTCAAGACCCAATTTTTCTTCCCTTCCTCTTTAATTGAGTTCTTATGGTAGCAAAAAAATAGGAAAGCAGGTGAGAATGAGTGAATGTTACACTATACAAATAAAAGCTCATTCACATTACTATGGTCTCTGCTAACCAATGAAGTGTACCTCAACTGGACCATAAATCCATGAATAGGTTGATAGATAATTGAAAATAAAGAGAATGTTTAGGAATTCAAATTCAAAGGTACTGTAAGCTATTCTTATCTTTAGGTCACAATAACATACCCTTGTCTACTGCTAGTTCATCAAATAAAACCATCTATGACTTAGTTAAGGATCTGGCTTGAACTTGACCAGACTGTATTTTGTGTATGATTTCCATTAATTTATTGTCTCTTCCTAGTACTTCTTTCCACTCTTCTTCTGTAAGACATCCTGCTGTGACCTCACAAACATCAATACATTATTCTTGAATGTCATCAAGAGAATCAGCTTTTCCCACACTTGTCACAAATCTAGATAAACAATTTGCTGTCAAATTAGTGGCCTCAGGCACATACTCCACAACAAATTTAAGTTCTTGCAGAGCAACTACCCATCTCCTGATTTTTTTATGAGGATCTAAAATCTAGACCTTTCCTTTGGAATATCTCCTTAAGCGGTTTGTGATATGTACAAATCTTAACAGAGGTTAGCCAAATGAAATGTTAGAATTCGTTCATTATCCAATGTATTGCCAATGCCTCTCTCTCCACTACTGAATAATTCTAATCAGCTCCTCGCAGACTTCTAGATGCACATACAATCAGTTGCGCTTTTACATATCTTGTTTTAATAATGTCCCTATACCTTTACAACTGGCATCAGTAACTATAATGGTTTTATCACTAGGTATAGATGCTTGAAAATTAGGTGCATTTTGTAATTTTCTCTTTAATTTTTCAAACTTATGTTGACACTCTGTGGTCCATTTAAATTCCCTATTTTTCCCAAGTGATAATCTCAAACTATTAGATTTATATGCCAAATTCTGAATACATTTTCCATAATATTCCACCATGCCAAGAAATTAGACCAACTCTTCCTTAGTACACGGGAAAGCTAATTTCACAATGGTGTTTACTAATTCCTTCTTTGGTGCAACACCTTTTCCTGAAATTAAGTGTTCCAAATAGTTTACTTCTTGCACAGCAAACTTCCATTTTTATTTTTTTGTGTGTCAAATCTACATCCATCAATTTCTTTAAAACTATCTTCACTCTGCTATCATGCTCTGCAAGAGTACTACCACATATCAGTATATCATCTTGATAGCATTTACCATCTGGCACACCTTTGAGGATTGAAGTCATAACTCTCTGAAAGACAGAGGCTACAGATACAAGTCCAAAAGGCATTCACTTGAACGCACCTACTGGAGAAATAAATGCCATCAATTCTTGTGAACTTTCCACTAACTGAACAGCGTGTGTGAGATCTAAAGCTGTGAAAACTTTTGCTCCTACCAATGACGATACAATCTCATCAATATTGGGAAGAGGAAATGTATCCACAACCGCTTCCTTGTTTAGAGCTGTGAGGTCTACACATACTCTATAGTAACCATTAGTCTTTTTGGCCACTACAATAGGTGCCAACCACTCAGTGGCTTCTACAGGTGCCATGATGTTTTGACTTATTAACTTCCTCAGTTCTTGTTCTACCTTATCTTGTAAAGCTTCTGGTACCCTTCTTACTTTAGTCACTGTAGAATGTTCTCTTTTCTTTAATCTTATACAATGTTTATAACCTTTCAAACATCCCAGCTGCTCTTTAAATAATGATGGAAATTCAGACACAAAATCACAAGAATTATACTCCAATTCCTGTACTTGTACTTGGGGATCCGGATTTGGATTTAAAATAACTCCAAGTAACCGTTGATGTGGACAACCAAACAAATTTACCCCGTTCTTTGACACATACACTTTACCAATCATGTATTTTGTGTCAAGTTCAATGCATGCATTGAAGTATTCTAACATTCTTATTGGTTGTCCTCCATAACCTCCAAGTTTAACATTCATAACATGCAACTAATTTTTAACATTGAACCAACAAGAATACGTATCTCTGGACATTATAGTTCGGTTTGAGCATGAACCAAATTTATTTTTCAGTTCCACTCTATCAATTTTTACTAACCCACTAGGATGTTTTTGCTGAGATCCTTCGATTTGAAAAACTATATCTTGAGGAATCTCTTACTTACTTAGTCTGTTCTTTCCTTTTTTCCCCACAGCATTTTTGAAAATGACCTTTCTTACCATAACTGAAGCATGTTACAGTTAAGGCAGGACAACATTTCACATTCGCTCTATGGCCACTCCTCACACAGTGAAAACATTCCCCCATAAATGTGCTGCGACTCTCTTTCATAGTTTCTTTTGTTACTTTCTTATTGCTCTTAATAATAGAAACAGTTTCATCACTTTTCCAACTGCCAGAATTCAACTTATTTTTTCCTCCCTTCAATTCCGATACACATTTTAACATGTGTTCAACCCTTTTTGCTATCAAAATCACATCTTCCAATGGCGACTCATCCTTAAGCCACAATTCTTCCCTAATTTTGTCATCCCTGCATCTTAAAACAAATTGATCTCTTCTCAGTTCTTCAGTAGATCCCCCAAATTTGCATGAGGACGCTAATTTCCAAAGACTTGTAATATAATCTTCAACTGTTTCATCACTACCTTACTCACGAAGTCCAAAATAATAGCATTCCATTATAGCACCTACTCTGGGTAAATAGTGCTGCTTCAGTTTCACAATGCATGTTTCAAAAATCATTTAACCCTCTTTGTTCCTCCACACTCAATTCTGGTACATTTTCTAGTACTTCTTAGCCTTCCCCACCTAGACAGTGCATTAGTAAAGATTATTTCCATTCTGCACTTAAATTGGATCCGCATACTCTAGCATAATGTGCAAATATCTTCTTCCACTTACTTCATTTTAGTGCTGGTTCCCCAATTCTACTAAAAAAAGGGTGGTGGTGTTACATTTTGCACACACACACACACATATATACACACATATATACAATCTTCTCAAAATAGCAGTTAAATAGCAGCGATCAAAAAGCAAAATCCAATATATTATTTGAGTGTGCACAAGTTGTACATATTACTTACTATGACTTATTCCTTGACTTATCTATTTCTATATATACTATTCTTAAACAGTGTCTATATGTTGTGTTTACAATATCACTAACCTACAAAACAATATACCCTAAGATGTGCCCCTCACTATAATCTAAATCCACAAAGCAGGCACACAATGTTCCATGGATGCCTATCACCGTAGTCCAAATTCAATATCATGTAGAACAGGCACAAAAGTTTCGAAGGCGTGCCCTTTGCCCATTACCGTTGCACCAATACTGTAATCCACAAAAATACTTGGAGACTTAATAACCAATATGGTGTGCTTATCACCGCAATAGGCCAAAGTACTGTAATTCCAAATCGATGTGCCTATCACCACCGTTATACCATTGGAGTAAAATATTTCATTTGATGTCACAGTGCTTCTTTCTCTTGATGTGAATAAATTCCAAATATCCTTCAATATTCAGCTTGAACTTGTTAAAATGGCCTCCACAAGATACCTTAAATTCACAGTACTTGTAATCATTCACCTAAGATGGCCGCACTTCAATTATTGCACTAACAGGCATCAATTCCTGTTTGCGCAATCAGCTCCAGATTGTAACAGTAGCATGTCAAACACTATTGTTATTCTCCTTCCAATTATACTAACTGTACACAGAAATTCCCTAACCTTCAAAATGGCCACACGTCGGTGGATGTACGTGCCTTTCTTCAGGAATTTGGGCAGGTTTCACTCCTCACTTGCCCAAATCTCCAAAATGGGTACACGCACAATGTTGTCCGTCCCTTTCTATAGCACAGACCATACGCCTGAAATGGCCCCAATAACACTCTTACAGTATTCGCATTGCAGTTCCAAAATGCAGCGCATTAAATTTCACCAACTATTTTTAGGTTGGCTCCGCTGATCTAGGATACCTTGTTATCACTGCAAAATCTCCTATTGAGGCAGTATTTCATCAAGCACGACTCGCAGTGCTAACCTCTCGATAATGCGCTTCCACAGTAAGTTTGCACACCATTCTTCTTGTTTTTGAGGTGCTTTCCTGGTCACTCCCGAGCTGGTCGTTAGTGTAACATGTCCTACATTCTATATAACATCACATTGCTACCTAGGAACCAGGTATCTGCAATCTAGAGGGAAATTTAGTTTTCTCTCTCAGTACACTGCAATATCTTGAAGGCTTCTGCCTTGCATCATGCAGGTGTTTTGTTGACTTCCTGTGTAAAATGAATTTTGTTATCTTTAATTATTACTCTTCAGTCTCTGTAATGGCTAAGGAAGACATTGGTGTCATTCCTCCATTTCCATCCAAACACATAGCTGCGGTGGTAACTGGAAGTCAACAAGACTGGTTAACTACCCTTGTGCAAAGAAAAGGGTGTTGCAGCATACTTCTACTGCCCCAGTTGAGGAGCCGAATAGGAGACAAACTAGGAAATGTAGCTTTAAGCATTTGTAAAGTGAGGGCACAAAACTAACCAGGCAACTATTTTGTTTGTGAAACTTTGCAAGGCTCTGGTTATCCTGACGTATTTTCCATAAGAAGAATTAAGTAGGAGCAATGGGAAGCTACTATCCACCTCAGAGCAAAACCTCCTGTCTGGTGGCCGTCTCTCCCAGTTTTCATTGTGGATGCAGAGTGGAGTATGGGTCAGTATGAGTGTCCAATGTAAGGGGAAAAGGGCCAATGATCAGGTAACACTTGTTCCTTCTTTGAAGAGATGAGCTCTGCCTACTGATCTGGTCGGCTGAGCAAGAGTTTGAGCCAGTGGCTATTGTTTTTGAGCTGAGAAGCTCTCACAGACTTGAAAACGTATAAAGCATGTGCTCAAAGCAAGAACCTGTGATTGCAAGGCCTCCAAGGTAGGTGCCTGCTCAGGGTGTTTTGAGCTAGAGCTTATTTTCTTTGAGATATCTGAAATGAACAAGCACATAGACAAATTAAAGGCTCATCTGTTCTGATGTATTTGAGCTTTAGTCAGCCTTCTATACTACTCTAAGAATTATGACAAAACAAAAACTAACCATAACCCAGAACATAAGCCTTACTATTGCTCCTACACTAATGCAATGCCAAAATGACAGCAACATGTATCCTGGAGTTAGCCCCTTCCCTAATCCAGACAATAAAAGTACCTTAAACATAACCCATAATAAAAGTATCACCAACCACTACCTTATAATACCATAATACTATTCCTAATCCCACCCCAAATACGAACCTTAAAAGTGGCCCTGAACAGACAGGGCTGGATTTATAAGCTACATTTTTTAGCATGTAAAGTACTACTACAGTAGTACTACTTACTACAAAATGCAGTTCACAAATCTACAAGTGTAAATCTCCACCTCCCCTATCTTTTCTATGAGGACATCCTTACACAAGTACGTTTGCTACTTGGGGGCCGATTTCGATGTCGGACGGACCCGAGTCCGTCCTACATTGATCTGGAACTGGGATCGACCGACCTCCTGTCGGCGGTCCCAACCCAGCAATTAGGATGCGACCGAACACTGTTCGGTCGCACTCCTATTCTTTACAATGGGAGCATGCATTCCAACCGGAATGCATGCTCTCATTGTAAAGAGCTGAGATGCAGTTCATCCCTGCACCCTGTGGCAGGCACGTAAAGTGCCTGCCACAGGGTGCAGGGATTAACGTCTGCCGCCATCTGGAGGCCTTGCACCCATGTGGGCCCTGCTGGGGGCCCCCAAAGTCGGATTCCAACAGCCTTTCTATGTCGGAAAGGCCGGCACAGAAAGGCTGTAGGAATCCGCCATCGTAATCCCTCGGGCAGAAAGAGCCGCCCTTGGGATTACTGGCCCCTTTCCAAATGGCAGACGGGCTATACGAGCCTGGCAGAAGCCATTCGGAAAGCGGTCGGAACTGCTCCAACCATCAGTCGGACCAACCGCATCGAAATCGGTCCCTTGGTAGTAAATGTGGGAGTGACCAAGGGGAGTTGCAGGAAAAGGGGACATTCTGAACACTAAATAGGAACAGTTTAGGGAGTAGTATGAAGGGGGTGAGGGAAGGTTAGGTAGGGGTTTAGGGAGGTATGTGCACCCAAACATAAGAGTAAGCCCATTCCTAGTCACAAACTGCAATTCTAAAGTTACCAGCACCAAAAAGGACCCAAACAGTAGTAAATGTACTCTAGCCGGTGGAGAGATTTTAAGGGAAGGCTTTTACTTTTCCGTATACTTTATCAGAGGGAGATTTACAGCACCAGGGCGAGATTCCAAATGGTAAAGTACAGGGAAAATGTAAAAAGTTTAATAAACTTTAAAAAAGAAAAGTAAATATATTTTATGTTGAACAGTTACGTTTTATGTATTTATTTTTATGTAGAACAAAATAAAAGAAATCTGCAGCACTAACTTAATTTTTAATTAAATATTTAATTCGTTTAACTATGTTACATTATCACTTAATATATTCAGCATTAATTTTGTAAAGAATTAAAAATAATTATATTTATTTATTATGTATTAACAATTACAGTCGGGAACAGAATGAATAGAAAGTCAATTATTTTTAACATAAGTTATTTACTAAATTTAAAAAAGATTAAAATATTTTATCTTAAAGTAATATTTATTTGTTTTAATAATATTTAAACTTTTGAACATTAAATTAATTGTAAATATATTTAAAAAGTCAAAATAAGTATAACATTTTAACACATTTTATTAATTTTAGATCAAGATTTCATCATAAAAGGACAAAGTAACAGTGCAAAATTGGGCTTTTCTCTCAAATCTTCCCCCAACCCTAAACCCCCTCCTCAAGATCCCCCTCCTCGGCAGGAGAGCTCCTGGCAGACTGCCTGGATTGGGCCACGTACGATTATCTTGCGGATTTCTGTTTCAATAACGCAGCCTCCTGGGATTCCCCTGGAATAAATGTGATTCACTCATAATCTGCACATCTATTCCAGATTTGTTTATACTTTTGAGGACAGCCTCTGGCTCGTATACCGACTTTTCTCTAATTATGCACCAGTAAAGTCCCCTTCACTATTCCAAAATAAGTTAATTTAATTTAACATTATTTCCTATAGGGTTCTATTTTAAGTCCCTGTTTCCATTATTTTCTGTGAGTGGATTTTGCCGTATCAGTGGTTGGCCAAATGTGGTGATTGACTAGTCCTTTTAGGCAGCAGTAATTGACACTCTTAAAGTTGGCTCCACCCTGTTTCAGAGGGTGGAGACATTTACAGTTACATTTTTGAATAACTTTACTTTAGTAAATGGTGAATAGCCAAAAGTAGTAGGAGTAAACTTACATGTGTTACATACTCACAGGTGTAAGTTGCCTTTTTGACTAGACCTGTCAGTCTGCATATTAACACTAATCAAACATTTGAATTTAGAAACTCACATTTTTACTTTACACCCATAACGACTCTCGTGCACCTGAGCATTGTTTTCACAGGATAATGCATGTAGGACAAAACCTTTGCTTGTTCACTTAGCAGTCTATTTTTAACCCAACTCAATCATTCACCATAGAATTAATTTGGGTTTTCACAGGATTATGAAGCAGTTCAATCTAGTAAACCTATTTATTTCATTAATTATTTACACTCGAGCTACAATAGTATAACAAATACATTACAGTGGCAATATCCGACTTGCAATTGATTGAAATACACAAAACATCAATAAGTAGGCCAGAAATCGCTTTACTCTCTACCACAGGTAATCTAGGCTACAAGGATAATTTTTCTAATTTAACAGTTCAGTTTCACTAACCATGAAAACAATTAATCTATCCTTTAAGCAAACAAGGTTTATGATATACTTTATACTGAAAATTATACCAAGTATCAGCATCTGGATTAACCTAGATTCATTATGAGATTCATACAAGCCTGCGTTACACACCGGTACTTAAAAGCAACGCCTGTTTGCTATATCCACCCAAGATCAGCACCGATATACTCGAAACTGACATTATTTGGAACTCTACAGGTACTTGAAGCAAATGAAATCAAATAACTACTCCAAATACACGATTTCCCAGTATGTCACTGCTGATCATGTGTTTTGTTCTAGTTCTACATTTGTAGGATTTATTTTTAACGGGTGAGGCAACATTTGATAGAGTCCTTTTAAGTAATACTTTGAAACATGACAAAGGGCAACAGTAATGGACCCAAGAAAAAGAAATGTTTTACTTCTGTAGATGCTCTCCCGAATGAGACTCAATTGCCATGATCTAAGCTGAAAATAATTGCCCATTATTTCATTGTGTCAACTTCGGTCATCATTACTTCAAATTATATCCTTTGTCATGTCACTGCTTTCTGCATAGTATATAACTCACTCAGAGATTCTCAGATGCAGCCATTTCCGGTAATGTTCTGAAAAACAAAACTCCTCCTCGCCGCCCCGGTCTGTTTTTCATTGTGCTCAAAATTATAAAAAAAATATATGACAAAGCAATCACGGTCAGTACTTGTGGCGTTTTGAATTTCCACCATAAGGGATATTACACTTCTCATATTTTCATTGATGCCATGGCTGAAGAAACAGTGTCCTACCTGAATGATTATTGAATAATGGATGAGTTTTACTCTTGAAATGATGATGTAGCAGTTGCTCCGGAGTGCAGTCCACTTCCTCCGCTAGTGACATTTTGTGGTCTACTTTACCAAATGTGGCTGTCCATAGACTGGGTGGGGCCATTAATGAACCAGGCAGCCCATGTATTTATTTTTTAAGAACTTACTCCATGACCGCTAGCATGCCCCCTCCACGTAGAATCGCCCTCACAGATCGCTGACCCCAACATCATGTGCGTAATTGGTTGGGTTTACTGTGCCACCAAGCACCAGTTACACTAGCTAAGCGTCTCGCCCCCTCCCCCATACTCTTCATGCTCAGACACTCACCCACTGGCCTCACAAGAACAGCCACACAATTATTACTACCAGCTGCTCTCCCTTGATGATGCCACCCCAGTGCACCAACCTCAATCTTGCTGCCCTCTAAGCAAGCACCATAATGTGCATATGGATCAAAGTGCTTATGAAGTGTAGGGCGTATCTGCACTTCAGTGAGCTTGACCAGAGCAGCTGTTTCACCACTAGGTAGGACCACTATATTACCATATGTGCTTAAGAGTACATACTCATGCGCGCACAGACAGCGCTATTAACTGGTCACAAGATAAGGCATTACAGCGCAGCATTGAACCCCATGCTCTTATGCAAAGCCCTGTGCTAATCTAGTTGGCCTACAGCATGCGCTAACAAAGTCTCTGTTATGTTATCAATAACGCATGTATTACAAATAGTTTTGGAATGAGATTTCACCATTTTTGCATTGATGGACATTTTTTTCTTTTTAAAGAGACTGCAGTAAAATCTGTTTGACTCTTTCAATATCACACAACAGCAACAAAAATTATGTGTATTTTCCGTATTGTTCACACAAATCACTATTATAAGTGACAAAACAAGAGTAACTGCTCCTTTGCCCAACGGAACTTTCTACATTAAGTCTTACACCTTCAGTTTACACAATTCTCCAGCCCCAGAACTAGAATCCCAGAGACTATACAAACAAACATTAGCAAGGCCAATAGGTCTGGCGTCAATGTGCTAAAGCATGAAAATGTGTGCTGTTAGCTTAGCTAATGCTTGTTTTGCTTTAAGCTGTATTCCGTTATTCTTGCGTGCAAACATATATGTGTACATTTATGTGCGAGTCGCACACTATTCCCGACAAGAACATAAAAAATGCCTCATGAAGCAAGAACAAGCATTGGTAATGCATCGGTTTCGCTTATGTAATAAACAGCCATTTTTATCATCATCGTCCGGAAGAATGAAAGAGCTCCCTGACAGATAAAACGTGAGTGGGGAGGATGTGGCGCAGCGGCCAGAGCTGCTGACAAGAGCTGGGTATCCCAGTTCGAGTCTCAGCGGCACCGGGCAACATCCTGCCATTCTATGCAAATCACTTAATCTCTCCAGGTGATGAATTGTAATATAAATATGTGGCAGGACTAAAAGGCATAACTTTACGAAAATATAGCTCATCGAAAGCGGATGTTAACAGTATTTCTGCGGCGGGAAACTGACAAATGAAGCATTGGTAAATGCAGGAATATATTCTGCAGCCAAAAGAAATGGAGGAAAGGTAAGTAACACGCACATGAACCAATGAGAAGAGAGGAGGAGGGAAGTAAATCCCTTTTATGTTTATATTTTAAAAACAATAAATTTCTCAAGCACGCAGGTGAAACATAAAAAGATTACTTTATGCATACAATGCGTGTATGAGATCAAGAATTTAATGGGTAAAATTTAGTGCACTTTAGAGATGGAAAAAGTCCCTCGTGCATATACAATGCAAGGCAAAGTGATGTACCAACAACCAACTGCATGAGGTGGGAGAGAAATGCTCCTCTTGGTGGAACCAAAGACTTTTATATGCGGGATTTAAAAACTTGGGAACAATAGATCAGCAGAGAGCTGCGCTGACAAGTTTGGCCCAAAAATGAAAATATAGACGTTACTAAATATCATTACTAATTGTCTTAGCATTACTGTTCTGTTGTTCCTGTCTCCATATATTGTTTTTAAATACATTTCCTGTTTTGTCTACATTTAAGCTTGAAGCATGTTTGATGTATTTATTAGATTGGCGGATTACTGAAGTATTTACATTGGGTGACTTTGCAAACTTGAACCCCTCACAGCACATCCTACTTAGCAGGAGAGGCCAAGAAGAGGATCAGAAAAGAAGGGCCTTTGTCCCCTTTAATCATCACAGTTGCATTGGTTGTTTATTGTTGTAGGAATCACGTTCTCCTGCTTAGGAACTGGCCTGCAAGCCGCCTTCCCTACTGTCAAATGCTTCACATTTATGGGCCCCGGAAATATTTTGGGGGAAGGAGTCAATGCAGCACAGAGAGATGCAATATACTATCCTGTCACTGAGGTTTTTGGGGGTTTTCCAATGGGTGTGGCATTAGAAGTTGAAGTGTACACGGATATAAGTTATAAGACATTTAGTGATTTAAAGATCGTAAACATGGGGGGCCAGGACTTCAAGGAAGAAAAACAATTCTCCATGCTTCTATTTTCATATCAAAACTTCCAGTTGTAGGAATCACTGAACATGGGCACATTCTTTTTAGACATTTAGGGCAAGATATACGACCATTTAATTCCGCAAGTTTCTAATTTCAATTTTTTGTGACTCGCAATTAGAGACTCGCAAAATGAAATGTACTAATGTGTCTCAGACACATTAGCGATTTCCAATGGGGTCGCAATTGACCTGAGGCAGGTCGCAATTTGCGACCCTTTGAGAATGGGCAATAACACAGGGATGGTGGCCTTCTGGGGACAGCAGACCACTATGTCTGTGTTTTCTTTTAAATAAAGCATTTTTTTAATGCAGCCCGTTTTCCTTAAAGGAAAACGGGATGCGTTTCAAAAAGAAAAATGAAACATTTGTTTAATTTTTTAAGGGTAGCCAATGGCCATGGGACCACTTCCTGCTCTTAAAAAAACGTTTTCGCTACCATTCACAAAGGGGAACTAGGTGGTAAACTGCAATTGTTTTGCGACAGCATTCTGGTCGCAAAACAATCGTACATCCCACTGCGATTCCCATTAGGAAGGAACGCCCTAGGCACGCCCCTTCCTAATAGTGTCTCGCAAACCCTATTTTGCGAGTCGGTAATAGGTTACTGATTCGCAAAATAGGGTTTGTACAAAGAAAAATTTATTTTACTAGTTGCAAATAGCCTGATGGGCTGTTTGCGACCAGTAAAATGCGGAGTATCTTAGATACCTCTGCATAATTCATTTGATTCCCCTTTTTCCCCACACCATACATATTACATATTTACCCTCCAGGGTCTCTGCTCGCAGTACTTAAAATTAAGGTACCTTTTTTTTTTTAGTTGGTCTCTGTACTGCTTTCACCATGCCTTCATATAACTACAGGTGTGGCATCCAGGCCTGGGCTTAACCCATCAAAGAGTCCCTACTCAGGAACAGTAAAAGGTATCACAAACTCCAGTTCCTATTTGGCAATAATGTTCTGCCAAGAAACTAATACTCCTGCTTTCTTTGAAAAATACACCCGTCTACTAGGATATTTAATTGAATTCAGATTGACAATAAATACAGTGATTGAGTTTAGGCAAACACAATACATTGTTGCATTTGTTTTGAAAACAGTCTGCAGTATCACAGGGTCGGAGAAGGCAGCTTTGATCACGGAGTTTTGCCTTTCAAGGAATGCATAGGTGGAGAAAAATCCGGGTGCATTTGAAAATGCAAGTAGGAATTTGGGAACTGGTAGGAGGCATGCCTGGGAAGGAAGAGATGTAAAACGTATGGGAGTCATAGAGTATACAGGAATAAAATATAGTGGAGATCAACATATCGTAGTTTAGATTTAGTTGTGCTTTACATTGAAAAAGTATTGTTTTGCAATGCCTATAACTTTGGTGCCTATGGACAGATCTGCACACAATTTCCAACTTGCTTATCAGATGCAGCCATGCGGAGGGGAAAAAGTTAAAAGAGAACAGTCAAAAAAAATATGTTTTCCAACTTTAGCTACTAAAGAAAAGTTTGCTCACAGGTACAGCAAAAATTTCTAAATGGATTTATGAGAACCCTGGCATAAATGACCAAGTTATTTGCCTTCGGTTATGCTTGTTCTGGAGGATACTCTATCTAACCGCACATTCCGCACTTGTGAATACCTCCAGACGCCAGACTGGATCTAGAGGACTTTTTCAGCAACCATACAGCTCTTCTTCGACTCCATTCCACCCCGGAAGTGATGCCAGAGCCAATTGCCACCCCTGTGCGCTGCCAACAGTTTCTTTCTAAAACTGGTCTATGCCGTCGGATGAGGAGCCACTGGCTGTTTGATGAATTTGCATCAAATCTGGCATGCAGTTAGCAAGTTAACCCCAGTGCAGGAAATGCAAGTTTCATGCACAAATGTGGACTTATGTAGCTGGATGTATATTTTATTTATAAACTTTTTTGATCACATAAGTCCGGTAAAAAAGGTACAGTGATCTCTAGGACAGATTAAGTATGGCCTTTAACCCATCCTTTGGCCACAGCCAGTGTGCCCTATGTCTTGTTCAAGGGTGGTTAGTTGTTTTCCCTCCAATCTTGACCAAGGACAGGAGATATACATTCCCCCTTGCCCTCGTACAGAGTTCAAGTGCAGAGAGAATTCTTGGCCCTTCCCCTCACCACAGCCAAAGGCAGAAGGATATTCAACCCATTTACATTGCCCAAGAAAACGGGGGAATTCATGCTTCTCTCCTCCTGCCTTGAGAATGAGTAAGGGGTTATTTGTTCCCCCTCCAACATTTGCCATTAATGTTGTGGGAATTGACTCGGTCCGCCCTTGGGCAAAGCAGGGAATTTATGCCCTGTCCTCTCTACCTTCCTCAAGACTAAGGTAGCAGTTCCAGATGCCCTTCACCCATATTTTGTCAAGAACAAAGGAGACCTGGGACTGCTGAGAGTACTGCAGACATGAAACGATGCACCATGGTCCTGAACCAAGTTCCCAATTTCAAACATGGAACCAAATACCAAAACACATTGAACAATTCCTAAAGGGGGAACCAACTATCCCTTATGCAAGGCGGTGATAGCAACAAGTCCACACTTGTCCAAGGTGTGTAGTGTGGAAAGTAATACCATAGGTGTAAGAAATTGAGTTATTAGTTGAGGGGCGTGAGAACACTACTTAAGTAATAAACACAATCCTTGTCAGGGTGAACCACAAAAGCCAATAAATAAACCTGCACTTAACCCTCTGGTAGTCTGGCACAAAAGCAGGCAGGCTTAACTTAGAGGCCATATGCAAAGTATTTATGCAGCACTCAAACAGCGATAAATTGAAAACATAACACAAGAAAAATCCCAAGCCAATTTAAAAAAATAGAAAAAAATATAATAAATAATATGGCACCAAAATGACAAAAATCCAATAAGTAGAAGCAAAGTT
The DNA here is from genome assembly GCA_963921515.1 of Calotriton arnoldi. Taxonomy (NCBI): domain Eukaryota; kingdom Metazoa; phylum Chordata; class Amphibia; order Caudata; family Salamandridae; genus Calotriton; species Calotriton arnoldi. Next base: position 2,230,523 of record CAWUFW010000497.1, read on the forward strand.
CTAGATGAAAATAACACCAAGAAGCGCAAAGCACCACTCACAGCCATCTGGTCGCGCTGGACCGGGTCAAAGTCGCAAGCTCAGGTTGGCCGCGATGTAGTGCGATTCGGATACAGGGACCAGGTTCATACTGGTGAAGAGTTTACTTTCTCAAAGTCCAAGTCCATGTGAAGAGCCTCAGCTGGAGCTTTGCATTGGCAGAGACTGCAAGGAGATCGATGTTGACGTGAGGAGCAGTCATCGCTGATTTCTTTGGCAGGAGATGTGGGCGGGCGCTAATTGGTGTTAAGAGCATGTTGCTATCAGAACTTCGTGTTAGCGAGAGAAGTGGTGAACTTTGCGGGCACGAGGAGTTCTCTTGCGGTAGCGAAGATCCCCAAACATCTGGCGTTGAAGCAGGAGGTATACACTCGGTTACCAGCCAAGGGTCCAGGACCTGGGGGGCACCTCTTGGGGATCAGGGCTCACTCCAGCAGAGGCCAGCAGCAGGGCTCAGGCAGGTCCAGGTGGTGCTAGTCACCTGGTCAGTTGCAGAAAAGGCCTCTGGGATCTTGTTTTGTCCCTGTAGATCAAACAGGAAATAAGCCAAATGAACCCTGGTGTCATTTCTGGGGATCAAGGCAAGTAGGTCCAGTCTTCCTACTTCAGACAGCATGGCACTCCTTCTTCTGAATCTTCCACAGGTTCAGGATTGTTCTGATGAGAGGTCCTGAGGGTGCCACTTTCAAACCTGGTGCCAGTCTTTGTGTGGGAAGCAATCCCTGGTCTACACCCATACTAGTTCAGGTAAGTTCTTCCTCTCCCCTTTGCCCAGGGTGTGGCTCAAATATATCTAGGGGGCAAAGGGAGGCCTGGTGTCCGGTTCCTTTGTGGGTGCTGCAGGTATGGTCCTTTGAAGTGTATTCAGGGCATTGCAGAGTCCTCCCCAGCCATCCTGTCAGGAAGACCTCCCCCGCTATACACTCAGGCTCCTTTTGCTCCCATGTCTGGAAGGAATACACAACGCACCACAAGAGAACCAATCACAGTCACGTGACCCTTAGGCACTGACAAAGGTACATTTGGTTTAGGCAGAAACATGTTAACTTTCTAAAACTATCATTTTAAGAATAGCAACTTAAAATTCGCCTTTGCCATTAAATAGGATTTTAAATTCCAATTAAAATAAGTGGAAAAAGCAATTCTGTGTCTGCTCCCAAATCGAAATTATCACTTATTAAGTGTAGTAAAGTAACCCAATTTTAGTCTATAGGAGAGATTGCCTTGTGTCAACGAAAAACAACTTTAGGAGTTTTTTACGGTCAGGACAAATCAAAGTTAAGTACACATGTTCCATTTTTTAAATACCATGCACCCTGCCCTAAAAGCCTTCAGGGCCTACTTTAGAGGAGACCTATAATTATTAAAAAGGAAAATTTAGGCCTGGTAAAAGGTTTATTTTGCCAGGTCAAAATGGGGGTTAAAAACTGCTCTACAAGCTGCAGTGGCAGATTTGAGAGACACTTTACAGTGCCACCTACATTAGTGAGTGGCACAATAAGAACTGCAGCCCACTTGTAGCATTTAATGTACAGGCCCTAGGTACACGTCGTACCATATACTAATGAATTATAAGTAAATTAAATTAACCAAACAGATGCCTCTCAATTTTACCAGATTTAGAAGGGAGAACGCAAGCACTTTTCCACTGATTAGCAGGAGTAAAGTGCACAGAGGCAAAAATCTGGGTGACCCTGCGGAGAGGACCCGGTCCAACAACAGGCTTGACAAAGGTTGGAAGAAATGAGAGACCCAAATAGTTTGCTGCCTTAGATACCCATTGACAAAGAAGGGACACTTTCCAAAAAGGAGTACAAGAGATATAATCAAGGGCACTCTCTTCTCAAAAGCTGTAAATATTTATTTAAAAAAAATATTTTTATTGATACATTTTCTGAGAATACAAATCTTTGCATTATAAACGAAGAGCATCATAAGGCCACAAGTACATAGATTGAAATCATAAGTGATACGGTTACAAATTGGTGCTGGCATTATCCACATCAGAGGGCTTTAATTGTTTAGTGTAAATCTCCACTCTATGTCCGAACGAGTGAGGGCTCACCGTCCCCCTCTTTTAGTCTGCAGTTAGAGGTTGAGATTCGCTAGACTCTCCACTCATCTCCTGTCCATCACATCTTAGCCAAGAGCCCCAGATCTTGGAGAATTTCTTTGGGCACCCTCTCGCTTTATAGGTCACCTTTTCTGTCCCCATGTAGAGGTCCATCCCTGTTCTCCATTTGGGCAAAAGCTATATCAAATTAACAATAAAGGCCTGGCTGTACGGTAGGCATGCGTGGTCTGCTTCCCTAAGGCAAACTTACTTGCTTTAAAATATATTTTTGCTTTGCAAATCGGTTATTTAATCTGTTGACTTATAGCCTTGGAGCTCTCGTCTACTGTTGAGGTCGACAAGGCTGTTCCTACCCAAACTAAAGAAGTCTTCAATAATAAAAAAGGAAACCACACCTCAGAGAAGCTACTCAGTGAAACGCTGTACACCGTTATATCCATGTTCAGGTCTTCTGATCACTGGTGTGCTCCTTGGTGTATGGAGGCCGAAAAGCATAGAAGGAATAGGTGTGTGATCTGTAGCCATTCACCTCCCTCTCTAAACTCTTTGTGGCAGTGCTTAATTTGTAGCATATTAAGTGCCAGGGCCCAAGGTATTTCACGTCATTGCGCTGCAGCTATCCATCAATGTCTCTTTAAACTGTAAGTTTAAGTCCTAGTTTGATCACGTTTTTAAGATATCAATCAATCAATCAGGGAATTTTAAAGCGCCCTATTCACCCGAGAGGGTCTCAAGGCGCTGGGGGAGGGGCGGGGGGGGTAGAGGGGGTGCAGCTCAGGGTCAGTCGGAAAGCCAGGTCTTGAGGCTCTTCCTGAAGGTGTGCAGAGTAGGGGAGCGTCTGATGTTGACGGAGAGCTCGTTCCAGGCCTTGGCCGCGATGTAGCAGAAGACACTTTCACCCGCTCTGGTTCTGCGGATGCGCAGGGTTTCTGCTAGAGCAAGGCCGGCTAATAAATAGTTCAATGCTCCACTAATGCACTGTGCTAAAAACAAAACACACATGCAGCACCACCATGTGGTGGATTCACAAATACATGCTGGTGCTTGCAAATAAGTGCAGCGCCGAACACTGGAAAACACCTGCACAAATTAAGCATTGCTTTGTTGGTTGGCAGCCTACACTTTGAATCCCATTTTATTTTCTGCTGTCAACTGGTGTGTGGAATTGTGGTGGTGTGTGCGTCCACAATCATGAAAAAACACAAGTATAACAATGGCTAGAAATGTATCTTGGCAACAATGCTTGACCGTATTTAGGTGTGTATAAGCACTTCAAAAACTGGATACATCTGTCACATTTATAAAACTATTTTATGTTAAGTTAACTATGTTTTACTGCCTACAGAGTAAAAGCAGTAACAGCAGGACCAGAGGACACTTGTAAACGGTGTTAAGTCGTTTGTGGCCTTATGAATCAGTTGATAACGCCTCCTTCCTGTAACACTTCCTAAGCAATGTCATCGGTGTGGTCAGAGTTTAGTCTTTTGGTATGGTTAGATTGCTTTTTAGATGAGGGTGCACTGTTAAGTGAAACTGTACCCTGTCCTGAGATGAAATGCTCTCGGTGCACAAGTCATTGGCAAACTCCCATAACTAGAAATATTGCATCTCTTAACAGGGCAGAATATTGCTAAACAACACATCATCATCAAAAAAGTGATTTAGTTAAAACAGAAAAAGCCGGCGGCGCGCGGCAGCGGCGAAGCAAGATGGCCGCCACCTGAGGAGCTCCGCAACATCGAGCTGCGCTCGAATACGAAGGGACCACTTCGGAGCAGCGCTTCCTCGTCCCGACGACGGATTTCTGCGTCAAATTACATGGAGGCTGTTTTGGCAAGTTTTAAGACCATGACACGGTCTGGTTAATTGTTTATTTGCCCCAACGCTTCTCTCTCATTGTGGCCGGCATTTTTCCCTCTGCGCAGCACTTTGTATTGGCGCGATGCTGCTAATCATATGACTGCCTTTTCTCTTCAATGCAGCCTGCTTTTTTCTACTTTCTGGTCATGGAAGGGATGTTTTTTTTTTTTTTTTGTCTCTCTTCCCTATCAGTAATTTGCCTCACGTCATGCTGTGGAGAATTGGAGGCTAGCAGTCCTGCTTCTATGGCTGTTGTTATATAGCTGTTTCTGCACTGCCTGCTTTTATTGACAATTCTTGAATAGCTTTCTACTATCGTTTTTAGCTGACCCCCCGCTTGTTCACAATCTGCTGGGACCTTTATTTTCGGCAATTCCTCCCTTCACATCAGCGCTGCTTTTGCTCCTGCTTCTTTTTCTCTCACGGCTGCACTTCACTTTACGCGTCTCAGCTTTTACGCCACTATGGATCATTCACACAAATCACAGGGGACATCTTCTGGAGGGTGCAAGGACCCAACCGCTGGCGCTGGTAAACACGTTAAAAAAGACCCGCCCTCCTTACGCTGGATGATATTAAGGAGGAATTGCGCCTCATTCGGCCATTTATGACTGATACCGCCGCCACCCTTCAAAGGATTGAGGATAAATGGTCTGGTCTTGATCTAAGGCTTTCAGATGTTGAACAAAAATTCAGTGATGCTCAAGATGTTGTAGCTAGAGTTGACGGTCTCACTAAGGAAGTTAACCAACTCAAAAAGCTCACAGAGGACTTGAAAAATCGAAATCGGCGCAACAATCTGCGCATTTATGGCATTCCAGAAGATTCCGAAGGCTCGGATATGATTACTTTCTTGAAAATCCAAGCCCTTCAGATCGCTGGCCTCCCCAAATCCATGGATTTCAACATTCAAAGAGCTCACAGACTGGGGCCACAGAGTGCATCTTCCTCTTCCAAACCAAGAGGTATAATTGCCTATTTCCTTTTATATTCAGATCTCATCGCAATTCTCAATGCTGCAAAACAACATAAGCAGATGCTATGGTCCGGTCACAAATCTTCTTTAGTCAAGATGTCTCCAAGTCAACTGCTAACCGGCGGAAGGAATTCCTCGACCTTAGACCCGCCTTGAGATCCATGAATGCCCGTTATGGTTTAATCCATCCCTGCTTCTTTAAAGTTACTTACAAAGACAGAACTTTGAGTTTTGAAGATCCAGCCGACCTCCGAAAGTTTATTCACACTCACAAAGGAGAACTTATGGAATTGAGCAAACCTTAATTGTTTTGTCATTGTTTCTCTGAATTGTTTGTTGGGTGTTTATTCTGTTTAATACAAATGTTTAATATTTCTTGTTTATTTCTTCTCATGTTCCCTAGGTCTATCTTCTCCAGTGTTGCTGGTGAAGCTCCCTACCCTTGTTGCCCTCGTGTATGTAACGTATAATTCATCCTGCTGCTTTTTCCCTATTGTTTGGTAAGCTCCCTTCATTTTGTCTCATTTGTTTACCTCCTAGTCTTCTGGATTTTATTCCATATTTATATTTAGTCTTGTTTGGTAATTTCATCCTCTCTGTGTTCTTCTTTTGCGTGGCTGTCTTGCTCTTCGCCGCCCCCCTCACACTTTAATGTCCTGTTCTTTGTTGTGTTCCATGGCTAAAGCCTGTGGGCTTTTCGTCATCTTCTTTTTGATATCTCTTCTGGAGGAGTTTTGCTCTCCTCTTTCTGTCCCTTTCTCTCCTTCTTATCTTTCATTTCTTGTCTTCTTTTTCACTTATGGGTCCACACACGTTACGCTCCTCTTTAGACTTATGCACTTATTTAATTCTTTTTCTCTGTTCTTCCCTCTGTTTTGTACTTCGGTTCCTTTCAATCAAACTTTATACTTCTCTTCCTCTTTGCATTATTTTTCTTCTTACGTTCTACCGGTTCACTCCTACTTTTCTTTATGTATACCTTTTTTGTTCTGTGCACTCATCTATTATCTCCCTACTGATTTTTAACTCGCTTATTCTTACAGTTTTCTCTTAATCTAGTGCACTCCCCTGCTACCTATCTTTCTATACCTTTTCTTCATGAAAGGTCTTCGTATCATTACATGGAATGTTAAGGGTATGCGTAATATTGTCAAGAAACAATGGGTATTATCCCACCTAGCCAAATTGAATTGTCAAGTAGCAATGTTGCAAGAGTCACACCTTAAATTACAAGATTTACCTATGTTACGTAAGCATTGGGTGGGTGATATTTTCTGCTCACCAGCTGTTAATAATAAGAATGGTGTTATAATTTTATTCCATAAATCTTTGAATGTTCTCTTACAAAATGAGTTTTCTGATACAAATGGTAGATGGTTATATTTAGATGTTAAAGTTAATAACAACCAACTCTCTTTTTGTAATGTTTATGGTCCAAATGGTATTGATCCATCTTTTTGGAGCGACTTTTCCACCTTCCTTTCCTCACACTCTGCTGAGAATTTGATTGTGGGCGGGGATTGCAATCAACTTATGGATCCTTTCCTTGACCGGAAATCCCAAACCAGATACATTCCAAATAAGATGCAGAAAGGATTCCTTAAAGCCATTACCACAAGGGGATTGACAGATGCTTGGCGCACCTCTCACCCTGACGTTCTAGAATTTTCCTTTTTTCACCTGTTCATAAATCCCATTCACGCATTGACTACATCTTTCTCACACAGCCTACCTTACAATTCATGAATAAGGTTGAAATTGGCTCTATCCTCATCTCCGATCATGCCCCTGTTATTCTAGACATGGACTATCCCTCCTCTTCTCCCACATCTCGACGGTGGCGCTTTAATAATTCCCTTCTTTTAGACTCTCAATTCTCTGAGCAGTTCACCTTATTTGCTCAAGAGTTTTTTCTTCACAACCTCCCCTCCGTCTCTCAATTTCATTTAGTTTGGGACGCCTTCAAAGTATCTGCCAGGGGTTTCATTATAGATTTTGTATCCCGGAAAAAAAAGAAAGCCCTCTCACACTCCAAGTTGCTTCTAAAACAAATTAAAAGCTTAGAGCATAAGTACTTCACTACCAATTGCCCTGACACACTACCCCTTCTTATTAAAGCAAAAATGCAATATAATAAATTATCTTGGGACTCGGCCTGTAATTTTCTTCTCAAATTCAATGCAAAAATGTATCGTGGACGTAACAAAGCAGGAAGATCCCTAGCAAATTATCTTAAAATTAAGAAACAAAAATCTAAAATTGTTGCCATAAAGGATGATTCAGGGACTCTTCATCTTACAGATGCCAAGATACTCGACTGCTTCACTGACTATTATTCCTCTCCTTTACACTCCCGAAACCCATCCTTCTTCAGATCTTATTGATTCCTTTTTCTAAATATTCCCAAACCCCCTGATAGTTCCCTTGATCTTTCATCTCTTGATGTCCCTATATCTGAGCTAGAACTTATAGAGGCCTTAGCTCTCCTGCCCAAAGATAAAACACCAGGACCGGACGGTTTTACTGTTAGTTTCTTTTTGCATTTCAAAGCGTTTCTGGTTCCCCATCTCAAGTCACTGATCAACTCTTTTCTGCTTGCTGGTGAGGCGCAGGGTTCCTTCACGCAAGCGATGCTTTGTTTAATACCCAAGAAAGACAAGGACCCTTCACTGTGCAAGAATTATAGGCCCATTTCCTTAATAAACACTGACTGTAAACTTTATGCTAAACTCCTCGCCCTTCGCATCAATAAAGTTATTCCCAATCTAGTCAACATATATCAATCCGGCTTTGTCAAGGGACGTTCTATCACAGATAACTCACGTACTTTTCTTAACATCATACACTTAGCTTCAAGTATGATTCTCCTGTGGCTGCTATTACCCTGGATGCTGAAAAAGCATTTGATAGGGTTAATTGGGATTTTATATTTGGTGCTTTAAGATGGCATGGTTTCAGTCCCCCTATCATAAAATTTATACAACTTTTATATTCTGCACCTACCACCTCCGTCTGGGTAAATGGCTGTCAATCTCGATATTTTCCTCTTCTCAGGGGAACTAGACAGGGCTGTCCTCTTTCCCCCCTTCTCTTCATTCTTGCCCTCGAACCTTTCTTAGAAACCATTAGACGTTCACCACATTACACAGGGTTTCAATTTCATAACCTTGATATCAAATTTACTGCATATGCAGATGATATTCTGTTATTCATTTCTAATCCATCCGTTTCCTTGCCGACTTTCTTTTCCCTTCTACAGGATTACTCCAATGTCTCCGGTTATAAATTGAACATTGATAAATCTGAAATCCTGCCTTTAAACAAATTTTGTCTCCCCTCTATGTTCCTTGATTCCGGTTTTGACTGGAATTCTTCGCACATTAAATGTTTAGGTGTCCTTTATTCTAACAATATCAAAGAAATTATTAGAATCAATCATTCCGCTATTCTTAAGAAACTCTCGGCCCTCACTGATGGTTGGTCTCCACTTTTCCTTTCTTGGTGGGGTAGGCTGGCCACAATTAAAATGATGCTTCTTCCAATCATTAACTTTTATCTCTCTATGCTTCCTGTTTCTCTCCCTAATACCTTTTTCCGTACCATCAATAGTTCTTTGACCAAGTTTCTTTGGAATAATCGCAAACCTAGAATTTCATTGGCTCGTCTTCAACTTTCTAATGGACTGGGTGGGGTTAATTTTCCTAATCTCAGACGATATCATTCGGCTTTCACTCCTGAAACAAATTTGGACTTTCTTGTCTGACTCCACTGTTCCGCCATGTACAGTATGGAGTTCCTTAGAACAAGCTCAGTATTTTCCTTTTTCCTTTCTTTCCGCTACCCGTATTACTTTGCCTCCGAAACGCCTTTTCCTCTCCTACTTTCATTCATTCTAGGGCTCTCACTATCTCCTTGTGTGGTTTTAATCTTCCCCTGGCCGATCGTTCCTTATGCATCCCGCTTTGGTATAATAAACATTTTAAGATCAACAATCGTGCCTTATTTTGGAAGGATGCATTGACAAAGGCATTATCACCCCTGAACATTTGATGAAGGACGGGTCTTTTATGTCTTTTTCTGAACTCCAAACTCGATATGGTATCTCCTCTCTACACGCGCCTCACTATATTGTACTTAATGACGCCCTTACTCGTTTCTACTTTCAGGAAAACCCTACTGTTGCACTTAAACAATCGTCCCCTCTTTCTATTGATTCTATTGACTTTTCCACCCAATTTAAAGCTGCCACTATTTATAAGTTACTATCTCATTCTCCCAAGATTAGAGCCAAATCTACTTTGGAACTCTTATGGGAAAAAGACTTAGACCTTGACCTCTCTCTTCATACCTGGGACTCCCTCTGGTCAAAAATTCACACCACCTCAAATCTGCCAGCACCACACAGACCCTATACTATTTTTACAATAGATTATTTTTTACTCCTTATGACCTCTACAGATTTAAATTTTTGGATTCTCCTAAATGTTGGTCCTGTCCCAATGAAAGGGGGATTTTCTTCACATGTTTTTTCATTGTCCATTTGTTAAATCTTTTTGGTCACGTATTTGGTTGAAATTAAATGATATTTTATTATCTAATGTCCCCTTCCACATTACACATGTTTTTCTGGGCAGCTTTTCCCCTGCCTGGGATAATCATAGTAATGCTAGCAATTTTATTAATTTATTTTTAGCCATCTCGCTTCAGATCATTACCACTAATTGGAAGGATACCTCAAACATTTCATATCAAGCCTGGTGGAATTTGTTATGTCATCATCACAGACTGGACCGAGCTTATGCTACTTATACTGCTTTGTTGATTAAAAGAGATTTACTATGGTTGCCACTAACTACCTTTCTTTCCAGAGTACCAGACTGACTCCGCTTGTTGCATTTTAAATTGCTTTCACCATGTTTCTAATCTTGTTTTTAAATTTGACTTTGTTTGCATTACTTCTAGGACTCTTCTTTTCCTTCTCTATTTCCCCCTTCTCTCTTTTTCTTCTCTCTTTCCCCCTTCTCTTTTCTCTTTTCCTTAAAACCTCTTAAAAATGCACTTGCTCTTAGTACAGTTTTTGTCTACGAGGATACCGTTTTGATATTGCTCTTCATATCATGTTCTGTTTTATTCATATCCTCTCGCTACATGACTTTGTACTGATGTTTTACATTGTTTATTATTCCAATAAAGCATTCTAAACAGAAAAAAACAGAAAAAGCCAGTTTTAGCAGAACCCGTGCAGTGGTCCATAGATTCAAGATACATTCCAAGAGTTTGTCAGCCATACTCCTGAGTCCGCAAACTCTTGTAACCCAGTTTGGGCACCCCACTACAAGCTTGAGAAACAAACTTGTTTTGCGTACCCTGATTTCAGTCTGCCAACTCGAAAACTATATAACAGATGGAGGCAGCCCAATGGTGGGGCACATGCAGCAGGGGTAGTCGCTGTGTCAGTTTCTTCACAAGCTCTGCAGGGAACACAGGATGCTCATGAAAGTGCACAGCAGGAATTGGCATACCTCTGCAAACTTCCCTCTAAGCCTGCCCAAAAGGCAGGGCCTGCAGCCAACCCCGCTGCATCCTTCTAAGGGGTAGTGAGGACCTGTAGCCAACACTATTGCACACATTCAGAAGTCATAGTTTTTATTGACAGCGATGCATTAAGCAATAAAAAAACAAGAGTCTACATTTTTAAACTATGTTTTTAAAACTTGTGAAGTCAAAGAGTCTATATGGTGGCCTATGGACTTATATGTATGCAAGGGTTGCCAAATGTGCTTTGTAGTAGTTCCTTAGCAAGGACAAAGAGTATATGAATCACTTGAGGGAGGAGAAAAAAAGGAAGGTAGACCACAAACAGGTTTCGTACAGGATAAGGTGTTATTTGTAAGTAGTTGTAACTGCACTACAGTACAATTTTACTTAAAGTAACCATAACAACCAAGTGTGCGCTGAACTTGCTAGTGATGGTGAACAGCGCAGTGACACAGAGGTGAGGAAATGGCGTGAACGGCGAAAAAACAGTAAAAACAAGTAGTTATGTGGTCAATGATACACGGCAGATATATACAAGTTAAGTATTATGATTTAGACTGAGTTGATTGACCACATGAACGCCACGGTTTGCGCTGAGTTGTTGACGGCGTTTCGACCTGTTCAATTCCAGGCCATCTTCAGGACAATGGTTACTAAATCCAGTATAGTGCTGAAAGGTAATGCTGCAATAATCCAGACAATAGGGGTGAGGGCCGTAATACTCTGGTGAAGGCGGTGGTCCTACTGCCCGGACCTGAATATGCGAATGACTGTAGTTCTGGTGGAATTCCAAAAATCTCAGGAGGCAGGCTGGACCTGGATGCGAAGAGTCAGGATATCCAGTGTGGAAGAGAATAAATCAGAATGCAAGCGGGGAAATTAGCGTTGCACATGGACTCATAACGGACGAGTTAAGCATCTGGGTTCGCAGCCGAGCATGCTGTTGGAACTCCACCTGAACTACAGTCATTCACGTATTCAGGTCCGGGCACTAGGATACCTTCTACCTCCGAACATCAACTTCCCTTGTCGGAGTGCCCACAGTTGTCCCTCTTGGACCCTCTTGGACCCCCCACTTTGCCAGAGTATTACGGCTGCATAATCTGATGGTTTTTAACTAAATAATTGTTTATAGCTCAAATGGATCAAAACAACGTTCTCACTGCTGCACTTGTATGTTAAACTGCTATTAATGAGGCGAAAGCTTTGCAGAGACTGTTAGTATGAGTAAAAATGTCAAGATAATAAAGTATCAGAAAATTTACCACATTACGCAGCAGCCTTTCTTTGCTGCATAAGTTAGTCAACACTGCAACATAATTTTGTCCTCCATTGCTGCATAATTGCAGTGGCCCCAAAGCAGGCAGCACATGTTAAAAGTGCTTGTGCATGAAGCAGAGAGACCGTAAAGTTTGCAAAATTAGTGGCATATTTACGGGAAAGGTGGTGCATCGCAGCAAGTTACTTTGCTGTGCTACCCTGCGTCACAGGGAAAGGGCAGGAATGCACAATATTTATCCAATACGGTGCATTCCTGTTCTTTCCCAGGGCACTGGCGCTATTTCATCAGCCTAGCGCCAACGCAGGCACCCTTGCACCATGGTGCAAGGGTGCCTCCGTTGCAAGCAGGATTGTTTTTGTGCAGGAAGGGGCACCTTCTTGCACAAAAACATCTTGAGTGGCTTTTTCCTCTTTGTATGGGTGCTGTACATATAGATAGAGGAAGAAACGGAGAGAAATACGCCCTAAAAGAAAGGAAAGTTCACACCTTTAATTACGTGGACGATTTCCAACTGGTGTTTTCCATCAGTAACTCTCCTACATCCGTCCATGAATTCCAGACTACACATGCTGTTCATCCGCGACTGGATGAACAGCAACCATCTGAAGTTGAATCCAGATAAGACGGAAGTGATTCTCTACAAGAGGTCCTTTAAAACCCTTGGAGTCCCCGGTTCTGGCCTAAAGAGCTGGGACAGCCCCTATTCCTTCTATATCTGCCAAAACCCTAGAGTCATAATTAATAATGACCTCACAATGAAAACTCAAATAGGATCCGTAATCTCAACATGCTTTTTCCAACTAAGAAAAATAAGGAAAATTAGCAGGTTCCTTACACAGGAAGCAAAAATACAAGCAGTCCTGGCTATGGTGATATCCCATATAGATTACGCCAATTCTCTATACTTCGGCATCCCCGCTTATCTCACCCACCGTCTTCAACTAGATACAGAATCAGGCAGCCAGACTGATTCTTCAGGAAAACAGGCGTCAACATGTCACTCCTCTTCTAAGGAAGCTGCACTGGCTCCCCATAGCTCAGAGATGCGCCTTTAAGGTGGGGTGCATTATCTTTAAGTCCCTGAATGGTAGAAACCCCAAATTCATCGACCGCCTTATTGAAAGATACATTCCGACCCGCAACCTGCGATCTGCCCATATGCATTTCCTGACTATACCCTCCTTCAAACTGAAACGTTTTGGTGGAACAAGGTTCGCCACTCTAGGCCCCAGATACTGGAACTCCCTGCCTCTAGAAATCAGATCCTGCACAGACCTCATGTGTTTTCGTAGACTCCTAAAAACATGGCTATTTAGACAGGCATACGAGTAACATCTCAGACCCGCACCCTTAGAGTAGCGCAATGAAACCAATCTGGTGTACGTGCGCTTTATAAATAAAGTATAACATAACGTAACATAACAAATAAAGATATTTCGCCTTGTTGTGCCTCCCTTGGGGAGGCGTAAGATTTTGATGCAGTCCCAGGTTTACAAGTCTTTGTAAATCTGGGAATGCGTCAAAAACCATGTGAGTTGAGTGGGAACAACCACTGCAACGCCTCCCTTGTGCAGAGTAAGGCAAAGCAGCAATTTGCGCTGTGTTGCATTACTCCATATTTATGAGATCATTCGAAGCCATGCAAGGTGGCTTTGTGTGGCTTCATAAATATGACTTGGAGATATGCGTCATGCATTTACCACCTTCTGTGGTACAAGCATGACACAAGGCCCTCGTAAATATGCCCCTTAGTTTGGTGTTTGGCAAATCCTGCATTGCCGATCCCTGGTGAGTTGCACTACTACTGCTGGAACAAGGCCAATGGAGGCACCAATGGTTGGGCAGACTGGCCTCAAGGGTCCTGTGACCTCAGTGACAAAGTCTTTGCTGATCTAGGGTGTGCTGCTTCATAGGCCTGCCTGCAAGACTGGAGGTGAACTCAAGTATGGATTGTGGTGGACAGGGCTTCAAGGTTAACCCACACTGGCCTCCGGTAGGGTCCACTTGCTGGTGCTAAGAGACCAGGGCTTCTATGGTCTAGCGGGGCCTTCTAATGTCTAGAAGGGGAATGTGCTCTCTCAGGACAGTGGTCTGGTGGACTGGTCATGAAGCCTGATCCTCGTTCCCTGGTTCCAAATTTGGTAGCTCTGGCCATAGTGCTGCATCCTCTCCCACCCTGAACACCTTTCTGCCGCACTGAGAGAAACTTGCACTGCCTTCAGCTACAATCCAATTGTGCCCCGTTATAAACACCTGGATGTGACAATTCTAATTATGCACGGCCTGAAAAAAGTAACAACATCCTGGAAAAAGCAAACACTCACAGGCAATGCAAGTTTATGTAAGGCATGCGAAATATAAGCAGAAACGACATGGTTACCTTAACGCTTTTACACTCATTGTTCAGAAATCAATGAGTGTTTTTTCCCTCAGACGTTCAGGACATGAATACAGGGCTCCTCCTGTACACAGGTGTGCCTTTGTTGCACTCGTGGACAGCAAGGAAGAGATTAAGCAGGGCTCAGAAGATAAAGGGACTCTTCAGGAAAATCTGATCTGACTCACGGAAACCCACAAGGGCTCCTCTACATTCATGTCAGCCAGCTAGCTGCTCAAACACTGACATTATATATTCAAGTGTCCTGCAAAGGATACCTTTTGAACTGTCCAGCTTGGCTAACTCTACTACCCACAAAAAAACTTGACAGAGCTCTTGAGATTAAAAGTCAAAATTATATTTTTATTCGAGAAGTGAAGGATACATCCAACTTTATTTTTTGTGGTGACACAATGGTATGTTAGTGATGCTGTAAGCGTTGCTAAAAAAATTCATAAACCTAAGAGGTCCCAAAGGCAAGACCTATTGGCTTTGCCAATGCTCGTTTAGATTCTCATTTGCTAAATAGGGAACTTTTAATTTGGTGCCAGACAGGGCCGAACTGGGAAGCCAAAGCAGCCCTGGCAAATTTTGTCCATCCCCTGTACGGTGTGTTGCGAGCGAACGCAGCAAGCGAGCCTGACCACTACAAAGGGGAGAGGGTGTTCTCGCCCCAAGAAAAGTTTGGAAAAAATTACATAAATGGTGCATTCTACAACACATTTTATTATATATTCAACTATATTAGCTTTTAGAGCACAGTAAATGATGACCTTACGGCGCACCAGGATATGACAATCTTGTTGGGGCTCTTCAATGATTCCCTCACTATCACCCTCCAACACTGCCCCTCATCTCTCCATAGCCCCTTTCACATGTATTTTGTTTGTTTTATTGCGCATCTCATACCAGTGTAGGGACTTGGAGCACTTTACATCATGCACACATACAGAGACAATGAATCATACGTGTGTAAATCAGTGTTTAGAAAATGTTATACAAGACAAAAGGGACTACAAGGTGTAGGATTCACATGCCATCAATTCTGGTAGGCATGTTTAAAGATCTGGAGAAGCACAACGCGAGGATTCAAAACGTAACACAGTGGTTGGATTTACTAACAAGAATGTATGTCTACCCAAACAAACCCATTTTAGCAGTATAAGGATAATGAAAGACTGCGGAAAGGATGCGGTCTAACGGCTAGGGCAGTCGACCTCAAATCTGGGGAACTGGGTACGAGTCTCGGCAATGACGCTCAACATCTTATGATTTTTGGCAAATCACTTAATCACCTCGTGCCTAACATAAATGAATGTGTCCGTCTGTAAAGCAACTGTTGCTCATGTAAAGCGCTCTGATACCAGAAACCTTCGGGTCAAGTTCGCCCTATACAAAACACTGGGGGAAAAAAAAGAAAAAGCTTCCAAACCTGCACCAAGCAGTTTGCATGGAGCTCTTTGTTGGCAGGTCATATCTCAAGGTGTCAGATTTATTACGATTGTGAGTTATGCACTGCAAGTAACTAAGGGATCTCTGTGACAAAAGCAGTAACCCACTGAGCTATGCACATTAAATACAGTGCTGTGATCTGTATGGTACACGTTCTTTGCAGCAGGCATATTAACCCTCGGTGCTACAATAGATGAGTCAAAACTGGCAATAGATACTACTCTGATCTCTCTCCAACAGGAAGATCAACCACCAGAGATATTCATTTTGACTCTTTTATTGTTGCCTGAAAACTGCTGGGTTTACAAGGGACTCTGCAGTGATTTGTGTTTTTGAAAGTGAAAATGTAGTCATTGTGCTGGACAGCCCTGCTGGTTTTGTTACTGGGGGCCGGTTTTGCAGCCCCCAGTAACAAAACCTTCCTCCCACCCCTCCAGCCTCCTGCCTGATGCCCAATACGCCAGTCCGGCCTTGGTGACTGGGCCTATATGTTTTCGCAGTCCGACCCTGGATGTGGTCCAGAAGGTGCTCGGGTGTCACAGAACTTGACACCTCGGGCTGCTTTTATGTTATATCCTTAAAAAAGGTCAACAGTATTTAAAAAAAAGACCACATCCCCGAACACAGACAGAGCAGCAGTACACATTTTATAAAATAAAATAAGGAAAACAGCTGATAAGACATTAAACGTTTTCTACAGTTATTTAAAAAAAGAAGCGCCAAGGTTTGGGCACAGCCTGCCACGAATTCCACAGAGTCCTCTTCCTTTCCTTGTGGCGTCGTCAGTCTGGGTGAGTCCAAAAATAAAGGGCAGATGAGGTCAAGGGCGGGGTCGCCAATGCATCCTGATGTGACCATTGTATTGCTCACTAAATGAGGTGTAAATCACACTGTAGCAGCCGGGCCTCATTGTTAGCCGTTTTTGCGTGCTGATTGATTGCTCCTACAGTTCAACACTGCTCCTACAGTGTTGTGTAGTAAACTTACCACATGTTGCTGGGCAGGCCTCTGCCTACAGATACAGAGGGGAAGGGGGAGGAGGTCCTGACAACTGCAGAGGCCTTACTCAATGTGCACCACCCAGTGCTGGATGATCCCGTAATTTTTTTTACATTTGGACAATTCCTGCCGTCCTGGGACGCATTTTTAAAATGAAGAAGTAGGGGAACAGACTTTGTTAAATTTAAAAAGTCGGGCCACGCTGTGCCCTTCCGATCCAGCCCCTTCGACCACTGCTTTAAACCCCCACAACCACAACCCTGGCATACATGCTATCTCTGCCTGCCTGATGCTGCTGGAGTTTCCGCGCAGTGCTTTGCGGCGGACCGAGGAGCTGCCTGAACCGCGGGGCAGCCTTGCGTAAAATAGCAGCCCTCAGATTGAGGGCTTTGGAGGAGAAGTAGCTGCACAGGTGCCAGAGCCGCAGGAGGCCTCGGTACCACTGCTCGGGAGTGCAGGGAGAAGTGCCGATGCGGACCGAATAGGACTCGTAGCGGAGTGGTTGCTGCAGGTGGCATACGTGGGACAGCGCTGATTACAGCAGGAACAGGTGAGTTGTCTGAGCGCTCCTCACGGGCAACCAGGCGATTAATCAGCCTGCACGGAGGACCCCGGCTGGATGGCTCTGCTCGGCGAGAGGCCCACCTTGCCCGTATGAATCACAACGGTGCTCCCCTCCCCAGACGGCCCATTTGTGAACCTCCTTTTTGGGACGGGCAGTCCTTTGGTAGTGGACCCCACTGGATGGGACCTATTTCATCAGCCTTTAGATTGCCACCTGGTGGATCCGCCAACTGTCCTCAGGCGTCACCTCCACCTGCTTGCCCACTAATGCTGCTCGGGTGGGCTGGGTGCCCTGAGAACCGACACACTGCTATGGGCTTGCCCTGAAGGCCTCGGCTGCTCGTGAAGCGGGCCACAGAACATCTGTTTTTGGGGCCACTGCTGGGAGGAGACATGGAAAGGAACAAGCTCCTGCCGCCAGTGCAGCTAAAGACAAAGATTGATTGATATACGACCTCCCTCACCGGGGGGGGGGGGGCACATGGGCCGCCTTCCAGAGTCGCAGCGGAACCATGAGCCCTCTGACCGTGCTAAGATTCTTCAAGCCATCCAGGACACAAGGGATGCGGTGGAGACCAAGCTGGGTGAAGTTGTGGTAGATGTCTCACTCCTGCGATAAGACCTTGGTAGCGTTGCCAGCCGGGGTACGGAGACGGAGGGCCGGGTGTCCTCAGCGAAGGGTGATGTGGCCACCCTTAAAAAACAGGGCTCAAAACTACTCTCAGCAACGATGATCATTTAAGAACGTGCTGCAGATGCTGAGAACAGTTCACGCAGGAACAATCTTCGATTTGCTAGGTTCCCAGAGAACATACCCTCTTCTGACATGGAGCGCTATCTGGAGCGGTGGCTGCGGTTCTGGATCCCCAAGGACAAGCTGTCATCCTGGTTTGTGGTGGAACAAGCATTTCAACCCCTGGCCGGGAGGCCAGCTCCCAGGGCCTGCCACGCCCACTGATTGCCCGGATCCTTTACCATTGCGACAAAGATACCATACTGTGGGAGGCCAGGAACCGCCTGACCTTCGCTTTCAGGACTCATGTATTATGATTTTTCCTCCCTACACACAGGCTGCCCAACAACATTGATGCTCCTTTGATGAGATCAAACAAAAACTCCATGCCTTTAATCTCCAGTATACGCTAAATTTTCCTGGAAAGTTAACATTGATCTTTAACTCTACAGCACACTTCTTTTAGACTCTCAAGCAGGCCTGTGAGTGAGCAACAGAGGGGAGAGACTGGACTGCATGGAGAAAAGGAAGACTCCAGGCCAAGGGTTCCAAGGAGCGCTCTCCGACTGAGCCTACATGCTCCAAGGAAGAAAAACACGATCCCATAGTCACCATGCTCATACATACACTCGCCCAGGCTCCTCTGGCTCGGATACAGAGACCCCGGCCACTGGTGGAGACAACGAGGCTACGAAGCCCATGAGAACGCCTGAGCTCTTTGGCTCCCAGTCTGGCAAACAAACAAACCCACCATGATGCTCCGTAGGATTTTGCTGCTCCTACTTGGTGGCGAATCACCCACCGGGGGGGAACAGTGATATTCTTACAATGTGCTATTCATCAGTGCATCACCCGCCAGGGGGGTAACAGTGATATTCTTACAATGTGCTATTCATCAGTGCATCACCCGGGGGCGGGGGTGGGGGTATAACAGTGATATTCTTACAATGTTCTATTCATCAGTGTTGGTTTTGGCAGGTAATCCGGCAAAAGCTGAGTTTTATGTTTGAGGTTGCGTTATCTATATGTTTAGGGCAACAGATGCTTCAGGGTTAGAAGCATGGGGAGGTGGGCAGTTGAAGGGAAAGGGAGTTACATTAGTTTGTATTGGTTTTCTTCTACAGCTTTTCAGACACAGACGCCACAATCTCTTGCCCACTTTGTCTGATCCTGCTGGTGCCTGTGGTTTGAAGCACCAGCACTCTGACGGAGTGCTGACCCGCCTGCCCGGTAGCAGTTTCCACCTATCGGGCCTGCTGCTTGCATGACGGAGGTCCAGGTCATGTCCTGGAATGTAAAGGGTCTACTGGACCGCATCGAGCGTACAGCAGTTCTCTGGTACGCCAATCGCTTCACCCCTGCTGTACGGATGTTGCAGGAGACCCACTTAATGGGCGACACTGCCCATTCCTACAAAGATAAGCATCTGACCGGGTTTATCATTCGGGGGTTTCCTGGAATGTCTTGGGGCACTGCCATTCAGCAATGAAAAAGGATTCCCTTGGCAGAGACCAACACACACTTAGATCCCTTTAGGATGTACATCGGGATCGAGAGTCTGTTTGAAGGCAGACACTATAATGTGAGCCTATGTACCAAATTCGTTGCTCTCCCTCACACTGCGCTCCTTGACCAAAACCCTGCAGTTTTCCACAGGGCACCAACAATATTGGAAGGGATTTTAATGCAGTCCCCCACCCAGAACTTGATTCTTCTGGCCATCCAGGGGCAGGGTGGAGGGCCCGGTCCCGTCACCTCCACACCTGGATGAACTTCCTTCGGCTCTGTGTGATGCGTAGAGGGCATGGCACTACTGGGATTCTGTGTACACTCACTTCTGCACCCAATAAGACAGCATTGCATATTGACCTCCTGCTACTCCTGACCACAGACGCCCTGCAGCTGTCCAGGGTTGACACCTTCCAAGAGGGATATTTGATCACACACTATTCATTCTGTGGATGAGGTTCCCAGAGTCAACTGAACGACCTATGTGGTGCTTGAACGCTTGGTACCTAGTCACCCCAAACTGTTCTGAATATATAGAATCCGAGCACCAATCCCACTTTGAGACTAATTGGGGATCGGTGACCTCGATGGGCACCATCTGGGTGGCCAGCAAACCCATAATTAGATCGCTAGTGAAAGGGTATATTCGGAGCAAGGAGAGAGAGAAGCTGGCTCAAATTATTGCCTTAGAGATCTGCATCCTCACATTGGACTTCAGGCCCTCACAAAGGCCTCAATGGATTTCATCCGCCGCCTGGCAGTGGAAAGGACATTGGTGAAACAAATCTCATTAGAAGAGGCCCAACAGTGTTGGAGGGCAACAACCCGGCGGGTGTATGAGCATGGAGACAAGTCCGAGAATCTCCTTTACTAGCTGGCCACAAGGGAGATGACCTCCAGAGTGGACCCCCGAGTCACTGACCCTGAGAGATGCCACAGCGCATGCAGGCCTGCTATAGTTTAAGTGTTTGCTGATTACTACAGAGCTGTATGCCAAAAGACCAAGACCCCAAGCTCCTGAGTGAGCTCTACCTGCCCTAGATCCCCTGAGCACTCGCCCATGAGTTGGACCAGCTGATCAAGCCGAAGAACTTGAAGAAACTGATGCAGCTCTGTCAAATATGCCCTCTGGTAAGACTCTGGACCCAGATGGCTTGCCCATTGAATACTACCATGCATTCTATAGTATGCTGGCCCCCCAACTGCTGGCATGTACACTGAAGCCCGGGGGACAGGCGATTTTCCCCCGGAGCTGCACACTGCCAAAATAGTGACAATTCCTAAAGCGGGACAACCCCTGAACCACTGTGCCTCACATAGACCCATCTCCCTTTTTAATTCCGACATTAAAATATTTGCAATGGTCCTGGCTAATCAGCTATAATGGACTCTGCCCTACCTTATCCACCCAGAACAGTGTGGCTTTATGTTAGCCTGCAGCACCTGACACTGCATTCACAGAGTCCAGATGGCCCTTTCCCAAACGCACCAACTTTAACACCCTTCGGCCCTACTTTTAATACATTTTCAGAACGGCTTTATGGTCCTTTCTAAGTACCGTTCTAGAGCCTGCTGAGCTGGGGACTCATTAAGCTTTTGTATTCTCTCCACTGGCACAGGTTCAGATAAATTGGACCCTTTCATCCACCTTTCCTATCTGCAGAGGGACCCGACAGGGCTGCCCCCTCTTCCCCTTCTCTTTGCTTTGGCAATTGATCCTTGGTCCCTTCCAGAGGTCATATGAGTGGTTTTCTCAGTTGGAGGGTGGCACTCCGATTCACGGGATGGCCCTACAAACTCACAGGCATGACTCCTCTTTGGCAGGAGACATGGTTGCACCCCTCAAAGGGGCTGGCTGGGTTCGCCAAATGTGACAGAATTGGAATTACCCTTCTTAGGGATGTGTGGTCAGGAAATTGTATTTAATCGTTTCAAGAAATACAGGAACATTATCCCCTCTCCTACACCTAATTTCACAAGTACATACAATTGTGACACGCTCTCACATCCAACATCCCCACAGGGACAACCATTCCTGATCTAGCCCCTTAAGCCTAACCCGTTGACTGTTTAGCTCACCAGAGACTTAATCTCACAGATCTACCGATCCCTGGTCATCAACGCCTGAACCAGTTGCAGAAACTGAAGCGGAGCTGGGGGGGGCCTTCAGTGCCGCCACGCTGATTTATTGCAGCCCCTGGCCATTTCTATGCATAGCCCAATCCGAGGCCTTGGTATCATGTCAATCTTCTCTGGCAGACCCCACGTTTTCTCAGTTATCACATGCCTGAGTGATGTCACCGGGTGGCCTCGACCCTTAAGTTTGAGGCCTATCATGATTGTGAGACCCAGCTCCCATAGCGCAGTTTACAGTTTTCATATTGCAGATGCAGTGGCCCAGTACGAACATGAAATCATCCCAACAGCGAGGGATCTGGAGCTGCAAGACATCAGACTCTGCAGCAGAAACTGGTATTTGTTTTCACACTTTGTAGAAAATTGAAGCTTGGTGTGGAGGAGTACTTAAAAAAATAAAATCATTTACATTCAGCCAATCCCAAGGGACTGCTAAAGGCCACAACTGGATTTTCAATGGAAATGTCCGCTTTCTTCCCCATTTCTTTTACATCTAGGGCATGCCACAGATGAATTTTGAAGGGAAATAGGTGCATGCTTGATCCATGCCAGAAAAGACAAATATGGAAAAGAGTAGACATTTCCCCTATCAGCTAAAAAAAAAAAAACATTCAAAAACAGTCTCTGGGACGGTCTGCTTATGTTTCATTTCTCGAACAGGGCCAAGCTAAACATACAGCTGAAGATTCAGATGCCGCTCCTACCAAATTTTTCACAACTGTTTTTTGTGAAATGCAAATATGGGTCATTGCTTCCAAAAGATGCTTATATTGAAATATGAAGCAAAACAAAAATGGTGTTGGAGACCCATCAGTGGGGTTGGCAGATTCTGGACTGAAACGTGAAGTAATATTATTAATCCCCTTCTCAGTACAATGTCTTCAACTGGCTTACTTTTCTCCCTTGCACCCCTGTCTTATCCTAGTATCTCCCTCAAATGTAGCTCATACTTTGTCCTTCTTTCCTGTCCACACGTTTTCTCCCCTAAAGTACGTTTGGAATCTCCTTGATGCGTCATCTTTGCTTTCCCTGTCCCTCCCATCATTCCTCCTTTCCCTTACATTGTCCTTAGATTGTACCTTCTTTTACCTAGTCTTCCCACTACTAATACTGTTACAATCTGCCCTCTCTTTTATCCATGTAGCATTCTGTTTACCTTGAAGTGTGAGGCGTGGATGGGTGAACTTGACTATGCAGACTGGAGAGAGTTCCTGATGGCCTCTTGGGAACTCACCATCTCCACGCACCTCAGACTGGTCCAGCTTAACTATCTCCACTTAATTTATATGACTCCACAGTGACTTCAATGGGCAGGCAGGAACCCACAGGCAGACTGTTTCCGCTGTTCCTCTTTGGACTCAGACGTCTTCCATATGGGATGGACCTGTCCTGTGCTGTCACGGTACTGGTGACAGAGAGGGTGTGAACTTTCATTGGTCGTGGACAGACCAATAGAACTCTCACCCACAGCTGCTCTTCTGGGCCGCCTGGAGGGGATGGGGGGACCAAGACTGGAATATATATTTAATGGGGTTGCTACACAGATTGCCAAACGAGACACTGCCCGGAAATGGAACGCCAAGAACAGTCCTTCGCTGACCATGTGGCAGGCAGGGCTGGATTGGTGTGCCAGCAGGAACAGTCCATTTCGGCCGCCAGAGACTACCACATAAACATGGGAGGGTTTGGGGTAAATGGTGGGAGTATTATGGTTTGGGCTCGGATGATTGTTCAAGCTGATCTAGCGACAAAAAGTGCTGTCTTTGAAACAATAGATGTGACTGTACTGTCATTGTGTTCGAGAATAAAATTTGGTTATAAAAAAAATGCTGTAATGTTCACCAGCGTAATCAATTTTGTATCAGATTTGCCATAGCTACTGAAAGCGTGATAAAAAACACAAGTAAACTACTACTACATTGCATATGTTGGCATGTGTGTGATTTTTGTTTGTGTGAATGATCAAATTAACGTCTTATAAATAGAAGCAACAAATACCATAGGCACAGAAAAACATTTAATCTAAAAATTAAAAATATTGAAAATAAAACAGCTTACCTGCTATGATGTCATCCATTTGCTCGAGGGCTGCTTCAAGCATGTAACTAGCATCAGAAGCCATGATGTGAGTTTGACTTTTGTCAAGCCTATAAGGCACCTATTTTGTTAAAAAAAAAAAAAAGAATTACATTGCTATGTTATCTTTCAAACAGTGTAATTTAACTAAAATGAAAATGTGTTTTTATTTACAATGTAATGCTCTGTATCAATGTTTACGCTCAAAAGCATGGGCTGCACCTTGATATGTTTGCCCTTGATGAATTAGTCCCAAAATCCATTTGTCATTTTCATATTATGAATTACACGTCACAATATGTTTTTCAGTGGATCCTTTGTTAACAATATTCTTAGACAGATAAACTCAACTAGCATTCATTTCAGTGGCCACTGGCTGACATGAGTCCTGTACTATCACACAGACAGTGCTATAACTTGTTCCAAATTTCAAAGCCCTTTGTATTCTGACATTTCCTGATATTTCAGGTACGTTATATCAACTTATGGGGCTTATTCTCTGACTGTAGAATAAATGCTAGCATATCATTACTAATACACATTATTACCTTTATGTTTTCATCTTAAAAAGTAATTCAAGTTAAGAGTCTCTTTTTTGTTACGGACTTAGCCAAAAAGCTGCACAAGTAGAATATATAGAAAGGACAGCTGCGAACACTTCTTACTCAGTTCAATGAGTAAAATAAAATAACAACCATTGGCAAAGCCAATAGGTTGTGCCTTCAGAATGTGAGTGCCAAGAGACTGATTCAGAAATGCTTGTTTGTAAAGCATTTTCAAACAGGGAAAGAAAGTAACATTTCACAATACTAGAGGAAAAGCAAATACATCTCAAGGTATCTCAAAACTGAACAATTAATTCAATATTTTCAATCTTTATAAATGGCATGGTTTATTTTTTCACATTTTAAGCAAGAGTGAGTACAGCAGCCATGGCTTTTCCATTAGGGTGTTCGGGCTCTGCCCTTCCCTAATTTGTAGCCCTAAATCTAACATTTCCAATCACAATCTGCCATGTCATGTTTTTTTTATCATGAATTGTTCATGCGTGGCCTCCCCCTCAACCTTGGAAGAGGTTAGGAAGGCACGCACTTTAAGGCAGCCCCAACGCATGTGCTTCTCTAAGGCACTAACACAGTGGCAGCATGAGATAGGACTTACCTTTGAACAGCACATGGTACTAAGTAAGCGGAGCTGGGGGGGGGCCTTCAGTGCCGCCACGCTAATTTATTGCAGCCCCTGGTCATTTCTATGCATAGCCCAATCCGAGGCCTTGGTATCATGTCAATCTTCTCTGGCAGACCCCACGTTTTCTCAGTTATCACATGCCTGAGTGATGTCACCGGGTGGCCTCGACCCTTAAGTTTGAGGCCTATCATGATTGTGAGACCCAGCTCCCATAGCGCAGTTTACAGTTTTCATATTGCAGATGCAGTGGCCCAGTACGAACATGAAATCATCCCAACAGCGAGGGATCTGGAGCTGCAAGACATCAGACTCTGCAGCAGAAACTGGTATTTGTTTTCACACTTTGTAGAAAATTGAAGCTTGGTGTGGAGGAGTACATAAAAAATAAAATCATTTACATTCAGCCAATCCCAAGGGACTGCTAAAGGCCACAACTGGATTTTCAATGGAAATGTCCGCTTTCTTCCCCATTTCTTTTACATCTAGGGCATGCCACAGATGAATTTTGAAGGGAAATAGGTGCATGCTTGATCCATGCCAGAAAAGACAAATATGGAAAAGAGTAGACATTTCCCCTATCAGCTAAAAAAAAAAACATTCAAAAACAGTCTCTGGGACGGTCTGCTTATGTTTCATTTCTCGAACAGGGCCAAGCTAAACATACAGCTGAAGATTCAGATGCCGCTCCTACCAAATTTTTCACAACTGTTTTTTTGTGAAATGCAAATATGGGTCATTGCTTCCAAAAGATGCTTATATTGAAATATGAAGCAAAACAAAAATGGTGTTGGAGACCCATCAGTGGGGTTGGCAGATTCTGGACTGAAACGTGAAGTAATATTATTAATCCCCTTCTCAGTACAATGTCTTCAACTGGCTTACTTTTCTCCCTTGCACCCCTGTCTTATCCTAGTATCTCCCTCAAATGTAGCTCATTCTTTGTCCTTCTTTCCTGTCCACACGTTTTCTCCCCTAAAGTACGTTTGGAATCTCCTTGATGCGTCATCTCTGCTTTCCCTGTCCCTCCCATCATTCCTCCTTTCCCTTACATTGTCCTTAGATTGTACCTTCTTTTACCTAGTCTTCCCACTACTAATACTGTTACAATCTGCCCTCTCTTTTATCCATGTAGCATTCTGTTTACCTTACCTCCTCTACACACTTCTCACTTTCCATCCTATCTTCCTCTGTGATTCCTACCCTGCCAAGTGGTGCCAACCAAGTCCTGTGGATCCAGCAGAACTGATGCATCTCCTCTACTGCACAGCGCAACCCTGAGCAGAACTGAAGTATTGTCTCTGTTGCGTTGACTTTCCTGTCGCAAGGAGTTCACATCGCTCTATCAGCCGGCAGCCGGCGCATCCCTGACACATTCCCTCACATTGCAATTCTCACACCAACAATAGCCTCGATGACTGCTTCGCATTGCAAGCCCCACAGCTTCTTCAGAACCAGCCGGCGTGCAATGCATCCTTGATGCAGGACTTCGCATTGCAAATCGCGTGTCGAATGCCTCCTCGACGATGACACAGAACCTTGCATCAGAGCCTTGCAACTACTCAGATCCGACACTGCGCGACACATCTCCGACCCGGACCTCGCATCGATTCGGTTGCATGAAGCATCCACGGGACTCTGCAACTCTTCGCAACCAGGGTTTAAGGTACTCTTGTTCAGCAGGCCTAACTGGATCCCTATAGCCAGCCCACGTTCCATTGTGGTTGGCCTGAACTTGTGACTTTATCCTGGTCTAGCGCCACCTGATATCCACAGTTGGCTCTTTGGTGCCATTTTTACTGAAATCTTTAAACTTGCATATCTCCGGTTCTACGGATTGGATTTATCGTTTTGGTCTTGATTTATTTATTAAAATGTACTCTTTTTCGAAATTGGTGTGGGATTTTTCTTGTGTTATGTTTTCAATGTATTACTGTTTGAAGTGCTGCATAAATACTTTAAGTGTTACAGCAAACAAATGATGGACGGAATGCTGACAATGCAAACATTCTCCCCCAGTCAAAAGATCTGGGTTAAATCCATCGTTCTTTTGCCCACTACGCCACCCCAGTTTGGACCCAGCCATATGCAAATCAGTCTTGACCCTGTGCCCCATGTAAACAGTCCAGACCGAACTGCTAGGCCAGGTCCTCCCTGGACCGGAAACAAGCATCCTGGGACCGGTTTCAGGGTATGTCACCCTTCTTCAGCCAGGCTAGCTTGAATCCAGTGGCACAGTGAGCAAGGGACCCACGTCTGGGCATACCCATCCCACTTAGGGCGAAAAGTGTTACAGCAAACAAATGATGGACGGAATGCTGACAATGCAAACATTCTCCCCCAGTCAAAAG
Source organism: Calotriton arnoldi (assembly GCA_963921515.1). Taxonomy (NCBI): domain Eukaryota; kingdom Metazoa; phylum Chordata; class Amphibia; order Caudata; family Salamandridae; genus Calotriton; species Calotriton arnoldi. The sequence continues at coordinate 2,257,674 of CAWUFW010000497.1, forward strand.
ATCTGGGTTAAATCCATCGTTCTTTTGCCCACTACGCCACCCCAGTTTGGACCCAGCCATATGCAAATCAGTCTTGACCCTGTGCCCCATGGGAACAGTCCAGACCGAACTGCCAGGCCAGGTCCTCCCTGGACCGGAAACAAGCATCCTGGGACCGGTTTCAGGGTATGTCACCCTTCTTCAGCCAGGCTAGCTTGAATCCACACATTACACATTGCCTCTAAGTTAAGCCCGACTGCAGGGTTTCACCCCTCCTCAACCAGCAACCCAATTTCTTAAAAAATCCATTAGAAGAAACAGAAGTTCATGAAAGTCTACACTTCATTTGTTTTCACTCTTCGGGTTCTGTGGGGCAAATACAGCGAGAGTAAAAGCAACTATTTTCTAACAGAAGTACATCTTTTGTTGTACATTTATTGCGCATCTAAAAGTACAACAAAGCCCATACTTAACTGTTGTGTTATCTGAGGCTACAATACATTTGCACATTATTTATCAAACATGAAGTTCGCAATGATGCAGACTTACTGTCCTGCCTTCAGCAAAAGCATAGTAAAATTAAAACAGTAGGAAGAGGATTTGGCCTTATGGCAAGAGTTACTGACTTTGGAACTGGGGAATCAGATAAGAGTCTGGCGTTAGTTCAATATCCTGTGATTCTGGGCAAATCACTTAATTTCCCAGTGCCTAAAACTGAATGTGACCTTGTGTAAAGAAACTAGTGTTAATGTAAAGCACTCCAATACCTTTGAGCCAACTTTGCACTACATAAGAGTGGAGTAGTGTGGCTTAGAGTGGAGTAGTTTGGCATAGAGTAGAATAGAGGAGAGTAAAGTGGAACAGAGCGGAGTAGCATAGAGGGGAGTGGTGTGGAGAAGAGTGGCATGTCAGAGGGGAGTAAAGTGGCCTAGAGTAGAGTGGCCTAGAATGGAGTGTCGTAGAGTAGCATAGAGTGGTGTAGAGGGTCATAGAGTGGAGGGGAGCAATCAGTCAAAGAGTGGAGGGGCATAGAGTGTCAGAGTGGAGAGGCGTGGAGGGGCATTTAATGGAGGGGCGTATAGTGTTGTTGAATGGAGGAGCGTAGAGTGTCCTAGAGTGGATGGGTGTAGATTGTCAGAGTGGAAGGGTGTAGAGTGTCAGAGTGGAAGGGTGTAGAGTGTCGTAGAAAGGTGGGGCAAAGAGTGGCATAGAGTTAAGTTGCATAAAGTGGTGTAGAGTGTTGTACAGTCGTGTGGCATAGTGTGTTATGGAGTGGCATAGTGTGTTATGGAGTGGCATAATGTGTTGTGGAGTGGCATAGAGTGTGCGGAGTGGCATAGAGTGTTATAGAGTGGAGTGTCATTGATTGGCAAAGAGTGTTGGGGAGTGGCTTAGAGTGTTGTAGAGTGGAGTGGCATAGAGAGTTGTAGAGTGGAGTGGCAGAGTGTTGTAGAGTGGAGTATCAGAGTGGCATAGTGTTGCAGAGGGGCACAGTGTCAGAGTGGCATAGTGTCCGAGTAGCATAGTGCTGTAGATGGCATAGGGTTGTAGAGTGGCATAGTGTTGTAGAGTGACACAGTGACAGAGTGGAGTGTTGTAGAGTGGAGTGCCATGGAGTGGAGTGCTGCAAAGTGTCGAAATGTCGTAGAGTGCTCAAACCTGCGAACCTACTCGCCATGACGCACAAGGACTGGCACCTAATTCTACACATGCTTGGCGCAGCTAAACAAACTATAGCGTTATACTGGAAGAAGGCTGAAGCACCCCCTGTGAACGTTTGTTTCACCCGTTTGTGGCATACCATGGCAATGGAGCTATTCACTGCGCAGCTTCAGCTCCGCGACACCAAATTCACGAAAACTTGGCAACCATTGGTAGATTATTTTTGCAAACTCGATCACACCCAACTCCAGCCCCCGAGGCTTTGGGCTTTACACCTCTTTGAGGACAACATACTCCCCTCTGAAGCGGACAGACTCTGTGGGCCCAATAGGGATACTGCTTAATCTCCGCTCTGCATGGTACTGGTCATTTGCGTTGCCATGACTTCCCTCGGGTCCTTCTCCACACTTGGTTCCTCCATTCACAGGGGCTTTGTTCGTTGCTGTGGGACATTACGCTCACCCCGCTTACACCTCGCGTAGCTTCTCTCCACTAACGGGTCCCACCACCACTTAGTCCCTCCTCACATGTTGGATGCTTTTTTTCTCCCAGAGTAATGTCCCTCTATTTATGACAGATTTGGAATATGCCATTGCTTTGCCTTCTGTGTTTTAATTTGCTGATATTCCCGAGTTGTTAATGATGCGTCCTTTCCTTCCCTGGTCTTCTTTTTCTCTTTTTTCTTTTCTTCTACTTTCGTCCTCTTCATGATATTTTGATTGTTGTATTGTTTTGATTTGTATTTTCAATAAAACAGATTTGAAGCAAAAAAATGTCGTAGAGTGGAGTGTTGTAAAGTGAAGTGTTGTAGAGAGGAGTGCCGTAGAGTGTTGCAGAGTGGAGTGTCAGAGTAGACTGATGTAGAGTAGGATGAAGTAGAGTAGAATGGTGTAGAATGTCGTAAAATGAAGTGGCATAGTGTGAAGTGGTACTCACTTTGTAGCATTCCTACGTTCCTGCGCCCAATCAATCATCATTTATTTTATTTTCTCATTTCTAGTCAATTACTTTGAATATTTATGTCTATAGTTCCTCGCTCTGTTAACCACAAAACATACAGCTAATCAGCTTTAAAGTTATTCTGCTCTAGACATGTATTATCTATCTGAGCCCAACATGTGCCCCAGATCTGTCCTTGGAAGGTTGAGGGAAATCTCACCAAGTGTGACTGACAGAAAAGTAATGTACCAGTATGAACATACAAATAATCCTGCAGTCGCTCCTTTTTGACCCTTCCCACTCAAATTTGTTCAAACTAGAAGAGGTTTCAGATCAAAACTTTGTGTAACTTACCATTTTAGCAATTAATCGTAATAGGTTTTTAGATATAGACAATGAAAAAAACGTTTATGGGAAGTTGAAATTGTACAGGACCACTCGTTTGATCCGCCTATTTTTCTTCATATTCCTAGATTACAAAAGCCTTTGGAAAAGGTTTGTATTTAATGAAATGTGCAGCAATCTTCATTGTTTGACCTAGCCAGAATAGTGGAGTTACCCAACTATATAACGTTATTAATTATCCATATGTGGTGTGTTTCACCAGAAGGGTGAACTTATGGTACAATAGGAGAATTCCAGTTAATAATGAATTTTAGGAATTGAAACGTTATTTGCACAAGACACATCTGCTCATAACGTGTTATCAAATGTGTTGGGTTGAAATAGATGTGCCTTTATTCCATACATGTGCATTTTACCAATGGCCTGCTTGCAGTCACTCTTCTCAAAAGCTACAATCCAAGTCTCTCAATCTATCACACAATACCCGAGCACTGAGTAATCCTAAACCTAGTAAATTTGGGAGACAACGTCGCAGACAAAGCAGGAATAAGTAAGGGTGATTAAAATAGGGGTACAATTTAGTCTGATGTTTTGCAACATCAGACTAAATGAAAACACCAACTGTGTCATCGCTCACAATGCTCCTACCCCTTTGATGCATCTTCACTTCTGACTGAATTTACTGCTCCCGAACCACGGACCCTTTCTACCCCTATTGATAGCGCCATCAATTTTGCTAAATAAGAATCACTCTATACCTTTAGAATTGCAACATAAACTGTCAGTGCACATTAGGCTCTCTCTGCCCTTGTAGCATCTCCAGTCTCATTCCATTAGCACTTCCCAGATAGGCTTAATGGCACCCTCAAAAGCATCCTATGAATTACTCCCCCTTTTGCTCCTTTACTCATTCAGCCTTCCACCCCATTCATGGATGGAAAACATTTACTTAGTGCACACTATATTTGCGTCTCATCGTAAGCCCCCAACTCCCTACTCTGATCCAACATTTGTGCCGATCTATGTAAATGAATACATTTCTGTACACCTTATCTCTAAAAGACGTGTCCTAAACATCCTCAAAACTGAGACCATCACACAAAATTCATGGGTTTTCTGGCCTTGATCTAATTGCCCAGATCCTATACCCAGCAACTTACACACCACCTCCAATCACTCAGACTTCTGACTATAAGTGAATCCTCACTCCTGGTTGTCAACTTTGCAACCACTGTGACCTCTAAGATCCTTGTGAGAAATGTCTGCCTTGCCACGATTTGTCCTCCCCCCTTCATACTCACCACCCATCCTCTCTGTGCCAGGATCTATCATGACCTCCTCTGACGTCCAACTCCCTTGTGTAACATACATGCACCAATAACGTTGGCGCTATAACATTTGTTAACGCCGAATGGAAGTTGATGCTTAAACATAGACAAATGTAATCTATGCCCCTTCTAGCGCTCAATAAGAAATTAAGTAGAACATTTGGAAAAAGGTTAGTGGCTGTCAGTATCAGCCTTAAGTTATACTCAACTGACCAGCATTACAGCCATTTGTAGCACTGTACAGATCAAAGACATAGCTTCTAATGGTAATTCGAAAACCAGGAATATATAACGGAACATTAAATAGTACAGAGACAAAATTGTTTATTTTTCAAAGTCAAAAAGCAACAGATTTTACTGAAACGGTTTCCTACTGAAAACAACTAAACAGTCTCACAATGCCAAAGTACTAACATTCGACAGCATGGGGAACATTTGCATAATTACCTCTTACTAGTCATGTGAACTGTACTTGTGCTAAGGCTTTATATAGTCATTTCACATGATGGCAGCGCAATGAACTACCATTTTAGTGGCGCTAATTATACCCCCGCATTTAGCATGACAGAGGCAAGCTTTCTGGCAAAAACAATAGAGTACTGAATACATCTCTTGTGTGAGAATACGGGCACGTGCTAGAATTGTATTACTTCCCTCAAAATATTTAAAAATGTTTCGTCTTCCAGTAAGATGATCTCTGCATAATTTTTATGTTGGGTAAAGCTACACCAAAGTAGGTGCATTTCACTGAACAAAAATGAAGTTCGCAATAACACTGGATTTTTGTTCAACTTTCAGCGCAACCACTGTAAAATTAAAATAATGCATAACACCAATAGCATTCTCACACACTTTTCGAGCATATAAAGCAACCAGACCTTTTGCTCACTTGGAAGAGGTAACAATAGCAATCAATTCACAAATAATGTAACATATGTTCCATAAATACGGATAATGAATTGCAAATGCAATTAGATCGTCTGAAAGCACGAGGTGGAGAACTTCAAATTATTAGCTAAAACATTTACTGGGGGAAAAAAACATGGGTAGTAGTCGATAGCCCCCCAAAAACACATTTCTCAGGTGCATACCTCAGGGGTATACCGGGATAAGCCATTAAGACATTGCCTCACAGACTTTAGCTCCCATTTACAAGTCCCTCGTGTCCTCTGACACCCAACCCACCACCCTCAAGCAAACCATGCCCTTCTCCACCCAATCCAAAAGAAATATATCTGGGGAGCGGTCACATTCCGGAAATACCCTCAGAGAAATTGTTGCCTCCTCGACAAAATAACCAAATGTATGGTTTGTTGCCCCCCTTCTAGTTCCCTGTCGTCAGAACTCTATTTTACTCCTGGAATATAAAATCAATACCTGAACATGGGGAAACAATTCGCTTGAGCTGCCCAGTACCGAAAAACAACCAGAGAGGTGTGCATAGCGCATGGCTGTTCTAAAGGCCTGCCAGAAGACAAATCAGAATGGACTAGTAAGAGGGACCCTTCTGGATTCCTTCCTTTAGGTCAGACGACCCTAATTCCTAAATAAACTGCTGTTTTAGCAATGCTGATTGAGTGCTCTCAGCTAATGAGAAATGAGAACTGGCATGTAACCACACTGGTCAAGTCCAATTGGTTCAGTGCGAGTGATAAAATTTGCTGGAAAAAATGGCTTTTTCAGAAATTGTGATTGGCTATCCATAACCAATAAAAACTGACCTCTGTAGTTCGATCATTCCAATTGGATGGGCAGTTTAGCGCTGAATTCATCTTTGGACAGGATGGCCAGCAATGTCAGGCAGTAAACAGTCTACAGTGAGATACAGCTGTGCATTTTTCAGTCTGAACAAGAAGCGAACCACAGAATTTGTGAATTTGCTCTGTGTTCCTCTTTCTCCAGGAAATGAAACCTCCTCTGGTCTGACCTTTGCCTCTGGCAATGGCTAGAAGCGTCATTGGAGCGTCTTTGTTATGAACTCTTCTGCTTTTCCTGTTGTCTATTTTTTGTACTCTATAGATTATCAATGACTGGATCTTTTTTTAAATCTCCCAAGGATTATCCGTTTGAGCGATTTCACTTTCAGCAGAAGTCTTCAAAATGGTGGTTCATAGGACATGCAAAAGTTAAATGTCATATCTGGCAGAGTTCTTTTCCACAATAGCCCACCAACATGGCATTAATCGATCAAATAACTTCCTTACAATAGTACCTACATTTGTTTATTTTCAAAGAGCTCAAACATAGCCCCCCTGGTTTGTGAAAGTAATTTAGCATCCTCATTAGGCGTGGTTTCCAATATAGTTTTGGAAAATTTGGTGCGCTGCACGGACCATGAAATTCAAAGGCGGAGATACATTTTTTCTCCAACCTCAAATTTCGAGTCTATACAAAATACAATGCCAATAAATCTGATGGGCTCAGAGAATATCTGATAATGACCAAAACACACGCAGAAGTTACTTATCACTGAGACAGCAGTGGGCAGCGCGAGGAAGGGCTACAGTGTACATTTCAGTCGGGGATATGAGGGGATTAAATCACTGTACAAATCAGCATTTTAATGTATCATTATACTTAGCATTTTTATGAGTTCGCTGAGAGCCAGCATCAACATCGTACAAAAATGCCCCAGCCCAGCAATCCTTACATTTGTTAGAAGATTTTAGAACTCGTGTTCTTTTATGTGTGGTTCTAAATAAAATTGAAATCACAGATGGATTGAAAGCAGTGGAAAACACGGTTCCCAACCAACACTGTGCAACCTACATCCTCTAAAGTAATTTCACATAGGCCTCACTACAAAACAAAGCAACCTTACATCTCTTTCTCTTTCGTCCCTCCAAGGTTCCTTTGTGAAAGTGTTAGGCTTAACATTTTGCGTTAAGAGAATCTTTTGGTTTCCTAGTAAGTCCAATGAGGTCTATGTTTTCAATTGAGTACATTTCTGAATAGACCTGTAGCATGCTAGTTTGAAATCAATCCACACTTTCCAAATTAATTAGAAAGAAATAGAACATGAAAAGCGGATTATCTTACTCAGAACTTTGGTAACATTGTGTTTCTCATCAACCCTTACAAAGTACTGCACATATGGATATCTGCTCTGAAGAACAGTATTTGCCCATGCAATGAACGACTAAGACATCCAGAATGACATGCAAAATCTTTGGAGAGGACCAGCTGTCAGTCTGCTGCCTAAATTGCCTACATTTGGAAACAATGGGCCTCATTGATGAAAAAGGCTCTATTTGAATGGAATTCCAAAAGCCATGTTTGTGGTGCAGAGATTGCCAACACTAGAAGGGAGTGAAAAGTGTGGTGCCTGAACAGAGAGTAGGCTTTAAAGAAAGATACCTTCTACAACATTCTTTACATTCAGTGTGAGAAGTGACACTGTTAGACATGTCAGCCTTAGTGTGGTCTTCCCTCCCACCAAACATTTTGCCTTACTCCTCCATATTTGCTGATCTCATTTTTGCTGGCCCTAGGACTCTGTGCACTTTAGCAGTGCTAAAGAATGTGTGCTCTCTCCTATAAACATGGTAGAATTGGCTTACATCCAATTGGACCAATGTTAATTCACTGCACTCCACAGTTTGTTATCAACACTTCAAGTGTTAAATCGGTTTACTTCATTAAAGAATTGGACGTTTGTTCGTACTCTGAACTTACCATAAGGGAACTGAGCCACTCTGCAAAACACCGATAAGCATCCTTCTTTTTAGGAGCTCTTGGCGGTACCTTGCATAAGGATTTAGCTTATTTCAATATTCACTCATTCCCTTGGTTCTTCGAATTCAGATTACAAAATTCACGAGAGAACTTTCTGATTTATTTTCGGTTTGTTATGAATATTTGTATTGTGAAAATCCAGGAGTATGGGTAAGAAATCAACATTAATCATGGCTGCTCATTGACATGAGTACTTTTGTACAGGTCAAGGGATAAAATGTGCACACTATTCTCTTTTTTGTTCCATAGTGAAAATTACTCCTGATGAAGGACCAAGGGCCCGAAATGCATTGAGGATTATTGCAAGGATTTTTGTTTGAACTGAACTGATCATTGTTGCAATACGAAGTGATTTACATACAAAATTCAATATGAAATGTTAATTGAATACAAAGAAACAGATTCAATAAATAGAGATTTTTTTTTTATTTCAGCGGTTTCATTTAAGACTTATTTGAAAGTCAAAGATTTATAAAATGATGTAACCCACCAGGGGACAAATAAGGAGTGCAAAGGGAGACAATGCGCCAGACTGGCACACTGCATTTATTGGTATTTACACCCAATTGGCACATTTAATTTACTTGTAAATCCTTAGTAAATTGGTACTACATGTGCCCAGAGCCTGTAAATTAAAATGCTACTAATGGGCCTGAGTCACTTATTGTGCCAGTCACTTAAGTAACCCTTTCACATGTCTCAGGCCTGGCATTGCAACCTGTGTGTGCGGTTTAACCTGCCATTGCGACCTGGCAAAATAAACCTTTTGTAAGGCATAACACTTTCCTTTTTAACGCATATTAGCTACCCCTAGGGTAGGCCATAAACAGCTCATAGGACAGGGTACAGTGTATTTAAAAAGTTAAACATGTACTTATAAGTTTTACATGCCCTGGTAGTGAAAATCTCTTAAATTCATGTTTACTGCTGCAGGGCTTACCTCTTTCATAGGATAACATTGGATTAACGTATTACATTTAATAAGTGATAACTTTCAGTTGAGAGCAGGTCGGAAGGTCGGGGTTGGTGTCTGAAGAATTGTAATTTAAAATCCTCTTTAATGGAAAAGTCAGATTTAAGTCACAATTCTGAAAAAGCCACTTTTAGAAAGCTGGCCTTTTCTTATGCTGACCATATGGTGCCAGCAGCCTGCTCCAGGGTCACAAGACTAGGTGTAGCTGACAGTTAGTCCTTTTGTATAGTTCCCAGACAGTGAGACAAAGTGAAATAGTAGCCGGCAGGATGGGCCATCTCTGACTTGATGAGGGGGAGAAGCTGTCATCTACTACACTTGCACATCACAAAGGCTCTACCCAGCACACTTGACTAGTCCTTTGTGACCCCACATTAGCTGGACCAGAAGAGGAAGACAGGAAATTCCAAACAGGTCTGTGGGTGGAAACCTCCAGAGCCCTCTCCTTCTTCAAAGTGGGCACCAGGTATAAATAATGGACCCTCAGACCCAACCCTTCAGTACACCTATGGACCTGTGGATACTACAGAAGAAGGACTGCTGTGCTGCTTCGCTGCGCTGCTGCCTTTTGCCCTGCTTGCTGAGAAGGAAGACTGAACTTGCACCTTTAATTCTAGTCTGAAGTGGCTCCAAGGGTCAGCTGACTGACCACCTGTTCTGAGCTTCAGGGACATAACAAGCTCCAGAGGCTCCCTGTAATTGCCCAGCTGACCTACAAATGGACCTCCCTGAGCTCTGCTGGCCTCTGCTGGGGGCAGAGTTCCTGAACCCCCTCACCCCCCAAGAGGTACCCTCAGGTCCTGGACCCTTGGTGTGGCTTCAATTGAGCTCTCCCACTAACAGACTGAGAAATCCTGAAGGTTTGGGCTTTGCACGACCACACCTGTTCACACCAAGAACTTGCCCCCCTCTCCCCCCCCAATGCGAAGCTCGGGTAAACCAGATTCTTCGCGCCACAGCAGCTGCCAGCGACGCTCGGAAACAGGGGATCTGCACTTCGGGCAATAGCATCAACAGTGAAGTCACTGACCGTGTCGTGAGTGATGCAATATGTAAGGTCATAAGCAGTGCATTGCGGAGGGCGTGAGTTATAGTTAGCTCAGATAACTATAACTGCTGAATTTCACTGGTTTTGTACAAGTGAAATCTGAGCCTAACTAAAATGTCCCTGTAACCTTTGGTTTTTTCAGTGAATTTCCTAGGTTTATTAAATGCTAATTCCTAACTATAAGGTACCTGTAACCTTTGTTTTTTTCAGTGAATTTCGACGGCTTTTTAAGTAGTAGTCGCATTTGTAGAGTGGTGGAGAAAGGGGGCTGAGCCTCCGACCTGGTCACAGAAATCCCTATGTGTAGGACTTACAGGAGGTACCAGGAGGGCTTCTTGGCCCCAAAGGTCCATCAGGAGTAAAGTGGACTTCATCCCCCCAACTAGTAGTGTGCCAGGAGGTGCATTTGCAAAGTGGTGGGGAAAGGGGGCGTGGCCTACAAAGTCCTCTTAGCAATCCTGCTATGTGGGACTTACTGGAGGTAACAGGCGGGGTAGTTGGCCCCCAAGGACGTCATTGGGGGCAACTACCTCTCCTGTTACCTTCAGTAAGTCCCACACAGCTGGGTTGCTGAGAGGTTGTCGGAGGCCACGCCCCCTTTCTCCACCATTCTGCAAACACGCTTCCTGGCACACTACTAGTAGGGGGATGAAGTCCCCTTGGCTACTGAGCATTCTTGGGGGCCAACTAGTCCTCCTGTTACCTGCAGTAAGACCCACAGAGCTGGATTGCTGAGAGAACATCATAGGCCATGCCCCGTTACTCCACCACTTTGCAAACGCGCCTCCTGGCGCACCACAGCTTGGGGGAAGAAATTCACTTTAGTCATGAGGCCCTCAGGAGGCAAGGGGACGTCACTCCCCCACCAGCAGTGCACCGAGAGGCACATTTGCAGAGTGGTGGCGAAAGGGGGCATGACCTCCGACCACTTCCCAGCAATCCCACTGCGTGGGGCTTACTTGAGGTAACAGAAGGTCTTGCTGGCCCCCAAGGACCCTCAGCAGCCAAAGGGACTTCGTCCACCCAAGCAGCAGCACGCCATGAGGCGAATTTGTAGAGCGATTGAGAAAGGGAGTGGGGCCTCCAGCAAGTTACGGGCATTTTAAAAAACAACAATTATTTGCTAAGGGAAGGGGGGGCTGCAAAGCCCCCCCTTCCCTGCGTCGATTTCGGCCCCAGGGACCAGGCATTTTTTTAGAATGGGGAGGGAGACTGCATGGCCCCCCTTCCCAGGTCGATTTCTGCCCCGCGGACCCCATTCCCCGGGGCCTGGCCACAGCAATGGATGCCCTGGTCCCCCCCCCATATTTCATATTTAGCCCCAGAGAGGTGGAGGTCCCTGGAGCTGCGGGGGTGTGCGTGGTTCCCATGCATTTAATAATATGCCCTGGGGAGGTGGCAGCCCTCAGGGCATGGAGGTTGCCTAGGGCAACCCCCATATAATCTTCAAAATGCCCCAGGGAGGTGAAGGTTCCCGGGGCTGTAATGCTCCAAGGGAGGGTACCCGTGCGCCCCCCTCCTAATTATTATACACTTGCCTCCGTGACCTGGCCCACCCAGGGCCGATTACAAACAAAGCGCAGGAGCCTACACTTTGTTTTTTTTTTTTAAATTCAGCCGAGTCACAGATCCAGCGTGACTCCCGGCAATTTTTATTTTTTATTTAAAAAAAGGCTTCTTTGCCCCAGTGGGGTCCCTGTGGGACCACCGCCCCCCTCCCCCTCCCTCAAGAGGCCAAGAGGGTCAGGGTGTTGCTACCCTGCCCCCTTTTCGTTAATATTTTTTCTGTGACTGTTCAACCGAGTCACAAGATGGCTGCCAACACTTCGTAGTTTGTAGTGTTGGCAGCCAATCAGTTCTCAGCACGAGATCGAGAGGGATCGTGTACCCTCCGAGTCCCCAGATATACAACTGATAATTTATTTAAATAATCCAAAACTACTGAACAGATTTACAGCATTTAACAAAAAGGGCGCTTTCTGGACCAACAGCTACCTTTCTGCCAAATTTGGTGTAATTCCGTTCAGCAGTTCGGGCTGTAGCCGTGTCTAAAGTTTCCTATAGAAATTAACATGTGGAAAACACTTTTCGGGAAAAACACGTTTTGGGCCCCCCTTTTTTCTCTGCCCCCGCTTCATGGATCATCCTGAACTTTTCAACACAGAAGCTGAAGTGAGTGGCAAATTAGTTTTGAAAATTTCATGAGGATCCATCAAACACCAAAGTTATTGGCAAATGAAAAAAACGCTCTTCCTATGGAAACTACCTCCTAACTATAGCTACCTACTGGCAAACGCCAGTAGGATATTAATCTATAAAACTGCAGATCTCTATCATCTAAATATATATATTCAAAGGTATCTACAAAAGTTTAAAATAAGTCCGAATGTACACGAGACAAAACAATGGGGTGACTACTTTACAACACTGTCATAACACAATCTTCCTGCACTTTTACACTCTGAATATACAATACAAACAAATCTAATGTTTTCGGGGATTCATTCATTTTAGGAATGTGTAGCAGTAGAGCTACAAACCATATTCAAGCACTTCTGCCCTATAAAGTGGATAATTCTAAAGTGATTTTCTCCAGCACCATGCACCCCAGTGAAGGTACATCCTGTGAGGTAGGCAAATGTAAGAATGTACATCGTTTATGTCACGGTCTCCACAACAACTTTTGTCTGCAGTAGGACGCTGTGTGCTATGCCATGGTAAACAGAGTGTTTTCCCCCCATAAAACATATACTTTGTGTAGGATTATCATTTTCGGCTTTAGTATTCCTGTCAGGTTATAGTAAATTATGCATAAATACACCCATAGCATGGATTATAAATTTAATATGTGGGCAGCAGTGTGTACACACACCACTCACATATATAGAACAAAAATATAAAGCTGCCAGGAACGCTACTGTGCTCTGGTCGGCCTGCGATTTTGAGGCACAATATTTACACATACCAAGGACAAATGTCTTGGTCATGGAAAAAAAACCGATTTTTATATATCAATAACTCACCCTTAAAGTGTGTACTGAAGGCCCGCAGTGGCACACTATGTATTTGAAATAGGTGCCCTCACAGTTAACTGAAAGCCTAAAGGCTATTTCCAATTTGTAGGTTTAGCTAGATTTTCCACAAGACAAGCCTGCATGGGATTAAAATATTTATTTTATATCTTCACTTGAGAAAATGCTAGAAAAGTCATTCATTGCATTTTCCCCTTGATTTTACCATTTTCATTTATTGTTAAAAACTAATTGTGATAGCTTGAGCAGAAAACTAACTTTATCAAAAAAATGTACTTAAGGCTGGCTGAGCCATAATTGGCATAAATTAGATCTGACACTCATCACACCTTTAGAAGATGATACACATTCCTGTTTGGAGTTGAGGATTATTTGCCAGAAGACAACAGTATGCCTCTGAGAGCAGGAAGGCAGACATTTTGTCAGCAACTGGCCATATAGAAGAGGTTGGCTATCTGGGAATGGTCCAGGACAGCTAGCAGTACCAAAGGACAGCCTTAGGACTTATTGTGACTTGCTGATATCCACAGTGCTGACAGGATCTGCTCCAGGTCATTCCCAGAGCCCCCTAGTCCTTTTGGCACTAACCCCAGCAGGAAGGAGAAGGATTTCTGACCCTGACAGAGGGGAGGAGAGCTCATCAGAGTAGGGGAGTGGGTAGGAGCCTGCCTCATGCTCTCCAAGAAAACAGAAGACTGTACCATCAGGACATTTTTGCAGTAAAATGAAGAGGAAGTGCTGCAAAAGTAGGAAGGCTCAGTGCAAGAAATTAGGTAGGATTCTCTAATCACTGGTTAGTGCACAAAGTATGACCGTCAACTCACTTCCAGCTCCTTCAGTACATTCCTGGACTTGGGAAGACTACACCTGAAGGTGGTTCTGCCGGAAGGAAGATGGCCCATGACTCCTGATAACAAAAGAGGGGTTAAGGACTCCAGAGTAATGCTGGAACCCAGGGTTGGAACTCCTGCTCAAGGATCAAGTGGTTGGCCTCCTGTTTGCCTAATCTAAGGACACAAAATACAGGCAGTAGGGCTAACCAGAAAGACTTTCCCAGCAGTTCGAGAGAAATAGGACTTCTGCTTTTTCCTGCCTCTTGAGGATCAAGACAAGGTTTTGAGGATTGTCCGGGAAGGGCATACACAAGACAGGTTAGAAAACTCACTTAGTTCCCCTCTGAGTGTTTTGCCATGATGACAACGGTTTCAGCAGGACCTCGCAATAAAGTTAACTGCCTTAGGAAGATCTGCCTGGCTACAGTTTCTAGCCTTGCCCTGCTGGAATATTTTGACAACCAAAAAAGTATAGTCTGAAAATAAAACCTTGGACCAGGATGAGCTGGCAAACCCATTCCAGCGAAAAGTGATCTCTGTGGCTACAAAATGCAGCTTGTCCCACTAAAAGCTTTTGTCATCAGAACCAACAACTTCAGTGAGTGCTCGACATTGAATCTGACATCCAGGGACCCCCGTGGGCCTCAGTCTTGGGCCTTGTCCCACTGAAGCATTTGACTTCCATTTTAGAGAGAAAATCCAAAGGTAAAAACTTTGAGTTACAACAACTCGCTTGGTGTATCCAACTCCCTCTCTATCGTGGTCGACGGACTAAAATTGTGCCTACATTCTGGTCAATTGGAAATTGTTGTTTTTCATTGGCATTTTACTTTTTCTATGCGCTTTTTGCTATAAGGTGTAGATATGAACGAGCTTGGAGACAATCAAAATGCTACATTTTGGTAGTGTACAGCTGTCTGATTTACAATTTATAATTCTTATGAGTGCCAAAATGTCATCGGGCAAATGAGTGTTTTACAAAATAACATTTAAAAAGGAATATGAGCAATTCATTATCGCCAAATTTCGACTTACTGGGCAAGTGATCATGAAGACACAAGATCCATATACAAAGCATCTACTGGGTGCTACAGTACATATAAACTTGGCAGTTCGGGTTAAACTATTCCTATTGGAGCAGGGTCAAGACTGGTTTGCATATAGCTGGGTCCTAACTGAGGTGGAATGGTGTGCAAAATAATGGACTGCGATGCAGCCCGAGTAATTACCAGTGGCTGAGATTAATACATGCATTCCATCCATCACTTTTATATACTTTAATATGTCCCCTGAAGTAGGACAGGTAGGCCCAGACGTGGGTCCCTTGCACACTGTCACTGGAACCAAGCTATACATGACTGATGAGCCAATAACAAGGGTGAAACCGGTACAGGATTGCTTGTGTTCCGGTTCAGGGAGGACCTGGCTTGGCAGTTCGGGCTGGACTGTTCCTATTGGAGCAGAGTCAGGACTGATTTGCATCATATAGCTGGGTCCAAAGTGAGGTGGCATAGTGTGCAAAATAATGATGGATTGGAATGCGACCCTGTGTAGTTAATTACCAGTGGCTAAGATTGATTCAAGCATTCCATCCATCACTTTTGTATACTTTAACAGTACATATAAATGCATGTTCGAGTCTGTCAATACTTGAAGAAATAAACAAATACATGAGAAAATGAAGACAAGAATTTGTTTCTAGTTTCAATCAGTTTTAACTGAAATTATGGAAGACTGAAAGTTGGGATGCAACTTAATTCCTAAGGGCACAACTTGCCTTACAGGCAGGTTACAAGAAATGTCAACAGCGAGTAGTCAACTCACTGAGCCATTGTGTGAACTCCCTCGTGTGGTCCTCAACTCATTATGCACTAAACATTCACACAAACAACTTTGTAAAGGTATTGCTCTTTTATAAGTTTGACAGTCAAGCCTTGGCCTGGGATCATCTCTGCTCCCGGCTGTTTTCCTGCAGGTGGGAAATGTCATGCACCCCTTGTACAACAATAACCACAAATTTAAACCTGAAATTTGTTTTTCGTAAACACAAAAAAACAAATGTTGGTAAAGAAAATACATTTCAACTCATTAGAAACACAAGAGAAAGGTAAAAATAACAGCAGCCAACCGCGAAAGTGATTTCCCCGTCACCACATAATCACATGAGTAAGATTTCAACACGTGTGTTGTCAAACCGCTCAGCAGATAAGCGTATATATACAGTGGTGGGTATTTTATTCTGAACTACTATCGAATTAAATAAGCTTGGCTTCAAGCAGGGTAATTCTAGGTGTGCATAGTACCTACATCCGATACTTCATCAAATTATACTGGGACTATATAATCATCATACTGATTATTGGTAGTCGCGTGGGATAAAAATACGAGGCAATAAAACATTGCTTTTTGTACTTTGCGACATCACATATTTTTCAGGGGAGTCAAAATGACAAGATGCATTTCAAGAGCTCACTAATTATGCACCTCCTTATTACTCAGAGTTTAAAAAAAGCTAGGTGTGACATTTACGGTCATTCGTGACGACATGAACTCATTTCTCTTCTCTTATGCACTACAAAGAGTGCATTCACAATGATAAGGGGCAAAAAACACAGGATGAACAAAAATGAAAACACAGGATGAACAAAAATGAAAACACAGGATAAACGGTTATGAAAACACGGGTTTTGACAAACATTTGGTCACCTAAATTGAATTTTTGACCATAGAAATAACCCTGCCAGTAAGCCTCCAGGCGGCGTATCTATAAACGTGAATGTCAACTGCAAGCGTAGCAGCCGCTATCCAGGCTTGTCCTCAGGACTTAAACGTAGCTGTAGCACCAGAAAGTAAACAGGGCTTTAAAAACTCGGGTACATTCAGTGGTTTCTATTCCTTGCCCTCCTACCTGAAATTTTGGGAGAAAATACAAGGTTGCTGAGGAGTTAAGGGTAGGGCACATTGCCAACTCTTTGGTATAATCAGAGGTTAAAGGGAACGTTATATCAATTCCACTTACCCTGCTATTTTGGGGAACAGATATTCAAGTCTGTGAATCATGCTTTAGTTATGTGCTGCAATGAGAACACTACTTATAAAGAGCACAACAGTTTAAATCTAGTACATACTGGCCTTGTTCAATTACATAGGAAATAAGACTAGAAAAATATCACAGACCCATCAGGAAGAAACAGAAATCATTTGCAATGAAATAGGTCTTGCGTTTGTGAGAGATAGAGCTATTGGCTTTGTAAATGACAATGTTAATGTTAAATTAAATTATTGAGCGCACGAATACCCGGAGGTGTCTTGGCGCTGAAACGTAAGCCCAAGGGATCTTGAGCTAGTTCTGGAAGAGCCAGGTTTTAAGACTCTTACTGAATGAGGCAGGTGAACTTGCTGACCTAATAAGCATTGGAAGCATATTCCATAATTTGGCCATGCCATAACCAATGCTTTGGCTGCCCTCCCCGCCCCCCCTTCCCCCACTGGAGGTGCGAATCCTAGGAACCATCATAAGCCTAGCGCCAGTAGAACGTAGCTGTCTACCAAGATGATACCAATAGAAAATACTTTTTAGGAATACGGGTCCCATGTTATTCAAGGCTTTATAGGCTAAGCATAGCGTCTTAAACTTGACGTGACTTGCTACAGGAAGCCAGTGGAGTTTCCGAATTTCCTTAGAGACTGACTCTTGTTTAGGCAGATTTAATTGGAGTCTTGCGGCTGCACTTTGTACCATCTGCAGCTTTTTTAGATGTTGTTTGTCTTTTACCCATGTGTTTTGGTTAGGAGCGGAGTGGAATTATTTGGGTTGAATTGGTATTATCAGTTGTGTAATTGTGTGTGGTGGAATTGTGTGGTGTGGAGTGGATTTGTGTAGTGGAATTATGTGGCATGGTGTGCAGTGGAATTATGTGGATAGTAATTATGTGGTATTGAGTCTACAGGAATTATGTGGAGTGGGGTTGTGCATCATGGAGTGGGATTGTGCGTCATGGAGTGCAATTATGTGGAATGGTGTGTTGTGGAGTGGTACAAAGTGGAGTTTAATTATGTGGTGTGCTGTTGAATACTGTGGCATGATATGGAATTCTGTGGTATGGATTGGATGTTATGTGGTATGTTGTGTAATTGTGTTGAGTTGAATGATGTGGTTTGGTGTTGAATTATGTGGTGTGGGATGGAAATGTGTGGAGTTATATTGTGTGGCATGAAACTGTGCACGTTGAATGGAATTATGCTGATTGGAATTATGTGTTGAATAGATTTCATTTAGTGGTATTTATTAGAACCAGACACCAGACCTTACAACCCAGACCTTAGCACTGTCTTTTCTTTTCTTTTGTTGGATAGATTTGTCTTATCACTGCGAGGGATCTTACGACCCACAGTTTTACTACGGATGGTCGTGCGTGCACTCTTGGCCGTACTAGTTCCGATAAATTAGTAAGTGATGGCCCAGGGCCAATATAGACATTTGATGTCCCTGGATGTCTGAGTAACTCGCAATATGATTTTGTGTCCTCTCTCCATTTAGGAGCTCAGTTGTGCCCACTCACTTTGACTGCACAGCCTGATTCCACGTGCTGTTGGCCAGACTAGGTAATCACCACCCTTCATTATGAGCATTCACAACCTGCCATGACGAATTCCCCTTTAACACGGAGTATCCTATTGGTTTCAGGTGCTCCCTCTACACAGTCCTGATGAAGACCCCACTCTAAGGACCGAATCACCTTGAAAATCTTAGGGGTCGAAACGTTGACTACTACTACTATTAGACAAGCCCCGACGACTGAAATTCATTATCAGTGTCTCCTTATGCTATGTGTATCTAGTGGAACAGTGGACCTGTGATAGGCCGGAAAGGTCTCACTATGTGAATTTGATGTATATATGTCACATTACCTCTCCCTTGTCCATTACCCTCACTTACTCACTTTGATCCAAGACACCCCCACCCTTCCTTCCCCAACACGAGAGCACCTTGTTATAAATATACTCATGATTCTAGATGCAAGAGCAACTGCGTTGCCTAACTAAAGTGATTAATGCTTTGAAAATAAATCGCATTCACTGCAGATCATGCAAAATTGGAGTTGTGAATGCCATTATTTCTTGTGTATTGTTTAAATTGTTGTTACTGTGACCATTTGTCTATTGTACCGTGATTGGAATTATGTGGCATGGTCTGGAGTATCTATGTGGATTGTAGCTATGTGACCTTGGTTTTATGTGGGGTGTATTCATGTGATACTGAGTAGAGTGTAATTATGTGGAGTTGAATCATGTTGTGTGTAGTGGTATGGTGTTGTGTTATTTATTTCATGCTATAACCTCACGTTAGTTTAGGTGATTTCACTCTATGTTATTATAGCCACCCTGTTGTATATTAACTGGTAACAGTCTCTAAGTTGAGGCCACCGCAGGAATAAACACCTGGGAACAAAACACTGGCAGCTTTGCAGGTCAATGTGCCTGCCTGTTCAAAATAGCACTTATCCTGTAACCTACCACTGAGCTTGGCAATGCTGTACACACAACTTACAAGATACTTTAACATATGTGTTTGCTTTTCCTCCAGTATTTTGAAATGTTTTTCTCTTTTACTTTTTCAAACAACTAATAAACAAGCATTGGCAATTCCGATAGCTTTACACTTACATTATAACAACAAGATCTATTGGCTTTGCAATGATTATTAAGGCACAGGTGTGGCTATGGTAGTGGCTTTAGGAGGCACCTCAAATGGAAATCCTCCATGGATTGCATTAACTACTACTTTGTGGAAAAGTCGTTTTTTTTTTTTTACAAGTCAAGAGAGAGGAAGGTGGTTGGGATACTGCACTGGACCAACTCCCTGGGGCACGCATGCCATAAAATCCAGAGGCCTCAAGTTTGTACCTGTAGCACTGCCTTTAACATATGGCACTTCACAGATTGTACATAAATGATAGCAATCCACCTTGGCAAATAATGTAGCAAGCTACGAGGCACAACAGAGGCAGATGAAACCACTGCAGACTCCGGGTTTGTGGCAACAGTGTTCATCAGTGAGTAGACTAGATTCCAAAAAGCCCAGAGGAAATAAGTCCCCTCTCAGTGGGTACTACACAGGTAGCATTAAGTTAAAGATGCTTTGGCATGAGACAAATCAGGCCTAGGTTGATGAACTGAAAGAAACCTGTGATGGCTGACCACGTATATCACCGCTTGCACAAGGCTGCACACACAAAGAGTGCTGTAGGAGGGGGAGGAAGTATTGAACAGGCACCTATATTGTTTGGAGGCCGGAAGCATCAAGTAGGAGTTGCAAGACAGGCAAGTTGCCAGACTGGGTAGAGCAGAGCACGCCATGCTCATTACTTTAAAGAATACCTAAAGGATGCACAGCCAGTAACACATTCCCCACTCTAGGCAGATGACTGGGAAAACTTATGGGAGGATGAGTGTCGGGCAATGGGATGGTGGTGGAAAGAGGACATCAAACTAAGATAACTTAGCACATATTAACATTGGTGGGTTGATAAGAAACAACGGTTAAGATGGAGAGAAGAGTCTACAGTAAATAGATATGGCAGGCCCTGGTTGGCATGGGTTAAGAGAGTGAGTCCATATGGACAGGAGCAGTGCTTTCAATGAGCAGGTACTGTCCAGCACTGGGTACCTGCACTTCTCAGTACGCCATTTAATGGGTGAGTACCACTACTTCTCAGGAGCAAACAGGTGCTCTAAATACCTGCACTGCTATATGTTCATTTGGAGCACTGCACAGGGCATCACCATTCCTGGCACTGTGTTTAGTGAGGGGATTTGTGAAGTGCTTGGGGATATCCCAATAACGAACATCAAGTGTCTCTGTGAGAGAATCTAGCCGAATAGATACGGGGGAAGGCCACTATCTTAACTCACACTTATTTCTGAAGAAGGATGATTCCACTCCGCCATGGCGGACATATTCAGAGCCAATACTGGTGTGGCACAGTACTGTGGAAACTGCAACAGTATATGTGGCGCTAATGTCAGGATAGGCATGCTCTGTGCCTGTGAGCCAGTTGTGCTCACCCACGTGACGAAATATTGGGGTTAAAAGCAGCATGTCTTCTAAAACATTTTTCAACACAACATGAGCTTCCCCGGAGCAACTTTACATCAGCATGTTTTACCTCTACCCACAGGAGGCGCAGCCAAAAGCGAGAGGTTCAACATTTATTGAAATCACTAAGTTTGAGTGCAACTGAATAGAAGTCCCAGAAAATTACAAGGAGACCCAGAAAGTGGCCAAGACAATGAAACATAGCCTAAATTAACAAGAAAACTCTGTATCGTATAAAAAATCATTGAAATAAATCATAGGATACCAACCATAAACCGTAACGTTACAAAAAGTAAGAGGGGGTGGCTTGAGCATAGCGTATGAATATACAGAGAAGGAAAATGGCCGACTAGAAGTTGTGCATCTGGGGGACAACAAAAAGATCTCTTCTGATGGCCCATCATCCCCTGGATGATGCTGCTAATGTCCGCTGCAGGACACAGGGCATCACAGTACACAGGAGCACAGGGATGCTTTACAGGAGGTGCTAAATGAACATATGACATACGGGAAGAGCCGTACAGCCACAGGTGCTGGCACCAGGATGTCATCCCATGCCACCAGGCATCCTCCCTGGTATCAGGGTTGTCCAGCTCCTTCCCAGCCAGCTCGGCCACGTGACCTCTGAACCACAGAAACAGTTGGGAACACCTCACCTCATACCACATAAAGGACAAATTATTTTCGTCCAAAGTCTAGGAGATACAAGAGCTGTAATCCCTGCTTTTGCAACACCCAAATTGATTAAATTTACTGTTTCATTCTCATAATGATGGAAGGCGCTCGACCCCCGAGGGATGCCAACCCTTCAGCTATTGGTGGGTGCTCTGCGGCATGCACTGAACCTACAGAGCTGCCTCAACAGTGAACTGCGTCTGATTAAACGTTAGCATCTCTCTGCCAGCGCGGAAGATTACAAAGGAAAGCAACTCACCCTCTCTCCACCTCAGCAACCCATATGGGATTTTGAAGAGGAGCCTGCAAGCCCTCCCCTGGGTCACTGCCATCTGCAGCACCATGGTGGCAGGGCACCAGAGTGCCTTTAGGGGTGTATGTGTGTATGTGTGTGTGTGTGTATGTATGTGTGCGTGTGTGTGTGTGTGTAACGAGCGAATTCAAGGAAACCCAGGAGCCTCTCCGAAGCAGCCAGCAGCATCCCTCAGAGCCTTCGGAGAGCAAATATCCGAGCGCGCCTTTCACCTAAGACCGTACGAGTCAAACACGATACTTCCTTGATGAGGGAAACAAGAAAAGAAAAAAAAGGCGTGTGGCCACATTTTTCTTTCTATTAAACGACTTTGGAAGCAATTGCGGCACCCCCGCTTTAGCTTAAGATCTTTAAATCTAATGCGCAGGTGCCTCCATTGCTACAAAAGTAAACAAATGGGAATGAAATGGCGGGCGCACACTTTAAAAAAAAATTATTTACTTTTGTTACAATGGCGGCACCCGCGCTTTAGCTTTAAACATCTTAAGCTAAAGCACTTTTTCTATTTGTTTACTTTTGAAGCAATCGCGGTACCCACGGTTCAGTTTAAGATGTTTAAAGCTACTGCAGGGCGTGCCGCCATTGTAAGAAAAGTAAATAAATAGAAAAAAAGGCATGCAGCAGAGTACGGCGAGCCAAAAAAAAATAAAAAATGCACAGCTGCCATTATTGCAGCTGAGGCGTGCCGCGCAGCTTAAATTAAAAAAAAGCATTAGGGGAGAGCGTATCCTGCTTGCAACAGCAGGCAGGATAACGTCATAACAAAATAGTGCTCCGAGGCTGTTATTACAACATCTAGAGTAAAAACACATGTAACAGGGGCAGTCCTCATGGGAGGTTAAAACCAGAGAAAAGGCAATACTAAGGAGGGACTACCAAGCCTATTGACCAATGAAAAGCCACAATTTACAAAAGAGAGTAACAGGAGCTAATTAAAAAGATATGAGGAAAGTGGGTGGAGCTTCATGCCCATATCCTGAATACAGCATGTCTCGAAGAGACAGTGCAAGCGCTGCCTAGGCGAGACCTAAAAAATAACATTCAGCACACATTAGGTGTGTGTGGGAGGCTTAAATTGCACTGTGTAGCAGAAGCACATTAGTGACATACAAGGTCGAAAAATGTGCACAGTAATGTTTTAATTAAAGAGTGATAGAGTATGATGGGTAGCAATTTCCGTATTAATCTGCTTGCTTCAGAAGACTTTCCATCAATCACTGTGAAATGCCCGATGTAAAGGAAATACTATGCTCCAACAGCCATGCAACCATGAACTCTGGGCATTACAGTCCCTTTTTAGGTCTCGCCCAGCGACGCAGAGCATGCGCTTCTCGCTTTGGCGAGATCTATTGTTGTCGATTTTGCTTTGGAAAGGGGACAGGAGATGTGCACGCGCCCGGACAGGCAATGTGCACGAACAACGCGCGCCTGGTGCGCTTTCATGTTCCCTCCCTGTCTCCTTTCCGGCTCTCTCACGTGCTCGCGCTCATGTGCTCATGAGAAAACGCAGGCAGCTTGTTCTGTGGCTCGTGAGGTTATGCTTCTAATGTGGAATTATTTATCTTCGAAGAGAAGGGTGGACTTTGGACTGCTGGCACGCAAGGATGCACCAATGAAAGCTGTTAAAGCAACGTATCTTGCGTGTGGAATAATAAAGTTAGTCTAGTTCGCAGAACTTTCTGTGATTGGTGAAGAACATGTAGAAAGTAATCTGCCTCCAGAGGGCAGCATCCTCCCAGAAATCCATGCTCTCCATCGCTAAATGCGGCAGTCTCACATTCATAAAACCGTAGCCAGGTGCAATTTCTGTTGGTGGTAAATGTGTAAAGGAAGGAAAAGCACGGACCGGGTGGTACATTATGGATGTGGTTTCTTGTTTAAATTATGTTTCAACTTCTCAAAGAGATTTCACGGGCAATGCCACCTGCAGAACGGAGATGATCTTATCAAGCAGGTGCCCGACCCAAATAAACAATTATGGGCAATTATAGGGCTGGTAGGGTGCGCTCATTTCTAAACAACAACCAGATACGAGTAAGTGAGTGGAAGGAAGCGACGGCGGGTGCAGGAAACAAGTCTCCGGGTAACCGCGGCACTGCAGCTTTGTTTTGAAATGTTTTTTTCCCATTCATCCTGCCCACATCAGGGCGGGTTTCAAACAGCTGGTCAACAAACACACTCTGGTCGGCTCAGGGCGAGGTACAATAATTGCTACTATCGGCGGTGTACCGCGCAGTGCGAGAACCGCCAAAGTCAATCGTATGGACTGCTTGCTGTGTCATGAAAAGTTTTCGCAAGCTTGAGAAGAGGGAGGGAGGGACTTGATAGCCGCAGTCAAGGCTTATTTTCCACACACTAATTGCCTCATTATAAGTCCTCCGGATAGATTGTCCTAATCTTTATCTCATCACCTGTATCTGCAGTGACTGTGTGCCTTTGCTTTCTGCACTTTTAATTGAAATAGAGCCTGCCTTCCTCGAAGGAAGCACGTACGGTACTTTAGGCTGCTGGCCTCCTGAGATACCGTGACTGTGTGTCTTCGCTTTCTGCACTTTTAATTGAAATAGAGAATAGCCGTTTTTCCTTCTGCCTCAGCATCTCTAACACTTCCGACCACAAGATATGTATTTTAGAAGTGGGGTGTGCAGGGGGGGGGGGGACTCACTGCATATCTGAGACTGCACATTCGACAGCTCTTCGGGAGAGAGAGTGCGGACAGACATGCACAGTGCCCCACCGAGAGGCCTCTTGGCACATGTCCATGCGCTGATGTCTGCAGCTCTCACAATGTGTAAACTCAAAGGCTGCATCGAACTACTATTCATCTGCGCGCTACAAATCTCACATAATTAACCGCAGATTCATTCACTTTCTCGCGCTCTCTTTCTAAGTGTCTCTCTCTCAAAATCTCGCTCTACCATCCTTCCTCTTCCTCTCCCAATTTACCAGTCCACCCATGTCTCCCAATCTCTCCCTCTCTCTAGTCCCTCTCTCTTTTTCACATTTCCCTATCCCTTTTCCTAATCTCGCTCTCGCTCTCTCTCCCTCTCTTTCTGTCTCTCTCTCACCTTACCCATCCCCTTGTCTTTTCATCCCACTCTCGCCCTCTATCTCTCTTATTTAATCCACCCATCCTTCTCATGCAATATCTCACTCCCTCTCTATTTATCTTTCATGTTACCCACCCCGTTGTATTCTCTCCCCCTCTCTTGCTCCCTTGTCTTACTCCTTCACCCAAGTCGCACCATCTCTCTCTCTCTCTCCTTCTCTATCACCTTACCCACTCACCTCTGTCTTCATCTCTCTCCCCTTTCTCTCTCATGTCTGTCTTCATCTTTCTCCCTTTTCTATCTTGCTCTCTCTCCGTGCCCATCCACCCATGTAGCCCCATCTCGCTCTCTGTCCTTAACATCTCGTTTCTTCTCATCTGTATCCCTATTTCTCCGATCTGTGTTTTCCGTATCGCTCTCCCCATCTCACATACTCATCTCGCTCTTTTGTTTCTCTGTCTGCCGCAGTATCTGCCTCGTATCTCCATCTGTCCATCTGTCTCTTGTTTCTATGTCTGCCACCCTATCTGCCTCTTATCTCCATCTATCCGCTGCCCCCGTCAGAGCACTTCAAATGCTTACATTTTCCAAAAATGTAAAATAATTATTTCATTCAAGCTTCCTTACAGGGGTGAGACAAGAGACACGCAAGAGTGTGTGCATGTATATGTGAGAGTGCATGCCTGCATGCATGTGTGTCTGAGTGTGCACATATGCACAGGTATGTATGAGTGCCTGTGTTCTTGTATATATGTGCATGCATGTGTGAGTGTGTAAATGTATCTCCTCTTGGTAATGCTATATATGTATGTGCATGCTTGCTTCTGTGCATGTCTATGTGCACGTCTGTGTCTGCTTGTATGTGCTTATGCCTGCATGCGTGTGTGTATGTGAGTGTGTGTGCATGGTTGTATGGTTGCTTCTATCTGTGTATGCGGCTGCTGGTGGCTGTTTCCAAATGTGTGCATGTCTATGTGTACGTTTGTGTCTGTGTTTATATGTGCTTGCACGTTTGTGTGGGTCTATCTGTACATCTAGGTTTATTTTGTAGGTTTTTTTTTATTGCACATAAAAGGCCCAGGGAATGGGTGAGAGCGCTTTACTAAAAACAATATCTGTGACAGTAACTACTGGCTGGGAAAAGATTAACATCATTAATCCCAGTTTAATACTTGAATTCAACAATCAGCAACTGTATGGTGACAGATTAAACTTTCAAGAGACCGTGCCAGTGCTAAACACCACGTGTCATGCTTTTTTTTGTTGCTTTCGTTTGAGCTACTATGTGTTTGTTGTGTAATCTGAGATTATGCAGTAGGTTGTGGATTCTGTGTCATGTTTGTGAAATACTTAGTCCTGTTTAAAATCTTGTGGCTTCAGAAGCATATAATTGCATTGTTGTTACTTTTTTTCCCAACCAGCATATGATATTACTCTTGTCTCCCCTCCCTCATAACCTATTTCCCATTTTCTGGTTCTCCAGCACCACAAGGTGATACGAATGGCAATAGCGCTTTGCAAATATCATCACTCCACTACATACAAAAACCAAAAGTAAAAAACATTGTCATTTCTAACACCAAGAGCTCTAGCTTTCAAATATGCGAGACCTATTGCATTGAAAATGCTTGTTCAAGTTGAAAGGGTTCACTCCAACTCATCAGATGATGACAGGAAGAGAAAAGGGTTATCTGGGGACTGAACCAAGATCCATCTGCAAAGCGCCATGTAAGCACATGGCAGTCTAGAGGTCGTCTCAGGATTGCTCATGTGGGAGGGTAAAATTTAGATGCACCCCCTCAAAAAAAAACACAAAAAAAAACAGAATGTAGCAGACATGCTGTGCACGTCTCAGAACAGCTCACTGTTAAAACAGATGCAAAAAGAACAATTGATGGACAGAATGCAGAACAATGTCATACATTCACCCCAGTACAGAGATCAGGGCCTAAATCCATCGTTTTTTTGCTCACCATGCCATTCCAGTTTGGACCCAGCCATATGCAAATCAGTCTTGACCCTGCGCCCAATGGGAACAGTCCAGCCGGAACTGCCAGGCCAGGTCCTGCCTGGACTGGAAACAAGCATCCTAGGACCGGTTTCGGGCTTTCAGCCCTCATCAGCCAGTATAGCTTGACTCCAGTGGCATGGAGAGCACGGGACCCACGTCTGGGCATACCCGTCCCACTCGGGGTGACAAATGCAAAAAGAACAATTGATGGACAGAATGCAGAACAATGTCATACATTCACCCCGAAACCGGTCCTAGGATGCTTGTTTCCGGTCCAGGGAGGACCTGGCTTGGCAGTTCGGGCTGGACTGTTCCCATGAGGCACAGGGTCAAGACTGATTTGCATATGGCCAGGTCTAAACTGGGGTGGCATGGTGAGCAAAAGAATGATGGATTTAACACATATCTCTTGACTGGGGTGAATGTTTTGATTTGTTCTGCATTCCGTCCAACAATTGTGTGTCTTTTGCTTTCTCGCCCTAAGTGCGCCAGGTATGCCCAGACGTGGGTCCTGGGCTCACTGTGCCACTGGAATCAAGCTATCCTGGCTGAAGAGGGGTGAAACCCCGAAACCGGTCCTAGGATGCTTGTTTCCGGTCCAGGGAGGACCTGGCTTGGCAGTTCGGGCTGGACTGTTCCCATGAGGCACAGGGTCAAGACTGATTTGCATATGGCCAGGTCTAAACTGAGGTGGCATGGTGAGCAAAAGAATGATGGATTTAACCCAGATCTCTTGACTGGGGGTGTATGTTTTGATTTGTTCTGCATTCCGTCCATCAATTGTGTGTCTTTTGCTTTCTCGCCCTAAGTGCGCCAGGTATGCCCAGACGTGGGTCCTGGGCTCACTGTGCCACTGGAATCAAGCTATCCTGGATGAAGAGGGGTGAAACGCAGAAACCGGTCCTAGGATGCTTGTTTCCGGTCCAGGGAAGACCTGGCTTGGCAGTTCAGGCTGGACTGTTCCCATGAGGCACAGGGTCAAGACTGATTTGCATATGGCCAGGTCTAAACTGGGGTGGCATGGTGAGCAAAAGAATGATGGATTTAACCCAGATCTCTTGACTGGGGGTGAATGTTTTGATTTGTTCTGCATTCCGTCCATCAATTGTGTCTCTTTCACTGTTAAAACAGGGCTCTGGAAGTGCTCATCAATGAACCTCCATGACAAACTGGAATAGGGAGGACAAAAGTTGCATGTGGTGACACTCTGTCACTATTTTTCAATTTGCCTAACATATGCACTAAGGTACGTTATGTGCATACATCTAAAGCGTGAATTTATGCTACGCTCGATCATATTTAGTGATTTCCATGTTGTAATTAACCATAGTTAAAGTGTGTTTTAAGTTAACTATAATTAATATATGCCTCAATTGACCGACTCATGCTAACATTTAAAAAGCATTTTAGCTGCTGTGCATTATCTCACCTGTTTCTCTCCTTTCAGGAGCCAAACTCTAAACTGCAGTAGTTTGAATAAATGAATGGTTTCTATGTTAGTTGTGCGAACTCTAATCTCGAGTTTCACTGTTTCTGGATAACGAGTTTCTTGCACTTGTGTCTGGGACGGCTAACCATGATGTACCATCCTGTACAAGATATCTACTGAAGGCCACGCAGCAATAAGCTTACTGTATGCAATGCTCGGGAAACAGATCCAAGTTAGCTTATCAGGGAGAAGTTGGAATTTTATTGGTCTCCACTTCTTGGGAACAGTCGGATGTATAACAGTTTGTTGAATCTTATGCTTTAATTGCGCATTGATGAGTTGGTCTCAGATACCCTTTAGAGTGCAGATGCACCTTTCCACTCTTGAACCACCATCTTTTTTTATTCCTGGCCCTAGAGTTAAACTCTCAAGCAAATCTATTCTTCTTTGCCTGAAGGAACCTTCATTTGGTTCTACCTTTATAGGCTTTACTTGTTGACACCTGCTGCTTAAACTTCCCCAACCTCATTTGCATCCTCAGCTTAACATTAGGGAATTTCCCTTTAGGGGAAACTGAAGCTAATTCAATTTGTATATGGCATTCCTTAAATAACCTGTCTTTGTATTTGTTATCTTAGCTCACTTTCGATTATACCAACCTACGCTGTATATGGTGATTATTTATTTATGACTAACTCAAATGATTTTAAGTTTTTAACTCTGCTAATTTGCTAATAAGCATGCATGGTTTGCAAATCTACTACTCTGTCGCCCTTGTGGACCAAAATGTGCTTCACTATCATTGATTATTTGAACTGTTGGTGTTAAGCCTCAATTCGAGACAAAGGTCCATTCGCTTGAATGAAGCTTGTATTTGAATTTGCACCAAAGATTTAGATGGGGGCAAACCCCACCCGGCGCTGCTTCACCTCTCCTGTCCCAACTTCTGATACGGCCAGGGATTTCACCCCTATCAGAAGCTAGCAGTGTCTTAAGGCAGGCCTTCCTTTCATTAATCCCGTCTGTCATGATGAGCTTGTACCTGTTCAGGATTCTTGGCCAGCTGGTTCCAGTTTCCCATGCCATGAAAGATGGAGAAATCCCTGGCCTGAAGAAGCTCTCAGCCAGAGATAGTAAGGTAAATAAAACATATTACACCTTTGGGTGAGTTAATTGCACAAAATAAAGTGGTATAAAAACTCTTATTTCACGTGAACCTGACAAGTATAGAAACAGCTCCCAAACCACCCTATAGAGGTTTACCATTTTCATGGCCACTAGCATTATGTGGCAGTCGAGGACCAAATTAAGTGGAAGAATGGCTTAATGTATGCAGCAAGAAATTGCAAATTATGCAGCACATCCTTTAGTAGTATTATTTTCATTCATTTGAGCCAGAATCACCATTTTAGTTGACATCATTTGAGCCAGAATCACCATTTTAGTTGACATCATTTGAGGTAGAATCACAATTTCAGTTGACATCTGCAAATTGGGTGTAAGTTATGAGGCTAATGTGGGAAATCCATAATTGTGCAGTAAATGCTGTGGTCACGGATTCACATAATTATTCTGTTGTTTTATCAACACTCTATTTATGAAAGTTACAAAACAAACATTTTAATTCCAACCCGTGTCCACTGTTACCTGTATCTTGAAGAAAACAACTTCAACAATCACTTTTCCAACAGACTGAACGTGTTTTCCTAACACCGGGAACAGTGTTTTTTGCCTGCAATTATACATTCTTGACTACATGGTTAAGTACTGTTCCCTTCTTTTTACTGCAGTCAATCAAACAAACAGTAAAGTCCAGCCTTTCGCTATGTTCGATAACGGTTTTCTAAAAATAAACAAAAATCTTTTGACAGCTAACTACTGTAAATTATGCATGTTAAATAAAAAAAACAGACAACGTGTAGTATGGTCCCATATTACAATCTCACCGTTCTGGTGACATTCCCAAACAAACCACTTGCCCTTTGACCTTGTGGATTATGCGGTCATCAGAACCCAACAGTGGATCATATTACTCAGTTACGCATTTCATGTGTCATAGTTATGTATCCTAAATATATGTATTTTTCCAACGTTGCCCTGGGTGTTAGGGCATGATTGTGTGAAAATATGTATGACGCTTTGAAGTCTGCTGCTTTCTCTGAAGTAAAGGAGGTCATTTTTGGCATCTGAGGCCAACAACAGAATATTGGAGAGGGCAAAAATGGTAATGTGCCGCCCACTGCATAGCACAGGTAATTCTTAGTTTATGCAGGTTTGCATAGTAAGTGGGGGGGGGGGGGGAGGGCACGGCAAAATGCTGGACCTAGAATACTAGAGGCAATTATTGGCAAATGAGGGTCACACATGGCACACGGGCAAATGTGGCATCTGGCAAAATGCTGGAAATAGCTTATTGAAACTAACTCGTAACATTAGTGGGGTATCCATGCCATATGCTAAACCAGTCATTGGCAAAATGCTGGCACACTGGTGGCAATTCTGGGCGTATGGGGAAACCCATCGCATAAGGTGACAGGGCACCCACAACAAAATGCTGGCCTTGGAATACTGGAAGTAACGCTTGAAACTCATCATATGACGGTACTCACACCTGGAAAGGTGCTGACCAGGCATAATGGTGGCAATTCTTGATTTATGGTGGAAGAAGCTTCCCTGGCATTAGGATTCCCACCCTTGGCACTGGCATGGTATTAGTAATCTTTAGTTTAAGCTCTGCAGCTGCCAGGAAGAGAGCTTGGGTCTTTAGCTGCTCGCTCTTTGGTCCTCCTAGGCAGCATCCTTACCTCTTCCACGGTAGTTGACCTTGAGCAGTATCCCTGCATTAGTAACCGAAAACACCTGATGGATGGACTCACATAAAGGAGGATGGAGACGGCACGAGAGAGCAGATATTGCATATTTTATCTACCCAAAATCTTTGCTATCCCACTTCCATGATTCTGTGAGTACTAAGCTTACTAGAAACCCATTCCCCTAACTTACTCCAGTTAGGATACCCCATGTGCATTACACGTCCCCGGAATAAGGTGCCTATAAAACGTCGCGGGCTTCCAGTTACATACTCCATAACAAAGCTACAAGAGTACAGAAAAATCTTAAAAACCCACGTGGAAAGGAAGCAAAAAAAGAGAGTGCTGGTCACCCATGGAAACAATCAGCAATGTGAACTGGGAATGTTTCTATGGGTGTCGCTTTGTGTTCCAAACAATATATTACTGGGGTACTTCATTTGCATTTTGAAAGTGTTGGTCTCCAGAGGAGTAAATTATCCTCTACCCACGTTCAGCATTAGAACTATAATATAAATCAACACAAAAAGGTAAAAATGTATATATAAAAATAAACAATTGTTATGCGAGGATGGAAGGAAGTCCAGTGACAGACAGCCACTGCCCTTAAAGCAACGGTACACAAAACAACACAGCTACTCCACATAAACGGTATTTGAACAAACGAATCTGCATTTATCGATGATTTGGCGATTAAATTACAAATTAAACGGAGGCGCGTGTGCAAATTCAGCTATGATTTTAAAAAAAGAGCAAAGACAAGACGTGTGTGTGCTTCTCCCCTGCTAATTTAACCGTAAAAAGCACACGCCTAATAAAGTGGCAGGGTCACATTTCTCAAAATGAGTGAAGCAGACTTGTTCCCCTTCACAAATTAAGCAACACTGCTGGTATAGCATCCTTTATGGTGACACCTATAATTTTAGTTGCAGTCAAGTCCAATCCTTCTCAGGCACCCCTCGCTGTCATTATCCATTACTGACAAACCGCGGAGCCCAGTTTCTTAGAAACAGCTCCTTTGTCAGGCATCACAGTTTTGTAGCATGCAGTATAATTTGAACATCACTGCATTATTGATAGGGGGCATTGACTTTTAAACTTCACCCTCGAATGAACGCCCAGACGTGTGGCATTTAGTTCCCACGCCATGCACAACGCACCCAACATTGATTAAATATGCGTCCAGAGTTGTTACAGCACCAGGCGCCATTCCAGAAACGAGTTGTCTCTCATTTATGAAATCATAATGTTCTTTAGTTTCCGGGATGACGCGTAACTCACCTCAGTCGCTACTGTCGTCTCGATGGCTTTACAAACTTCCAAGAATAACTCCTCTGTTATCGAATCATATTTCGCACTTTTCAACTAGTGCCAAACTCCAGGCTGGCAGACCCAGCACTAAACTCGCATGCCTCCGATAACGTCTGCCACGGAGACAGGAGACGCGTCGAATCAGTCCGTCCCCAGCAGTTACTCAAGAGCAGCCTCCTGCGCCTCTGACTAATAGGGACGCCACTGTAATCTGGGCTGCACGCTTCATTTGTGCTCCCTGCAACTCCGCTGGGCTTATTAGTGATGCAAGGTTCAGGGTGCACTCTTAAAGGGGCCATGCCGAGCCCCGCAGGGCAGAGTCTCGCTCTGTGAAGTGGACTGCACGAAGAAAGGATGAGCAGACTGTCAGAAACATTGCATTCAATTAGTGATTTGTAAACAACCTGTCATAGTGAAAAAGCGAAATAAGGCCATTGTTTTTAGCTTGCACGTTATGAAATGAAGTTTTTCTCTTTTTAGGGTAAACCTATAGCGTCGACGTCGTTAGAGCAGCAGGTCAGGGAGCCCAGACACGTGAAGGGCTCAAAGCACCACAAATTGTAATTGTATTTATATATCGCTTACTACCCCTGACGAGGCTTCGAAGCGCTTTTTCACAGAGTAGCATGCTACTCTGGAACCCATAAAAGGCAAGTGGTGAATTTGAAAAGGGAAATATTAAATTACTTTGAGCGGTGGACATGTGAGTTTGTTATTTGGATTGAAAAGGATAGTGGAGGGATAGAAGAGGGAAGGGTTTGCATTTATATAGCGCTTGCTACCCCCGATGAGGAGTCGAGCCGTTTTTCAGCGGGTAGCACGCTACTCCAGAACGCAAACAGGATTTGTGGGGAATTAGTATAGGAAAATATTAAATTTATTTGAGCTGTGGACATGTTCGTCTGTTAGATAGATCGAAAAGAATAGTGGAGAGAGAGGAGAGAAGGTCTAGATTTTTTTTCTTCATTTTTTTGATCTCATAGCAGTAGGAGGGGGTTTGGGATGAGTAAAGGGGAGGTGGAGGGGGGAAGAGTCAAAGAAAAGGGTTTAGAAAGGCTTGCTTGGGAGATCTGAATACTAAAAGAGGTATGAGAGGATGCAAGGAGGGGTAGAGGAGGGAAGAGTCTAAAAAGGATTATTTTAGGGATCATAGTAGTAGAATGAGGTTTGAGATGAGTCAGAAAGTGGAGGTAGATGATATATTGAGAGAGGTATAGGGTGAGATATAGGGTAGTGCATTGGAGATGCTGAATTAGAAGTAAAGTATAAATATAAAGATACATAAGTACATTGAAGGTATATATGAATAAGGAAGGTTATATATATATATTTATGTTGTTTTTAATAAACTCAGACTTTCAAGTGTTGCTGTACTTTAAGTTAACTTAAATATATATGATCAAGGCGAAAGCCGAAACGCGTTGCTTGTGCAGTCAATAAACATCTTAAACTGCAATCTTCCAAGGTGTCCGTGTTTCTTTCTGGAGAAACAGAAGTTCGTGTTGGTATATATATATATATATCCACAACAGTTTGTTCGCGCAGAAACCCGAGCCACTTTCAATGGCGGGCCATGACGGGGTCGCGAACCCCAAACATCAAACACAATCGTTACGAAAACATCCAAAGTGTCTTCAGCGCAATCCACACACCTGCCAGTGGGAGGAGGAGTCGAGAGACTACTTGAAAAGGAGTGGTCTCGGAAGCCCACGAGAATCCAACAGCCTGTGGGATCGGCACTGATGACGGCCATTCCGGCCAGAAACGCGTCTGCCAAGCGTTTCACGGACTGCAGGGAAGCGCTTTATTTGTGCCAAATAAATCCTTTGTTTTGTACCCGGAGCATGTGTCCCGCTGACTTTTTACATAGGTCAGCACTTGGTGGTGTTTATGTAACCGGTTTCCGCTGATACCGGCTTGGGACACGCCCTCTCGGTCTGGAGCACCGCGAAATCAGCAAAGTTTGGGTGCAGTACGAGGAGTACATCGCGGTGCCCCCCCAAGCTGAGTTATTTCCATTAGGAACTTGTGATTTTATATTTTTTTTATTTCAAGTTGATTTTTCTTGACTTATGTTTATTGACAGAATTTATTATGTATCTCTATTTGTATGCATTTAAATTAATGTAATGCCCTTTTGATCGTGAATGTTTAACGACCCTTGATTCTGGCTTCACTGTCTATGACTCTAAGGTGTGTCACATGATTAGTTTAAAACACCATGATTTACATTTCACTCTTACTCGTGAGCAAGGAGTTGTGACTCCGAAACGCGTAGAGTGACTTGGCTTGAGCAATAAATCACGCTTGAAAGGACTATTGTGGCCGTGGCATCGTTCTTTGGATGTTTTCGTAACGATTGTGTTTGATATAGATATATATAGATATGGAGTTTGCTCTATTTTCGTGCAACTCTTATTTTATTGTAAATAATTAGGCAGTGTTCACCACCCGTACGTGACGAAATTCACTAGTTAAATATGTGGTTCGTACATGTAGTCTGTGCAGTTACATATAACATACATTTTTCAAGTTAAGACGCCTTTTGGTTCCAATCTCAGATATGATTTTATAATGATTTTATAATGATCTAATTATCATTTATATCAGGCATTATCGGTTACAACCTGTCTGAATTGTTTATTGAATTTTAAAACCCACGGTTAGACTATGAAAGGAATAGCAACCTTTAGAATGAATTAATTAATCAATTTTTTACTGTTTTTAACACACACTTTGCACATTGTATTTTGCACTAATTGGTTTTATGGAATTGTGTTTTACTAGCCCATTCTTATTACCACTTTGCTGCGTATAAAATAATTTTTACAACTGTCATTTTTTAAAGAAAATGCATTTAAAATTGAGAGTTTACTATTAGGTAATTATTGGGACTGAAAAAATTATTTGTACAATTGTTTACAATGATTGCTTATTTATTTAATTGTTTCAGTCTGTTTTTCTCAAGCTGTTGATGTTTTTGCTCTCTATGACCAGCGGAGTATTTTGTTTAGATCTATGGTAATGGGTGTCAGGCTAACAAAGGGGTTTTTTTCAATGTAATTATTTGCACTATAAATAGACATCATTGGTCCTAGCGTGTCATGTGATCAAGGCCGTGGTAACACGGCCGAAACGCGTCATGCTGGTTTGCACGTAATAAAGAACACTGCATAATTACTTCTTGGCACGTTGTGGTCTGTACCTGCGTCCGAAGATTTGGAGTTGACAGGACTGTGGTGCTGTATATGTATGTATGTATGTATATATATATATATATATATATATATATATATATATATATATATATATATATACACACACAGGAATTATGCCGTATACCCCTTCCGAAATACATTTTATCATAGTTTTAAGGTATCATTAGTCACTAATTTTAACACAATATTTTTCATTCAATCAAACTTTAGGTAAAGGGATATACAATTTTAATATTTAATATTTAAGCACTCTGCACTTTTGAACAGTCAACAGGTTTACATAGTAAATGTTTACAGACTAGAATAGGGAATTTGCACATTATGTATGGTATGAACACACTTAGATTCATGAGAAGGGAGGATTAAATGAGAAAAATATTTTATGATTCCCGACCATATTGTTGTTTTAGATATTTTAGGGCTTTTATAATGTTATATTGTGTTATATAAATTTTAGTAAAAGTATTTATACTTTAATTTTAATTTCAACTCAATCATTATATAGCGGAATGTGGAAAACAAATTAAGTGATTCCGTTTGCCTATAATTACAACGCAATATGAAAATATTTAAATAGTGAAAACAAACAATTGATTCCCATATGTGTAAATAAGTCTGTTTTCGTTATCTATGACTGAGAGAAATACATGCACTTGGCACTTTAACAAAGCAATGGAAAAAAGACATAAAAAGATGGTAGCATTACTGTGGGCGCGTCATGTGATCAAGGCCCTCCTGGGCTGAAACGCGTTGTGGCCGGCAACTGCTGAAGGGAAACAATAAAGCACAATTTTGCACAAATGTCGGTGTCCGTGCTTCTATCTCGGCGAGGGAAACAAGCCAGTGAGGTGTGGAGGAGATTGGCGCATATATATATATATATATATATATATATATCAAGGGAGAGGTGTGGTGCAGCAGCCAGAGTGTCTGACTCTGGAGCACAGGGATCACGGTTCAATCCCCAGTGCAGGGCAGCTCAGCATCATGTGACTCTGGGCAATAGCTCATTTAATCTCCCTGACGTCCCCCAGCGCCTTGAAACCTTAAGAGATGTTATGTTCGTGCTTTACAAATATGGATTATTATAATTTATTTTTTGTAATTCAATAGTGAAGCATTTGTAGCTAAACAGTTATGATAAAGGATTTACTTATTTAAGCAGTCACCAAAATACATGTTAAACATAGAATAATATAACCATAAATAATATGTACATTTGTTAAGTAGAACCAACGAATATCTATATATTTATAAACATAATTATTATACACGTTTGTACAAAGAAATTATATATATATATATATATATATATATATATATATATATATATATAGGTACACATCTATAGTCCAAATAAATGCTATATACAGAGCGATATGCTGTATATTTATGTTCGAGTACGGTGGTTATAACGCCATTAGCATGAAGTCACAGGGATTCCTGCTAATGTGTGTGTCGTACAAGCAAGTTGAGTCATATCACTTTGTCTCACCGAAAACGAAAGCGACTTCATGCGGCATATACATAACTATATATAGCTTAAGTAATCAGCACAAGCTTTGACCATCAAAGACTAACACTAGAGATGCGTTTAGAGTCAACTTCTGCTAAATTGTTTATTGCATAAACCTAAATGGCAGCCAGATAACGACCACTTTTAGTTCTGGGAAATCAATGCTTAAGTGATTGTTTGTCCATTCCAAATCGGCGGGAACAATCTGAGAAATCTGCGTTTTTTCAATCTTTCCTAAATGCACTTCTTTCCAAGTAGGGTGCGAGGATGACAGAACATGAGAGCAAGGACAATTCCTTCAATGTTTAACACTATCAACAGAGTGGGGTAATTATCACTTGGCTATTGGGGGGGGAGGGGCACTTATGTTGCAGCTTTCCAGCAAGAGAATGGGAGACATGCTACAGACCAGAGCGTTATCTGAGTACTGCCTGCGTTGGACTACACCAGGCTCCTTTTAGGAGCTCATGATCTACTGGTAGCTCTCCATCTACCTGTAAGTAGCTCTCCTGTGTGCAACCCTGCCTACTAAATTAGATGTTTTTGCTTCGTTGAATTAGTGTATACCTATCGAAATTGAAAAGCGTGTATTTGAAACAAAAATCTGTGTATTTTCAGAATTCATAAGCAGATGTTTGGAGAAAACTTCAGAATTTCTAAAATACATTTAAATGCGATATTTGCATGACACTAATCAAACTGTGTTGGGGAGACTTTTATTCATATTAGCTGTTTATTTATAACACACGTAGAAGCATTCCACATTGACAAAGCATTTTTACATTACTGCTGGCAACCATACAGCATGCACAGAGGTGATCGCGTAGGAAGTGTGGGGGATGGGGGAATGTATGCCCCCCGGATTTTGGAGAGGGGGGGACACAGGGACGAGGGGGCCAAAAGAATTTCCCCTCTCCCTTCTGTGATTCGGAGGGCCATTAGCGCTCGAAAGCGCTACCTATAATGGTCCTGCACTCGACCTGTGACCTGCCTCCAGTTACCTGTGATCGTGTGTCTCAGCCCGAGCTGCTATGGGCTGGGCAGTGTCTGGAATGTTATCTACGCCGCACCTGAGTTTTTCACAGGTCTTTAAACACCATTTACATTCCTTTGGAACTGGTTAAGGAGCCTTTGTTTTGTTCACTGGTTCCACTCCCCCCTGGGCCCCCACTCTGCCTATTCACTAGTCCTTACATTTGTATTTTATTTTTACTGTCACAGTGGGAGAATGCATTTAGTGAAAAAGCCACCTTTCCAAAAGAAAAATGCAGGCCATTTGTTGTTGTTTATAGAGTCTGCAAAGGACTCCCCCTTGAAACTAAATAAGGCTATAAATAAAATGGTATCCATTCATTTGTAACATGACTTTTATGTCTTTGTTTCCTTTTGCTTAATTAAACTTAAACTGTAATTATTAGTCAAGGATTGTTAATGCAGCCCTAGAACACATTTAAAAGTGCTTTCTATTTGCTGTTTGAAGTATGCACAAATAAGTGCAAAAAATATCTACTCTAGGTGATTTTGCTTATTTTTGTACTGGCTGGAACATCAAAATACCGATGGTGCCGGTAGAAATCCGATCAGCTGGCAACCCTAATCAGGAGACTGAAAGTTTGTTGCAGGATCAAGACATTATTTCCTCCATCCCTGATTGATGCCATATTAGCAATAGTTTAACATATCGAAACCCTACGCCAGGCTTCAGTACAATGCTGAGTTACTCCGGGTGTCTGGGTTTACATCCTGCAATCAGATAACTCACCACTCATTCTCATCACTCAACCTGCCCTTTCACACTCACCCTGCAATCACAGCGATCACATGGCTCACCATGCATTCACGCCATTCACCCTCCTCCTACCGTGCACTCACATGAACACACCGCTCACCCTGCACGTACATGACACTCTACTCACTTGTCACTTTCACCGATTACCCTACACTCACAGCGATCACACTACACTCACGCTGTTACCCTACACTCACACCGTTCATCCTCCTCTTACCCTGCTCTGACACAAGTACACCGCTCACCTTGCACTCACAGCGACCACACTGCACTCATGTCCCTCGCCATGAACTCACGCCCTTCTCCCTACACTTACCCTGCAGTCACATCAGCACACCGCTCACCCTGCACACACAGTGATCACACTGCACTCACACCACTCACCATGCGCTCATGTGACACTTCACTCACCTGTCACTCTCACTGCTCAATTTGCAATCTCACTCAAACAAGCAGATTTCTTATTATGCATTAATTCCTCCCACTCTACACTTTCACCCGCACCCAAACTCGTATGTCACATCACTCACCCTGCAGTAACTCCTCTCACCCTACACGCACACTGTTACATCGCTCACTGTGAACTCACATAGGCACTCCTGTCACTCACACAGTTCACCCTTCACTCACATCTTCACGCACATCTTCACTCACATGGGCACAGTCCTCACCCTGCACTCACACCAAACAAACAAGTACAGCATTCACCCTGGAGTCACACCACTCACCCTGCAATTTCTCCTCTCACCCTGCACTCACACGGACAAACCTCTCAGCCTGCATTCATACAGGCACTCTGTTCATCCTGCCTGCACACAGGGACAATAGTCTGCCGGAACTCAGAGATACACCACTCACTCAGCACTAACTCCTCTCACCATGCACTCTCCAGTCACTCTCACAGATCACCCTTCACTCTCGCCGCTAATCCTGCACCACACACAGGCACAACACGGACCCTGTATTTACACCGCTCACTCCTTTCACTCTGCAAGTACTCCTCTCACCAAACACTCACACTGGCCCTCCTCTCACATTGCATTCATGCAGCTCACCTTACACTCATATCTGCACATTTTTCACCCTACACTCGCACCACTCATGCTGCATTCACTCACACTATTCGCCATCACCCAGCACTAACATGAGCACACCTCTTACTCTACACATATAAAAATTACACAACTCTCATGAATCTACACATATTTCTACAAAAGCACACACATAATACCTGCTCTTTCCGTAGTACCAGATGCCTACTTCATTCCATATGCAACAACGGGGCTGGTGCAAGAGGGGAGAGTGGACTGAGGATGTGGGATGGCACGAGGAAGGAGACTAAGGCTGAGGCTGTAGTGATGGCAGCCAGGTGCAGACATAGAAGCATGTGCACCGATTGCGACGAGGCGCGGCCGGGTCAGGAAGTCTGGGACTGAAGACATGGAACGAATCAACCTAGCTGCCATCACTACAGCCTCTCCATCTGGACCCACATTCCTGAGTGGTCCTTGCCCGATACTTTAACACTGGATCTCCAGAGCCCTCAGCCTGAGACCACCTAGCTCTCGCCTCCCTTTCTCATTGCCACACTGTTGTGTAACTAATTGTAACATGGTCCTGATGATGGCCTAACATTGCTACAGGCCGAAACGCCGTCGACTTTTACAGCAAAATTTACGGCGCCCGTCTTTCGAGAATACCCATTTAAATCACTTTGTATTTACTTGCATTTATTGTATGGGTATTTCTACGCACACATCTTGTATATTATTTTTTTGTTTTGGCGCCCTCCCTTGTCGCTGAACATTCTTCCTCACGTGTCACTTGCGCCGTTTACTATTTCACGAGCACTTGTGCACAGTATTACACAGGTTACATGCCATTGAATGTAACGCAGTGCTTTTCATGTTTCTTAAATATATGAAGAAAAATATACAACAAATTACCGTTATCTTTGCAAATTATCTCCCTGTTTACCCTCCAGTGCTCCTAGCAATTAGTTGTGCCCCTGATAAATTGTCTTTTGAATAACACCCTTAGACACACTGTTCTATGTTACACATGTTTGCCCTGGTCTCTATAGGGTTTACGGGCTACCTCCTGTAGTCTGTTACATGGTAAATTTCAGGCACTATCTTATTAAATGTACTCCTTGGCATAAGGTGCTCACACATGAAACAAGCATTTGCAATGCAGTAGGTCTCACATTTACACAAGACGTATTGTATTGCAAATGGTTGACATCACAGACAACGCGAGGGAGGGTGGGCGCGGTTGGTGGGGGGGAGAAGGCACGGACAACGGGAGGGAGATCGGGTGGGGGGAAGAAGGCACGGACAACAGGAGGGCAGGTGGGTGGGGAATAAAGAAGGCACCAAAGCACGTCATGCCTGCAGTAGGAGGACCCCCCCTCAGCGCCTTGAGACCCTCACGGGTGAGTAGCGCGCTTACAATTCCCTGATTGATTGATTGATAGGAGAACATCATTAAAGAAAATAGTGCTCAAAGTCTAAATAACACGTTCCGTGTAACAACCGAAGTAAAGGGGAGAGTCGCCATGGGAGGTGACAAATGAAGAGGAGGCGGTACAAAGGAGGGACTAACAAGCCTATTTACCAATCAGAAGCCAGCATTTAGGACAGACAATGACACAAGCCAATGGCAAATATGGGCGGAGAGTGGACGGTGCTTCTATGCACTACTCCACCACAACAAGTCTCGCAGAGCAGAACATGCGCGCTGACTCTAGGCTCAACCTAATGAGGACATTGGTATAGCGGAAGTTATTTCTGACTTAAGACATTTGAAAAAAATCAGATCTATTCCTAGGAATAGCCAGGCTTCCCTGGTGCACCATGAAAGTACTTGAATACTTCATGAATGCCCTATAAGGGTCTGCAGCGTTTTACAAATATGATCCCAAAAATTCCCAAAAATTCTCAGGGGAGAAGTCTACTTTCCATAAAATCATCTACAGGAAATCTGTTAAATTGTTTTGCTTGCTGGAATTTGGGGGGAAGTATTACACCCCACCACTTACATAGAACTTGTTCCTCATATAATAACTATGAGGTTAGCTCTGACTCCTTTCTGGAAATGCTTGTTCTACCCCATTGCTGGGAGCAGGACTGGCTTTAGGGCAGTGTGACCGGTGCAGCTGCACCTGGCGTTGACTTTGGTGGGGGGCACTTTGTTTGAAAATAGTTTGTTTTAAAAGCGCATGCACTTTCTTGTACATCAGGCAGTTTGCAGGCAACAATAAAAATGTCAAGATAACTCTGGTGATTAATGTTCCAGCTAGTGAGAGTTTGGAATTTTGTCTAGTGGAAGTTTTGGCTCATCATAAAGTAGCACAGAGAGTCAATGTGCCTGCTGCAAAAATGTGTACCATGCAGATCACAGAACTGAGTGTGAGTGAACTATGAGTAGCACTATAAAAACATATACATGATTTTTCCACATTTAGTCTAATTACTTAGTGAATGTAAATAAAAATAAAGCATACTTGCAAACTGTGACTACATGTCTGCCTTCTCAATATTTCACTTCAAAACTATGCAGTTGTATTCGTTCAAAAGGCATACGTCTCATGCAACGGGCGATTTGTATAGGGTCACTGGAAAGTCCACAAGGTTGTCCCTGTCCCAGGAGCTGCCTGTGCAGGTAAGAGCAGTGGGGCAGGGTGAAAGAGTGGGAGGGTGGTGTGGGAGTGGGGGGTGACTCGACAGACGTTGTCTGTCGAGCCCCCCTACCCCAGCACTCTGACCTGAACGGACCGCTCCTGCCCTGTACCTTCCAGAAATTTAGTGCCTCCTACGCCCCTGGGTGATCATTACTAGTAATCTTGCATATGGCGGCCTCTAACGTAATTTAGCCTGATATGGTTACTGCTACATCTGTAGTAATATTAGTAGCTCGCGATGATTTCTATTGAACATAATTTCATATTATAGAAAAGGTTGGAGATTCCTCAACTAGACCTTCACACCACTGTACATGCAAGTTATTGTGGAATCAAAATCATTACCGGGTCATAGTATCACACAGGGGGGGTGCAATACCTGTCACTTGAGTGGCGCTGCCAGCCACATCTGGTATTACAGTCAACAGCAAGGTGCATCCTGGGAGTTGTAGTTAGGAGTGTAACAAGAGGACGTTTGATAAATCAGGTATGTAAATGAGCTGCTAGCTAAAAAGCGTGGAAGCTTGACGAGTCATACATGACTAGTCCGACACCGGGGGGAAGAAGCTGTGAATACATCGCACACATAGATACTTGGCACACTCACATTCGGCAGCTCTGCATACCCAGGCATGGGACAGGGAGCATAGATGCAGAGGGAATGAAAAAGAGTATGCCGCGATAAAGAGGAAAAAGTTGGAGTGCTCAAAAACAAATAGTTGTAATAATTCAAAAATTCTTCAAGTACAACCCATCCAGTCGGAACACTGCACGACTAAAATGCTCCT
This sequence comes from Calotriton arnoldi, assembly GCA_963921515.1. NCBI lineage: Eukaryota > Metazoa > Chordata > Amphibia > Caudata > Salamandridae > Calotriton > Calotriton arnoldi. The sequence goes on from CAWUFW010000497.1 coordinate 2,301,239, forward strand.
GAGTGGGACAAGCACAAGAGAAAAAGAAGGAGGAACGCCACTGAATAAAGAGCAGACAACTAAGGTAAACAAAAGAGCCATCCAATCGTGAACAAGGTGATGTCTCAAAGCCCACTCTAAGTACATGTTATGTATTGGAAGCAACAAGCCTGCCTAGAGACAGCTAAAGCTGTCTAGTCAGGACCTAAAAATGAACTTGAGAAAGGAACCAACAAAAAGAGTTTAACTGACAGTTCTTGTCAAAATACTCTTGGCAAATTTCTCAAAGAACTCTCAAGCTTGTTATTGCTTTTGATTGTAGAAAGGTATTTATTTCATAGTTATCATGTACTGCATCAAGTAATGAGGTTTATCAATTTAAGGTTATTTTTTCATGCTGGGATAATCAATAACCTTATTACATAATCTGTTTTTCAATATATACTGTAGCTTTACTTTGGTCATGAGATAGGTATTGACCTCGTTGTTCTCTGTGCAAGGCGGGGTTTCTCCTGTCAGGGGTTCATTGGTGTTAACATGGGCACAGCTGTACATTATTTCAGATGCCACCTTCACTCAGATCAATGGTACCTTTACATTTTACAAATCTGCTCAAACGTCAGATGGTTAGCAAAATTCTCTCCAAAAAACTTAGGTATCATTAGTGCCAGTCTCAGATCCTCAATCAGGGAGGTCCCACAATGCCCAGGCTTCAGCTCCGCCCCATAAGTTGCTCATCAAGTTTGATTTTATCGCACTTATCGTGACTGTGCCCAGATACACGTGATTTATCCCATGGAAAGATTGGAACTGACACAGAAAGTGAAGGGTTTTCATCTACAACAGGACACATTATTTAGGAAGCAAAAGAGAAGGCATGACAAAAAAGACAGAAAGAGGTGGACTGGCAATCAGACCTCAATACTGTAGTATCCCTTTCTTAATACTGTTCAAATTTAATTCAAGAAGACAGAGTAGAGGTCTGTGCAATAATTAGAATCTTGATAACATTTAATAGGGTCTAAATTGCCTTACTAATTTGTAGATTGTTACATTGCCAGTGGCCAGAGGGTCAAGAGGGCTCCTGACAGGCACTCTAACACGCTAGTATATCTTTTTTTTATTTCCATAGAAAAAGGTCCTTCCCACCCGCCTCCATGCCTGTTGATTACGTCCTGTGTGTGTCGTTCCTCAGACAGGGTTGTCTTGTTGGCTCCCATCGTCCTGCCCCTGGGTCGGTTTTGGGCATCCCCAGTTCCTTGGGCATCCGCTGCCGGGTAGAATTTGGCAGCCTGTGGCTTGTTGGTTGTTTTATCTTCCCTGGTGCCAGCCTGTCGTTCTGCGTCTCTCTCTTGCTCTCCTGGTTTCTGCTTCCAAAGGTCGCTTTTCGGTCTGTCACCTGCTCCTCGCCATTTTCTGAGGTTTTGGCTGTGACTATTTGGTGGCTTCAGGAGTTCTCTGGGTTGCCGATCCTGGCCAATTGTTTGGCTGGTGCTTCCGCTCTCCCTGCTGGTCTCTGCTGGTGGTGGGGGTGCCGTTTTGCTTGGTCAGTTGGGTTTCAGACTGCTACCATTTTCTCGGTCCAGTTTCACTTTCTTGTCGGGTTGTTCCCTGTTTTTTGGGGGGGGGGGTGTTTCTGAATACCCTGCACGGTCCTCAGGGGGTTCTCTTGTCCCCACCGTAGGCTCCTCCTCTGGGTAGGTTGGGGGTCCAGGGATTGATGGTGTCCACTTCTGTGGTGGTTCCTTGGGCTCTTTTTCATTTGCCCTCTTTCTTCCTTTTTTGTCCCATTAGGATCCCGCGCTTGGGGGTTCGTCTCCCCGATGCCCTTCTCCTGCTCGGATTCAAGATTTGGGTGGATGGCTGCTTCTGTCTAGCCTTGGGGTGGAAGAGTCAGTTCCTCCTCCGTTGTTGGTTTCAATCGTTGCTGGTCTGTGTAGTTGGGGGGGGGCCCCCCTCGTTTTTTTGTTTTTTTTGGTGATAGTGGGCCTCTGGTCCCTGTGGTCTGGGTTCTTCCTCTCTTTCGTGGGAGTCACCTGGTCTTTTCGGGGGTAGTCTTGGTGTTTCAGGCTCCGGTGCAGCAGTTCATCTGTTCTGTCCTGGCATTTGGGTGGAGCTTGTTGCTCTTTGGATGTTCACGGGGTCAAGCGGTGCGCCCCTCATACTCCTATGCCATCCCAGTTTTGTTTTTTGGGGTTGCTGCCTCGTCTGGCATGAGGGCACTTTCCATTCGGGTTTCCTTGTGTTCTCATGCCGGCTGTTTGCACCGATGTCTGCCCAGCTATGTCCTGGCCTCCCTGGCTTGGCCCTCTTCGGGTCTTTCTATCTACTGATTGGGGGTTCTGTGGCCAGGTCTTTTTGCCTCTCCCCCTTTTGCCCTGTTTCTGGAGTTCTTTTTCGGAGGTGGTTTATCCTCAGTCTTGGTTCCCTTCCTTTCCACTTGAGTGTTGGTTGGGGCAACTTTGGTGTCTCTGTTCTTTGTGACCTCCTAATTTTTGTTTTCTCTGTTGCTCCTGTTGTCCATGGGGCCCGTTGTCAGGTTCTCAGGGGTCTGATCCCGCTTTGTTTTTCTGTGTTGTCTTTTCCCCTTCTCAGTCCATTGCATTTGGCAGCTTGGCTCTTGGGCATGTTGCACTGCTGTCTTGGGGGCTCTTCTCTGTTGGTGCAAGGTGTTCAGTGGTTCCTTTGGGATTCTACTATTGCATCTTCTGCTGCAACAGGGGCTCTTTTTGTGCAATGGTGTGTATTCCCTAGGGTGGATCTGGTTTCAAGTGTGTGGTTGTTCTTCTTGCGTTTTTGAGGCTGTTCTTGTTGCTTCAGCCTTTCCCTCTTGGCTCCTCTGTGGGCTGCTTTTTTTCTGCTTCTCGGGGCTCTGGCGCTCCTCTGGCTGTTTGCATCTTTAGTTGGGCATTTGTTCTGGGGTCTTGCCTTCCTCGCTCACTTCTCCAGTTGCTGTTTGGCCCTGGGACTTGCCTCCGGTTCTTCAGGGTGTCAGTTTTTTCCCTTTTCCCTTGTGTTGGGCAGGTTGAGTTTGTCTGCCTACTGGCTCTATGTAGGACGTTCCTTCGGCTTGGGGTTTGCGGGAGTTCGGGGCTCTACTGGTGTCATGTCCCTCTTTCCAGCTTTTGCCTTATAGGCTGGTTCTGCTGTTGGGTCTGGCCTTTGATCTTCCAGTTGTTTGGCAGTCCTTTCCGACAAGAGCTTCTTCCTGCTGGGGGCTGCTGGTTCAGTCCCCTCCTCTTTGGTTGTGCAATCCTCCAACACATGCAACGTTGCAATTGCAGCTCAACCAGGTGCAAATGCAGACCCACCAGCAAGGCCCCAGAGGAACGACCCAGGGTGCCGGTCTGCCAAACCAAAAGGGAGCTGTGCTAAAAGTACAACAGCAAAAAGACCAAGCCCCATGAAATGGGACACTGAAGGCCCTCAAACTGGCTGCCGCTTTCGCTTCAGAAGCACACACAAGAAGCTCAGCCCCCGGGGACCAAGTGCTGCTGGAACTACTCAGACCCAATGCAACACTCCCTGCCACAGCCCAGCACATACATGGGGAGCGCGGCCGTGGAGGGTGCATAGAATGCACAAAACACCCACCACTGTAAGAGAAATACGGCAGAACAAAGAATAAAAAATGTGATCATACAAGAAAAATAAAAACAGAAAAACTAGCACAAACTCTTACCTGTCACGCCAACATCATTAAATCGCCGAGGGGGGAATTGAGGGTGGCAGCGGAAGCGCTTCCGCTGCCGTCCCTGGTGGGGATGGGGTCAAAAGGGGCGGCCCACGGGGGTAGGTGCGAGGATGGAATGGTTACATCCTCAGCACATGCCCACCGTGGCTGAGGACGGAACCCTTCAATCCTCAACATGCAAGAAGGTTAACAAGGATTCTCACAGAGCAAACCTTCTATGTCCACAGTTCAGCATATGTGGTAACCAACACCAAAACTCGAACCCTTGTCTACTATGGTAACCTGCGAGATTCTATATAATAAAATACCTATCTGTGGGCTTTAATACAGAATAATAACAATCCGAACTGAAATGCTTGACCTAAAAATCCAATTAGATTAGTGAAGCCATGGGCATCCCATAGCACTCGCAAACCCAAAAGTGCACTCAGATGTCTAAAGTTAATTATGAAAGGGGAAGGTTGTGGGACTACAATACATTCCTCAGGACTGTCCTCCTCATCTGTGTTGCTGTCAGGGAAGAGCAAACACCATAAATTATCTAGTTACCTAAGACGCTTTAATAGCAATACAGTGTCATTTGTGTACCCCTGAAAATTCAAGCTCAGGCAGTCATACTGCAGCGGACTCAAGCTGCTGGATAAATAAACAAAATGATCACAGCTGTGTAGAGGGGCAGCATTTTTTTCAGTGTAGTTACACAATTTCAACCCAAGCAAAACGTACTCCTGGCTACCAACATGTGGGCGGTGACAAAACCCCTCTCTGTAGTACTCCCAAAAGATCTCTTTTAGGTTGGTCACATTAAGTCTGATGACAGCTGTGTTGTCAAGCCAGACCTAAAAAAGAAGGAGGCTAAAATACATTCTTGATGGGTACTCAATGACTTTAAGGGCTTGTGCACTCCCCCTTTGTGTTGTAGCATACTAATGACCAATAGCTATGATGCAGTCTTTGAATCAGTGACATCAATTCAAAGTCAACACCTATTTTCATCATAGTGGATAATAACTTTGACCTGCTGGCTAGACAGAACCCAGCTGACAGTCCATAAAAGCCAGAGGAATACTCCCATATTTGACTTTGGCAAATTGTCTACTAACAAATCAAGTTTAAGGCATTGTTCTCTTGTACCCAGACCCGTTCTGAAACCAAGCTGGATCTTAAACAAGACTCATTTTTTCAATCCTTTCTTGTAGTCCAACAAAATTCTATCCATGATTTCCAGAGAAGAATAGAAAAGGGAAATCGGTCAGTAACCAAATATGGGGATAATAATTGATGGTCCAAAAATTATCACATCTACAGACTACATTCAAGACATTCAACTTATGGCCCATAGATATGGATTACATTTCTAAATATGAAATGGTCTGGACCGGACATTTGTTAGATGAACTTTCTTTTAAAGCCTTCAGCACTTTCCCTAAATTGTTACTTTGTCTGAGCCTGTACACTAGTTCATATCTTCATTATCTTTGCTTCCTTGCATCATGCCTTCTAAAGAGGAGAAAGTATTTATCTACCGCTATGACAACATATTGGGTTGTTACTGTCTCTTCCCAACAATGATCTTCCAAAAGGGTCTGCAATCTCTTGCTGAACATGCTCCTGCTGGCTCAGCACATAACTGTCTTTTCAGATCTTTCAAAGCAGACTGAATGGTCTTCTTATAGTTACCCCTTTTTGACATGATATCCCTCTGTTGACCCTTAAACATTACTCAATAGAGCGCCATAATCCCACTCTTGCCTTCTAAGCTTTGAACTAAACGATTTATGTATCATACCAACAGCAGCCCTCTACCTTCATATTACTATTCCAATAATTCCATTATTTACTTTTTGTAATTCATTCAGAATCAGTTTACCATATTGCTATCAATACAGTACCAAATGGATGTAAAATTTGTCTTAGGTAAGTATACATTTTGAGGTCCATTTGTGCCCATCGTAATGTATCATCATTCGGTGGCATTTTACTTTGACGGTGGACCTGAACTGATCTGCAATGATAAACAAAGTTCCAATATTAGAGGATTGTGATTGCTTTCTTGTCTACAATAAGCATCAATAGTTTTAATACTAAAACATATCCTGATCTAAACATATAACCAGTAATACTTTGGCTAGCACCACACAAATGTACAGTTCATAAGTGAAAAAAAGTCCTGTAAAAACTTCCTCGAGTATCACTTTTAATGTAAGCCCTAAAATGATTAACGCTATTTCCATATAATAACACCCCCTCTTTTAAACACTTAGCATTCCCATAAGGTGCACCTTCAATTTTAGCGTCAATAACTCCTGTGATAATAAAACCTATTCTTAAAGAATCATCAGCATATCTATTACCCATGACCTCATCAAGCAGTTGAGAACAATCAAATGCAGCGATATAGGAGCATCAAACTAATTACTATAACAAGTAATCACTACAGGAATAAAGCCATTATTAAACCTCTGATCGGTTGCCAGACTGTTCTTATAATTAATCTTAATCTCAGTGCTAGGGCATGGAAGCTTGAGCGAAGTAAAGGCCACAATCTCTTCCTGCAAGAGGCTACACCCAGGAACGAGGGGCCCAGACACTTAGGAACTGACGCTAGCACTTCTCAGGAGCGGTATTAGCGAGGCTGAATCTCACCTGGCTTTGGCTTTTCCCACCCTCCGTGTGCAGGTCCTGATTTGGAAGTTACCAAGGCACTCTGAGAGCGCCGAACAAACTTGTTCAGCACCAGGTCTATGGAAGGAGTTCTTTCCTGCTAAGAATTGCGGTCCAATCCAACTCCAGCGCACAACTCGGAGACTGCGCATAGTCCATTATCTAATCTTTAATCTTCTTTGCATTTGTGCTTTGAAATACTTTTCTGGAATGACTTTTTTTTGTTTTTTTACTTTACTTTTGTACTGTTACCCCCTCCTTAAAGTTATGTGAATGGTTTCCCCCCAAACAGTGGAAAAAGTTGTTAAAGTTACGACAGACCTTGGTAAGGAAGTTTGTTACTTTGCTCATCCTAACAAGTATGTTGTGCTTCTCTGCCGAAGTGCTATGTCAGCACTGCTGCTAATCCTTTCTAGATTGGCTCCAACACATCAATGTACATAAATAACATTTGAACATTCGAATGTTGAGAGCAATATTGGAGACAATGGGGTGGGTCGGTGCTCATAAGTATAATCTTTCAGCTACAACATTCCAATTTTGTCTTTTGGTTTCTTTTTTTTGTGTTCAAAATATTTAATTGGGTTTTTGCAAACAAAGACAAAACAAAAATGATACAGTGTTGGTATATATAACAGATCAATACTAAAGTCAAAAACATTGTCATAACAGTATCTATATACCAAAAGTTTACAATTGTCATGGAAGCAATAAAATTATAAGGATTGAATACGAAACAAACAAGGCTACTCCTCAAATCACTAGTCATACAACAATGTCAATATCATAAGAAATAGAATTACAAAATATTTTATAGATAAGTATTTATATAATCATCACTTGGTTTCCATAACTGTTGAAATGAAGATGTATTTTTACACGGTCCCTTTTAAAACAATTGGGCACCAGATCTAACAAAAGTAACATAAGACCACCAAGCCTGGATTGATATTGCCTCAGCTGATTTCCAATTGGAGGTAATGGATTTAATAGTAATAGAAATAAGAAGATCAAAAGTTTAGAATGGGACTCCAATAAGGTAGATGATAAAACATGAGATTTACAAATAAGCATGTTGTAAGTTAGGGCTTCAGAGATAGGAAGTATTTTAACAATGATATCCCAAACACTCCACCAAAATTGAAATATTACTGCACATTCAAAAAGAACATGCTTTAAAGTACCCTCAGCGTTTGCAATGCCAACAAAGTGAGGAATCAACAAGTTTGGCCTTATATAATTTATAAGGAGTCCATAGACAATTGAGATAACGATACAGGAAACCACCCTGAAATATTAGTGGTCAATATGTGTCTCCACTCATTTAACGAAAAATTCAAGAAGAGTTCTGTATTCCAAAAGTGGATAAAAAAGTTAGGTTGGTAACACTTGTACAATTTACCTGTTTATACAATTTGGAGACAGTATGTTGAGAGGCTGAAAAAACTTTAATACAGGTTACCGAATCAGGGGTTTTAACTTGGGGTAGCACATTTGGGAAGGTGTTAAGTAGGACATTACAGAGAATTTCATATTTAAAAGCTTCGGTATTGGGTAACATGAATTTAGACTGTAATACAGAAAATGATAAAGCCTCATTTTCATAAATATCCTGAAGGAAGAAAACACCAGCTGATATCCATAATTTCCAAAATGTGATAGTGTGATTAAACTTTAATATAGGATTGTGCAAAGAGAAATCATAGTAGAATCTGAAATACGTGATGAAAAAGAAGAATCAAAGTCGGTAATAATCAATTTAGTAGATGCTATGATGAGGGAGGAAATGGCGAAACTAAATTTTGTTCTATCAGTAACCCTTTAGGGGAATATCTAGGGTCCGAACAGGTAATCCAAAACTAACCTTGTTTTAAGATAAACGCTTTATGATATTTGAAGAAATCAGGCAGGCCAAATCCTCCATTAAGTTTGCAAAGTTTAAGTTTAGTATGGCAAATACGAGGTGGTTTATGATTCCAAACAAATTTGGAAATAAGCTTATCAATTTTTTTATAAACTAAGAGAGGTAACTGTACGGGGATCATAGATAAAGTGTAGAAAATAATTTGGGCTAATACCATTTTGACGGTTTCATGTTTCCCCCACCAAGTGGGGACCACTGGCAAATTTTAGCTATAATTTTTGTAATGAAAATATCACAATTGAGAGTAATGGAATGTCTTAAGGAATATGAAAAAAGTATACCTAAATATTTAAATTTCTCCTTTTGCCAGACAATTTCAGTATTATCCTGTACTGATGGTGTGCTATGGACATTCAGGGGAAAGAATTCTGTTTTATGAGTATTCAAGGTATAACCAGAAACAATATAATATTCATCTACAACATTTAAAACTGTGGGTATAGATGTGGCTGGTTTACTAAGATATAGTAGGACATCGTCAGCATAAGCAGACGTTTTAAGATTAACATTAGCTAACTCTATTCCTTCAAAATCAATGGAATTCCGAATATGAGAGAGAAAAGGTTCAATTGCTAATAAAAAAAGAAGAGGTGACAATGGACAACCTTGTTGCGTACCTCTAGAGAGAGAAAAGGGATTTGAAAACTGACCATTAATAAAAAGACTAGCAGAAGGGGAGCCATATAATGTCGACACCTTTTTTATAAAATTACTACCAAAATTAAAAGAAGATAGTGTTGGAAAAAGAAATTGCCAATGAACTTTATCAAATGCTCTCTCCGCATTTAGAGTAAGAAGACCAACAGGAGAAATAAAGGTAGAAGCTTTGTCAATAACATGAAAGAGGAGCCATGTGTCATTAACAGAGAATCTTTTTGACATAAAACCAGATTGACCTATGTGAATAGGGGACAAAAAATCTGAGCTAACCTGGTAGCTATGATTTTTGTAAAAAAATTTACAATCATAATTTGAAACCTTAGTGCGGTCTTTTATTTGGTTTAGGCAAAACTATAATTAAAGCTTCCGTAAAAGAGCCTCCGCGTAAGCCAGATTGGGTGAATGTAGTTAATAAATGATGCAAGTGAGGGGTGAGAATATCAGCAACAGTTATATAAAATTCTGCAGAATGCCATCAGGACCAGGCGATTTTGGGGGTTTGAGCGATTGAATTGCAATTAGAAGTTCTTCTGTAGTGATAGGGCTATCTAATTTGGCTTTATCAGACTGGGAAAGTTGCGGCAAATGAGCAGAAGCTAAAAAATTGTCAATAACTTGAGGATCAAGAAGATTTGGGCTACTGTATAATAAGGAGTAACATTTAAGGAACTCATCAAGAATATCTGAATTAGGCACAGCAATGGTACCATTATCTTTGTGTATAGCATGAATTTGCTTTCTATCTTTTTTGATGCGAAGATAGTTAGCTAAAAGTTTCCCCAACTTGTTTGAGTTAAAAGCTAATTTAGCTTTCTGATTAGCAATTTGAAAACTGGCTCTTTTACCTAGCATTGAATTATATTCATATCTAAGTTTTTGCAACGTGGCTTTAATAACAATATTTTGAGAAGATATAAATCGTTAAAATTTTGCAATCTGTTTTTCTAAGTGTAACAATTTGGTGTTAAATATCTTATTTTCATGGGCCATTATAGATATAGAAATAACTATCCCTCTTAAGTATGCCTTAAAAGCATCCCATTTTATAATAGGGGAGGTAACACCATCAGGATTATGTGAGAAATACTCATGAATAGCTTTTAAAATTGTGTTTTTATGAACATCTTGAAGGACACCATCTACATTCATGTGCCAACGGGAATGAGAGACAGAAAAATTATTAACTTGTAAATGAAGTGAAATTACTGCGTGGTCTGAAATTCCAATGTTACCAATGGCATGTTGAGTTATAGACTTCACTAAGTCTCTAGACACCAACAAATAATCTAAGTGTGAGTGAGAATTATGGGGATTAGAGAAAAAGGTGAATTCTTTCAGAGTGGGGAAATGTAATCCAGATGTCAACAAGCTTAGTGTTTTTAACCACTTAACCGCGAGCGCGAATTCCGCCGCGGTGCGGCGGTTTGAAAGAGTGGGCGGGGCCGCGTCGGCCAACGGACGTGCGCAGCACTAGCGAGGTAGTGCTTGCGACGGCCGTTGGCCGACGGAAGCACGGAAGGGGTTAAATAAAGCTCTGAGGGAGTGAAACGCTTTGGGAGGTGTAAATTTGGTTGAGGATAGTCTATCTAAAAGGGGGTCCCTAATCAAGTTAAAGTCACCCCCCACAATCAAGGAAACTTTCCCAAGTTGAAGAATTTCAGTGGTAATATGAGACCAGAAATTAGGGTCTTCTACCGTTGGGCCATAAATATTAATTAAATGTAAAATTATATAACCAAGTTTTACTTTGACAAAAATAAATCTACCTTCAGAATCAGATTGTTTATCTAAAATTTGCAATTGAAGATTTTTTGCAGAAAGAATAGCCACACCATTCTTTTTACCTAATGCAGGGGAGGAGATAATCTGACCAACCCATTTCCTTTGCAGGTATGCTAAGATGTTGTCATCAATGTGAGTTTCTTGCAATAAACAAATGTCAGCTTTTTGCCTATATAAATAATCTAAAATCTTCAATCGTTTAACTGGATGTCGTAAACCTTTAACATTCAAGGAAACAACTTTAATTTTGTGAGTAATATTCATATACTAAGAAGTGAAATAAAAAGGAAAAATAGAGAAAGAATGAAGAAATATATAAGATATGAAAGAAGCAGTATAAGAGACCAAAGAAGTAGTCGTAGAAACAAAGAAAACAAAGTAAAGAACAGATGTATATACAAAACAGTGAAGAACATACATAGATATTAATGAGACACACTTGCATATAAGAAGAGAGAACAGCGAAGAGAGAGGAACAGCCGGGCTTAAAAGAATATCATAAAAAGTAACAGGAATAGTAACAACCTAAAATACAAGGCACATATGAACTTCCATTTAGGTAATTAAGATAAAAAGCTAAAATAGAGTTTAAGATTTCAAGTTGAAGGATCATGAGTATCCATTGAGAGAGGATAATGGTTATCAAGAAAAGCTTGAAGGTCTTCAGGACGGTGAAAGGATTTGGAAATGTCGTCTTTCCGGATACGCATGGTGGATGGATCAAAGAGTCCATATTTGAAGCCAGAGTTTTTCAGTCGTGGTCTCAAAGCTGCAAAATCTCGTCTATGGCAACAGTCTCCTTAGCAAAATCTTGATGAATGAAGATTTTAGTGCCATTAACCACAAGAGAAGGAATTTCTCGAGCCACTTTTCGGATAAGGATGAGATGGTGATGGCGAAGAACCTTAAAAATGACTTGCCGAGGTTTAGTTTGGCCTGGTTTACGATGAGATGGAATACGATGCGTTTTATCAATCTCAAATTTTTCTGAAAACTTCAAGCTTCATAAATTAGGCAATAGGTTCTCAAGGTAGTGTCTACAGTCATTCCCTTCTATATCTTCAGGCAAATTAAAAATACTTCAGTTATATTGCCTATTTCTATTTTCTAACTCAAGCAGTTTAGTACTGATGGAAGGGATTTTTGTAACAAGCAGTATTAGGTTATCAGTTTTTGTTATAACGCCATTTAATTTAATCTCATTATCCGCAACTTTCATTTAAAGACTAGCCATATCTTTCCGTATATTTTTAATTTCCATGGCAATACTATCTGTATTTGATCTAACAGCCTTCAATTCCTCCAGAATAGTAATAAGGGAGGGTTCCGATGTATCTATCATTTTTGACTTAAAAGGCGGAGGTGAAACTGTCTGTTTATGTTTATTTGTTGAAGATTTGCTTTCCATACTCAAAGAAATTGAATAAGAACATGCAAATATGGGAAATAACAAAATAGAAATGCAGATAAATATGCCAAACCAGTGCAGCAGCTAAAACCAGCAGTGGGAGGATACCAAGGCCAAAGCCACGCCCTCTCCAGATACAGAACTCCGCCTCCCTGACTCGGGCTTCGGAGCCAAGCTCAGGGAAGCCTCGGTGAAGAAGAGTCGGCAGCCAGAGGAGTACAGAAGTCGTCAGTGCCACTACAAAACCTGCAAAAAGCACTTCCTTATGGACAGGTAAGGATTCCTAACAAGAGGAATTGAATTATTCCTGTGAATTCGGCATTTAAAACCTCGTCCTTAGGACGGGTGAGCCGGAGCTTCAGCGGCGAGCCGCCATCTTGAATCGCACGCATGTGCGTCTCCTTTCTGTTTCTTTTTAATTTAGAACATTCTACCTTCAGTGGTTGGAATGTTCTAATAGTCTTTTAGCCCTTCTGTCTCGGGCTATACCAGTTGTTATAGGCCCTCGCCTGAGGCTCAAGCTTTAACTCCGGTTAAGGCCTTTAACAACCAGTATAGTCTTCGGGAGTGGGCTAAAAGTCTATATTAAGCATTGCCTTTCTCTTCAAATCATTTGGTATTGGTCTAGATAGAACATGTTTATTGTCATTGGGCTCTGCTTTAGTGCCAATAGTGTAAAAATAAAATTTTCAGATCAGCAATTCATGTATTGCCTCATTTAGACTTATTAGTGTAGAACTGAAAATGCCATGGTTTAGCCCAGAGCACTTGGGATATCCAGCACAATTAACAATTAATTGCTCTTTTATTCTCTGATGTTGAAATGAAAATGACTTGTTGAAAATGTACTCTAGCACTAAATACACTTACCCTGAAGTGGCACAAGGGGAAAGTGAGCAAGAACATGATCTGCAGACATGAGATGTTCCTGCTGTAATCACCACTTAAACAACACTTCAACAAACCTTCTACTTTAAGCATCTCAATTAGAACAGTAAGTAATAAACAGTTTAAAAGGAAATGTGGATTGTAAAACACACTTTTCTCATTATTACACAACACTTCCGTACATTGCATTATCATGAGAAACATCGATGCAAAGTACTTTCATCTGACTCAGGAAGGCGATGCCTTTTGAGAAACCAGAAATGGCAGCCACTTAGGAGGATGGTTTACATCAGGTTCGCAAAAGATTTTCGTTTTTTATCTGTAATGTTAAAGCAGAGCAGGAAAAGTAAGATGGATGACATCATAAAACTCTTAAACCTAGGGTCAACTCAGGACATTTATACAGGAAGGGCTCGACACAGCATTGGGTATCGTGAAAGAAACTCAGCAACTGATACCAGCCACCAGCGGCATAGGAGACTACATTTCTGGGGGAGGGGGGGGGGGGGGGACAGACTTGGGGATTTTCCATTGACCCTATACAAATTGCCCATGGTGCGTGAGCTGCAGATTCTGATAAACGTACTCAATCACATACTTTGGAAGTGAAACAGAAAGGCAGGCATGTAATCAGAAGTATGTTTTATTGTCATCTACAAGTTATCGACATTTTGCAAAGTAATTAGATTAAATGTGAAAAACCCTGTTTTTATTTAAAAGGGTTTTGCGTGTCAAGGATTTTAAAGGGGCTTTAGGGTTCAGGTATGGGTTAAGAAAGAGGATAGTAAGACCAGTAAAGGTGTTTTTAGCATTCAGGTGTGGGTAAGGGTACCTGATAGTAGGGTTTTAAAGGGGTCTTAGGGTTCAGTGGTTGGTGGTGGTAAATTGTGGTAAGGGTATTTTAGGTTTCAATAGGCAGTTAGAGGTATAAGGAGGAAGGGGGTGTTGGAAATCTGCCCTTTCTGCAGAGTTACCCCAATTTTCATTTTGGCCTTTTTGATGAATTCTATTTTTACTGGCTATAGAACTCTATGCACTTTACCCCTCATAACCAGTGGTAAAATGTATGTGCTAATTCTTTCGAGATTGTAAAATTGGTATACTCCTGATTGGCATATCTACCTTACCTATACGTCCCTAATATATGGTACCCACAGTGTATGCAGGGCCTGTAAGTTAAATGTCACTAGTGGGCTGCAGTACTCATTGTGCCAACCACTACAGTGGCACAGTAAAGCATGCTTCTAGGCTTGCAACTGAAGCCTGGTTGTGCTGTTTTAATTTGCTGATTCGACCTGCCAAACTAAACCCTTTTAACAGGCCTAAACCTTCCTTTTAAATATTAATAAGTCACCCCTAAGGTAAGCCTTATTGCCCATAGGGTAGGGTGCATGGTATTTAAAAGTAGGACAAGTAGAAGTTTATTATTCCATATGTCTTTACAGCAAAAAAGCATAAATGCTATTTTCACTGTAGCAAAGCAGATTGCTTCCATAGGGAAATGCAGGATTACATTATTGTATTGTATTGTAGCACAAGTTACTAACTTGTGTAACGATATATCTGTAAGAGACAGTAGTTAGTGACAGATTCCTTACCTTAGAATATCCCCAGGCGTCAGGCTGGATCCGGAAAGTTTTTGCGTAGCAGTACCCTTGCGCGTCGGTAGGCGGCGTCGTGCGGTTCCGCGTCCGTCGTCGGCGTCGGGACCGCCGGGATGACGTCGCGGGCAGTACTTAGACGCGCCCCTGCGCGCTGACGTCAGTTCTGTACACGACTTTCTGCGCCAGGAACGCAGAGCCATGCAAGAAGCTGACATAGGTGTCTGAAAAATACTAGGGCCCTGAAAGGGATGTCCTTAACCCTAGAAATCAGTTCGCAGAACGGGGAGGATGGGTGGGCGGTAGGGAATCTGTCACTAACTACTGTCTCTTACAGATATATCGTTACACAAGTTAGTAACTTGTGCATCTGAAAGAGACACGTTAGTGACAGATTCCTTACCTTAGAATAGATACCCCAGCAATACCAACCCCGGTGGTGGGTCTGCGAACAAAGATCAGACGAGGAAGTCCCGGAGAACAGAACAGCCAAAGAAGCCGTCTCTCCGGACTTGGCTGTCAAGGCAGTAATGTTTGGTAAACGTGTGCAGCGAGGCCCACGTAGCTGCCGGACATATATCCTGTAACGGAACCCCGCGGCCTAAAGCCGTGGTAGCTGCCGTTGCCCTGGTGGAATGGGCACGCAGCCCAACAGGAGGCTCCTTCTTAGCCAAAGAATAGCAGGCTTTGATACACATAGTGACCCAGCGGGAGATGGTCCTTTGTGTACCGCCCGACCTTTTTGGCGCCCACGTAGCCAACAAAGAGCTGGTCATCCACCCGGAACTGGTGTGTGCGGTTGATGTAAAAAGAAAGCGCATGTTTTGGGTCCAGACGGTGGAGCCTCTCTTCCTCTCTGGAAGGATGCGGAGGCGGAAAGAAGGTGCGCAAAGTGATGGTCTGCCCAATATGGAAGGCAGTAACAACCTTTGGCAAGAAGGACGGACGCGTCCTAAGAACAACCTTGTCCGGATGAACAGACAGAAAGGGAGGTTTGCATGAAAGAGCCTGGAGCTCACTCACCCGCCGAGCAGAGGTGATGGCCACCAGGAATGCTGTCTTCAGAGTAAGAAGACGAAGAGGACAATTATGTAGAGGCTCAAAGGGAGCGCACATTAAGAAGGTAAGAACCAAGTTCAAGTCCCACTGAGGCATTACAAATGGAACAGGAGGAAAGTGGTGTGTAATGCCTTTAAGAAACCTGTTAACCACAGGGGACTTGAAAAGGGAGGGCTGATCAGGTAGCCTGAGGAAGGCCGATATCGCACAAAGATAGCCCCTGATGGTACCCAGGGCAGAACCCTGTTGGGCCAGAGAAAGAAGGAACAGAAGAACCTCAGAAAGAGGGGCAGAAAGGGGATTCACAGCCTTTGCTGTGCACCATGCCACAAACTTGTTCCACCTGCAGGCGTATACCACCTTAGTGGAGGGACGCCTGGCTGCCAGAATCACATCACAAACTTCGGGAGGCAAGTCGAAAGGAATCAACTGCCGCCGCTCAATCTCCACGCAAGCAGGTGTAGACTGGACAGGTTCGGGTGGAGGACCGTCCCCTGCTGCTGCGACAGAAGATCCTCCCGAAGAGGCAGACGGATCGGAGGATCGACGCTCATACTGAGTAGCTCGGGATACCAAACTCTTCGAGCCCAGTCCGGAGCCACAAGAATGACTTGGGCCCGGTCGCGCTGAATCTTCTTCAACACTCTGGGTAGAAGTGGTATAGGCGGAAAGGCGTACAACAGACCGCAACTCCACTCGCGACGAAAAGCGTCGCCGAGCGAGTGCCGCCTTGGAAATTCCAACGCGCAGAACTGCTGACATTGCGCGTTCTCTTCGGTGGCGAACAGATCTAACCAAGGCTCTCCCCACTGCTGAAAGAGACCTTGCGCCACCTCCGAGTGAAGACGCCATTCGTGATCCATCATGCACCTGCGGCTGAGTTCGTCCGCCCTGGCGTTCAGGGAACCTGCCAGGTGTTAAACCATCAGGAATATGCCCTGATGTTCCAGCCATGTCCAGAGGCGCAGAGCCTCCTGACATAGGGTCCATGACCCCACCCCGCCCTGTTTATTGCAATACCACATGGCGGTGGTGTTGTCTGTGAACACCTGCACTACCGTCCCTTTGACAGAGGGAAGGAATGCCTTGAGTGCAAGTCGGATTGCCCAGAGCTCCAGAAGGTTGATATGGAGCCGGGACTCCGCCGGAGACCAGAGGCCTCTGATCTCCGCCTCTCCCATGTGACCGCCCCATCCCAGAAGGGACGCGTCCGTCACAACTGTGTGCTCTGGCTGGGGAAGGGAGAGGGATCTGCCCATGACCCATTGCCGGTTCGAGAGCCACCACTGCAACTGTTTTGCAGTCCCCTCCGAGATCTGGACGTGATCGGACAGGTTGCCCTGGTGCTGCGCCCACTGGAACTTCAGGTCCCACTGCAGAGCCCGCATATGCCATCTGGCATGATCGACCAGCAGGATGCAGGAGGCCATGAGGCCCAGCAGCCTCAGGGTCATCCGTACCGAAACCCAGGATAAAGGCCGAAAGATCGGAATCATAGCCTGAATATCCCGGACTCACCGTTTGGGAGGATAAACCCGAAACTGCGTCGTGTCCAGAACTGCTCCGATGAAAAGGCGCTGTGGAGAAGGAATCTGGTGCGACTTCGGCACGTTGATGGAGAACCCCAGCGAGTGCAGGAGTTCGGCCGTTGTCTGGAGGTGGGAGACGACTGCCTGGGACGAGCCCGCCTTCAGAAGCCAGTCGTCGAGGTAGGGGAAGACTGGAACCCATGCCCGGCGCAGATGGGCTGCGACCACCGCCATCACTTTCGTGAACACCCGAGGGCGCTGGTAAGGCCAAAAGGGAGCACGGTGAACTGAAAATGCTCGAGGCCTACCGTGAACCGCAGGTAACGCCGGTGGGCCGGCAGGACGGGGATGTGGAAATATGCGTCCTGCAAGTCCAACGCTACCATCCAGTCTCCAGGGTCGAGAGCAGTCAAGACCTGAGCTAGGGTGAGCATCTTGAACTTCTCCTTCCGGAGGAAGCGATTGACGTTCCGAAGGTCCAAGATAGGACGCATGTCCTCCTTGTCCTTTTTGGGCACCAGAAAGTAGTGGGAGTAGCAACCACGTCCTACTTCTGGGATCGGAACACGCTCGATGGCCCTCTTGGCCAAGAGGGCCGCAACTTCCTTTTGAAGAAGCACCAAGTGATCCCCTGACATGCGGTGGAATTGAGTTGGCATGGCTGGGGGGATGGTCACGAAGGGGAGGGAGTAGCCCCTTCGGACAATGTCCAAGACCCACCTGTCCGAGGTGATGGCACGCCAGTGGTGAAGGTGATGGCGGACCCTGCCCCCTACTGGCGTGCTGTGCACCTGAAAGGAAGGACTAGGAGGGCTTGGAGGCCGCGGACGGGGTGGGGTGTGTGGCCTGACCCGCACGCTGGTTGCCTGACCCGCCACGGCGGGAGCCACGTCCTTGGCCACGCGAAGACACTTGCTGCGTGGGCCGGTGCCCGGGCAGCGGACGTGACTGGGCGCCCCTTCCGTGTCCACGAAAGGGGCGAAAAGCAGAGGGCTACGGAGGGCGTACAGCAGAAAGGCCCAGGGACTTAGCCGTAGCCCGCGAGTCCTTAAAACGCTCCAGCGCATGGTCTGCCTTGTTCCCAAAAAGACCGACCCCATCAAAGGGCATGTCCATAAGAGTGTTTTGGACATCACCCGAGAAACCAGTGGTTCTCAGCCAGGCGTGACGGCGCAGCGCCACTGTCGTCGCAAGCGATCTGCCCAGCGAGTCGGCGGTATCAAGGCCACATCTAATGCTGTACTTTGCCGCATCTCTACCCTCAGCGATGACGCGGGTAAGCAGTGTCTGGACCTCCTCAGAACACTGGGGCAGAACTTGCACCACCGAGTCCCACAAGGAGTGGGAATATCGGCCCAAGAGGCAAGTGGTATTGACGGACCGCAAGCCAGCACTGGAGGAAGAAAAGACCTTCTTCCCAAATTGATCCAGGCGTTTGGATTCCCTATCCGGGGAGCGGTAGGGAAGGCGCTTTGGGAAGCAGAGGCTTGGACCACCGAGCTCTCAGGGGTGGGGTGTTGGGAGAGGAACAGGGGTCGCCCGGAGCAGGGCGATGGCGTCGGGCCACGTTCCTATCCACAGGAGCCCCTGTGGTGGGCTTGGACCAGGTGCCCAAAAGAACGTTGGAAAGCGCCTCGTTAAACGGCAGCAGTGGCTCCGAGGAGGTAGCCGCCGGCTGAAGCACTTCCGTCAGGATGTTAGTCCTGACAGCCACTGTAGGCAACTGGAGGTGTAAGGCCCCAGCTGCTCTATGCAACACCGTTGCAAAGTTAGCTCCCTCCTCCGTTGCCACGGAAGGAGGAGACAGCATGCCAGGGTCAGGGGAGGTGTCCGAACCACTGGCATCCCCAAGCTCCTCAGCCCAGTCCTGATCAAACTCACACTGCTGTGTGAGAGGGTCATCAGACCCCTCCCAGTCCTCTACGTCCTCCAATTCAGGTTCAAAATATGGAGGAGGGACATGCGGGACCCAAGGTCCCATCGGCGTCGGAGCCGGGGTCGAGCGACGCCGGTCCGGCGCCATGTCCAGATCCGGAGAGAACCGGGGAACGACGTCGCCCGGAGCCCCGGGCGGCGTCGTGAACGGCACCGGAGAGATCGGCGCCGGTGGAGGTGTCATCAGGTCAACCGGCGTCGATCGGGGTTGAGGCAGCACCGGAGCCGGGGCCGGAACCGGGGCTGGTGTTGCTGGCGGCGCCGGGACCGGAGTCGCCGGCGGCGCTGTAGGAACCCCACTAGGGCCCGCGGGGCCCGAAGGCGCCCCGGGGGGACCTTGAGGCCCGAAGAGGCGGGCCATGGCCGACAGGAACTCCTGTATCTCGGCCGGAGTTGGCCCCGAACCCGGGAAGGACGGGTAATGCAGGGGCGGCTCCATAGGCACTCCCGGCGCCGCGGGGACGGTGCCGCCAGGACCCTCAGCCGAGTCGCGAGACCGGCGAGGTGAAGTCGTCGAGCGATGACGCTTCTTAGACTTCTTATGCTTCGACTTACCGGAGGAGTGCGAAGACTTGGATCCCGACGACCAATGAGGACTCCGCGACCGGCCCCTCGACCTCTCGCGTGACCGGGGCTTGGCGTGCTCGGAGTCGACTGCCGGACCTCGAGGAGCTTTCGAGACCGCTCTCGCAAAGCCTTCGGGTGCAAGGCCCAGCAGTCGGGGCACGCCTTTGTGTCGTGGTCGCGGCCGAGGCAGTAAAGACACTCTAGATGCGGGTCTGTGATCGACATCATTCGACCACAGGCGTCGCATGGCTTGAAGTCGGGCATCCCTACTGACACCGTCGGAGTCGAGAGACTTCGAGAAAAACAGTGAAAAATTCACCAAAAAGTTAGTCAAAAAATGACTAGGGCACTGCTCTTCCCGGATCTGCGCTTACTGGCGCGGAAAAAGAAAGAACTGACGTCAGCGCGCAGTGGCGGCGTCTAAGTACTGCCCGCGACGTCATCCCGGCGGTCCCGACGCCGACGACGGACGCGGAGCCGCACGACGCCGCCTACCGACACGCAAGGGTACTGCTACGCAAAAACTTTCCGGATCCAGCCTGACGCCTGGGGATATTCTAAGGTAAGGAATCTGTCACTAACGTGTCTCTTTCAGATATTGCATTTATATAGTGCTTACTAGCCCTGATGAGGCGTTGACGCGCTTTTTCGGCGAGTAGCACGCTACTCCGGAACCCATAAAGGATCAGTGGTCAATTAGTATAGTGAAAATATTAAAGTAATTTGAGTGGTGGATATGTTAGTCAGTTATTTGGATTGAGAAGGATAGTGGAGGGATAGAAGAGGGAAAAAGGTTTGCATTTATATAGAGTTTGCTACCCTTGATGGGGTGTTGAAGCGCTTTTTCGTCGAGTAGCACGCTACTTCGGAACCCATAGAGGCTTAGTGGTGAATCAAGTGGTGAATCAGTATAGTGAAAATATGAAACTAATTTGAGTAGTGGATATGTTAGTTATTTGGATTGAGAAGGATGGTGGAGGGACAGAGAAGGGAAAAAGGTTTGCATTTATATTGCTAATTTCAGATTAGCAATAGCTACAGAAATATTTCAAGGACACTTTTTAATAGTTAAACAAAATCCAATTTAACGGTAAAGTAGAATTTTGTCTCACTAGTACGGAAAAGGTACTTTTGAAAAATTACATTTTGCCTGCTTAAAGCCCCTGGAGGCCTTTCTGTAAATATTCTACAGTCAGTCACCTGGCAGCTTCCTCTCTGACCCCTCTTCTAAATAAGATTATTACACATGGGGTTTTTCCACAGTTATGGAAAAAGGCGTGCATCAAACCCATCTTAAAGAAAGACTCATTAGATCCCCTGCAGACTAAACACTATCGCCCCATATCCTGTCTCCCCCTGCCCGCTAAGGTTCTTGAGAAAGCCTTGAATTTGGAGCTGATGGAATATCTGGAAGTAAACAATATTCTGGACTCCACTCAGCATGGCTTCAGATCACGTCACTCAACAGAGTCGGCCTTAATCGTGGCCACAGAAGAGATCCGTAAGGTGATGGATTCAGGTGGGAGAGCTGTCCTGATCCTACTCGACCTAACGGCGGCTTTTGACACCGTAAATCATGGGGTGTTACTGCACTGACTGGAAACAGTCGGGATCAATGATATGGCACTAACCCTACTCTTGTCTTTCTTAGTCTCTAGGGTGCAACAAATTCACTGGAACGGTCTCCATTCAGAGGAGTATTACCTCCCTTGTGGAGTCCCCCAGGGATCAGCGTTGTCTCCCACGCTGTTTAATCTATATGTCACGCCACTAGCAAAACTCATAAAAGACCATGGCCTGATGTTAGTCTCGTATGCTGACGACACACAGCTAGTTGTGTCACTCACGCACAGCGTTGAAATAACGGCGGAACGATTTCGTAACTGTCTTACTGGAGTAATGGCCTGGATGAACACCAATTTCTTAAAACTTAACACCGAGAAAACGGAGGTGGTTGAGTTTGGCCAAAAACCCTCCATCTGGAATGATCTATGGTGGCACCCAGAAGCGGGCACCTGTCCAATCCCTGTGCCTAGGGCAAGGAACCTTGGCTTTCTGATAGATAAAGATCTATTGTATGGTCCCCAAATCAACCAAGTTACCTCAAATTGCTTCTTTATGATCAAGGTTCTGAGGAAAATACTCCCGTTCATACCTTTCTCCTTAAGGAAGACGGTTGTAGTAGCCTTGATCCTATCCAGAGTAGACTATTGCAACGCACTGTACCTGGGAGCTGGTGCGAGACAATTCTCCAAACTCCAATCACTGCAGAATACTGCCGCAAGGGTACTGTGTGATCTCCCCAAGCACCACCCGACATCTGAGGCCATTAGGGACCTACACTGGCTACCAGTTCGACGAAGAGTAGACTTCAAGGCCCTGTGTTTAGTACACAAAGCCTTTTATGGAGGAGGAGCAGTTGATATTGGACCCCTCTTTCCTCGATACGTGCCAACACGTGCACTTAGGTCCGGCAACTTAGGGTTGGTATGTCTCCCCAGGACGAAAAGAGTCAGATGGGGAGGAAAGGGATTCTCATTCCAAGCCGCTAAGCTTTGGAACTTCCTTGCTATCCAGATGAGACAGCAACCCAACAGGATTCTGTTTAGGAAGGCTTTAAAAACCTGGCTATTTGATAAATCCTAGAATGGTATGGCCTTCCCACCCCATCCACGCCCCAGCGCCAAGATGCCTCGGCAATAGTGCACTTAACAAATAATCCAGTCAGTCAGTCAGTGGCTCTCCTGTTGCAAGGAGTGAACAGCTCCCAGGACAAGGAACAATGAGCCTTGGGTGTGGGGAGGTGTTCTCCCCTTGACAGTATTGCCTGGGGGCTGTGCCCAGTCCCTAGGTACACTTCAAAGGGTCCTCACTGTCATAGGCAGATGTAGCTCACAACTGGGTCTGCCGTCCTTTTTGTCCTTTGTAGCCAGCCAGGCTCCAGAGCGCTCCCCAGAAGTGGTTTACAGAGACCACTGGAGTGGGGTGTGAGAATCCTCTTTGATATTAGAGTGTCAAATCATGATTGTAGGTCACATCCTGCTTGACAGGTCTGCTGGGGTTTAACATATAACATTTGGGGTGCACTTCAAAAAAGGGAAACAGAATGCCAAAACATGTTGTGTGTATCTACTGTCTGGTTGCTAAAAGTGCAGCTTTTATTTGTACCAGACCTCTGTCTCTGTGTTTGATGGGAGTACGGAAACTGCTTAAAACCGGATTTTGGTGTTAGGTGTGGGAGGACACTGGGATTACCATAGTACATTCACTACGCACACCCCCTGACCTCAGAGCCCAAGCTTAGTGAGGCCGAAGACTTCAGCCATCTTGAAAATGCCAAAGTGGGTAGGGTTAGCCCTGGGAACCTTACCTCATTGATTAGGACATCACCTGGGATCATTCTCACCCACAAGCTTGAGCATGGCTTAAATGTGAACTCTCCAGCAACCCACTTCAGAACACTCCTTGACCTGTGGAAGATCAGAAGAGAGCTGAACCTGCTGCCTGAGACACAAGAAGAGCCCTAAAGATCTGGACCTGCTCCCTCTTGCACCAATCAATCAATCAGGTATTTATAAAGCGCAACTACTCACCCGTAAGGGTCTCAAGGCGCTGGGGGGGGGGTGCAGGTTCCATTCCATCAATGTCGAAGAGCCAAGTTTTGAGGTTTCTCGTGAAGGTGGGGAGTGATGTTTTCTG
The DNA here is from genome assembly GCA_963921515.1 of Calotriton arnoldi. Classification (NCBI taxonomy): domain Eukaryota; kingdom Metazoa; phylum Chordata; class Amphibia; order Caudata; family Salamandridae; genus Calotriton; species Calotriton arnoldi. Next base: position 2,324,628 of record CAWUFW010000497.1, read on the forward strand.
TCTGAGGTGGAGCGGTAGGGCGTTCCAGGCTCTGGTCACGAGGAAGGAGAAAGAGCGGCCTCCCGATCTGGTCTTTCTGGCACGGGGGACCACGGCGTAGGAGAGCTGGGCTGATCGTAGGGTCCTTTGGGGTGCGTGGAAAGCGAGGCGGCTGTTCAGGTACGCTGGTCCGGCGTTGTGGAGGGCTTTGTGTGCATGGGTGAGGATCTTGAAGGTGATTCTAGCCTCAATGGGGAGCCAGTGGAGTGTTTCAGGTGCTGGGAGATATGGCAGTGTCTTGGCAGATTGAGGACCAGTCTTGCGGCGGCGTTCTGGATGTTTTGTAGCTTGCGGGTGAGGTTTTTGTTTATTCCGGCGTAGAGTGCGTTGCCGTAGTCAAGTCTGCTGGTGACGAGGGTGTGAGTGACGGTCTTTCTGTGCTTGAGGGGGATCCATTTGAAGGTCTTACGTAGGAGGCGGAGGGTGTGGAAGCAGGAGGATGCGACGAAGTTGATCTGGCGGTCCATTTTGAGCTCGGAGTCGAGGATGATTCCAAGGTTGCGTGCGTGGTCCGTGGGGGTGGGTGGGCTTCTGAGGGCGGTGGGCCACCAGGAGTCGCCCCAGGCATCGGGGTGTGGGCCCATGAGGAGTACTTCTGTTTTGTCCGTGTTGAGTTGTAGGCAGCTGTTTTTTATCCATTTGGCGACTGCTTCCATGCCTTCTTGAAAGTTGTGTTTGGCTGCATTGGGTTTGTTGGATAGGGAGAGGATGAGTTGGGTGTCGTCTGCGTAGGAAACAATGTTGAGTCCGTGGGATCCGACGATGGGGGCGAGCGGAACCATGTAGACGCTGAAGAGCGTGGGGCTGAGGGAGGATCCCTGAGGGACTCCGCAGGCGGTCGGTGTAGGGTCCGAGAGAAATGGAGGGAGTCTGACCCGCTGCGTTCTGCCGGCGAGGAATGAGCGGATCCAGTCGAGGGCCTTGTCCCGGATCCCTACTTCTTGGAGTCTGCGTGCTAGGGTGCGGTGAGAGACTGTGTCGAAGGCGGCTGAAAGGTCGAGGAGGATGAGGGCTACTGTCTCTCCTCTGTCCAGGAGGGAGCGGATGTCGTCTGTTGCTGCGAGGAGGGCGGTTTCTGTACTGTGGTTTTTTCTGAAACCGGATTGGGAGGAGTAGAGGATGTTGTGTTCTTCGATGAAGGTGGCGAGTTGGCTGTTGACGGCTTTCTCGATGACTTTCGCTGGGAACGGGAGCAGGGAGATGGGTCTGTAGTTTTTGAGGTCGGTGGGGTCCGCCGACGGCTTCTTCAGGAGGGGGTTGATCTCGGCGTGTTTCCAGTCGTCGGGGAAGGAGGCATTCGCCAGGGAGCGGTTGATGGTGTGTCGGAGCATGGGTGCGATGGTGTCGGCGGCTCTGTTGAAGATGTGGTGGGGGCAGGGGTCCGTGGGGGCCCCGGAGTGGATTGACTTCATCGTCTTCAGTGTGTCTTCGGTGGTGAGGGGTGTCCAGCTGTCAATCGTTGGCTTCAGGGTGTCGGTGGCGTCTGGTGAGGGTTCGGTGTGTTGGCTGTCTTCGTCGAAGTTGTCGTAGATGTTCTTGATTTTGTGGTGGAAGAAGGTGCTGAGTTTGTTGCAGAGGTCTTGTGATGGAGGGATGTCGGTAGATTCGCTGGTCGGTTGGGCGAACTCTTTGATGATGCTGAAGAGCTCTTTGCTGTTGTGCACGTGTGTGGAGATTCTGTCTTTGATCGCTGTTTTCCTTGTATTACTGATGAGTTGGTGGTGGGCGTTGGCGGTGGCTCTGAAGTTTTTGTGGGCTTCTGTGGATTTGGAGTTCCTTCAGGCCTTTTTGAGGCGGTGGCATGTGCGTCTGGACTCTCGAAGTTCGGTGGTGAACCATCTTGCTTTCTTGGCGTGTGTGTTGTTCTTCTTGAGGGGGGCTATGGTGTTGGCGCTGTCGGAGATCCATCTGTGCAGAGTTCGGGCTGCGGTGTTGGGGTCGTCGTCTTCTGCGGTGGTTGGGTTGGTGTTGCAGAGTGAGGAGGTGAGCTGGACGTCAGTGATTTTGGTCCAGTTTCTTCGTGGGAGCAGGTGCTGATGTCTGTGGATGGTGGGTGTTCTGAAGGTGAAGTGGATGCAGCGATGGTCTGTCCACGGGAGTTCGGCGGTGTGACTGCAGGTGATGGTGTTTCCTGTTGTGAAGAGGGGGTCGAGGGTGTGTCCTGCTGAGTGCGTGGGTTTGGTCACGATCTGGCAGAGTCCAATGTTGTGGACATTGTCCAGGAGGGATGTGGTGTTGGGGTCTAGCTGGTTGTCGAGGTGGAAGTTGAGGTCTCCCAGTAAGGTGTAGTTGGTGGAGGCGATGGCTTGTGGGGAGATGATGTCCGTGATGGAGTTGGTGAAGGGTCCGCGGGATCCGGGGGGGGCGGTAGACTAGAGTTTCTCGGAGGGTGGTGGTCGGGCTGGCCTGTATCTTGAAGTGTAGGTGTTCCATCAGGTCTGTGGGCTCGTCGGGGAGGGTGCTCAGCCAGAGGGTGGATTTGTGGATGATGGCGATTCCTCCTCCAGGGCGGCTGGGGCGGTCCTTCGGGATATTTTGTATCCTTGGGGAATGGCGATGTCCGGTCCCGAGGTGGCGTTGGTCCAGGTTTCGGTGAAGAATGCGATGTCCGGGGTGGTGCTGTCGAGGAGGTCCCAGATTTCAGTGGCGTGTTTGTGGAGGGATCGGACGTTGAGAAGGATGCACTGCAGGGTCTTCGGTTCGGTTGTGTTCTTGCGGGCAGGTTGTGCTGGGTCCGTGGTCTTGGCGGTGCTGCAGGTGTGCCGGCAGCGGTGACAGCTGAAGGGTCGGCGGGTGTCGGCTGGTGATGCTAGTGTGCAGTTGTTGTTGTGTACTGGGTTGAGAGCGTGGAGTGCTGCTGGGTTGTAGTGTTGGCGGTTCGGAGATCCAGGATTCCTGGCGCTGGTCGCAGACGGGTGCAGGCGGGCTTGCCTTTGGCGCGGCCGCACAGCGGCCGCCATTAAGTAGGGGTCGGGGGGGCTGGACAGCTGGGAGGCGGGAGGGGATCTGGACCGGGCTGGTCGCGCTGGGGGGAGGGGCCTCGGGGCAGCAGCGGCGGGAAAACGGGGGAAAAGGAGGCCAAAAGAGCGAGAAAAGTGAGAAAAAAGTGAAATGCAGAGAAAAAGTGAAAAAAGAATAAAGAGTGAAACGGAGCAAAAGGCAGAGAAAAAGAGAAGAAAAGAGTGAAGGGTAAAGAGGCTAAAGGGTGAAACGGAGCAGAAAGGAGAAGAATAAGGGGGCAGAAAGCAGAGTGAGAGAAGGAGTCAGGGGTCCACTGGACCACCAGGGATGAGGCGCAGGTATAACCTGCGGGTGGAGGAGGACCTCGAACACCAGCACTACGGGAGTGCAGGGGCTCACAGAGGGCCTCACTTAGTGGTGGAGCTGCGAGGGTGGGAGAGCAGTCTTACTGACAGTGAGTCAGTGGTCACCAAGACAAAGAAGTGGACTCCAAGGGTCATAAGGCTGACCTCCTGTTCAAGCTACAGGGATACAGCAAGTTCCAAGAGTCCTTTCTGCAACTGTCCAGCTGATCAGTGGCACCTCGAACTGGACTGGTCTCTGTCTGCCATTTTGTGAGTCTTTAAGTGCATTCCCTGGTATCCTGGGGAGAAATAGAAGTGTGCTCCTGTGGTGTATTGGGACTTGAAAGACTAAAGTCAGAAGATAAAATCTTTGACAGGACAAACCTGGTTGGTGCATCTGACCTGAGCTCCTTTGCGGTCAGCATCAAACTGCGCCTAGGTCCTGGGCTGCCACGACCATTGACTAATATTAGCACTTTGAGCTACTTTGTGCTATTTTTACTTAAAACTTAAAAAATTCATATCTTCGGTTCCCCTTATTGTATTTTGTCATGTTGGTGTAATTTTGTTTCCTAAATTTTATTTTATTTTGCTAATTAATTTTGAGATTTTTATTGTTTTGCATTTCAACTTTATTACTGTTTTAGTTCTGCATAAATACTTTAAACATTGCCTATAAGTTAAGCCCATCTGCTCTGAGGTTGACCTCAGGTTTAATTAGTGACTTTAATGGTTTACCCTTTCAAGAACTGTGATTATTATGTGAGGTGGATACTTACCCCCCTCAGATAATAACCCAATTTTTGACAGGGGGTTTTTAGGGATTAAAGGCAGGAAGTGGTAAAGGGAGGTAAGGTGTTTTTTAGGATTCATGGGAAGGAAGAGGTAAAGAGAGTTAAGCGACTTTTAGGGTTCAGAGGCAGGCAGAGGTAAAGGTTTTTATGGTTCAGGGCTTGTAGAGGTAAAGGGAGGAAAGAAGTTTTTAGGGTTCAGGGGTTGGTAGAGATAAAGGGCAGTAAGGTGGTTTTAGGCTTTAGTGGTGGGTAGAGGATGGTAAGGCGTTTTTAGGGTTCAGGGTGGGTAGTGGTAAAAGGAGGTAAGGGGTTTTAGGATTCAGCGAGGGACCCACACCGTTTACTTGTGACACCTGGAGAGCAGTGCCCTCTTAAGTGCCCACATCATCTGCTGGTAGTGCAGCGTGAGCGTGGAACTAAGTATGGTGCTTGGAGACTGGATTGCCTTGTGCGGGCCCCAAAAGTACTGCCCACATCTAAGGAGTGTTGCCCCCTGCACTGTGGGACCTTAAAATGCATAAAGCGTCTTGTTGGTGGTGAGCAGATTCACTGGTTGCGGGACCCCAGTGGCTCGCTTCATCGATCACGCCACATCCCTCTTGTGCGACACACCGACTGATTTACAGGTTGAGACCCTCGGAGGTGAGGGTGTACCCATAGTAGTGCTTCATTCTACCTCGTGCGGCACTACTGAACTTGCACCTGTATGTGTGACTGGAATTGTCTGGTGCGTTCTGTTTCAACGAGCAGCAGATGTTGTACCTCATTTCCACGGAGGTACAGAATTTGCAACTCTTTATTGTGTGTGACTGGAATTATCTGGTGCAACCCGTAGGTTCTGCCTGGCTAGGGCCTCGTCTCAGCCAACCAGAATGTGCCAGTTCTAACAACGCTCCTCACAGTTATGATAAGGAAGGGATCCAGCACACCTGATAATTTCATTTTGGAGGAAAACATTTTTCTGGTTACAGCTGGTGACACTATCACTCTTTCTATTTGCATAACATTTTTATTTACACTTCATATACAAATAAATATAGCGTGATTTTCAGGTTACGATTGACTATAGTTATTGATATTCACATTAAGTTAGCCATAGTTAATGTAGGCTTCAGTTTAAATGACTCACGCTCACATAAGAAGGTACTTGTAGCGGCTTTTCGCCAAGCTGCACTAGTTGAGGTAATTAAAATGTTACAAATGTTTTGGTTTTCTGTGAGAATTGTTGATCTATGCACGGTTCCACAGAGAGTAAATAGTGAATTTCCACACCAGTGCCTGAGAGACACCGACAGCAGTGTATCATCCTGCTACGAGACATCTCTTGAAAGTCATCTGCTGAAACCTTCAATTGTTTAATGGCTGGGAAGAAGGGTGAAATCTCCTTATCAGGGAATGTTTGTTTCTCATTGGTCCCCTCTCACCAAGAGCTGTGGGAAGTGTTGCATCTTGTTGAGAATTGTATGATTTAATTGTGCATTGCTGAGCTATTTAGATTCAGATGCCCCTTTCCACTCTCTAGAAACTAGACGTCTCTACTTCTGCTCAAAGAGTTAGACTCCTGAGAAAATCTACTCTCACTTACCTGGCTAAATTTGCAATATTTGAATCGCTTTGAATTATACTAACACATTTATATGATGATCACTGATTTACAACTAATTTGAATGATTTGAGTTGTAACTTTACTAACTTATTAATAAACCTTCATGGTTTGAAAATCTACTACTCTCTGAAGTCCTTGTGGGCCTAAGTGCTTCACTGTTATTGTTCCAGTGTTGATCTGTTGATGTGAAATCTCAGCCTGGGACAAAAGGTCCATCTGCTTGAGTGCAGCTTGTAATTGAGTTAGCACCAACAATCTGCACAGTACAAATCACATCCCCGCTGCAACATAGCCAAAGACGAAGAGCATCGCCACATATGTAAACTAATGGATTTCCAGATTTATCCCTGGCCAAAGCAATGAACTTGAGCTGCAACCCCGTACAACGGTAAGACTTGGTATAATAAAATCCTTTTACTGGGTAGGAGAAAAACTCTCTTGCATTGTGGTAGTCTCAAGATAAACCTAAACCTCACTGAATAAGACAACATGAGAAAGAAATACAAAGAAGAAAAGCCTATAAAGGAGAGAGAGCACACCAAAAGCAAATCAATCTGTGTCAAGACATTTGCAAAGTAGCCACTCTTCTACTGTTATCACCAGTATCCTGAAGTTAGAGGCAGCAAATGCTATTGTGAGAGCATGGATTAACAAGGGTCATCCTAATGAGGCACAGATAGCTAATCAGCTCCAGGTAGAACAAGGAGGGAGATCAACTATTGAGTATTCCAAGACTTCAGCTACAAGATCTAAGAGAGCTAACATAAGCAGACATTTACACTAAACTAAAGAAAACATGCACTTGTGAAATCGCTCACCTTTTCAAAGTCACAACACCTTGTGGTGTTTTATTTGGCCAACAAGTGAGTAAATGATAACCTCAGACAGACACATGAGGCTAAACTGCATAGCTAGAGAAACACCAATATTTTTCCAAGGCTTTACTGAAAGGGTGAAGTTGCTGAGTACACCTCCAAAGAGTGGGAAACTAGGGCAGCATGGGAAGATAGTCCAGGTGGACACAGCACAGGGAACACAGAAGGGTGTGGCAATGCAAGTCTTCTGGAAAGGAGATGCATGCAAAAGACCACTGTGCACCAGTCACAACATGTCGAAACAGATCTGGTGTCCACAGGAGCCAGTGTAAGGCCCTCACTTGGTATTTTATATAGCCAAATTTAAGACTTTAAATCTTCACAGGTCCAGGAGTTTTCTGATGAGAGGTTCCGAGGGTACCACTTTTATACCTAGTGCCAACTTCTGTGTAGTGGTCACTCTCTTTGTCTAACCCTAAACTTGTTCTGAGCAGTTGTTCCCCTTTCCCAACCTGTTTAGGGGCCCAGGTGAGACAGGGCAGGCAACTTCAGAAGTCAGGAAGGAGGTGAAAAAAAAACCCAGGCTACCCTATGAAGCTTAGGAAGGGTTGAGTACAACTCCTATGCCATCCTGCTCAGGCGAGGAACACCCTTCCCCACAACCAAGGTGCTTTTGTTCCCCTGGATTGAAGGAACACATGTCGCACCATAGGAGAGCCATTAACAATCAAGTGACTCTGGACACTAGCAGAAAGACATTTGGTTTAGGCAGAAAAAAACAAAAGTGGCATTTTCAGAATAGCAACTTAAAATATGACTTTATCATTAAAGAGGATTTTAAATTACAAATCAAATGAGTGGAAGAAGTATTTTTCAATCTGCTCCCAAACTTAAGTGATAACTTATTAAGTCTAATAAGGTAACCCAGTGTTAGTCTATGGGAGAGTTAGTCTTGCTACAGAGAAAAACAACTTTGGGAGGTTTTCACTGCCAGGACATGTAACATTTAAATACACGTCCTACTTTTTAAATACCGTGCACCCTCCCTATGACCTTTTAGGGCCAATCTTAGGGGTGACTTATAAGTATTAAAAAAGAAAGGTTTAGGATTGGCAAAAGGTGTATTTTGCTACTTCAAAATGGCAGTTTATAACTGCACTACAGGCTGCAATGGGAGGCCTAAGATATGTTTCACAGGACTACTTTAAGGGTGGCATAGTAAGTGATGCTCACTGGTACCATTTAATTTACAGGCCCTGGGTACATGTAGTACTATTTACTAGGGACTTATAAGTACATTAATTGTGAAAATTAGGTGTATACTAATTCTACCATGTTTGGAAGGGAGCGCATAAGCACTTTACCACTGGTTAGCAGGAGTAAAGTGTGCAAAGTCCTAATACAAACAAACACGTGTTTTGCAAAAAACATAAATAATAATAATTAAGGCGAAAATACAGGGAAACACCACACAAAAGATAGACATTTTCAACAACAACCATCTCAGCAGGGCACACCATCCGGACCATAGGGTTTGGGCCCTATTGTGGGCATCTACCAGGACCTCAGTTTTTCCACCATTTAAACTGAGTGTAATTCTCCGAGTTCTGAGAGTTCACTCCAAGTGCAGAGTGAAATCTCTCCGCTCGGGGCGGAGATTCCTGCCCGACTGCGGACAGAAAGATACTACACGTAACTTACTGTTGTGAATACCGAAAGTCGTAAACTTATACTTTTGGTCTAAGTTTACCTTTGTGATTCAGGCCCAAGGAAAGGGAGGAGGAATGAAGGGAAAAGGCTAAAGCAATACAAAGAAGAAACAGAGTTTAAGGTGTGAGGCCCATACGGGGATGAGGAAATATGAATGCAAGGCTGCCTCGGTCAATATGAATGGCAACAGATGGAAGGTAAGGGTTACTATGAATATGTTACAGCAAAGAAAACATCTTGATACTAGGGGAAGCCCACACTCAAGATCATGGCAAAACTAAGTTTGGCAAAGCAGAGTGGGTACATGTGGGAATACAATCATAAGCACAGACTGTTTGGTGGTGATTTGTGGAAAGCATCTTAGTTTGCGCCCTCAGTGAATTAATTATTGATAGCTGGGTATCAGGCAAGATGGGTAGATCACCAATTGCTTACAAAATTGTACTGGTGCAGAACCTAGCAAGCTTCTAACACCCAACTGTAGGTGATCCAGACCATCTTACCAACATGATGTTATCCTGCATCTATAGAGCAAAGAAATCAGTATCTTAAAACTGTTACAACTGATGTGATCTTCACTTGACTAAGACCATCTTAATATCTGTAGGTAAAGGGTATCAAAGATAACACAAATTATTGTTTTGTTTGCATCTAGAGATAAGGTCAGGTTGGAGGCAGATACTATCCCTGCCTAATATTAGACCATTCTGCAGTTACACTATTTTTTTACGAGGATCGAATTGTGTTCTAAAATAAATACAGCGAGGTAGAGGGTAGAGAATTCCCTGCTTTCAGAAGCAAATTTTCAGGAATCTATCTGGACGTTTATAAATGAATATTTTAGTAGCAATTGTGGGCAAGATGGCGCAGTCGTGATATGGGACTACTTTAAAGTACCCCTGTAGGCCACATTATACCATATGTGCCCTCTGGGAAAAATGTAGCAATCAAAATTCGAAAATCAGCATGCCAGTCTGACAGCCCTAGAATGGAACACCTTAACACAGTAAATGGTTTACATAGAAAAAGAGATAGTTCGCTCTGATATTTTTCAACAAAAAGTATGCGAAGAGAGTGAAAAAGTTGGACTATTTCTGTCCTCTCAAACTTGCAAGAACAACTGCTGAATAAGGTTACATAACCTAATTGATAGGGGGAAACCACTATTTTAAGCCTATCAATCATTTTTGTAACTATTCCACAAGATTATGTAAGTGTGATTCACAGTTGATGTCAATGAAGATTCAGAGTTCATAACAAAAGCAGAACATAACTGAACTAGACAATGAAGGAGCCACAGTATTTTCACTTCTGACTCAAACTAAGGAATGTATGCATGCAGTCAGCCTGGTGGGAAGTTACCAGGACACGAGGGGTACAGCCATGGGCATCTATTCACCAAAATGCCAGGATTAGAGGAAGTGACATCACATGTTTTGACCCCAATGACATCACAGGAAGTGATGTCATGACTTTAGACATGCTGTCAACCTCCCCTCAGCTGTGTGTGATCTGTCTAACTTTTCTATTATCTTTCAGGTCTTTCTCAGCTGGTTTTGACTCCTGTTCACCCCTCCTGTCTATCTTAACTGTCTTTCTCACTGATCCCCTTATAATACACGTTTTCCCCCTCTCTCACTGATCTCCTTTATCTCCTGTTCTGTCTTTTTTCCACCCCATTTTGCCTTTCTCCCTCCTTTCCTCATGCCTTATCTGCCCTTTTTTACTTGCCTATGTCGCAGTATTATTGGTGTCTTTCATCCCTCTTTGTCTCTCCAAACATACATCCTCCTGTGTTTCTCTTGATCTCTCACCCCCTTCTCTCTGTAGTGTCATTTTCCTTTCGTTACTTTACCCTTATTTCACCTTAAAGCCTTTTACTTTTACTTCCTCTCTCTTTTTCTCTCTCCTTCTTTACCCTGTATTTCTTTCTTACTCTCTCCACAAGTTCAAGGGAAGTGGGAGGCACGGAGACGATCCACACCACTTGGGAATAATAAATGATTCTTTTCCAAGTTAGATAATGTCATCAGAGTTCAGGAGGCCGCAGTGACAGTGCTGGGGTTGCAGGGGGCAAGCCAGGGGTCATAGCTGCTACCCCTGGTGACCCCTAAATGACGTCCATGAGTACAGCATTGAACTATTACCTTCCATGTCTCACAACAGCACACTTTTCTTGAGCTCCCATTTAATCATACATGGGATGATGATTTTACAATGGCAGACCTGCCAACTTGAACAAAAATCTCACTGTGAGGAGCGGGTGGGGCCTCAGAGGGGATGGGGGCAGGGCCTGTGCAGAGAAGTACCCAAGAGGTACTTTTGCCCCCACACTGCCCCCAAACCACCTCCTCAAAAAAAAAAAGCTTTCAGAAGCTGGTGCCGATGTCCAGGGGTGTTTTCAGACACAGCAATGGATGTCGGCAGTTCAAAGCCTCGGAAAATGAGCTGGAAATCCACCTTGTGATGGGAGCTGATATCGTGTGTCACAGGGTGGCATCATGTGAGTTGGCAGGTTTGTAATGGGGACTTTCTAGTAGGAGTATGAGCTTATCTTTCACAGACCTAACAAACATCAGGCGCAGTGTGGTTCATGTTGACCTATCACACTGCCCACCGCCGATGATAAACTATTTATGAAGGATTTGGTGATAGTCACAGTAGAATCTTAAAGTACCTAATAAAGATGATTCAAATGGGCTTCATTGTAGACTAGCGATTTGCAGCTAATTGTCAATTTCCATTGAGTTTATGAAACATACTAAAACAAAAACTATAATCATTACTCATCTTGTTGGGACTTGTAAAAGGTCTCCGACCTTCCAGAGTGTGACTTTTTCTGGGTGAATTTCTATTATGACACTTCTACCCAATTTCATCATGACACTGCACAGCTCTTATTCGAATACCTTTGCAGAATTGTTTGCTAAAGAAACAAAGTGCCAAGAAGATTGTGAAATTTAGCTGAGGATGACCCTTGTTCCCCTGTTGGTTGCAATAAAACTGAATCTCTGGCAAACACTATTAACAATAACAATGGTGTTAGGGGCTGTATTCCCAGTCTGCAATCTAAGATGTGGCATTACGTTGAAGATATATTATGGTCTATTCACAGCAATTAAAAAAATATTAATGAGATAATAAAAATTACTGCTAAGTTTACAGAGGTGTCAGAATGTAAAATACATATTACAATCACAATGATTGAGGCTCAGATCGATTTCCCCTGCAAGCTTCCAGCCTAGTCACCCAACCTATATATGGGGGTGTAATCAGTAGTGTTCAAAATATTTTATTGAATTTTCATATTAAGCAACAAACAGAGACAATACAGAAAAAATATTATTGAGCGAAAATACCTAATCACAATATAGAGATACAAGAATATCAAATGAATTACAATAGGTAACAACAGTACAAATATTAATTGAAAAATAAAAAGGGGAGGAAAGGAAACAGCTATAAAACTAATGCATTAACAATAAAATAGAGCTACTATAGCGTGGATATTTGTCTATTATAATAGCAATGAAAAAGAAAAAAAAACTAGATGTAAACATAGAATTAAGAAGATAAATAAATATCAACAGGTTTCCAAAAAGAGTGATAAGAGTTGGAATTATGATTAATACTAGACAAGGATAACTGAGCTCCTCTTCTTGTAAAAATCACTCATGACCACCAAGCATGAACTGATAATAGCGAAACATCTTTCCAACAGAATGTAATGGATTTTAAAGCAGCTGATATTAAAAAATTAAAAAGTTTACCATCTAAGGGGCCGATTCCGATCTCGGTCGGAGGCGCACCCAATACCATTCGGTCGGGAAAAAAGCCATGCGAAAGCCTGTTTCCCGACCGATCCGTACTAGCACACTGAACGAGCAAGTACGATGCGCACAACAGCAAAAATCCGGCCGAGCCGTACTCACCCAAACCAGGTCCTGTTCTCCGACCGAGGCGAATCCGGAAACGCCGAATCGAGTCGCACGGAAGGAAAAATGCAGCCCCGTCCGGCCGGACAAGTACGATGCGCTTTCCGTACGCGCCGAACCCGTCGCTACGCACGGCACGTCAAAGCATCCGGGAGAGCGCACATAAGCTCCGATTCGCGCCACAACACGATCCACGGCTCCGAGACGAACACGGCAGCGACGAGGACGAGGCGAAGCGACGAGGACGAGGCGAAGCGACGAGGACGAGGCGAAGCGACGAGGACGAGGCGAAGCGACGAGAAGGACGAACGACACGAACCAACCATGAATCCCTTCGTCCCGATCATACCAATATTCTACATTTACTACCGGAACAGGCACGGACGCGTACGGCGCAGAAGGTAAGCCAGACACCAACCACAAAACACATACAACACGTACACGACACATCACACACACACACAGGGATGCAGAATATACTTACACCAGCAACAGCAGCACCATAGGGGCGGGATGCCCATCACCAATGCCACATATGCACACAGGGGCCTGAATGCGCACCACCACCCCTACCCAGGGGTGGCATGATGCCTACCACCACTACCACCCTCACCCAGGGGTGGCATGATGCCTACCACCACTACCACCCTCACCCAGGGGGGCAGGATGCCTACCACTACTACCACCCTCACCCAGGGGGCAGGATGCCCACCACTACTACCACCCTCACCCAGGGGGCAGGATGCCCACCACTACTACCACCCTCACCCAGGGGGCAGGATGCCTACCACTACTACCACCCTTAGCCAGGGGGGCAGGACGCCTACCACTACTACCACCCTTACCCAGGGGGGCAAGATGCCTACCACTACTACCACGCTTAGCCAGGGGGCAGGATGCCTACCACTACTACCACCCTCACCCAGGGGGCAGGATGCCTACCACTACTACCACCCTCACCCAGGGGGCAGGATGCCCACCACTCCTACCACCCTCACCCAGGGGGCAGGATGCCCACCACTACTACCACCCTCACCCAGGGGGGCAGGATGCCTACCACTACTACCACCCTTAGCCAGGGGGGCAGGACGCCTACCACTACTACCACCCTCACCCAGGGGGGCAGGATGCCTACCACTACTACCACCCTTAGCCAGGGGGCAGGATGCCTACCACACTACCCTCACCCAGGGGGGCAGGATGCCCACCACTACTACCACCCTCACCCAGGGGGCAGGATGCCCACCACTACTACCACCCTCACCCAGGGGGGCAGGATGCCTACCACTACTACCACCCTTAGCCAGGGGGGCAGGATGCCTACCACTACTACCACCCTTAGCCAGGGGGCAGGATGCCTACCACTACTACCACCCTCACCCAGGGGGGCAGGATGCCCACCACTACTACCACCCTCACCCAGGGGGGCAGGATGCCTACCACTACTACCACCCTTAGCCAGGGGGGCAGGATGCCTACTACTACTACCACCCTCACCCAGGGGGGCTGGATGCCTACCACCACCCTTAGCCAGGGGTGCAGGATGCCTACCACTACTACCACCCCCACTCATAGGATGGACAATGCATGACACAACCAGCACACCACAACCTAGGGAATGCAAGAAGAAGACATCCCCCAACACCATGACAAGCGTGTGTAGACTGGTCAAATGCCTACAACACCGAACATGACTTTGAACATACAATGTGACCCCATAGCACATGTGCCACACATATATGTGTGTGGCACCCACAATGCAAGCAGGCCATGACCATTGTGGCAATGGGGTCCAAACCCCCATCCTCACAGTGACCAAAAGGTAAGTGTGGGGTCCATAGCTGAAGCACATTTCGAACATTGTGGCAATGGGGTCCAAACCCCCATCATCACAGTGACCAAAATGTAAGTGTGGGGTCCATAGCTGAAGCACATTTTGAACATTGTGGCAATGGGGTCCAAACCCCCATCATCACAGTGACCAAAATGTAAGTGTGGGGTCCATAGCTGAAGCACATTTCGAACATTGTGGCAATGGGGTCCAAACCCCCATCATCACAGTGACCAAAAGGTAAGTGTGGGGTCTATAGCTGCAGCACATTTTGAACATTGTGGCAATGGGGTCCAAACCCCCATCATCACAGTGACCAAAAGGTAAGTGTGGGGTCCATAGCTGCAGCACATTTTGAACATTGTGGCAATGGGGTCCAAACCCGCATCATCACAGTGACCAAAATGTAAGTGTGGGGTCCATAGCTGAAGCACACTTTGACCAATGTGGCAATGGGGTCCAAACCCCCATCATCACAGTGACCAAAATGTAAGTGTGGGGTCCATAGCTGAAGCACATTTCGAACATTGTGGCAATGGGGTCCAAACCCCCATCATCACAGTGACCAAAATGTAAGTGTGGGGTCCATAGCTGAAGCACACTTTGAACAATGTGGCAATGGGGTCCAAACCCCCATCATCACAGTGACCAAAATGTAAGTGTGGGGTCCATAGCTGAAGCACATTTTGAACATTGTGGCAATGGGGTCCAAACCCCCATCATCACAGTGACCAAAATGTAAGTGTGGGGTCCATAGCTGAAGCACATTTCGAACATTGTGGCAATGGGGTCCAAACCCCCATCATCACAGTGACCAAAAGGCAAGTGTTGACAAAGTAAGAGGTGCAACTGCCAAACTGCATGGATGATTCCTGGTCACAGAACAACAAACACATCAGTGGCAAAGTAGTGTATGTGTCCCATTGCAACATAAATTGGGGGAGCCAAATCCTGCAGTGCAAATAAGACATAACTTTGGCCATGTGCAGACAAACAACACCCATGGGGGCTGACACCGTCAACAATCATCAATGACACAATGACAGAAGTGACCATCCGAATGCAGACCCACATATTTGCACCAATGGGCACACACATGCAGATACCCTGTGGAGACTGCAGATGTGAGGCGAACAGATACCATACCATGGCAGCAATGGGACACACAATCAACAATTAGCAACAAATGAGGGCTCCCGTCCCATCAGCCTGGTCATGGAAGTGCCAACGGAATCATCAGCACAGATCCAACACACTTGTATAGCAATGTTGCACTGACAACACAGATGAGTCCTTCCCCATTGATGCCCAAACCTGCATGTTCACTGGAGATGGCCACACGGTCAGGGAAGTAGACGAATAGAACAATGGCAGGCACAACAGATGTGCAGGGGTGGAAGCCACAGATGTGAAGTTGCCAATCTAAGTAGGAAATCTCATTGCCAAATACTGAACACATGACACCCTCAGATGCTGCTATGGATGACATGGATACACCACAGGATAGGACACATAACCCCTGGACCACATGGGTTCCTGCACAGTAACACTTCATTATCATGAGACCAAATATCACCATCACTGCAGCAAGGACATTCTTAGCATCATCAACATCATGTACATCAGAAGCAAAAGCACTAGAGAACAGAAAGTTGCTTTATTCAGCATATGTGGCATTAAAAGTAGAAGTCCGGTAGAACATAAACAAAGGCCAATGGCCAGTCCATCAACAAAGTCACAAGTGGGTGACAGTGGCAGATGCCACCCTACACATGCCTGCACAAAACCAGGGACAATCCACTAGGAGGGGCAACAGGGGGGGTAGGCCAGGCACCGCAGGGACAGGATCAGGGCTCACCAGGAGGAAGCAGGGAAGGGGTGGTGGGTGCTGGAGAGCCACTGACAACTGCAGTGGAGGTGTCTGACATGGTGTGTGCCGGCACAACTGGGGGGCATGGCTCAGATGTTGTGGGTGCCGGCACGACTGCAGTGGACCCTGCAGATGGAGTGGACAGGTCCGCCACTGCAGTGCCCAAGTCAGACAGGGTGGTAGTGGACTCCACTGCAGTGCCTACCACCAGGGGAGGAGAATGGGGAACAGGCAAGGTGGGCTGGACAGAGGGGAGGACACCCTCACCACATCAGTGGCACAGACAAGCGCAGCGGGGGTGTGGTGCCGGGAGAGCAAGTGGCAGGGGGAGAAGGCCGGAGCCTCTTGGGGATGGTATATCTGTGGGTGGGGGAACCTGGGGCAGGGTGTGGCGGGGGCACCTGTGGAGTGGGGGCCTGAGGGATGGAGGAAGGTGACCTGGTGCTTGAGCTGCAGGGCGGCGGCGGGGTCTTGCTCTTACCACTCCGGGGGACTTGCGGGTGGGGGCCTCAGTCTGTCTGCGCCTGGGGGAGGGTGTCCGGGGGCGAGGGGCACTCTGCTCCGTGTGGGGGCTTCCTCTTCCCCCTGGATGCTGGGGCAGCTGGATCGGAGGGGAAGAGGCCGAGGTCACTGAGGAAGAGGCGCTGGGTCTTTGGGGTTGCAGGTGAGGCAAGGGAGGGTGCTTTGGAGGGAGAGGCAACTGAGGACTGCGCAGTGCCCGTGGATGCGTGTGTGTGTACCAGGGCCCCATCCCCTGTGAGTCTGGTTTCAGTCCCCTGACTGTGCGTGCGTGTGCGTTTAGTTTGTGGCGTGTGTGTCTGTGTGCTGGATGTGTGTGTGCTGGTGTGTGCCTGTGCCGGTGGTGTGTGTGCTTGGGACGGGCAAGGTGCTGGGGAGTGTGGATGGAGCAGAGGCAGGAGGGGTGAGGGACTGTCTGAGGAGGGACACTGCTGCCGTCAGGGAGGAGTCCATGGACCTGTTGCCCCTCTGTAGGTCAGACATGCCCGATGAGATGCCCTCCATGAACGACACCAGCTGAGTCAACAGTGCGGTGTGCGCATGGAGGACACTCAGCATGGTTGTCTGCCCTACATGGAGCTGGCGAAGGAGGTACACAGACTCCTCACTCAGGGCAGCAGGGGACACAGGGGCAGGGGGTGCGGTGCCTGGGCCAAAGGAGACACGCTCCCGAACATGGGAGCCTCCACGGACCTTGGGAATGGGAGCCGATGGGAGGGCGGTGGTGGTGCTGGTGGTGGCGGGGACAGCAACACTAGCTGGGGTGTTGTGGCTGCTGACACCCGCCTCCACAAGGGAGTCATCCTCCGAGTTGCTCTGGTCCTCAGCTGAGGTGGATGGTGCTGAGGATTCCTCGGTGTGGCTCCCCTCGCCCTCCGTGCCACTGGGTCCCTCCGACCACTCCTCGGCTGCTGACCCAGTCTGGCTCTCTGGCTCCTCCTGGTCCGTGGAGCTGTCCCCTTCCGTGGCCGTGGATGTATCTGCAAACAATGGGGAAACAGACAGACATCAGTCACCTGCACAAAACGCACACACCACTGTGAGCACAGCACATCACAGAGCAAGCCCTGGCATCATTAGTTGTACATTGCTAAAAGTGCCCTAACTGAACAGGAGAAGCCAATTGTCAGTCTGATGCCAAGCATGGCACTCACATCCCACATGGCCTTGCACCCATCTGTCTGGTGTCTGTTGGATTGCAACACCCCAGTGTGGACACATGCACCAAGTACACAGTAGTTGGACAGTGCAGAGGACACGGTGTGGACACATCACAGCTCTTGCCACTGAGTCAGTACAGGTTTCCGGATGAAAGGGATGCCCAGAGTCAAATAGGAAATGCATGTGATGCATACCAGCGACAGACACCATGATGCACCCATGTCCTGATAGCCAGCGCCACTATGGTGTGCATGTAGCACATGTCACTCCCTGCAGGACCACAAATAAGTTGACACATGCCATGGCAGAGGCATGACTGTTAAGTCACACATCACTGTCTCAGTGATGTATGACTTGGCAGCCAGACAACAACACTATGCACTGTGTCACAATAGTAGGTCATGGGGAATGCAAGTCCTGGAGCTGCACAAGTGCACATGTACATCCCCCACACAACACATCATCTCAACCCTCATCTGTCCAGGTCACACCTATTGGACATATGGGAGACCTGTGACACTACCCTCTGAACCTGAGCCCCTCACAATTTGCTGTGAATGGGGAACAGCTGCCTGAACATCACATTCGCATACCCCAGTCTGCACGGGCAGCTGATCAAACACCTATGTGACACACAAGTATCGTCTCCTATGGTCACATCTCCAGGGGCATGCCGAGCCCCTACCAAGAAACACCCCAGCAGTCCTGGCAACTAATCCACAGCCCACTGACACAGAGGCAGACACCGGAGGGGTCAAATCACTGTGCACAATGTGTCAGCTGATACACGGGAGTGGGAGTACAGAGTGCATTGCATGGCCTGGAGTAGGCATGACTGTCCTGCTCCACATGAATGAGGGATGTGCCCTGGACAGTGGATAGCTGGCTATGTATGTGTGACACACGTAATCTGCACACTCCTGGGGCACAAACATTGTTCCCACCCGCTGCATGGGCGTGTGCCACATACCCCAGGCACATGTGGTGGCTCAGCTCAGCAAGTGGACCGCATATCAAAGCAACACGCAGATCACATGTCCAAACCCAGGCGTTGTGTGAACAATGGACCCACCCATGATGCCCACAACAGAGTTAGGGAAACAGATGCTGTCCCCCACCTTTAGTGAAGCAAACTGCAAGGACACAGTCCCAAGTGACACAATTCCCTGACTGTAAGGGCCACACCTGGGTATCAGATGAGCAGTGGGCAGTGCACAATAGAGGGACATGGCTCCTGGACAACATGACTGCTGCACTGTGGCAGTTGAACCAGGCCAGAGGAGGGCACAAAGCATGTAATACAGAGTTCACAGTGCAGTCTTTGACTCACCCCCTCCTTGCTGCTGTCTGGCCTTCAGCTGCCCATCCAGGTCTGGAAAGACCACCGCCAGGATCTGGAGCATGTGGGGGTCAGGGTCCGTGTTCCGCCCCTCCTGCGAGGAGGCGACAGCTTCAGCTGGACCCGTGCAATCCTCCGGGTCCAGACCCGAAGGTCCTGCCACCTCTTCTGGCAGTTGCGGATCCGGCGCTTGTAGACCCCCACGGACCGGACAGCCCGGACGATGTCCTTCCAGATTTCCTGCTTCCGATGGGCATTAACCTGTGAGGATGACAAAGTGAAAAGGCCATTACCACACATGCAACATATCCGTGCATGACACAGTTGTATATACATGTCTCAATCACAGGGGCACATGATGTACACAGGCAGTGCAAAGCTGACCATGGACAGTTTGCCAGACGTCACTACATGGTATCATTGCATGGGAAGTAAAACCATGTTCAAATGCACTGTCACTGCACCATACCTGTCCAGTGCAAGTCACTACACACTATGGGGGGTGACAACTAATCAGTGAGCCTGCTAGCCAGTGGCGTGCAGACTCTCAGCCTTGCTAGTCAGACAAAATGCACATTCAGAAAGGCAGTGCACAGAACACTCACCTGCTCCCCTGGTGTCCCATACAGCTTGCTGTACTGTGGAAGTAGGCTGTCCAGCAGGGCCTGGTTCTCTTCAAGGCTGAAGGCTGGGGCTCTCTCCACAGTACGTGCCATTGCAGGGTCCAGAGGGGCAGAGACAGCAGCAGTGCAGTGGCAGATGTCGTCTTGGAGCATGTAGTGCAGGCAAGTGGGCTCTCAGGGGAACAGCCAGCAATATATATGTGCTGGAGAGGCAGATACTGTCCCTTGTGTCCAAAGTGATAGGTCCAAGTCGTTTGAATCTTCTGAATCTGGCCAATCCATGGAATAGCAGCACCAAAACACGCCCACAGCATCCTTCAAATCTTCAACTTCATGACATACATGATTTTGCAACATTGTTGTGGGTGACCAACTGATTTTCCAGCAACCGACTCGTTCGAAATTCGAAAACGCGTCCGTTGCCAGGCAAGCCCATTGTCAATGGGTGCGCACCGATCGGTCCATTGCAGTACAACGCGCACAGGGGTACAACGCGTACCCGCACACATTGAAAGCAATGGGCCGGCTGGAGGCACCGATCGGTCCATTGCAGTTCAACGCGCACAGGGGTACAACGCGTACCCGCACACATTGAAAGCAATGGGCCGGCCGGAAGCACCGATCGGTCCATTGCAGTTCAACGCGCACAGGGTACAACGCGTACCCGCACACATTGAAAGCAATGGACCGGCCGGAGGCACCGATCGGTCCATTGCTGTTCAACGCGCACAGGGGTACAACGCGTACCCGCACACATTGAAAGCAATGGGCCGGCCGGAGGCACCGATCGGTCCATTGCAGTTCAACGCGCACAGGGGTACAACGCGTACCCGCACACATTGAAAGCAATGGGCCGGCCGGAGGCACCGATCGGTCCATTGCTGTTCAACGCGCACAGGGGTACAACGCGTACCCGCACACATTGAAAGCAATGGGCCGGCCGGAGGCACCGATCGGTCCATTGCTGTTCAACGCATCACTTTACATGTGACTGGCATATGTCAGCATGCCTGTCTCAGATGGACATATGCCAGCCACAGATAGCTCCCAGGGAGTGAGGGGCACACCTACATCACGACAGCCTGTCCAAACT
The DNA here is from genome assembly GCA_963921515.1 of Calotriton arnoldi. Lineage (NCBI taxonomy): Eukaryota > Metazoa > Chordata > Amphibia > Caudata > Salamandridae > Calotriton > Calotriton arnoldi. The sequence goes on from CAWUFW010000497.1 coordinate 2,345,268, forward strand.
TTATCATTAGGCATGTAAGGCTGCATTTCCTATTGTATGTATGTTGGTGTACATGTTGTCCTGTGGGTGTCACCTGTGGGCAGCCACCCCCAGGCTGTGCACGTGTTCATGGGGACAGGATCCTGGGTGTTACGTGTACGTGACCACTGTGATGTGCAACTGTTCATATCTGTGCATGTGCCATGGTCACATTTCACAGTGGTGTATGTGTATGTCATGTCACATACCCCGTGAGTCCCATGTGGGACGGTATGTTTGAGCCAGGGTGTCCCAGTGGCACAATAGTGATGGTCCTCCACAGTCTTTTTTTTTTTTGTCCTCATTTGCCCTTTTTACACCCTTCAACTTTCTATCGATGCCAAACTTGGGTTATCTAACCTCATTCGCTGTTACAGGGGTAAAAGGGTAGAGGCTCCCAAGACAGCTTCCACGCCACCTTTCAAAGAGACCTCCTCCTTCTTTCGACCACAGACCTTTCCCCATGTCCTTCTACTCACGCGAAGAAGGAACCAAACACAGCAGAGGCAGGAAAAGGCTTAATCATAGGACCAGATTCCTCCAATTAGGGAATTTCCCTAGACACAAAGGGAGTCCAAAATTCATATTTCCTTTTCCCCTGATCCGAAATATCCAAATTAGCAACATACGTCATAGCTTTCAACCAATCCTCCAATATTGGAGGTGTCGGAGATACCCACAATTTACATATCTCCCTACGCGCTAAAAGCATAGCATAAAAAACCAATTTTGCACAGTCTTTAGTGACAGTATTTAGAGATTCAAAACTTCCAAAAATAATCGAGACAGCGCTTACCTTAATCTGCAGGTTTAAAACGCTAGCCAGACATTTACTTACGGCCTCCCAAAAAAGCTGTATCTTCGGACAAAGTAGAAACATGTGTAGGTCATCTGCACTCTGACTGCCGCATTTAGGACACATCACCACTCTTCCTGACCCAAATTTAGAAAGCCTTTGTGGAGTCCAGTACGCCTTGTGCATAGTAAAAAAATGATTCCTCCTCAGATATGCGGGTTTAACTATTTTGTAAAGCATAGACATAGATACTTGCCATTGGTCCTCCAACTCGATCTCTGGCAAGCATCTTCCCACAGATCCACCGGCAAGGTAAACACGCCATCCTCCATCTCCAAGATCATCCAGTACCATAGTGCAACTTCTTTTTTAAACAGTGCAGTAGAAAGCAGCTTTTCCTCAAATCCATTTGACTCTCCTAACGTTACACCCGTTGACATGTACCAGCTTTGTATCTGGAGGAATTTAAACCTTGAAAGTGACGAGCCTACTGCCTGCTCACACTGGCTCCACGAGACCAACTGACCCTCCGACAGCAAGTGCTTCCATCTTAAAATACCCGCTTCTTTTAAAGGTACTGCCAATGAGTCTTTTGTCCATTCAGGAGAACCCGGTGCATCCCAAATCGGAGCCCAGTAACTAAAATATGGTATGTTTACAACCTTTCTAATTTTAAACCACATTTCCGCCATATCCCTTAGAATCTTGAGCCTGACCTTTTTGAAATATTTCGGATCAGAAAATTTATACATAAAACCCACACTGGCACCCTTTTCCTTTATCAGCATCACACTAAGGGGCCGATTCCGATCTCGGCCGGTAGGGCTCCGAATCGGATTCGGCTTTACCGGATCCGATTCGGAGCCCTGTTTCCCGACCGAACCGTACGCGGGTCCGGCCGAGCGAGTACGATGCGAAATCGCCGACCGACTCGTCCGGGCATCCCGACCGCTCCGACCGACTCGCTCCCGGCTCGAACCGCTCCGACCGACTCGCTCGGACTCGACTCGCACCGCGCAATGGAGACGTTTCCCGGCCGGGTAGAGTACGATGCGCGCCGCGAGCAGTCCGACCGAGCCGCGCCGTCCGGCTCGTAAGAGCTGTCGGAGCCGTGCTTTGGGGGTCCGTGTCGGACCCCCTGTACGCGTAGCCGCGCGAGTCGCACACAGGGGGACCCATGGGTCCCCCCTACCTGTGCGTGTACGGCGTGAATCGCTTCGCCGCGTACCCGCTGTAGGGGCGCACTTGTCCGACCTCGCACCCATTGAGTCAATGGGAGCCCGCGTACGCGTTATGCGACCGGCTCCCATTGACTTCAATGGGAGTCCGACCGACTTCGAGTCCGATAACATACGGACGCATCGTACTCGTTCGGTCGGACTGCACGGGACCGATTGGGTCGGAAATCTCTCCGGGTCCGGCTCGGTCGGAGAAATTTCCGGCCCGAATCGGAATCGACCCTAAGCATCCTACCTAACTCAGAATCTGTGGGGATGTCCAGTAACATTCTACCGTTTTTAAGTAAGAAAGCCCAGGAATAAAATAAAAAATCTGGAAGAGCTAAACCCCCTTTCACCAACCTCCTTCTCAGTTTGCGCCATGATATTCGCGGCCCTTTTGATGCCCAAATAAACAAACTTATATCGCTCTGTAACTTAACAAACCACTCCTTTCTAAAAGATTAGGGGATTGAATCAAACAAAAAGGTTAATTTTGGAAGCACGATCATCTTTACTAAGTTCACTCTGCCAAACAAAGTTAAAGGGAGGTGCATCCATCCCCGTATATTTGCACAAATCTCCCTTCTAACCCGATCAAAATTAACCTTAGTAAGGTCTGCAATATTCTGAGTAATCCTAACTCCCAGATATCTCATTTCACTCCTAGTATCAATCCCAGTTACCCCCATGTTCCAACTCATCACTTCCGTCTTATCTTCATTAATAGCATACCCTGACACTTTACCAAACTCAATTGTAATTTCCCTCACCACCAGCATGCCTGTCTCAGATGGACATATGCCAGCCACAGATAGCTCCCAGGGAGTGAGGGGCACACCTACATCACGACAGCCTGTCCAAACTTTATCATTAGGCATGTAAGGCTGCATTTCCTATTGTATGTATGTTGGTGTACATGTTGTCCTGTGGGTGTCACCTGTGGGCAGCCACCCCCAGGCTGTGCACGTGTTCATGGGGACAGGATCCTGGGTGTTACGTGTACGTGACCACTGTGATGTGCAACTGTTCATATCTGTGCATGTGCCATGGTCACATTTCACAGTGGTGTATGTGTATGTCATGTCACATACCCCGTGAGTCCCATGTGGGACGGTATGTTTGAGCCAGGGTGTCCCAGTGGCACAATAGTGATGGTCCTCCACAGTCTTTGTGCATGTGGTGTTTACAATGTCTCTGATTTCATGTGCACAATGGGAGACAGTCTCCACATCCACGTTGTGTGTGCATGGACTCTGATGTTGTGCGTGTGTGTCACAGACGTCCATGTCTGTCCTGCCGTGGCAAGTGGGGCCACTACCTGTGGGGGTCATGGTTGTTTTGCTGTGGTGTATACATGATACTCCATGTAATGCCAGTGTCCATGTGGCATTACAGGGTCCCTGGGAATGTACCTGTCGTTGAGCTGTGGTGCCTGGGGCACATCTGTCCTCACATGTCCCTGTGGGGGGTTATTGTGACACGGCAGCAGGAGATGGGAACTGTGACACGGCCTCATGATATCCAATGGGCCAACCTGGGACTAATTGATGCCACCTGTTGGACCGTGTTGACAGATGTTGGCCATGTATGTACCATACATGTCCTTCCGGTACTGCACACTTCATGTAGTTGTGCCTCATAATGATGTATGTTGGGATCTTGAGTGTGTTCAATGCCGCATATGTGGGGTGACTGACAATCTTGCTTACTTCTCCTCTGCACTGCAGGGCTCCTGCTGTCCATCGGCCATTCCCAGACCTGGCAACGATGGTGGAACGGGACAGCATCCGACGGTACCGCTTCACCAGGCAGCTGATTGAGGATTTGGCAGTGCAGTTGTCCCCACATTTGCAGCCTGGCCGGCCGTATCCTACAGCGCTGACCCCCAAGGTGAAGGTGATGGCAGCCCTACACTTCTTTGCCACTGGTACCTTCCAACATACTGTGGCGACTGCTGGTGGGATGTCACAGACCATGTTCAGCCGTGTGCTCCGCGATGTTATGGCGGCAATGTTGCTCTTCCTGAACCGGTACATCTATTTCCCTAGACTGCGACGACTCACTGACGTGAAGAGTGACTTTTATGCCCTGGGGAGGATGCCGCATGTAATTGGCTCCATTGATGGGACACATGTGGCTTTGGTACCACCACAGGCCCAGGAGCAGGCCTACAGGAACCGCAAGCACTACCACTCGGTCAATGCACTGGTGGTGTGTCTTGCAGACATGACCATCACACACGTGTGTGCCCGTTTCCCTGGTTCAGCACACGATGCCTTTGTGATGAGGAGTAGTCGCATCCCCAGGATGATGGCACAGATGCAGAACCAGCGTGCCTGGCTTGTCGGTGTGTACTGACTTTGTGCCATTGTGTGTGATCTGATCTGTAGTATTCCGCCCACTGTTCCAAGTCAGCTAATGTGCACTTGTCTGTCCGTAGGTGACTCGGGATACCCCAACATGCCGTGGTTGCTGACACCCCTCAGGAACCCTGTGACACCTGCCCAGATGCGCTACAATGAGGCACATGGTCGGACCAGGAGAGTGATTGAGCGGACCTTTGGTCTCCTGAAGAGCCGCTTCCGCTGCCTGGACAAGACCGGAGGGTCCCTCCCATATGCCCCTGCGAAAGTGTGCAAGATTATCATCGTCTGCTGCATGCTCCACAACCTGGCAGTGCGGAAGGAGTTGCCTCTCATCCAGGATGACAATGACCAACATCCGCCACCTGTGGAGGATCCTGGCCTGGACCACGATGCCAGTGACGATGATGATGATGATGATGGTGATGGTGATGTCCGCACACAGCTCATCACCAACTTCTTTAGCTGAATGTGAGTATCCTGAGGTGTCATGTCAATGATGTGAGTTGGCATGATGTGTGGGTGGTGCTCTGGTGCTGTGGGAGTGTGTCCATGGGCCACTTGACTGGATGTGTGTTGCGATGTGTGCGTGACAGGTGGGCTGTACTCCCCAACAGTGTTGACATGCTAACTTGGTTCTGGGTGGGTATCTTGTAACATGTATTGTGCATGTGTTTTGCTGTTCTGTCCTGTACTCCATTGCTTTTGACTGTGTGTCATTTCTGTCCTTCACAGGGTACTTTCAGATTCGTTTGGTCAACTGTGTCCACCGACGACGTGATTGCACATCCAGGCTGGTAGCTGTTGTGTCCCTACAGGTGATGTGCGCCACACCCATGGACTTCCTTCCGTCTACAGTTGTTGACTGTGTGCCCGCTGCCAGGTGGGGTTACCTTGCATCTGTAGTGGTTACGGCATGTTGCAACTGTGTAATAAACCTGTGCTTCACTTTGTGATGTGCGTTGTCTGTGGTCACATATTTGACTGCCATTTGCTTACTGCACCTGTGGGCTACTTGACTACAACTGGGAATGGGTGTGGTGTCTGTGCATTGCACCGTCTTCCCTGGCAACATCAGTGTAGGCAATGAGTCAGATGGCCTAGGTGTGTATGTGTCGTGTAGCCCTGGTGGTGTGTCTCCCTCATGTGTGTCACGTTTCCTGTACTCACATGCCTGTGTTGTCCTTGCTGTTGCAGTTCGCATACACAGTGTAATTTTGCAGTTCATCATCCCCATAACAGCACCCACGTTGGAATCACGACAGAGGCAAGTATGGTGTATTAGTGTGTTTATTGTGATACATTTGTGTTAATAGTGCATAGGATGGGTTGTGCTGTACATGAATCTTGCAATCCCAAGTTCCTAGGTGAATTGAAAGTCCGGGTAGACAGGATCCCCAGTATCGGGGCCACAGTTGTCTGACACATTGGTCCAACTTGTACTCCCCATGCAATGTGTGGGAGTAGTGTTGCCGTCAACAGGGTGAACAGTCTGTGCACAAAGGCGAACATCCAGAACAGGTTCAGGCTTCCTGGGAGTTGCGCTTGGCCATCGGCCTCTCACTTTCCCTCCTCGGACGACCCCTCTTCTTGGGGGGGCCCTCAAGTGCAGGCTGCTGCGGTGCAGGGGACTCTCCGCCAGAGTCCTCCTCCCTCCCTGTGGCAGTTGCAGTTTGTTCGGCACCAGATGTTGTTGGCACACAGGGAGGTGTGGACTGGTTGCTGTTCATCTGGCGGAGGCATTGTAAAATGTCCCTGTGCACCGCCGTCATCTCATGCAGTGCATCCCACTTGGACTCCACGCGGGACATGTGTGAGTCCACACGGGACATGTGTGACTCCACGTGGGACATGTGGGAGTCCAAGCGGGCATGATGGGCAGCCTGCTGCTGTTTAATGTCTCTGAGGAGCCCCACTACCTGGCTGAGCTCTCCGGTGCTGGACTGGTACGCATCAGCTATGCGTACCAGTTGTGGGTCATCATGCACACCAGCAACGTCTGCAAGCAGCGACCTCTGTCTCCCACCCCTCCCACCACCCCTGCTGACATGTGCAGTGTGTGCAGTGGCACGCACAGATAACCCTGGTCCACCTTGGGGGTTGGTGGTGGTGGTGGTGTCCATGGCCCCAGGTTGGTCCAGGGTCACTGTGCTGGTGTTGCTCCTTATTCTGTCCATGTCGGCAGGGATGGTATTCGTGGTGACAGTCGTTGTAGGGGTGGGTGCAGGGGGTGCAGCTGGTGGTCCTGCTGGTGCTGCAGCTGGTGGTCCTGCTGGTGCTGCATGTTGACTTGCACCGGATGTGCCAGGTTGTTCTTCATCGTCCGAGGAGGACAGAGGCTGTACGACGCCAGTGAGCTCGGCATCCTCTTGAGCCTGGGACTGGGACTCCTCAGCGTCTGCTGCTGTGTCCCCATCATCACCTGTTTTTGGGAGACACAAACAATGTATGTCATGTTTCTGCAGGCATCAATGGTTGACACACATGACAGTTGTGACTGTGCCTCTGGGTGCGGGCCTGTACATTGCATTGTCCTGAGTCGTCACAGTCAGGGGTTGATATTGGTGTGGCACATTGTCCTGCATTATTTGGGCATTTCTATGTATTTTCTGGGGTGTGAACATGGTCTGCATTGGTTGTGTTTGGTTGGCAGCCGGACCTCCTTCCCACCCACCCAGCCAGTCAGTTATCCCACCATGGAACGTGCTTGCGTTGCAGGGAGTGTAAGTTGTCTCTCAGGATGTCAGTCAGTGGTGTCCTGCTGTTTGTTGGTGCACAGTTGGCAGCAGGGCCTTGTGCTCCCCACAGCAGTAGCCAGTGTCAGCCATCTTGTGAGTCCTTCTCCACTCCCTGTGATGTGAGCATGGTTCAGGGTGGTGTTGATGGGACAGTTGTGGGGGTGACCAATATCAGTGACTACGACTCCCATCATGCTATTGCCTCCACCCCCTTCCCACCATGCCCATGCTTCCTTCCTTTTGACTCTGCTTCCCTGTGGGGTGGGCTGGCTGTGCTGACAGGATGGCTGGGAGTGTTGTCCTGGCAGTTGTTTGGCTAAGAGTCCCAAGAGTGTCCCTGTGCTTCACACAACATAACCCAGGGTGGTGGTTCTTTGTGGGATCTTGTGTTAGGATGGAGGGCATTGCATTCTACCAGGTGGGTTCTGTGGAGTTTGTGTTGGGGTGTGTGTGAGGGGAGGTGCTTGTGACTATGGTCAGTGCTGCAAGTCCCCCTTCCCACCCAGCTAGCCAGATATCCCACCATGGAACGTGCTTGCATTGCAGGGAGTGTAAGTTGTCTCTCAGGATGTCAGTCAGTGGTGTCCTGCTGTTTGTTGGTGCACAGTTGCCAGCAGGGCCTTGTGCTCCCCACAGCAGTAGCCAGTGTCAGCCATCTTGTGAGTCCTTCTCCACTCCCTGTGATGTGAGCATGGTTCAGGGTGGTGTTGATGGGACAGTTGTGGGGGTGACCAATATCAGTGACTACGACTCCCATCATGCTATTGCCTCCACCCCCTTCCCAGCATGCCCATGCTTCCTTCCTTTGACTCTGCTTCCCTGTGGGGTGGGCTGGCTGTGCTGACAGGATGGCTGGGAGTGTTGTCCTGGCAGTTGTTTGGCTAAGAGTCCCAAGAGTGTCCCTGTGCTTCACACAACATAACCCAGGGTGGTGGTTCTTTGTGGGATCTTGTGTTAGGATGGAGGGCATTGCATTCTACCAGGTGGGTTCTGTGGAGTTTGTGTTGGGGTGTGTGTGAGGGGAGGTGCTTGTGACTATGGTCAGTGCTGCAAGTCCTCCTTCCCACCCAGCCAGCCAGATATCCCACCATGGAACGTGCTTGCATTGCAGGCAGTGGAAGTTGTCTCTCAGGATGTCAGTCAGTGGTGTCCTGCTGTTTGTTGGTGCACAGTTGCCAGCAGGGCCTTGTGCTCCCCACAGCAGTAGCCAGTGTCAGCCATCTTGTGAGTCCTTCTCCACTCCCTGTGATGTGCGCATGGTTCATGGTGGTGTTGATGGGGCAGTTGTGGGGGGCAATATGTGTGACTGCGACTCCCATGATGCTATTGGCTACACTGACTTGGCCAGCATACACAGAATTCCTTCCTTTGAGTGTTCTTCACTGTGTGTTGGTGTTGTTGTGGTGGCTACATGTCTGGATGTGTTTGTTAGTTCTATTTGTGCCACTGCCTAGCTGTAGTTGTAGTTGTTTGTACATGTGATGGCACAGTTGGATGTGACTTTTTGATGGCATGTGTTGTGTTTATCTGACTGACATACACATTTTGGGATGATTCTGTTCTGGTTGCTGTGTAATTGCTATGAGTGCATGGTTTGACTCTCCCCTTGACAGTGATGTGTGTGTGTTTTGTGGCAGTATATTGTGTACATTTGTTGTGTACTCACCAGGCTCTGGGATGTCCTCTAGTCCATATACGCTCACTGGCGGAAGGATGGCCCGCACCTTCTCCTCCCAGGGCCTGAGGTATATTGGCTTGGCAGGAGGGCCACTGCCGGTGTGTTGGCTGTTGATGTAGTCTTGCTTCAGCATTTTCCGTACCCTCCTGCGCACGTCATACCACCTGTTCTGGATGTCGGTCTTTGTGCGCCGACATGGTGATTGGGCGTTCACCCTGTTGATGATCCTCTCCCACATCTTGGTTTTCTGCGACATGGGGGTCTGTTGGACCAATGTGCCAAACAGCTGTGGCTCCACCCTGAGGATCTCGTCTACCATGACTTCCAATTCACTATCTAGGAACTTGGGATTCTTCTTGGGGGCATGGTGATGGGTGGTGATGGTGGGTGATGTGTGTGTTGGTGTGCAGGTGAGGGTGTGTGAGTGTGTGTTTTGCTGGGTGTATGTGAGGTAGGTATTTGTTGGTGTGCTGATGGTGTGTGGCTTGTGTGAGGGATGAGCTGTGGGTGTGTGGTTGCTTTCTCTTGGGTGCTGGCAGTGGAATGGCATTTGCAAAGGCTCATGGTAGTGATTTGTGTCCTTTATATAGGTGGAGTTGTGGGTGTGTCTTTGTTCTCTGTCCCCACCCCCCAGTATTTATTGGCTTGGTAATTGCTTGTTTGGCCTTTTTTTGGGTGATTTTTCCTTTGTGCTGTTTGTGTATGTTGGAAACGTTCTTGTGACCGAGTCGGACCCTGCATTGGTCTCGTACGGTGTTCTCCGTTTCGTTCACGCTGTGTTTGTGCAGTTTTCTATGCTGCGTACGCGTCGGTCGCGGTGTATTGTGTTGCTTCGGCTCGGTTTTGTATGCGTGTCGGTCGTACGGCTTGGCCTCCGTCCGACTCGCTCGTGGTTTTCGCGCCTTGCATCGTACTTTGCGGTTTGGAGTTCGCGTGTACGTTTCGGTCGGATTTGTTCCGGGTGCGTGTCGGTCGGTTGGATTCGCGTGTTTTTCCGGCCGGATTGCTGCTTTCCGTGCGGCTCGGTCGGTCGACTTTGTTTCGGGACGTGTCGGTCGGATTTTTCGCGCCTTGCATCATACTTGGCGTGTCGTGCGCCACGGGTACGTGTCGGTCGGTATTTTTTCCGGATCCGAGTTGGTCGGTGCTTTTTCCGGCCCGAATCGGAATCGACCCCTAAGTCATTTAAGTTTTGCGAAAGAACAGCAGATTTGCAAATTAACATTTTGAATGAAACATCATCATGAATATTTAATATCTTTTTATAATATCCCAAACTACAGTCCAAAATTTAAAAACTAAAGGACAATCAAAAAGCATATGTTGTAATGTACCAGGATGTAATTTACAGTGCCAACAAGTTGAAGATTGAAGAAGTTTAGCTTGAAATAAACGTAATGGAGTCCATAAACAGTTGAATAAAATATAAGAATTAGTTTGATAGAGCGAGACAGGTAACCAACCAGAAATACTGCTAAGCCAAATATCTTTCCATGCATCAACAGATAAAGAGATTGAAAGTTCATTATTCCAAAATACTGAAATCATATTAATGTTGGATCCTAGTGAATTAGATAATTTTTTATATAAAATAGAAACACCATGAGATGATGTGGAAACAGTTTGAATATAACTTGATAAATCAGCTTTAACATTAGAAGGAATAACATGAGGAAATGAATCTAAAATCGAATTACACAAATATTCATATTTGGTAAGGTCAGACTGAGGTAAACTAAATTTTGTTTGTAAAGCCTCAAATGATACGAAAGCATTGTTGCAAAAGATATCTTTAAGATAAAAAATACCAGCATTAATCCATGAATACCAGAAACTTAAATTTCTATTTAATTTAATGACTGTACTATGCCATAATGACGTCTTCTGTATTAAACATGGGAGATTGAAAAATTGAATCTAAATCATTAAAAATAATTTTAGTGGATTTAAGAATAACAGATAAAAAAAAAATGGTGATTTATTAGACATGGTTAACAAAGTGGGTAATGGAAATGGTTTAACTATTGATTTCTTGATAAGAAGCCAATTAGGTGGATCATTTAAAAGGAATGGTTAAACCATATGGAACTTTGTTTTAAAATAAAAGCTTTATGGTAATGAAAAAAATCAGGTAAACCAAAACCTGCATTACATTTGGGCATTTTTAATTTTTTATAACTAATACGAAGTGACTTGTTATTCCAAAGAAATTTGGAGAGAAGTTTGTCAACATCCTTGTAAAATTTTAAGGAAAATTGTGTAGGAATCATAGCAAGGGTATAGAAGATTTTAGGAGCAATAGTCATTTTAATAGAATCCATTCTTCCCCACCATGAAAGGTGAAGTGAAGACGATTTGGATGTTTTATCTTTAATATAATTTAATATAAGGTCAAAGTTCAATGTTATTGTTGATTTTATGGATGAAGAGAACAGAATACAAAGATATTTCAATTTATCCTTTTGCCAAATAATTTCATTCATAGGTATCATATCAGGAGTACAATAAATATTTAAAGGAAAAAATTCAGTTTTATTAGTATTCAATTTATATCCAGACACTGTGGAATACTGCGAAATAATCTCTAATAGGGAGGAGAATGAGGATAAAGGATCACTAACAAATAAAAGTACATCATCTGCGTAAGCTAAGGTTTTAATATTGACGTCCTTAATATTGATTCCTTTAATATTATCACATTTTCTTATGGAAGTAAGTAAAGGTTCAATACCTATAAGAAACAAAAGCGGGAAAGGGGGCAACCCTGTCTTGTACCTCTAAAAGGGAGAATTGGTTTGAAACTTGGCCATTAATAAATAAACGAGCAGTAGGAGCAGAATATAAAGCAGAAATCATGCGAATAAATGTGTCACCAAAATTAAATGATAATAATGTATGGAATAAGAATTGCCAGTGAATTTTATCAAAAGCTTTCTCAGCATCTAATGCGAGAATTCCTGATGGTAGAGTTAAAGTGGAACTTTGTTCAATAACATGTAGCAACGTTCTTGTATTGTTAGCAGAGTATCTATTTTTCATAAAACCAGATTGATCTGGATGAATAATAGAATCTAACACAGGGGATAATCTAGAAGCAAGTATTTTAGCATATAATTTACAATCTTGATTAAAGAGATAGGACGATAATTAGACACAAGTGTGGGGTCCTTATCAGGTTTGGGAAGTACAATAATTAAAGCCTCAGTAAAAGAGCCTGAGATAATACCTGCAGAACCAAAAAAGGTAAAAAGTCGAAATAAAAAAGGAATAAGCTGTAATTGAAATTCTTTGTAAAACTCAGCAGGAATACCATCGGGACCAGGAGACTTATTTTTTTTAAGAGATTTTATGGCTGATAGAATTTCATCTAGAGTAATGGGTGAGTCAAGTCCAATTTTATCTGATTGTGAAATCTTGGGTAATCCACATTTAGTTAAAAAAGAATCAATTAAGGAGACATCATCAAAATTGGGTTTGTTATAGAGAGTAGAGTAAAAATCCATAAATTCATTAACGATATCATTGTGGGATAAAGCAATTTTACCATTAGGGCCATGAATTGAATTTATTTGGGTTTTATCTTTTCTAATACGCAAATAATTCGCTAAAAGTCTTCCAGATCTGTTGGCATTAAACGAAATCTGGCTTTAGAATTAGAAATCTGAATGCCAGCTCTTTTGCTAAGGAGTGAGTTAAATTCATATCTAAGTTTTTGTAATTTGATTCTATATTGAGGATCATTAGACGTAATAAAAGTCTCTCAAATTTTGCAATTTGCTTTTCTAAATTTTTAATATTTGCATTAAAGGTTTTATTTTCATGGGCCATAACAGAAATAGTTACACCTCTAATATAAGCTTTAAAAGCGTCCCATCTATTAACCATAGAAGTAGAACCTTCAGGGTTAAGAAGGAAATACTCCTGAATGACATTTAAGAGCTTAGGTTTATTAAGTTCATTAAGAACAATGCCAGTATTCATTCGCCATCTAGATTGCTTTGTAAAGTTGAATTTAAATTCAAAACAAAAGAAATCAAAGCATGATCCGAAATATCAATGTTACCAATCATAGGAGTAATCACTGAATTAATTAATTGCTTGGAGACTAATAAATAATCAAGCCTAGAATGAGAATTGTGTGGGTTAGAAAAGAATGTAAAACTTTTTCTGTAGGGAAGTGTAGTCGCCAAATATCAACTAACTTTCTGGTTTGAATAAATGATTTGAAAGCATAAAAAAACATTAGGAGGACGAAATTTAGTAAGAGATAGTCTATCTAATAAAGGATCAGATATAACATTAAAATCACCTCCAACAATTAGAGGAACTTTACCCAACTTTAGAACTTCAGTTGTAAGACTAGACCAAAAAGCAGGAACATCCGCAGTAGGACCATAAACATTTAGTAAAAATATAACTGAATCATGAACTTTAATTTTAACTATGACATATCTCCCATCAGTATCTGAAAATTTTACTCAAAATATGGCAGTGTAATTCTTTGCAAAAAGAATAGCCACACCATTTTTTTTCCATTTGCAGGAGAAGAGACAATATTATCAACCCACTTTTTTTCATATAATCTAAGATTTTGTCCTCAATATGGGTTTCTTGTATAAAACAAATATCTGCTTTGCAACTACCTAAATAATATAAAATTTTTGTACGCTTAACTGGATGACGTAAACCTTTAACATTTAATGAGACTACTTTAATATTATGAACATTAGCCATGATAGAAAAGAAAGAGAAAAAGGTCAAGAGGAGGACAGTAAGAAGTAAGGAAAGTATGAAAAATAGTAGCTCCAGAACAGGCGAAAAGGAAAGAGTAGGAAAAAGAATATACAAACTAACATACAAAAGACGACAACAAAAACGACAACTACAAAGAAACATCAATAACAAATATGAAACGCACATGCACTTAACAAGCATGACCGATCCGTTGGAGCCCAGCGTGGAGAGAATTGCAAAATTAGTCAGAAATACAAGCTAAAATATTAATCAAGTAGCAGAGTCATGCGTATCCATAGAATGCTGCGAATGATGCGATTGCTGCTCCAGAAACAATTTTAAATCTTCCGGGCGCTGGAAGGACTTAGAAAAATTATCCTTCCAGATTCGCATCGTTGAGGGATCAAATAATCCATACTTAAAACCAAGACTTCGCAGTTGAGGACGCATTTCAGAGAAATCTTTGCGAATCTTAACAGTCTCTTTGGCAAAGTCTTGGTGGATACATTTTTTATTGCCATTAACCATTAAGGATGGAATTTCACGTGCCCCTTTCCTTATCAAAACCAAATGATGACGACGTAGGACCTTAAAAATCATTTGTCGTGGTTTGGTATGATGAGGATTGCGATGGGATGGAATCCTATGCGCTTTATCTATTACAAATTTCTCTGGAAATTTAATATTTAAAAGACCAGGAATCAAATTCTCCAGATATAGCCTGCAATTGGAGCCTTCAACATCTTCCGGCAAATTAAAAATACGTAAATTGTATTGCCCGTTACGATTTTCCATATCCAACAATTGAGCAGACATAGGAGAAATTTTAGCCACAAGAGTGTAAAAGCGTCAATTTCAACTTTGTTATCCTGTATTTTAATGGAGTTATCAGAAACCCTCATTGACATACTAGCCATATCTTTACGCAGATTTTTTATTTCTGACGCAATTGTATCAGTGTTGGCACGTAGCACATGAAGTTCATCAAGAATTAATGTCAAAGAAGGCTCACTTGACTCCACCACTTTAGACTTAACAGGAGGAGGAGAAATCTGTTGTTTCCTTTTATTATTGGGATTTTGTGCATTTTACCCTCCATTTTCGTATTATAAAAAAAAAAAATGAAGAAGTAAATAACTGCAAAGCACAAAAAAGAGGATAAATGCAGAAAAATGCAGCAAAGAAAAGGCTGGTGCAGCAGCTAAAGTAGACTGTGGGAGTGGTTAGGCCAAAGCCAGGCCCTTTCCTGAATGCTTGCTCCGCCCCCCTGACAGGAAATCTGGGCAGTACCTTATGAGGAGCTCCAAGCAGACATCAGAGGAAGAAAAGCACTGTTCCCGATAACTACAGCACCGGAAAAACAACACCACAGCAGCAGGTAGGCTCCATAAGGCTGTCAGCACATTCTCTGGAATATTATTAGGCAAAATTCGCTGTTCGTCGGTAAAAAACGGGCCCCTCAAACGCGGAGCTCACAGCGCGAGTTGGGGTGTAATCAGTAGTGACTGCAAGCAACTCCTCAGTGTGAACTATAAGTCACTTCATGTTACGATGGAGCACCAACTGATAGTATAGCATAATTTGCTACTGTTACAGTACTGATCAATGTCTTGGAAGTAACAATTTTGTCAAGATTTTAGTTTTATTCTCATTAATTTCATAACATTCTTCCAAAGAATTAACAGTATAATTTCCAGGTTTATATGGATATGCAACAGACCTGTGAAGATGAGAGCTGCGTCCCAATGGATTTCATGAAATACTATTAGGCAGCATGTCTGATTTATCATCAGCAGCATATGTAACCTGAAAAACATTTGGAATAGAATGAATTGATTCTGATTTCAGGTTCTAATTAACTTCTTATTTATATTCCCAAATCCATTTTTCATAATCTGATTTAAACTAATCATAGACCTATGCTGTACGGGGAAAGAAAGTAATTTTACAAAACTCCAACTCTAAATGTACACAAGATGACCCTCATTCTGGCAAATCTCGATGTACCAGAGACCGCCTCAATGTCTAGATTTGATAAGTGGGAAGAATGGCAAGCATGAAAGTGTGAAAGGGTACATTATGTCCTTTCAAGAGTTAAGCCTTTTCTGAGCTTTACAAACATTCTGGAATTTCAGAGCTAGGCATTATTTATTTTTAAGTACTAAAAGCTTTATAGCTGGACCAAGGAAGAGGTGAACTTGCACACTTAAGTAGTGAAATCAATTATTTAGGACATTGATTAAGGACATCACTTAAATAGGGGAAGAGAAACAGATATTCTAAGCTGAGACCCTCAGTGGAAAGGGTTTTTTTGATGTCTCCAACCAATGTAGGATAAAGAATTTCAGCATGTACTATTATACACAAGAAAGGCTACCTAGAATGCAGAGTGTCCATGACAGTAAATACAATTCGCAGGGGTCCAACAGGCAGAAGTGTTGACGTTGCACGTTCTTGGTGGTGGCAAACAGGTAGAGCCAATTGTCTTCCCATTCACAGAAGAGACCTTCCACTATCACCAGGTGTAACTGCCACGTGTGACCTTCTAGATGCCCATGGCTGAGCAGGTCTGCAGCCATGGGCGTCTGCACTGGCACTGAACGATCCTCCTGCCAGGAATTTCCCTGGTGGTTGTCTGTAAGCACCTATGCCAGCCTCCACTTGATGGGTGGAAGGAAGGCTTTCAATGCCAAGAGGATAGCCCTCTGCTCTGGAAGGTTGATATGGAGCAGAAACTCTGCCAGAGACCAGAGGCCTCTGATCTCCCTCTCTCCCAGATGGCCACCCCAAGAAGTGATGCACAATCATCATCAGCTCTTGGTGGGGAAGGAAGGGTCTGCTGCTGACCAAATCAAAATGTAGCAACCACCACTGCAGATCTTCTGCAGTCTCCTCTACATTGTGAACATGGTTGGAGAGGTCCCCTTGATGTTGTGCCCACTGACACTTCAAATCCCAAAGCAGAGCCCGCGTACACCATCTGGCGTGCTTCTCCAGCAGGATGGAGGAGGCCATCAGTCACAGCAGCCATGGAGTCAAACTCACTGAAATCTAGGATCGCAACTGAAAGCTTGGGATCATAGCCTGAAGACCTGGACTCCCATTCCTGGGGGAAAGGCACGAAAGTAACCCATGTCCAGAATGGCTCCAATGAAAAGAGGGTCTGAGAAAGTCTGGTGTGACTTCATCACATTGATAGTGACCCCCAAAGCTGGTAGGAGGCTTTCTGTCCTCTGGAGGTGGTTGACGACTGCCTGGAATGAGCCAGCCCTTGACAGCTAATTGCCGGGTAAGAGAAGACGGGAACATCTGGCCTCCGAAGGTGTACTTCTACTATCGATATCGTTTTGTGAACACCTGAGGACTGGTGAGACCAAATGGAAGCACAGCATACTTAAAATGCTCCTGTCTCACTACAAACCTCAAGTAGCGCCGATGGGCCTGCAGGATGGGTGTATGGAAATAGGCGTGCTGTAGGTCTAATGACACTGTCCAGTCTCCAGGGTCGATGGCAGACAAGTGTGAGCATCTTAAATGTTTCCTTCTGGAGGGCGCAGGTCTACAATGGGACAGCAGGCTCCATACTTCTGATTTGCATATGGCTGGGTTCAAACTGGAATGGCATGGTGAGCAAAAAAACGATGGATTTAGGCCCAGATCTCTGTACTGGGGTGAATGTATGACATTGTTCTGCATTCTTTCCATCAACTGTTGTTTTTGCATTTGTCACCCCGAGTGGGACGGGTATGCCCAGACGTGGGTCCCGTGCTCTCCATGCCACTGGAATCAAGCTATCCTGGCTGAAGAGGGGTGAAACCCCGAAACCGGTCCTAGGATGCTTGTTTCCAGTCCAGGGAGGACCTGGCTTGGCAGTTCGGGCTGGACTGTTCCCATGAGGCACAGGGTCAAGACTGATTTGCATATGGCTGGGTTCAAACTGGAATGGCATGGTGAGCAAAAAACGATGGATTTAGGCCCAGATCTCTGTACTGGGGTGAATGTATGACATTGTTCTGCATTCTTTCCATCAACTGTTGTTTTTGCATTTGTCACCCCGAGTGGGACGGGTATGCCCAGACGTGGGTCCCATGCTCTCCATGCCACTGGAATCAAGCTATCCTGGCTGAAGAGGGGTGAAACCCCGAAACCGGTCCTAGGATGCTTGTTTCCAGTCCAGGGAGGACCTGGCTTGGCAGTTCGGGCTGGACTGTTCCCATGAGGCACAGGGTCAAGACTGATTTGCATATGGCTGGGTTCAAACTGGAATGGCATGGTGAGCAAAAAACGATGGATTTAGGCCCAGATCTCTGTACTGGGGTGAATGTATGACATTGTTCTGCATTCTTTCCATCAACTGTTGTTTTTGCATTTGTCACCCAGAGTGGGACGGGTATGCCCAGACGTGGGTCCCGTGCTCTCCATGCCACTGGAATCAAGCTATCCTGGCTGAAAGGGGTGAAACCCCGAAACCGGTCCTAGGATGCTTGTTTCCAGTCCAGGGAGGACCTGGCTTGGCAGTTCGGGCTGGACTGTTCCCATGAGGCACAGGGTCAAGACTGATTTGCATATGGCTGGGTTCAAACTGGAATGGCATGGTGAGCAAAAAAACGATGGATTTAGGCCCAGATCTCTGTACTGGGGTGAATGTATGACATTGTTCTGCATTCTTTCCATCAACTGTTGTTTTTCCATACTTCTTGGGCACCAGAAATTAGCGGGAATAACAACCACATCCAACTTCTGGTGTGGGTGCCCTCTCAATAGCTCCTTTGGCCAAAAGAGCATGCATTTCCTGCAGCAAAATGGAGAGATGGTCATCCCGAAGTCTTTCAGTGGGGGGGCGGGGAAAGGTGAGGTGAAGTGAAAAGAAAGGGTGTGGCATATCCCTTCAGAACACTTTGCAGGACAAAACTTTCTGGTGTTATGGCCTACCAACCCACAAGGAACCATCTGATCCTGCAGCTCACCAGGTTGCTGCGCTCCGCAAAGGGCACACTAAAGAGGTTTGGCAGGTGGGGCTGGAAGGGGGTGACGGACTGGGTGACTCATTGACCCTGACCGCAGTGGCGGTGGGTACCAAGGCCTCGACCTCAAAACTGTTGGGCACCTCAGTAAGGTTGGATTTCCTGGCAGTATGGGGCACCTCTGACTAAGTCACAAAAGGAGCGGTAGGGTTGATGCGGTTGGAAAGGAGGGGCAGATAAGCCCAGGAAGTGTTCCACTGCCCCTCTATCCTATTAGTCTCAACACTCACTGTGCCACCCACTAAAGTAGAACTGTAAAGCATGTCTCTAGGCCTGCTACTGCAGCCGGAGTGTGCAGTTTTAAACTGTCATTTTGATTCGGAAAAACAAATCTCAACGGCCTCAGCCTTACTTTTTAATATTTAAATGTCACTCCTTAAGCAAGGCCCTAAATGCCCACAGATAAGGGTGTATGGCATTTAAAATGTAGGACATGTATATTTAAGGTTTTACATGTCCTGGCAGTGAAATAACCTCCAAAGTTGCTTTTCTCTGTGGCAAGGTTGGCCCTTCAATGGGAAATTACTGGGTTACACGCAAACAACTTATAGTGATTAATTTCAGTTTGGGAGCAGCTAGAAAAAGTATTCAAGGACTCATTTTAATAGCAATTTAAAATCCAACAATGGTCAAGTCGGATTTTATATCACAATTTTGGAATTGCAAATTTTAGAAAACTGTAATATTTCTGCCTAAAATCAAAAGGCTTTCCTGCCACTGTCCAGCTTTGACCGGACCCCTGATGGTTTCCATATTGTGAGATGTGTATGGCTTCCAGGTAGGAAACAAAAGGTGTTTTTGAGGGGGGGGGGGGAAGACTCCTTCTTTGACTGGATGGCCTAGGGGCGGTGTCCAGCCCCTTTCTGAGTTTCAAAAAATGCCTAACTTGTCACTGCCAGATGAAGCATACACCTATGCCAGCCTCCCCTTTGTCTCTGTAGTCAGGCTGGCACCAAACCTAGCGGGAGTAGAGGAACTGACCAGAACTAGTTTAGGGGGTGGACAAAGGATTGCCATCCACCCACAATCTGGCATTGGGCATAAAACTGTATCCCACAGACCTCTCCTCAAAGCACTCCTGGACCGGTGAGGAATCTGAAGGACTGTCTTGCTGTCTGAAGAACCTTAAAGAAGGCTGCTTGCCTTGAACCCAGGACCCCAGAAGTGACTCCAATGGCGAGTTAGCTGACCTCCTGTTTGAGCTACAGGGACACAAGAAGCTTCCACTGGGTTTTCTCCTTGCACCTGTCCAGCTCACCACTTCCAACTGGACCACCCGTGGACCATGCAGTGAGCCTCTGTTGGAGTAAGTTCCAATCCCCAGGTAGTACCCCTCCAGGTCCCGGACCCTCAGCTTGTGTTAGAGTGTGTTTTTGTGTTAGAGTGTACCCTAGAGTGTACTCTTGTCGGCAAGCTGCAAGAAAAGCAGGACGTAGAAACTATTTGCCAACTTTCTGTCAGAGACCGGGTTCACCGTCGTAGCTGCAGCTGTAGAAAGCTGTCAAACTGTTGGTCAGCCTCAGCTTGCTGGTTTGCCCCGCTGAAGGAGATCTGACTTCCAGAAAAGATGCTCAGTCCAAGTCCAAGCATCAAGGGCTTCATTGGAACCGACACCAAGCACCATCTGATCAACGTTGCGGCCTTCCCGGCTGCTTTGGATTCAGCTTGCTTGAAATCCACTTTCTCTCTATAAAAGTTTCCAAGTAAGAAGGAGAAATTTATACCAGGACGTACCTGGTCCCTGTATCCGACCCGCGTTACATCACAGTTGGCCTCAACTTTTGACTTTGGCCCATTCTAGTGTGAACAGAAAACAGCAATTGGCATGTTGTGCTTCTTTGGCACTGTTTTTAACTACGGGTCTATCTATTGGTTTTGTGTAATTTTGTGTCTTTCCATTTATTAAAATATTCTCAATTTTCCTGAATCGGTTCAGGATTTTTTTCTGCTGTGTTTTCACTTTATTATTGACCAAGTACTACATGAATACTAGGCACATTGCCTCGAAGTTAAGCGTAACTGCTTTGTGCCAAGCTATCATAGTATTAGTGACAGGATGATTTGGCGACTTTAGTGGTTCACCGTGAAAAGGATTTTGATTATTATTTGAGTTGAGTTCTCACGCCCCTCCAGCCCCACCCCCCACCTAATATTCACATTTCTTACAACAATGAAGTGAGCCTCTGTATTCGGGAATGAAGGTATTATCTAAAAAATTAAGTCATACATTAATAATGATTAATACATTTATCACTTGTGAACCGGTATCCCAAGGTGTTTTTTTTTACAGTATTGGCCAGGGCCAAAGCCAATGAATCTTTGGGGAATCAATCCAAGTTTAGAATATGTTACAGAATTGAAAACCTTTGTAATAATGTGGACAGTGGGGAGAATGGGTTTTTTCCCCAGAAAATTGATCTTATGTGATTTTGATATTGTACTATTGCAACATTGACTTGATTGTATTTCTTTTTAAAATCGATCAATTTTGAATGAGTTTCATCTTCTTCCATCTGCAATTTCGGATTGACTCCTAGTTCTTCAAATTATTTTGATTGGAACAGAGGGATAGTGACCAATCTGTTATAGGAAAAAATCTTTCTCAAGCTTAGTATAAGTAGTTTAAACCAATAATCAGATAAAAATGGGATATTTTAAAATCTACACCTAGGATCAGAAATGTTTATGATTTACAAGACACAAATTTACATACTTGAAATATCGACCTACATTTTCTCAAATCCTAGACATAACAAAATTTACATAAGAGACACGTATTTGAAAACAAATTGCTCTTCCAATGTCACACTTTGAAATCCAGAAACTCTATAGATACCAGTGTCCAACTTGAACTAACAGCAAACTACAGAGAATATTTTGCTTCGTGCTCTGTCAGAGGCAGAACCATGGGAAAGCAGTCTATGATAAACCTCTAAATAACACCATCCAGGGAAGGGGTACCAACATCTTTAAGCTCGCAAGAGTCCCCTCTTCTTGCTAAGTTGTTGGCAAAAGAGGGGTATTTTTCGGTGCTATTCGGTCTTGTTCAGAAAGAAGACCTTACCCTTAGCTCGCTATACTGTTTGGGCCTCACAAATATATCTTGGTATAGAGATTGAAGATCGGGCAAGAGTACCCCCTTCTCACATATTCTGAAGTAGTATCTACCGTTTCCCATGAGTTGGGAGGAGGCCCTTAACTTGAGATGCATGCATAGCCATATTAAGAAAACGATATATCAAAAACACATGCTGAAACCATGCCAAGCAACTTCTCTAAATCCTCCTTGAAGTGGAGTCTCTGGATTTCTCCTTTCAGTATAAGGTGGCTACAAGTGGTACATTATAAAATGGTTGAAGGTACTTACAGTCTGTCTGTAGTCTGCACTGGCAAGATGATCATGTTCCATTGATATATATTTGTATTCCTTTGGTGTGTTCCCCTTGCTTTCCCTCCCAAGGTGGAGATTTTGCTGTCCCCTTGAATATCGATCAAAGATTCTGTGCCATCACTATCCAGTCCAGGTTTCCCAATAACCATCATGCAGGAGCATGTCTCTCTGCCTCTCCTTCCCCTTCCCCAATACACTCTGGTCTTCTTCACAGACCTTGAGATAGCAACAGGGGGTGACCGGACCCATAGGGGAATGAGGAAGGATTGGCCTAGACATACTCAGCGCTATCTGGGCTGCGGTCATGACATACTCCACCCAAGAAACTCCTTCAACGAATGAATGACCATAGTACAATTTAATGCACCCTGTATGCGAAGCCTGCACTGTTGAATATACCTGGAATCCCACTCAAGACCTGAAGTATCAAGGCATGACACTGCAGCACTGGTAAGCAGGAAGCCAGGGTGTAGGGAGACAAATCTAACAAACATAGCATACAAGATGTATACAGGACGAATACAGGCCGGGAACAAAGGGAACAGAGAAGGAGAAAAGCAACAAAGGTAAGGGTACGAGTAGACCAAGTGTGAACTGAAGGTAGGTGAAGTAGTCGTAGCATCCACTGTTGCCAGACAGCCTGCTTCTGTACATGATAGGTCTATACACTATCACTGCCTTTACTGACCTAGAAGGCCTACTACTTGAGTTGGCTGTCATGGGGCAGGTGCAGTAAAACCGATCTGTCAGACCCTCGAAGTATTTGCTTTTCTACATAGGTCTATATTTTTAATTGTCCTGCTCACTACCTCCTCCATGTCAGAGGTCTTCAGAGCCTTTCCTTTTCCTATCACGACTGTCATGTGACCATGCAGAACCATCTATAAAAATCAAGGGTGGGGAGTAAAGAAAGAATACTAGGAAACTGTGGGTGGTCGAGCCCATATCTTTGCGTTAGTAGTAGAAAGTCTTCGCTAACAAATTGGAGGAGACACAGACAATGGCAATTTTATCAGAGACTATATACATGGAGTTTTACAAATAGAAAGAGAGTGAGCTGTGTGTGGCGGTGTTATTTCTAGCCACTGTAGTATGTGGCTGTAACATAAGCAAACATAATTGGCTGGGAATAGATCATGGTGACGATATGGTGCTTTTCTTACTGCTATTTTAGCCGACTGTGGTGCTACCCCAATTACCGACTCCTTCATATATTCAGTTTTTTCACATGTTGATACAGAGATCTAATATGCGGAGGACTTTCTTTCAAACTACTTTGAAGGGACTATCTATCAATCGAGCCACAAAGTGGGCAGGGTTGAGTATAAGTGCCATTTTCCACAGTAGACAGCTACTGCAAGATTCTATTCAACAGAGGATTTTGAACAGAAAAGTTTAAATACAAGAAAATCATAGGAAAAATATAAGACTTGGTGGAAAATAAAATCTCAACAACGAACTCCAAAATCCTGAAACAAAAGACCACAGACTAGAGTGGCAACTTTATGACAGCACCATTCTTCACCTTGTATCTGGAACTTGGAAGACAATGTTAGACTGGCAAAGTATAAAGTTGGTGCAGAGACTGTAAGCCCCACATTTTGATCTGTTGTTCGAACAGCTACTTACTGAGAGGTGCCATTAGTCCCATTTGCCGAGAACATAAAAGGGACAGACAAGGAGCAAGCCGCGGCCCCGTGTGAACTTTAAAGCAGTTTACAGTGGATTCATGATTGAGAGGTCTGACACTTACATCAACGCAGCTTTCTTACAGGAAATGGCTTAATAGTTAGATCTGGGAACCAAATGAATCTGCAACGGAGAGAAGCCCTTAAAAATCGCAGTCCTCTTTTGTAATAAAAGTTCTGTACAACGGAGTTGTAAGGTAATATTTTCATTTGGACTTTGTGATGAATTTTGGTTAGTCTTGCTGCTTTAAGCAAATTCTCGTGTTCTGTTGTTTTGCCAAGAATAACAGAGATTATTTTGATAAACAGGGAAACGTGTTTCTTCAAACACAGTGTGTTGCTCTGCTAGTTTTAATTCTGCAATTCCTGTTTAACAAGTCATCACTGCAATCGCAAGCACCTTCTTAGCAGCAAAACTCAGACCTGATTTCATGTAATTTATAATTTCCCTCTTTTCGTTCTACTTTATTTTCTCCCAGTTGCTCTACATTCAACTCCAATAAGCACTTAAAATATAATACCTTAGCAAACTAATCATCTTTCTACTCATAATATGGCGTCAATGTTTCGTAAATAATTTCAGCCTTGTCCAGGAAGTGCTTTTTATTTATAGTAACACACACCTTTTTCTGATTTATCCAGTCTGCAGTAGTCTGTTGTAATAGTACAATTTATATTGATAGATGATTTTATACCAACGTATTACAGCTGTATGTGTATTTTTTTAACATCAACTGGACTTTTCAGAAAAAGCAGGATTCTGAATTTAATTAAATATCATAAAATTCCAATTTATCCAATTACTTTAACAGTGACGTTTATTTTTGCAAAACGCTTTGTGGCGCAGTCTCTACAAAAGTGTATTATGCAGGAGGTTCGTCAACAAAATGAAATAGCTGGAAAAATACCGAGACACGCTCATCTTTGCCTATAATCATGCTTCCAAAATACAATATTCCTGAGAGGGCACTTTTAGGCATCTTTCGTTTTTGTTGAAAATTGATGGGCATCTTCAGCACTCTTCCAAAGCAAAAATGCACTTTCGTTTAGTATAGTTTTGTGAATCCTTACCTTTGCAGATATTGAGATAAATAACTGTCATGAAATCAGTGAATGTTGATGCTAATTCCATGTAATAGTTGAAATAAAAGGAAGGAGTCACAAAGTCGGACCTATTATATATTCATAATAGAGCTACTGAAGACAGGATTTCTAGAATGAAAAACATGGTCTTTGGAAATCCCTAAAAGTGGTACTTTTTGCATGAAATGTTTGGTTGTGAGAGAAATTGAGGATCATGGCATGCCCTTGTAGCCTCTGTACAGGAGATTTGATGGCATAAAGTGCACTGTCCGGATTGAAAGAAGACCTGCAATGCACCAGTAATTAAGGACTGATGTGCACTGTTTCCACTAAAATAAGTGATAGTGGTGCAAGCACAAATTAAGCAATGCTTAACTAGAGAATATAGTTATCTGGAGTGGAGGCATTTGTCACTGAGTCAACAGACTCGAATTAAAGAGAGACTTGACAATGCAAGATACACGGTGCTGAACGGGCAAATGAGTGACTACAGTCTAATCAATGGAGTCAGACAAGGCACTGCCTTGCACCGACTCTGCTCAACGTTTACCAATAATATCGAAAAGCACTGCAGACAGCCTCTGACGTCCCAACAATATCCAACAGGCCGAATTTTATTTTGTTGCAAATAACTAATCAAATTCTGCTTGCAAGAACCCATGGCACGCTCGAAAGGTTTTTGGCAGCTTCAGAGTTATTCTTAAAATGTAATAATTTGAAGATCAAAGAAAACAAGAAAAAATCATACTAGCAGGACATGTTCCAAAGAATAGTTAAGTAAGCAATAAATTCATAGTCCTGCCCTGTGTAAATATGCAAAGGTTGCTAGACTCCCCCATCTAGAGGAAATTAAAAAATAGAGTAGAAAGCAGGCAAGAATAAACAGGCTATATAGGGACATAGCACTTTAATTTCCCTTCAGAAGGCATTAAATGCACATAACAGTGGGATGATTTCCTATAAGAAAGGTGAAGCGTTTCCTCGTGGCCAAGACCACAATTGGGACAAGTCAATTAATACATTTAAAGCTACACCTCTCAAATGAAGAATTTGGTGTTTAGATTGTTATAGAGGAGTAGTGAAATAGATGTGTTTTTAGCCTGGGAGAAAGAGTTGTGTTCATGCGAGAAAGCAAAATCTGCAAACCATATTTCGAACGAACAACATCCAAAGCTGTGCTCTAGGCACTGGGAAAATGCATAGAGTGTGTAAGCAATAGCTGAGATAGCAACAGAAAACAAGCATTTGCAATGCAATCGGTCTCGCCTTTGGGACCTTATATGTATTTAACTATGCAGCATATTAGCCTGGGTGCTGAAACATCTGCTGTTCTTTAACATGGAGGGAAAGTAAACACTAAACAGCGTGACACGCCATGTATGGGAACACATGGAGGGAAATATTGCCTTTCAGCGGGAAATGGTATAGTCCAAAGCTCTGTTTTTAATATAAAATCAGGGCCTTCGGTGGTCATATTACTGAAAATACAAGATTTGAAAAAAATATTATTGTTTACGGGTGCTCGTGGAAGACAATTTCTATGGACTGGAATCTAGAGAATGCTGAAGTGATTCTGGTATTTTACTGACCTCAGCTGGTCGTTTTCTATCAAGACAGTTAAATAGAGGCAGTTGAACAGAAAAAAAAGTCCCTAAGCGGAAGCAGACAAGTCCTAGGGCTGATCTCCAGAGCCCACAAAGTACATACACATATAAGTATATAATAAGTATATACTAAAGTATATACAAGAGGTCTCAAATGCTCGACCTTAAAGAAGGTCGTGCCATGGGAAAAATTCAGAAGGCAAAAAAATCACAGCACAAATGGAAACACTAAAGTCAGTGGGGGGAAGAAAGTAATTTCATTATGGCAGCTAGAAGTAGGTTCCTGCTTCTCAAAAGAACTCCGAAAATGTGAGGGATGGAATCGTACGGAATTTACCCCAGGCCAACAAATCAAAGAATTTGAGCATCACTTTATTTTGCTCCGTCTTTTTCAGAATAAATGAGGAAAACCTAGTATAATACTCCAACTGAGATAATAAAGGGGGACAAAGTAAAAAAGAAATCCTGTTACTGAGACTTTCAAAGAAATGCATGGGAATAAAGGCGGTGGCCATTTGTAAACTAAATGCCACTGGAATCAAGTTAGTGTACTGAGGCTGTGAGAGGAGGAAACACCAGTCATACGAGCACCATCACACTAACAGCAAAAGACTTACCCATCAACCTACCTAGCTGTGAGCTCTAGACTCATCCAAGTGTGCATGGAGAGGGAGGGATGCTTCGGGTGCTCACACAGCGCGACTACCTGAGGGCAGAGCTACGCCTCAGTGCCAACAAATCCAGCCGAGGCACAGCTGGCATGGTGAGGAAGACTGGGCCAGAGTCAAAGTCCTGTGGCACCCAGGAAATTACCTCTAGCAGGGTGGACACTGCAACCAATCGTAGAGAAATTAGAGAGTGGTTGGCGGTGGCGGAGTGGGTCTTCAGAGGCCCAATGGTGATAGGGATTGCTGTGCAGTTCGAGGGTCCACCCATGCCTCTGCCACCAGGACAGTCAATACCTCCTGACTGGAGCAAGATGCTGGACAGACCGTTGCTGGTCAGGGGCAAGTACCAAGGCCACAGAGGGGTTGGTGCACCACGCTGAAGTATCCTGGTTTGCAAGAGCAGTGCAAAGAAGGTACTTTATAAACTAACGCCAGGACAGAGAGATAGAATTAATGTAGTGGCATAAGTGGAATAACACACAAGGCATACTGCAAGCACAAGAAGGATCCCAATATGAAAACTGCAGCAGAACCTTATTTAGCAGAGCAAAATACAGGCAAATTAGACCCAGCTAAGTGGGCAATTGCTTGCCAGTGATTGCACTTCTTGGGTCCTTACATTAATTGCAGAGACCAAGCATAAGTCGATGCATTATGAGGAAGATTGATACTAAGTAGAGAAAACTCCCCTTTGAATATAATTTAAAAAAGCAAAATATACTGCTGACCAAACTACAGGCTGGGCGAGCCAAACTACAGCCTGTGAGAGCAGCAATG
Organism: Calotriton arnoldi; assembly: GCA_963921515.1. Lineage (NCBI taxonomy): Eukaryota > Metazoa > Chordata > Amphibia > Caudata > Salamandridae > Calotriton > Calotriton arnoldi. The sequence goes on from CAWUFW010000497.1 coordinate 2,373,050, forward strand.
ACGATGACAAGAAACACCTGTTGCTAGAAATGACCAGTAGGCAGGTAGCGATTGACAATAAAATAGACACACTGCCTACTAAAACGGACCACCTAAAAAACTGAATGGATAAACAGGCTACTAGGCTGGACATGGCTGAGAGAAAAGTGTTGGATCTAGAGGACTGGTGCACCAAAAAAGGTTCTGCAATATACGAGAGATAAAAACAAAGATCTCAAGGCCAGGTCTAGGAGGAACAGCATAAGAATCATGGATTATGAGAGGCTACACCTATAAAGAAGCCAGAAATCTCTGTGGAAACACTCCTGGCTGATGTCTTTGGCAGAAGGAGTTTTTCTAAGATAATGGTGGGCAAGAGAGTGTATAGGTCTCTGGGCCACAAGTCACCCCAGGGGCAATGACCCCACACAGCTTATTATTCTGAGACTATTGAACTATCACAACAGGAATGCAGCGTTGTTTAAGGTTAGAGAAAAGAATGCGCTGAAATGCTAGGGGATTAATCTGCCAACTTCAAAGAGGTTGTACAAGCAACTCACCAAATGTTTGTGACAGATTAAAAGCTTTTGAGAGACTCCCAAATACAATATGCAATGCTGTATCCATTTAAGATACGTACTGAATGAACAACATGGATTTTAGAGGAATCCAACAAAGTGTTTCAATTTACCAAAGAAAAACAACAACAAAACAAGGAAAGATAAGACTCGGAGAAGACTCCACTCGTGGACAAAACAGGAAGAGTCCAACAACCAGTGACACTGAATAACTACTGTCAATAACTATATTGATGGTGATGAAGCAAAGACACAACCGTGGCACACATGATCCTACTAAGACCTCTTAGTGCTGAAAGAAGTGGATGGCATCTAGTACAAACCAAATTTTGGCTACAGAGAACCTCAGTGAACTAAGCAATATTTGATGGGAGAAATGGCAAAGTGAGAGCCCCTGGGACTGCGGGTGTATGGTCCTTGACACGTGCCCTACATGTGTAAGAGATTTAATAGGTTTTTGTTAGAGGGTTTATTTCTTGGTAATTTCTTGGGCAATGCTGCTCAATTTAAAGAGAATAGGGTGTATGTGGGGAGGAATGCTGTGAGCAACATCAGGCTGGATTTATCTTGCTAACCTACGTCACGATAATGGCTCACGCGACACATGCCAGTAAGCATTAAAACACCTCAATAGAGATGTGGAGTTTGATTTTAACTGGACGTTCTGGAACATCAGGGGTTTAAACGATGTGAGAGAAGTGAGAATGATAGCCTCACACAAAAGACAAAATATTAGTGCATTCATACAGGAAGCACATTACCAGAGACTGAGGGAGGACCAGCTATTAACCATCTTACAGCACACACACACAAGAGGAGTAGCTATACTCAAAGACATATCATTCTAGCACATAGCTATACTGGTGATGAGGCAGAGTGGTACCTGATAGTACAGGGTTACCTGGGGTACACATGTAACATTTATTAACGTTATAGCTTCAAGCAGATGACCTTGAATTCTTAGCTAAATTTTTCTTGATATACACCACACTATAATCTAGCACAGTATTCCTGAGTGGCAACTTTAATACGGTACTGGAGCCAAAAAGATTGCCCAGAATAATCAGTTTGTACACGCATTGCAGCCACTAAGACACTAAACAGAAATCACGTATAATATCTGCCTGGCCTGTCATGCGAGACATGAAACGGTATCTCATCTATTGTTTTTCTGCCCGGAATATGTGCTGCCACGAAGGAAATGGATCATGCAGATATGCCGCACCTTAGGGGTTATGCACCATGCTGTTGGATATAGGATTTAGAGGACTGATACCACTGAATCAATTGTATGCAGTCTGGCAAAATTCCCCAATTGTGTCTAGTGTTTAGGGACGAAATTCAAGAATAGGAAGATTCATACATTTAAACCACTATGTGTACCCTCATCAAGAACATGTACTATTCCCTGTATCAAGGCCTACTGTTTAGTTAGTGTAACTGTTTTAAGATCTTAATCACATATTTATGTTTCAACTGAATTGAAGTTAGTATTAACTAACTGTGCATTTGTATTGGCCTGATTATTGTTTTAAACGTATTTGTAAGATATGTATTTTATAGCTTTAACCGAAATAAAGATTTGTATGATGAAACGGAGTCTTGATGTAACAAACAATGGCAGTTTTGCTACTCTCGGACCAGATATATATTCCCAAATAGCAGACAATGTATAGTGCACTTGAAATATTTACATCAAGCATATTACACACCAGCACCATTCCACAAATTCGGACTCACGAAAGAACAGAACAGCCATAGATGCCTCAATGAGATGGCCGATTTCATGCATCATCATGGAAATGTCAGGGTATCCAGAAGGTTTGGGAGCAAATATATGAGATGCTGGTAAAATGACTACCATAACCCTGTTGCCTATGCGCCATTCACAACGCTACTGCTTCATCCCAGGGAGGTAGACAGGAGAAGATATCCAAATGCTTTTCGGACATATCAAACTAACGTGGACCTGCCAGCTGCCTCCTTATACGTCAAGAAGGTGTTTCACTCACTCTCATGGAGCTACATGTTAACAGTAATAAATCACCTTGGGATAGGTGGTGAGTTTATCAAATGAGTCAGGGTGTTATATGCAGCCCCAGGAGCTAGGATAAGAATAAATATCCTATGATCGGAAGTGGGACATATAGTTAGTGGCACCAGACAAGGATACCTGCTGTCACTATGGTTATTCGCCATTTTAATGGAACCTTTGGTATGCATCCTCCACGAAAATCACACTGAGAAGGGAATATACATGGGGGAGGGGTGTACATTGTTAATTTGGATATACATGGGTGATATTTTATTGTATATACCACATAAACCTGCCACCCATAGTTAGAGAGAGGGTGTGAACTGGTGGAATGTCAGGCCTGCATACAAATATTCCCATTGAGGATGTGCACAAAAAGACCCGGGTTGCAACACTCACTGATTTGTTAATAATACTTAGGGATATTGATTCTTAATGATTATCAAGTGGTAGTAAGAGAGAATTATGGAAAAGCTCTGCCCAAAAAAAAAAAAAAAAGAAGGAGCAGGAGCAGGTAGAAAATGGATCAGACTCCCACTCTTCATGGGAGGTAGAATCAAACTAATTAAAATGATTGTGCTGGCCACACGGCTGTAACTATTTCGCAATATCCCTCGTCCATTACCCTCCACATTTTTTCAGACCGATTTAATTGACACTGATAACACTTGTTTGGACGGGCAAGCAATCCAAAATAAACTGGAATACCCTGATTCGGTTTTACGTGAAGGAAGGAATGAGAGTACTAGATACTGACATGCACTACTATGTTGTGCAGGCAAAGAATATCATTGCAGAACTCTCCCATATCTGTTGAAAGAGATATAGCGGATCCCTACCAGCTAAACATAAAGGTGCTTGGAGCAGGCACTAGACACTTAAGACAAATTAATCCAGGTGCAGGCACGATATGTTCATTGCACAAAATTGTGCAATAAATCTATATACTCAGATTTCCGTGAAAAATAACCTTAAAACTATTGGCAACATCCAAACCTAAAGTTATATCACAGACAGACAAACTGGGACTCATTAAAACAGGTCACTTATACCGCAAAGGACACGTCTTGATTCTACAAGAATTCAATAATCTAGGCGCAACTACTTGCCTTGATATTTTTCTGTACTTTACAGTATTGCATGCACTCAGGGTTAAGCCAGGTTAGTACTCTGATGAACCCAAGGCACTAGGTGTTCTATTGAAAATGATTGTAATTCAGGGGCAAGAAATCTGGGGCCCCATATATAATATTTAAGTGGAATCTGTATTTTTTTTTTTTTTAAACAATTTCATTGGGTTTTAACAGCCACTGAATGGCCAACAAGAACAAGGCACATGTTAGGAAGATAGTATCATATATACATGTTACAACCAAACGATCCCAGAATTATACCAAAGAGGTTATTGAGTCCCCCTCATACTGCAGTTGCAGTACCACCCATCAAAGGTGCAACCATTTCCCCCACACAAGTCCATACTTTTGAGGGTAGCCCTGTGCCTCAAACACCACACTCTCCTGTTGGGCATACCAATCAACCCCACGACGCCACATTGCAATGGTTGGGGGGATGGGGTTCAACTACTTTGGCGCAATGTCACGCTTTGCCACCAGAAGGGCCATGCCTAGGAAGGCCTTCTCCGTCCTGGTACCCCAGGCCCCCTCTGTTATTCCCAGAAGGATCAGGTTGGGGGAAAGGGGAATCGCCCATCCCAGCACCTCTGTCAGCTCTCTTGTTACTACGGCCCAGTATGTTTGTACGGCCACACAGGACCAAGTCATGTGGAAGAAGTCTGCACAGGCAGTTGCGCATCTGGGGCAGGTGGCATGAGGTCGTAGGCCAGCCTTGTGCAGGCGTGAAGGGGGGAGGTAAGCCACGTGGAAGTAGTAAGTTTGTATCAGTCGCAATTTGGAGGAGATGGTGAGCTCGTGGGGAGCCATCAGGGCATCACACTAATCTTCGTCTCCTAGCGGGCCTACCCACCCCTTCCACCAAGTCCGGAGGTGGTGGAGTGAGCCGGGGGAGTTTATTATGAGGATGCAGTAAATTTGTGAGACCCCACCATGCCCCAAGTTACCCATCAGAATTTTAGCTTCCAGTGGGTTGAACTCTGGGAGGGGTTCTGTGTTGCCGAATGTGTGTGTGGAGGGCATGTCTAACCTGGAGATATTTGTAGAATTGAGAGCGTGTAAGGGTAAAAGTCTCCTGTAGATTGGTGAAATAGCACATGTGTATTCCTGATCGTACGCCCCCTAGTCGGGAAATCCCGATGTCATCCCACGCCTTGAGGCCCATAAATGCTGCCACTTCCTTCAGCCTGGTGCCATGCCATAGAGGAGTTTGTGGTGTGAGTTTACCATCCCACTGCACATGGCGTAGGGCGGCACGCCAAGCCAGGAGTACTACTGGTGTGACCGTGGGCAATCGGGAGGGGATCGGGGCACCATATAGCAGAGCCTGCAGGGTAGGAAAGCCAAGCCGTGCGAGTTCTAGACTATAGGCCGGGTCTGACCACCCCCGTTGAACCAGTCATGGGTGACAGGGATGTGGGAGGTGAGATGGTAAAAGTATAGGTTGGACATGCCCAGTCCTCCATCATAGGGACCTCGTTGACAGTGGAGGAATGCCAGTCCTGGCCGTGAGCCTTGCCATAGAAGGTTCGGGCATCTCCTTCCAATTTTCTGAACCAGGACCGTGGAATCTGGAGATGGAAGTTGAGGGGGGACCACGCCTCAGCACATCTACCGGGCAATAGCCCAGCATCAGTCTGCCGGTCCCGATGGTGTAGCTCAGTCGATCCCTTGTGGGAGCCACCCACAGTTGCGGCCGGAAGGAAGAGGAAGGCCCTGACCAGCTAGGCCAGGGCCATCATTGTAATGCGGTTTCCTCGGGGCGCCACCTGATCCCGGGCTTCAGCCCTGCACCGACCCGTGCAGCAAGGCCCGGATCTGTAGTGCCTGCGAGGGGGGGGCCCGAAGCACCAGGGGGGGCCCGCAGCGGCCTTCACCAGTGTCGAGGTAGGCCCACAGCTTCAGGCCCGTCTCTCACAACCCCCAGACCCGCAGGGGCTGGTAGATCCGATCAGTCAGCCCCGGGGAAGGCGCCAATGGTGACTGCAGGATGATGGGGGGTGGGGAGGGGAGGCGCCGAGCAGGCGGGCAACGGGCCGGGTTAGGAGGCCAGGACCACCCGGTCGTTGTGGCGAAGGCCCCCTGGAGCTTCGCACTGCCCCGCTGATCAGTCGAGGGCCCCCCCCATCCGGCCAGAGTCCGAGGGGGGGAGTGACGTATCTACCCACTCCGGGATGGCTCAGGCCCGGCCCCGGGCACCGACGACTCACCAAGTACAAAGGAGGCCCGCCGCAGCCACCTTGGCTCCAACCTGTCGGCTTGGGCATTTGGTGGCTGCCCCGTTTCACCGGAGTAACTGGGGGCCCTCCCAGGCAAGGCTTGGGGTTCTGCACAGGGAAGCAGCTGCTGGTATCACGGATGTTCATAGGATGTAAGTGGTTCGCAGCGGAGCTCACTTCTCAGGCGACCGTCATGATGGCAGTCTTGGCCATGCCCCTAAGTGGAATCTTAAGGAGTCAACCTATAACAACTTATAGCATGTTAGGAGTATTCAATGTCAAGATACAGGATATGGTGGGTGTAATTCCAGCACATGATAATGACACCAACTCTGACCCCTTGCTTGCAAGTGCTGCTGGGGGCACAACCAGATGTATGCACTGAAATTTGTTTGTGGTGTAAACTGGACATGTAACATAGATGTTGTACAAAAGTGGTTATTTAACTGAGCATGCAATGTAACATATCAGCCTACACGATCTCATGTTTCACTTTACCATTAGACTTGTGGTTATATCTGTAAAACGAAAAAAAGTGTTACAAAAAAAAAAAAGATGTGCACAGAAAGTCCATAAAAGGCAACCAGCACCAGATTTGCACCAGCACCTCTACACTGTATTAAAAACCTCATCAGTTCCAAATACCACTACCACACTTCCAGCCCAGTGCTTGTCCAACACAGAAATTCTGTATAACTCATACTGAGCAAATGTTAGAGCATCTTGGAGGGAATGCAGATACCTTCAGGATTCATGACCAAGGCAGGACCCAGCAGTCTTAACTAAGACACAAGGAGAATGAAGAGAGATTGGGGCGTGGCTAGCAGGGCCTAGATTGTGGAAGCTCTCTAGAGAGGCTCTGCACGTCTATTACATTATCCATCATTAATCCTCGTTGCCAGCTGACAAACGACTTTCCACATGCCATCTGCCTCCCCAGACCGCAAAGACCAGATTGCAGTGCTAGTTAAGCAGATTGTCAAACAGGTGCAGGGGTGGCATTGAGGGTATATATGTGGCCTGCACCATCACGGGGAGTGACGCGTTGCGTGTGCTGCATGGGGGCTGGTGCGCAACACTGCATGCCCCCATCTCACGGAATCCTGATATTCATCACCCGACTGCTGGGACCCATTGCTCTGTGGTCCCGAGCAGCCTTGGGGCGGAGACCTGTGCAGCTAAGTGCTGGTGGCGTGATATCCCGAACCGCTCGGACACGTGGGCCCACCTCCTGGGCTGTGCGGTCTGATGGTCCCCCGGCACCTACTAGGTGGACAGTGGCGACGCTCCCAAGCGACCCAATAACCACAGGTGAGCGAGAGGGAGGATACTGGGCTGCTGCATAGCTAGACAACCTGGGTCGTTGTGGCTGAGCAGAGCCTGGGGGCTGGATCGGACCTAGGCTCACTTGCACGTATGTAGGCTTACGTGACCCCATAGGGACTGGGGCCGCATGGATGGGCGTATGCCTGTGTGCCTTGACCTGCCCGACATATTCCGAGCTACAACACAGAAAGAAGCGTGCTGCAGCCACGCAACACTCCATAACAGCAGGGCAGACTACGGTGGGTCTCGCGGGTCGTGTCGGGCCCAGCCCTCACTGTGACCATTGAACTGGCCTGAAGGTGCACTGCTGATAGAGCGATCCACGTAGTTGCCCCGTGGTCGCTGATGGGAGGATGGCGAGCTGTTGCTGAACTGCTGAGCCACCGGACCCTTTCCCCCTGGAGTGTGGCGAACACGTGGAGCCGGGGGGCCAGATCGGGCCCAGGCTCGACCATGTGTCTGGTGCCCCGAGGGGCTCGAGAAGAGGGCTGTGAGCACTGAGGTTGGAAGCAGCTCATAGGGTTAGCCCTAATGGTCGGATCACTGTGAATGGGTGTGCAGCATGCTGCGGTGGGGCCTGGGGGGTCTGCTTGGGCCCAGACTCACAACACCACATGGCGAGAAACTGGCCGACAGGGGTGGCGATACCCATGGGCCGGTTCGGGCCTATCCCCTGATCCGGACTGTGCCCTCACGCCAGTCCACCCCACCACCTGTCTAAGACGGCAGCACAACACCATATTGCAGAGCGCTGAGCTTGCTGGCCTGTGCTGCTCACCCCCTGCACAACCGCTGGGAACACTAAACGTGGCATGGGATGCGATGCCTCACAGTCTCATCTCAGCACATGTACAGTGGGTCAGGCTTGGGTTATTAACACATCTCTTCCCTAACTCCATTTTATGTAATATATACACACACCTGACTGCACCATTTCCTGCCTGGTTTTACTGATCATGAATATGAGACTGACATTGTGACACTTTTGCCTCTCCCTGCATAGCGGCTGCTGTGACCCTCACCGTTGATACCGAGCTATCCTGCACACGTAGTAGTTCCCTGACGGTGGGCTGCTCCAGAATGGGTGCATGGCAGCAGCAGTGATCCACATAGCTGGACCATATTTGATACTCTGCTTGCCCCTGCCTTGCTTACTGCTTTGCAGCGCTGCTTTCACAGAGCAGCTACTGGCTGGTGTAGGAAGAGGCCACCAACCACAAACCAGTTCAACACAAACAGCCAACTGCTGCAAGTTATACCTGGGAGGCCTACCGGACGCTGCACTCCTGTGTTGCTGCTGACCCCGATCTGTTTAGACCCTGAACCCATTTCAAGTTTGTACAGATCCATCGCTAAATGGCAACTTCCCTGAAGTCCCGAACACTGCTCTTTCACATCCGGGGGTACAGTGAAAGAGCAGAAACGAGCCACTGATATGGTGCAGACAAGGGACGTGGTACTGTGTCCCATGATAATGCACAGATGCTGTGCTACATAGAACAGCTGAAATGCGAATCCACCAGATGATACGATACGCCAAAGGACGTCTACGTTCGGCCAACCAAAGCACACCTGCATGTTTCACTATGGCTCCTGGCACATCGAATGGGTTGCCTCGCGGCCTTAGACTCCAGGCATTTCAGCAGCACTGGAAAGTAAATTTAACAGTCACAGAGCAGCCATAGAACATTCCAGGAAATCCCTGGAGACCAGAATTGATAGTGCAGTCACTATTTTCACGCTGCTACACGCAGGTCATTGTAACCTTGCCAACAGGGTCGAATCGACGGAGTGGATCGTAGTGCAACTGCAACCCACAACCCAGAGCGTGGAATCTTCCTTGAAGTTGCTAACGGACCGCATGTGCACGCTGGATCAGAGAGCTGAGGATGCAGAAGGAAGGTCTAAGAGGAACACTATTCACATAGTAAGACTACCGGAGGAGATGGAGGGCCGTGATGCAGTTGCATATATAGAGGGCTGGATATGCAACCTACTTCCTCCGCACGCTCTGTCTCAATATTTCTCCATTGAATGTGCGCATCGAGTTCCAGCACGCACACCTCCACCTGGTTCTTATCCAAGACCTATGGTACTTAGGGTGCTGCATTTCCGCGAGAGACCTTATTTTGCGCGAAACTAGGAAGCTCTCTGAAATGTCAATAGGGAGCTCACACTTTGATTTTTCCAGATTATACCATTGCAGTTCAGCGGCAGCAGAGCACGTTCATTGCTGTAAAACGACACCTCTGTGTGCCAATCCTGAAATAAGCACTTCTTTTCCAAGCAGGACGTATTGTGATTGCACGTGGTCACACACACTTCATTGACTTCCCAGATGTGGCCTGGCGCTGGCTGGAGTCCTACAGTCCCCATGCTGCTCACCCATTGCAACCGAGCGCTAGCGTGAACCACATCGCCGACCGGGACCTCCGCCGCAAGCGACGCCCAAAAACACAGCATGCCCAAGGCTGTACCAGACCTAGAGCAGATGATCACGGAGTGCCCTCAGGCATTGCAGCACGTGGCTGCACTTACGGAGATATCACAGAACTCAAGCCCTGACATGGAATCGCTCCACTCTTCCAGTGATGACAACTCTACTACCACATGGCCCTCCAAGTTAGATTCGGTTCCTCCTCCAGATGTGACCCAGCAAATATCCAAAGACATAATTTGACGTCCTAATCATTAGACTTAGTTTTTTCTTACTCCTGCTTTATGCTGATTCATTCACAGTGTATGATATGATAAAATATTTGTGGGCACTGAAGGGGTCATTACATCCATGACTGATCTATCCTCAAAGTCACATGCTGATATTTTATGCATGCGGGCCTGCGTCTGCTCCTGGCAAACCATGTTATATTGGATCAAGATGATATGCTGGTAACCGTTACTGTTTGCATATCTGAGGGGGTTAGACAACTGATGCTCCCCTCTATTCCCCCTGCATAATTAGACTAGTTAGTAGACACATGCATTTTAGGTCCTGGTTTGGGCACCTGCATGGTTGGTGTTCTGCTCTTCTGCTATTTAAAGCTTTGCTTTATATTGACATGTTCTATAGTTTAAGGTTACGCACACTACATGGCCCTTTCACAACTTCACATCGCTACAGGCAATGTTAGGCTTTCTCATGCACACGTAAATATAGCTCCATGTCGCTACACCACCAGTTACTTCACCTTTATACAGCTAAATGGCGAACATTAAGATACAGACCTGGAATGTGCGTCACATCCACACCCCTGCACGCCACTATGCCATCTGCTCTTATCTTAAATGTCACTCTGTACCTATTGCGTTATTACAAGAATCCCATTTAATGCACTCAGAGGTGACTAAACTCCAACGCCGGTGGTGCGGACAGATCTTTACCACTGACTTCTCCTCCTATGCTCATGGGGCGCTGGTTTAGGTCAGGCTGTGGGTCCTGTTTATTACAGAGGAAGTAGTAATAGACCCTGAGGGTAGATATGCCCTCGTCCTGGGTAGATTGGGTGGTAGACTGGTACTAATTGGTAGCCTCTATGCCCCGAATACAGATCAAACAACATACCTCAACACTCTCTCTGGGGTTCTTTCATAATGGAATGGGATACTGTGGCTGCTAGGTGGTGATTTTAACAGCGTGCTTGATGTCAACCTCGATGGTTCATTTCCATCACGACTCCGCACCACTGCTTCGTCAAAGGCCAGAACACTTACAAGCTTGCTTATAATAAATTGGGGCCTCAATGATATTTGTCGCACACATAATGCTACGCCTCCCTCAACGGCTTACTTACCACGGCGGCCCCGAAGGACATCATTTACTTTTTAACTGCTGTGTCGCTGCTCTAAATCATGCAGGACCAGAGGCATGAGCTGGATGAACCCATTACGCCCTTTGAAATACGACAGGCAATACGGGCGCTAGCGACGGGTAGAACCCCGGGCCCTGACGGTTTGCCCATGGAGTTCTACAAGGCATATGCCCCATTGCTAGTGCTCCCCTTGTAAGCTCTATATGAGGAGGCATTGGGGACCTCCTGTCTCCCGGCTTCTCTACGTGAAGCACTTCTGATTTCATTGCCAAACCTGGCAACGACCCAGAGGCCCTAAGCTCCTGCAGGCCATTGGCCCTCTTTAACACGGATTATAAAATCTTGGCAAAGGTACTGGCGGATAGGCTCTCCCTAATGACCCCAGAATAAATACACCCAGATCAAATTGGGTTTGTCCCGACCCGCACCAACTCGCCTAATCTGCTGCATTTTTTCCACGTACTGAAATATGCCCTAGCTGCTTGGTGCTGGATCTGGAACGCGCTTTTGACTCACTGGAGTGGCCCTACCTGCTGACAGTATTGCCCCATTACGGCTTTAGAGACAGGTTTATTAGATATGTCCGGCTGCTGTACATGTTGCCACTGGCTCAGATGAAGCTCATATCTGAACCTATCCACAAAGGATGAGGTACAAGACAGGGATGCCCCCTCTCACCACTGCTATTTTTTTTAGTGATGAAACCTCTGGCAACGCACCTCTGCACTCGAGGCACTGAATGGGGCATACCACTAGGCGACGGCACTCATGCTGTATCCTTATATGCAGATGACCTGCTTATATCCTTAAGCGATATCTCCACTATCCCCGTAGCCATTGTGCACACAGCCAGTTCGCTGCTCTTTCGGGCCTGAGGGTCAATTAGAATAAATCCTGTTCTTTCCAGTTTATCTTCACTATGCCTGACCCATGCCATCGACACAACTCCACTCAATTGACAGCCCAATACGTTTCGGTACTTGAGGATACAAGTCTACCATTCCTCAGTCAACCTCTTTGATGGTAATTTGGTACGTGCAGACACATCATTGAGAGCTCAGATGGCTTTTTGGAAAACGCTCCCCTTGTCAGTAACTGGCCGCATGGCATTGTTCAAAATGGTAGCGCTGCCTCACCTCCTGTATTATTTTGTGAACTCATCCCTACATGTCCATGCATCCTTCTTCTGCTCATTTCAAAGTGTGATAAGAGACTTTCTCTGGAACAAATCCAGATGTCGCATAGCATTGGCAAAGCTATATCAACCTATAGAACGTGGTGGCTTCGCGGTGCCCAACTTTGAGCAGTACTATCTGGCGGCACAGATTCAGTGGATGACCCAGTGGCTCTCTGCTTCGCAACTCTCAGGCACAGCCACGTTGTTACCAGCCTGGAGCCACTCTAATCTATTGCGATTATTTCACCCCTGTCCTCGACCGCCACTGCCACAGTCTATGCTCTTGTTAGTTGCCTATCATTGTTATAGGCAAAGCCTTTGCCTTACTCTCCCTTATGCCCTAGCGCTGGTTTAATTAGGCATGCCGCGTGGTTCACTACCACAGCGGAACTAACCGAATGAGACACCACTGGAATCCAGTACATGGGCGATCTTTACCGAGATGGTACACTCTTAACCTATGACACTCTGGTGGAGGAAGACCGACTCCCCACGGGACTGATCTTACTGCATGCTTCCCTCCTAAGGGTACTGAGTCGCAACTGGGGAGATATGACCCATGAATTTCCTATGCACCTTACAATACAATACTTACATATCCTAGGTTGAGGCAAGCACCTGGTATGCTCGCTGGCGGGATCCCTACGTATGCATACAGCACTGTCTCTCACGCCACTACGTAGTAGATGGGAGGCGGACCTGGGTCGGCCCTATGTTGACAAAGAATGGGATACCGTGTTGGAGAGCCCCATCAATATCCCTCCAAATGCCAGATTCCGATTGATTTAATTGCATGTTGTACATAAAGTCTACCTCACCCCTGATAAAATAAATCGGTATTTAGGACGCGCTGACGGTGCCTCCCCTATTGCCAGTTGATAATGCTGACCTTCTGCACATGCTTTGGGCCTGCCCCCGGTTGCAACACTACTGGCAAGGCAAATTTAGCCACTTGACACACTGCACTGACAGGGCACTCATGATTACATGGGAGGCATGCATTTTAGGGTTATATCGCAGGGGCAAGAAATACAAAGTTACATCTCGATTTATTGACTTAGTGCTACTACTGGCCAAACTACAAATTACCCGAAGATGGAAATCACCTGATTCCCCACACATTACGGCATGGCTGTGATCATTCACTAACTGGGCACAGGCAGAGAGCACTGCTCTGCATGAGAGAAGACAATTTAGGACCCCGGAAATACCCTATTGCTACACACTGGGACGCTCTAATTTCAGACTTACACACTGAAAATACTTGCCGACTCCTTAGCCCACAGCATCTATTCTGAAAGTGACGACGAAGTAAGGGGTGGGGACCGCGATATACCTCCCGACAATGTGGAATCCATGTTCCATACCAGCATTAGCTGTAACTCACCCTCCACGGACATTTAAAGTAAGGACAGTGGTTGTAGACATGTACGCTTACACGCACCTAGTTGAATATGCATGATATGAAGAGTTGAGATCTGCCGTTGGAGTCAATGGGATTTAAGTAGCCGTATAACAAGTTTGTTAATATTATATTTGTTTGAATCAAATACTGTTTAGATCTGTTACTGTAAATCTTTGATGTCTGGAACAATTGTCAGTGGTCACCAACTGTAACTTTTCATTCACACTAGCGCTAAATTGTTAAATATTACATAATTGTGCTGTCAATAGTTTTGCATATATTGGTATCATCTTGCAAAATATCAGTACAGTGTATAAACATTACCAATATTGTATGTAATATTACTCTGCTTATGCATTTCTTAGAAAACAGATTTAAAAAAAAAAAAAAGATCTAAGAGAGGGTCGAACTACATTGACAAGGAATCCTGGGAGGCACTAGACGATTAAGAGCAACTCTAGAACTGGATTTTCAGCCCAACTGGTCCCACAAGAACAAGGCTATACACTTATTTAATACTTTCACAACCCATTTTATTTTCACCCAATGAAAGTCCAATACTGATATCTAAACAGGTCAGATCCCCATTATCCGCTGTAAATTTAGAATTGAATGTGCTCATGTTTTTATTCTCCAAGTAAAGACGCCACACATTACTATGTAAATGGTGGAGGGAGTGCCGAAACAAGGTATTGCACTTACCGCACATTGTTACGATGGGTTTATGAAGTGAATCTTGAACCATAACATTAAATATTTGCTAATCTTGACAGACCAAGATTATCAAATCATTGAACCGAATACAAAGCAGAAGTGGGTAAGGTGATTTACTGAGGAACACTTTTTAAATAGTAAAAAGAAACTGCTACATAATTAAGGAATTAAACCTCGTGTCTTTTACACATGGTAATGTTAGTGGCTAAGAAGGGGTCCTCTTTTGAGACTAACATGTTGGAATAGACTCACTCACCTCTTATAGGCTTATAGGGGCACCTTTCATCCCGCAACAAAACAAAAAAGTAACACAAAGCCAGCAACATAGACCTTCATGAGAGAAGACTATTGAAAAGTAGCAGAACTTAAGAGTGGATTTTGAGCTAACTGTGAAGAGCAAAAGAACACAACGGTAGGGCGGATATCTTACTGATTGATAGGAAAAAGACAAAGTAATCCATGAGCCCAGCTCCAGCAAATTTTGAAACCTTGCTCTTTAGTGGTAGTATACTAACCATTTAAAACATTATAGAAACCAAGGCACAAGGGATGAAGGAGAAGAATTACCTGGAAGACGTTTGAAGGCAATACCTGAAGCAATATGTTAATTTTCAATGTTAATTGAACAGTTCCTTCTGGGAAAGGTATTCCAGCATCTTGTAGATGGTGCCTGTGCCTCTTAAAGGATAATAAAGGCTGGTGTTTTCCATTGCAGTGTAAGTTCCATTCACCAATATGTGATAGCCCTCTGGGGTTGTATGTGACGAAATACAATTGCATGCGTACAATACTGCCCATGTGGGTCTACAATGACAGGCACGTTGCTGAACTTTCTGAGAAATGCAAGAAGTTTCTTGGCACATGCCCTTCCTTATTTATAACTTTGATGTTACTCCCCCTTCCCCCCTATTCTTTCTCTCTCCTTCTCTCTTTCTTCTGCCTATCCTCTTCTCTTCTGGCAGTGCCCGCTGAGATTAGCTCAAGGTTTCCACACAGGCGCACTATCCACATTCGATTACTAAACATGTAAACCTTGCCTGTGTTACACTATGTTACGCTGATGTATGCCTTCTGTATACCTTGTGAAACCAATAAAGTATTTTGAAATTAAAAAAAAATATCTTTGATGTTACCGGTCTCACGTGAAATGCTTTTTCTCTGAATTTGGTCAGTCAACACTATTTGCAAACTCTACCAACATCTCTCCCGCTAACAATTATATTTTTTCTTGGTAGTGCTAGTTTTAGAAAAATAAATGTAAATAACCTTCAGCATAAATATAGTGGCACAATAACAAACTATAATTTGATACAACTGTTGTAAGGCAACATTGGTTTCGCTTCTGCTATGTGGTTAATAATTTTTGCTAACTTTGCAGTAGGAAAAGCTCCCTGGAAGATATGCTATGCAAATTTCATCAACCGATTGCAAACTCAAACTACATCGTGTCGTGATATTAAAAGAAACACATTTTGTTTAAAATATTTTGGTTTGGAAAGTACATAATCATAGTTTTGAAAAGTGGAATTCGGTCTAAGCCCAACAACCAGTAAATTCCGTCATCTAAATTAAAATAAAGTACACATGCTGGAAAGTACTGATTGGAAGCTGGTGTTCAACCTAGTAAGGGCAGATGCACTGATGTAGTAAGACTGAGGATCATTGTGGTTTTCTGCTTAACATCTTCGTTTTTGTTTAAGTATACTTCATCTGACTGATATTTAGAGTAATTGCAGAGACAATTTTATATCTATAAGATTTCAGAATTTTAGCCGCTTACTGAAATGACATCAGAACAGAGAAATGCACTAGAAGACAAGAAAGCTCACTGTCTCTTGTAAGGCATAAACTCACAATAACCTATGTTACTGAATTTCAACATGGCCATGTTTAAGACCTTATATACTGGGGAGTGAACTCGTATTCACTTAGTTTTAAAACCAGTTCTAGAAAGCACCCAGATTGTGGCAACTGCACTTGGTAGTTATATATTAAGCTGATGAATGTCAGCCCTTTGAATCATACCTGAAGTTTCTGTCCCAAAAGTTAGGAACAACAAAAATTTTTTTTTTTACATGGCTAAGTCAGATGTGTCGAGTCTTTCATAATGAATGAGGTTTTCTTGAAAAGCACCTTTGGTGATGTCCATTCCTCTTTTTTCTCCCCTGTATTTTAACACAAGCACTTTGATGCCCAAGCCACTCATCCCATTTTTGTAATGTTTTAATGATGTAGGATTTAAATTTCATAGTTTTTTCATGAATTGCATAAAGTGTATTTTGATATGCATTTCCCTCTGGACTCTGTAACCGATGGTGTATTTTTTTAAATCATCTTTATTTCATTATTCCAGCAATACAACAATAAATACTTCTATTTACTCCCTTGTTCAACCAAAGGATTCTTGCTCATTTTTTAACATAAACTAGTATCTCAAATGTGCCCAGCATTGCAGTATTAACATACCTGTGTTGTGTCTTTCCATGACCACTTCTATGTGGACTCTCTTTACAAGTGTGACTATGAGGTGGGACCCAATCCGATCCGCCCGCGTTCCATATTTGGAGATCATGTTTGTGTGTTACCACTTTGACCTTGTGTGGGTTCTGAGTCAACCTCAGTCCCACTCGCCACTTGTTCGCTCGTAAGGGACTGCAGCATCACAGCCTACAGTGTTAAGTCTTCTTTCACCTTTACATCTGTGGGCATCTTTTTAAGACTCATTTCCTCAACTACTGCCTATTCTGTTATGTCTTGACTCCACGGGATACTGTGGGGTCTTTCTTTG
This sequence comes from Calotriton arnoldi, assembly GCA_963921515.1. Taxonomy (NCBI): domain Eukaryota; kingdom Metazoa; phylum Chordata; class Amphibia; order Caudata; family Salamandridae; genus Calotriton; species Calotriton arnoldi. Next base: position 2,390,210 of record CAWUFW010000497.1, read on the forward strand.
ACAGGCAGTGTATCGCTATGCGACGTTTAGCTAAGAGGAGACCCAGGGCAGCAAAATTGTGCTGCATTTTTCTGTTTAGGCTTGGGAAGCAAGTCAAGTAGTCAATGTTGTATGGTTCTCATCAATTTAAGGCAGGTCACCTGAGTATGTACCGACACTACCTGCGTCCAGTACCGTTCTAGTACTTGGCACTTCCAGGTCATATGTGGGGGGGTACTTCCCGCAATGCGGGCAGGCCAAGGACTTGTTCAGGTAAAATCTCTGGAAGGGGGAAGCAGGAGACTTGTGTCACGGCTTTATAGTGCCCTAAAACATGACAGACCTTCAACACCACTGTATGGTAGGCAGGCATGGGATAACTTGCCAACCCCGCTGACAGACTCAGAGTAGACTGCGACCTGCGCACAAGTGCAGGGGATTGCAAGCAAAGCGCAGATCAAGTTGACACACTTCATCTACCTCCGCCACACCTATCTGATGATGCCTGCCAGATTGTAGAGATTTTCTTTATTCAACTGATTAGATTTGCGATTGTAACCTTACTAATTTGTAAATAAATCTTCATGGTTTGCAAACTTATTCCTCTCTGTTCCTGTGGGGAAAATTCAGCTTCACTGTCATTGATTCATTGCTAAATCTATGATTTAAGCCTCAGTTCAAGATAAAGGTCCATTCCTGCGGACATAGAAGAGATTCAAGTTTGTGCCAAGTTTGCAGACTCCATCCTTATCTCTCAGAGGATGGGTCTCACTGAGGTATTGGTAGTTAGAATTCACACCAAAATCCCCCAGAATCTGCCCCAGATCTGTCCATGTCCCTGAGGTTCCTATAGTTCAGTTTGGAGAAGTGGCGGTGTTCCAGGGTTCCTGAGCAGCTGCCGCACCCTAGGAGTGCGAGTATAGCAGGCTTATGCGCTTTTAAATGTGTTGTCGAGTGTCGAAGTGTTTGTGGGTTTTGAAGAGTTAGTGTACTGTGAGGAGTGGTGTATATTTTGTGTCCAGAAGGGCTTTGTGATGTCGTCAGATTTGTGATGCAGTCTTATGTATATCGCTTATGCTTATGAAGAGAACCACACTTGCTGCAAAGAGCTGAAGTTTTGGTTATGGGACTGATCAAAGTATAAAATACCAGGATAAACTGAGTTTATTAAGTTGTAACTGGTCTCTTAAGGTTTGTGGTGTTGGATCGTGAGGCACTTTCGGCCCCACATTGAGAAAGGGACTTTTAACTCTCATGGTGAGGATGCATTAATTGAGATTGTTTTTTGGTTAGTCCTTTTGCACAGAGGAACAGACCGCACTAGTAAGGGTGATTTTTCACTGGTTGAGGTTTCAGTTTGTGTGTGTGTGTCACAGCACCAGGAGGGTGCTATTCCCAGATTCCCCTTCAGTGGTGGTGTACTTTGAAGTTTCTTTCAGTGAAACAGACTAGGATTTTTTTTTGTAAATAATTGTTCATGCTAATTTGATCACTGAGGAGTGAGAGCTGCTGTGAGGTGCTACAGGCTGTGCCATAAGGTGCCGCACTGCTATTGGTCGGTCATATGTGTGCCACACTGGTACTGGTCATTACATCAGAGACTGCTGCGCTGTGAGTGACTCGTTTTGTGGTGCAGCGCTGAGATTGGACGTTAGTGTTGTTGCATGTAGCTTTGTGATTTGCTGAGAACTGCCAGTTAATTCAAGTCATTTTGAAGAGAAGGAAAAATATCAGAATAAGGCCAAAAAGACAGTTAAGAGTTGTCTGGAAGCGAAGTAGAGGCATGGAGGAAAGAAATGATTGCAAGAGTTAGGATGCACCCTGTCTTACCTAGTGGAAGAACAGGAAGAAAGAAAGCAGACGAGGGAGGTGCGGCTGAAGCAAAGAGTGATGAAGGGAGTGATAGGGGGGAAATCCTCCATCTAGGGGACTCCTACCACCCGCAGATACAGGTGCACCTGTCCATCAGGACCTCCTTGATGGGAATGCCTCCAAAGTTAATCCCCGCTATGTTGTTAGTGCTTTTATAGAGCATTAATCAATCATGAGGATTTCCAGATGCTCTGCAGCAGGTGTGTGAGGCCAGCCCTGGGGGCTTACTCGAAAAACCAGGCCTTCAGCTTCTTGCGAAAGTCAAGAAGAAAGGAGGAGGCTCTGATGTGTTGTGGGAGGTCTTTCCAGGCTTTAGGGGCCAAGTATGACAATGCGCAGCCTCCTGCTCTGCTCTGGTGTTTGTGTTGGGTGAATGCGAGTGAGAGACAGCAAAACAGGTGTCTGCAAGGTTGATGGAAGTGAATGCAGCTGTTCAGGAAGGCAGGGCCAGTGTTGGAGAGCTTTGTAGATGTGGGTGAGGAGTTTAATATATGCGTGCTTGTGTATCAGGAGCGAGTGGAGCTCCCTAAGTTGTGGTGTGATGTGGGCTCAACGTGGGAGGTGTCCTACTCCCAAATTTACAATCAGCACTGATTTTACATCCAGCACTCCAGATAATGCCATCGATTTCTATGTCAGCCGAATCTACTGTATCTCTGAATAAGACTACTGCGGTTGCATCACCTGTCACAACTACAACTACCACAACCACTTTTGTGTCTGGGATTGATACCTTTGTAGAGATGGGAGTAAGACCCTGAATAGGAGCAACCCCTCTTATGAGCGTGCCTACTGTAGTGATTGCTAGTCACGAGTCATGGTCATCAGAGATTGACACCCATTTAAGAACGCTAGATGTGATAAGGGTGAAGGCAGAGTTAGAGAAAATTATTAAGGATTAATAGATGGGTAAAATGAAGAAGAACGTTTATTTCTTTGCAAAGAATCTGCTGGGAGTTCTTTTGCGACACATGATGCTCTTGAAGGGGTAGCTACAGAGCTTGGTATTGACCTTCCAAAAGTGAGACCCTAAGAAAAACGTTCTGGATATTAATGACTGAGAGTGCACTTAAGAACATGCAAACCTCTGAGTTAAAACTGCAACTTGGGGAACTAGTCAGTAACATTCAATTGTGGAGCTACACTGTTAGACTTGGCATCTTTTGGCGTGTTTCCCCTGACTTTTTGCTTTCTGACCTCCCGGTTTTGACTCTGTTTTTGCTGGTGTAATGATTCTGCGCACTTTCCTCACTGCGGTCCAGTGGGAAAGTGCAAGTGCTCCTGTATAAAATGTGTTATGGATTGGTGTTTCCATGATTGGCCTATTTGGTTTATCTGTCAGTCCCTTGTAAAGTGCACTGCGAGTGCCAGGGCCTATAGACCAAATGCTGTTGGTGGGCTGCAGCACTGGATTGTGCCACCCACGCAAACAGCCCGTAAAGTGTAACTCGGGACTGCCAACGCAGAGCCTGTGCGCAGCCTGGGGCTGCCATGTCGACTTGGCAAGTGCACACACTTGCAAGTCCCTAAACCTTCCCTTTGCTACATGTTAGTCACCCCTAAGGTAGGCCCAAGGTACCCCTGTGGGCAGGGTGCGTTGTACGCGAAAGGTAGGACATGCCCGGGTGTGTGTGGCATGTCCTAATAGTGAATCACAGCCTAGTTCATTTTTCACCATTGCAAGGCTACCTGTTCCCCTAGGCCAGAACGGGCAGTTTTGATTATTACAGCTTATAATCCTAACTGACCCGGGAACATGGTAGAAATTCGAGTTTAGTATGCCTGGACTCAGAATGATAAAATGCAGCTTTTAGTGAAGTTGGTTTTAACATTCTGTGTTTGAAAATACCACTTTTAGAAAGTGGGTATTTTCTTGTCTAACCATCCAAGCCTGCCTCTGCGAGGTTGTGTATTCCTTGTCTGGAATGTGAGTGACAGGGGCTGGGGGATGCCAGGAGACAGGGTGAGTCAGCACAGGGCTGAATAGCAAGATCTACATGTAGATGGGTGGGAGGGGTCGCACCTGGGCCCTGAATAGGACAGTGCCTTCCCTCCACAATGCTGGCTCCACCTCCTGTGGTGCGTCTGATGTCCCTGGCCTACTCACTGAAAGAAGGGACGGAGACTTGTCAACAAAGTGCTCCAGAACTGGTTTGGACTAGGCAAATTCCTCTCTGCCTTCAGAGAACAAAGGAATTTGGGATATAAATATTGGGGCCCTGACCCCATGAATTTAGATCTCGCTGGAATCAAGGAACCTGCCAAGACGAAGCGCTGGAAGAGCTGCCAGGAGGAGTACTGCCCCTTTGCTGTGTTGTTACTTTGTTGGGTTGGCCTGCAGCTGCTGCTTCTGCCTTGGGCAGTGAAAGGAAGGAACTTTCTACAAACTTGTGCTGAGTATCTCCAAGGGCCTGGAACCTAGCTGGCCTCCTGTTAAGAAGTCTCAGGGACTGCAAAGACTTCACAAGCCTCTGGGTACCGCTTCTGGAACGCTGTTTCAGTTGCCACAGAGGAAGGGAACTGCAACCGACTCCGTCAACCGAATCCATCCCTGGCCGGTGACCTGTTTGCACCGCAGACCGCATCGCCCCGCTTCGCATCGCAACCCTGGTCTCACCGTGGCGACGTCCGACGCCGCCAACATCGAGCCGCTGCTTGCACCGTGACCTGTGGGCACCGCAGTTCGCATCGCTTCACTGAACCAACCGGACCCGACCGACGCGGTCGCTGCAACTGGCTCAAAAGTCGTGACCGCATCGCATTTGGGGCACCGCTCGCACGTCTGCGACGCGACCGCTCCGACTCGCACCGCTGTCCGACGCCAGCTCCCGCACTCCGGCTAGGTCGCCTGCATCGCAACCTGTCAGCACCGCATCGAGCATCGTCTCACCCTGCATCGCAAGCCTTGGACTCACCGACTCCGTCTGCACGACGCTCATCGAGCCGCTGCCTGCACCGCATCGAGGACACCGCACCTTGCATCGCTCCGTCTTGCACCGCAACCGCGACGAATGCCGACCGGCTCGTACACTCCGTACCAGCCACAACGAGAAAGGTACTGTAACCGAGTCTGTTCACGACTCTGCTGGCCCGTATCGACGCGGTCGGCTGGAACTGTTAGACTCTGGGGTTTTCAGCATCGCGGTAGGCTCGGACGGAGCTACCGACTCGTACGAACTTTGCTTTTGTGCTATTCCTGCAAAGAAGAAGTTACCGTATCAAGTATTCATTCGTAAAGTATAGTATTGTGGATTTTTGTCGTAATTGGTCTTGTCTTGAGTATATAAAATATTGGTTATTTTTCTAAACTGGTGTGGTGTCCGTTTGTAGTGCTTACACTGTATTACTGTTGGTTATGTGCAAATGCTTTACACACTGCCTCTGAATTAAGCCTGACTGCTCGTGCCAAGCTACCACGAGGGTGAGCAGGGGTTACTTCACGAGTGTAACACCCTTACCCTGACTAGGAAGAAGGGTCCCTACTTGGACAAAGGTGCAAGCCCTTGCCAACTAGAGATCCCATTTCTAACAGTGGTTGTCAGCGGTGAGGATAGGACTTGTGTTTGCACTTGACTTACAGTGATTGGTGTGCACTACTACCATATCGCAGACCATTACGTACCACATACTGGTTCTTTTTCTTTTGGCCTATTTTTGATCTTGCCAGTTTTCAACTCACGACTTTTGTCATGCCTGAATCAATTGCATCATCCGTTGCATCTCTGGAAGTTATCTTTGAAGAGGATAGGTTGGAATCCTACGCCGTAAAGGAGTTACGAGCGATTTGTAAAAACCTGAAAGTCCAAATTAAAGGCCTCACAAGGAAGGAGGAGCTACAGAAGGCGCTGAGGGCCTGGGTAGCAGCCAGACATGCCAATGGGCAGCCTGGTGATCTCAGTGAGGAGGTGGAGGAGCCTATTTCCAGGGTGGATGTGCTTTTGGGTAGGGGGAACCCGCCAGGTCAGGCAGCAGCAGTCTGTCCCCAGAGGAGCTGGAGGACAGGCGGGAGGCAAGGCAGTTTGAGCTGCAGAAGCTCAGGCTGGAGAGTGAGCGGGAGGAGAAGAGATTGGCCATAGAGGAGAGGAAGATACTCTTAGAGCATGAGAGAGAACTGAAGGAGCTAGAACTTAGGAGTAAGTCAGGCTCAGATGGTGGCAGCAATTCGTCCAGAAAAGCAGACAGGATTGTGCACATTCCCAAGAACGTAGGCAAGGAATTCAAGAAGGGGGATGACATACAAAGGTGGTTTCAGGGTTTTGAGGCAGCCATACACATGAATGGGGTCCCTGAGGAGAATTGGGGAGCAGGATTGTGGCCACTTTTCCCGGAAGAAGCAAGGGATGCTCTGATAGCTTTGGGTAAGGGGTATCACCTCACCTATGCTGACATGAAGGATGCCCTTCTCACGAAGTATGGTCTTACTCCTGAAAAGTACAGGGATCAGTTCAGGTCCAGTAAGAAGTCTGATGCCAACACTTGGTTGGAATGTGTGGATGTGTTCTGCAGGTCTCTGGATGGTTGGGTGAAGGGCAGTAGTGTAACAGATTTTCAGGGGCTCTACAACTTGATTGCATGGGAGCACTTGTCTAGTCTATGTTTTGCAGATCTGCGCCAGCACCTAGTTGATAGTAAGCTAACTGACCCCAGGAAGCTTGCTATGGAAGCGGACCGCTGGGTGAGTACCAGGGTCCACAAGAAAGCGTTTGGGGAGACTCAGCCAAAGGTGGGCAGGGTCCCCAGCAGAAAGGTGGGGGGACAAGGGTAAAGCACAGGAGTTCTCTAAAGGGCCCCAAACTAGTACCCAGGGTAAAGGTTCCCAGCCCCCGGTGATAAGAAGAAAGGGGTCTCTACAGGGAAGCCTGTTGAGACCGGCCCCCTAAGTGTTATGCATGTGACCAGGTAGGTCACTTTAAGGGGACCCCAAGTGCCCGAAGGGGACACAGCCACCCACTGGTGGACAGTCCAAAGTGTTGGCTAGTGTAGCGCTTGGGGAGGAGGGGTGCCCACAGGAGGGTGGGGATCTCGCAGAAATGACCCTTGTCTCACTAGGGGACAGTGAGATGGTCCCAGGAAACCAGGTGCCCCCTAACACAAAGAAATATAGCACCTGGGTGACCATTAATGGGAACAGGGCTCTCAGAGATACTGGAGCCAGTGTGACCTCAGTCCGGTGTCACCTGGTGTCTGAGAAGCAAGTAGTCCCAGGAGCATTCCACCAAGTAGTTGCTGTCGACAACTCTGAGCGCCAGTGTATGGTGGCGCAGGTTCCCTTGAATGGGGGGTCTCAGGTCCCTTGAGGGTGGTTGTGAGCCCTACCATGCCTGTAGATTGTCTGCTAGGAAACGACCTGGAGCAGTCCTTATGGAAGGAGGTTGAGCTCAGGTCTCACTTGGAGATGCTTGGGTTGCCAGAGTGGGCATGCGTGTCTACTCGGTCAATGGCAGCCAGAAAGGGTGATCAAGAGGACTTGGAGCCTGAAACAGTGGCCCAAGTCCCTGCCAAGAGAAAGGGCAGGGGCGCGGAAACCGGCCCCGAAGTTCCCACGGACCGGGAGGAGGCGGACCTCGAGGGGACGCCCGGTGCCTACAGGGGAGCAGGTAGCCGAACTGGGAGACATCTCTGAGCTGACCCATTGGCAGCAAGAAGGGGGTCCCACCAGGGAGGAGTTCTGCAGGGAGCAGAGCGAGTGCCCTACTCTGGAGGGTCTGCGGCGGCAGGCTGCAGACCAGGCAGCTGGTAATCAGTCCGGGTCACATCTGATCTACTGGGAGAGTGGTCTCCAATACAGTGAGCCTAAGGTTGCTGAGCCTGGGTCAGCACGTGTGCTGGTGGTACCCCAGCGCTTCAGGACCTTCCTACTGGGTCTGGCTCATGACGTGCCTTTGGCAGGACATTTGGGGCAGGACAAGACCTTTGACAGGCTTGTCACCCACTTCTTTTGGCCCCAAATGCGAAGGCAGTCAGATGCACACTGTAGGTCTTGCCAAACTTGCCAGGCAAGTGGTAAGAGTGGGAGGAAGGTCAAAGCTCCTCTCCAACCTTTTCCTGTTGTTGGAACACCCTTTGAAAGGGTAGGGATGGATATTGTGGGGCCACTGGATCCCAAGACAGCCATGGGCAACAGGTACATCCTGGTCTTGGTGGACCATGCCACCCGGTACCCGGAGGCAATCCCTCTCAGGACAACGACGGCGCCAGTGGTGGGCCGGGCGTTAATGGGGATCTTTTCCCGTGTGGGATTCCCCAGAGAGGTGGTTTCTGATAGGGGGACCAATTTCATATCCAAGTATATGACATCCCTGTGGAAGGAGTGTGGTGTAACCTACAAGTTCACCACTCCTTACCACCCACAAGGAAACGGTCTGGTGGAGAGATTCAACCAGACCTTGAAAGGCATGATCAAGGGTCTAACAGAACCCATGAGGCGTAAGTGGGACGTCCTCTTGCCATGCCTACTCTTTGCATACAGGGAGGTGCCTCAGAAGTCTCTTGGGTACAGCCCCTTTGAGCTCCTGTATGGCCACCCTGTCAGAGGACCTCTGAGTTTGGTAAAGGAAGGCTGGGAGGCAGCTCCCAGGAAAACTCCCAGGATGTATTTAGCTACATGCTGGCCTTTAGAAACCAAACTGCCCGCTTCAGGAAACTCGCTCAGGCGAACCTAGAAGCAAGCCAGGAAGAAATGAAGAGATGGTATGACCAGAATGCCACTCTGGTCGAATTTCAACCTGGGCAAAAAGTGTGGGTCATGGCCCCAGTGGCACCTTGTGCCTTGCAGGACAAGTGGACTGGGCCATATGAGGTAAAGGAGCGCAAAAGTGACGTCACCTACCTGGTGGATTTGCAGGCTCCAAGGAACCCTTTGAGGGTCCTCCACGTGAACCGCCTCAAGCCCCACTTCGAGAGGTCCGAAGTGAGTATGCTCTTGGCGACAGATGATGGGGTGGAAGAGGAGAGTGAGCCTCTCCCTGACCTCCTGTCTACCAAGGAGCATGATGGGTCAGTAGAGGGTGTGATCCTCTCCCTACTCTGACTCAGGAGCAGCAGGGGGACTGTCGCCAGTTGTTGGGACAGTTCGCCCCACTGTTCTCTCTGACCCCGGTGTTACTCACTGGTGTACCCATGACGTGGACACCGGTGACAGCCCTCCTGTGAAGCACAAGATTTACAGGTTGACTGACCGGGTCAGAGCCAGCATCAAGGAGGAGGTCTCTAAGATGTTGGCGTTAGGGGTGATTGAGCCCTCCCACAGTCCTTGGGCCAGCCCAGTGGTCTTGGTCCCAAAGGCTGCGGCGCCCGGTGCCACTCCAGAACTCCGGTTTTGTGTGGACTACCGTGGGCTCAATGCCGTCACCAGGACTGACGCGCACCCCATCCCCAGAGCTGATGAGCTCATTGATTGGTTGGGAGCTGCCCGGTTCCTCAGCACGTTTGATTTGACGTCTGGGTACTGGCAGATTGCCTTAACCGATGGGGCCAAGGAGAGATCAGCATTCTCAACCCCAGAAGGTCATTACCAATTCCGGGTGATGCCCTTTGGGTTGAAGAATGCCCCTGCCACCTTTCAGAGGTTGGTCAATCAGGTGTTGGCTGGGCTGGAGGATTTCAGTGCCGCCTACCTGGAAGACATTGCTGTGTTCAGTTCCAGCTGGGAAGAACATTTACAGCACCTTGAGAAAGTGTTGAGGGCTCTGCAAGGTGCAGGCCTCACGATCAAGGCCAGTAAGTGCCAGATCGGGCAGGGTTCTGTGGTGTACTTGGGACACCAGGTAGGAAGCGGCCAGGTGGCGCCCCTACAACCCAAGATTGACACCATTCTGGCTTGGGAGCCCCCCAAGATCCAGACAGAGGTGAGAGCCTTCTTAGGTCTCACCGGTTACTATAGGAGATTTGTTAAGGGCTATGGCACCATCGTTGCCCCCTTAACAGAGCTGACCTCTAAG